>CM053787.1:162726962-164016826 GCA_028749045.1 Cupressus sempervirens
TTTTAATTATATAAAAATAACATTAAAAATGTTAATATTTTTATAAATTTAACGTTAATATTCAATAAAATAATTTTTTAAAACTATTTTAAACCTTTTTCATGAACAATATTCAATAAAAATTATAATTATTTTATATATTAAATTGGTTAAGAAAATAATTAAAAATAAAAATAACTTAACTTGTCATATTAATGTTAGAAATTAATGACCAGCTACTATCATTTATTACTCTTAGTAGTCTTCTCTTTTCATATCTTCCAAAATCTATTCGTAACTATCATTTTCTACTCTTTTCTGCAGCATCGACAGAATCAATTTTTGTTTTAATCTCCTCCTTGTTGATTTTTACAGGCTGGATGTACATATAGAGATAAATGCAATTTATAAGTTTTTTTTATTTCTTTTTGGATATAGAATAGAAAATATATTGTTGTAGGGCCATTGTCGTAGAATAAGTGCCAGAGAACAAGGTAATCTCTCTTCCAATGTATGAATAAATAACAAGACAATGGATCTATTTCATTTTATCTCAATTGTATGTGTTTGAACTTTGAAATTTATATGAATATGTAATCTATGTTTTTGAAATACATATGAATATGTACAAATTTCAAATTAAAGGATCTTCTTTTCCTTTTCTTTTTAGCATTGTTTTTAATCTCAGTACCCGATTAAGTAGAACTCTATAGATGTTGTGGTGTACTGAAGTCTTTAGATTGAATTTGGGTTTGTTGTTTTAATTAAGCTTTATTGTTGTATTTTCTTTTCTTTCTTTTTGGTGAATCCTTTTAGTTGTATTTCACATGCAAACATTCTTGATTATAACATGCTTTTGAACCGCCTAACTTTATATCACTTACAAAAGATTTTGTAATACTGTCTTCTACAATCTTCTTTTAAAAAATATGACTAATAGATTGTATATATTGTAGATTATTTGTAACATGTATTTTACTCTAAAAGATGCAAAAAAATTTGATAACCTTGAGCTTCAAAACTATTACTTTGGAAGTTGAGAGCTCAGACAACATTGGGAAAGTTAAAGCTCAAATCCAAGATAAAGAATCGTATTTGAGGGAAGGGAGCTGGAGGATGGTCAAACTATTGTTCATTATAACATCAATAATGAATCCACAATCTTTTAGGTTCTCCTTTGTGGGAGAGGAAAACCAGTCTTTCTTAAAATGCTTGAAGTCAAAAGCTCAGACACAATTGACAATGTGAAGGCCAAGATTCAAAAACTTGGTGGAATTCCCTATGACAACCAAAAGTTATTTTTTGGTGGGAGAGAGCTTGAAAGTGGTAAAACCTTAGAAGATGATAATATTCAAAATGATTTCACCATCCATCTTGTGCCCCATATACTAACTGATTGACATAAGGTCTCAACAGTTTCAAGTTCTTTTTAGTATTTGTTCTAGTGATGTGGTTTATATAAACTTTGCTATATAAACTCTTTGGCTGATAGTTGAGCATGTACAAGTCAATCTCAATGTATTTTATTAATTGAAAGAATACAAAGATCTATAATTTTAGATATTAAAAGAAGTCAAAACAAGAAGGTTGATATAATAGCACAATAGAGCCCCTGTATAGTAGATAAACAAAACAAATGAATAGATCTATAGTTAAAAGGTAGGTTGTTGTATAGCATACTATGTGTCTTGGCTTAGCTACATCTTGTGTTCATGAGAGGAGACATCAGTAATAAGGAAATATCTTTTTTAGAAATCTCGTAATTAGAAAAAGTAACATTCTCTCTAATGGCCAATATTTCTTCTTAGTAACTTTTAGAATACTCTTGTGACTCTTTCATAAAGATGTCATATATCTTTTATGGTCTAAATTTATTAGAGTATACCTACTTTAGTGTAACTTTCTCTTATTTTGATAAGGTAGTACACATGGTCTGTAATACATAAACACTTGGTTGAAGACAAAATTTGAAAGCACTTGAAAAGAAGTGAGATGTGCTAAAAAATAATTCTAAATCATAATTATGCATGCATTAGTGAGTTAATAAATGATTTGGATAAAAGTAGTACATAAAATAGCTGTTGTAAAAATTTAAAACAAATTAGAAACCGATTAACAATATATTAATTGCAACTATGAAAACTGAGAAGTAGCAAATATTATCATAATTGTTGTTCACACTTGATTCTCTATTTTCACTAATAATTATGTATATAGCTATATTTTATATGTATTTGAAAGTTTGGTGTCTTGTATTTGAGAAATTTTACCTCAATAATGCATTCTTCTAATAAGAGAGGTAAGTTGTAAATGACATTCAGTGTGCCATTTTTTAACTCATCAATCAACTTGACTACACTTGAGTGTAAGCATAGAAAGGATTTAAAGGACTTTACTAGGTTCTATGACATTTTGAGAGATAATAGGTCTAAATGTTATTTGGATAACTTGCAATTGTTCCCCATGTTCTCTTTTTTGAGAGAATCATGATATGAATAAAATAGATTGATAGCTTGGTTTTTTATCATCTAAAAAATTAGAATCCAAAATACAATGGTTGTAGATATTCATTTTTTGTTCTACTTGATTAAAAAAAAGTTTTTTCAAAGTAACTAAATTCATATTACACTACTAATTACAAACTAATTTGTAGTGATTTGGAATTGTGGCCAATCATGTCAAGTTTGGATTTTCTAGAACTTTTGCTCATTTGGACCTTCGAACTAACTTATGAACTACTACTGCTACAATTTTCCTTCTTCACTACTCACAATTGTTTTCCTAGCAACTAGTGCAGTTTCCTTTCCTACAAGTGTTTTTCTTTGTTATTTGTTTCCTTTCGTACGAGTGTTTTTCTTTGTTATTTGCATTTCTACTTAAAAAAATTAATTAAGAGGTGACTCTCTGAATATGTTTTTGTAAGATATTTTCTTCAATAAAGAGGGAATAAATACTACAACATCCCATGTCCCAAATAGTAACATTTAAATAGGGATAAACTATACATCTTTATCCCATCTATCTCTGCCAACCTTTATATTTGTCATGTCAATAAAACTTTTAATATATAAAAATAGTATTAAAAATGCTAATATTTTTATAAATTTAACATTAAATATTCAATAAAATAATTTGTTCTGATTTTTTAAAATATTTTTTTATGAACAAATATTCAATAAGAATTATTATTTTATATATTAAATTGGTTAAGAAAATATTTAAAAATAAAAAATAACTTGAGACTTAATTACAACTTGTCATATTAATGCTACAAATTAATGATGAACTACTATCATTTATTATTCTTGGGAGTCTTCTCTCTTTGTATCTTCCCAAATCTATTCGTACCTCCATTTTTCTATTCTTTTCTACAGCATCAACATAATCAAATTTTGATTGCAATCTCCTCCTTGCTGATTTTTACAGGCTAGATGTACATATAGAATTAAATGCAATTTATAATTTTTTTATTGCTTTTTGGGTATAGTATATTGAATATATTTTTGTAGCCACTGTCGTAGAATAAGTGCAAGAGAACAAGGTAATCTCTTTTTTATGTATGAGAAAATAACAAGACAATGGCTCTATTTCATTTTATCTCAACTCTATGCATTTGAACTTTGAAATTTATATGAATATGTAATCTATGTTTTTGAAATATATATGAATATGTACAAATTTTTAAAAAGGATCTTCTTTTCCTTTGCTTTTTAGCATTGTTTTTTAATCGTGGTACCTGCTTCAGTAGAATTACGTAGAGGTTGTGATGTGAAGTCTTTAGATTGAATTTGGGTTTGTTGTTTTAATTAAGTTTTATTGTTGTTGAATCATTTCAGTTGTGTTTCACATGCAAACATTCTTGATTATAACATGTTTTTGAAGCACCTAAATTTTTTTCTTTAACAATTTTCTTCATGACATCTATCTTCAAACTTCTTTGAAACAGTGTTGTCCCAACACTATGTCGAAGAGGGGCAAAATGCAGACACCTAAATTTGATTACATCACTTAAGTAATCCTTTTTAGTCAACTCCTCAAGAATAATTAGTTAAGTATTTAATATTTAATTAATTTATCTTATCCCCTAGTCAACTAGTTTAAATTAATTAACTATAGTCCAATTGATAAATCAAATAACAACCCAAAAGTTTGATTATTAACTAAATCCCTATTCTCCTACTAAATTGAATAAATGCATAATATCCATTTAATTTAATCTCAAACTCCCCTTTTGATTAAATAAATCTTTTAAAATCAAATCCTTAACCCTTAACCCAATCTTAAACACTTAGTTCTAACTCAATCCAACTCATTCACCCATGCTAATCCTATTTAATTGATTAATTAAACCTATTTAATTAGCTAATCCACTTGCATTTCTCTAACAAGCTCACTTGCCTCCTAATCCCCCTCTAATTTAAGCCTAACCTCACCTTAATAATTTGCACAACCCTATGCATATGGATTAAGAAGTCCTAACCCAACCCAATTCAACCCTCATTTCATATCCACCTTGTACCCACCCAAATGCATTAAAGTCCCACTTGCACATCCGTTACACACTACATCCCCCTAATAACTCCTTCGTCCACTTACATTCCCCAAAATAGTCACATTCTCTCCTAATTTCCCATCCTCTCACACTTACTTGCTTCCTAACAATTGTCACCACCTCATTGGTTGTAAGGAAGCACAATCCATGTGCTTCCCTCTCCTTGCATCCTAGCCTCTCTTAACAATCCCTCTATCTTGCATCTTGATCATCCATTCCCTTGCCCCTTTGTCTATGAAATGTGCCTCTCTCCTCTCACAATTAATCCACATTTTATGCAAAGTTATCATGCTTCTTTGAAAAATAAAATCATCCAACATACCTTCATAATTGATAATTAGGAGATATTTTCCACAATAAGTCAAATCGTGATATTGCAATGATAATCAATTGTGTATTTTTTTGAGTCAAACTCATTGACCCATGTATCATAAGTAGCATTTCACACATGAATCCATCTCTCATGAGAATAAATGGAACATTTAGCACTCATTGGATCTAGGATATTGTTGAGGTGTCATTTTGCATGATGTTGAATGATAGGAATCCTTTCGAACCCCTCTCTAGAAAAGTTGATCGAGGACCAATTCCAAGGTTTTAGGTAGTCTTGCAACCTACTAGGTTCGCTCAATTGAATATAAATGTGTATGTTCACGAGGAGGCCTTTGTTGATTCTTGAACAATCTTGGATAATCTATTGTGGTTGTTTGAGATGTAACCACAAAAGAGATATATTTTAGTATTCTCTATTTTATGAAAAATGCAATTTATCGATGCAACTATATGAATTCCTATTTTACCAAATGTTTGAAATGAAAATAAAAAAGATAGAGTAACGAGAGCTTAAAGAAATTAACTAAAAGGGAAATTCCTAATGGACATAAACCACTATAACAACATGTCTGCAAATTAAATTATCAAAAAGATCAGGTAGTAAACCAATAAAATTAGGAGCAACGCTTCCTCAACTCTATTGATGTAATTGTCAATAGCAACTCAATAATAACTTAAAGTTGTTTCATGTTTCATCAAATCATGAGGCCATAGAAAGTGTGCTCATGTGAGACAAGATGTTATGCAAAAACAATAGATGATGCTTTCTCCAATTTGTTACATCAACATAATTTGTTAACCTGAGGCAAATACCAAAACTAAAATTTTGCACAATCATAATAAAAAATTACAACCATTGGCTCCATTATTATTCATGAACATGCATTCCCAAAAATAACACACTCTGGTAAGAATAACTACACTTAGAATGAAAGCACTAATAGCATATATTATTGTATCAAAATAACGGCCTCAAGTACATATTACATCCATTGTATTAAAATGAAAACTTATGATAAAAACTAAAAAAATAAAGCTATTTACATACAAAATGGCTCTCTTAATGGTGCTAAGTAGGTCTCCACCCTCGTTTATATCAATTAATGGGTGCATGTACCTTTACATGACTTAAAAGAATGGAATAGTAAGAAAATAAGAAGAAGGAAGTTGTAAGATGATCTAGAAGTCTCTGGAAGCTCTAAAAATGGGATCTTGACCTTCTTTTGGAATTTCTTGGAGTTGAACTACCACCAAAATGTATTTCTAGTGCATGGAATGCTCTAAAATAGCAACTAACAGTTAACTGTAGGTGCACTACTTCTTATTCAAAAATGTCAGTGCATCTCTATGAAAAGCATACCTACACACCTTGGTGATAGGTTTCCAAAAATCCAAAATTTCTTCTAAATGTCCAAAACTAAATTTCCAGCATTTGTTTTTTTTTTTCCTTCTTTACACCAAAATGATGTCTAGATGTTTATTCTTGAAATTCTCTATCATCTCTAGTACTAGGCTAGCTTCTAATAAATCTAGAGCCCCATACTTATCCTTTACTAGCTAGTGGTAATTATTGACTTCTATCTGAGTACTCACAAAATTCTCAAGCTTGGTGTCTAGCTCCAACAATACCTCTTCAGTCTTGAATGCTTTTCTTATGTCATCATCTGACGAAGCATCTTCAAATGTTGCTCTAAATTGTTGGACAACTAATTACACCACAAAAAGCTCAGTCTTAGACTCATCTCCAAAAAACTCAAGGCAAGCAGAATTGTAGTACCTCTCTACTTCCAAAAATTGCTCTTGAGTTGTCCTTAATTTGCTAGATCTCTTCAAGTAATCCCTCCATTACTTTATTCCCTGTTGATATCTTCTATATCCAATCATCAAGCTTATTTAGCTCCTCAGCAGTATACACCTCTATAAGCATTCAATACCTTTGACCCTTATTAATTTTAATGCTTGTAGGTCCTTGGCCTAGGTATGTACTTTGTCCATCAACCCAAAATCTTGGTTCACTATAGAAACCAACTTGTCAACACTTGATTGGATGTGGTGCAATAGGTTCAAATTGTCTTGTATTATTTGCACGTTTTTCTCTTCAAAATTGTTATGCCATTGTTGACATGCCTCCAAAAATGTATCTAATAGTTTTCTTGCTCCTTTTCTTCTTAATGCCACTCCGAGAGAGACCTCTAGATTTTCTAGGTTAATAGGGCCCACTACTTAATTCAAGTAGCCTCTTTGTAGCTCATTCTACTTTTTCAATGTTATTAGCTCTGCTTCATCCTGATCCATGTGTCGAAACACCTCTTTCATGCATGTGGTGATCATCACTTTAGTTGTGTCCACCATGGGCCTTCCCATTATGAACTCCTTGATTTTTTAATCTTTTAGAGTTAGTTCTTTGGTATCGACATGAGGAAGAGGAATGGAAATATGTGCAAGCAAGTCCTTATCTTCATTCTTCAATATGAAGGCCAATGTTCTTGCATTGCCCTAAGGTGGCTTAGGCCTCTATTGCTTTAATTAGTTCCTTCATTCCTTCCTCTACTATCAAGTCCAGTTGCCTCTTCTACGAAACATAACCTCCCTCTTTAGCCATGTTGGTGTAGTGCCCATGCGTGACATGTACTTGGCTAAAGAGGTTGTTTTTCCAGTAGGCTCCTTTCCCTTATCACTTCTCTCTAGAGTATTCTTATGTTGAAGATCTTTAGTAGGAGTTTCTGCACTCTATTAGGTTAAGGATATAGCCTCTGTATTTCAAGGAACTTGTTGAATTTCTTCTGGTATTTGTCCCTCCTTAGATACTTCATCAGCGTGAAGCTGTTGGAACTCCCCTTCCTCGATTTTTTGTTCTTATGCCTCTATTTGAGTGATCAGAGGAAGTGAAGTCACTAGTCCTTTATGTAGAATGGATAGATCATGTGATGGTGGTGGTGGAATTCCTAATGGTCCTTGAGGTAGAGGAGGCAATTGATTACAATCCTCTCTTAAAGGCTCGCTAGTGGGAGTGTCTCCAATCCTCTCACCCACTCTGTTAGTGCCCACTTGCATAAAGTCAAAGTATGAGAGCTTGAAGATATCAGTTCCTTCACTCTCCATCTCTACTATCCACTTTTTTTTTTTCATCTCTAGAAGTTGATAGTTGGATAGGCTCTCTTGGAGTAGATGGAGGTGTCTATGTAGAGCTTCTTCTCCTTTCTTCCTCTATAGCTTTGGCCAAGTAGGTTCTTTGGCTCAAGGGGACAAACTCTAATTGTTCCCCTTCTTCTTCATCCTCACCTTTTGGGATGATCTCAAAAACCTGTGGGGACATAGTATTTTTCTTCTTCTTCAATCTTCTCCTTTGTGTACCCACCATAATTGTTTCGATCCTTGGTTTCTTTGTAGTTGAGGGGGGGGCTTCTTCCTCTATATTCATTACTAGTGAAACCCTCTGCTCCTCTGCTTGTTCCTCCTAAGGTTGTTCTAGTTGTTCCTTCTCTAGAGGTTCTTGTGTTGGCTCTTCCTGAGGCTCAACTTGTACCTGTTTAGGTTGTACCTTCTCTGTAAGTGCTTGATCCTAAGCTACTTGTTTCTTCACCCTAGGAGGTACCCTCTTCCTCTTTGTGCCTTTGTTAGCCTCATAATACTCATCCTCTCACTCATGTTGATGAACCGTTTCTAGCCTTACTAGAGACTAAGTGAGGTAGGTTGGTATAGTGACCTTTGAACCTTTTCCTTTCATCGGGCTAGTTTTGGCTTGTAGGGGTATGGCCTGAGGAACTAGATCCATCTAAAATGGCTTCCAGATCCATTCCCTTGTCAATTTGACCACATATATGGCCCAATGATCTATGCCATCGTTCTCATCTCTCCCTATCTTAGCATTTGTGGTAGGCCCATTATAGATTTTTTCTCTGTTGTACAAAGGATCCATGACTTCTTTGGCATCCTTTTCTATAGCCTTCAAAGGAACCTTCATCTTCAGCACATTCTTTTCTAAGTATAGACTCATCATACAATAATCCCTTATAAGGATATCATGGTCATATATTGCATTCATCCAGTGATCTTTTAAGGCATTCACATGTATAAACTATTTAACTACTAGATGTTGCACCATCCTAATTTTGTCAAAGAAAGGGATAGGGGAGTTATATTCTTCCAAGGGATATTGATCCCATTCAAAGTTGAAGGTGGCAATGTCCTACTCCTGCTTCACCTTGAACGCACCAGTTGTAATAGGCCAACCCCATCTCTTCTTATGTTGTTTCCTTACTCTATCATACACAGAAGTGAATTAGTGAGAAATCTCCAAGAGTATCAATCTTTTAGAGGGGTATCTTGAGATCTTCTTGGGATATATCAAAGTACCAACTACCCAAAGATATGTGAAGGTCTTAAATTGAATTTTATAGGCGCCTATTTCTATGATTTTGACGACTGCTTCTACTGACATTCTCTTTGCAAAATTGCCTTCAATAAACCTAATAATTGCAAAGATTAAACCATCATTCACCACTTTGTATTCCACACTTTGTAGTGGGAGCTTCTTCTTTACCAATTACAAGTATACCACATAGGGTCAAGCATTTTCATCTTGCATGCTTCCCTTTCTATAAAGGCCTGGATAATCCATGGTTCTAGCTGGCAACAAGTATACCATGTATGATGTCATGTAGAAGAGAGGGTCCTCCTTGACAACAACTAGTTGCTCATCTAGGTTATCATGTAAGATGGTGGCCCAATCAATAGGAATCTTTGTGGTTCTGATGGTTTCAATAAAATGAACCATCCAATTCTAAAGGTAACTTCTACTGGAAGACCCATGACTCTACTTAAGAGGACAATCACATATCTAATGTCATCTTTCTTGTAGCCTCTAGTCATATCTACATTTCCTACTCTATGACTTTAATGTGTCATGTTGATTAGGAAAGAGGATTGCACTATTTCCTCCAAACACTTTCTCTATGTTTCAGGGTTAGAGGTCTAGGACTATATCTCTAGTTACACTCTTCATAACCTTTTCCTCAATCACATAGTGTTTTGCTAGTGTCATTATCAGTTTTAAAGATTGAACTAATGTAGGATGTGATGTTGCATTTACTAGCCCCAACAGGATGAGTGCAGATATCATAATAGACCTTTCCCTTGGTTTATTGTAGATTGTAAGGAATGTGTTTAGTCTATGTGTCCCAACTTTGTGTCTTGAACTTGTCCATGTCCATCCTAGAATTGTGACTTCTTAGAAGCTCCTTGATATTTGAACGCAACTAGTTTTGGTGCTATTTTCTTTGCCATTGAAGATGATGAGGATGTCATTTGATTGGCACAAAAGAGGCAAACATTAGTCAAAAGGAAAATCTGAGACTCCATGGGACTTAAAATGTCATTGGAATGAGTAAAACACCCATCAAAACATTTGAAAATGCAGATCTCCCCCCCAAATAGCCTGTTCTACACTTTAGAATACTTGGGGCACCCTTGTAGGTGTGCTAGTGCACTAATGAGCCTTGAAATGGCTTAGTTGCATAGTTGCACACATGCGCATGTGCACACCTTGGGGAGGTGTGCATATGTGTGGTGCATAATGCAAAGGAAACAATCTTTTGTTGTCTTTTTCAAGTGTAGAGTGCATACATGCGCACCTTCATGGAAGCAAGATACCTTAGTTTTGATTAGGTTTTTAAATGTTTTTTTATTTTTATCTTTATTTCTAGATGTAGAGGTGCACACATGTGCACCTCACCTCTTAGACTTTCTAACCTTATTGTTTAAATGTTGTGTGTAGGAGGAAGCAAAGGTAGAGATGCGTTGGGGAGGGTGGGGGGGAAAGGTGTTGAGGTGCAATTCTGGAAAAGAAGTGAGAGCAAGTGAAGTAGGAAGAGGGGGTCAGGGTCTTATATAGACCTTGGGTTCCCAAAGCACACCCTCTCAAGTGTGCACTTGCAAAGGTGCGCATGCTCCAAGGGCATGCACATGTGCATGTGTGCATCCCTAGAGTGGGGTGCAATGTACACTTAGCACACTGAAAGTACTAAAGAGTCCCAAAAATTGACTTTTCATTTCCTGATTGCCTGAACTTACCTAGTCAGAGACTAGGAGTCTAGTAGGGAATTTTGAAATTAGGGGGTCCCCATTTTCTGCACAAAAATGGAGTGTGTGTTGTGAAACCACAATAGTAATGCTTATAAAGGTGAAGCACTACCTAAATCCAATGTGTGCTAAATGTTCCATTTAATCTCATGAGAGATGTATTCATGTGTGAATTTCTACAAATGATACACGGGTCAATGAGTTTGACTCAAAAAACTACAGAGTTGAATCTTGATAGAAATATGGTCCTCATAATTGCAAAATCCCTCTACACATCCATAGCTTGAAACTATATGCATCCACCATTGTTGAATCCTTGAAGCTTAAAGCACATTGAGCATACACAAATTCATTCTTTGAACACATCCATTCATCAAAGGAGGCTTGGGGTTTTGATTATTTGGTTTGAATTCCTATAATCTATTTCCTTTTGTCCATTCATATGTGTTAATCTAACTTTGTTTTTATTGAATGTTTTGTTTATCTTGGTATTCCATAACACAACTTCTTAGGTGATACACTCCTAAATATGGACCAATAACTCCATTTTGGTCACATTTGACCTAGTTATGACTAATATGACCCAAATGTGCCCTTACATCATATTTTTTGCTCTATTGGCCATTATTACAACTTTCTAGTCTATTGGCCCTAAATGTCCCTAAAGGACATTTTCGTCCAAACTGTACCCTAGTTTATTGGTTCCTATTATAACTCTAAGTAGAACCTTTTTGTGAGGCCTTATTCCACATCTTCACGACCTTTTCCTTAATCACATAGTGTTCTGCTAGTGTCATTATCAGTTTTAAAGATTTAACTAATGTAGGATGTGATGTTGCATTTACTAGCCCCAACAGGATGAGTGTAGATACCATAATAGACCTTTCCCTTGGTTTATTGTAGATTGTAAGGAATGTGTTTAGTCTATGTGTCCCAACTTTGTGTCTTGAACTTGTCCATGTCCATCCTAGAATTGTGACTTCTTAGGTGCTCCTTGATATTTGAACGTAACTAGTTTTGGTGCTATTTTCTTTGCCATTGAAGATGATGAGGATGTCATTTGATTGGCACGAAAGAGGCAAACATTAGTCAAAAGGAAAATCTGAGACTCCATGGGACTTAAAATGTCATTGGAAAGAGTAAAACACCCATCAAAACATTTGAAAATGTAGATCTCCCCCCCAAATAGCCTGTTCTACACTTTAGAATACCCGGGGCACCCTTGTAGGTGTGCTAGTGCACTAATGAGCCTTGAAATGGCTTAGTTGCATAGTTGCACACATGCGCATGTGCACACCTTGGGGAGGTGCGCATATGTGTGGTGCATAATGCGAAGGAAAAAACCTTTTGTTGTCTTTTTCAAGTGTAGAGTGCATACATGCGCACCTTCATGGAAGCAAGATACCTTAGTTTTGATTAGGTTTTTAAATGTTTTTTTATTTTTATCTTTATTTCTAGATGTAGAGGTGCACACATGTGCACCTCACCTCTTAGAATTTCTAACCTTAGTGTTTAAATGTTGTGTGTAGGAGGAAGAAAAGGTAGAGATGCATTGGGGAGGGTGGGGGGGAAGGTGTTGAGGTGCAATTCTGGAAATGAAGTGAGAGCAAGTGAAGTAGGAAGAGGGGTTCAGGGTCTTATATAGACCTTGGGTTCCCAGAGCACACCCCCTCAAGTGTGCGCATGCTCCAAGGGTGTGCACATGTGCATGTGTGCATCCCTAGAGTGGGGTGCAATGTACACTTAGCACACTTAAAGTACTAAAGAGTCCCAAAAATTGACTTTTCATTTCTTGATTGCCTGAACTTACCCAGTCAGAGACTAGGAGTCTAGTAGGGAATTTTGAAATTAGGGGGTCCCCATTTTTTGCACAAAAATGGAGTGTGTGTTGTGAAACCACATTAGTGATGCTTATAAAGGTGAAGCACTACCTAAATCCAATGCGTGCTAAATGTTCCATTTAATCTCATGAGAGATGTATTCATGTGTGAATTGCTACAAATGATACACGGGTCAATGAGTTTGACTCAAAAAACTACACAGTTGAATCTTGATAGAAATATGGTCCTCATAATTGCAAAATCCCTCTACACATCCATAGCTTGAAACTATATACATCCACCATTGTTGAATCCTTGAAGCTTAAAGCACATTGAGCACACACAACTTCATTCTTTGAACACATCCATTCATCAAAGGAGGCTTGGGGTTTTGCTTTTTGGTTTGAATTCCTATAATCTATTTCCTTTTGTCTATTCATATGTGTTAATCTAACTTTGTTCTTATTGAATGTTTTGTTTATCTTGGTATTCCATAACACAACTTCTTAGGTGATACACTCCTAAATATGGACCAATAACTCCATTTTGGTCACATTTGACCTAGTTATGACTAATATGACCCAAATGTGCCCTTACATCATATTTTTTGCTCTATTGGCCATTATTACAACTTTCTAGTCTATTGGCCCCAGATGTCCCTAAAGGACATTTTGGTCCAAATTGTACCCTAGTTTATTGGTTCCTATTACAACTCTAAGTAGAACCTCTTTGTGAGGCCTTATTCCACATCTTCATTCCTCTATGATGAACTCCTTGAATGTCATCGATTGATGACAAGGTGCCCCTACACCAAAATCCAATAAAATCATCTTGATACACTATTAATAGTCACAAATATAGAATACAATAGATATCTCATAAGGCATCCTATCACATCAATAAGTGTCAACATGCATATATGATCACAACTATAAACAACATAATTTAACCTTTTATCACAACTAATATATTGATAACAAAAATAATGTATATTCATTGAATGTATCTCATCATATTGATAATGCCAGAATAAAACATGATTAAATATGAGATCAAAATAGTCATGGAACACAATGCAATCATGGGAGACACTACATTCATGCACATATTATAGATCTATCAAATTGGATTTGGGCAGATTGGGAACAACTGGACAATTTGTGAAAACTTTAGACAAAAGTATCAGGGGTTTTTTACCGTTCCCACCATGTCCCAGAAATACATTTTTATTGTTGTCATGACCCGACATTCTAATCCCAATGTTGGAAAAAATTTGGGTTAAATCCTCTAGATCTCAAATATGCAGTTACAAGTCATTTTGAGACTTTGATGGTTAAAAATTTGGGTTTGAAAACTCACTTCTCATTTTTCAATTCTATGTGCATTCAAATTCTCCTCCACTTTTTTTTTGAATTAGTTTCATTAGAAGACTTAGATGAGATATGTTTGTATTTAGTAGTTTGCATATCAATGTCATTCTTTTCTTTATAATTCTCACCAACAAAGGAATAAAACCCCTTTAAAAGAACACATATTGCATTAACCTTTTCAAGTGGTGTTGATCGATCATATTTGTCTTGAGGTGGTTTTGTATTTCAATATGTTATACAAATAAGAAAAAATAATTTTTTTATATGTCCTCTTTTCATATTTCACAAATGTACATACTTATTTAACTAACTTGTCTTCCTCCTTTTATTAATAAAAATTAATGTACGGTCCATGCAATTTAATTAATTAATAAATCCTTAAATTCTTCAACTTGAAATTAAATAAATTTATTGAATCTTGTTTGACCAAATGACTCCTAACTTTAACCCTTATCAACCTCACCCAAACTAACACATGGTTCCAAACACCTCTCTCATTGACCTAGTAGTTAATCGTTCCCCAATCTAGATTCCATCCCTTAATCATTTACATACTCCTAATTAGAATGAATTGGCCTTCAAAGCTAACCCATGTTGATGTAAGAATTAAATACTTCAACTAATTTTGGAAGAACCCGCATGGTTCCCTTACACATGTCCCATCAAAAGAGTATTTAATTCATTTTCACATCGTACAAAATCCCTTCACATTCTTCAACATTTCAAAGAGAATGTGGAATGAGAAATGTATTTATAAGAAATCTACTTCAACCCCCAAGTCTTCTCATTTTGACACTTTTCAACATACAATGAAATGAGAGAAAACACAATCCAATGTACATGAGATTAAGTGGGGAAACTAACTCTTTTATGAATATCCTTTTCATATTGTACAAACACATGTCTATTTAGTTAATTAAAAAAAATATTTATTTATTTTAATTAAATCACAATTACTACACTTGAAATTAAATAAATCTATTTAATCATGTTTGAATACGCAACTTCTTACTTTTATCCTTATTTAGAATCACACACATTAATCCATGATTCCAACTACCTCTCCACTTTATCCTTTCCTAAGCCTAATTCTATCATGTAATCATTTACACATTCCTAATCAAAATGGATTAAGCTCCCAAAGTCAACCCATGCCCATGTCAACATTAAATGCCTCAACTAAGTGTGTAAGTGCCCACATGGGTTCCTTACTTATTCGTCCCATAAAAAATAATGTTTATATCCTTTTCACATTCTCCAAAATCCCTTCACATTCTTCAACATTTCTTATAGGATGTGAAATAAGAAATGACTTTACAAAAAAAATATTTAACGCCCAAATTTTCTTTAGTCTTCTCATTTTGACACTTGTCATCATGCTATGAATTGTGAGAAAATACAACCCATGTGCTCCTTTCACATTATACCTTAGCCATTCATGAGCTTTGAATCTAAACCCTTAATTTCCTTATTCTATAAATTTGAGCCTCCTCTTAAAAATCATCCACCATTAATGCAAAGTGATAATACCAAAGATACATTCACACTAACCTTATACTGCCAAAATCTCTCCAAATAATTGAAGTTAGAACAATATATACAACACACATATCAAATACTATCATTAGACAATTTTTGCATCAAGAGGCTTTGAGTTTCTCACTTAAATTTGCATTTTTAAAAATTTGTTTTCTTTATGCCTATCTTGGTTATTGCTTTGAATTTGTATTTTGAGTGTTTTTCTTTGTTTTTGATATTAATTATAGCCAAAACAAGGGGGCTAGCCCTTAGTACATAACCATGGTTAAACCATTATCAACACATTAACAACAAAACACTATCATCATCCCACCCTATCAATAACATCAAAAAACATAGCAACCCAAGTATTAAACCTAACCCAGAAATAAACATGCATTTCACATAACAACTAGTAACAACACCAAAACTACGAGTGAAAAGCATCACCTGAACATAACTACTAGACTATCCACTGAAGTGCATCAAGCTATTCCATAATATAAAAACTAGTCTATCCATGCATCAACTAAACACCTTGATTAATAAAAGTATAAGATGGACATAACTAGCAGCAAAGAGTCATCAACAAAAAATTAAAAAACACTAGGCCAAAACATTGACCTTCTTCTTCACTTTCTTGGCCAGCAAGACTTTGGCCCAGTCATCCACCAGGAAACCATAAAGCTTAGTAGAGTCCTTGGCACCAAGGTTGTCCTCATCATTCTCTTGTAAAAGTTGGAGAGTAAGATCAGTATCATGAGTGACCTTAAGGGATAGCTTGGATAGAGTAGTAAAACTCTCATCCAGAGCTTCAAATTGCTCCTTAAGCATCACCATCTCCTGCTTGATCTCCTAAGCATTATTGAACAACTCCTAGCACCCAGTGCAATTTCCTTTCCTATGAGTGCCTTTCTTTTCTATTTGCATTTCTATTTGAAATTCTTTGAGAGGAGACTCTCTTAATATGTTTTTAAGGTATTTTCTTCAATAAAGAGGGAACAAATACTAGAACATCCCATGTCCCAAATAGTAACATTTAAATAGGGATAACTTCTACACCTCTATCCCAACTATCTCCTCCAACCTTTAAATTTGTCATGTCAATAAAAATTTTTAATATATAAAAATAACATAAAAAATGTTAATATTTTTATAAATTTAACATTAAATATTAATAAAATAATTTGTTTTAATTATTTTAAACCTTTTTTATGAACAATATTCAACAAAATATATTATTATTTTATATATTAAATTGGTTAAAAATATATTTTAAAATAAAAATAACTTTAAACTTAGTTACAACTCGTCATATTAATGTTAGAAATTAATGACCAACTGCTATGATTTATTACGGTTGGGAGTCTTCTCTTTTCATATCTTCCGAGATCTATTCGTACCTGCCTTTTTCTGCTGTTTTCTACAGCATCGACAGAATCAAATTTTGATTGTAATCTCCTCCTTGCCGATTTTATAGGCTGCATGTGCATGTACATATAGAAATAAATGCCATTTATAAGTTTGTTTATTGCTTTTTGGGTACAGAATAGAAAATGTACAGAATAGAAAATATACTGCTATGAATAAGTGCCGGAGAACAGGGTAATCTCTTATTCAGTGTATGAGAAAATAACAAGACAACGGCTCTGTAAATCATTTTATCTCAACTCTATCCCAAGGTACAAGATAATATGCAATAATTCTTGCAGAGTGTACCTCTTATTCTGAAAAATGCAGATTTTTTTGATGACCTTGAGCTTCAAAACGGTTACTTTGGAAGTTGAGAGATCAGACAGCATTGGGAAAGTTAAAGCTCAAATCCAAGATAAAGAAGGTATTCCCCCAAGTGAGCTCAGACTGGTATTTGAGGGAAGGGAGCTCGAGGATGGTCAAACTATTGCTCATTATAACATCGATAATGAATCCACAATCTTTCAGGTTCTCCATCGCGGGAGAGGAAAACCAGTCTTTCTTAAAATGCTTCAAGTCAAAAGCTCAGATACAATTGACAATGTGAAAGCCAAGATTCAGAAAATTGATGGAATTCCCCATGACGACCAGAAGCTGTTTTTTGGTGGAAGAGAGCTTGAAAATGGTAAAACCTTAGCAGATTATAATATTCAGAACGATTTCACCATCCATCTTGTGCCCCATATACTAACTGATTGACATAAGTCCTCAAGGGTTTCAAGTTCTTTTTAAGTATTTGTTCTAGTGATGTGGTTTATATAAACTTCGTTCTATAAATTCTTTGGCTGATAGTTGAGCATGTACAAGTCAATTTCAGTGTATTGTCTTAATTGAAAGAATAGAAAGATCTATAATTTTAGATATTAAAAGCAGTCAAAACAAGAGGGTTGATCTAATAGCACAACAAAATGAATAGATCTATAATTACAGGTAGGTTATTTGTATAGCATGCTATGTGTCTTGGCTACGTGGCTACATTTTGCATTCATGAGAGGAAACCTCAATAATAAGAAAAATGTCTTCTTTTAGAAATCTCATAATTAGAAAAAGTAACATTCTCTCTAATGGCCAATATTTCTTCTTAATAACTTTTAGAATATACTCTTGTGACTCTTTCATAAAGATGTCACATATCTTTTATGGTCTGAATTTATTCTAGAGTATACCTACTTCAGTGTAGCTACACTTTCTCTTATTCTGATAAGGTAGCACAGGTAGTCTGTAATACATAAACACTTGGTTCAGATTTGTTGCTCCCACAAATTTTGAAAGCATTTGAAAATAAGTGAGATGTGCTAAAAAAATTCTAAACCATAATTATGCACGCATTATTGAGTTCATAAATGATTTTGATAAAAGTAGTACATTAAATAGGTATTGTATAAATTCAAAACAAACTAGAAACTGATTACCAATATATTAACCACAATTAAAAAAACTGAGAAGTAATGAATATTTTCATAATTGTTGTTCACACTTGATTCTCTATTTTCTCTAATAATTACATGTCCAGCTATATTTAATATGTATTTGAAAGTTTGGTGTCTTGTATTTGAGAAATTTTACCTTAATAATACATTCTTCTACTAAGAGAGGCAAGCTGTAAATGACATTCAATGTGCCATTTTTTTACCCATCAATCAACTTGACTACACTTAAATGTAAAGGAGAGCATAGAAAGGATTTAAAGGAGTTTACTAGGTTCTTTGACATTGTGAGAGATAATAGGTCTTAGAGTTCCCCGGATAACTTGCAATTGTTCCCCATGTTTGGTTTTTGAGAGTCATGATATGAATAAAAATGATTGATAGTTTGGTTCTTGATTATCTAAAAAATTAGAATCCAAAATACAATGGTTGTAGATATTCATTTTTTTCCCTGCTTGATAAAAAAAAAAGTTTTTTCAAAGGAACTAAATTCATATTACACTACTGATTACAAACTAATTTGTAGTGATTTGGAACTGTGGCCAATCATGTCAAGTTTGGGTTTTCTAGAACTTCTGCTCGCTTGAACCTTCAAACTAACTTATGAACTACTACTGCTACAATTTTTCTTCCACTACTCACAATTGATTATAAAAATGTCCTTCCAATTTCTACTCCTTGTCCTAATTGTCTATTGGCATTTACTATTGTCTCCTCTCATTTGAGAATTTCCCCATAATTTTGGAATTCAACCTTATCTTCCAACGATAAATTTAATAGCATGCCGGAGGTTGGATCCCAACATTTTTGAGTTATTTTGTGCAATTTCAGGTTTTAAATTAGCCATGCATAACATTTAATTTATCAGGACATGGTCCAACACTCGCCCACCTTGAATCCCGTATGAGCAGAGTGAAGTTAAGCATGTAGTTTATACTAGGTACCTTGGGATTCCTTTTGGAATTGGAGTTTCACTTCAAGAAATGTGGAAGCGGTTCTTGGTTAAAATTGAAAGAAACTTCTTGACCTCGGCCAATAGATTCCTCTTTATGGCTGGTAGAATTCAAATTGCTAATAAAATACTTATTGCTAGCCAAGTGTATACTGCTTCACTTGGATACCTTCCAAAACTTGTTATAATCATCTGACTCAACTAATTCATAACTTATTTTGAGGAAATGGTCAGATGAAAAGCCTAAAAGGCCTCACTACATCATGGAGTCGTTGTATTCAACCAAAATATAAAGGAGGTTTAGGAACTATTGATCTCAACACCCAATGTATTTGTCTAACTACCAAATGGATTGTTATATGGCCTTAGATAGTGATGTTGCATAGAAGTATTTGGTACACCATTGTATTCATATTGCTTAAGCTGGTAGATCTTAGAATTGAGTGATGGATAAACTCTTGCTCCTTATGTCAAAAATCAGTTTGCCCTGCTTTAATTCCATTTGGAAATCTTGGCAGATAACTACAATTTTTTTTATCTTGGTATGATCAATCTTTCAATAATGGCCTAAGCTTTGCATCTTCCTCAGGCCTTGCATCTTCCTCTGTTTGGCAGAACTTTTTATTCAGCTTGACAATGCAACACTTTGAATAAATATCTTTAAGGTTAACATTTCTTTAACAAAGGTATTCAAGTTTTTCAAGACCTCTAGGATCAGGTTGGATTCAACTCAAGTGCATGACAACTTAGGATACAATATAAGTTATCTCCTATAGATAAATCTCTTATCCTTCAAATTCAAAGACTTGTGCTGGCTGAACTATTGATTTGTTGTCAACACTCAGCCATGCTAACTTTCTTACAGATTTGAAATGGCCTAACAACACTTTTGTGCCTTTACCTCTTAAAATTAGTTTATAGACAAATCCTTCCAACTTGTCCCCTCTCAACCTATCTTAATTGTAAATGGCATTGCAAGCTTAGTTGCACAAAATTAAACAAATTTAGTGCTCTTATTGACCATCTTAAGCTAAAGTTCAAGCCCAATTGACAGCCTAAAAGATACTTCATATCAAAGTCCTTATTGGTGATTGTCTCTCTTCATATCCTCTGCTCCTTAATGTCCTTTAGATTATCAAGCATGCTTTTTGGTATGTTCTCATGCTCATCCTCTATGGAAATACCTTTTCATCAACCTCCCTTCTCTTTTCTGTCCTCTCTGGACATGGAAAGTTGTATTGTTTCTGCTGTCCAAACACGTAGATACCATATCATAGAGTTTCAGGCACATTATGTTGAAAAATATTTGAAAATTTTGCTGTGTAGCAACTCTTTCTAGCAACCTTTTCTTACACCTTTTATATAGTTCACTTAGAAGCCATTATCATATGTATGAATCTCTCATCTTGCTTTTTTACAAACCTCTATTCAAGGCATCACTGATCTGCAAGCCCATCTGAGAGATACAAATTCAATTTAGTAATTTTGAGGCAAAAATGACAAGTACTGATGACAAAAAGGAATGATATTATTGCTGATTTTATGGAGCGTGGTAGAGATAGAAAAGGTCTTCATCCATGCAAGGTGGAGGGTAGGTATACTATCTCCACAAAGAAAATAGATATTCTTCTCTACAGATCAGAGCAAATGGCAACCACAGCTGTAAGTCTCAGAACTAGGCCAGTGGCTCTATTTGCTTCTAAAAGGCATGCATTTTTGAAGAAGACGAAAGTTTGGATGTGCTATTGACTTATGTATTTTTCAGCCATTAGTATATCTTAGTTGTTTTTAATGGGTATAAACTTGTTCATGCTTTAATAAGTCCTTGTAGATGCAACTATTACTAACTTTTATTTTTACGAGCCTCGTATATTTCTTTGTCTTGCTTTGGCAGCTGTATCTTTTATGATGCGTTGTCTTATTTGTGGCTGTAGGCTGTTCATCAGTCTTTTCTTGTGAGTGTTTTTGTTGTCTTTGTCATGGCTGTTCATTGTAAAATGAATGCTTCTATACCATTAAAAGAAAGAAAACAAACAGAAGTTCTTCGAAAACATATTCAGTACTCACAAAAATTTGATGAAGAGGAGAAAACTAAGATTTCTTTTTCTTTTTAAATTGTGTTGCCCATATTCAAATTGTATCCAGTATTTCTACCAGGAGATGTCTAATTGCAATGGACTTCATCTTTGGTTATAAAAGGTCAGTCTATATGATACGCTACTATTCTTAACTTGAGCTTAGATGCAAAACTACTACATTTATGGGTGACATTGTGACATTGGATTAATACAATTATATGCAAAACTTAATCAGCACTAATAAATACTTTTTTTTCAACCAAAATTGTCTTCCTTTAAAATACAAATGATAGGTAGAGCCTCACAGGCTAGACGGTTCTCCTTTTGAATATCAGCCCCTGCATTAATTATTTGAAGCGTAGAGAATCTTCATCAGTTCATATTTAGCCAGTGTAACTATTAGTTCTATAGGTTGCTTTCGTTAACAAAATTTGTCTAAGGTAAATATTCATTTGGCAATTTGGTGAGCCTTTCCAAAAGGACGGAGTGCACCTACAAAATAACTGGAAGCAATTGAAATGTTGCAATGTATTAAACATATAAGAATTTTAATTAATGATTATATATATTTTTCTCAGTTAGGGGGTTCTGCTATTTAGGCCTGAGTCCTAGTACTGGCACTGTTTTGGTACTGGTTCTTCTGGGATACTTCACAGGTTCTCTGCGGGTCCTTCTGTGAAGGACCTACAGTGGACCTAGGCACTTAGGAAGTACCTCAGGGCAGTAGGTCAGTTTATGTATCTCTTTCTGATTTGTTCATCAGTATATTCTTTCTATCAGCTTTAGATACTGTCTTGCAACAGCTTGATAATATTATTCAAGCCAAATTTGTTCTATGTAATGCCTATAGTTTATAACAGTAGTGAACAACAATCTACTTCGATTCATTTGAAGGTCAGGGATTGATTTATTTTCATTTGTAGATCTAAGGACATGACTCTTGATATATTTGTAAAAGCCAGCCAATAGTTATGTTTGTTGATCATGTTCATATTGATGTCAATTGCCAATGCATGTAATTTGAAACTGTATCAGTATTATAATTAATTAATTTATAACTTTATTGGCCATTATGAATTTATGAGTATCACTCTTCTTTTATATTTGTAACCATTATGAATTTATGAGTATCACTCTTTTGCTATTTAGGCTTGGGTCATGGTACTGGTACAATTTTGGTACTGGTTCTTCTGGGGTACTTCACAGGTTCTCTGCGGGTCCTTCTGTGAAGGACCTACAGTGGACCCGGGCACTAAGGAAGCACCCCAAGGTGGTAGGTCAGTTTATGTATGTCTTTCTGATTTGTTCATCAGTATATTTTTTCTATCAGCTTTAGATACTTTCTTGCAACAGCTTGGTAATATTATTCAAGCCAAATTTGTTCTATGTAATGCCCATAGTTTATGACAGTAGTGAACAACAATCTACTTCGATTCATTTGAAGGTCAGGGATTGATTTTTTTTTCATTTTTAGATCTAAGGACATGATTATTAATATATTTGTAAAACCCAGCCAATAGTTATGTTTGTTGATCATGTTCATATTGATGTCAATTGCCAATGCATGTAATCTGAAACTGTATCAGCATTATAATTAATTAATTTATAACTTTATTGAACATTATGAATTTATGAATATCACTTTTCTTTTATATTTGTAATCTGAAACTGTATCAGTATTATAATTAATTAATCTATAACTTTATTGGCCATTATGAATTTATGAGTATCACTCTTGTTTTATATTTGTAACTTCAATGTTTTAACATACATACATGCATACATATACGGATGAACCCGATCCCACAAGGGAGGAAAAATTGTCGTACCAATGTACCCAAATCTCGTATCTATATCCGAACTGGAACCCAAATTGACAACTTAGATATTTTTTAATATAATGATTAATGATTGATTGTAATTCTGATCCCTTATGCTCTGCCATACATCAGCATGTATTTTATTGGTGATGAAAATGTTGGATTGAATGAAAAAGTTCAATGTCTTCATGAGAGTGCTCAAAAGCTCTATCAAGCTTATACATTTGATACTTGTCACTAGAAGAGGTAAGAAAATTATTAAGACAAGAAGAGATATAAAAGGGAGAGTTAAGCAAGGAGCTCTATTCCTATCAACAAACTTATCAAATTCATGCAAAAATTCCAGGGGTAATGGTCCCCTATTCATAATATTCTAATCGTGCACATGATCAAAAGTCCATTTAGCGAAGCAATCTGCAATTCCATTCCACTCCCAAAGGATGTAAGTAAAACAAACAAATTCCAGAATTTTATGAAAGAAAAGAGTCTAATTAACAACTGAAACCAGTGGCCAACTAACATCTGATCAGCTTTCAGTTTTGGCTGATTTTAATATAAAAACATAAAGATATCTGAATTCTAAACTAATATTTTCCTATCCTGTACAATCTATTAGGAATCTAGCTTAATAGAAAACAATTCTTATCGGTTCTACATCTTAGTCAACTCACCAATTGAACATAATCTCTAGAAAATTAAATTTTCTCTATATCAACTACGGTGCATCCTCCTTTTGAAAAAATATGTAACCTATTATTCGAAAAATATATTGTTTGGTTGAGTGTATACTTCGGATACAGACCGATGTCAATAGATTTGGCTCTGACAGCTATATGTTTTAATAATTAATTATGGAAATGTATTATGGATTAATTAGTTTGTATTACTTTGTGGTCAAATTTTTTAATATATGTTTGTACACGTCAACTTTCTGGCACCTTATCTGCGTAGGAAAATTACGATTTCAATTCAAACAAATTATACTTCAATTTTAAATTGCAATTTGGAGGAAAGTTTTATTAGAATTTAATTACATTTCTATAATGAATATCAACTTTTGAACAATAGACATTAGGTTTTCAGAGTCTATCTTTTTCAATGTTTAATATTTTTTATCATAAGTGCAGCATTAGTTAAGTTGCTGTCCCATTGCACAACTCTCACAATCTACAGCACATTAACGGTAAGGAAAAAAAAAGAAAAAGTTATCAACCATTCCTATCCATATCAAAAATAATTCAAGACTTACCAGTAACAAAGTATATAGCAGTGCAAAAGATAAAAACTAAACCACAAGTCATAGAGGCCGATAGTGAAATCTAAAAGCGAGCATCAATTAAACTGTTCTTTTTGTTGAACTTATTACATTAATTAGGTTATGAATGTTGGACTTATTACATTAATTAGGTTAGTTTCTAAATAAGCGAGAATGATTGTTCAATTAATGTAATAAGGGGGGAATGTTAGGTTTATTACATTAATTAGGTTAGTTTTTGTGTTTAGATTAGATAAATGAAATTAGTTCAATATATAGTTGTTGGGAAGTTATTCCCGTAAGTAGTTATTGTAAGAGAAAATAAAACTATATTAACATGCCCAGACATCAATGTAATGATTTAGTATTATATCAATATTCATATCATTTCAGTATATTATTCTGTATCATTTCAATGTCATTGTTAGTTTCAATTTTGTATGTTTCTGAATGCATCTACAAAATCTAAATCAATAGTTTTAACATTTTATATTTTTGCTCTTTTAATTTATATTTTCAGTTTCACATTCTTTGGGCCTGTTACAGTGGTATCAGAGCGGGTTAATCAATGGAGAGAAGAGTTTTTTTAATGGATTTTGGATGACCAGATCCTATTTTTTGTGAATAAAATAGGAGGCTGGAGGAAATGGAGGTTGGAGGATTTTTATCATCTCAAGCTAGCTTCTCGCTTAGAGATGATTATTGCATGAGAAGCCACTATTTGTGTCCCTTTAAAGTTGGGGCTTGGCCAATTCCTCCTTGAAGATAAGAGGGGAATTGATAGATTTGTGTCCTTGAAGAAAAGAGGGGGCTTGGCTACATGATTGTCCTTCTATTGAGTAAGGGGGTGCAGGATTTCAACAATGGCGTTTGAGACACTCAGAGGAGATGTCAATTTTCAAAGGAAAGACATCCAGACATATTAGTGGTGATTGTTTCTACGACACTTGAGGAGGTGTTAGACACACTCGGAGGAGATGTGGACTTTCAGAGGAAAGGCATCTCATGTGCAATACCAAAGGAGGCATCAGGCACACTCCATGGAGATGTGAAATTGTGGAGGAACTATGTCTTGTTGTGTAAAAGAGGTAGAAACAATGTTTTT
This sequence comes from Cupressus sempervirens, assembly GCA_028749045.1. Taxonomy (NCBI): domain Eukaryota; kingdom Viridiplantae; phylum Streptophyta; class Pinopsida; order Cupressales; family Cupressaceae; genus Cupressus; species Cupressus sempervirens. The sequence goes on from CM053787.1 coordinate 162,752,726, forward strand.
ATGAGGCCAACTTCAGCATTTGCAATCTGAAGTTGGGATATGAGTGAAACTTTAGGATTAAGATTTGCAATCTGAAGTTGCAAACTATTTTCAAAGATTGGTGAAAGAGCTCAGCTTCAGGATTAAGATTTGCAATTTGAAGTTGCAGACTACTTTCAAAGATTGGTGAAGGAACTCAACTTCAGGATTAGGATTTGCAATCTGAAGTTGCAGACTACTTTCAAAGTTTGGTGAAGGAGCTTCATCAAAGTTTATCATCTTGGTGAAGGCTTTTCAATTTTATTGGATTAATGTAATAAGGGGGGGAATGTTGAACTTATTACATTAATTAGGTTAGGAATGTTGGACTTATTACATTAATTAGGTTAGTTTTTGTGTTTTAGATTAGATAAAGGAAATTGATTCAATATATAGTTGCTGAAAAATTATTCCTGTAAGCAGTTGTTGTAAGGGAAAATAAAACTATATAAACATGCCCAGACATGAATGTAATGATTTAGTATTACATCAATATTCATATCATTCCAGTATATTATTCAGTATCATTGTTAGTTTCAATTCTGTATGTTTCTGAATGCATCTACAAAATCTGAATCAATAGTTTCAACATTTTATATTTTTGCTCTTTTAATTTATATTTTCAGTTTCACATTCTTTGGGCCTATTACACATTTGATTTTATTTTCCTCTTGTTCTTTCCTTGCATCCTCTGTAACTGATTTTATTTCCCCTTCTCAATCATTGCTTTGATGGGATGTGATTATGCCCTGTAATTCTAAGATTGTGAAAACACAGAAGAATTTTAACTCACTTTTGACATTTGTGCAGTGTTTTCATGTTCTTATAAGTGGTTAAACTAAAAGGATCTATTTATTGAAAAAATTAACAATCGATCTTCATCATTTGCACTTCTAAAAAATCTGGATGCACTTTGCAACATTTATTAATTGTCTCAATATTCTATCTTTTCATCTTATACCAGTTTGTTAAGAGCATAGAAAATGCACACCTTGCTCACATTCTAAGTAAAATTAATGAAGTAGCCCATTAATTTGTGGAACTGAAATATCTAAATTTTAAAAATAAGAAAAAAACTATGAGTAGACTTCATTACACTTATTTTTTATTTTTTATTTGATAAGAGATGAAAGTCATTAATTAAAATAGTTAAAAAATATAACTCAACTTTGGAGAGGTGGAGTTGGTGGAAGTCCTTTAGTTTTGCTTATCATTTGAAAGATAGAATAGAGAGATACAATATGTGAATCGAATTTTCTTCCTACGTTCTATTGTCCATTCAAAATCCCTTCATCTAGTTTAGTCTCGAAATAACATAGCCAAATCGCCAAACAACTTCTAGTCTACTTTGTTAATCTTTTAGTTTGTAATATAACAAAATCACAAATTTGGAATGTCATTTTTAAAACCAAATAGCTTAAAAGGAGATAAGAGTACTAAGAATGGTCATTAACTAAACAAAGAAGTGGTACAAAAAATACAGATGAACATAAGAAACATTTTTTTATTTAATAACTAAATTCAAAGTACATGTAAAAAGTCATTGGGTAGGCATAAAAGAAGGGGATTAAGGTTTTTCCTCCTCTCTAGGTGAGGTATCCAAACTCATCGCCAAAATAAATTACTCAGTAAGCATAAAGGAGGGAGATTAGGGCTCTCCCTACTCTCGTGGTCAGGTATCCAACCTCGTTACCAAAATAAATTACATTTTTACCAAGATCTCACTTACATTAATACCATATTCATCACCATATTTATCTCTTTAGTGATGTTCTATCATCATTAATATATAAATAGTATCTACCTTAGCTTATTGAAAGATCAGTTCCTTGATTAGCTAACTCATTTGCCCTCTTATTTCCTTCATGATATATATGGTTGATTGGAAGTTTGTCAAAATAATTACAAAGCACAAGGGCTTTAGATAATTGAGCATTTAATCTCTAGTTAGTGAAGGAGCCTTTCCTGAGGGCATTGATTAATATGGATTAGCTACCTTCTATTTCTAGTTTCTTAAGTCCCAATTCCTTACAAATATCCAAATCCTCTACTAAAGAAGAAATTTTTTTCTTATATGCTCCATTGAAATTGAGCTTATACCATCCTTTCTTAGGAGCCTTCCAAACACATTATTCTCTGCTTATGTTACTTTGAATGCCTCCCTTCCCTAGGAAGGGGGGGTTTTCAATCCAATCCACCTACGATACATCTTCTCATCACAATGAGACATGTTTTTCCTTTTTGGGAACATAGACATCAATCAATTGTTTGTTAGTTCAATTATTGAGGCTTCAATTTTACTAACAATATGATCAACCTCCATCTTCTTGTCCTGAAATATTCTTTTATTTCTCTCCTTCCATAGTTCCCAAATTATGGAAGGAGAGAAGATCCAAAGGTTCTTGTAAATGCTATTCGATTTTAGCAAGGAAGTAAACTCATGATGGAGTTAGTGAAGTGGTGTAGAGCACCTCCCTTTTTGGTTTTGCGGTTGGTTTAGGTTTTTTATAGGGTTAGTTAAGAGTCTTTGTGTGAGTTTAATAAGATCCAATGGTCTTTCGATACAAACTTGCCCCAATTTGCTTGTAAGGGCAAAAGTTGCTCATAAGGTCAAAAGTTGTCAAGTGGGTCAAAAGTTGCTAAGGTTAAACAACTCGGGTACTTGGTCTCCTACAGGGTCTTAAGGATCCTAACTAAGGTCCTAGGATAGGTCTAGGAGCACCCACTTGCCCAAAACACTTAGAAAAGCAAAATTGCTCAAAAATTGCTCAAGCAACTTTTGCAAATTTTGCAAGAAAGTTGGAAATGGAGAAATGGGCAATTGTAATCACCCATGCTTGGGTATTTAAGCATGAGATAAATATTTTTTGAGGTTAGAATGAGAATTAGTTGTAGACACACATGTGAGTAGACTATATTGATTTTTTTTTGAGTTTTTTCTTGTATTTACTTTTTTTTTTGCACTCTTGTATAACTGTGTACAAATTGGACTGCATGATCTAACTTCATGAAAATGTAGAATTTTGTTTTAGCTTTCTTTTTCACATTCAATTTTCATTCCAAGTTGTGGGGTTGGATAGTTATATTGGTTTTTGGATGACTAGACTATAAATTCCATTTATAGAGTTGTTGGAACTCAAATGGCCCTAACATGATCATCCACGATTGAAAATGCATGAAACCTTGTGGAATGATAGGTTAGGAATTGTACATAGTGTTTTTTTTTCCCATTTTTTTTGGCAACTGATCTCCTAGTTGTGGAGTGATGTCCTAGGCTGACTACTTGGAGTAGGTGAGCTAGGACAACAAGATATGTTTAAAGAGCACACCGATGATCTAATGTGGCCAATCCAATAGAATGGATGGAAGCCCTAGAATGTCTCCTTGAAGGAACAAGTGGTTGCAAGGGTTGCTAGGAAGTTTGAAGACTTCTAGGAAGCATTTTGTTGAGATTGGTCTAAAGGCCTAAAAGATAGCCTAAAAACTAGGGCTTGAGAGAAATTAGGGTTATGGGTAACTTGGAGCTATGCAATTTGGGATTCTTGAAGTGCTATGTAATAGATTTCAAAATCACATGGCCTTCCATCGGGTTGTGTAGAATAATTTGGAGTAGTTGAACAAAATAGTGAAAACATACCTAATACAATTAGGCCTAATTAGCCCTCTTTGTGGGTGGTGATAGCTAAGTGCTTGCTAACCTAGCCAGAAGTTCTTGAAAGGGATAGAAAGGATGTGGAAGGTGTCTTCAACATTAGGAAGGACCTAAGAATTGTAAGGGAAAGATCCTAAGAAAGGGTTTGGAGTTTTAGGGAAAGGAAAAAGGTAAACAAGGGCTAGTAGGACTAGTTCCTAAATAAGAAGGTAATGTTCTTGCATTAACCCAACTATACCTAGGAGGCAAGTTGAGGTGAGAGTCTTGGAGGCCACGGTTGGTGGAGAGGACATAAAAGGAAGGAACCATTGGATAGTTCAAAGGGTTAAACCCTAACTAGGTGAGGATAAACTCTAGAACCATAGACCCTCTGCACCAAGAAGGTCGAACTCCACCCTAACTTAGAACACAACCATTGCCAATAGTGGCTCGATAAAGGACAATTAAGAAAAAGGTGTTTTGTCAATTCTTCTTCTAATTTACAAAGGGGCATCTATTAGGACCCTAGTAACTCATTATCCTAAACCTATCTATTGTCGGGGATCTATTGTGGAGAACAATCCAGGTGAACACTCTGGCCTTGGGGAGGCAAAATTTATCCTGATAGAAATTAGTAGGGAGAGGGTTGTTAGATAACCCTATAGAGGATTCTATAAGCTTATAATCCATCCTAGAACTATAAACATCACTCTTGTGTCCATCCTAAAGAATTTAGTTACACCTAAAACACCACTACCCATGACTTTAGTTGGTCCAACAGTTTTTTATTTAAAATATTGGATAAAACAATTTATACTAATTTGAATTATATTATTCAATCCTTTTGTATTTAAGAATATAAAATTTTAATTTAATTTTAAACCATTAGAATCACTTGTCTTGATTAGTAATTAATATTTTCTATTTCAAGTAATTAAATGTAAGTATTTTAATTTTAATTTTTAATTTTTATAATGATTAAATATGTGAGATTTTTTAGTGATAAAGATAATAAAACTAGTTTAATTAAGTTGAGTGGTAATGTATATATTTGAGGTTTTATAGTAGTGGATTTTAAACAAGCACTACCCTATTATAAGGTGATATTTTAAGATACACCTATATATAAAAATGTGAAACATATAAAATATATTTAATAATTTTTTGAATTTAAACAAATGATTAATACAGTAAAATATAAATAAGTTATAATAGTAACATGATAAATTAGAAATTATTAGAAATTATAAATATTTTTATATTAAATAATATTATTTTTCACCTATTTATATATCTATGTACTTTAAAAAAATGATGATTTGTTAATCTTTTAAAAAAATTGATGTAAAAGTTCCATCTACAAATATGGAAACATTAAATATCAATTAAATGATATTATTTACAATTAACTTAATTTGACTTGTCTCCTTATGTTCTCTTATTCATATCAATGATGGATTATGGAGTGTAATCCAAAACGTTGATGTTAAAAAAAAATCTCTCATAATTGAAACTAGAAGCAATATCTATTATCATAGACTGTGGAAATTTAATGGTGTTAAACTATTCATTTTTTTAATCTTTACTACTCTTTACTACTCTACTTAATTAAGTTATTATGTGACACTTGTTTAACAAACTAGTAAAGGCCTTAGGGCTGCCACAAACTAGATAGCAAAAAATAAAGAAACCCATAAACCCACTAGATTTTAGCATCCCCTCCCAGCCTCTTGGACATGAGCATTGAGGCCTGTTCGTCCTTAAGAATTTGGAATAACTCCTTGTAGTCCGAGTCTTTAGCTTTTGGCTTTAGACTCATAATCCTTTCATGCATCATATAGAGGGTGACTGAGAAAGAATGCATCACCTTGATGGAAAATTTTTTAGTCATGCATACACCTATTGATACCTTCAACATCCTTCTTTAGCTCTTTCTCAACAAGCTCCAGGTTTGACAGTTGGTATTTAATGTTGCCCACCATGGCATAGATTTTAGAGGTGGTAGTATTATTCTTTAGCTTCTCTTGAACAACAACATGTGGGAGGGGTTTGGGAGTGGGGCCTAGAGCTGGGGATTGTGGCCTAGAGCTGGGGATTGTGGACTATCGCTGGGATCATTGGAAGAGGGATAGTGTCCTTGTCCATCAGGGGGGCTCCTTTTTTTTTGGGCTAGAAGAGTGCTGAGAGGACTCATTGATAACATTAACAATAGAGTCATCTCCCTCAATGAATTTATTAGCCTTGAGGGTTTGTTTTCATTTTTCCTTTGCAATACAATCCTCCAAGTCAATAGTGAAGATCTCATTTTTGCTTCTTTTTGGTAATTGAGTGTGGGTGGGGCTCTCAACACTTTTTTTCTTAGCATCCTTGGATATATTCGAGAGGAGAAATGGACCTTTTTTCTTTTCTTTTTTGGAGTGGGGGGCTTAGTGATACACTGTTTCTTACTAGCCCCATCCTAATGGGTACTAACATCCTAGGTCAAGCTAGATGAGGCAACCTATTTAACCACATGAATAGACACATTGACCAAGGGGTAGAGGCCAGTGTGGAATTTATATAATCCATAGGTTAGGCCTTGATGTAAAATGATATTCCACTTGCCTTTTATAATGGCGTCAACCTTACTTTCCATGGAATGCAAGAGAAAAAATAGAATAAAAATAAGGTTCCTATTCCTGAGGTGGTAAAGAAAGGAAATGTGATAGAAGTAGAAAATTGTGAACTTATCTTACAACATGAAGTACTTCACGAAGATATGGAAAATTTGAGTGCAGATATTAAGAAGGTCCTCCCTACTATAACCACCTTTCTTCTTTATAGGTTTCTCCTTTGGGCTTTAAAAAATTGGTTAAGACTTTCATGATTAGAAATTTTACTAATTTTCTTCTACTTGCAGTCCTTAATAGAAAGCCTCATGTCCCTCATAATGACCTCTTCATTGACCTCGAAGGAAATACCCTACACAATGACCAGGGCTATAGTCATTCCAGGAAGAAATAAATTGTTGGGATACAACCTCATCATAACCACCACCCATGCTCTGAAGGGAAAAATACCACCCTCTTCACACATGAGCATCACCTTAGGGATCTTCTTGAATGCTTCATCAATTTTATGGGTTCAATTCTCAGCTTGGCACCACCCATTGATGATATTATAGAGTAGACAATAGGGAAAAGAAGTTGGCAAAAAAGATAGAAAAACCCTTCTTAAGACCAAGCTAAAACCTCAAGTGGCTTGTTACAAGGTAGTGGTTTCTGCAAACCTGTCTTTTTTAATAATCATTACCATTATTAAAATTGCACCTCAAATTATGCATTAGACACCCATATAGGTATGAACTTTTATAATAAAATTTGGGGAAGATTTGTAAGATCACCAACTCCCTCATAAATTATTTTATTGGGAATGTTGTTAAATTCATGACTTCTTTTTTGATACCAAAGGGACACATAACTTTTCATCATCTTTACATGGTAACATTAGGGATCTTTCCAAATCAAATTCAGTGAAGCTAGGATGGGCCTCAAAATAAGTCTAATTAGCATAACTCTCCAAGTGTAATTAATATTATTTTACATCAAAAAGGTGTTAGGCATGTAATTATCATGATTTAAAAAATCATGGCCCAACCCCATGGCATGTAAAATATAGGTGTCACTCATGACTATCATTGTTGATGACATGTTCCTCCATCCTTAAGAGTCTCTAGGTATTCTTTGGAAAATTTTCAGTGACACTCCAATATCTTAGACATTCCAAATGCAGATCAATTACAACCATAGAATCAACTATGACATTAACCTCCCTATAAATATGGTAGATCCTATGACCATGGAACCGATGGAGGAGGGAAGCAACATCAAGGAGAATAGGGAACACTTTCCAACCTACCTTAGTCCTACTTTGGATAACTTCCACAATAGTTTTGGAGTTGCCTTCAATCTCCACAACCTAGTGATCTCCATAGAAGCAACAATTTTTAGCCACCGAAGCAAAGCCATGCCCTCAACTTGATTAGCCACGTGGTCCCTTAGGGATCAACCTAGAAGACTTTGAGTTGACCAAAGTGATTCCTCAAAATCCTACAACCAACCTATGCATTATCTATTAGAGTAATAAATTTTTTCTTATTAATTAAATTAAATTGATTTAATTATTAAGTCACTTATTATCTCTAGTTTACTTAAGCTAAACTTTGGGCATATAGTAATTAATTCTTTTATTAATTATTATTATGCAACCTAGGTTAGATTCCAATAAGGGTTTTGATCTCCTTTTATAAGGATTGATCTCTTTGTAATTCATTGATCCACTTTTGATTATAGCAATATCTCTTTTTTCTCATCAAGAATGTCTCATCTATGGATCTGGGAATTCCAACCTCCATAGCTTTTGCTTCTCTCTTTTTGTGATAGGTGTTTGCATGCAGATGATTTTTAGGAGTTTTGGGGTTGATATTTCATCAAATTCAACATGGTATCAAAGCTCTAGATCTTCATGCCCCTATTCTATTTATGAGAGGCTAGGATTGGCTTTTAGATCTATGTTTTTTCTTTCAGAGATTTTCATTTTTTAGAGAATTTTTCGTATTGGATTTGGGGGGGGGGGGGGGGGGGGGGAGAGGGTGGGTGGGGGACACCTTTTTTTGGTGCACTTTGATCCCAAACGAACCTCACCATTGAGCTCAAAGTGCCCAAAACCCCTATTTTCGTATAAAACTTGTCCAATTTGGACAAAGTTGAAATTTGAGGCAAAAAATATTGCTCCCAGATTGAGCACATTTTCCGAGGTGGAAAATTTGTGATTCTCATCATGGAAATTGAGTTTTTTTCTTCAAAAATTGAGATTTTTTTACAAAAATTAGAAATTTTGGCACACATCAAAAAATTGGTATGCAAATCGAGACAGTTTTGGTACAAAATTAGCACGCTTCTTGAGGTAATTTATGGTACTAGTGGACACACTTTCCAAGACATTTTGGTATGGATCCCGAGGTGGTATTTTTTTTTCCCCTTCCAACTCTTTTTTGACCTACATGTGGTTTTTTGGTCGTAACTTGCTCATCCAGACTCCATTTTTTGCAAATGATATATTGTCAAAAAGTTAGTTCCAAGACTGTCATGATGGTGTAGGTTATTTTCAATTTTGGTTCTTTTTTGATGGCTATTTTGGGTGTCAAATTCAGGATTTCTATTTTGCACTCTGGGAGACATTCTATTTTCTAGATTTTATTCTAGGCACATCCCATTCAATTTTTTGTTTTTTAGATTCTGGTAGATGTCTTGGTTGTTCTAGTTCTAGAGATTGATTTTATTACTTCATATGATTTTTCATGGGTTATAATATCTCTTGTATCAGCTTTATGTCTCTTTTTATCTTTGTTGACATCCTTTTGTAGTATTTTTGCAAATACGCTAAGGTAAAGTGCCACTCTATTGCATTTTGGGATCTTGCACATCTTAGTGTTTTGTTGTACTTGCACTAAATTATAAAGTTCTTGGTGGGTTTTCCTATTGGCCATATTCATCATCTTCCTTTGTTGAGTGTTCCTTCCATGATAGTAGCCTCATGATGTGTCAGTTACACATGTCATTATAGGTGTTTGTACTTCTTTTGTACTCTCAGTGTTCCTAGGTCTTCTTTCTTTAGGACATATTGCATTCAATTTTAGTGTTCATGTCTTACCTCTTAGCATTATAGGGGGTTATGTTGGTTCTATTGCTTTCTTGGTTCAATGGAGTGAGCTATGTATTCAGTATTTGATCTTATGTACTAGGTGATTGCAACTACTCGATACCTATGCATTTTGGTGAGATGGATAATTTACCATATAAACATTCTTCCATTCCTATTTTTGGAGGGCATGAAGATACCTTCCATCTTCGATTGATTAGCTCTTTAGACTTAGTTTTCTCTACATGGTCATGTTCTCTATAGTGGAGGTTCTTTAGATCAACAGTTTGGCATTGTTTGCAGCTTCATGTTTTAGTGGTATTCTTCATGATCATCTTTTGTTCTTATCTTCTAGGGCATTCCCTAGTTTTGAGGCCTCTTCAGTTCCTTCACTAGTTTTTGTCAACATTATTTCCATCTCTTTTTGGAGTATGGTTTTTCCCATGTGATTTTCACTATTTCATCTCTTTACAAAGATTTGGTTGTGCTTGGGTACCTGATTAGGCCTTTGTTGCCATGATCCATTTTTTTTTGCTTTCAGTAGTAGTTTATGTTTTTAACTACTCCCTAAGTTTATCTTAAGGCGGGGGGGGGGCGGGGGGGGGGGGGGGGGGGGTGTTAAAGTAATAAGGTATTGCCTTATTAATTAAATCATTTTGATTTAATTATTAAGTCACTTATTATCTCTAGTTTACTTAAGCTACACTTTAGGCATATAATAATTAATTATTTTATTAATTACTATCATGCAATCTAGTTTTTATCTCTTTAGGGTTTTGATCTCTTTTATAAGTATGATCTCTCTGTGTAATATTTTTTCATTCAATACAATTTTTAAATCTTTTTTGCACATCAAGAATGTCTCATCTTTTGTGGATCTCTAAATTTGAGCCTCCATAGCTTTTTGCTCCTCTTTTTCTATAGCAGGTGTTTTTATGCAGTGATTCTTGGGAGTTGTGGGGTTGATCTTTCATCAACTTCAACATTATCTCTGGTAGCACCACCAAAATTTAGCTTGAACCAAGTTGGTGGAGTGGTAACCACTTAACTTTAGCTCTAGCCAAACTTTCGGAACTATCATATTTGTCAAACTCAGGGTGCCTATTCCAATTAGAGGAAATTCCTTGATCCTTAAGAGAAGGGGGGAGTCCATGCATTTGTACTTGTATGTAGAGACATTCTCCATGAGAAGCTTGAGTCCAATGTGAAGGGTGACCTAGGGGATAATTTTAGTGCCTCTAAAGATTCTATTTTTCCTTTCTTCCCAAATACACCAACATATGTGTAGGACTTTGAGTTTCCAAAGCATTTTGAGAAGGGGGTGGTTAGAGGTGCATTTCCACTGTATAAACTATTTGATATCCACATTTTGTGCTCAATTGAGTTTGAGTTTGTTGAGAACCCATTGTCAAATGGAGAAAGCAAAGTCATAGTGGATAAAGAGGTGGTTGATGCCCCTTGAATTCTATTTTAATTGTATTATCTTATGTGAGGACTTTTTCATGCATGATGGTCCACCAATTTTGTTTTACTTCAGGAGTTAGATGTGGCTCTCAAATTTTGGACCAATCAAGATGTCTGATAGTATTGATAGCCAATCTATAGGCATATTTAACAATAAATTGGTGAGCCATGGAAGTGACCAAATAATATTGTCTTCCTTCCCAAATAAAGGGACTCTGGTATATTGAATGTTAGCCATAAAATCCTTGGTGAGATTTTGGACCTTTGAGTAACCATTCATCAAAGGAACCAAATTTTTCTATCTCCCTAGGTTGATGCACCTAGTCACATTTTGGTAAGGGATGGGAACAAGAAAATTCCCTAGATGTTGGAAGCTGCTAGACTTTGTGGTTAGAAACTCAAGCCAGTTGTTCCTCCAAAATCTAAGCTTTTCCCCATTTCCAAGATGCCATCCAATACTTTTGTGAAGAATATTTTTGCAATTGAGGATGTCGATCTATATTTTGGATCCCTAAGGGTAGTTTCCTTCCATGAACAAGTAACTAAAGGAACCCAAATTTAGGTATTTAGCAAACATAATATTACACCAGTCCTTACTAATGATAAGTTTCAACATCATTTTTTCAAACAAGATCTTTGTTTAACTTATTAATTTTCCATAGAACGAGGCCTCCAAACTTTTTTGGGGAATAGATTGTGTCCCAATTTACCAACAATTGTTTCCTTTTGTTAGAAATTCCCACCCAGAGAAAGGTGCACTAGATCTTCTCTAGTCTATGTTCCATAACCCCCATAATTTTGAATAGGGATAAAAGTACACAAGGATACCCTAGAGAAAAGAGATGAGAAGTTGAAGCTTACTAGCATTATTGAGAAGTTTATCTTTCCATACTATTTGTTTCTTTTGGGTGCATTCCAAAATATTATTCGAAAAGCAATTTTTAACATCTTTAATCATAAGTGGGAGCCCCATATAGGTAGACATAAGGTTAGCATATTGGTAGCCTAGAAATTTTATCACCTTGGTTTGTATTTCACTAGCCATACTAAGAATAAGTATGTTCTCTTTTTTAAATTAATACATTACCTTGAGGCTTCAACATAATTTCAAGAAGGTTTTTCATTCTCTAGCTTCAACCACTAAAGATTCACCAAAGAAAAAAGTGTCATCTACAAACTATTGGAGGAGTGAGGGAGGAAGAGTTGAGGTAGGTTTGACACTTTTGATTCTTCTTTGATCTGCCAGGCTTTGCATATTTCTTTCCATAACTTCAACAACAAGAATGAAGAGGTAACCTGGGAGAGGGGCTCTCCCTACCTTAGACCTTTTTTTGGGGGAAAAAATTTCACCTAGGGAGCCACCAACAATAAAAGAATAATTGATAGTTTTAATGCATTCCTTAACAATAGTGATTAATTAATTATTAAATGCCAATCTAGCTAGAACTTTATATAAAAAAATCTAATTGAATAAATCATATGCCTTAAAGATGTTGAGTTTAAGGGTCATACCTGCATTTTTTCTTATGTCCACGGAGTGGAAGATTTCATGGGTGGAAATAGAAGCATCTAGAATTTGTCTTCATGGGATAAAACCTTTATGGTTTTGACTAATAATCTTATTTAGAAGTGGTTCAACTCTTTTCACTAGGATTTTGGAAAGGATATTGTAGAAGGTAGTACATAAGTTGGGGGGACTAAAATCACTTAGTGAAGTGGGATTATTATGTTTGGGAACAAGCATAGTGAAGGTTTTGTTATGTTATCACAATATTTTACCCATCTATATGAAGCCTCTTACAACTCTAGTGACATCCAAACCAACAATATTCCAAAACTCTTGGAATAAGATCGAGGAGAAACCATCCAAACCTGAGGCTTTGTATGCACCCAAGGAAATTTTTTCCTTTTTAACCTTACAGTTATAAACAATGTATAGAAGGTTAGCCTTATCTCCCTTAGTGAACACATTAGGGAAGGTGATGTTGTGATCCCCCTCTTTAAGCCATTGCACCTAAGATAGCTTATTCCTAAAAATTTCTTCATCAATCATAGGTGGCTTCCATTTTTTCTTACAATTTTCTGCCTTGCTTTGCACATCTAGGGAATAATTCTATTAGCCAACCATATTTTCAAATCATACAAGGAGGTGGAAAGACATTTCTTCATAGCTCCTAGAAGATTTCCCTAAAATTAAGTTTACTCCACCCCCTAACTCCCCTCTTGATGATCTCTAGTTTAGAAGTAACTCTATACATGGATGAGTTGAAAATTGGTGTTTCCCACCACCATTTAACCATATCCTTGAAGGCGAAATGAGAGGTTTACATTATCTAATATCTAAAGGGGAGTGGCCCTCTCTCGGGAGAGTCCAACCATATTAATAGTAGTAGGTTGTGGTTAGAGGCCATTTTGGATAGGGATAATAATGAACTAGAATTAAAAGCATCCCAGGCTGGAGAGGTAAGGAATATATCAAGATATAATTGAATAAGGTGAACCCCCTTTCTATTATTTAATCAAGTGAAAGGGTTTCTAATCAACTCAATATCAAGAAAACTAGAGCCATTGATGAAAGAAACCAAATCACCCATGTTTTCAATATAGTCAATTAATCATCCATATTTATTTGAGGGGTAAAGGGGTGAGCTGAATTCTTTGGCCAATAGAAAGTTAGCAGAAGGGTCTTGCATCATACAATTAGTGATTTCCTCCTATAGGTTCTTCCTATTATCCCTAATGTTAGGGGCATAAATATTGATTAGTTTCCAATGATTAAGATCCTATAAAAGAGACCGCTAGGAAATTCAAAGAGAAAGATACAACACTAATTGTCATATGGAGGGGGTTCCAAAGGGTGGAAACCCCTCTAGAGGCCCCATAGGCTTCAGAGTAGATGAATTGGGCCCTTGACCAGAAATTGTTCACCATTATAGGAAAGTTATTGTAAGACATTTTTACTTCTTGTAGTAGTAGGATATCAAATTTATGTTCAAATATATATTTTCTTATGGCATACTTAATTTTAGGGTTGTTTATATCCATAATGTTCAAGGAGAGAAAAATCATTTCTTACCTTTTTGGTTAGTGTGCAGGGTGAGTTTCCTTCCAGTGGAAATCTCCCCTTCCATAAACTTCTGCGTTCCAAGTCTTTCAAAAGGTCTACATCTTGGTGCCTCTAGACTCACATCCATTTTTTTATTTTTATTTTTTCCTTTTATGTTTTTCGATCCCCACTAGTGTCCTCAAGTTCATCAACTTTAGAAGCAGTCTAAATTTTCTATAGAACTGAGGCATACTAGGGGATCCCATGTTCTGAGGGTTGAGAATTATGTCTCTTAAGATTTCTTCAATGCTAACTTGGTCATCCACATGAGCTTTCATAGATACAGACATATCTATAGTATCTTCTCCAGTTGAGGTGATGATTTCAGAATTGTCTAAGTTCCCTTCAATGATAGTAGGGATTTCCATGGAAGGTTGGGGAATCTCTCCCTCTTCTAACCCTAGTTTCCTATGAGGGGAAGGGGAACTAGTATCACTTTCAACCTTGGTGGAGTTGGTATTCTCACTCAGGATGTGACTTCTCTATTATAGAAGTCCCTCCATATGATTTGGACAAACCATGGGGAGGTTATTTCCTCTTTTTTCTTTGATTCCATGGAGGGATTATTCACATAGGTAGCATTAGTGTGACCTTTGGCCTTTCACATATGAAAAAATAAGGTGGAATTTTTGAAGGAAATCTCTTGGGCATGCTTGTCAAATCTTGACTTTAGAACCATAAAATTAGACATGGTCTTTTTTATAGCCACATTAACACAAAATCTTACAAAAAATAGACAAGATTTGGAGAGGGATGCCAGATTTGTCAAGATCCAATTTCCAAAAAAATTGCCAATCCAGTGAAATATTTCTTCATCCTAAAAATCAAGTGGGAAACCAGGAAACTAACCTACATTAAAGACATACAAGTAAGATTGACAATAGGGTCAAACCTCATCTTCCAATGAGCAAGCATGAGGAATTTATTTCCAAAATTCCATGTGACTAAGAGAATGAGAGAGAGGTCCTCTATGGCACTAAAAAAAAAAGAGGAAAAATTGTTGAATTCACAACACTACTCTTAAGCTTCCAACATGAAGAAACCTAGTTTATTACCATGTTAATAGAGGGCCTAATGTTAACAAATCTTCTAACCAAGGTAAATTTCAAATCCACCATGGTTCCTATCAAAAAATGAGTTAGGAAGGGCTATTTCAATTCCCTCCTCCATTGATATAATATTAATTAGTAGAGATTTAAGCATATTCAAAGGGCCCCCAAAAAGTGCATTTTTCTAGCCATATTTGATAAGGGATAAAGATAACAATTCAAAAACATTGATAGATCCACTAGATGGGATAACCGTGATATGAGCCTGAAAGTAGTGACTATAGTCTACGAATCCATCGTCACTAGAGTAATAGGACTAGAGAGGTCTTAAGTAGGGCTAAGAGGCTCTGACCCCAGGAGGAGAAAGGGGAAAGTTGAGTCCTCCCCAAGATGTTGATGTTTAGATAAAGAGGATGTGTGGAATCTATGATAGTGAAGGGTCATGGTTCCCTTCCTAATTTGAATGCTCCAATGTTTTCTCTTTGTAGGTTTTCAATGATGGTATCACTGTTCATGTCGACATTTCTAGGTTGCTTCATAAATTCCTCAAAGGAAGTCATAGTATGTTTGAGATATTCTTTGTTTTAGGGAGATGGATCATGCATGACCATGGAGACTTCTAAATCAGGTTGTAAATTAACCAAACTACAACTGAGATTATGATCCATATCTTTCTTTCACCTTTTATTTTTACTAAAATGTGTGGTGGGTGGCATGAAATGATAATGCACCTAGGTGTAGGATGTAAGTGATATGATGGTGAGTGCAAAGTACATGGTGATCTATAAGAAATTCTAGTGATGAGGGGATAACATCTAACCTATTATGCAAGGATTTAATAAGGATCTAAGGATGGGTGATCAAAGAAAAAGGGATAAGATGTATTATGATGCAAAGGATAACAATTGAGGATTAGTCCTAAGGATTTTATGCCTAAGGGACCTAAAGTTCAAATTGGAGTCAAGGATGGATAGGATTTATCTCTTATCTGTAAGCTCAAGATGATAGTAGATGTGTCAACCTAAGATATCAACTAATGACCTTTGGAAGATGTGGGGGGATCAAATGTGGATCCCAACCTATGGAACAAGGTAATGAGGGACACATGTGACAAAATAAAGTACAATAGATAATGTGTGTCCCACAAAATAATTGTAGTAATGTGATGGATGTAAGATGTAGGATAAATAACTCCAAGATAGTGACACAAATGATAGGATAATGATGGGATTTTATTGGATGAGAATTTACTAAGGAAACTTAAAACCTATTCTAAGGGTGATGGCCAATCTAAGAATACTTATAGGGATGATGATGTATGTTGAAAATTTGGCTAGGGTAGATGATATAAGGTCATCATTTATGGAAACATATATTCAAGATTAAGGAAGAAAATCATGAAGATGAAGTTTTGATAGGACTTAGAAAATCATCTAAGTATCACAAAGTTTATCTATCAGCATAGGCACTATTTTGATTGACATAATTCACAGAGGCATTATTGACACATGCACTCTTAGATACAACAATTACAATATGGATAGTACAGAAAAAGTTATTGTAGTTTTTCCAATTGTAGCAATGAGTTTACATAATAGGATAAAAATAAGGAATCGAGTATTTTATGTTAAAGAATTATTTTATTTATCAAAATAATTACTTGACCAATTAGGAATGACATCGTAGACCTTAACCCTATGTGAGAAAGATATAATTTTGTATTTTGGCAAGCGTGTAAATGTATGAAGGCTGACAATGTAGGTTGAAATAACTAGTTATAAAGGACAAAACTTGAGATGCGAAGTTTGGTGATGTCGATGACATTGAAATGCTAGTGTTTTGAGATGTGAATTGTGATGGTAGATCGAAGCATTACAAACATATGCTCACTCTTGTGAAGAGCAATAAAGGAAAATTAGATATTCAAGATATCATCAATAGTAAGAGCTTTTGTATTTATCTCTTGTATTGAAGAACATTATTGCATATTGCATATTTGGGTAGTGGGCTCATCTTGCATACTTTTTGTAATTTTAATAAAAAACCCTAATAGGGTTGAGGCTTCTAACAAGGCCTAGTACTCCAACAAGGACCAAGACACTATACATATGTAATAGACACTTAATAGGGTCAATATCTTTCACCGTATACTTTTGATTAGTGGATCATTTTGTGGGCACCATTCCCCATTGGGGATTTCTCTTTGCCAGGGTTTCCCTAGTTAATAAAAGATGGTGTTATGTGTTGCAGTAATTTACAATTGTGTTTACTATTCATTTTAATGAATTTACTTTTATATGTAAGTTATTATATTGTTAATGATATCCATAATTGGGAAAACATTTCTGGAATATTGATTCAACCCCCCGTCTCAGTATTTCCTATTTCTAACAATTGGAATTAGAGAACAATTACTCAAATAAGGTATAATAGCTTGAGTAAGATCTCTATGGATATGGATTGATTACTTAAGAACCCAGAAGAAGCTCTTGAAGAACTTGATGTACTTACATAAGAGATACTTTGAAAGACAAGTATGAAGATGCTAAAGAACATATTGAGAAACCAAAGGACACGATTGAATATATCAGATCTAAGAAAGAGTCTAAAGATCATACCAAAGACTGCAATGAAGTTTCAAGGCTTAAGAAAGAGAATAAGATTTTGAAACATGAACTTGAGATTAAAAATATAAAGTTGAACTTGAAGGATGATGATAAGAAGATTGAATTAGATTTGAGATCTGAGATATAAACTTGCAAATATGACATCTAAACTTGAATCATCAAAGTTGCAGTACGTAGAACTTGATAAATATAATGCAATTGTGATATGAGATTTAACACAGTCTAATAAATATCTTGAGAAGTTGTACTCCACTAAGAAGCTTGATAAGAAAATATATATGTAGATACCTTCTTATGACAAGATTGGTCTTGGATATTTTGAAGGAGAAACATCTAAGAAAAATAAGGTTACAAAGGAACCAAATATTGTGATTTGACAACCTAAGCATGCAAAGGAATATTTGAACAAGGTAGAGAAGGATGTACAAAAGCTATGGTTAAGAGCACATGAGAATTAGAGTTTAAATGTGAGTTCATGAAGTAAAATAAATTCATTGGTAAATGGAAACAACTTTTTGTTACTTGCATACTTATGTAATTAATGCATAATTTAATTGAGAGAGATTTAAGGTTGGAATTATATTTTTGAGTATGATTTGATCACACAAGAAATTAAGGAGCACTTAGAGAAAATTTAAGAGAAAAAATAAAGTGTTTTGAAGTAGATTTGGAAGTGAATAAAGAAATCCCTAATTTCATGATTTCGAGCTATTTACCATTTGCATTTTTGCAATTTGAAGTTTATTTTGAAAAGAATAGAAACCATAACTATTTGTGATGTGAGTAAGAGACCTATATACAAGTTTAAGAAACACCCATACATTATTGGAATGTTCTAAATGGGAAGAGTACTTCTGAGGGGGGGGGGGGGGTGAATTAGAAGTACCAATTTTTATCCTTTCAAACCCTTATTAACACATAACTGAAAGTGATGTACATGCATGTAAACATATAAGAAATCATGAAAATGAAAGCATGCATCAACACATAACACAAAAATTTGGTAACCCAGAAACCCTCTAGGAATAAGAAGGTAAAATTGGGGTGGGAATGACACCCACAAAAATCATTGCAACAATCAATATTCAACCACTTCTGATGGTCTACCCTGTGAAAGGCTTTACACTGTGTCAATAGTGACCTAGTTAGAGGATTTATAGACACTTACATGAAGTCTCACCCTATTAAAGGATTTACAATAGGTTGTTAAACCCACCTAATACATAGGATTTTCAAGACCTTCTCCAAAAGTTCTCCTACCTAGCTGTTAAGCTAACCTATTAGCATAGGATTTCAACCTCTAATACAATTGTAAGAGAGTATTAGAATATTTGACTTGATTGAATGCAATCTCAAATTGCTGGGTTCACGTACTAGATCTACTCTTCTTATTCTAATCCTTACTTGATCTGATCTCTGTATGTGTTCCTTATCCCTTGTACTGTTCTGATCAACTAGATATAAAATTGCTGCTCTGTTCCTCTAAGTCTTTTCCTCTTCACACTAAAATTTCACTATAATCTCCCCTTAACACTATTCTCTTCCACACATGCAATGGGTTCTTGACCTCCTTATAAAGAATATGAAGACTTAGGGTTAGGTATGAATCTACGATCCATATTGAATCTCAAATTCCTGCTCATACCTTGAATTTTTCTCATTAGTTGCATGCCTTCTCCATTTTTCTGATTGGTTATATGAAAATTTCATAGGGAATGTAAATGATTTATCCTTATCCTTTTTCTCCTTTGAAACCTCTCTAAGTCAGCTCCAAAAATGGTTTACATCTTTGTTTGTGAAAGAAAAAACTCTTATGCTCATCCTGAGTTACTCGACACTCATTACATTACTAATGCTTGGCGTGAACTGATTCCTGGATTGCTCAACATCTATTACTTTCCTCGTTTGCTCAACACCTAAACATTTCCTAGATCACTCAGTATGTACTATGTTCTGACTTGCTTGGCACCAATTGTGGCTTGGTACCTATTGAAATTTTGGCTTGGCATACATTGTGCACTCAACATATATAGTGAAAATGGTTAAGTTTATTGACACTCAATTGTTAAGACTATTCTTTTGACCAACAATCTCCCCCTTTGACATGAGTGCCAAAAAAATTTAACTAAGAATTTATGTACTTAATCTTATTGAGTCCATGCAAAATTTCAAAAATATTGTAAGTAACAATATACCTTATGACTCCACCTGAGTTGATTATGCCTTGTCCATTCTTGAGACTAAAATTCTATGATAATGTGCATGATCCTCTCTTTCCTTTGTCTTGTTTCTTGATCCTGTATGTTGTATCTGATCTAAAGTTCAAAATTTTGCGTCTCCCTCTTTCTGCTTTATTACTTGACATTTCCCTTTTTGGCTATTTACAAACTTTCCACTTTATCTTCAAAATGAAAGAATGTAATAAAAAAAAATGATTCAAAATTTGGTCGTATCTGCATATATACATATCTCATCTTTACTTTATCTCCCCCTTTTTGACATTGATGTCAAAGGGTTCTATGGAGTAATACCAAGCTTAGCCAAAAAAGTGCTATTTACTTCCAGAAGTATCTTTAGAGCTGCATCCCAATTTGCTAGTGCAATGTCCAATGACTTATGATAGATGACAACCTCTACTGCTAGATGTACAAGTCCATCTAAGGTAGAAAGATTTGAATCTTTTTTAAGGACTGTTTTTGCATACATTTGCTCCTTATGAAGTACCTCCAAGTGAGGGGTTATAGAGGACTAAATTTGCATCAACTTAGCTTTTATATTTGCCTCCTCTACTATTGATATAGCTATTTCTCTCTGAGTGTGAAGCGTTTGAGTAAAATGCTTGTCACTTTGAGCTAGATTGGTGGGGAGTTGCATACTAGAAATCTTAAGATTTTTCTCCAAGCTCATTATTTTCTGGCTAGTCTCTTGTGTGAAGTTGGAAAAATCACACAACTTGTTGTACATGGAGAATTTATTCCCAAGTATAATTTTGACTTTATCTAATTTCTTAGACAGTTCAACTTGTGATAGTGCTATATCACCAGATATTTTCTCATTTACTTTTCCTTGGAACTTCCTTTCTAACCATTCCATTAATTTTGTATTTGTGTCATGGTCTTCATTTGTCACCTGGTCAATTATATCAGATAGTTGTTCTACTATTGGCCTTGACTCATCAAGTGTCTGCAAACTGAAGGCATCCATAAAGATGTCATCTATCTCATTTAGTGCTTGCCTATTTTTATATTCTTTTCTCAATACCTCTTGTCTTCTTCTTCTATCTAGTGCATTTTGTATTTCATTAATTTTCTCCTCAATGAGAGTACTGGACTCATAGTAAGGTATTGTGATTTCTTCATCAAGCTCAGGAATTCCATAATGAAGTTTCCTGGCTACTTTTGTTGAGCTCGAGCCTTGTGTTCTAATTTTTAGTGCTAGTGTCTCAGTGGTCAGCTTTTGAAGAGTTTGAGTGGGAGTACCTATTTTTAGTAATTCAACCAAAATTTGTATTGTAGATTGCTCCTCTTCTCTTGTCTCTTCCTTCTCTTTAGCTTGTTTCTCCTTTTCACTATCAATTGTTGGGGGTGTGCTTGTTGGTTGTTTTTTTTCTCTTTGTCTTCCCCTACTACTACACTCGGCACTTGAAGTGCATCTGTGACCTATTTTGGTGGATATGGTGGAGGAAGGAATAGGATTCCAATAGTTTGTATGGTCAAAGGTGGTTCTTGTGTTTGCACCTTGACTTCCTTTGATTTTACTACTACTTTTTGCAACTCATCAACATTGACCAGTATTGGGCTTGAACATAATCTAGCTGCTTGTGTTGATTGGTCAAGGATCTTTGCTATATCCTCTATAGTTAAGGGATTGATGTTTTGACTAGAAGTGTCAATAACATCCTTAATCTTGATTATCTCTACAAGTGTGATGGTGGCATGAGGAGGGCTAGGAGGTGATAGTTGTGTGTCTTGCACACTTTTCTCTTGCTGCTCATCTGTCTCCTTTTCTTCCTCTTTCTCCTCTTTATTCTCCTCTTCATATTTCTTCTCTTCCTCAGCCTTCTTCTCTCCTTCCTTCTTATCTTCCTTCTTCTTCCCTATTTCTTTTATTTCTTTTTTCTTGGCACTTGGTTCTACCTTGTATTCCTCATCAAACACATCATCAATTTTCTTGTATATTATTTTCCACAATCTTGTGGATTTGCTGACTACATCTTCAATTTTATTCTGCAAAATACTGAATGCCCTATACTTCAAAGTAAACCTATTATTGTGCCTTTTGACTACATTAGTCACTTGACCCTTAGTCAAATCAGGCAACAATCTTGCTAAAGTAGACTCCCTTATTTCCTTTTCCATATTCAAGCAAAAATACCATTTGTCTTCTACTATTTTGTACAACTCCTTGGGCATTGAGCTATCTAGCTCTAGAGGTGTGTGCTTGTACTCAACCATCATAGAATACATAGATTCCTCTATTTTATTTTGCTCTTCCTTAGTGAGCTTATTAAAATCTAAATTCTTTAAATCTTTCAAGTCATCATTTCTAATCTTTGTACACAATTTATCAATTGAAGACTTGGGTGGATGACTTACCACTTTGAATTGATTAATATCTTCTGACTCTATATTCTCTTCATCTAAGTCAGGTTGAGCTACATATTTTATTCTCTTTCTTGACTTCTCATCAGTTTCCCTAGTGGTTTTCTTCTTCTTTTCTACCTCTTCTTTGGCCTTTTGTGTTGTAGCTCTGGTGGTGGCTTTGGTAGTGGGCTTCTTTGGTGCAGGTTTTGTCACTTTCTTTGCTTTGGGTTGAGAAGCAGGTGGAGTTTTAGCCTTCCTCTTGGTTACTTTAGTTCTGATAGGTGCTTCCTTGGCTTCTTCTTCCTTGACACCTTCCTCTTTATCTTCACCTAAGCCTTGTGTCAATTGTAAAGACTCATCTTCTTCATTGTCATCCTCTTCTTCATCGCCTCCTCTTCCTCTGTTATTCATCCTTCTTCAACACCAAATTTCTTCTTGATCTTCTTCATCAATTTGTCCTTCTTCTTTACTGCTGTGGCACTCTTAAGATCTGTCACCACCCTTGATTTGACAATGTCATAGGTTCCAAAATGTTATGTAGTCTTGTCAATTTCCTCTGCAAGTAGAGTTGTTATTGCTACTGAGGCTTGGTCAACATCAAGTTCATAACCTAGTGGCCTGAGCCATCTCACTCTAGGAATGATTGCTTGTATATAAGTATAATCAATGTCCACAAGAAAGTAAATATCCTTTTCATGCTGCTCAACCGGTGAGACTGGTATCCTCATTCTCTATTTCATGGACTTCTCAAAGTCCTCAAAGTAGCTAGTCATTTGTGCATCAAAATTCTCACCCATCTACTCAATGAATCCATTTATTTGATCAACAATGGTCTTATTTGGATCCCATCTCACTTTGCCTACTGAAGGGAATTCTTTCATAATATAGAAAAATATGCAAACCAAAACTGAGCCACATTTGCATTGAGCTCCCTTAGACTTCCTTATAGCTCCTAGATTCTCATTAATCTTCTGTAACATGAGCTTTGCAAGATCATATGTATGATCTTTCTTCACCAATTTATAGGCAACATCCACTGCTATACATGGTACACTATTTAGTCTGCTTGACTGGTAGAATTTATGTGATATGAATCTTACAGCAAAATCTAGTAGGGGTTATGTGATGGTGTCTATTGTCATTCCCTTGTTGTTCCATTTTGCACCTATATTCTTCTCTATGGCTTCCTTTTTGTCACTCCTTAGGGTCTTTGGCTGATCTAGGGTTGGAATACCAGTAACCCTATGTATAGTTTTCTTTGTGAACTTCACTGGCCCTATCTCTAACCAAAAAGCTCCATCATGAATTTTGCTCAAAACTATGCGTATCCATTCCATTTTGAAAATAATAGGGAAAACTAGGGCTTTGGTCAAACCCTTCTTCTCTACTATGGAGAATTCATCTTTAAGTTTTCCATTTTCACACAATTTATCAAATGCATTAAAAATCTCCAAATCCCCTATGGATCCGATTTTATAGTTATAACACTTTTGAACATCTTGAACCATAACAACTTTATCAAGAATTACAGATAGGGCACTAGCGAGATCATTCTTATAAGTGACTTCAGGGATGGGTCTAAACTCTAGCTGTTTGACTTCATTACTGAGTAGTTGAATTTCATGACTCTCCTTCTCTTTGATAGATTTTGACCCAAATTCCATTGTTTACCAAACTAGGGTTTAAAATTGAATGAACTTTTGAACTCTACGTAGCTCGACACTTGAATGAAATACCTATGAATTGATCAACTACAGTTGAATTGCAGTTGGAATCACTGCAAATTACTATTTGATCATTATAGAATCGCATTTTCACTCTACTTGACTTTGCTTCATGTTCAAATGATTCAAAGATGAATGATTTTCAACTTTATTAGGTTAAAAAACCTAGCATTTATTGCACTTGTGATTACAACTATACACTCAGCTTCCAAAGATGTTATCAGCTTGTCTTCCACTAAAGTTCATCCACTTGGCATCTACTATCTTATTTCACTTGTCATCAACTAGACTTTTCAATGCTTGGCACTCACTAACATGTCTTACTCGACATCCACTAGTATGTTCAACTCAACATATAAGTTAGAGTTTCACTCGACAACCAAAGGTAGCTTGGCATCATCTTCTAACTTTTAACTTGACATCTTTTCTCATGCATATTTCTTCTTTGCAGTACTTCTATGTTTTCGTGGGCTGATGTATGATACATCTTTATATGTATCAGCCCCATGTATCTGTCTTGTGCTTAATCTAATGAGGTGTGATCACTTGACCTCTTGGGTGAAGTGATCTCTCCATTTGATGTGCTACATTCACCTTTCTTCTTCTATGTCTTGTTCATCTGTCCTCTTATTTGTTCAACATCAATCTTCTCTTTTCCTTTGTCAAATTCAGTCTTTGGTGCTTTTGACTTTGTAGGATAGTTTCTGCTAATATGAGCAGTCTTTAAGCAACTAAAACATGTAATTTGGTTTAGCCACCTACTGTAAATTCCCTTGAAATGTGTCCTTATAGAATTTTTAGGAATGTGTCTATACTCTTGACAATAGTGACAACTATATCTAGTATTGTAATCCCAATTATAGTGATGCACATGATTGATTCCTCTTGCAAGTTGATTAGGTGTCCACATAGGCTTTGATCTACATTCAAATGCTCTATGTCCATACTTTTTGTAGTTGTAGTAGTGAACTTAAAATCTTGGTGTCCTCATGGTCTTGGTTCTGCAGTCTTGTGTTGAATGTCCTTGTTTTTTGCATTTGTGACAAAAGTTTGCATTCATAGGCTTATAATGTTAATGACTATTCTTGCTTCTACACACGTTAGAGGTATGTCCCTTTTTACCACAAAAATGATAAGTAGGTTTAGTGTTCTTACCTTTGTTTATTCTTTCTTCTGCAACCTTGGATGATTCTCCTTGTTCAATGCTGATGTAGCCAAGTCCTGAAGTATCATTACTAGCCCTTGGTGATTTCAGCAATTGCTCAAAGTACTTGATGGCTTCATTGGGTTTGTTGTAACTTTCTACTATTTCTTTTTCTCTCTTCAATTAATTCTACAATTGTTCATTCTGCATCTTCAAGGTGGAGATCTCAATGTCCTTCATGTTTAGCTCATGATGAGCATTCATCATCTGGCTTAAGGTGTCTAGCTATATGTTTGAGATCTTTTCAAATTCAATTGTCTTCTCTTCCAACCTATTGATGAGATTTCTCTTGTCATCTTCTATCATGGCCTTGTCTTCAATAACTCTTTTCTTTTGTTCAGTCACTTCACAAAGCATTATGGCTTGTGATTCTTGTTCAAGCTTCAGTAATCTGATTTCTTTAGCTTGTGCTCTATTTTTCTCCATTAATTATGCTATTATTGCATCAAATTCTTTGGAATCTCCATTTGAAAACACTTGTGAGGTGTCAATCTCTTTGTAGTGTATGTCATTTTTAGCTATGGCTATCTCCTTCCTTCTTTTCAAGGATTTTCTCAGTTCCTCCCTGGCTTCCTCTACTTTGTGTAGAGCTAGTTGCACATCAATCACCTGATTGTCAATGATCTTCCCAAGTTTGAAGACTTCCATCTTTTGACCTTTTTCTCCAAGCTGTTAAACTTCTTGTGAGAAACAAAGCTCTGATATCAATTGTTGGAATGTTCTAAATGGGAAGAGTACTTTTGAGAGGGGGGGTTGGGGGTGAATTAGAAGTACCAATTTTTATCCTTTCAAACCCTTATTAACACATAAATAAAAGTGATGTACATGCATGTAAACATATAAGGGATCATGAAAATGGAAGCATACATCAACACATAACACAAGAATTTGGTAACCTAGAAACCCTCTAGGAATAAGAAGGTAAAACTGGGGTGGAAATGACACCCACAAAAATCACTGTAGCAATCAATATTCAACCACTTCTAATCGTCTTCCCTATGAAATGCCTACCCTATTAAAGGCTTTATACTATGTCAATAGTGACCTAGTTAGAGGATTTACAAACACTTACATGAAGTGTCACCTTGTTAAAGGATTTACAATAGGTTGTTAAACCCACCTAATACATAGGATTTTCAAGACCTTCTCCAAAGGTTCTCCTACCTAGCTGTTAAGCTAACCTATCAACATAGTATTTCAACCTCTAATACAATTGTGAGAGAGTATTAGAATATTTGACTTGTTTGAATGCAATCTCAAATTGCTGGGTTCAGGTACTAGATATGCTCTTCTTGTTCTAGTCCTTGCTTGATCTGATCTCTGTATGTGTTCCTTGTCCCTTGTACTGTTCTGATCAACTGGATATAAAATTGCTGCTCCCTTCCTCTAAGTTTTTTCCTCTTCACACTAAATTTTTTCTATAATCTCCCCTTAAAAATTTTCTCTTCCACACATGCAATGGGTTCATGACCTCCTTATAAAGAATACAAAGACTTAGGGTTAGGTATGAATCTACGATCCATATTGAATCTCAAATTCCTACTCATACTTAGGATTTTTCTCATTGGTTGCATGCCTTCTCCATTTTTTGATTGGTTGCATGCAGATTTCATAGGGAATGTAAATGATTCGTCCTTATCATTTTTCTCCTTTGAAATCTCTCTAAGTCAACTCCAAAAATAGTTTACATCTTAGTTTGTGAAAGCCCAAACTCTTATGTTGATCCTGAGTTACTCGGCACTCATTACATTATTGATGCTCAACATAAATTGATTCCTGGATTGCTCGACATCTATTACTTTCTTGGTTTGCTCAACACCTATTAGACACTGCACCTGAACATTTCTTTGATCACTTAGCACATACTATGTTCTGACTTGCTCAACACCAACTATGGCTCGATATACATTGTGAACTTGACATATATAGTCAAAATGGTTAAGTATGTTGGTACTCAATTTTCAAGACTATTCTTTTGACCAACATACATTTCATTAGAAGATGACTAGTCGAGAGCATTTTCAAGAGAACCTAATAAGATTTTGCATTTAAAGACATTCATGCCTATATTTAGTGTAAGTTTGAGTCAATTGGAGATAGTGACATTCACAAATACATGAACCTAGTATACATAAATGACCTAACACCAAAAGAAGGGTTTGACCATTTGGGATACCTAAACATCACCAAGCATGTGTTTTATTCAGAATTTGATAACCATAAGTGGACAAGGATAATTCTGAGTCATATAAATGAAGATATTCTCTAGGTAGGAGACATACCTATTATGATTGACAATGATATGACTCAAAAGTTAACTAGATTGAGCAATGAGGGTAGCAAATCTATAAATATTAAGAATGTTAAGAAGTTAGTAGAAACCAACCTAAAAATAGTATCAGATGGTAGAAACATGAAGCTAGATATGATCAAAGAAGTTTATGTTAGCCTTGTAGGAAAAATAATTGGATATAAGATGAACTATAGCTCTAGATTGAACTCTATTCTAGCATGATTCATCCAAGTACAAAGAAGAAATTTGTTTTATAGTTGAAATTAGTGTTACGTGCATGGAATCTAGATGAAATATAGCCAAGAGTTAAGTTCATTGACCCTATGGGATATGAAATGAGAGAGGAGTTAATTGAAGGATATACAAACATCATCTTCGAATCATAAAAGGATAAGGAGTGTCAACTTAGATGAGGAACCTATGAAGAAAAAGTCTAACCATTAGACATCCAACTACATACTAAGGATATCAAGAAGATAGAGTTGATAAGAAGATACATAATATATTGAAGGAATCAAGTATGGAAAAAGAGAGAAGCTATGAGAATTACAATGGAAATGAAAGCAAGCAAGAAATGTGATATTCTTATTGCCAAGCCATTAGCCATTGGTAGTGGATTAGAGGGAGTAACAACCGAAGTACCATTCATGTAGATACCTATTGCACCTTATGTAGCAGTTGCACCTGTGTAGCCACCATTTGTTACATTAATTTAGTCAAGAGATAAAGAAGATGCCAGTATAATTAAAGTTTATTCAGCCACTCCACCTAGCACTAGAATATCATTGAGATTTGTATAACTAAAATACAAATTAGTTGAGCTACCTAAACACAAGAGAGTAAAAGAAATGGCTAGTGGTCTAGGGAAGAAGAGAAAGACATTAATTACTTACATGGATAATGAAAAGAAGAAGAGCACTTAATAATAGATAGAGAAATCATATTTTGAGAAACAAAGTGCTGAAGAAGAACCTAAGGGAGAAACAAATAGACGAAAATCAGAAGCATATACTAGAGAAAGGAAGAAATGGAAGCCAAGAATTGAACAATTAAATCAAGTATGATCATAGATGATGGAAATTTTGCACAATTAAATATTTTTATCACTTATACATCAACTTTGAGAAGTTTAAACTAGATAACATAGTAATAAGGCATATAATATTTAATAGCAAGAAATTCACCAATAGACAAGGACTTATTTTTAAGAACCTATATTCAAGATTTATAAATAGAAAGAAGAGAGTTGTTGAAGAGGATAAAGGAATGAGGGAAAGATTAATAAGGAAACTATGCAAATTAGAAGATGATGAGCACCTTGAAAGAATGAGGAAGAGCATCGAACCTTTACTAAGAAATAAGATAAGATTCATATTAATAATGGGAGGAAACTATGAAGAAGTCAATAAAGAAACTGAAGAGGCTATTTTCAAGGTTATGACTTATATAGAAGAAAGCTCAAGAAATGAAAGAAAAGTGATAGGGGAGAAATACCAACTCACTCTACATTAGGGGTACAAGATTAGCAACAAGATAGATCAATATCTATACCAAGAGCAACAGAGACCAAAAAAGCTATAGAGATAGAAGAGGAAATAGAAGCATCAAAGATGCCACAAGTCACAATTGGCATAGACAAACTTCATGTGGACAACACAAGAATTATAGTGGACACAAAAGAAGATCATTTTAAGGATTTTGGCCCCTCTATGGTTGAAAATTTGCACAAGTTCCAAAGATGAAGGGAAGGAGGAAGAAGAATGGAAAAAGAGAGAAGACAAGAAGATGTGAGAAGAAGAAAGGAAGATGAGAGAAGAAGAAATGAAGAAGGAAGAAGAAGAAAATAAGAGATAAGAAGATCAGGAAGAAAAGCTTTAAAATGTGGTTGAGAAATTGAGAGATATTTTGAAAACTACAGCTCAAGAAACTTTCAACTCACTGGACAGTGCCCCTACTATTCTATGGGCTCTTCGAGCTCATACCATTAGCAACGATACATCGGCGGGGAAGCTTTCATTCCTCTGGCTACTTAATATGGCCTAGCACTAATCGAGGCTCCCTCCAAACTAAGGGAATGATCGAGTGGCTATTTAGACCTCACCCTAGCCCACTGATGGGGTGCTCTCAGCTAATTAGTAAACCTCAACTAAAGCATGTTGAAACAAAGGAAACACCTATAGAAGTAGAGGTAGGAAGGCAAGAAGAAAAATTTAGTGCACCTAATTAGCAAACTCATTAGAGGGAAAGTGAACCAAGTTCTTCAAGGTCACCACTTGAATCAACTTTGGAAACTCTATCTAGAGAGGATGATGATCAAATTGAGTTGATATAATCTTTGAGCAAGATAATTGAGAAGAACAAAAGAGTAAAGAATCGATGAAGTTCATTAATAGAAGTCACTGATAAATTGTAGAGTATTATATTAGTTAGAGTTACTGAATCAAAACCCCACACAAGAAAAAAGGAAGTGATCAAAGTTTTTGATAATGAGTTCACACAGTTATCAAAAACTATAGCTACAAAGACTCAGGTCCTTCGTGATGTTCTTCATAAAGGGTTGTGAGAACATTAGAGAAGACTTGAGAGTGTTTATGTATGCATCAAGGAATTGAGGAGAGTTTTGATTGAAGAAAAATTATTATATGGAAAATTTATTTTGTGACATCATTTTGTCAAAGATATCTTAGATGAGCTAATAGTCAAATTGATAGAGTTGAAAACCTTTGTTACTAAGGTACAAATTCCTAATGTATAGATCATGGACTTAGAGAGTAGAACTAACAGAATTCATGATGACATTGGGCTATTAGAGCTGAAAAAGGAAATACTATTAAAAAGATTGTCACTATTGAGAGAGCACCTTACCTTACATATTGACTATTTGCAAAAACAATTGGATGAATGCATTTTGGCTAAAGAATCATAGAAAAAGTTTGTGTATTCAGATTTGAATGTAGTAGAGATTGCATCATATGAGCTATGTGAATTAACCAACATATCTAAAGTAGTCAAGCAAAGGTTGACAAGGAATTCTCTATCTTGAAAAAGAATTTTGTGGATTGCATCACACAAATATCCACTCATCAATCTTAAAGGTAGAAGTTCAAAATTTTGATTTATATATAAGTTTTGACACCATCTTTGTCTTTGATGTCTAAGGGCTATAGGAAGGAAAATTGTGTAAGGTATTATAGTAATAAAATTATATAAGGGAGTTATAAGTAAAAGAATAGTCAAAGGGGGAGTATCCTTATGTAAACATGGTATAAATAAGACAATGATAGATAATTTTTGTAAATTTTTTAATGGCCATGTGAAGATTCACAAGTGTTGTAACTTTGTTTTTTGGAACTTAGCCAATTTTACTATAAACTTGCCATCAATTCCAAGGGGGAGATTGTTAGAAATTAGACTAGGGTAGATGATATAAGGTTTTCATTTATGTCAACATATATTCAGGATTAAGTGAGAAAATAATGAAGATGAAGATTTGAAAGAAGGACTTAGAATTTTTTTGAAGTATCATAGAGTTTAGCTTATAGCACATGCACTATTTGATTGACATAGTTCACATAGGAATTATTTTCATGTTCTTTCTCAGGTACAAAAAGTACAATATGTCAAGATACCATAGGTATGTGCACAAGGTTGTATAGATAGTATAGAAAAAGTTATTGTAGTTTTCCCAATTGTAGCAATGAGCCGACATAATAAGATAAAGACAAGGAATCAAGTACTTTATATTAAGGAATTATTTTTTTTATCAAAATAATTACTTGACCAATTAGGAACAACATCCTAGACATTAACCCTAAGTGAGAAAGATATACTTTTGTATTTTGGCTAGTGTGTAAAGGTATGAAGGCTAACAATGCAGGTCATTATGAAATAACTTGGTATAAAGGAAAAAACTTGAGATACAAATTTTGGTGATGTCAATAACATTGAAATGCTATTATTTTGAGATGTGAATTTTGATGTTATATCAACATAGTACAAACATATGATCCATTTTGTGAAGAGCAACAAAGGCAAATAAGATATTGAAGATATCAACAAAAGTAAGAGGTTTTGTATTTATATCTTGTATTGAGGAACATTATTATATATTGCATATTTGGGAAGTGGTCTTATCTTTCATATTTTATGTAATTGTTATAACAACTCTTGACAGGGTTGAGGATTCTTAAAAGGCCTAATCCTCTAACAAGGACAAAGAGACTATATAGATGCAATAGACTTTTAACAAGGTCAATATCTTTCACTAGATACTTTTGATTAGTGAATTATTTTGTGGGTACCATCCCCACTAGAATTTTCCTTGGCCAAGGTTTCCCTAGTTAACAAAATATGTTGTTATGTGTTGCATTACTTTATGCTTATTTTTATTGTTCATCTTAATCAGTTTACTTTCATATGCAAGTTATAAGATTGTTAATGATATCCATAACTAGGAAAGTGTATGTGGAATACTAATTCACTCCCACCCCCTCCCCCTCTTAGTATTTCCTATTTCTAACAGACATATATGATAACTCTTAATGCCAACTCTATGGTGAGATAGTGTAAGTGTAAAAGTGCGTGTAAGGAGGAAGATGAATCTAATCCTTGTAGGGGTAGTTCAATATTGAAATGAATATTTGGTTAACTCCATGTCTAAGATCCATGTTTTGCACTTTTTTTTTCCATTATGTCTATTGTGCTACTTCAATTCCTTGTTTCTCAATTTGGAGCTCTTTCACAATTCTTTTTTTGGGTGCTAACATCTTGAACTCTTTTTTTAAATTCTCAATAGGCTAGCAATGGTTTGAGCTTGACCCTTTTTGAACTTTGTTTTCAATTTATCTATCACGAGGTTTTAACTTGACTCTTTTGGATAAAAACTTTCGTCTTTATGCATTGATTGTGCTGAGTGTATCCTAACTTTGGTTGGAAGACATGTAAATTTGATAATGCGTCAAGTGAACAAGAAATATCTTATGAAACAAATTAATCTTGAGGGATATAAACAACATGATCTATTTTGGAAAAGGATTTTATAGAACCAAAGTGCTTTTGTTCAACAAATGTTTTCCATGTCATCAATAATAATAAAACTTCAATTACATGTTACCCCTATGGTCAAGTTGGCTTTAGTATGTTAATCATAGACCCGTAGGGAGGAGCATAATATTAATTTTTTGTTGGTTCTAATGTGATGTGTCCCTCTTAATTTGAGAAAAACTCATTTGAACACTTGTTCATACCAAATTAAAATTAAAGTATTTTCTACCCTAAGACATCAAACACTCATGATTAATATACAAGGTTCTTTTTTAAATTACAAAAATTAAATGCTTGAAGTGAAAGATAATTTTATTCTTTAAGCACCCAAGAGTTGTGTGTCTATTTTAAAGCCCAAAATTGAAATGTTTGATCAAAGCAATGTTTATTTCTCCTTAAGACATTCAAGACTATATTGACTGATTTTAGTGCCCAAAATGAAGTGTTTTATCAAAGGATTATTCATTTTAAATTTTGAGCATTCAATACATTATTTTGATTCATTTTAAAGGCACCAAATTGAAGTGTTATCATTAATTTTATAACACCAAATTGAAATGTTATGATTGATTTTTATAGCACTAAAAATGAAGTGTGAGATTTTTGCCTTGTTCAATTTTACTAAGTTCTTTTTAGAGCCCAAAAATCAAAGTGTGAGGTTTTATGAGTACATACAACATTCATTTTGAGTACCCAAATTGAAGTGTGAGTAAATTTTATATTTAAAAATTGAAAAATCCCTCACTTGTATTCCTACACAATCAAACAAATTGATTAATCAGTCCAAAAAAATATTTCTACATGGTTAATATGTGTTCCTATCATCACAAGAATGTAATCCCATTGACTGTGTAATGACAAATAATGCAATAAAAATTAAATTGGAAGGCTATGAGTGAAATAATCATAGAGAATTCCTATAAAAGCATGATCCCACCAATGTATCAAGCATTCTTGTAGTCGTAGACTAGTAAAATTATAATAATTTACTCAAATGTTTACATTGGGTGATCCCGTAGAGTCAACCAATGTTTCCATTGAGTCAACTAGTGTTCCCACAAGAATAGAAATGGGAAAGAGAAGGTAGAAATCAAAATCTAAGAAAATTATACATGTTTTAAATTTAGGGATTTAAGTGGCCTTCCCTCCATTGCAGGAATGTGATCCCACCTTCTGTGTTGTGTTAGAATATATAGTCCATTGATATAACTGAGAGGAGGGGAGGGAGGGTGAATTAGTTATCCAACTATTATCATAATTATCAACCTTAAAAAAAACTTAACCATATGAGAAATATAAATTGTTAACCACAACAAGATACTCATACACAATACTACCAGATATGTTAACTAGGGAAACCCTTGATTAGAGGGAAAACCCTAGTGGGGATAGTACCCACCAGATGATGTACTAATATAAATATTTGTTGTTAGAGGATGGACCCTATTAGGAGTCCATGAATACATTCAGTACATATGAGTCCCTGTTAGGAGATTCCAAACCTATTAGGAGTTGTGGAAGATAGCTGAACCCACTACCCAAATAGCTTCAAGGGAAAGACCAATGAATCCACTATCCAAATGATCTCTATATTATTCCTTGTAGAATAATAGAATTGGAATGTACTTCTTTCCTATTTATCTCTCCTATCAACCAGACCTCTACTCCTTCTAATCTTGTAACCAGATCAAAAATCTCACATCCAATAATTCCTTGGATCACTTACTTGCATTTACCAAACACTCTGCTCATTTTTGCACTTCTCACTTCAATGGATACTTTTACAAATAGGGAAAACATTTTTCCTTTATACCATATCTTCAAAATAATTCCTTGAGTCATCCTTAAGGCTTTCCTAATTAATTATAATAAGATAATTAATTAATTATAATTACAATAGCACTATAATAGCACTATAGGCTCATAGTCTATACAAAACTTCACATGTGTGATACTAGGGCTTGGACACTCGTTGATGTCATTAGCTAATTGTCCTCTATCAATGCCTAACTACACATTTCTTAATTACATCTTAGATGAAAGATAGCTAACAAACATTAGGAATTTCTTTCCCAATACTCTATCTCTGAACCGCTCTTTGTAAATAAGGTACATCTTTCATATGTCTTCAACTTTAAATTTGCACACTTGACCATGTCATCAAGATACTATGCCAAACATGTCCATAATTGTGCATCACCAGACAATCAAAATATTATCTGTATAATCAAGATCTATGTCTACTACTCAACCAGTCTTTACAAAAACAATTCTATGTTGACATTAATGACAAACACAATCATGAATGCAACATTTTAGTACTCTCCAATACTCAAGATACTCCCCTAATGTAGTATAATCATAATTCATGCTAAAAATATCCCCCTTTGGCATTGATGGAAATATATATGAAAAACCATCTAAGTTCCAAGAATTCCAAGCAGGGTTCAACTACTTCTATTGACTAACATCAGTTGTCCACTTGCTAAAAGAAAAATCCCAAACACAACAGATGCATACTCCTTCTTCAACAAAAATTGTTTACTTCACACTAAATAATTCTCTTGCTTCCTTAAATAAATCTTTCTAAATCTCCCTAAAGAGATATCTATCCTCCATTGCTTAGGAGTTCTTCTCCCCCATAACTTAGGAGATGTTTTTCATGCATACTCTCCCCCATTGACATCAATTTGAAAGGCCTCAGCCTCAATGTTACAACATACCAATTGCTAGTATACTGCTCTAAGTGTTCAACCATATCTAGTGTCCAAAGACATTATTTAAGGCCAAATACCAAGAGTGCTCAATAACTCTACTCATCACAGACACTCCCCCAAGTGGAGAGCATCAAAATTTAGTCCAAGATAACAATAGTTCTCTATACCATTGGACCGGTGCATTCTTTGCATCATCTACTCAGAAGTAGGCACCAACATAACCCCAAGATTACCTCTTAAATACTCAAATGTATCTTTAGAAAAAGTCTTCATAAAGATATCTATAATCTAATCTAATTCTTCCTTCATTTCTTAAATCTAATGATCATCTTTACATGCTTCATCTGTGCTCTTAGGTTCAACTTGAGATATCAAACATATCTCCTCATTTACTTTGTTTCTTGTCATCACACCTTTTTCTTTGCTTCCAATGATCTTCTTAGGAGGGTGATTCTTTGTCAAATTCCTATTAGGGATAGGAGTTGACATCTCAACTCTTATCTTATCTTTAGGTTTAGATCTTTGTTCTCCTCTTTTCTCAAAAGGTCACATATCATTATGCAAATCATTGTTAGTCTCAAAGAATTTTTTTTGCATTTTTTCTAACAATTCCAAAAATATCTTTTTCTTCATTTGAATTATAATCTACCATCATTTCCTTAGTTCCAAATTTTCATCAATCCTTACATTTACACATTCAACTATTGTCTTAGTGCTATAGTTAAAACATATGTATGGTTTTTTTTGTAGTAAATAGCTAAGAAACATACCTTCATCACTTCTTGGACCGAACTTACCAATATCATCATCTCTCTAAATGTAACACATGCACCAAAATATTCTAAAATACTTAACTAATGGTGAATGACCAAACCATATTTCATAAGGTGTCTTCATCATACCTTTTTTGATATGTACTCTGTTTAGAGTGTACACTGTTGTATTGCCCACTTCTCTCCAAAATGTCTTAGAAACATCATTCTCAAACAACATCGCTATTGCTACTTTTGCTACAGACTTATTTCTTCTTTTAGCAATGCCATTTTTCTCAAGTATTCTAGGTGAAGATAGCTACCTTTGGATTCCATTCTCTTCACAAAATATGTTAAACTCTCTAAAGGTGAGTTCTCCTCCTCTATATGATCTCAAAAATTTTATCTTAACACTAGATTAATTCTCAAATCTATTCTTAAATTTCTTAAACTTTTCAAAAGCTTCAGATTTCTCTTTAAGAAATGCTACCCACATTATTCTAGTGAAATCATCAACAAAAATCATAAAGTACCTTTCACCATAGAATCCTCTTATTCTAGAAGGACCACTGATATATGTGGGAATGATCTACAACTACTCTATGGTAGTGATCATCTTGCTAGGAAATGATACTTTCTTCTATTTGGCCAAAATACATTCTTTACACGCAACATTAGTAGGCTTTGTAATCTTAGGCAACTCTCTGTTTTGCAAATGTGCTACTAACCCTCAGAATATTAGCAAAGTTAATGTGACATAATCTTCTATGCCACAACCAACTATTATCCACTTTAGCTACCAAATGTGTCATTTCAATAGGATTCAACTAAAATACATTACATCTAGATCTTGTCCCTATTCCAGTTAGCTTACCATCTCTGTCTTTGATAAAGCAGGTCTTCTCAGTAAATTGCAACTAATAAGTCTTGTCCACACAACTACCCAACACTCAAAAAATTATTCTTCAATCCATCAACAAAATAAACATCATGAGTGTTTGTTTTACCATCAAGAGTAATAGATCCAATTCCTGTTATATGATAGGTTGTATTGTTACCAACCCTAACAATACCTCCACCATGATTCTTGAACTTAAAAAACTTATTCATATCTCCAATCATGTGATGTGAACAACAATTGTTAATTATCCAATAAGATTTATTTTGTACTTTGTAAACTAGAGCTCTTTCTTCTCTAATTTCTTTATCAAGATCATCTTCCTTGATAGTCACAAATCATAATTCATCATCACTTTCACTTTGACCTTTTTCATCAGATTCTTCATCTTCATTTGTATACGAAGAGTTTCTGTCTTTATCTCTTATAGGATTAAACTTTCCCTTATGTATTTTCTCTCTTTTAGGACATTTAGATGCATAGTGACCAAATTCATCACAAGTCTAACATTTAAATATTTTCTTACCATCCTTTTCTCTTGTCACAATAAGGGCTATACCTTCCTCAATCTTCTTGTCTTCATCAGATCTTCTCCTACTAGCAAAATCTCTACATGTACTTGCACTCCTTGTCATATTAGGTTGAATGCTCAGGGAATTGAAAGTTGTTTTGACTCTAGCTAGATCTCAAGACTATCTTAGATCTACTTGAAATTTTTATTGCAGGACATTAGTAGCTAAATCATGTAAGCTATTTTCTTGAATGGTGGTGTCAATATTTTCAATATTTTCCATATTACTTCATCTTCTTTCTTGGTTCCACCATGAGACCAAATTCCTACAACAATTTATGATATTCTACCAATATAACTTCTTATAGATTCATCTTTCATCACTTTAGCATTTTGAAATGCACATATCCAATTCCACAATCTCATTCTCTTTGCATGTGTATCACCTTCAAAAGTAGATTCTAATGCTTTCCAAATTTCATAAGATGTTTCAAGTGACTTTACCTGACAATATCCATTCTTTGGAAGAGCTAATAGTAAAGATTTTCTTGCTCTCATGTTACACATGAATAGATCTCTCTTTGCTTCACTATATCCTTCAAGCTTCTCTTCTTCAATGATTGTCTTCTTACTCTTTGTCAAGATCCAATAACCTAGACCCATGCACAATAGACGAGTCTTCATCTTCTCCTTCCAACTGTCATAGTTGGCCCCATCAAATCTAGGACTATCCTTTATGAAAAGATTCACCACCGATTTCCTAAAGTTCTTAAGCTTATCTTTCAAGGAATTGATGCTCTAATACTAATTGTTAGAATATATAATCCAATGAAATGACTACAAGAGGGGGGTTAAATAAGTTATCCAACTATTATCACAATTGTCAACTTAAAAAATAAATCATATGATCAATATAAACTGAAACCACATCAAGATAGTCATACATAATAACACCATAGATGTTAACTAGGGAAACCCTTGATCGAGGGAAAACCCCGATGGGGATGCTACCCACAAGATGTGTTGGAATTATGATATATTTGTCATTAGTGCAAACACTTATTCAATTTTGAATGCTTACCGAGCTCATCACTTAGTCTATAGTTCACACCGAGCATTCAGCGGTTACCTTATAAGTTGAACAAGTAAACAGTTCACATTGAGCATTCCAGAGGATACTGAGTGAATGGGCAATTCAGTAGTGTTTACTGAGTGATGAAGGTAAACAAAAGAAAGCAATGTTTACCGAGTGAAAAAGGTAAATGAAAGAAAAAATTGTTTACCAAGTGAACCAAGGTAAACGAAGAAGATAGTTTCTACCGAGTAACAATACATCTACCGAGTCGCTTATGGTTATCGAGTTCAGAACTACATCAGGTGATATTATGGACCGAGCCTTCACTTATACCAAGTGCATGATGATACTGAGTAATGTAGTGGATGTCGAGCATCAGAAGGTCACCGACTTAGTTTAGTGAACCTGAGTTTTCTACTATCTGGCCGACTCAGTAATTTTTTGTTCACTTATATTTTGGCCGACCTTGTAGTTGGAAATAATGAATGGTATATATGTAATGTATGATATCATTTGTAAGATATATGGTGTGTATAAAAATATATGAGAGTAAGGTTCACATATGAAATGGTATTGCTATATTTTGAGAAAAGTGAAAGTGAATCAGTAGCAAGGTCAACACAGGAGCAAAAAAGATATATCTATCACATTAGGTGATCAATGCAAAATGCATCTTATCAAAAATTACAAGTAGATCCACTGCTTCATCCTAATAGGTGAATCAGTTTGTAAATCCTTTAACAAGGTAGACTTAACAGTCTTTTGTAAATCTCCTAACAGAGTGCATACTTCAGTGTATATTTTTAAATCCTCTAACAAGGTGGATCTAGCAGTCCTACTTGCTCCTAATAGGGCAGATCATCAAAAGTGATCATTGTAAGCCTTAACCAACCAACTTTATACTACAGTATTGAAGTTTAGTGGGTATAATCCCCACTCCAGTTTTACTTTCTATTTGGAAGGTTTCTGGGTCACCAAATCTCTATGTACATGTACAATGAATGTTTGTTCTTTCAGTTATGCAGTAGATTAGATGAATGAATGGTGAATGGCTTTTATGCTGAAGCGTTTGAAAGTTTTATAAGTTACTAATTCACCCCTCCCCTCTTAGTAACCTATCTTATCCTAAATATTTCCAACAATTGGTATCAGAGCATTGTGTTTCTCAGCATAAAGTTTGACAACTTGAGCAAAGATCAAGGATAATGGAGATATTTAGACTTGACAAATCTATTGAGAATGAAAAGCTAGATCTAGAAATGGCCATGGCTCAACTCAAAGAAGCAAAGGAGCATCTTTCTCAATCTTTGAAAATAAGGAAGGAACTTACAAGACAAATGAATGATCATTAGTATATTGAAGAAAAGATTGAAGACCTTTTACCATCAAACAATTCAAATGAAGCTAATGAAGCAATCAAGGAACTCCTAGCAAAGAGTGGTTCTCTGTAGGAAGAAGTAAGAAAGCTCAAAAGAGAACAAGAAATCCAATCCATTAGGCTATGTGAAGTTTTGGAACAGAGAAACAAGGCAAATGAAGACTTAGAGGTAAGAAATAATCAATCCCTTCAACATGAAGAACTTGTAG
This sequence comes from Cupressus sempervirens, assembly GCA_028749045.1. Taxonomy (NCBI): domain Eukaryota; kingdom Viridiplantae; phylum Streptophyta; class Pinopsida; order Cupressales; family Cupressaceae; genus Cupressus; species Cupressus sempervirens. Next base: position 162,792,687 of record CM053787.1, read on the forward strand.
GTCAACTATCTAATGCAAATGAAGAAATTATGAATCTAAGATCTGAGAATGAAAGTTTGAGGAATGATTTAATCACTGAAAGACAAATCAATGCAAGCTTACAAAGTGATCTAAGATCTGAAAGACAAATCAATGAAAGTTTGGAAAATGACTTGATCACTGAAAGGCAAGTCAATGAAAGAATGATGAAATCTCAAATAGAAATGACTCAATTAAATCAGAAAAGGGAGAAAAAATTTCATAAACAAAAAGGTAAAGCTGGTCTTTGATACAAGGAAGAAGGTGAAACCTCCAAACAAGGTGCTCAAAAGAATCAAAGACCCACTTGCAATCACTGTGGCAAGATAGGTCATACATCAAACAAATGTTGGAGTAATAGAAAAAACAAAATTCAATGAAAAATGCTACAACTACAATCAATATGGTTACAAAGAAAATGAATGCAAAGAGAAACCAAAGTTTGAAGGCAAATGTCACAAATGCAAGAAACAAGGTCACAAGGCATCTGAATGTAGATCCAAAGGATTCAATCCAGCAGAACAAATTATGAAAGCAATATTTGGTTGGGACTACAATACTTGGTGTAGGTGTCACTATTGTGGAGAATTTGGACACATTGGGATAAACTATGCAAGACATCACCTAAGAAAGAAGGACACAACCATAAGATGTTACACTTGTACTGAACTTAGTCATATAGCCAAGAATTGCATGAATACTGGAATAATTGAAGATGAAAAGAAAGCTAAAGCTGATAACATTTGGAAGCAGATGAGACAACAGTGGATTCCTAAATCTACCAAGCAAGATAGCTCAAATGATGGTCATGTCACTCAAGAAATGGGTGACTCCACCATTTCCAATTAGATTTAAGAGGAATCAAGAACTGCATCTTATAGCCATATCTTAAGTAGTTCCAAAGTGAAAAAGTGCAAATGGTCAAATTAGTATTTCAGATACAAAGTTCAAAGAAAGGTTATCAGTCACCATGTTGCATCTACTAAGCAAGGTTGGTTGAAGACCTTACCGAGCTAGGTCGGGAGTAACTAAAGTTTTGTTCGACCACCAAGTTGCAAGGTTCTACCGAGTAGATCAATGATAGACTGACAAGCACTATTTCATCTCATCTACCTTTGTACCAAGCATTAATGACAATATTTCCATCAAAAGGACATAATTCAATTTCATTTTTCATCGCGACTTAAGAATACTCAGAGCTAAAAGATTCCTAGTGAATCTAGAGCAAATCCCAAGCAATTCCAAGTGAATTTCCTGCGAAGAATTTGTTCAAGATTTTTCTTATATTTATCAAGCAACAATGGCATCCGCAAGCACCAATAGTAAGGTGAAAAGAGGTTCAAAAATGTTGGTAAAGAATATAGAATGGAAAGCGCCCAACTTCAAGATTGTTCCTGCCGTTGCAGAATCACTCAACCCAAATGAAGCTCAATCACAAATACCACCCAAGGTACTTCTTATCAATGATATTCATACTCATTTCAAATGTTCTATTCAAGAAATCAGAAACCTAGAGATGGATAATGCCCTAGGTGAAATAAGTATAGATGGCTCTCTGAAACTCGAATTCAAGCATCTGGAAACCAAGGGCTTGACTCATATCTCGCATATGCCTAGAAACTTCCAAACCAAATGGATTAGGTACATCCTGAGTTGGGTGCATAATGGTTAGTTGTGGTTGGAGCAACCCGTAGTGATAACAAAGAAGATGATTCACAAAATCATGGGTCTCCCTATGCTCACCAAAACCAAAACCACCAAAACCCTAGGTCGAGAAGAGCTATAGAAACAAACCCTAGCTGAGTGGGATGGTAGAGGTTTAAAGTTCAACACTGTACCTGATGTGGAATTAAGATTTGGCATTCATATAATTGCATATAAATTATATAGTTCCGGCAGATTAAATAGTTTACCTTGTGAAGTTGTGGATTTGGCCCTCAAGATTGTAAAGAAAAACCTTGAATTTGATCTGTCGAAAGTAATGCCGAGACAACTAAATAAAAATATGGATAGCATAAGGACTTCAAAAAATAATCCCTATAAATTCAGTTCTTTGTTAATATCTTTATTTTTATATGTACAAAAATTCTTTCCATCAAAAGGAATAGTAGAATGGAGAAAAGACATTCCAATTTTGTATCAAATAAATGAGTTTTTAGTAGAGATGGGTGCAAATTTTGATAGTATTATGGATAATTATTTTGAAGACTTTAAGGAAAGGATGAATAACAGATTCAGAATTGCTCCCAAGCTTGTTGAAGATTATAAGGATGATGTATGCTTCATGGTTGACTATGACAAGGTATACATTCAAGCAGTTAGACCCCGAATTGCATGGGTGAAACCTCTTCCCTATGAGGTAAATATTGATGAAGCCAGAGATATCATAGAAGCACTGGTAAATGAGCCAGTAGAACCAAGGCAACAAATTTTTGGAACCTATGATGAAGCTAAGGCTAGAATTGAGCTTGTAATCAAGCTACCACAAGCCATAAGCAAGGGCAAGAAGAAAATAGCCAAATTGAAAACTACAACCAATCCTCTTATGCTCACTGAGGGAAAAGGTGAAGATGAAGAAGGTGAAGAAGAAGAAGAAGGACAAGAAGAAGGAGAAGAAGAATCTATAGAAGAACAACCAAAGAAGAAAGGTAGGGTAATCATTACCAAACCTAAGAGGAAGCCTACTGTAGTATTTACCAGAAGAACCAGAAAAGGTAAGCAGGAACCTATACTAGTCAATCCTGCACCCACATTCAAGAAAAGGCTCAAACTATTGGAAGAAGGAGCTAGCATCACAAATTTCAAGGCATTGAAATTTGAAACTAGAATAGATGCTGAGAAAATGCACATTGAGGAACTGGTACTTAGTAAGATGGGTAAATGGAAATACTCCCCAGACCAGATTGCCCCTCAAATCTCAAAAGAACTACTGGAGAGATTGCAACTGAGATGGGAGTCAGCCACCAAAATGGTAAAAGATATTTATGAGAAATCCCTAGAGAATCTTCGACCAAGTCTCACTGGAGCAGAAGTAAAAATTGAAATGAAAAGCCATGAAGGTAAAATGATGATAAGATTCCACACCTGTTTGATTTTGATCAAAGACATTGAGCATGTTGTAAATGATGCTACAAACATGTGGAAAAACATCTATCATCTACATAAGCCTAGTGAAGACCCAATGGAAATCAAAGATGATGACAACAGCAAAAATGATGAGTTTGATAGCACTCCATCCATTATAGTCTTACCAGGAGAGCTACATGCACTGATGGAAGATAAAGAGGAAGAAGACAAGGAGGAAGATGATCCTGTGAAAATTGCAGCAGTAGTTATTACATCCCTTCCTCACTCTCCACCTAAAACTATGACATCATCAAGGTTGGAGTCAGCTTTAGTAGGTTTGATAACATCTACATTAGATTTATCACTTGCACCTGCCACATCTCAGCTCCAGGTATCACCAATGGAAGTGTCTACCACTTCATCTACCAAGCTGCATCCTTCTTCTTCAGCTATCAAGCTAGCATCCTCAGCTCCATCATCATCAGTCAGTATAGCAGTAAGTTCCACAATTTTGTCAATTCCAATTTGTTCTACAATTTTGTTAGCATTATCTGCATCTACTTCAGACCCTGTTAGTTTAGATACTGCATTACCGAGTGTATCATTATTTTTTGCAAGTACTCCAGTTTTTGATCTGGTATATACTCCTATTGGCACTCAATCCTCAAGCATCCCAGTTTTCACTGCTAGTCCTTCCATCTCTACTATTGTATCTATTCCTAAGGTCAAACCAATCATCACAAAAGTCAAACAAAAGCAACCATTAAGACTTATGATCATTGGAAAAGAAATTCTTGAAGATATTGACTTAGACATAGAGATAGTAATTCCAAAGATTGACTATGAAAATGCTACCATTGAAGAAATGAGGTATGCTAGTCAACTAATTGAGATGAAGGCTATGTAGAAGCAACTAAGGTCTGAAAGGGATAAGGAATATAGAATAATTGAGAATGCCCAGAATATAATTACAGAAGCTATAGGTGTTGAAGTAGATTCTACTCAACACATTTTGATTTGGTTAGAAGAGGCTGTAAATAAATTCAATGAGGACACCTCTGGTCAGGACAAACTGATTGAAAAGGCAGAAAAGAAATTTGATAATAAGGTGCTTGAGCACATTGCTCAGCATATTGCAATAAAATAGGTAGATTCGACCACAATTTTGGTCAATCTTGAAAATTCTTTTAATAATTTAACTTCAGTTTTTGCCAAACTTTGTTATGTTACCAAGTATACCAAGGAGATCAAAGAAAAATTAAATAAAATTGATGAGGATATGAAGGTCAGTTCCCAAAAGCTACAACTTGACCCTAGTTCAAGTTCATCCCATCATCTCAAAATCAGATTTTGTTAGAAAAGCAGGTAGAATTGTTGAGAGAGGAAGCAAGAATCAAATCAACCTTGATTGACATTCAGAATATGATTCTTCCTATCATGGACACAATGCAGAAACACATTGTCTACTCCAAAATATTGATCCATGACAACAATTTTTTAGTTGCAGATCACTTGATTGAACTTTCAGCAGAAGTTCAAATAGCACTCTCCACCTGCAAAATTTTGCAAGATAATTGGGATAAGACTTTGGCTCTTATTCTCAAGGTACATTCTGAGTTTATCTCTCATTTTGGTGTTTCTGTGTAAATACATATTGTTTACTTTGGCATTATTGTCAAAAAGGGTGAGATAGAGTACCAAAGAAGAGATAGATGTAAATAAAGGAAGCCATATGTAAAGATAAAGATATTTGTAAATACTATGTGCATATTGTATGGGGGAGATATATGTAAATTAGTACATCAAATTTTGCACATAAGTTTTGACTCATAAGTGTTTTTGTCACTAATACCAAAGGGGGAGATTGTTGGAATTATGATATATTTTTCATTAGTGCAAACACTTATTCGATTCTGAATGCTTAGCGAGCTCATCACTTAGTCTATAGTTCACACCGAGCATTCAATGGTTACCTTATAAGTTCAGCAGGTAAATAGTTCACACTGAGCATTCCGGAGGATACCGAGTGAATGGGCAGTTCAGCAGTGTTTACCAAGTGAAGAAGGTAAACGAAAGAAAGTAGTGTTTACCGAGTGAAAAAGGTAAATGAAAGAAAGCAGTGTTTATCGAGTGAACCAAGGTAAATGAAGAAGATAGTTTCTACCGAGTAACAATACATCTATCGAGTCGCCTATGGTTACCAAGTTCAAAACTATGTCAGGTGATTAGTATGGACCGAGCCTTCACTTCTACCAAGTGCATGATGATACCGAGTAATGTAGTGGATGCCGAGTATCAGAAGGTCACCAAGTCAGTTCAGTGAACTCAAGTTTTCTACTATTTGGCTGACTCAGTAATGTTTTGTTCACTTATATTTTGGCCGACCTTGTAGTTGGAAATAATGAATGGTATATATGTAATGTATGATATCATTTGTAAGATATATGGTGTGTATAAAAATATATGAGAGTAAGGTTTGCATATGAAAAGGTATTGCTATATTTTGAGAAAAGTGAAAGTGAATCAGCAATAGAGAGAAAGGGATTCAGTAAGGTCAACACAGGAGCAGAAAAGATATATCTATCACATCAGGTGATCAATGCAAAAGGGGTCTTATCAATAGTTACAAGTAGATCCACTACTTCATCCTAATAGGTGAATCAGTTTGTAAATCCTTTAACAGGGTAGACTTAATAATCTTTTGTAAATCTCCTAACAGAGTGCATACTTTAGTGTATGTTTGTAAATCCTCTAACAAGGTGGATCTAGTAGTCCTACTTGCTCCTAATAGGGCAGATCATCAGAAGTGATCATTGTAAGCCTTAACCGGCCAACTTTATACTGTAGTATTGAAGTTTAGTGGGTATCATCCCACCCCAGTTTTACTTTCTATTTGGAAGGTTTCTGGGTCACCAAATCTCTGTGTACATGTACAATGAATGTTTGTTCTTTTAGTTATGTAGTAGATTAGATGAATGAATGGTGAATGGCTTTTATGCTGAAGTGTTTGAAAGTTTTATAAGTTACTAATTCACCCCTCCCCTCTTAGTAACCTATCTTATCCTAAATATTTCCAACAAAGATGATGTGCTAATATAAATATTCTTTGTTAGAGGATGGACCTTGTTAGGAGTCTCTCAATACATTCAGTACATATGAGTCCCTATTAGAAGATTTTGAATCCCTATTAGGAGATTCCAACCCTATTAGGAGTTGTTCCAACCACGTTAGGGGTTGTGGAAGATAACTAGACCCACTACCCAAATAACTTTAAGGGAAAGACCAATGAAGCCACTGTCCAAATGATATTTGTATATTCCTTACAAAATAATAGAATTGAAATGTACTTCCTTCCTCTTTCTCTATCCTATCAACTACCCCTCTACTCTTTCTAATCTTGTAAGCATATCAAAACTCTTGTATCCAATAATCCTTGGATCTCTTACTCATATTTACCAAACACTCCACTCCTTTTTCCACTTCGCACTTCAATAGCTAATTTTACAAACAAGGATTTTTTTTTCCTTTATACCATATCTTCATAATAATTCCTTTAGATGACCTTAAGAATTTCCCAATTAATTATAATAAGATAATTAATTAATTATAATTACAATAGAACTATTAGCCCATAGTCTATAAAAAAAATTTACACATGTGATATTAGGGCTTGCACACTCACTGATGTCATTAGAAGACTATTCTCTATCATTGCTTGACTGTGCATCTCTTCATTACATCTCAAATTTAAGATAGCTAACAAACATCAGGAACTACTTTCCCAATACTTCATCTTTGAACTACCCTCTCTAAATTAGGTACATCTTCTGTACATCTTCAACTTTGACTCTGTGCACTCGATCACATCATTTGGACACTGAGTTGAACATGTCCATAATTGTGCATAACTAGAAAATCAAACCATTGTTTGTATCATCAAAATCTGTATCTACTACTTAGCCAGTCTTTACAAAAATAATGCTATGTTGACATCAATGACAAACATAGTCATGAATGCAATATGTCAGTACTTTTCAATGCTCAAGATACTCCTCCAATGTAGTATCATCAACATTCATGCTAACTTGTTGTTGTTTCCATAGTTGCAAGTTTGTAGATAGGTCTGTGTTTTTTGGTTTGGTATGTAAAATCCAATTTGAATACAAGAATCTCCCTAGTCTTATCTTGTACCTTTGACATATAAAATCCTAGAAAACCTATGCAAAACACTCAAAAGTACAAATATTAGATGATTTGTTAGTCCTTTACCAAAGAAAAAAGAAAATTTAAATAATAGAGTGACCTTATTATGAGGTCTCATCGAGCATTCCATATTATATTTAACCTAGAATGTTATTGTGGAATACTAAGAAGGTTATTTTTTATAGAAAATTAAGATAAGAAAAATATTTAAAAATAATAAAGAGATTAAAACTTAGATTAGACTACAAAAAGGAAAGTTGAAGCCTTGAAATAACACAAATGCAAACCTTGCTTTCAAATAGCCTCCTCGTTTGCTCAATTGATTTGTCCAAACAAGGAGAGATGTGTTCTCAAAATTCTTCAAATTTCAAGTGAAGATTCAACAATGAAGAATGATAATAAAACTAAGTAAGGATGAGTATAAATTTGAGGATGGTAATTATACTTTGGTCACTTTTAGCTCTCAAAAGAACATTATAAATTCTCTTGATTGTGGATACGTTGTGAAGGATGGAAGGTCCAATTTATAGGAAAAGAGGTAATGGAATGGATGGCCAAGATACAAAATGAAGAGATCATGAGGGAGGGCTAGGATGCAAAGAAAGGGGAGCACATGGATTTTGTTTTCTCACAAGAAATAGGATTGTGACACTTGTCACAAGGTGAGTGAGTGTGAGGGGATTAAGGATTTGGAGAGAATGTGACCATTTCGGATAATGTGATAGGACATAGGAGTTATTGTGGGGTGGGCATGTAGGAGAGGTGTAAGAAGCCTTAAATGAGCATTAAATACATGTAAACGGTGTCACATGGGCTTTTTGAGTTTTGGTATGGATTAGGATATCTTAATCCATCCTTAAGGTTGTACAAATACTTAAGGGTGATAAGCTTGGATTAGAGGGTAATTAGGATGACAAGTGGCCTTGTTAGGGAAATGCAAGTGGATTGGTTAATTAAGTGAGTTTAAGTAGCTAATGAAATGAGTTAGTAAGAGTGAGTGGGTTAGATTAGGCTAAACCTCTAAGTCAAGGATGGGTTAAGGGTTTGTTAAGGTTTGAGGATTTAGTTAATTAGTTTATTCAATCAAAAAATAAAATTAGAATTAAATTAAATAAGTTTGTGCAATTATTCAATTTAATAGAAGAATGGGGATTTAATTAATAAACCAAACTATTGGTTGCCATTTGATTATTAATTGGTCTATAGTCAATTAATTAGGGGATAAAATTAGTGAATGAAATTTTAAATACTTAATTAATAATTCCTTCAGAGATGACTACATAAGATAACTTAATTGTCTAATTATATTTAGGTGTCTACAACATCTTCTACATCTCAAATATCCAGTTACAAGTTATTTTGAGACTTTGATAGTTAAACATTTGGGTCTAAAGATTCATGTCTTATCTTTTGATTCTAGGTGCACTCAAATTCTTCTCTATTTTCTCTTGTATTAGTTTCATTAGTAGTTTTAGATCATATATGTTCTTATTTATTCTTTTTCATATCAATGTCATTCTTTTCCTTGGAATTCTTACCAACAAAGGAATAAATACCCTTTGAAAGCCACTATATTGCATTGACATTTTTAAAGGTAAATCATATTTTTCTTGAGGTGGTTTTGTATTTCAATATCTCATATACATAAGGAAAATAAGTTCTTTTATATGATGCTCTTTTCATATTTTATAAATGTGCATACCTATTTAGTTATCTTGTCCTCCTTTTGTTAATTAAAATCAATATAACTATTTATTTTAATTAATTTATAATTTCCTGAATTCTCTCACTTGAAATTAAATAAATCTATTTAATCCTATTTGAGCACATTATTCCTAACTTTAACTCTCATCAACCTCGCCCAAACTAACCCATGGTTCTAACCACCTCTCTCACTTACCTACTAACTAATAATAACCTAAGCCTATTTCTATCCCTTAATCATTTACATATTCCTAATTAAAATGAATAATCCTTCAAAGTCAACCCATTTCCATGCCAACATTAAATGCTTCAACTAAGTTTGGAAAAACCCACATGGTTTCCCTACACATTGTCCCATCAAAAAGAATATTTAATTCATTTTCACATTGCACAAAATCACTTAAGATTTTTCAATAATGTTAAGAGAATGTGAAATAAAAGATGCATTTATAAGAAATATTTTTGAACTCATTCTTCTTATTTTGACACTTGTCAACATACTCTGAAATGAAAGAAAACACAATCCAATGCACATGATATAAATGGGGGAGAATGACACTTTTATGCGATATTGTTTTCATATTGTATAAATACTTATCTATTTAATTAATTAGAAAAAATACCTAGTTATTTTTAATTAGATCATAAAGTCTACCACTTGAGATTAAATACATCTATTTAATCTTGTTTGAGCACATGACTCATTTCTTTAACTCTTATTTAGCCTCACAAAAGTTAATCTATGATTCCAACTATATCACCTAATCTAGTAGTGCAAGTTGAATACTAACTGATAAAGAAAGCATTAACACAACTAAATAGTTAACAATTATGATAGGACCAAAGAAGACACCATGGAGGAAAGTAGACCAAGAATGCTAAACTCCCCAAGTGCTTCCCACGATGACAAAGCTATGTCCCTGATGAGAGGGTATGTATGCTCATGTTGTGCTCAAGCTTCCAATAGGTGGGGGGTTTTCACCAAGTGTGTGTAAAATGGGGATATGGAGGGATTTCAACATTATGATGGTATTTTGGTAGTTTTTAGGCTCTCAAAATAGCATTATAACTTTGCATGAAAAGTGGATTATATTTGTACAGGGAGAGGATTTTATTTATAGGACAAGGGGTAGAGAGATGGATGGTCAAGATGCAAGGATGGAAGAGTGGTGAGGGAGAGCTAGGATGCATTCAAAGGGAAGCACATGGATTGTGCTTCTTTGGGGCCAATAGGGGAGTGACACTTGTCACAAGGAGGATGAGTTTGAGAGGATAGGATAAGGGTTGGTCAAGGGGGTAAAGAGGGAGGTTGAGTATGTAAGATGGGTGTAAGAGTCATAAAGGGGGATGTAAGAGACATAAAGGGGGATATAAGAGTCATAAATTCTTGAGGGTGAGGGTGAGGATGAGATTTTTGAGTTTAGCATGGGTTAGCAAGATTTAACCCTTGCTTAAATTTGTGCACATGTTTAAGAGGGGGATTAGGATTATCTTAGGAAGGGGGTTAGGGGGCAAGTGGCTTAGCTTTCGTGGGATGGGTTAGTTAGGTGGCTAAGTAAGGTTAGTATGGGTGAATGGGTTGGATTAGGGATAAAGGTAGGTTTTAGAGATGTTTTAGGGGTTTAGATATTTTATTAAATGATTTATTTAATAAAATGGGGATATGGGAATAGATTTGGAGATTTATTTAATTTAATAGAGGAATAGGGATTTAATTGATAAATTGATTTTGGGTTATCATTTCAATTTTATCAATTGGACTATAGTTAATTTATTTAATTAATTAACTAGGAGATCATTATTAATTAATTAAATAATAAATATATGATCAATAATGTCCTAGAAGATGACTAGATATAATTACCTATTGTGTAATCAGATTTAGGTGTCTACATTTTGCCCCTCTTTGACATAGTGTTGGAACAACACTACTTCAAAAAAGTTTGACTGTAAATGACACAAAGAAGATTTTGAAAGCAACATCATTGCCCTAATTTTGAGTAAAAGAGGAGAGAATGGATTGTTTGATGCCCCCTCAAGAAGGTGGTGGGGAAAGAAAACAAGGCACGGTGACTTCTTGAAAAGTACAAGAATTAAGGGTGAGGAGGAGGACTAAGAGTGGCTAAGAGAGGGGGTTTAAGGAAGCTCAAACACTCACTATGAGAGAATGATACAAAGGAAAACCTTTTGCACAAGGATAAGTGATGGTTAAGAACATGAGGTAAAGGGAGAGGGGGGAGGGTGATTGGTTGTTTGAAATTGAGCCCAAGGAATTGATTTGGAAGATGGTAAGATTGGTGAGAGTATGATTCTAAGATTATTATTGGTGATGACTAAGATTATGATTGATGCAGGAGCTATGATTATGATTGATGTAGGAGCTATGATTCTAATTGATGCAAGAGATATGATTATGAATGATGCAGGATTGGATACCATGGGATTGATAGATTGGATGGATCATGATGGTAGGATTGATTGGATGGGATGCTTTGATAGGATGTGATGTTTTGATAGAATGGGATGCTTGGATAGGATGGGAGGTTTGGATAGGATGGGATGTGTTGATAGGATGGGATGTGTTGATAGAATGGGATGCTTGGATAGGATGGGATGTGTTGATAGGATGGGATGCGTGAAGTAATCCATTGAAGCTTGAGCATGGGGATGTCCCAAAGGGGAGCACCAGCATATAGTTTAGCACTTATTTTGATATAGAAATATTGGGGATATGCCAAGGTTACTATGAACATCAAGGCCTTTGCACCAATATTACATAAGACTGATGTGAAACAAGTATACAAGGATTGCCTCAGCATCACACATGAATCTCAAAAGAATTAGAGTGGAAATGATACTAGGTAACCCAAAAGAAAATGATATTTCCCAAGGGCACCATGTAACCACAAGTGATCACATGCTTGGACTATGCAAGGGTCATATCGAAGTGATTCACAACAAAAAATGACCTTGGGTAGAACCATGCTCTTGAGTTGCCCCATTCGTAGCACACCATGATATAGATGATTTTGGCAACCATGAGGGAGGAACAACTAAATTACCTAGAAATGACCAAATCAATTGGAAGAGTTACTTTAAAACCAAAATTGAAATCCCAAAAAGAAAATAAATCAAAAGAAAATGTAAATCCATGAAAAAGTAACCTTTTGCCAAAGAGATCGGTAGGATTGGATACAATGGGACCAAGCTAAGGACTAATGCACAAGGAATATACAACTGAAAGATCAAAGGATTTACAAGGGATTGTCATAGAAAAGCTCATCATGGTAGGATAGTTGTGGGAAAGATAAAGATGAAGAGACAGTGGATAAAAGATTTGGGATGAGGATATTAGTGGATAAAAAGATTAGGATGAGAAGATAGAGGAAAAGCATGGGATAAGGAGATAGAGGAAAAGTGTAGGATAAGGAGAGAAAGGGGAGGAAAAGCTCAAGATGAGAAGAGAGTTTGTGAAAGGCTTAAGATAGTAGGAGTAAAAAGCTCAAAATGAGGAGATAGCAAAAAAAGCTCAGGAGGGGGAGATAGTGGGTGTCAAAAGATCAAGATGGGGAGATCAAGGGGATGAAAATCTTGGGATGAGAAGATAGAGGAAAAGCTCATGATGGGAGATAAAGGGGATGAAAAGCTTGGGATGAGGAGATAGAGGGAAAGCTTGGGATAAGAAGATAGAGGGGATAAAAATCTCAAGATGAGGAGATATACCTAAAGATGAGGACTGTGAAGGATGGATCCCAATGATGATGATTGGGGTATGACCAAGGAGTGCAAAAAGGTTGTGTAGAAGATTAAGAAGGTGATGGGATGAGTTAAAAAGATATGCAATGGGATGGTGTAGGGGATGGTAGATTTTGAGGAGCATTAGGATATGAATGGATGAAATTTGGGTAGATGGGGATAGCCTAGAGATGGACACAATGATAAGGGATGTACCAGGCGAGGGAAAAATGGAGAGATGGTGAGAAGTGCAAGGTAGAAGAAAAGGGTATGACTGGTGGAAGGTTGGATAGAGGAATGTGAAAAGATAGGGAGTGCGAGATGAATGGTTGTGGGGATGAGTAGATGAACATAGGACTAGAATGGTGTGGGGGAAGATGGACACAACATGGTCTCCAAGGAATATAGTGCCCCCAGTTATAAATTTAGTCAAGATGAGTTTGTATAAGGGGTGGGATAGGATGGAAGAATGATCAACAAGAGGATAAGGAAGATATATGGAAGATAGGAGGATTTTTTTATGAGGATTGTGATAGGATAGAGGAGTGGAGGGCAAGATGACAATAAGGTAGATGGAATCTAAGGATAGGAAAGGTAGATGAGCAGGGAAGATAGGGGATACTTATGTTTGGTGGATGAGGATGATGGAGGGATTATATGGACAAAAGAATGGGTGGATACAAAATTTGAGGGGAAATGGATGTCAAAAGGATGACCAAAAGCATGTATTTGGTGGTGGACTTTACTGTTATCAAGATTTGAAGGAGGATGGTGGGTGAAGTGGATGGTATGTGGTTAGTATGGTGGGATAAGACGGGAATAGTGGGTGATGGAACATGCCCCCAAGTGTGTATAGCATATGCATGGAGGGATTATGCATGACACTTTTTTGCCAAGTTTTCATCATGGTACTTGTCCAAGGCACTTGAAGTGCCAAGTTTTCACCAGTGGACAATTTTTTTTTTTTTGACTTTTTTTGATGCATTGTTACTCATAGATGTTGGTAGGATGGGGAGAAAAAGATTGGATTAAAGGAGTGGAATGGTGGGTGAGAGTTTGAAAATAAGGGATGGGAAGATATAAGACTTGTGGATAAATGGATGAGGAAAATAGAGAGATCATCATTGGAACACACCTTGAGAGGTGATGAAGTAGCGAGAAAGATGAGGGCGACCGAGGTTAAGGAGAAAATGGAGGAAGAGAAATATAAGGACTAATAGTAAAGTTGGAAGATGGAGGATTGGAAATCTAGGATAAGAGGCATAGGGACCAAAAGTGGATTGGGGGGATGAAAGATGCATATATGGAGGTTTGGATAAAGGATGAACAGATGAGGCTTTTTGAGTAGTGGGAATGGATACCAATTGAGATTTTTCTTTGAGATGCATTTCTTTTATGAGCATCCTAAGTATTCACACAATTTTCAACTTTTTCAGCTTGGGCCTTTGTGGCCTCTTGACTTTTTCTTTGATTTGGATCAAATGCTTCTCTGTGGGAACATGTATTTTAGAAGGGACATGTCGATACATGGATTTTTGTGGATTTTTGGATTTATGCTTTTTTATTTTGGCATCCAATATTCTTCTATTAGCCATGGTATGGGAATAAGAGCATGAAGGATATGGAGGGATTATGGATGGAATGATAGAGGTTGGAAGGGATTCAAGGATGAGTGCCTTTGATGATCTAGCTTTTGAATTGGAGGGGATGGAATGATGGATGAGAATATAGGATATGGATGCATATAATTGCCCAAAATGGATGGAGGGAATGAAGGATATGGGCCTAGAATAGATGGAAGCAAAGAAGGAGTAGGTTCCAAAATAGATGGAGGAGACGAAGGATTCATATTAGGTAGATACGAACCCAAAATGGATGGGAAGGGTAGGGAATTTAGATAAGGGATATATGGACCCAAAATGGAGGGTTGAAAAGAAGTAGGAGGATAAGGTCCTAAAATAGATGTAGAATAAGATGGATGGGAACTTTGGGGTGGAGATGGAAGGACATGTGACCATGTAGGGATAGAAGGGATACCAACATCTAGAGATACACTTTTATTTATTTTTCAATATGATGTTCATTATTTGGAACACACGATGTGATTCCATTACTAGCTGAAGGAGTCAAAGCTTTGGATATGATAGTTAGTTCTTCGTCTATGGATCTATCATTATGGATTATGGGAGATGTATGATCATGAAGTAGAGAAGATGGAAGGATAGGATCCTGATTTGGATGGGTTGATGGAAATGGATCTTGAGATGGAGTAGGCATGATGGTAGGATTTGGATATGGAGGGGATAGTGATTTCTTTTTGGATGGAGGGATGAGTGAAAGTGGATCATTTAGGGCAATAAGTGGGATGGTGGGATCTTCTTTTATGTCATGGGATATTTCAACATGCTTTTGGAAAAGATCTTGATAGGATAGGATTGGAGTGGATGATATGATAGGAGAATTATGGATGGTTTCTTCAAGTGAGGTAGATGGATGGGTAGGAGATTTTGCATTGGGGATGGGTTGAGGGGGGATGGACTCATTAGGTTTATGACATGGGATTTGGGTAATTCTAGGAGGACAAGATGTAGATGAGTTTTGGAGGGATTCGATGGATGGGAGGTAGGGGATGGAAGGGTTGTGATAAGTGGGGTGGATGAAATAGGGATGATAGCGATAGGACAATGTAAGAGGAGTGATGGGGTGGGAGATGGATTTTATTTTAGTTTCCTTGTAGACTTCCTTGGAGATGAGTGTGTTGGACTAGGAAGAGTAAGGGGAGTAGGGTGATGCATTGTATGACTACAACTAGATGGAGGATTTGGAAAGTGGTGTGGAGGATATTGGGATGGTGGATTTAGACTAGAGATGTAGTTAGTAGAATTTTTATGGAATGGTAGAGATTGAGAAAGGAAGGTGGAGGAAGATAGAGGTAGAACTAATGTATAAGAGGAATATGTAGGAACAATATAGGAAGGAGGTAACGATGAGGATAATAATGGATTTCCTTTGTCAAAGGCATGGTAAGGAGTACTAGTGGGTATGCACAGATGAATAATGGAGTAGTTGGGAGGAATGTTTAGATTTTGGAGGATGTGGGAGCAATATCTCTAAGGCTTTCAATATACCCATTGTAGTTGACAAGATCATCATCATCATTGGAATAAGATGGAGTGGGAGAATAGGTGGGATGACCAAACTCCTCATAATAGGATTGTGACATCATGTTCTAATGATGAGTTGGGTAGGGATGAGATATTACAAGTCAAGACATGGAGAGAAATGGAAGATTTTATGAAAGACCTTAGGAATGATGGTACCAAAGGAAAGCTTGGAAGCTTGGATGAATCATGGATGAGGTAGTGACTATGCTAAGTATGCCTTGAATTTGGGTTGAATGATTGACCAATGGTTGGATTGTTGCGAATGGACTTGCTAACAACTATTTCAAAGGATAGGAAAGTGATCTCTTTAGCAAAAAGATTTGATATTTTATAAAACATGGGGAGAGTTTTGAACACTCAAGTACGTCAAACACACCAATAGCCCTATAATATATTTTACAAGGATATAAAATCTTAGCTAGGGGTGTCCTTGATATACAAAAGGTACATGAGGCCCAAATCTATAGATGGAAGAAAATAATGCCACATAACTAGGAGGAGATGGTAACCAAAATCTCCACCTTCACTTTCCAAAGGTATAAAGTTCTTTGGGGATTAGCCAAGTGTGACAAGATTATGCTTCCAAGAGAGGTGTCTTTAATTCACCTCCCAATATTTATACTCTGCCAGAATGCTAGAGTTGAGGTCATCCCAATGGGTGATGAAATCCCCAAGTAGGCCTCCTAAAAAGTGTAAAACAAGACCACATAAATGATCTTGGGTTTAAAAGACACTTGTTCATTCTGATTAATGGTTTAGATTTTGTAAGCTACAATTAAAGATACTCATGTTTATGGCATACAAGGTTCTTTCCAACTTGATAGTGTTGTCAGCATAATGAAAATCGAGAGTTCATCAACATAAGAAATTCAAGCATCATCAACATGAGAAATTCAATAAGGAACGAGTTAACAAGTCAATTCATTATTGCATTCAAGATTGAGTGTTTTCATTTTAAGCCCCAAAGTTAAAGTGTGAGGGATAGCAATTATTAGTTGATCCTTGGCATTCGAGATTAGGTTTGTTGTCTTAATCATGCATTCCAATAAAAAACTTGATTTTAGTCCATAGCATTCAAGATTGATTTGAGTGACATTCATTCAATGAAAGATTTTTTTAAACATGCAAGTTCATTCCAAGAAAAACTTGCAAAAAATATGGTTAGGTTTTTAAGATGCTCCAACCTATAATGCTATAAAAAATCAATTTGATTAGTCACCCAAAAATCCCCAAAATCAAAGCTGAACTATAAGATTTTTTTAAAAACTTTTTTTGTTCTTTTTCTAAGGCATAAAAATGCTTAGAATTACCCCTATCCTACATAACCACCAAAAGTCAAAATTTAGCAATCCCTCAAGTAAAACAGCATTCCCACGGGTAAAACAAAATAGCGATCTTGCAGATTTTGGATAACAATCTTGTAGGTTTAGGATAGTGATCCCACAACACAGGAATGTAGCTAAGAGGTAGCATGACCATAGTACAGAGAATTGGTGAAAAAATATAAAAATAGGCCATGGGTTAAAAGGTTGTAGAGTGATCTTGTGACATTTTGGGGGAGCATTCCTATGAATAGATGGGTTAGCGGGTTCGCTTGAGGAGGGAGAAACTAGGTTTTATGGGTTGACTAACTGGGTAAAGTGTTCTTGCCAATCTTTTCCAACAATCTTGCTGGCAAAAAATGATGTTCCCACGGGAATTGGTTTGGTAGGGATGCAGGGGATGTGTTTAATGACATGTGGTGATGGTTGTTGGAGATAAACAACAATCCTACTAGTTTATGCCTACAATCCCACAGTCATGGGTTCACATTCTTGGGATGGTGGGATCGCGAACAAATCAGGTTTGGAAGTGTTTTGAAGTAAAAACCAATTATATGGATGGGAGCACAATTTCCAATGAGAGACTTGTGTTCTTGCAAAAGTATTAGTAAACCACCTATGCACACACAAAAGCACAAAATGTTAGTTTTGGTTAGTCTAACATATAGAAAATAAAAACATTATTATAGTGACCCGAATGTGGGGTCTCACCAGGCATACCAAAATGTATCACCTAATCTAGTAGTGCAAGTTCAATGCTAACTAATAAAGAAAGCATTAACAGAACTAAATGGTTAACACTTATGATAGGACCAAAAAAGAAACCATGGAGGAAAGTGGACCAAGAATGGTAAACTCCTCAAGTGCTTCCCATGAAGATGAAGCTATGTCCCTTGATGCGAGGGGATGTATGCTCACATTATGCTCAAGCTTCCAATAGATGGGTGGTTTTCACCAGGTGTGTGTATGAATGAGGGTGTCAATAATAGGGCTATGAAGGGATTTCAACATTATGATGATATTTTGGTAGTTTTTAGGCTCTCAAAATAGCATTATAACTTTGCATGAAAAGTGGATTCTATTTGTGAAGGGAAGGGGTTTTATAGGCCAAGGGGTAAGAGATGGATGGTCAAGATGCAAGGACGGAAGAGTGGTGAGGGAGGGCTAGGATTCATTCAAAGGGGAGCACATGGATTGTGTTTCTTTGGGGCCAATAGGGGAGTGACACTTATCACATGGAGGATGAGTGTGAGAGGATAGGATAAGGGTTAGTCAACAGAGTAAAGAGGGAGGTTGAGTATGTAAGAGGGGTATAAGAGTCATAAAGGGGGATGTAAGAGTTATAAATGCTTGAGGGTGAGGGTGAGGATGAGATTGTTGACTTTAGCTTGGGTTAGCAAGTTTTAACCCTTGCTTAAAGTTGTGCACATGTATAGGAGGGGGATTAGGATTAGCTTAGGAAGGGGGTTAGGGGGAAAGTGGCTTAGCTTTGATGGGATGGGTTAGTTAGGTGGCTAAGTAAGGTTATTATGGGTGAATGGGTTGGATTAAGGATAAAGGTAGGTTTTAGAGATGTTTTAGGGGTTTAGATATTTTATTAAATGAATTATTTAATAAAATGGGGATATAGGAATAGATTTGAGATTTATTTAATTGAATAGAGGAAAATGGACTTAATTGATAAATTGATTTTTGGTTATCATTTTGATTTTATCAATTGAACTATAGTTAATTAATTTAATTAATTAACTAGGGGGTGACGATTAATTAATTAAATAATAAATATTTAATCAGTAATGTCCTAGAAGATGACTAAATATGATTACCTATTGTGTAATTAGGTTTACATGTCTACACCAATTGCCTCTTCCAAAGTCAACCCATGTCATGTCAATATTAAATGCCTCAACTAAGTGTATAAGTACCCACATGGATTGCTTACACATTTGTCCCATCAAAGAATATTTAATTCCTTTTCAGATTCTCCTTCACATTCTTCAACATTTCTTTTCGAATGCAAGATAAGAAATGTCTTTATAAAAAATTTACTCAATTCCTAATTTTTCTCAATTCTTCTCATTTTGACACTTGTCATCATGCTATGAATTATGAGAAACTACAACCCATGTACTCCTATCACATTATATCTTAACCATTCATGAACTTTGAATCTCAACCCTTCATTTACCTTATTCCAATTCTTTATATTTGAACCTCCTCCTTTTACAAATCATCCATCATTAATGCAAAG
This sequence comes from Cupressus sempervirens, assembly GCA_028749045.1. Lineage (NCBI taxonomy): Eukaryota > Viridiplantae > Streptophyta > Pinopsida > Cupressales > Cupressaceae > Cupressus > Cupressus sempervirens. Next base: position 162,812,150 of record CM053787.1, read on the forward strand.
TGATAATGTCAAATATACATTAACACTAATCTTATAATGCCAAAATCCCTCTAAAAAAATGAAGTTTGAGCACTATTAAGAGTACACATGTCAATTACTATCATTTGTCAAATTGTTGCATCAAGAGGCTTTTAGTTTATTCGTTAATTTACATGTTCTTTTTGTTTTATTTTCTTCTTTATATCTATCTTGTTTGATGCTTTGAATTTTTATTTTGAGTGCTTTTCTTTGCCATTTGCATTTCTATTTGAAATTATTTAATGAACATGTGACAATCTGCTAATCTCTTTGTAAGGGTATTTTGTTCTATAACAAAGGGGTAAACACTAGAACATCCCATGTCTCACATATTCACATTTAAATAACAGCGAAGACAACACTTTTATACCATCACTTCATCCACCCTTTAAAATTGTCAATTATGTTATATGAACTTATAATATATATAAAACAACATTTAAAAATACTAATATTTCTTATAACTTTAAAATTAAATATTTGATAATTTTTTAAGAAAAATTCCTCATAATCAATATTCACTAAGAATTTTTATTTCATATATAAAATTAGTTTAAAAATGTTAAAAAAAATAAAAAAATTTAAGACATAATTATAGCTCATCATATTTGATATTAGAAAGTAATCACCCACTACTATCATTTATTACTCTTCCGTTACCTTTTCTTTCCATATCTTCCCAAATCTATTTGTTCGTATATTTTTTGACTGAAATTTTGATTGTCATCTTCTCCTTAAGATTTTTACAAAATTAAATACATTTAATAATTTTGTTTATTGCTTTTTGTACCAGGCATGTGAGAATAGAATATTGTTGTTGCAATAGTAGGATAAGAGCCATAGAACAAGGTAGTATTTTATGTAGTATATGCAAAAATAAAAAGATGATGAGTTTGCTTTTTTTTTGTTGTCTTTTTCCAATTATATTTGTTTGAAATACATTTGAGTATGTAATTTATGTGTTCAAACTACATATATTCATATACAAATTTAAATAAGTCTTTATTTGTTTTTTGGCTTATAGCTTTGTTTTTTTAATCTTTGCATTTGATCATTCCATGTCTCTTGCCTTCAATAGAATTCCATGGAGGTTAAGTTGCAAAGTATTTATATTGAATTTGGGCTTGTTAATTGTGCATATTTGTATTATTTTTTCTAAGTGGTTTAATTGAACTTTATTGTTGAATTTTTTTTTTTTTTTTTTTGTATTGGTCTATGGGAACATTCTTAATGATAAGATAATTTTTGTGAATCACTTAACTTTATGTCAATTTCAGAAGAGTTTTTATTTTGTTGTATGTAATGTATTTACAATTTTATTTTAAAAATATGACTAATTTATTGTATATGTTGTAGATAATTTGTAAGGTTTAGTTTTATTCTTAAAGATACATATTTTTTTGAAAACGTTGAGCTTCAAAACCATTACTTTGGAAGTTGAGAGGTTAGACAATATTAAGAATGTTAAAACCCAAATTCAAGATAAAGAAGGTATTCACCCAAGTGAGCTCACACTCGTATTTTATGGAAAGGAGCTTAATGATGGAAAAACTATTACTCATTATAACATCAAAAAGGAATCCACAATCCTTTAGGTTCTCCATCATGAAAGAGGAACATCTATCCTTCTTAAAACCCTTGAAGTCAAAAGCTCAGACACAATTGACAATCAAGATTCAATAATATGATGAAATTCCCCATGGAAATTAGAACCTCTTTTTTTGGGAAAATAGCTTGAAAATGCTAAAATATTAGTAGATTATAATATTGAGAATGATTTCACCATCCATCATGTGCCCCACATACTAGCTGATTGACATAATGTCACAATGGTTTCAAGTTTTTGATGTGGTCCAACTTCACTTTGTAAATATTTTGGTAGATAGTTGAGTATCTACAAGTCAATTTATCACTATAAGAATACACAGATACATAGTATTTATATTAAAAGAAATCAAAATAAGGAGGATGACCCAACATTACACCAAAAGGTAGAGTCTATGTTAGTAGATAAACATCATAAAAAAATAAATGTATAGTTAAAGGTAGATCATGTTTCTTAATTTTTATTTTTTTTAAAATTTGAAAGAATACATAGGCCAACAACTAAATGTATGACATGCTCTATTTCTTGGCTAGTTGGCTATATTTTGACATTTCGTATTCATGAAAAAACACATTAATAGTAAGAAAATATCATCTTTCAAGAATCTCATAATTACAAAAATAATTTTCTCTCTAAGAGCCAATATTTCTTCTTAGTAACTTTTCAAGTACTTTTATGTCTCTATGCATACAAATATTTTATATTCTTTATGATATGAATTTATTTGAATATACCTACTTTAGTTTAGCTTTATGTTATTCCATCATTATGATAAGGTTGCACACATAGTATGTAATGTATAAACATTTGGTTGAAGGATACATTGAGAGATTTGTTGCTCCCAAATTTTTTGAAAGTACATGAAAAGAAATGAGATGTGCTAAGAAAAAGACAAATCATAATTATATGCAGCATGAATGAGTTTATAAATGATTTTGATAAAAGTAGTATAAAAATGGTTGCTAGCCTTGAAGTACATATTTACAAAAAAAGTAGAGACCTATTAACAACATATTAACCACAACTAGTAAAACAAAGAAGTAGCAAATACCTTAATATATGATGTTCATACTTGATTCTATATATTCACAAACAATCATATGTCTATCTATATTTTATATTTATTTGAGAGTTCAGTGTCTTTTATGTGAGAAATTTTCCCTCAAGAATATTTTCTTCAACTAAGAGAGGTAAGTTGCAGGTGATATTTAGTGTGCCATTTTTTCTTTTCTCATCAATAAAATTGAGTGCACTTGAACTTAAAGGAACACATAATATATTTTAAAGGATTTTATTGGGTTCTTTGACATTTTGAGAGATAATAGGTCATAATATTTTCTATGTAACTTACAATTAATTTCCATGTTTGGCTTTTGAGAGAATTATGATATGAATAATAAAGATTGATGCTTTGGTTTTCAGTCATCTAGAAAAATAAAATCCAAAATAGAATGGTTGTAGATATTCATTTTTTAGTTCTTCTACTTAATTAAAAAAAAGTGTTTTCAAAGTAACAAAATTTAGAATATTTTATTGATTAGAAACTAATTTGTAGTGATTTAGAACTATCACCAATCATGTTAAGTTTGTACTTTCTAGAATTTCTACACACTTCAAGCTTCACATTGAATTACAAAATGCTACAACAACTACAATGTTCTTTCTTTACTACTCAAAATTATTTCTAAAAAAATTCTTCAAACTTCTACTCCTTGTCCTAATTATATATTGACATTTTGTATTTGTCTCTGCTATCATTTTAATTTTTCCCCATAATTTCAGAATTCAAACTTACCTTCCAATAGTAAACTTAATAGTATATGGGAGGTATAATTCCAATATTATGGAGTATTTTGTGGAATTTTAGGTTTTAAATTAGCCATGAAAAACATTTAGTTTATCATGATACTACCCAATCCTAGTCCACCTTGGACCACATGTGAGCAAAGAGAAGTTAAGCATGTAGTTATTACTAGGTACTTTAGGATTCCTTTTTGAATTGAAGTTTCACTTAAAGAAATATGGAAGTGGTTCTTAGTTAAAATTGAAAGAAATCTCTTAAATTAGACCATTAGATTCCTCCCCATGACTAGTAAAATTCAAATAACTAATTAAATACCTTTCTTGCTATGTGTATTTTTTTTTTCTTCTTGGACACGTTCAAAAACTTGTTATAATCAACTAACTCAACTAATTTGTATTTTCTTTTAGGAAAAATGGGGAAAAGTAAAAGGCCAACCCACTATATCATGGACTCATTGTATTCAACCAAAAGATAAAGGAAGTTTAAGAAATATTGATCTCAACACTCAAGGTATTTGTCTAGCTATAAAATAGACCATTACCTAGCCTTAGATGGTGACGCTCCATGGAAGCATTTGGTTCACCATCGTAGTCAAATTGCTTTAGCTGATAGGTCTTAAAATTTAGTGAATTGGATGGATAAACTCTTACTTTATCCTTACTTCAAAACCCATAGTCTTCCTCACTTCAATTCCATTTGCAAAGCTTGACTGATAACTCATAGAATATTATCCTTGTATGATCAATCTCAGAATAATGGCCTAAGCTTTGCATATTCCTCTATTTGGTGAATCTATCTTATTCATCTTGATGATGACGATGCAACACTTTCTAAGAATAAATGTCTTTAAAGGTAAACATTTCTTTAACAAAGGTATTCAATTTTTTTGAGACTTTTTGATCAAGTTGAATTCAATTAAAGAATGTTAGGAAATTTGGATGCAACATAAGTTATCCCCTGTAGATAAATTTATTCTCCTTGAAATTCAAAGACTTGTCCTGATTGAACTATCGATCTATTGTCAACACTCTATCATGCTAAACTTCCTACAAATCTGAGATGTCCTAACAACCAAAACTATTTTGTCTTTCCCTCTTAAAGATAGTTTGTAGACAAACCCTTCCAACCTATCTCCTCTTAGCCTATTTCAATTATAAATGGCATTACAAGCTTAGTTAGTTTATAGAAAAATTCTTCCAACCTAATCCTTCTCACCTTGTCTTAATTGTAAATGTCATTGCAAGATTAGTTGTAGAAATTGAACAAATTTAGTACTCTTATTTGGTCATCCAAAGATAAAGTTCAAGCCCAATTGATAGCCTAGTAGAAAATTCATGTCAAAGTCCTTATTGATGATTTTTTCTCTTTATATCCATGATCCTTAATGTCCTTTACATTATCAAGCATGAATTTTGGTATCATTTTCATGCTCAACATATGTGGAAATAGCTTTTCACCAATCTCCATTCTCTTTTCTCTCCTCCCTAGACATGGAAAGTTGCATTTCAAGCTGTCCAAAAACCTAAATATCATATCATAGAGTTTTAGACACATTATGTTGAAAAATATTTGACAATTTTTCCTTTAGTAGAATTTCCTCACACCATTTATATCTAGCACACCTATCCTATGTGTGAATATCTTGTCAACTTACTCTTTTACAAATCTCTTTTCGAGTCATCCCTGACTTGTGGGCCCTCTAAGAGATGCAAATTTAATTTAGTAATTTTGAGGTAAAAATAACAAATATATAGAAAGAATGATATTATTGCTATTCCATATTTCTGATTTTATGGAGTGCATGTATACTATCTCCACAAGGAAAATATATATTCTTCTCTAAATATCAAACAAAATGACAACCACAACTGTAAGGATACTAGTTTGATAGAGTACAAGTAGATGATTTTTGTCCTCAACAAAAAGTCTCACTTCTAGAGTGGTGGCTCAATTTTTTCTATAAGGCCTGTATTTTTAAGGAAGATGAAAATTTGGATGTGCTATTGGCTTATGTATTTTTCAGCTAGTAGTATGTCTTAGTTATTTTAATGGGTATAAAGTTGTTCGTGGTTTAATCAACCCTTGTAGCTCTAGCTACTATTATCTTATATTTCTATGATCCTCATACATAAGTTATTTGTCTTGCTATGACAACTAAATATTTTATGATGCATTCTTTTATTTGTTTCTATAGGCTTCTCATCAATTTTTTGTTGTGAGTTTTTTTTTTTTTTTTTTTTTCTTATAGTTGTTCATTGTAAAATTACTAAAAAACAAAAGTCTTTTACAAACATATTCAATACTCATGAAAATTTGATAACGAGTAGAAAACATGCATTATTTTTTTGAAGTGTGTCTTGTCAATATTCAAATTGTAACCACTTTTCTACTAGGAGATGTATATTTTATATGAACTTCATCTTTGGTTATGGAAGGTTAGTCTATATGGCCCAATACTATTTCAACTTGAGCTTGATACTAAACCACTACTTATATAAATCAAATATAACTTTATTTCCAATATGGGTGAGATTTGATCAATAGAAAGTTGATCAACACTATTAAATTTTTTAAATGTAAATTATCTTTCCTTTTACAAAAGATGAGTAAAGCATCATTAGCTAAGGGTTCTATTGATAGAAAATTTTGCACCCCTGCTTGAGGTGTGACCCTCAAGTGACCTTGTATAACATGAAAACAACCTCCAAGTATGGGACTTGCACTCTAAGGCTAAATCTGTGCAGAAGGCCAACTTCCACATTATCAAGGTGCACCTAAACTACTACTCGAGAGGAAAAGGGAGAAGGATAACATAAATTAAATGTAGAAAGGGATAGGGGGTGATGCATCAAGATAGAATTGTGGTTACAACCTTGCCTATAATTGTATTTTGCATCAATGAAACACCCAAAACATTCTAGCCTTCACTCGATTTAGGGATCTTACATTTGGTTTCGAATAAAATTCTTGTCAAAATAAGTTCTTCTTCAATTTCTTCATTCCATAAGACTCTTCCCACCATCAAGTTTTCACCCTTTTTAGGTTCATTAGAAGTTTCATCAACTTATCCACAAGCTAAAGTATTTTTAATATTACCTCCATCTTTCTTTCTAAACTTAGTACATTTGAAAGCCCTATGACCTTCTTCTCCACATTTATAACAAGTACCTCTAAACCAAGATATTTCTTCTCTTTTCCATGATTCTTATTCCTAGAGTAACTAGTATACTTCCCTCTTGATTAATTACCTCTTTTACCAACAAGTTCATGCTTCCATCCTTTATATTAAACTATATTTTCAGATCTACTACCTTCTCCATAAGTTTTGCCTCAGCTTCTCTAAAATGTACTAACTCTTCCTTTCTACCTTTGATCATGTTTCTTTGTCAATATTTCTTCATCCTTTAAATCAAAGTGGTATGCTTCCTCCACACTATCCATCTTAACATAGTTTCTCTCATCTTGAATTGATATTCTTAGGCCATTAAGGTATCTAGCCACCTTTTCAACTTCATCATCTACATGTCCACATCTGATATCTAGTTTATAGAATTCCTAAGTATATTCCTTCACACTGATGGCTTTTTTCCATAAATTTTCAATCTTCCTTAGAAAACTAACCTTGTAGTATGCAAGGAGAAAGTTCTTTATTTTTACAAGAATTTTCATCCATGTCTTGATCTTTTCATTTCTTCTATTTTGTCTATCAACTTGCAAATGATCCCAATAAAGAGACACATGACCTTCTAATTTTGTACCTACTATCTTAACATTCTTATAATCAAGAGTACCTTCATACTCAAAATACTTTTCCATTTTAGAGATCCAATCCAATAACACAATAGTCTCAAGTTTTCCATCATAGCAAGAAACTTTAATAATTGGTCTAGCATTTGCTCTAGATAAAACATTTAGAAACCTTTGTTCATCTTGTTCAACCTTAGGTTTAGGATTAGGTTTAGATAGTACCTCTTCCTCATCACTAACATCTTGAAGATGTACTTCTCTTCTTTGGGCTATCTCTACAACTTTCAAGTATGGTTGTAATCTACCTTAACATATCCATTATAGCATTGCCAATATTTCCTCTACCATGAACCATCTTGATAATAGTTCCTTCAAGACCATAATATTCTACAAGTTATAGGTTAGTTCTTAGATTATCCACCCTACAACCAATTGAATAAGGTTCCCCATGATCCAATCCATAAGAAAGAAATTTTTCTAATACCGCCTGACATATGGATAGGGTAAATTCAAGTTGAATCACTTAAATATGCAACATGTTCTACTCAGAGTTACACATAAAAGAAATATAAATACCACATAAAATAATGGAGAAAAGATCCATATTAGGCTAGGCAATCAATAACCACACTGATGTAATAATTAAAAGAATTTTGTCAACATGGCTAGCTATGAGGCTTTCTAGGTTTTGGTCATAGACAATAAATCGATGAAGTTATAACTTAAATTTGTATCCTATCTTGCTTCTCACTATCTCATGTTATTTTTTCTTCTTCTTTTATCTCTAACCAAGCTTCTTATATAGCTAGCTAAGCCATAAGTTAGCAGTCAAGAATTTAATTACATTATAGGTCCAACCTAGGAAGAGAAAACTAAAATTGATGCTAAATGAAATACAAAGCATTGTGAACTCAAAGGAGGATCCAAACATGCCCAATGAGTCATCTCCTAACTTTGAAACACAACATGTTAACATAAGAAACTACATCAAAGAAACACCATGCCTCACTAGAAGGAAAAACCAAAATAGAGACCATAAAGAATGGTTCACAACTGGAGAAATACAAATGATCAAAGCTTGTGCTCTTAGGAGGAGGATCAATGATAGGCCATCTTCATTATATTAATCATGCAATAGATGACACCAACAACACAAATGGATACCTCATGAACAATAGACTAGAATAGAAAATAAGAATTATTTTTTGGTTGATTCAATATTGTTCAAAGACCCAAGATGCTTCTGCATTAATATTGAACTCCTAATCTAATTTTCTCTATTCTTTTGTTCACTGCTTGGTTGTTCTATCCAATCTATGTCTTTGATTATCAAAATTAGCCCTCCTTCTCTCTATCCTTGACCTTATCACACATACATGATCATCCTTATCAATTTAGGTCTTGGTCCCTTCTTAAATAGACAATTGGAGAAGGTTTTAGATCAAGATCAATGATCCAAAATTCTCCCTTTTTTTTCTTAATCCTTCTAATTTTTTGATTGGTTAATCTTCCTTCCTAGGGATTGATGTCCTCTAAAAAAATGTGTTATTTTTTCCTTAGCTGTCTCTACAATCCATAAATTTTTCATAGAAGTTGGCCAAAATGATTTACATGAGTGTTTGTGCCATCACAAACTCATATGCCAAAAATAGTTTACTCAGTACTTGAATATCCTTATGCTTGGTCATAACTAAATTTCATGTTGTTCCTCAAATTTTATATGCTTGATAGTTACTGACTCACTTAGCATATACTATCTTCACATTTCTCATCTTTGATTATCCTTTACTTAGCATATATTGTGACTCAATCTATATTTGAGTGCTCAACAACTTTAGACTTTCTCAACATGTAATGAAAATATAAACAAGTCCATTTAACTTAGCCTTCATTAGGTGGCTCAATCACAGTGATGATTAACCAAGGATTCCTAGAAAATGACTAAGTGTTGGATGCTAGTAGGAAACAAAGCTTAAAGACCAAAACCAAGTGGTAGACATCCTTGAAACTTATGGGATACTATTAAGTCACAATTGGTCAAGTATCCTCAATGGGTATATTTCTATGGATTTTTCCCACTTATGGATTCCTTGGAGAGGAAGGAAAAACCAAATCAAAGTTTAGATTGAACCCTAGATGAAATAGGCTCTTATTTAGTATGGTTAGGTGGGTGAAGTTTCATATGTTCAACTTGAACACTAGGCCATGGAGACCTTAGCCCTAGATTTTTTTTAGGAGGCATGTTCCTTGACAAGGACCTGACCACCACATAAAGGATTCAAGACCTCATTTTTCAATTAAAATATGATATCAACCTTTAGGTTGATTGTGCCTCTCTCTCCAATCTTTTTTCTGATTCATGGTGTAGGATCCATTGTGAAGAGTATTATGAGTTTTAATGTTAGCCCTATGTTAAGATAGCCTCTATCCTCCTTTTCTAATATTATCAAGGGAGAGTGCCAAGAAGAACTTCATACCCTAGAAATCCCTCCAACTATCATATCTAAAGGGCTAACCATTGAGGGACCCATTATGGTGTTACCTCTAGAGGTAAGTCCTATGCATATGTCCTTACTCTAGAGGATAGGTTAGAATCTCCTCCACCTCAACTCTTACCCTCTACCCCACTCCTAAATCCTTCACACATAGAGGATGATTTATGGACCCTAATATTTGAAGGATCTTGAGAAAAAGTTTGATGCAGAACCCTCTGTATTTATCTTCAAGGAATCTTAGTTCAACTCAAGGGATTCAAAATAGGCTGGTACACCCTCAAGGAACCAAGAACATCTCAAAGATTACAACAAAGAACCCTGACATTATACACCAATAAAGACAAAATCTTCACTCACACAATCAGATTGCTATGTCTGATTCCATTGTTAATAACTTCTGTTCTAAACGTCTTCTTGAAAATTTTTTTGGAGGAATTGTTCCAAATTAGTAATTCTAAAACATATCCAAATCTGAGACCAATACAATAAGCAGATTATAAATTACGTACTCTGAACCAAGACCCATTTTCTCTGTCATAAACCAGAACCAAAATTGGTAACCCTGCCTAGGGCATCAAATATCTTCCTTGAAATAAATCTAAATGAAACCAAAACAATTCCATATTATCCATTATTGAGTCTAGTTTCCAAATATGCAATCCATTCATTTTTCTCATTCATATATAAATTTCCAAGCACAAATCACTGTCTGTAACTCCAATGAAAATTGTTAAAAACCAGTTTTCACTCAAATGCCCATAAATTTCACAAATATATATAAAAATGATTCAAAATAGTTGGAAATGAAAGTTATTTCACATATATTTCCAATTAATATCATTAGAGATCTTGAGTCTCCAAAATATGTCCGCATCACATGCTGCAACATGACTGTATTCAGCGAATCTCAAATCTGCAAACATCCACTTTCACCAAAATACCCATAACTTATTCATTTCTTCATAAAATTGAACCAAACCAAAAGAATGAGAAGAAGGATTTATCATACTATATATCCATTACTATATTACATTTTTTCTAGGCTGTACATGGCCGTACAAGGCCTGGAAACTACTCTAAAAAAAACCAATCAAAACCACAACAATAAAATGCACCAAAAATGTATCAAAGTATTTCCTCTTCTCCAAATTGATTTGGTTCAACCATACAATGGTTTTTATATCCATTTGACAGTTATAAACCTTCCTAACTACCACCAAGACCAACCATATACCTTTTTACATCATTTTTCTATTATTAGCAACTTTCTCAAAGTTGTATTTTACAACTTTTTACGCAACTTTTACATTTTTGACAAAAAATGGCTTCATAGCCTTTAAAACTTGACCCAAATACAATAAAAATGACTCAAATTAATTTAGATTGATGTCAATAGATCCATTCACCAATTAAATAAACATTTTTACATTATTTATCATATTAAGACCTCCTTTGACAACTTATTACAAATGGCTTCTCTAGCTTTTATATCTTTGTCTTCTCGAAATTTAGGTGCCTCTGCACCATACTCTCAACCTTGAAAATTTTCCAAGTCCCTTGGAAACATGGAATCAATAACCTGCAAGAAAAAATATTAGATCAAAATCCTCATATTTTCCTTTGCCTCTTCACCATCATCACTGGATCGGTGCCTCCTCCACTTTCCTATCTCTTTCACTAATGACTCCCATAAATGGAGTTATGCTGGTTGCCTCTATGGTGCTTCTCATTTCTCAGTCCACTCCTCCATGCTACATCACAACCTCTTGTCCCTCACCTGGGAGTCCCATCATGCCTCTCTCCCCAGTCTATTGGCAACACACAAAGCACCATCCTCTATGGCCCTGGATCATCTCCTATGATCCTTTGGTAGACCTCTCATGTACACCCATTTTAGCTGAGTGAACCGGCACCATTCTACAACCACAAACCTCAAAACAAGAATCCAAAATAACCCAACACTGCCTGGTGTAGATCATCTTCCATCTACACGCTCAGAATCTTCTGAGCTCTGATAGCAATCTGATGCAAAACCCTCTGTATGTATCTTCAAGGAATCTTAGTTCAACTCAAGGGATTCAAAATAGGCTGGTACACCCTCAAGGAACCAAGAACATCTCAAATATTACAACAAAGAACCCTGGCATTATACACCAATAAAGACAAAATCTTCACTCACACAATCAGATTGCTATGTCTAATTCCATTGTTCATAACTTCTATTCTAAACGTCTTATTGAAAAACCTTTTGGAGGAATTGTTTCAAATTAGTAATTCTAAAACATATCAAAATCTGAGACCAATCCAATAAGCAGATTATAAATTACGTACTCTGAACCAAGACCCATTTTCTCTGTCATAAACCAGAACCAAAATTGGTAACCCTGCCTAGGGCATCAAATATCTTCCTCGAAATAAATCTAAATGAAACAAAAACAATTCCATATTATCCATTATTGAGTCTAGTTTCCAAATATGTAAGCCATTCATTTTTCTCTTTCATATATAAATTTCCAAGCACAAATCACTGTCTGTAACTCCAATGAAAATTGTTAAAAACCAGTTTTCACTCAAATGCCCATAAATTTCACAAATATATATATAAATGATTCAAAATAGTTGGAAATGAAAGGTAGTTCACATATATTTCCAATGAATATCATTAGAGATCTTGAGTCTCTAAAATATGTCCGCATCACATGCTGCAACATGACTGTATTCAGCGAATCTCAAATCTGCAAACATCCACTTTCACCAAAATACCCATAACTTATTCATTTCTTCATAAAATTGAACCAAACCAAAAGAATGAGAAGAAAGATTTATCATACTATATATCCATTACTATATTACATTTTTTCCAGGCTGTACATGGCCGTACAAGGCCTGGAAACTACTCTAAAAAAAACTAATCAAAACCACAACAATAAAATGCACCAAAAATGTATCAAAGTATTTCCTCTTCTCCAAATTGATTTGGTTCGACCATACAATGGTTTTTATATCCATTTGACAGTTATAAACCTTCCTAACTACCACCAAGACCAACCATATACCTTTTTACATCATTTTTCTATTATTAGCAACTTTCTCAAAGTTGCATTTTACAACTTTTTACGCAACTTTTACATTTTTGACAAAAAATGGCTTCATAGCCTTTACAACTTGACCCAAATACAATACAAATGACTCAAATTAATTTAGATTGATGTCAATAGATCCATTCACCAATTAAATAAACATTTATACATTATTTATCATATTAAGACCTCCTTTGACAACTTATTACAAATGGCTTCTCTAGCTTTTATATCTTTGTCTTCTCGAAATTTAGGTGCCTCTGCACCAAAGTTGGATCATGTATTGGGGTAGAATTGGTTGAACCATAGGGAAGTTCTTTCCTCACTTCAATTTGATTGTTATTGAATGCAAAAATAATTTTTTTGAGTATAAATCATTGGTTCTAGGTCTCTTATTCTGTCTATGAAAAGGAATCTCCCAAATATGGGCATTAAAGGATTCAAAAGTCATTGGTAAACTAGTTTAGAGTCAATACATATGTCAAGATAAATGGCTGTTATCCTACTATAATTGGGTTTAGGTCCTAATTGAATACTTTGATGCCTTTTTCATTAAATTTATCTTGCAAGAACACAATTATGTTCTAGACACTCTTGATGTATCTGCTAACAAACTTAGGCATCAACTATTATCTCTAGAACTTTTTCAATAAAAATGGTAGCAACCCCATCTATCCTATATAACATTAAATATTTCAATGTCTTTTAAGATGAGCAACATATCCTCACCTTCCTTGCCAAAAATAACATATTTGAAGATCAGATCCAAAAGGAAACTAACATGACAACATGGGACATGAGAATGATCAAGGAGAGATGCTTGATCTCCCCACTATCACCATCCCAAAGGGGATGATATCCCTTAAAATTTTCTTTGACATAGACACTTGGGTTGAATATAGGCCTCCTCCTTCCTCTAAGGGAGGGAAATATGAAATGGTCAACCTTGAAAAAGACACCTAGGAGAAAAGTGTAGTCATTGGAACCTCCTCCTCTCTCAAGGAAAAGGGGAAAATCCTTATGGTCCTTCGCAAATAAATTAATGTTATAGCATGGAGCTATGATGATTTAAAACTATAAAATACATCAGTAATGACACATGCTATACCCCTCAAGCTAGGTGCTAAATCATTCAAGAAAAAATAAAGACTAGTAAATCCCTTGATTGAGCCCTTTATTTATCAAAATATTCAAAAGTTACTATCATGGAAGATAATCTTTCCTATATGATATGCCACCTAGGTAGCTAATCTAGTTTTGATTCAGAAAAAGAGTGGAGAGATCAGACTATGTGTATATTAATGGAAATTGAACAAGGTATCAATGAAAGATAACCATCATCTGCCTTCACTTAACATAGTCCTTCAAATTCTAAATGGTGCTCAAATGATGTCCTTCTTGGAAGGATATTTACGTTATAACTAGATCATTGTTGAGTACATAGATTCTCTTAAGACAATGTTCACCACTAAGTGGAAGACATTTTACCTATAGATGGATGCCCTTTGGACTGATCAATGTTTGGACCACATTTTAGAAGGTACAGGAGATGAACTTTGAGGGATTATTTAATAAACTTATAATTATCTACATGGATGATTTGAAAATCTTCTCCAAGGATAGACATTATCACCCTACCCACCTTGCCAAAATTTGTGAGGGATGTAATTGATTTGGTATTTTTTTGAACCCCAAGAAATGCATATTTGGGATCACTAAAGGAAACCTATTGGGAAATATCATCTATAATAAGGGTATTACAATTGAAACTAAGAGAATAGAGGTTCTATTGAACTTATAGATGTGTGGAAAAAATAAAGAAATGAGATATTTCTCTAGAAATATAAACTTTTTCTAATGTTTCATTATGGGATTTTTTGAGGTTGTGAAACCCTTGAATGACATGATGAAAAAGTATAGTAAAATAGAGTGGATTATAGAAGCAAAGAAAGACTTTTTTCTAGATAATATAACCTATAATGAAATCTCTAGTCTTGGGTAGCCTTGACTATGATCTTCCATTCTAGATATATTCTTTTCCTTCTATGCACTCTATCATTGTTGTACTAACCCAAAAGGTTGAAGGAGGGGAGAGACCCATTGATCTCATGAGACTTCCAAAGCGTGGTATTATACCCTTGATAAATAAGCATTCTCTCTTATTAGGGTAGTAAAGAAATCCTAGATTTACATTCTTTGAAGGTAAATATACGCAATTGTGTCAGACCAAGTGTTCAAATCACTACTCATGGAGAGTGAACTTGGTGAGAGATGGGGGAAGTGGATGGCCATCCTCCATGACTATGGCTTAGAAATAAAGCCCATGAGACTAGTTTATGGGAAAGGATTATCAATAACCATGGCCTTCATAAATCTATAGATACAATATCACACTTACAATGTAGAGACTCTAACTCAAGACCATGGTACATAGATTTGGTTTACCTTTTGCTATATAATAAGAATCCAAATGGACTCCCATCCCACAAACAAAACACCCTTAAAATGAAGAGTACACTCTTGATAAGTAAAGGTGGGACTCTATTTCATAATAACATTGAAGTCATATACTTAAGATGCCTTGATTAAGAGTGAGAAAGAAAAATAGTCTACAAATTCCATGGACAATTCAAGATATGACATGGCTCTATTGATGTCACTTCCCATTAGATCCTTGGGGTTGGGTATTAGTGGGACTACTTGTTCTAGGATATCCATAATCATGTAAGGAAATTCTATACATACCAGACTGCTGCTTCTAAAAAGTGAAACCTTAAAATTCCCCATCAGTTAGTTTTTTAAACTAGACCATTCACTCAATGGGAATTCAATTTTATTAGAGAAATAGACCACAAATCGTCTACCACACATGAGTACATGCTAGTTGTGATATATTATTGCACCCAGTGGTCTAAAACCATCCCATACAAAAAGTCATGGTGGATGTACTGATCCAATTCATTGAGGAGATAATTGCCACTAGTTTTGGAATGTCTTTTCCCTCATGTGTGATAATGGAGTAGTGTTCGCCTCTACTTATATCTTAGAGTGGCCTTATGACATAAACATTACCTTAAAATATTCAAGAAATTACTATTTTCAAGATAATGGTGTAGAAGAATTGACCAATAAAAACCTCTTAAATGTTACCAAACATTTGCTAAAGATAAATCTCTAGGACAACCAACACAAGATTAGGTTCACCCTTTGGGAAAATCACATTCAAACCAAGGTAACCCTGTAAACCTCTTCATTCTATCTATTCTATGGAAAGAATCCAATGTTCCCAATGAACCTAAAAATTCTAGTTTTGAAATTCATGAGGGAGTTCAATAAGAGAGACAACATTGTGGAGGTTTTCCTCCTTAATCTCATTTGCCTTGAAGAAAAGAGGAATGTAGCCCTCAAAAATTTCACCAAACACCAAAAGGTTCTAAAATAATGGTTTGACTTAAGAGCCAAATGTAAGGCCTTTATTGATTTTGAACCTAGTCCTCTTGTGGGACAAGGCCTAAGAGAATAAAGGAAAACATACTATGTTCTAGTGGTCTGGTTTGGAACTTATCACATCTCAGGGATCTATGGGGCTAATACCTATCATCTCAGTTTACTAACTTGAGAACTTGTGTCATTTCCCATCAACAAAAAATTTCTCAAACACTACTTTGATTGAGGAGATTGGGCAAGGATGTTCATTCCCCTTTTGTTGTACCATATATATAGTTGCTTGTAAATATTTCCCTAGTCTACCTCTGGGTTCACCCTATGATTTTGTTAAATGCTTTATTTTACCTTTACTTTATTGGCCCTTATAAGTAGTTTGGTTGGGTATTTGTTTCTTGTTTTGGTCTTAATATTTTTTTAGGGGCTTTGTTTCTTGTTCCTCCAAGTGGGTGGCTATTCTTCAAATGACACTGTGTAACTTAAAGGAAATTTGTCTCATGGTATTCAAGTGCTTCTTTTCCCATATTGTGAATTCCCTCTCAACCTATTTTTGTAAGCTGAAAACTATAGGTATGAATTTAGGGAATAACCAACCTTCATTGAATCTGGACATATTTTCTCCTTTCTTAAGATAATTCAATGTCCAACTAAGATGATAAGAAAAAGGGAAGAGAAGAATAACAATAAGAATGAAACAATATAGATCAACCCTTCTCAAAATTGATGAAACCAAATACTAAATAACATTTCAAGAAGTCAGTGTCTTTTTCTTTCCAATAAAAAAATGAGATAATACATATGGATGGGATGGTGAAATAAGTACCCCCACATGAACAAATTAAATTATGGAGGAAAGAGATACCCAATTCTAAAAATTGTATGATATCTAATAAAAGTGTTGGTGTAAATACATATTTTCTATTTACACTTACTTAAGTTTACTTAGCTTAATAGATTATTTTATTATTTATTTTGTGAGACACTTAGGAGTTTGTGTACATTTATGAGTTTTCATGTTGACATCACAGAAGTACACAACTCTAATTCAGAAAATGGTGTCTACAACACTAGAGTTTGTATCATTCATTGAGTTGTCATGTAGACAACACAGTTATTCACACTCCTAATTTAGCACATGGTGTCTACAACATAAATTTTTGTGCTACACCATTGTAGGCTTATCCTCTCATCATCACACTTACTTCCATACTTAATGGAGGATAACTAATATTTGGTGGATATGTGTGTGGTTGTATGACTTATCATGATGTTGATTCTTAGGCATTCTAGATGCATCTCAGAGACCTTTATATATAGACACTCCTAGTGTACTTTTATCACATTGAATTGAATACATATCAATATTTTGATCATACTCTTTCTGGTCTACAATTGTGCTTGTGTTTGATTTCTTTGTTCTTGGGTGAATTTTGCCCTAAGGAAAATTCTTACACTGTATCAGAGCTTGGAGAGTCTCTCTTCACATAGCCATTTGAGACCATTGTTGCTTCATCACCTTGGCCCAAATATAGAGTATCACTATCATTGGGAGCATCTAGAGCTAGATCTAACCTCACTATTTCATCTAGAATGTCAATTTGATGAAAATCAGCTATAAATTTGGCTACCCTAGGCCAAAGTCGATCATGAGGCAAAATTATTTTGCAAATAGGCACTTGGAGGCACTGATTTGCAAATCAGCTATTGCCATTTAATCAATTTGTGTATTTATTTCTTAGATCTATAATTTTTAATCTCTAAAATTATTTCAAATTTCTATTTTCAAAAAAAATTTCTACCCAGGTGATCTTACAATTTTTTTTTTATAAGTACTGGGTAGTCACACCCCAACCCTATATGGTTGTTGGAATATTCCATTTCAATGGGCATTCATTATAGTCTAGCCATGAAACCTTTCCAGCAATCAGCCTACACATAAATCCAATGGCATTGGCACAACACACACACTCCGTGATCAACTTGTTTTCTTGGAGTGTGTGATGGTTTACTTTTAAACACTCATTGGAGTGTTTTCCCACTACATGTGGGATTAAACCCAAAAATTTCAACCACCTACAAAGTTACTTCTTGGCATGCAACCAAGTTTTTGGCCCATAGACTATCCCACTCTAGCCACTGTATTCAGCCTCCATCCGCTGTAAAACAAACTGACAGTATCTTCAGAGTCTCTAGCATTGAAAAAGCTCTTAGGGGTAGCGAAAATCCAACCTAACAGTGCAGATGATTCACAATGCACCATGTTGTAATATTTTAATCGTATGTCCACATTAGGCCTCCACCCAATCAGCAGTAGCCCTTTCTGCCATGTTGGTGACACATGGTCTGACATGGAGAACTCCAGCCTAGTCAACATCCAATTGTACTCTACCATATTGAATGCTTTACTACCACATGTATAGATGAGTCACCTTTTCTATACAACCATGTCAACGTACGACCCTACCACATCATCTAGGGTGACATTTTTGGCTGACATCAGCCAAACACAAAGTTAAATTTGATGACCATCTGATCGTCATTCTTAGGCATTTTATAACTACTATGATGACCATTTTACTATCAAATTTAAGAACATAGTTTTCTACTTAGACCCCTCTTTAGATGCATTTTTGATTTGGAAGCCTAACTTTGTGAGGCTATAACTCGATCATCCAAACTCCAAACTAGGTGCATTTATTTTACTTTAGGTAGAATTTCCAAATAATTTCAATGGTGGTATTCTTTTCTTGTTTTAGTTCAAAGATTTTTTAGAAATTGCATTTTTTGGTGACTATACCTATTCAATCCTACATTTTGCAACTTGAAACACTCTCTACAAGCTCATTTGGACACATTTTTATGTTAGATTTTTTTTGAAAGTACATTATTTTTTGTCTACTTTTCATATCTATAGTCAGATCCTAGAGTTTTATGGACAAAAATCTCACTTTCAACATTAGGACCTTTTCTACATTGTATTGCTTTGATTACTTTTTAGAATTGTTGTACATTTGAGCTACAGTGCTTAGTGACAGATTTGGGCCTCAAAATGTAGTTGTAAAAAATCAAAATTAGAAGTCCACTCTATTCATTTTGACAAGTGGCCTATTGTACACACTACATATAAAGTGCCAAAAGCATCTTTTTTGGGGGGGTCTTTTGATTGAGTGAAAAGGGGGTGTGTGTATTGTGTTCTTATGTCTCTATTTTGTGCTCTTTTACTTTTCTACATCATGGATTCACCTAAAGCTCCACTTCTAACTTCACGAAATTATTCTACATGGAAAGATATTCTATGGAGTAGATTAATGGAAAAAGGTCTAAATCTTTATGTTGATGGTACAATTCCAAAACCCACTAATGCTAAAGAACTCATTGTTTGGAAAATTAGAGACAATCAAGCTTTAGGAATTATTGGGAGTTGTGTACATAGAGATCTCTTCTTCCACATTGCCAGTTTCAAGGAAGCTAAACTTTCATGAAACAAACTTGAATCATTATATGGTAAGGTGGATGACGAAAATGATTTTTAGATTGAGGATGATCCACTTCTATTGGATCCAAAGAACTTTGACACAATTCAAGATTACATCAACAAAGCTAAAGAGTATAGGGTACTACTTAAAGATTTTGGTAATCTCATAAGGACCAAAAGTTGATTCATTACATCTTGAAGATGCTACCTTTTGAGTATGCTTCCTTTGTTTTGAGTTATAATACTCACAGGTTAACCATGGGAAGTGCTTTCTAGAAGCTTCATTTCATGCTTTTGCAGAGATTTTGATTCTTGAACAATCTTACTTGATAGATTTAGAACTTCTCACATCATCAAAGACCAAAGCATTGGCGATAAGTAATGAGAACCAATCAAGTCAAGGAAGAAGAAGAAGTAGTGGAAGCAAAAATCACAATTTGAGACACAACAATCCTCCTCATAGTAAGGCAATTCTTCTTCCAACAAGAAGGGAAGTAATGAAAAGAAGGATAATTTTTTTTGTGCATATTCCTAAAAGCCAAATCATGATGAGCATCATTGCAAGATTAAAAGAATTGATGAGTTGGAAAACCTACTCAGAAAGAACAAAATTCAAGTGCTAGGTACTTCCAAGGATTCAAATCGAACCTCTTTAAAGGGAAAAGGGCAAGCACTTATGGAAAATACAAGTTCTTTATTGGAATGGTTTCTTGGCTTAGGTGCCTCCTATCATATGGGTTCTTCAAAGGGAGACTTTTCTTCATTGAAGTAGTCATAGGTACCACACATCTTTGTGGGAGATGATACTAAAATGGAAGTTGAAGGGAAAGGACATGTGGAGATGGAAAATGGGGAATTCAAAGACATTTTCTATGTTCCAAACCTAAGCTCTAATCTCCTCTTAATTTACCAAATCACTCACCTTGGAGATGGCAAAAAAGTTGAGTTCCTTGCAGATTTAGTAATGGTGAGAAGTCTCAAAGATGATTCATTGGTTGTAGTGGGGAAAGTCAATCATGACAAGAGGCTTTATTCTTTCTCCCACTTTGTGCCTAAGTCTCCTTCACATGCCTTGATAACTCAATCTAAGTCACAAATCAAACTATGGCATGAGTGGTATGGTCATCTTGCCTTCCGTTATCTTAAGCAACTTTGTTCCATCTACATGGTCAATGGTCTACCTAACATCAATTTTTCTAAGGGTGAGTGTTCATCAGGTTCAGTAGATATGCATCTCATAGAGAAGTATGATAAAGGGAAGTCTTCAAGAGCACCAGTTGTTCTTCAATTGGTTTACATGGTTTTAGTGGGTCCTTTTGCAGTGATATTAGTCAACCAACGCCACTACATCCTTACTTTTGTTGATGACTTTTCATGCTACACATGGGTCTACTTCCTTCATCACAAGAATGAAGCGGTTGATAACCTTCACGCCTTCAAGATTCATGTTGAATAGAAATCAAGGAAAGCCATCTAGGTTCTATAGATGGACAATGAAAGTAGATATGTGGACAGAAGACTTAAAGACTTTTGCAAACTTGAGGGAATTGATCTTTAGAATCCACCAACATTCAATCTGCACAAGACAAATATTGCAGCATTGAGGATTAGAACTCTTAAGTCCATGACAAGTTGCATGATTAAAGCCAAGTCTCTTGATCCTACTCTTGAATTCAAAGCAATTAGTAGTGCTACTCACATACTTAACAAGTCTCCTCATAATGCCCTAGATGGGAGGACTCCTTTTGAGGCATGGCATGGTAGAAAACTAGTTGTGATTCACTTTAGAGTCTTCAGTTGTCTAGCATGGGCAAACATATCTTCTAGGGGATGCAGGGAACCACCACCTAGGACTTGTACTTTCATTGGTTATGAAGATAGTGCTAAGGCATATAGACTTGTGGATCTAGAGACACATGAGATCTTTGTGGAGAAGGATGTACACTTTTAAGAAAGTTCACCTAGATTATCCTCTAATCCTCTCTGTACTTCATATACTATGGAAATTGATAGTGACACCATTGATAGTGCTTCAAAATATTCAAATATGTGGGGTTTTATTGACAGTTGTAGTGAGAGGTCATGACATCAATATAGTACACATGCATACATTTCCATAGTGAGAGGTCTAGCACAGCAGGGTACACATTGTCTTCTAGCTCTAGTGGGAGTGGATGACTACATGGCAAACATTATAGTTTTGTTCATAGAGTCACACATAGTAGACTTGGGAGACATCCTTGATGATTTACATCTTCTCTTTGATGAAGATGATCCTTGTACAGTTGTTGTGAGGGCTCACTATGACCCTCATGTTCATTCTCTACATGATTGATCTTCACAAGTTGACATGATTGCAGATCCTTATGAATAGTAGTTATTAGAGGTCTCTTTATCAGTTGAGGAGATAAATGGGCCATTGGGATAGGTTCTATAGACATCTTTTCTAGATCTACATTCATTCTTTTCAGCGGTATTGGAAGGGGTGATCGTCAACATTAGCTCATGGACACTTGAGCAAGTTTTAGGGCCACCATACATCTTCGGGATTGTATCTTTTCCATTGCTTCTTCCAAAGGGGGGTAACCTCATTCTACACTCATGGACCAACTTATTACTTGGAGCTACAATCACTAATTAACATTCTTCCTTTGGGGGGGGGGACTACCTTGTCTCTCTTCCTCTTCTTTCTTATGGGGGGGACTTTTTCCTCTTATGAGGTTTTGTTCTTCTCATTCTTCACTATTTTATATACTTGATGTATTTCATAATGAGGGGGTCTTGATTACTCCATCCATTCATGCATCTAGTCTTTTCATCTCTCTTTTTGGGGGAGGGTTTTTCCCATGAGGTTTTTTTTCTTTCTCTGGTTTATGAGAGATTGCATTTTTATTATGTACATGCGTACCTAACATGGCCTAGGAGATGGGACCCATCATGCATTTCATCCTAGTTTTCATTAGCTTAAGGGCATTCCCCTAAGTTGCACTTGGGGGGGGGGGGGGGGGGGGGGGTGTTGGTGTAAATATTTATTTACTATTTATACTTACTTAAGTTTAATTAGGTTAATTCATTATTTTATTATTTATTTTGTGAGACACTTAGGAGTTTGTATACCTTTATGAGTTGTCATGCTGACAACATAGAAGTATGCAACTCTAATTTAGTACATGGCATCTACAACACTGGAATTTGCATCATTCACTAAGTTTTCATGTAGGCAACATAGTTATTCACACTCCTAATTTAGCACATGGTGTCCACAACATAAATTTGTGTGCTACACCATTGTAGGCTTATCCTCTCATCATCACACTTACTTCTATGCTTAATGGAGGATAACCCATATCTAGTGGACATGTGCCTAGTTGTATGACATATCATGATACTGATTGTTAGGCATTCTAGATGCATCTTAGAGGCCTTTATATATATGCACTCTTAGAGTAATTTTATTACATTGAATCAAATACATATTGATATTCTAATCATAGTCTTTCTAGTCTATAGCTGTGCTTTTGTTTGAGTTCTTTTTTCTTGGGTGAGTTTTTCGCTAAGGAAAATTCTTACAAAAAGCTAAAAAAAGGGAGTCTTGAGTGAGCTCAGCTTCTTAGTTTTCTTGAGAAATTTAATGGTATACCACTTTCAATGAATACTTCATGACTTGATATTAGTAAAGTTCATGGATTATAGTGAGTTAGGATATTTAGACCTCAAGTTCATGCTTAAAGGGATTTTGCTTATAAAAATAAGCATTAGTAATTTGAAATCTAAGTTCTGGAGTTATCAAATGCAAGATATTTTTCTAGTTGAGTCTCTATTTTTTATGCCTTGCATACCCATCCCTAATTTTTGTGAGAAAAAAATTGGGTCCCCTATTTTCTTCTTTTTCCTTGTCTGATTCAAGGAATGTATTTTGCATTTTGTTTCAGCTTTTGGTGTTCAAGTTGTTGGTCCCTTGTGCATGAAAGAAGAAAGTAGGGATCCTCAGTCTTGTGCAAAGGGTCTATGATTGATAAAAAAATATTTTTTGGATATGTCAAAAATGTTTTTCCTCTTGTCTTTTTGAACATGAAAAGGCTTATGTGGTATGGGACTAAACATGTGGAAAAGTTTATTAATTAAGGACAAATAAGATTGATGCACCCTTTAATTACCATGATAGACAAGTTATTTAAGATGCTTGAAGGAATTACTTACCAATTTATTTGATAATCACAATTTTTCTCTACAAGTAGAAGTTTTTTCCTGGGCTATCACCCCACCTGCAAGTGCTCTAGTGGGTCAAGCTAGTTCTGATTCATGTTTAAACAAGGGCAAGTCCTAAAAATATGAAACTTTTGCAAGTTGACGTTCTAGGTTAGTGTTTTTCTCTTCACTTTCTTTTCATTTTTAGTTTATGTTTCGTCTTGGAATTTTTTGCTCATCCCTTTATTTCTTTATCATATTGATTTTGTTTTGGTTTTTGTTTTTCTTGTTATGCTTCCTAGGGTGTTGTTTTAGTGGTCACAGTTTAGCTTTATTTTTTCATTATTATTTTTTTTCCTTTGGTCATTCATTGCAGGGAAAATGTTTTTGGCTCCACACTCTTCATGTGTAGAACCAGTTAGTGGTCCTCCCATGAAATGTACTCACTAGCTCATATTTGAACCAATGTTTAGTGGTTTAAGTTCATGATATATGATGAATTCTACCATAGGAAGGTGGGCTTGGTTCTATTTTTTTCCTATTGGGTTGTGTGGTTTGGTGGTGTAAGTTTGATTCTTTTAGTTTTTTGTGGTGTTTCACTACTAAAAGAGTGGTTTACATCTTAGGCACCCTTTGGGCCCATTTTTTGTCCTGAGCTTTGTATGGGATTGGATCCCACCAATCAAGTTGGTTTACTTGGCTTGACTAAGGATTTCTAGGAATGCATTCATGGATTCTTGCTTGGTGGCTTTCTCTCTAAAAGTTAGAGTATGGGATATGTTGTCATTGTTAAAATTACATGTAGTACTTTAGCCTTGTTGGGTTTGTGGTGTCTCTTTTTTGTTGCACTGGTAGTCATGTTTATGTTCTTGGGTGACTATAAGGGGTGGGATTTTTTCCTCTTATTGTCCACCAAGATGCATACTCCATCCTCAAGTTGAGCACCTTGTATCATTGACAAAATTTGACTAGTATTTCAAATTCAAAAAGCTCTTAAATCCAAAGTATGCAACATTTATTGAACCCATGTGTTAGTAAAGTAAATCTTGAATAGCGGTCTTCTCAATCATGTAAGAAAAACTCAACGGTGTAAGTCATGTTATCAAGTTCTTTGTCTAAGTGATGTAATTCAGGATTCTAATGAAGAATAAATAATTGAATTTTTTTAAGTTCGAAAACTATTTATTTTTTACTCACAAGTTCTAATATAGTAGGTTTTCAGGGTTTGCAGATTTCATCTCCCATGACCAGTGAGAGATACTTTTCATACTTCTAAGGTATAGCTTCTGAATACCATCTTTTTTCTTTTATTAGAAGTTACTTTACTTGTTTCAAATTTTAAGTTTTGTACTCACTCCTAAATGAAATATTTGTCTTCAAGAAAGGATAGGTGGACACAAGGTCCAAGAACCCTACATATTAAGCCTAGTAAATGCTGAATTTTTTATCATGTTATTAATGTGTGTCCAATACTTGCAAGTGCTAATGGATTTTGTCTTGAGAGAATCAAAAAAATTATTTGGTTGTTAAAGAAACACAAGAACTGATGTAAATTCTAAAAGATGGTTATTGCCTTATAAAATAGGCACTTCCAAGAAAAGAAGGGAAAATGATTCCCCAAGGGCTATAAGTCATGAAAGTTCCAAGATTGTAACCATGGAAGGACAAGTTTGAAACACAAGACTCAATGCTTCCAAGAAAGGAAAGCCTGGGAAGTAATAAGTTACCAAATAGAAGGTTGCTTACATGTTCAGAACCTTATGACAGTGGGTCTAAAATGTTTATCCTCCAAGATTGATTAGGTTTCCCTTTCTATTTTTAATGCATGATGTGTCATTACATAAGAGGATACATGAAAAGGACTCTCCTAAAAGGAATATTTTCAGCATCAATGGATTCTCTTGGCTTGATTCAATACCTTCTCATAAAGAGTTTCACTTGCTTTTTAGCAACACCAAAACTCTATGAAGGATAGTTTTGGGTTTCGGATTCCTTCTTCCCTATGACCTGGTCAGGTGAGCTTACATTTTTTGGTAGCTAGTACTTAGTGTTTCAAATATTAAGGCCTTAGAACTCAAGTCTTTCTGCCACATGATTGGATGTGTTGGAATTCATTCAGACCTAACCATTTATCATTATCATTGGCCAACATACATATTAATGACATAGTCAATAGTTGATGATGTCAAATATTATAAATTGGTTACCTCCTCATCCAACTTTTCCTATTCCTGCATGACTGAGACTTGGTCTATAGGAAGATTGGGAGTGCAAAATGTTTTCTTTCCATTATTTTAGGGGATATTGGTCAAACATTCTTGTTTGGTGATAATAGTTACTTTGTTGGTAGGATGTGAAAAAATTCACGTCAACAAGAAACATATCAGTTTTCCCTAACAATAGATGATAAGCTAAATAAAAAGTTTGAGAAAAATCAAAGTAGAAGAGGTCATGGTGGAGGATTTGGTGGATGGTCTTATGGAGGCCAAAATGAAGATTAGAAGAAGAAGGATGAGGCATAAATAGTAATCAAAACCAGAGGTGAAATAATAATTTTCATGATCAGAATAATATAGACTAGAGAGGAAGAGGAAGAGGGAAAGGATCTTGAAGAAGAGGTTTCCATGGAATATTTTTTCACTACAAAGAAGAAGGGCATAGGGTATTGGAATATCCCCAATGCCAAGGAAGAACAAATAGGATAATTGAAGGCTAGGATAGAGTTACACATATTAATAAAGATGTCAAATTATCACATTTTGAAGATGTTGAAAGGGTAGAAGTCCTAGTTGACATAAGAGTCCTTCTTAGTGGTGAGAATGAACCTGATAAGAAAAAAAGAGCTTATTTCACACCAAGTGCAAGTGTGAAGATAAGTATCATGATGTGATTATCTATGTTGGAAGCACTAACAATTTGGTGTTAGGAAAGATGGTCACTAAGATAAAGCTCCAAAGGAAGAAACACATGTGTCCATACTATATCACATGGGTGTAGGATAAAAAACAAGGTCATGGTCAATAAATATTTCCTAGTGAAGTTCAATATTAGAAGCTATTAGGATAAGGTACTATGTGATATCATACCTATGGAAATATGTCATATATTGTTGGGTAGGCCATGGAAGTTTGATAGAAATGTTGGGCATAATGGTCATGTGAATACCTATACTTTAACAAAGGATGAAGTGAAACATAAGCTGAAGCCATTGAAGAATAAAGAAGGAAAGATATGTAGTATTGCCATAATATGTTTGGTTGATGAAAATAAGTTCCTAGAGGGTATGAGGTGTGAGCATATGTGTTTTTCCATAATCCAAAAAATGGTGTAAGAATATTTGTTGGATGTCTTGAATATAATCCTTCAATTATATGTTGTATTTGATGTTACACACATGTCAAGTATATACTAAGAAATCAATGTATGTTAAGCTCACTCAGGAGCTAATGAAAGTTCTAATGTATGGCAAGCATTCCAATGTTAACCAAGTTTAGAGTTAGTGTCTACCAATCTCACCCTATCTTCTAAGGAATTTCTATATAGAACGAGTGTTAACCAAGCTCACTTGGTTAGCAAAGGGAGTTTATAAGAAGACAATGTCAACCATGTTCACTCGGTTACCATAGAAAAGTTGTTGATCTCATATTGGTTTTGACAAATGAGTATCTACACACTTAAGTTATTTACTTAGTTCATACCAAACAAGTAGTACATGTCGAGTACAACATGTATATGATAGTGCATGTTGACTCCATAGTGAGCACCAAGTCACTAATGTGCCAAGTAATTCAAGTACTAAGTAGATAGTGCATGTTGAGTGATTAAGGAGCTGGGTAAGCAAAACATGCCAAGTCACAATATATAGACCAATTTATGTCAAGCATCAAAGAATTCAGATGCTGAGTAAGATAGTTTTTTCTAGTTGTTTGTAATGTCACAAACAACTATGCAAACCATTTTTGAGCCAACTTAAAGATCAAAGTACGATATTTTTGAGATAGGGATAAATCTTAAGTTGGACTACCAATTCATTACATGCATCCAATCAGGTAAAGGGGAGGATTGAGAAAAAAAATGGATGAATCATAGCCATTGAATCATACCTAACCCTAAGTCACCTAAGTCTTCTTAAAGAGGAAAAAACCTAAACTTTTGAAGGAGTATGAAGGAGCAAAGAGAGAAGTTTCAATGCAAGAAATAGAGCATTCATGGTGCCTAATGAGTTATGATATGAGATTACATTGCAGAATTAGTTAAAAGGGAATAGAGGAAGGGGAAAAAGTACACAAAAACAAGGCATATTATCAAGAAGGATTGAGAATACATTAGTTTAGAGGTGATCTATCATCAGGAAATCAAGTGCTAACCACAAGATCAATGCTAAATCATTCTAGCAAGTGAATTAGTTAAATCTCTTAATAGAATAGTCCTAATAGGCTATATTGAAATCCTTTAGTATGGTGCTTACTTAATTGTGAGTTGAATTCATTTAACAAGACACACTTTTAATAGGGTGTTGAAATCCTTTAACAATGTGAGACCTAATAATCTTTGCAAGCCTTTAACAAGGCAAACCTTTCATAGGGTAGATCATGTCTCATGATCAAACATTGTAACCTTCATTGGATACACTTTATTACTGCAGTAGTGAAGATTTGTGGGTGTCATCCCCACCCCAATTTTACCTTCTCATTGGAGTGTTTCTGGATTATCATATCTGATGTCATACATGTGTGAATGTTTACTTATTTACGTGTCTTAGATGTACATGTTTTACATGGTATTTCAATTTATTTATTAAATGTATGAGATGGATGTATGATGAATATTTTAAGGGTTGAAGTTTAAACAACTAATTTCCCCCCCTCAAAAGTTTACCTTTCCTATTGTAATTCTAACAATTGGTATTAGAGCCTTGTTCTTTGAAGGAGAAGCTTTGCAACTTTGAGGAAAGATCTTGAAAATGGAAGTCTACAAGTTGGGAAAGATCATTGAGAAGGATGAAAATTGCTATTGAGGAAAATGACACACAATACCAAGAAATGGACACAACTAAGATATTTGCTAATGGAGACTCCTATGAATTTGATGTAGTAGTTGCAAATCTAATGGAAAAACATAGAGTCCAAACTAAAGAAATCAGGAATCTCAAGTTGAAGCAAGAATCACAAGCCATACTGCTATGTGAAGTGACTGAACATAAGAAGAAAGCTATGGAATAAAATTCCATGATTTAAGATGACAAAAGAGTTTTGATCAATAGAATGGAAGAGAAATCAATAGAGCTAACCAAGATTTCCAACATGCAATTGGATGCTTTGAGTCAAATGATGAATACCAATTATGAATTGAATGTCAAGGGCATTGAGATAACAACATTAAAAATGTACATCGAGCAATTAAAGAGTGACCTAAAAAGGGAAAATGAATTTTCTAAAAGTTTCTATAAACCTAATGAAGCCATCAAATACTTTGACCAATTATTGAGATCCCTAAGATCCAATAATGATACATCTAGACTAGGATACACAAGTATTGAAGAAGGAGAATCATCCAAAAGTGCTAAAGAAAGGAGCAACAAAGGTAAGAACTCTAAACCTACTAACTTCAACTACTAATTTCCCTACCTCAAAATTTTACCTTTCCTATTGTAATTCTAGCAATTGGTATTAGAGCCTTGTTCTTTGAAGGAGAAGCTTTGCAACTTTGAGGAAAGATCTTGAAAATGGAAGTCTACAAGTTGGGAAAGATCATTGAGAAGGATGAAAATTGTTATTGAGGAAAATGACACACAATACCAAGAAATTTCACACAACTAAGCTATTTGCTAATGGAGACTCCTATGAATTTGATGTAGTAGTTGCAGATCTAATGGAAAAACATAGAGTCCAAGCTAAAGAAATTAGGAATCTCAAGTTGAAGCAAGAATCACAAGCCATACTACTATGTGAAGTGACTGAACATATGAAGAAAGCTATGGAAGAAAATGCCATGATTGAATATGACAAAAGAATTTTGATAAATAAACTAGAAGAGAAGTCAATAGAACTAACCAAGATTTCCAACATGCAATTGGATGCTTTGAGTCAAATGATGAATACTAATTATGAATTGAATGTCAAGGATATTGAGATAACAACATTAAAACTACAAATTGAGCAATTGAAGAGTGACCTAAAAAGGGAAAAATAATTTTTTAAAAGTTTCTATAAACCTAATGAAGCCATCAAATACTTTGAGCAATTATTGAGATCCCCAATATCCAATAATGATACATCTGGATTGGGATACACAAGTATTGAAGAAGTAGAATCATCCAAAAGTGCTAAAGAAAGGAGCAAAAAAGGTAAGAACTCTAAATCTACTTTTCATAATTGTGGTAAGAAAGGCTATACTACTAATGTGTGTAGGAGGAGGACTAAAAATCAAAATGTCAAGCATGAAAGCATGGCTCACTTCCATAATGCAAAAAACAAGGTCATCAAGTACATGAATGCAGAACTATGACTATGTACACACAAAGATCTGAAGGATATTATTACAACTATTAGAAGTATGGACATAGATCTTATGAGTGTAGATTCAAACCCATGTGGTCATCAAACATGCAAACAAAGGTAAGGAACAATGACAAATCTTATAACTAGGATTATAATACAAAATATAACTATAATTATTGTCAATGATATGGACATGTTCCTAAAAATTGTATTAGAACACACTTTAGAGGTGACTACAAAAGGTGGTTGATTCAAACCACATGTTTTAGTACTGAGTACTAAAAATTCTACATAAGAATGAATAAAGATGTAAGATGTTATTAGGAATCAAAAAGAAATCTTTAAGTTTTTCATGTTACTACTGTGCATGAAATTTTTTCTATGAGTGCCAAGTAAAGTAATTGAGGATGCCAAGCCAATAGAATGGCTAGTTGATACCAAGATCATAATGGTTTCCAAATGAATAAAGTGCTAATCGATGTTGAGTGATCCTAAAACTAGTTGATGTTGAGCTTACAACTATGTAAGAACTCAATATTTATTGTAGGATTTTAAAAGGATATTTGATCAATGTTTAGCTTATTTTACATCATTTCAAAATCAAGAAAGAGCAAGGAGAGAAAAAGGCAATCAAAAAATTCATCCAAATTAATTGTAGAATATTTGAGCAGCTATTCAACACTATTTCATCTGGTCTTATAAGGTATTTATCAAGTGTCAAGTTACATTGTTTCTATTTTCATAAACCCTAGTATCACACAATGGCATCTAGTTCAAAAAATGTTTAGGGAAAGGAGGTTTTGAATGTTCAACTATTTAATGATGTTAAACAACTAATATTCAAGGCCATACCTAATATTATTTACAGACATGACCCCTCTAGTGTGCTATCCATGATACCACCAAAAGTTTTAATGGTGCAAAATGTTAGAAAATGTTACAACTTCAAGATTGGAAGTATTGGAGATATGGAAATTAGGCAAGCATATGATAGAATTTGTGAGAATGGTGTATTAAGGGAAGAATATAAAATTGTAGAAAATAATGGGTTAACTTGTGCCCTAGATTTTTTGAATATGTTCAAAACTGAATGGATTGGGATTGTGCTAAGAAAAATTCATGATAGTTCTCTATGGCTAGACAATGGGCCTATCAAAATAGCCAAAAGAATAATACATAGGGTAATAACGTATCCAGCCCTAGATTGGACTAAAACTCTAAGGAGTGGTTCAAAAGATGTTGTTGAGAAGAATACATGAGTTGTATGGAATAAGAGAGGAATGACTATTGATACCATCATTGATCCATTGATAGAGTTTGTAGTAAGGGTTATTGAACACAAATTTTACCAATCTAGTAGATTAAATAGTGTACACTATATTGCAGTAGATGTTGGTTACAAGATTGTAAAGAAAGATCACACATATGATCTTGTAGAGCTACAATTAAGATAACTAGATGAAAACCTAGGATCAATGAGAAAGACAAAGAGTGCTCAATGCAAATTTGGTTCTATTTTGATATGCATTTTCTTTTAAATTCAAACAAATTTTCCTACATTTGGCACAGTTTCATGGAAGACAAACAGGTCAGTGACAGTACAAATAGATGAGTTCATTGAAAAATTGGGTGAGAACTTTAAGTTTGCAATGAGAAGCTACTTTTAGGACTTTAAGAAATCAATGAAGAAAAGATTGATAATCCTAGTATCAGTAGTGGAAAAGCATCATGATGATGTTTGTTTCTTGGTGGATGTTGATTACACTTTTGTTCAAGTAGAAACTCCAAGGGTAAGATGGCTAAGGCCATTAGGATATGAAGTCAATGTAGATGAGGCCTCTGTAGCTATTATAACTTTACTTGCAAAAAAAATAGATAAAAATGCTACTACATTTGGAAACTATGAGATAGAAAAATCTAAAATTTCCATGGAACTCAAGACTACCTCTATTATAAAGAAGAAGGAGAATTTGGCGAGGAAACTGAAAGCTAAATTTGGTGAAGGTGCTAAGAAGGAAGAGGATGAAGAGGAAGAAGACATCTAGACACAAGCACCACTTGCACTAAATCAAGGAATGGGAGAACATCAACTAGAGGAAGAGACAAAAGTTATTGAAGGTGTCGAGGGAGAAGAAGCCAAGGAAGCACCTACTCTCACAAATCAAAAGAAGAGAAAGGATAATGCCCAACCAGTGACAAAAGCCAAGAAAATTGCAAAACCAAGTCAGCCTAAGCCCACTGCACCTAGTACAAGGGCTAGTACACATGTCACTATACAAAAGATAAAGGAGAAAGTCAAACCAACATAACAGGAAGGAGAAGTAGAAAAGACCTAGGAGGAAGTACATTGCACAAGCACTATTAGATAAAGAAAGAACTAAATTAGATGACAATACCCAATTCAAAGTGGTGAGTCACAACCCATTATTTGATTTAGAAAACCTATGTGAAAATGTTAAGAATAGTGTAGATTTAACAGGATTTTAACATGCTGATTTCGATAACCTTGGTAAAGTTGAAAAGAATCAAGTGGAGGAGGCTATATATGCCATGATGGTAATTTTTTTTAAAAGCCCCACTAGAAATTGCTAACTATATGCCAAAAATTTTATATGAAAGAGTTGAGCAAAAATGGCATTATTGTTTAAACCTAGAAAGACAAATAAGGGAAACATCAATCGCACAAGTTTTTCCTAAACTTAGTAAGGCCCAAATTGCTAAGGCTATGAAGAAATATGAAGTTAGATTTTTTCCAAAATATAGAGCCTTCAACATACTAAAAAATAATATTGAAGATGTTGTGAGGAAGTCCACACAAATGTAGAAAGTGACATATGGACTAGAAACAATAAAGGCAGGAGAACAAGAACCCATTGAAGTAAAAGATGATGATAGTAAAGAAACTATTGAGGGAAATACAAAAATGAAAGTAGATAACTAGGCAACAACTGAGGTAGAGCAGTAAGAAGAACATAATGTACAAGATACACAACTACTAGATGTTAGCTCTCAACATGAAACAAGTGTAAATACTAAAACAATAATAGTGAAGGATGTTTCTTATCACACTGCTTAGAACAACAAGCCCCTTAAAAAAGAAGATCTAACAAAGATACTTGATCAGTCTACACTACAGGCCAAATTATGTTATAATCTTGTATTGGTGAGTGTAGATGAGATACAAAAAATAGTGAATGATACTACAAGGGAAGAGGTGAATACACAAGAACCGCCTACTATCACCCCTCAAGTCACTAATGTACAACCTTTAGATAAAGTTCCTAAAGCTACATTAGAAAAGGTTGATATAATTGGAAAGGACATAGTGGAAACCCAAGCCACTACATAAACATAGAGTAAAAAAGGCTAGATAGATTTATCTACACCTCTAGCACAAGTACAAGGTACATCACAAGGCATTCTAGAAGCAAAGGACAAGCTTGAAGAGACCAAGTTGACACCAAAGGGGAAGCAGCAAGTAGTAATCCAAGTCCTAGTAACTTTACCAGAATCTAGTACTCCTTCTAGTCACACTCTTCAAAAGCTGAGCACAGATGCAACACCATTGAAAATCTCAATTTCGAGTCCAAGTTCATCAAAATTTGAAGAAGTGATACAATATGGAGATGTAAGGCTTGATGAAGAGATTATTTTACCAAAGTATGACTATGACAAAAGAACAATTGAGCAGATGGGCATATTGCAAGAAGCCCTAGCAAGAAAGAAAAGATAAGAACTACTCAGAAAGGAGCATAGGTAGAAGCAAGCATTGTTTGAAATCAAAGACATTTTTTTGGATGCATTTAGTCTACCTACTCTAGATGAAACCAAGCTAGTCATTGAAAAACTAAGAAATATAGTGGAAAATTTTAGTGATGAAGACCTTAATACAAATGCTAAATTACTAGAATGATCTAAAAAAATTTTTCAAAACAAAGTGAATGAGAAAATGTCAAGTGATATAGCACTTACACAAGCTACATTGGCAACTAAGGTTGAGAGTGTAAATAAGGTATTTGAGAAAAGTTTCTCATTGTACACAAAATTGTGCAATCCAACACTCTTCACACAAGAGACAAGAAGTCACATTTTGAGTTTGGAAAGTTAGATTAATGCATTAGGTACAAAACTACGTATGACACCAACTCAAAGTGAGAAGCACTTCAGACCTTTGCTCCAAACCCAGAGTCAATTAGTTTCATTATTAAGATATGAAGCCAATATAAGGGCAAAATTGATTAGCATCCAAACAAAATTGACCCCCCACATGGAAATTTTGCACAAGGAGTTAGGTTACATGGAAACACTTATGAAGAAAGACCCCAATCTTTCAACACTAGATAGCCTAGTCCACCTTGCTACTAAGTAGGCCATCCAAATCAAGTCTTTGGATGTGGCATGTGAAAATTGGGATGTAGCACTCAAGATTATACTAGAGGTCCTTAAATCCTTTTTGGACAAACACACTATTAGTGTATAGGCCCATTTGACATAAGTGTCAAAAATAGGGAGAAATAAAGGGAGGAGACATAGAATTGGGGGAGAAAGAGAGCAAAGGAGGAGAATAAGAGCAAAGGGGGAGATGAAATGATAGAGTATCAGTTAGCAAAGAACAAAAAGCAAGTCAAAGAGTATTAGTTGAAGCATTTCTAGTTAGTAGGAGTACAAAATTTTGAATACAGAATAAACCTATCAACTTAGGGGTAGTTATTAGATTTTGAGGTATAAGTTGTTACAAAATTTTGAAAATTTGAAGTTTTGTACATAAGCCAAATAAGAGATATGTTATGCTCATAATAATAAGGACATCAATGCATGACCAAGTGTTTTTTACAATTATGTCAAAGGGGAGATTGTTGAGCTCAGATTGGTTTTGACCAATGAGTGTCTACACACTTAAGTCATTTACTTAGTTCATGCCAAACAAGTAGTACATGCCAAAAAAAACATATATATAATAGTGCATGTCAAGTCCACAATGAGTGCCAAGTCACTCATGTGTCAAGTCACTCATGTGCCGAGTCATTCAAGTGCCGAACAGACAGTGTATGCCAAGTGATTTAGGAACTGAGTAAGAAAAACATGTCGAGTGATACAAAAGTCAAGTCATAGTATAGAGACCAGTATATGTTGAGCTTTAGAGACTTCATATGCCAAGACAATTTTTTCATAGTTGTTTGTAATGACACAAACAACTATGTATACTATTTTTGATCTGACTTAAAGATTGAATTATGATATTTTGGAGATATGGATGAATCTTAAGTTGGATTCCCAACTCATTACATGCAACCAATCAGGTAAAGGGAAGGATTAAGTGGCAAAATGGATAATCATAGATATTGATTCATACCTAACCCTAAGCCACCTAAGTCTTCTAAAGGAGGAAAAACCCTAAACTTTTGAAGGAGTATAAAGGAGTGAAGAGAGAAGTTTGCATGTAAAAAATAGAGCATTCATGGTGGCTAAGGATTTATGATCTAAGATTACATTGTAGAGTCAATTAAAGGAGAATAGAGGAAGGGAAAAGCATATAGCAACAATACATCTGATCAAGAAGGATCAAGAATATATTAGTTTAGAGGTGATCTATCATCAAGTAATCAAGTGCTAACCATAGGATAAATGTTGAATCATTCTAGTAGGTGAATTAGTTAAATCTCTTAATAGAGGAGTCCTAACAAGATGTATTGAAATACTTTAGTAGGGTGTTTACTTAATTGTGACTTGAAGTCTTTTAACAAGGCACTCTTTTAATAGGGTGTTGAAATTCTTTAACAGGGTGAGACCTATTAGTCTTTGTAAGCCTTTAATAGGGTAGACCTTTCATAGGATAGATCATGTCTCATGATCAATTATTGTAACCTTCATTAGATACACTTTATAACTATAGTATGAAGATTTGTAGATGTCATCCTCACCTCAGTTTTACCTTCTCATTGGAGGGTTTCTGGGTAATCATATCTAGTGTCATACATGTGTGAATTTTTAGTTATTTACATGTCATAGATGTACATGCTTTATGTGGTATTTCAATTTACTTATTGAATGCATGAGATGGATGTGTGGTGAATATTTTAAGAGTCAAATTTTAAACTACTAATTCACACCCCCTATCAAAAGTTTACCTTTCCTATTTTAATTCTAACAAAAGTTAGCATGTAACTAGCGGTAACTGAGCTCACACAGATACCTAAGGATGTCTAAAGAAAAGTCTTTTTTGAGTTAGTGTTGACTGAGTTGGGTCGGCTAATGAAATATTTTCAAGTATCAGTATATTTGATCTGATAGTTTTGTTGGTTAGTTCTAGCTGACTCATGGGATAAATTTCATTTGTTTGAAAGTGTATTCAAGTTGAATTGTTAAGGTAAAACATATAAATATAAGTTTAAATTGAGGATTGAATTATGAAGAAGCATGGGATTGAAAAGATAAATTGGGGAAGTGAATTGGAAGGATATCAGAGTATCCAAGTTGAACAAGCTACAAAGAACATTTTGATCAAGGAGGATCAAGTATTCTAGCTATAATAGAAATCTGAAAGTAGAAAAGATAGTTGAATATGCAATTAGGTCAAGTTATTTTACTCTCTAATAATTGTAGTAGTGAATTAAATCTCCTAATAGAGTTAGCTTAACACCTATTTGTCAAATCCTCTAATAAGGTGGCATTTTTAGATTGAAGTGTCTAAAGAGCTATAACAAGAGAACTCCTAATAGGGTGAACTAAATCCTTTAACAGGGTCGCACCTAATAGTATATTTTGTAACCTTTATCAAGGTTTGCTCATAATAGGGCTCACTTCAAAAGAGTGTGTTGGGACTCAAAATTGAAGCCCTAATTTTGAGTACCGTTCTAAAAATAAGCCCTATAAGCACATTTTATTGCAAAGTGTATCCAAATGTCTATTTGAAGTCTAAGAGGTGTTTAATGTTTATAACACCTTGCATTCAGCATATCCACTCATATAATGAAGATAAATTTCTATTCTGAGTCAATCTATGAAGTTCTATTTTGAGCAATGTCCAAATCTACATTTTTGTCTAAGTGTCAAATAATGATATGGGGCCTAGTTTGTGATTGAATATCTTGCACTTGGTTATCTTTCATGGCTTTCCTCTTTGGGAATGTTTATTATGCATATCAAAGAACCTATTTTTCATATTTAAAGTCATTTTGATATGTTTTGACTTTTGAATCCCTTAAAGTTAGTTGTTTATTATTGTCATAATGATGTAAATTGTACAAAATTCTTGGAGGCCCTATTTGACTGATTATAACTTTGATCCAGTTGACCAAAATAAGAAAATTCCTTTTCCATTACATTCTAGTGGTCAAAGAATTATTATGTTTCAGTTTTGAGCTTATGACATATCTGTTTGATCAATTTTTAAACGTGATTCCAAATGCAATTTGTAAAATTTTAATAGTGTCATAAAGTGTAGATTGATTGGTACCCCTATTTGGGATGTCATAACTCTAAACCCATGGTGAGATCAAATGGATTTCACCATTGCATTCTGCTCGTAAAATTATTTAAGTGTGTAAGTGTGCAAGTGTTGACAAATCTTTCTGTACACTTTTCAGGTCCATTCCATTTGCAAAAATTGGTTTTCTACCACTGTTCCTAGTTCTGCAATTTCATGTAGCCCATTTTGACCACTCGCCAAATGCACCTATTTATTCATCATGAGTCAAAATCATAGATTTACATTTTCCTTATGAAAATGAAATCATGTCCCATTTTTCATGTACCCAAGTGTTAGTTTTCCATGTTTTTAAAGCCAAATCTGAACGTGTTTTATGGTTTTCTAACATGTTTTCTTGTAGGCAGTTTTGAGAAGGCAGATTTGACAGTCATATCTTTTGACCCCGAATCCATCATGAGATGAGATCTAACTAGGTAAGAGAATGTGGAGTAAAGAATCAAAATGTAAAATTACATAGATTAGTTAGTTTTTAAGGCAAGCCAAAGGACCATTTGGCATGAAATTAATAAATTGTAAAAAAGGTGAAATGAGTTTTAAAGTTGTTTTAGTGGTTGAAATTATTTTAATCAAGGCTAGGTGATTTGCTAGAGAAATTCAAAAGGTCAATTGTTTGAAAATTAATTAATTTTTAGTCGGACCACTTTGGGGCCTAACTAAATGGTATTAGACTAATAGGCTATATTGGGGATTAGAAATTTTTTATGAGAAAATTATAATGGTTACAAGTTTGAGTGTGAAGACATGAGTTTTTGAAGGTCACAGAAGCATATGGAGCATACACATGTGGATAAACTCAAATTGAGCATATTAGTAAAGATGTCAAATATTTGAAACTTGAAGGAAAGTGTTATTAATTTTGTCATCTTTCCATTTTAAAACTCCTTTTCCTTCAAATTCAAAGACTCCTTCAAGAAGATGGACAACTTGACATTAATATTATTAAGATGATATTTGATTATGTAAATGCCATGATCTTTTGAAGAGAAGAAGTCAGGTGATATGTATTCTAGGGAGCAAAATTGTGTTGAAAATTATATTATTGTGATGGTTAATAAAGGCAACTATGAATCCATGAGAACAAGCCATGATTGAAGAGGCAAATTAGTTGTGCTAAGAATTTCTCACTATACTAGTTAATATTGTAAGAAGTAGCTTCTATTTTAACTATTGAACTCCCCTCATTTTTTTGAAGCTATAATTGTCTGGTAGGAATAACATTCCCTCTACCTATGCTATTGGCTTTATTCTCTTGCTTACATGGGAGCATAGAGATATGTCAATAACCTAGTAGAATATGAACTCTCACTTTCCTTTGAATTGTAGTTCGAGAGAGAATTAAAACAA
This sequence comes from Cupressus sempervirens, assembly GCA_028749045.1. Classification (NCBI taxonomy): domain Eukaryota; kingdom Viridiplantae; phylum Streptophyta; class Pinopsida; order Cupressales; family Cupressaceae; genus Cupressus; species Cupressus sempervirens. The sequence goes on from CM053787.1 coordinate 162,851,340, forward strand.
AATGGAGTTTAATTATGAAGCTAAGCATTGTAGGGAGGTTTCCCAAGTTAGAGAAGATTTGCAACTAAAAGAGGGTTGAACACATGTAAAAGATGAAAATAAAAGAGAATCCAATGTGTGGAAAGGTGACATTTGTAGGTGAAGTAGTTTGTTTGAGCCTTTGTAGAGCATGGGATAGATGCAAAGGACACCCCTTGTTTCATCTCCTCCTATCTAGGGTTAAGAAGGGGGGAAATCCATGGAAATAAGAAGGAAGGAGAAAAATTTTGAATTAAAAATAAGGGAGAAAATATGCCAAAAGAAATGAGTGAAGATGTGAATAAATGTATAGGTAAAAGGAGCCACAAATGAGAGTAATTCCTAGCCACATTGACAGGAAAGCTCCATACTAGTGATGGAAGAAAGAAATATCCCCAATCTTTGTAAGCTCTTGCGATATCTTGTGTAAGTGATGCCAGAAGTTGACATGATTGAAGTTGTAGTCTATGGCATTTGTAGAATTAAACTTGCCCATTAAATTGAGTAGCTTGGTGTAGAATGTATCTCATTGAAGCCACCGAAGGAATAGACCAAGATGAAGAGCAATCAGACCATGGTGTTGAAGGAGAAGCATAGGGTTTGAATTCCAAACCTTAGGAACTTAGTCCCATGTTGAGTGTGTGAAGGCTTTTTTATTTTTTAAATACTCTTCCACACACATTACAAGTTTTCTTTAAGACATCCAAATTTTGGAGCCTCAGCCTTGCCCATGGGGCCAATGGCCAACTAGATCACACCATAACAAAATTTTGAATAGATATGCAAAATGAAATAATGAAATCAATGATGATGTGGTAATTGATGTGGATCTAGAAAAATCAAGACATGAAATGTGGATGCAGATGGACAAACCAAAGAGCAACACTTCACACAAAAATTCAGGTTAGATGTCGACATGGCTGGCACAAGATGGACACTGTAGATTTTTCCATGTGGTGAGATTTCATGGTGTGTACATCCTTGCATTGTGTAGATGTAGGGAAGCACCTAGCAAATGATGTGGTAGGAGAAAAGATCCAACCAGTAATAAGGTGCCACATGGTGGTGATGTGGTGAGTGCCAAACAAAGGATGATGTGACGATGATGGGGTAGTTGGAAGGGCCAATGAAATGGTGACACTTGGTAGCATGCTAGGTAACTAGTGGAAAAATAAAAGGGCTCCATGTGGCACCTAGGTGCCATATGACATGGTAAATGCTGACAAATAGTGTGCTACTAGGTGGCATAGATGGTCGAATGGGTTTGACCTAGATTAGGTTTAGGAGGGAAATTCATAGTCATAAATAATAATTTTGATTATTAATTTTCAAATTCTGAATGTACAGGATTTATAAAATCTTTTAAGGTTTTATTCCAAATTTTTGACTTTAGAAAAGTTTTAATTTTTTTTATAAAAGAATTGCAGACCTGTAAGGCTTGTCCAAGGACCTGAGCTTCAAAATGATATTATGGGCATTTTCGTTAAGTAGATATAGCACTATTATATATCATCAGAACTAAGAGAGAATAAAATTTCCATTTTTGGAGTTTCTTTTTGCATAGGAAGTCACTAGTTCAAGTTATTCAAGGTTTTGTCTCAAGCATCCATTTTTCAGTTCCATTCAGTTAGGACAGTTCAAATTTGATTTCCAATGAAATGGTGAACTAGATGAACATAAGAGGTAGTATAAATATAGTTAGGGGTAGATTTTGTCACCCCAAGTTAGTTTAGTGGATGGATTATCAACATGTCAAATTCTTATCTAGTATTTTGGTAAAACAAGGGTTTTCATCATTAAGGAAGAGTTATTTTTAGTTTGTTACAAAACAATGATGAAGATCATATCAAATTTTAGTTATAGAAAGATGAGAGATGCTTTGCAACAATAGGGAATGAAGATTCAAGTGGACACATGTCACATCCAAATTAGATCCAAGATTACATTCTTTTCCTATATCTCTCTCTCTTTCTGATTCATTGTAGGGGTTCCAATCTTGAGTTTTCTTAGTATTGTGAGACTAGGGTTCTTAATATATTTTCATGACTGTGGTACCATTCTTCAGCATACTTCTCTTGTATGAACAATAGTATTTAAGCTAATATAGATAGTTCTAATCTATTTAGTGGTATTATGAGTTGTTTACATGCATCTTGAATGTATAGTTTCAAAGAAATAAAAACAAATGAGAAAGAATCTTCTTAGTTTCATTCTGATTCCCATCTCCTATCTCTATAATCTAAAATATCTTTTATGTTTAGGAACAAAGAACTTATACCCATTTACATCCCTATAAAGTTTTATGTTTAATATGTTTTTTTGTTGGAACAAGGGGCCAAATAAATGCTTAATGTATTTGATAGGGTTGCTAGTTATTTGAGAAGGATACTTCATGAGAATGAGGTATTCATGAACACCAATGTCTAATTTACAAAGTGATAAGATAGATCCGATATCTTGTTGTATGGAATATGTTAATGGTATTATAGATGTATGTGTGTGATTTGTGGAATTTCCCAATAGATAAGGCATTGGTCAGTTGTAGGATCAACTTGTTCTTACTATCACATATTTGAGGATTTTTTGAAATCAACAATTATAATCATCCATTTCCCTTTTCATTTAAGAGTTGAAAGAATGCCCTCACTTAGCTTATCAATTTATTAGGTCATGTCATTAGCTATTTCATGTCTATGATCTTTTCATAAGTATAAAAGATGTAAAGGTTTAATCTTCTTTATTTAGATTTAGTCTATGCTTTGAATACTGATACCATATGAAGAATCTATAGGTCCACCCACCTAAGTTTTATAGAGCCTAAAGTAGAAGGGTTTAACCTTATAATTGGCCCATGTCTAAAAGTATATGTTATAGATAGGAAGTAGTTGCCCCTAGATATATTCCATTCTCATCAGGGTAACTTGAAACCATAACATTTCAAAACACCAACAAAGTGAAAAATAGTAACTAGTTGCAATTGGTAGTTTTCCCAAATTGGGTTTCCATGTTCAATCTTGGTGTCTTTTGTGTTCATGTTATTTTCTTTATGATTATACAACTAATTTAATTAAGGTTAAAAACAATAAACATCTTAAGAAGTGATTATTTCAATCTGTGCCAAGTAAGACTAATTATTAGTGTTAACCAACTTTCCTATGTTAACTAAGTTACAAGAACATTTCATTTTCTATAGAGTTTGGTTTTGAATTATATTGACATCTTAAGGGATCTTGGATTTTTTGTGTGGTAACTAATTCATTCCTCACCTCTGAGTTACTCCTCTTATATTTTCAATAATTGGTATCAAAGCTTTTGGTGCTTGCAAAGAAGGTTTCAAGGACCTAAGCTAAAGATTAAGATGTCTTACAAAAGGGAGATTCGTAAGCTAAACAAAGATAACTTCCAAGCATGGTAGGAAATTATGAAGCTCCATTTGGAAACTATTCATGATAAAATATTGAAATATTTGGACAACAAATATGTGGCATCGACTATAAGTTTGATTGTGGAAAAAAAGAATCATAACATAACATTGATTGACATTGCTTATGCTCTCAATTATGCTGAATTTGATAAAGCCAAAGATTATGGTACTACTCATGAAATTTGGAACAAGATGAAGGATATATGTGGAGGTATTGATAATGTAAGGAGAGCTAAGGAAGAAAGTTTTAGAGGTTATTTTGATCAGATGAAGATGAAAGAAGATGAGAACATTGCATGGTACAGAGAAATAATCAAAGCTAGTGCGAGTGCAATTAGAGCTTAAGGTGGGAAAATTGATGATGTAACAATGGTTAGCAAGATACTTAGAACCCTTCTTATTTTTTATGCAATTAGAGTGTCATATATTCAAGAAATGAGATGTGATCCTAAGAATGATATAACTTTGGATGCACTAGTGGGAAGGTTGACAACATTTGAGTTAGATAACTTTGATAATTATATTCCTAACTCCAATGACCTGGAGTCTTCATTTCAAGAAAAAATATCACTCAACAAGAAAGCTACAAAATCTAAAAGCAATAAGTCTAATAGTGAAGATGAAGATGGTCCTAATAATGATCTTGAAGTCATTGAAGCATTTCTTTCAAGAAGATTTTAGAAAGGCAAAGGAAAGTACAAAGGAAAAATTCCTTTGATCTACCTATCTTGTGAAGAAGTTAGTCACACTGTTTCAAGGTGTCCAAACAAAGAAGGAAAAAATAAAGAAGCATGACAAGTACAAAGGAAAGACAAATTTCAAAAGCTAGAAAGATAAAGGCAAGAAATATAGTTACATTGCTAAAGATTCTGATAGTATTGAAGAAGATGAAATGGTTTACATTGTTGTTGAGGATGAATTAGATAATGCGAATGATAAGATGGATTTCATCTCTCATGTTAGTGAGAATTATACATGGATCAAAGATAGTGGTTGTTCTTAGCACATGACTAGTGATAAATCTAAATTTGAGCACTTGGAATACTATGATGGTGGGAGTGTTAGAAATTGAAATGATGAACCTTGTTATGTAAAGGAAAAAGGTTGAATTGCACTAACCAATGATCTCAAATATGACAATTCTTATTGGGTTGAAGGATTGAAGCATAATGTGCTTGGTGTGGCAAAATTTAATGACATTAGATTCAAGGTATAATTCATGAATAGGAAAGCCAAGATTCTATATGGAAAAGGAAATCTATTTGGGACTAGCACTCAAACAAGAGGTAAGCTATTTTACCTAGATCTAACTAAAAATTCATGTTTCATAGCTCAAGTAGAAGAAAGCTAGTTATGGCATAAAAGGTTGTGTCATGTGAATTTTGATAGCCTAGTCAACATAAGAAATAATAAAAGGGTTTGAGGCATTCCAAGCCTAAAGAAACATGATATGGGCATGTGGAAGAATTATCAAATTGGAAAGATGGAAAACACAAGTTTCAAAAGAAAGAATTATCATTATGAAGAAGGCTTGGAGCTGGTTCATACATACCTTTGTAGAACTATTGGGATACAAAAATACTCTAGAGATAATTACTTTATTTTTTGTGTTGATGATTATTATAGGATGATGAAAATTATGTATTTTAAGGATAAATCAAAAGCTATTCAAAAGTTCAAATGGTATCTGGATAGAGTTGAGAAATAAACAAGAAAGAAACTAAAGTGTCTAAGGTTAGATAGAGGAGGTGAATTCATCTGAAATGAATTGAATGAATTCTAAAATGAAAGATGAATCAAAAGACAAATATCTACACCTAGTACACCTCAGAAGAATGGCATTGTTGATAGAAGGAATATATCAATCATGGATTGTGCAAGGACACTAATAACAAAGAAGAATGTTGTGTTAGAGTAAATAAATAATTAATTAATTAATATTTATTCTATTTACTTAAGCTTACTTAAGTAAATGCATTTCATTAATTAGTTGTAGTCTAGGAGTTAGTTATAAGTTGTTGACAATACGGGAGTTTGTTCTTTCCTAAGTCATACTTATCCTCTCACATTGTTCGAGGACTTTCCACCTCATGTAGATGTATGCTTAGTTGTCACACTTATCTCCTAGCATCTTCTAGCTTCTTGTAGGAGATTCCTAGAGCTCTTTATATTTGGGCTCCCTCATTGTATTAACATAACATCACAATATCACTTTTCATCATATTGTAAATACATATTTTCTTGTGTTTGCATATTCTCTCTCTCTCATGTCCGTTTAGGGTTTTTCCCTTGCTCCACGCTCTTCTCTCCTTGGCTTCCCTTTGACAGGTTATTGCATGCAGGTGATCTTGGGTGTCTTTAGAGTTGGATTTCATCAACTCCAACATGGTATTAGAGCCTTCTTGCTGCTGCTTCGTTGAAGGATTTTTGAAGCTATGATTTGGAGTCATAAACCCTAGTTTGTTTTTACATTTTTTCTTCAAATTGAGGGATCAAAAAAAATTTAGAGCACTTTCAGCCCAAACGGACACTGCCATTGGTTTTAGAAGGCACTTTTCAACTAGGATCCATATAAAATTTGTGAATTTTGGAGACAGGGCTTCGGGAGGAAATTTTTTTTTACTTGCAGGGCTTTCCATACAGTCGTACAGACGATTTGTAGTTAAAAAAAATTTAAAAAGGAGAGCGCAGGCTACATCACCATGGTACCACCCTGTGGCCACCACAGAGCCACCTGCGCCCCACTCATGCTTGGCCCCAGACTGGCTACACTACCTTTGCTATGCCCGAACTCCTCTCAGCTCGTGCGCCACCATTTTTGGCAGTGACTCCAAATTGCGCCACCCTTTGTCACCACCTTTGTTGTTTGTCACTACTCTGCGAGCGATTGATGCTCATCCATGACCTCTACATCAGCCCTGTACACATCACCAATTGCATCAGCACCAGAAGCCACTGTGGGGGTGACAGGTGGCCTGGGTGCTACATGGCACCTTGCCACGTGGACCTGCCACATCAGATTTTTGCCACATGGCCCTCTTTTTTTACTATGAAGAGCCACTGGCCATCAAATTTAACATAGTGAAATGCTAACATCAGCACTACATCATCCACTTGCACCTCTCTATGGTTTATTTTGACCTACTCTTGGTTTTTTGGCCATAACTTGAGCATACAAAGGTATTTTTCTAATTCAAAAGAAGCACCAGAAAACTGGTTCCGAGACAAAGACATTGGTGTAGGTATTTTAAGATTTTGATGCATTTTTGTTACCCATTTTTTTAGTTGAAATCTGAAGTTCTATTTTTGATTTCGACATGAATATCTTTTGCATCCCATGTCAATTTTTTTAAAATTTTATATTTTTGGAAAGCTAGTTTTGTCACCTTTTCAAAAATGGGGTCCTTCTTCTTAGATTTTGGCCCATGCTCTTTCTATCATATTTTTGGCATTTTTTCTATATGGTGGATATCTTGAGTGTTTTAGGCCCAAGGATCATTTTCTTGGCATGGTTTCCTTTGTTTTAGGCTATACTATGTTTTGTATCAGCTTATTTTCAATTTTGATCATTGTAGCTATCATTTTGAAGCACTTTTTTGTATACACACTAAGATAAAGTGTCACTTTTGCATTTTTGGTTCATGAACGTTGTTTTGAGTTAGTTGTACCTGCACTATTTTCATAAAGCACCATGGGGAGGATAGTTTTCTATTTTAGGCATTATCCCTTTGTCAAGTGAGTGTCCCTTCTACTACATTAGCCCCATGCAGAGTCAGTTTGATCATGTCTTTATAGGTGTTTGTACCTCTTCCTCTCTCATTGTTCTTGGTTCATCTATAGGAGACTTTGGCCCACCTTTTTAGTTGCTTGTCATCTCACCCCGTCTACATTAAGGGGGGGTTATGCTGTTGTTCTAATTCTTCCGTGGTTTGATGGTTTGATAGTGTGAACTATGTATTCAGTGGTTGATCCTATATACAAGGTGATTGCAGTGGCTAGCTACCTATTTATTTTAGTGAGATGGATCATCTACCATATAGACATGCTCAGTTTGTGCCTTCTTCTTCCATGGATATTTTTTAGATCAACAGCTTTCTTTTTTATGAAAAATTTTGCAGCTTCTTCATGCTTCAGTGATGCTCTTCATGATCACTCTTTATTCCTGTTTTAGGGGACATTCCCCTAGTTGGAGGCTTCTTTAGTTCTTCGCTAGGTTCTTACCTCTTTTTGGGGGAGGGTTTTTCCCACGTGGTTTTCTCTCTTTCCCCATTTTCAGAGGTTGCATTTTGTTGCATTATACATGGGTACCTAACATGGCCTCATTGTCGGGACCCATTCTGCATTTCTACATTTCTTAATTTTGTGAGCTTAAGGCATTTCCCTAAGTTTCACTTAAGGGGGGGTGTTAGAGTAAATAAATAATTTATTATTTATTATTTATTCTATTTACTTAAGCTTACTTAGGTAAATGCATTTCATTAATTAGTTGTAGTCTAGGAGTTAGTTATAAATTGTTGAAAATACGGGAGTTTTTTCTCTCCTAAGTCATACTTATCTTCTCACATTGTTCAAGGACTTTCCACCTCATGTGGATGTATGCTTAGCTGTCACACTTATCTCCTAGCATCTTCTAGCTTCTTGTAGGAGATTCCTAGAGCTCTTTATATTTGGGCTTCCTCATTGTATTAACATAACATCACAATATCACTTTTCATCATATTGTAAATACATATTTTCTTGTGTTTTCATATTCTCTCTCTCTCATGTCCATTTAGGGTTTTTCCCTTGCTCCACACTCTTCTCTCCTTAGCTTCCCTTTGACAGGTTATTTCATGTAGGTGATCTTGGGTGTCTTCAGAGTTGGATTTCATCAACTCCAACATGTTGCTATCAAATATTGGAAGAAACAATTAGTACTATAGTTTATACCTTGAACTAAGTTCAGCTTAAGAAGGACTCAGATCTAAAACCTTTTGAATTATGGTATGACTATAAATGTAATGTTTTTTTATTTCAAAGTATTTGGAAGAAAATTTAATATTATGAAGGATTCAAGAAAAGGAAAATTTTACGTGAAAAGTGATGAAGGCATATTCTTGGAATACTCTAATAAGAGAAAAGCATACAAATATTTAAATCTATCTACTCACAAAGTTATAAAAAGTGCACATGTAAAGATTGATGAATTTGTAGAAGACTGTGAAGAACAAAGAAGGGAAGGACCTGAAAACTATAGAAAATTTGTTTACTATGAGCCTAATACTTTACCTAAAGTTTAAGAAAATGGCAATCAACAATCTTCACCACTTGAGTCCCCAAAATACCTAGTTCAACCCAAGTTGTAGCCAATGTAACCCAAGTCACAATTTGAAGGACTCAAGTTGTAGTCAAAAGGACTTGAGTTTCAGCTAGTGCAAACTGAGTCATTTGATGGACCTAAGTCATAGATAGTGGGACCTAGGAATCATTCAAAAGATCATGATGAACCTAGTGAACTTAGAAAGAAGGAGCCCCAACTTGCTAGATATGTTAGAAGGCATCATGCACCTAAGAAAATCATTGGAGATCAGTTAGAAGGTATAATGACAAGGAACAAATTAAAAGGTACATGTTTTCTTACTAAGTTTGAACCTAGAGCTATCAAGGATGGATTAGAAAATGAAAGCTGGATTGAGGCAATGAATGAAGAGATTGATTATATTAAAAGGAACAAAAAATGGACTCTTGTTCCTAGACCCAAGGAAAAGAATGTAATTGGCACAAAATGGGTTTTTAAAAATCAATTGACTGAGATTGGAAAAGTTTCAAGAAATAAGGTAAGGTTAGTTTTCAAGAGTTATGCTCAAGAATAAGGTACTAAATATGGAGAAACTTCTTCTCCTATTTCTAGACTAGAAGGTGTTAGAACACTCCTTACATATGCAGCACACAAAGGAGTCAAAGTATATTAGATGGATGTAAAATCAATATTCTTGAATGGAATCTTAGAAGAGGAAGTCTACATTGAGAAATTAGAAGGTTTCATTGATCCTAGAAAAAGGGACATGGTTTGCTAATTACACAAAGAATTGTATGGTCTCAAACAAGCCCATAGAGCCTAGTATTAAAGGTTACATAATTATCTCATAAAGATTTCTTTTCAAAGAATTAATGATAACAAAAACCTATACATCAAAGAAGGACCAAATAAGAAGATTGTGATGGTAGAAATCTTTGTGGATGATACATTATTTACTTGAAATGATGAATTGTGTAAATCTTTTTCTCTAGAAATGAGTAAGAAATTTGAAATTTCAATGTTTGGAGAGATTAAATTCTTTTTTTCATTTCAAATTCAAAAGATGAAGGATGGTATCTACATTACTCAATCAAAATACATCAAGGAGGTATCGAAGAAATTTGAAATGAAGGATTCTAGACTAGTTGGAACACCTATGTCTACTAGACATAAGCTTTCCAAAAATGATGATTCCAAGGAGGTATACTATATTACATATAGATCAATGATTCGAAAACTTTAGTGTGGTACACACAAGACTTGATATAGCATTAGTAGTTGGTATGCTGGCTAGATTCTCTACTAATCCTAAAGAAAATCATATGATGTAATAAAAAGAATTATGAGATATTTTAAAGGTACTAAAGATTATGGTTGTGGTATAAGAAAGGAGACAACTTCAAATTGAGAGCATTTAATGATGCTGATTAGGAAGGAAGTGTTGATGATAGGATTAGCACTAGTGGTGGATAATTCTTTCTTGGAAAGAGGCTAGTATCTTGGACAAGAAAGAAGTAGAACTATATCTCTCAGTCTACAAAAAAAGTAGAGTATGTTGTTGCAATATTCAATTATTCCAACATTGTGTGGTTCAAACAACTGTTGTTAAGTATAAAGGAGGAGATTAAGGACCTAGTTGTTATCTTCTGTGATAACACCAATACAATCAACATATCCAAGAATCTAGTGATGCATACCAAGACTAAGCACATTACAATAAAATATCATTTCTTGAGACAATTAGTGCAAGGCAAGGAGGTGAGATTGGAATATGTGAATATAAAAGAATAGAATGCAGACATATTCACCGAGCCATTACCTAAGGATGCATTCTTGTATCTATGAGGTAAGCTAGGGTGTTGGAAATATTCAAGAGAGATTTAGATCTTAATTGTAATCATCCAATTACCATTTATTTCATCAAATCTAATCTACTTGAATGCATGAGAAATATAAAACATTCATAACACTTGAACACAATGATTTGGTGAACTAGAAACCTTCCAAATAGAAAGTAAAATTGGGGTGGGGATGATACCCTCAAAACTTTGATACTACAACATAAAGTTGGCCGGTTAAGGCTTACATTGATCAATTCTGATGATTTTCCCTATTAGGAGAAAATAGGACTACTAGGTCCACCTTGTTAGAGGTTTTACAAATACACAATCAAGTATGCACTTGGTAAAGAGATTTGAGAAAAGATTGTTAAGTATACCTTGTTAAAGGATTTGAACTAGTTTCACCTATTAGGATGAAGTAGTAGATCTTTGACTTACAACTAAATTTTTGATAGAGATTCCTTGAAGTATTGATCACCTTTATGTGATGGATTTGTCTTTTGCTACTCCTTTATTGATATGGCCTTATAATACACTTTTTCTATTACTGATTCACATTCGCATGCTTCTTTTCCACATTAATGTCATAGTTTGATATGATACAATATATTACATATATATCAATCCAATTTACATAATTACAAATTCAGCCATCATACAAGTTAACACCAATATTACAAAGTTATCCCATATGTAGATACTCAGGTTCTAAAGACTAACTTGGTGAAGTTCTAATACTTGACGTCCACTGTCATTACTCAACATTGTCATGCACTCAGTAGAAGTAGAAGCTCAGTCCATACTAATCACTTCAATGTAGTCTTGAACTTGGCTTTCACTAGTGACTCAATAGATACTATGTAAGTCAGTATAAACTAAATTACTTATTTACCATGACTGCACTAAGTAAACACTAATCTCCATACAACTTAGTTAAAACTGGCTTCGCTTTACATGAAGTGCTAGCTTAGTAGAAACTACAAAGCTTGGTAACCACTAGAATGCTTAGGTTGAACTATTAAACTTCATATTGAATGAATTCACTTGGTAACCACTAGAATGTTTGGGTTGAACTGTAGTGCCTGGTGGCTACTAAAATACATGGCAAACACTTGTAGACTATTCAATAAGCTTGGTAGCCATATAGAATCTGAATAAGTGTTCTCACTAATAACAAACTTGACTAAATGTCAACTGTCTCCCCCTTTGGCATTAGTGACAAAAACACTTATTAGCCAAAACTTATCTACATCTCAATGTGATACTAGGTCGGTATGGGATAATATTTTTTTGAGATTTTTCAAAATTTGTCTTTGTACATATATACAATATACTATATCTGAAAATTCTCTACTATATGAAATTTCTCCCTTTGCATGATTCTCCCCCATACAATATACATAGCATAACAAGTATCTCTTCCCATATATAGCATATTAAGTATCTCTTGCCCTTTTTGAGAATAATGCCAAAGATTTATTCAGAACTTATTTACATGGAGACACCAAAATGAGAAAGAAAATTAGAATGTACCTTAAGAATGAGTGATAAGGTCTTATCTCAATTCTCTTGCAAAAATTTTCATGTATGTAGACCAACTTTCACTTCAACAGATAGTTGCATCATGGGATCTGCAATGGAGAAGTTGTTGTCACAGATCAATGTTTTTTAAAAAAAAATATGCTTTTTTTTGTATCCATGATGGGAAGGATCATATTCTAAATATCTATTAGTGTAGACTAGATCCTTTCTTCTTCTCTCAACAACTCTACCTGCATATCTAACAAGAATTTGATTTTCATATGATGTGCAGAGCTTGAACTAGAGTCAAGTTGAAACTATTGTGCACTAGCCTTCAGATCTTCATCAATCTTTATTAGTTTTCTCTTTATCTCCTTTGTAAACTTGGTAACATCACACAAATTTCAAAAAAGTGATGTTACATTTGTGCAAGAGGTTTCAAGATTGGTCAAAATTGAGGAAAGCTCCACTTGTTGGATAGCTATTTGGTGAGAAATGTGCTCAAGCTCTTTATTATCAAATTTCTTTTCTACTTTCTCAATCAACTTATCTTGACTGCTAGTGTCCTCATTAAACTTCTAGATTGCCTCTTCTAATTGCAACAAAATATGTTGAGAAGTATCAACTTCAACACCTATAGCCTTAGTCAAGATATTCTTGGCATCATCTATGATTTTTTTATTCTCTGTCTCTCTCCTCTATAAGTTTATGCTATTTTTCTTTCTTTTGGAGGAGTTCACCAACTATGTGCATTTGATCCATAGTGAGATTGTAAATATACCATTTGGGAATTTCAATCTCCTCATCTAGGTCTATACCCTCCTTTATCTCCTTTCCTTTTCTCAAAAATCTTGTTCTCAGTTAAGCCTTAGGTTCAACTATCTTATTCTTAATGCCTTTGAATCCAGTATGGAAACAATAGTAGAGATAGTAGGACCAGCAGTGAAAATTTATACAGTGCCAAAAGATGGAATACTAATTGGTATGCTTACTGAATCCAAAACTGAATTACTTATAGAAGTATCCAAAACTGTAGTAGCTAGATATGTAGAATCCAAAATTGTAGTACTTACTATAGAAGAGCACAAAATTGTAAAAGATATTGTATCCATTGCTGATGATGCTAACTCAATGGCTAAAGAAGAGGGATGATGCAGCTTGACAAATGAAATGATAGAAACTTCTATCAATGATGTGATGAGCTATGAGGGTGTGAAGAAATTGAACATTTGATGTGTTAGTAATTGTCACAATCAAACTTATTGAAGCTATCTCCAAGTTTGATGATGTTGCAAGTTTAGCTGGAGAGTGAGGAAGTGAGGCAATGATAGTTGTAGCTATCTTGACTGGGTCAATATCCTAATCATCTTCCTTGGTTTCCTTAGTATCTTCTTCCTCTTTCTCTTCTTCATCATCCTTCATAAGCTCTTGATAATCAACTGTGACAAATTGAGTTGAATCTTCATCATTATCTTCATCCTTGTCACCATCATCACCATCACCTTTGATCTCCACTAGATACTCAATCAGTTTGTGAAGATGAAACATATTTGTCCATGTGTTTTTGGAATTCATCACAATATGCTCTATGTCCTTCATCAAAACTAGACAAGTATTAAACTTAAGTGTCATTTTGTTCTCATTGTCTTCCAATGCCTTATTTACCTTTGCATCTGTCAAGGTGGGTAGCAACTATCTTAAGGTTTGTGCAAAAATATCTTTGATAGTTTGCTTGGTGTTCTCCCATCTTACCTTGATTTTCTCTAACAAAATACAAGGGATCTATTATTCTAGCTGGTCTGGAGATTATTTCCATTGGCCTATTTTGTCCATGACCAAATCTTCAACCTCCTTCTATTCTGCTAATGTCCTTGTCTCATACTTGAGAGCTTTGAAGTTATGTACACCTGCTCCTTCTCTCAATACCTTGAGTCTTTCCTAAAAAGTGGGTGGAGGTTGGTTATAGATAACATCACCACCTTCCTTATCTTCCTTCTTCCTTGATCTACTAGTGAACACTGCAATGGATGGCTTAGGTGACATTTGATGATCACCTTGCCTTTCTTCTTCACGAGTTCTTCTTCCTTTTCTGATTCCTCTTCATCCTCTACTTCTTCAACATCTTCTCCTTTACCCTTGATCAACATAAGAGGTGTACTTGTTTTGAGTTTGGCTATCTGCCTCTTACCTTTTACTAACCCCATATGGAAGCTTAATTTCAAACTCTATTCTTGCCTTGGCCTCATCATATGTTCCAAAGTATGGTGCCTTAGGATCAATAGGCTCATCCTTGGTTTCATCAATGTTTACCTCATAGGGAAGAGGTTTCACCCATACAACTCTGGGTCTCACTACCTGAATGTAGACTCTATCACTGTCTACCATGAAATAAATATCATTTTTGTAATATTCTACCAATTTATTGGGTATCTTTAATCTATTATTTATTTTCTCCTTGTAGACATCAAAATAGTTATCCATAATGCTAAAAAAATTCTCTCCCATTTTAGAAATATATTCATTAATCTAATATAATATTGGCAGATCTTTTCTCCATACTACTATGACTTTGAAGTGAAAAAAATTTGAACATAGCAAAATAAGTAAGTCAACAAAGAATTTAATTTGCAAGGGTTGTTCTTGGAAGTTCTAATACTTTCCATGTTTTTGTTGAATTGCTTCAACAACAAATTTGCAAGGTCATATGACAGATTATTCTTCACAACCTTGTATGCCAAGTCAATAGCTTCACATGACATGCTATTGGGACAACTATAAATCTATTGGGCTATCACATGTATACCAAATTTTAGTTTTGCATCATTTACACAACTAATCTTCATGCCTCTACCGTCCCACTCAGATAGGGTTTTCTTTTCCAACTCTACTTGACCTAGGGTTTTAGTTACTTTGGCCTTGGTGAGCATGGGAAGACTAGTAATATGATGAATCATCTTCTTGGTGATCACAACTAGTTGTTCAAGCCATAACTGACCATTGTGAACTTGGCTAATGATGTATCTAATTCATTTTATTTGAGAGCTTTAGTGTAGGTGAGGAATGTGGGTTAAACCCTTGTCTTCTAAATGTTTATGCTCAAGTTTAAGAGTCCCATTCACACACAGTTCACCTAGGGCATCATCCATTTCTAGGGTTTCAATTTCCTGAACTGCACACTTAAAATGAGTTTGAATGTCATTAATGAGAAGTACCTTTGGAGGAATCTATGATTGCACTCCATTTGGGTCAAGGGTTTCAACAATCACCAACACAAGTTTGAAATCAAGTGTTTTCCATTCTACTCCTCAGACCAATATCTCTAACCCTTTCCTTGCTTTGCTGCTACTACTTGATGCCATGGCTACTCGATAAGCTATGAAAACTTTAAAGAACTTAGCTACAAATTTTTCTTGAAGTCACTTGGTCACTCTGCAATTTGCTTCTTCACAATAACACTTAGATTTCTTGGAAAAAATGAATTCAATTTCTTTCTTTTTGTTAAAATTTCACCATTAATGCTTAGTACAAGGGCTGTTATGATGACATCATGCTTAACAAGCTATCATCCACTATCTATTGGATTACTTAGTAAAGGCTCCATAACTCAATAATCAAACATGTTCTTGTTACTCCCAAATTTTCTCGGTAGAGTCCATGACCCAACCTTGCTCAGTAGAGAAGTCAACTTAGTGATAACTAATACCAATCTCACTTAATGATCCTTTTGTATCTTGAATACTAATTTGGATCTTTGCTTCCTTTCAATTCGAACTATTTGGATATGATCTTGACAATACAGTTCTAGTTCTTCCTTAAGAACTTAGTTGGAAATGGTGGAGTCACCCACTTCTTGAGTGAGAAGACCATCATTGCTTGAACTAGCATGCTTGGTATATTTAGGAATCCATTATTGCTTCATCTACTTTCGAATGTTATCTACTTTTTCTTTCTTCTCATCTTCAAATCTACTTGTATTCATGAAATTCTTGGCTAGATGACCAAGTTTGGTACAAGTGAAACATCTTATGGTGGTATCTCTCTTCCTTATGTGATCTTTAACATAGTTCATGCTAATGTGTCCATATTCTCTACAATAATGACATCTACACCAAGTGTTTTAGTCCCAACCAATTATTGCTTTCATAATTTTTTCTACTAGATTGAATGACTGAGATCTAAATTTAGATGCCTTGTGACCTTGTTTCTTGCATTTGTGACACTTTCCCTCAAATTTTGGTTTCTCTTTACATTCATTAGCCCTATGACCATGCTGATTGCAATTTTAACATTTACCATTGAATTTTTCTTTACCATTACTCCAACATTTGTTTGATATATGATCTATCTTACCATAGTGATTGCAAGTAAGTCTTTGATTCCTTTGAACACCTTGTTCGAAGGATTCACCTTCTTCTTTGTATCCAATTCCTGCTTTAGCTTTTTGTCTATAGCGATTCTACTCATTCAATTGATTCATGTTTGCTTGGGATTTCATCATTCTTTCATTGATTTTCTTTTCAATGTTTAGGTCAATTTTCAATCTTTCACTAATTTTCTTTTTAGATCTCAGCTCATTTCTTATTCTTTCATTGATTTTTATTTCCAAATTTAGGTCATTTCTCAATCTTTCATTGATCTATCTTTGGGTCATGATTTCCTTATTTGCATTGGAGATTTGATCCATAAGATCTACATGTTGAAGGGATTGGTTTTGGATCTCATTGTTTCTTCCATCCATTTCTTCTTTCATCTTGTTCCTCTATTCCAAGATTTCACATAACCTTACTGACTGAATTTCCTATTCTCTTTTAAGATTTCTTACTTCTTCTTGTAGGGAACCATTCTTCTCTAAGAGTTCTTTGATTGCATCATTTGCTTCATCTGAACTACTTGAAGGGGAAAAGTCTTCAATTCTTTCTTCAATGTATTGATGATCATTCATTTGATTTGCAAGTTCCTTCCTTCTTTTTAGGGATTGGGAAAGTTGCTCCTTAGCTTTCTTGAGTTGTGCAATTGCCATTTCTAGATCCAACTTTTCATTGTCAATTCTCTTATCAAGTCTAAATATCTCTATATTCTTGATCTTTACTCAAGCTGTTAAACTTCCTCTTGAGAACCACAAGGCTATAATACCAATTGTTAGAAATATTCAAGACTAGCTAGGTTACTAAGAGGGGAGGGGTGAATCAATAACCTCAAAAACTTTATCAGATTTAGATCTTAATCATAATAATCTAATTACCATTTAGTTCAACAAATTTGATCTACTTGCATGCATTAGAAACATAAAACATTCATAACACTTGAACACAATGATTTGGTGACCCAAAAACCTTCCAAATAGAAAGTAAAATTAGGGTGGGGATGATACCCACAAAAATTCAATACTATAGCATAAAGTTGGCTGGTTAAGGCTTACATTGATCACTTCTAATGATCTTCCCTATTAGAAGAAACTAGGACTACTAGGTCCACCTTGCTAGATGTTTTACAAACACGCAATGAAGTATGCACTCAGTAAAGAGATTTGAGAAAAAATTTTAAGTCTACCTTGTTAAAGGATTTGAACTAGTTTCACCTATTAAGATGAAGCAATAGATCTCTAACTTACAGTTGAATTGCTGATAGAGATTCCTTGAAGTAATGATCACCTTTATGTGATGGATTTTTCTTTTGCTGCTCCTTTATTGATATTGCCTTATAATACACTTTTTTTGTTGTTGATTCACATTTGCATTCTTGTTTTTCACATTATTGTCACACTTGGATATGATACAATACATTACATACATATACAAATACATACATACATGTATACATACATACATACATACATACATACATATATCAATCCAATTTACATAATTACATATTTAGCCATCATACAAGTTAACACCAATATTACAAAGTTGACCCATATGTAGATACTTGGTTTCTAAAGACTGACTTGATGAAGTTCTGATAGTCAGTGTCCACTATAATTACTCAACATCATCATGCACTCAATAGAAGTAGAAGCTTGGTCCATACTAATCTCTTTAATGTAGTCTTGAACTTTTTTTTCACTGGTGACTCAGTAGATACTATGTAACTCGATATAAACTAAATTACTTGTTTATGATGACTGCACTCGATAAACACTAATCTCCATACTGCTCGATTAACACTGGCTTTGCTTTACATAAACTACTAGCTTAGTGTAAATAATAAAGCTTGGTAACCACTGGAATGCTTGGATTGAACTGTTAGACTTCATATTGACTGAATTCACTTGGTAACCACTGGAATTCTCAGGTTGAACTATAGTGCTTAGTGGCTATTGAAATGTATGGTAAACACTTGTAGACTATTCAATAAGCTCGGTAGCCATATTAAATCGAAATAAGTGTTGTCACTAATAGAAAACCTAATTGAATGTAAACATAGGGGTCATTCCCCTATCTAAATCTCACTAATTAGATTTTAGTGATGCATCAACCAAGCATTTTGAAGATCAGTCAAGTTGATGTAGTATTGTTAAAGAAGATTGCATATAAATATATACATCAAGTACATGGAAACTACATTCATTATTGTCTTTGGCATAAGATTTCAAAGAGGGATAGTTTTTTATAATATTGTAGAGAAATTTTCGTAAATGATGTCAAAGAGGGAGAACTTGAAATTTTGTCATATCAAAAATTTTGAGTTGATATCAAAGAGGGAGAGTTTGCTATTAGAAGGAGATATTGCAATCATTGTAATCAAAGATTGATGATAGAGGGAGTTCACATGATAGAGGGAGTTTTCATGGATGAGAATTAGAATGAAACTAAGAATATTATCCTTACTTCTATTTTTCTCTATGTTGGAATTACAATACGAAAGGTAAACTTCTGAGGGGGGGGATGAGTTAGTAGTTTAAACTTGGACCCATAAAAAATTTCACCACACATCCATCTCATGCATTCAATGAGTAAACTAAAATAACATTTAAAGAATATACATCTAAATCATGTATACATGTAAGGATTCACACACATAACACTAGATATGAGTGCCTAGAAACCCTCCAAGTGAGAAGCTAAAACTGGGGTGGGGATGACACCCACAAATCTTCACTACTATAGTAATAAAGTATAACATGATCTACCATGTGAAAGGTATGCCTTGTTAAAGGCTTACAAAGGTTGTTAGGTCTCACCTTATTAGCAGATTTCAACATTCTGTTAGAAGTGTGCCTTGTTAGAGGACTTCAACTTATAGCTAAATAAGCATCCTATTAAAGGACTTCATATAATCTGTTGGGACTACTCTGTTAAGAGATTTGACTAAAATCACCTGTTAAAATGTCTCATCATAGATCCTATGGTTGGCATTTGCTTTCCTAATAATAGATCACCTCTAAGCAATGTCTTCTTGATCCTTTTTGATCAAATGTCTCAATGTCATATCCTTTACTCTATCCTATATTATTCTCTAACTTGTTAGAATCTGAAAAGATTAATAACCCAGAAAACTAGTGCAAAGAATAAATATCTAAACTATGAATGCAAATGATACAAAATCAATATAGCAACATAGAGTTAGTCTCCAAGAGAGAAATTCAAATGCTAGAAGCAAAATAACATTAAGAGGATGCAAAAACAAGAGATGCAAATACAAGCCAGGTAGCATGCTTATATAAGCTAGGAAGAGGGAGGAGGTGGCAACACCAACCAATTAGGAGCAACCATCTATCAGACTAAAGATAGCAAAGTATCTTCCCAAGATAGCTAATGGATGCTCACATGTAGGAAGGTGACACCTCACAACCATTCACCTAATAAGACATGCTTTATTAACCTAAGCCAGATTATTAAAAGTGTAGGAAAAACCTAGCAAAATAGGAAAAATAAAAAAACTACACTAACACCCCCACATAAGTGAAGCTTAGGTGGATGTAGAAATGGGTCCCGAAAAGTCAAGCCTAATGAGGTACCCATGTACATAAGATTTCCCAAAAGAGAGAGAAAAGAGACCCCCCAAAACAAAGTTAGGACTCCAAGTGAGAGGAAGAGGCCCCCCCAAAAGATGAAGCATCTCGCACCCACAACAAAGCTTACAAATGAAGGAACTTTCTCTTAGTGAAGGGTTTGGTGAAGATATCATCAACTTGCTCAGAAGTCAAAAAATAGCAAAGGTCAATGACATGACCATGGATGAGCTCTCGGATGTAGTGCATGTGGATCTCTATGTGTTTGGTCTGTTGATGATGAACTGAATTCTGTGAGATCTAAATGGCACTTTGGTTGTCACAAAATATGACTAATGTCTATCTAATCTGGATACCAAATTTAGTGAGAAGATGTTGAAGCCAAATGGCCTCAGTGGTGGCATTTACAACCCCCTGATACTCAGCCTCAGTAGAAGATAGAGCAATAGCATACTACTTTTTGCTCGATCAACAAATAGGACTTGACCCAAGTGAGAAGCTATACCCTGAAGTAGACCTGTGATCCTCAGAATCACCTACCCAATCAGAATCTATGTAGCCCACCAAATCAAGCTCAATAACTACTGCATAGTGAATCCCACAACTATGAGAACCTTGAATATAGTGAAGGATCTGCTTGGCTGCTTTCTAGTGCAGCTCATGGGGCTCCTACATGAATCAAGAGACCATGCCTACAACATAGGAGATGTTAGGTCTCATATGAGTTAGATAAATGAGACTCCCAACAATTTGGTGGTACAAAGTGCCATCAACAAGTGGAAAAGAACATTGAGCCTCAAGTTTGACTCCAAAAAGGAAGGGAGTCAAAGCAAGCTTATAGTCAACCATATGAAACCTCAAGAGTAAATCTAGAGCATACTTGGATTGTGTGATGGTAATCCTAGAAGGAGATTGAAGGATCTCAATCTTGAGAAAGTGAAGCAACAAGCCCAAGTTAATCATCAAAAAATTGTCTTGAAGGGCCACTTTGATAGCCTTCATGGTGGGTGAAGAATTTCCTATGATCAACAAGTCATCAAAATACAAAACCAGAAATATAAGTGAATCACCCTATTGAAAAATGTAGACATTAGGATAAAAATGGCACCGAGTGAACCCAACTAATAGAAGGAAAGAATCCATCTTGGCATACCAGGCCCGAGGAGCCTATTTGAGGCCATAGAGAGACTTTTGAAGATGGCACACAAGTGAAGAATCCTGAAGGAAGCCTTGTGGCTGCTCCATGTAGATCTCCTCATGAAGGTCACCATGAAGAAAAGCACTCTTCACATCCATCTAATGCACTTCCCAATGATTAGTTGCAGCAATGGCAAGAACAATTTGAATGGAATTCATTCGAGCAATTGGTGCAAAAGTCTCACAGTAGTCAATCTGAAGAACCTGGGAGAATCCTTTGGCGACCAAGTGAGCCTTGTGTTTGTCAACTAACCCATATGCTACAAATTTTGTTTGATAGATCCACTTACATTGAACAATTTTTCTTCCTTTAAGAAGAGGGACAAGATCCCAAGTGTGGTTCCGCATCAAGGAACTATACTCTTCTTGCATAGTTGTATCCCACTCAGGATTACCAGAAGCCTCATGAAAGGACTGTGGATTTGAGGTAGTAGCAATGAAGACATGTGGAACATCTTGGAGTTGTGAATGAGTTCACCTGGTGTTTGATGGATGCCCAACCCAATCACCTGCAGATTGTAAGGTCTGTCTAGCCCAAAGAGGACATGAAGATGGAGAATCTAGAGGGGAATCATTAACCTCTAAATGATGACTAGGAGAGGAAGGAGGTGAGTTCTCTGAATCACTTTCTGCATCAAAAGTAGATGTAGAATAATATTTAGGTGAATTTGACTCATCAGAAGATCTATCATGTATTCCAAGTGACTAGAATGTCAAGGTAGAAGGAGTTGGAGAAGTGATAGAAAGTGAGCTTGAAGATCCCTCCTCAAACTAAACACTCCTCTCAATGAATAACTCATGTGTAGTAGGGTGGAGCAACTAATAACCCTTCACACCATCAAGATAACCTACAAATATGCAAGGTTTGCTTCGCGGATCCAAGGCCTTATGTTTCTCTATAGGAATGTGGGCCCATGTAGGGGAGCCAAAAACTTGAAAGTGCTTAACTAATGGTTTTTAACCACTCCAAGCTTCAAAAGGAGTAACTCCCTTCAAGGCTCGATGAGGAACATGGTTCTGGATATAAAAAGCACAGTTAATGGCTTCTGCCCAATGCTATGGTGCAAGAGATCTAGAGTGAATCATACAATTTTCCATTTCCTTCAAAGATCTATTCTTCCCTTCTACAACACCATTTTGCTAAGGATTGTATGGAACTGAATGCTGTAAATCAATCCCCTTTGAAGTGCAAAATCTTTCAAACCAATGGTTGACATACTCACCACCATTTTCTGTGTGCAAAACCTTGATGGCTTTCCCAAATTGCTTTTCTACAAAAATTTTGAAGTCTTGAAAATGATCAAATACCTCTAACTTATGTTTGAGAAAGTACACCCATGTGTATCGAGAAAGGTCATCAATGAATGTGAGGACATATTGGGCCCTGCTGAAATAAAGATGTTGAAATGGACTAGCCAAATCACTGTAAACTAACTCTAGTATCTGTGAAGCTCTCCATGCTTTACTTTTGTCAAACTTTTCCTTAGGAGGCTTACCAAGAATGCAACCTTGGCAAACACCTCCTGAGAATTGAACTGAAGGCAACCCTGTGACCGTGCTCTGTTGGTTGAGCTGATGCAAATAGAAGAATTTAAGATGGCCAAACCACTCATGCCATAATTTACTCACCTCATTAGAGTGAGTGAGAAAAAAAAATGAAGGAGGATCAGGAACAAAGTGAGAAAAGATATAGAGTTGTGATTGATGATCTGCTCTCCCAACTGCAACTACAGAATCACTATGCAACTCACATATCTCCACTGAATCAAGAGTGAACTCAACCCGCTTGCCTAAACCTGTGTGAGTGATCTGGTATATTGATAGGAGATTAGTTGATAATGAGGGTACACAAAGAACATCATGGAATATGCCATCCCCTACATCAACAAACCCTCTCCCACACACCTCAATAGGAGTGTCATCACCCATCAAAATAGAAGGCATAGTACATGGCTCCAATGATGCAAGTTCTTCCTTAGATGAAGCCATGTGGTGTAAAGTACCTGAATCAAGAACGCAAGTGGATGGTGAGGAAGCAACTGCAACAAGAGCCTTTCCCTTTCCTTTCCTCTTGTTGTTTTCTTTTGCCTTGTTAGACTCTTCATTAGAACTTTGTTTGATAGACTCAGGAACACTAATATTCTTCTTCTTAATAATTTCTATCAAGTGATCAATTTGTTTCTTTGAACATTTATGTTCATCATGACTAGGTCTTTTACAATAGGTACATTTAACCTTTTCTTTCTTAGGCTTATCGCCCTTAGAGGATGAGGTATCAATAGTTTCTTTTGAAGCAATTGGTATCTAATCCTTCTTTTCCTCACTATTATTTTGTTTCTCATCCTTACTATTGTTGTTACTACTTTGTCCTTTTTGTTCTTTTGTGCCTTGGTTGGTAGCTAAGGCATGCGACTTAGAGGACTTAAGAGTGCCCATCTAGATTAGCTTGTCATGTTCTTGAGTGAGATTGATAGAAAAATCATCTAGAGATGGCATGGTGAATTGAGTACCAAGTACACCCTTAGTAGCATAGAAGGTAGAGAAAAACACAGAATATTCTAAACTTAGCTTAGAGAGAATACTAAGAATCAGTTGTTCATCTTTCTTTTCAATTCTACATTGTTTTAACTATAGCCTTAGTGATTTCAATTTGGTGAAGAAATCTTGGATTGTGTTGAAATTAATTGGACTTAAACTAATTAATTCATTTTCCAACATATGACCCCTCATTGAATCTTGTGTGCCAAATAGTGTTTCTAGCTTTGTCCATATTTCATTTGGTGTATCCAAAGACTCAATGTGAAATAGCAATTCAGGAGAAATAAACAAACACAATGTTCCATATGCCTCATCAAATTTGTTAAACCACTTAGGCTTATCTTCCTCTTTATTAGGTTTAGTTTCAACTCTTATAGTTATCCTATTTAATCCTTCTTTCCTTAAGTGAATTGTCATGCGTGATTTCCACTCAAAGTAATTGTATGGAGTTAGGACTGGAATAATTGTTTGATCCATGATGAAGAAATACATAGAAGAAATGCTAAAAAGAAGAGAACCCAACCACGACAATGCCACACCCCCCCCCCCCCAACTTTTTTACTCAATCAAAGAACCTCCCCAAAAGAAAATAAATATGATTTACCACTTTATTTTAGTGCATTTACAACTACCACTAGAAATAAATACTTAGTGGTCTTGATTTTAATGCATTACAAACCCTCATGAAGAGCATATGCTGAAAGTGAAACTTATGCACAATAATCAAGGAAATAAATAGCACCACTGTGATCTACTCAAAAAATCATGCACTTTCAAAAAAAGAATCACCTTGATATGAGGTCGTATGAGAAAGTTATGATCCTCTAAAGTTTCCAAAATGAGAACTGTGCATAGTTATGGCCAAGAATCTAAAATTTCTAAAAAATTTATGCATGAAAATAAAAAAACAACTCCACTAGTGGATAGAGCACAAAAAATAGCCAAGGTCATAATAAGAATCGTCAAAATTGGAGTCTGTACGAGCAAGAACGAGACATTTGAAAACTGCGTTCAAATTTATGACTGCCAATGGAGAGGGGTACGGTTGTAGCTTTCTGCACTCAATTTAAAAACATATATAGATTTCATGCAAAATCTAAAAGATACCTAGTTGGTTTTTTGGGGTTACAAACAAAACCCAGAAAGCATTTCTCTTGTTGATGTACAAAAGATGTAGCTGTAGTGTAAATCCGACAACTTTAACAATAAAAAATGGCCCCAACAACCAAAAAATGACCCCAGCAACCAAAAGATGTCATGAACAGATTGAATCAGCTACCTAAGTCAATAAATGGCATGCTAGAACCTACAATATTGATTGAAAACACCAAATATGCAAGTTGGTTGTTAGATTTGAGATTGAAACCCTAGTTTTGCAACTTGTATGACGATCTCTGATCTCAGTGAAATGAAAGCCAAATTTGACTTTCTCAAGCCTATTGGATGCATTGGAACAAGTAGAAATGTTGCAATCAGTTAGAGATTAAAATTTTTTTTGTCAAACTTTTCTAATTCTCAAGATCATCTGAAGATGCGAGAGAAGAGCATACTAGGCTTTTCAAAAATTTATAATAAAATTTATTAGCCCCCCCTAGAATCTCTCAAATAAGGAAACTAAAATCTACTCTTGCATGTAGAAAAGCTCTGATACCATGTTAGAATCTAAAAAGATTAATAACCCAGAAAACTAGTGCAAAGAATAAATATCTAAACTATGAATGCAAATGATACAAAATCAAAACAGCAACACAGAGTTAGTCTCCTAAGGTAGCTAATGGATGCTCACATGTAGGAAGGTGACACCTCACAACCATTCACCTAATAAGACATGCTTTATTAACCTAAGCGAGATTATTAAAAGTGTAGGAAAAACCTAGCAAAATAGGAAAAATAGAAAACTACACTAACATAACTGATTCTGCAATTCACTCTCACTTCATAACTTTCAAGTCACCATGAATGCTCTACATGAAAATTATCTTCTTCACTCCTTCAATTCCTTATATACTCATTAAAGAGTTTAGGGATTTGTCCTCCTTAAGAAGACTTTGGTGGCTTAGGGTTAGGTATGAATATATAGATGAGATTTATCCATTTTTCCACTTAATCCTTCCCATTTTTTGATTGGCTGCATGTGATTGCATAGGGAATCAAAATAGATATTTGTCCTTATCTTCAAAATATCAAAATACAATCTTAAGTTAGTTCAAAAATGGTTTACATAGTTGTTTGTGCCATTGCAAACAAATATGTCAAAACTATCTTACTCGACATCTAAAGTCTCTAATGCTTGGCATACATTGATCTTTGTACTATGACTCAACACTTGTATTACTTGGCATCCACTATTTACTTGGCTCCTAAATCAATTAGCATGGTTTATCTACTTAGCACTTGAGTGACTCAATGCATGAGTGGCTTGAGACACAATTTAACTCAACATGGTCTAATATTTACATGTTGTGCTAGGCATGCATTACTAGTTTGACATAAATAAGTAAATGGCTTAAGTGTGCTGACACTCATCAAAACTAATCTGAGATCAACAATCTCCCCCTTTGACATGAGTGTCAAAAACACTTGAATATACAAGATTATCCTTAATCTCTCGAGCATAACATATCCATGACTCAACTTATATAAAAAACTTCAAATTTTCAAAATTTGTAATAACTTGTATACCTCAAAATTTAACAACTCCCCCTGAGTTAGTATGTCTATTTTGTAACCAAAACTCTATGCTCCTTTCTAAGTAAATGTGTCTCTTACTGATACACTTTGACTTGAGTGCTCTTTTTTCTTTCATGCTCTACCTTAGCTAATATCTCTCCCTTTGATATATCTATGCTACTATGCTCCCTCTTTTTGATCCTTTCTTATTCTCCCCCTTTTGACACTTATGTCAAATGGCCTATACACTTATTGTGTGTTTGTCCAGAAAATATTTATGGACATCCATTATGATTTTGAGGGCTGCATCTTATTTATCACATGCAACATCCAATGACTTTATTTGGATTGAAAGCTTGGTAGCAAGGTGGACTAGACCATCTAGAGTAGAAAGATTGGGGTCTTTCTTCAGTAGAGTTTCAACATATCCTAGCTCCTTGTACAATATCTCCATATGTGGGGTGAGGGTTGCTTGTATTCTTGTCAATTTGGCTCTTATGTTAGCCTCATCTACTGTCAAAATAGCTAACTGACTCTATGATTGAAGCAATGTCATAAAATGCTTCTCACTCTAGGCTAGAATTGTAGGTAATTTTGCACCTGATGTAGATATTTGGCTTTCCAAACTCATAATGTGACTTCTGGCCTCTTGGTGAAGAGGGTAGGATTGCATAGTTTTATGTACAATGAGAATATATTCTTAAGTACCTTCTTCACATCCTCAACCTTAGTTGCTAATACAACTTGTGTAAGTGTTATGTCACCAGATATTTTCTCATTTACCTTGTTTTCAAATTTATTTTTTGACCATTCTAAAAGTTTAGTATTTGTATCAAGATCTTCATTACTAACCTTCTCCACTATGTTTTTTAGTTGTACTATTAATGGTTTGGTCTCTTTAGAGTTGGTAGACTAAATGCATCTAGAAAGATGCTAATATCTTGAAGTGCTTTCTTCTACCAATGTTCTCTTCGAAGAATTTCTTGATGCTTCTTCCTTTCTAAGGCCCTTTTGGAATATGTCTATTTGTTCTAGTTTCATAGTATCATAACCATACTTTGAAATAACAATTTATTCATCAAGAGTCATATCTCCATAGTGAATTATCTTTTCAACTTTTGATGAGCTTGAGCTTGGTACTAAGATCTTCAATGAAGTAGCATCTATGCTTGACTTCTGAAGAGTTTGTGTAGGAGTTCCAAATGCTAGAAAAACTACCAGTGCTTGGATGTCAACTTGTTCCTTCACCTTATGTGTTAGCTCACTTTCTTCAGGCTTGCTCTAGGATACTATTATGACTTGACTACCACCTTTTCCTTGTGATGTAGGTGCATATGAGTCTATCTAACCTATTTCTTTCTATTCTATAGTGGTGTCTTTCTCTTCTGCTATTTTCTTCTCAATTGTATCAACCTTAACAATTGTATCAACCTTGGTAGATGCATCTACTATCATTTGGACCAAAGGTTGTACACTAGTAACTATAGGAATGATGGAAGGTGGTTCTTGTGGATTCACCTTTTCCCTTGTAATATCAGTTACTGCCTTCTATAGTTCTTCTACACTAACAAAAATAGGATCTCCACTTACTTTGGCCTGCAATGTAGATTGATCTAATATTTTCTTCAAGTCATTTATAGTAAGAGGATTGATGTTATGAGCTAATAGATCAAAGACATCTTTGGTAGTTATAGTTTTAGTTATCTTGGTTGTGTCATGGGGAGGATTGACACTCAGCAATTTTGTGTCATGCACACTCTATTCTTCTTGTTGCTCAAGCTTAGTTGTTGCCTTGTCATCTTCTTTCACTCATGTCTCTCCTCCAACTATGCTATCTTTATCATCATCTTTAACCTCTGAAGGATTAGTTTCTCCTTTCTTGATAGTGGTCAACCCATAAATGAGTTTCTATATTTGTGTTGATTTCTTAACAACATCCTTAATATTATTTTGGAGAATTCTAAAGGCTCTGTATTTAGGTGTAAACCTAATTGCATATTTCTTGATAGCCTTAGCAATTTTTTGCTTAGTAAACTTTGGCATTACTTTGGCTAGTGTGGTCTCCCTAATTTGTCTTTCCAAATTTAGACAATAATGTCATTTTTTCTCAATAATGTCATATAAACTCGTAGGTATAGAGTTAGCAAATTCTAGTGGTGTTGTCTTAAACTTTGACATCATGGCATATAGTGCCTCTTCCACTTTACCTAATTTAAAACAATAAACATGACTAAAACCTGATAGATCTACATTATTCTTTACATTTTCACATAAATCTCAAAATCTAAGAGAGGATTGTGGCTCTCAACCTTGAATTGGTTGTTGTCATCTAATTCTATCTTCTCTTCATTAGAATCTGGTTGTTCCATGTACTTCCTTCTCTATCTTTTTTGTTCCTGACCTCCTTGCTCTATTTTCTTTTTCTTTTCTTTAGCCTTTTGTGTTGTAGCACATGTACTAGCTCTAGTTTTAGGTGTAGTGGGCTTTGGTTGACTTGGTTTGATAAGTTTCTTTGTCCTTTACACTAGTTGTGCCTTTTCCTTCCTTTTCTTTTTCTTGGCAGGAGCAGGTGCTTCCTTGGCTTCTTCTTCTTTGGCACCTTTAGTCCCCTCCTATTCTTTACTTCTCCAATGCCCTATGTCAATGCTACAGGTTCTTGAGCTTGAGTTTCTTCTTCGTCTTCATCCTCTTCTTCTTCTTCCTATTTCTCCTTGGCATCCTCTCCAAAAATTTCTTTCAACTTCTTTACTAGCTTTTCCTTCTTCTTAATAGCTAATGTAGTTTTTAGTTCTGTAGTAGTCTTATACCTTACCATCTCATAGTTTCCAAACACTTTTGCAATTTTGTCCACTTCTACTAGTAGAGTTGTTATAGCTACTGAGGCTTCATTTACATTTACCTCATATCCTAAGGGTCTCAATCATCTTACCCTTGGTGTGGTAGCTTGTACAAATGTGTAGTCAGCATCAACAAGAAAACATACATCATTATAATGTTTCTCAACTAAAGAAACTAGTATTCTTAGTCTTTCCTTCATTAACTTTTTGAAATCTTCAAAGTAACTAGTCATTAAGGATTCAAAATTTTCTCCTAGTTTCTCAATGTACTCACCAATCTATATTGCAATTGATCTGTTAGTCTTCCATCCCATAGTACCAAATGAGGGGAATGTCTTTTGTACATAAAATAATATACAAATCAATATAGAACTAAACTTGCATTGTGCACTCTTGGTTTTCTTGATTGCTCTAAGGTTCTCCATCAATTGTTGTAGTTGTAGTTCTACTAGATCATATGTATGATCTTTCTTACCAATCTTGTTACCAACATCCATAGCTAAACAAGGTACATTATTCAATCTACTAGATTGATAGAACTTATGTGCAATTTCCCTTAAAAAAAGTTAATTAGAGGATCTATGATTGTATCTATAGTCATACCTCTTTTATTCCAGACTACTCCAATATTCTTTTTCATCATCTCTTTGGAGTCAATTCTTAGTGTCTTAGGCTGATCTAGGGTTGTGTAGCCAGTAACCCTATGAATTATTCTCTTAGTAATTTTGATAGGTCCACTTTCTAGCTAGAAAGAACTATCATGAATTCAAGTCAACAATATTCATATCCACTCTATCTTAAATAAATTTGGAAAATCTAGGGCTCATGTTAAACACTTTTCTCAAAAATATTAAATTCTTCTTTCAAAACACCATTTTCACACAACACGTTGTTGGAATAAATACTAGCCTTCTCCCTTGGGATTTGTGACATGGTTTAACCACCTCCTATGTGTTCTATAAGTCTAGTGGGTTGTATCGATCATTAATAGGTCAATATTTTGGTGCAACAATAACTCTAGCTTGTAACAAGTGGTATCAGAGCTTGGTCATAGGTTTGGATCCCCTTAGGTGATGCTAAGGGGGGGATTATTGGACTAACCACCAACCTTCCCCTTCAGGATTCATGACATGGCCTACCTACCTCCTATGTTTTCTATAAGTCTAGTGGGTCATATTGGGCATTAATAGATTGATCTTTTGGTGCAATGGCAACTCTAGGTTATAACACCTATTGTATGAACCTCTAATTTCCATGTCACCAATGCTTCCTATCTTACATTTGTAGCATTTCCTCACATCTTGTACCATTATTATGTTTGGCAGGATCATAGACAATGTGCCAAAAGGGTCTTTTTTATAAGCGATGTCAAGAATAACTTTAAAAACATGCTTGTTAACTTTATTACTAACTAGCTAAACATTTAAAACTTCCTTTCCTTTAACATTTTTCAAACTTGATGCCATTGTTTCAAACTATGGTTTATGAAAATTGAAATTGTGTAACTCGGCTCTTGATAAATACCTTAGGAACTCTGATGAACTGACATGAGATCACTATTAAAATCTCTTGCAACTACTTTGAACAAATTTCTAGATTGTCTTCTGCTATACTTGCTCTTTCTTGAATTTGAAATGATGAAGAATGAACTAAAATTAATCATATGCCCTTTGAAAACCTTGCATTTAATGTTGAGTGCTTACATAGATGTAAGCTAGGCATTAACCAATTTCAAGTTCACTTGACATCTTTTGTCATTTCCATCACACAATAGCTACTATAAGATTGACGTGAACTACCTAGTCTGATAGTTCGACATCTTCTAGAATTCCACTTGGCACATATAAGAAAATTTTCATGCTCGACAACAACATGAAAATCTTAAAGATTTATCTTGAATTTTTGACAACAACTTGCATCTTTATTCATGCTAATGTAGTCTTTTTAGTACTATCTCCTTTTGGAACTAATGCATGATATAGCCTTTAAATATTAGTCCCACATACCTCTTGTTTGCCTAGTTTAATGAGGTGTTATCACCTGACCCATTGGTTGAAGTGATCCCTTCTACATTTGATGTACTACAAGCTTCTTTCTTTTTCCATGTCTTATTCATCTCATCTCTGATGTGTTTAACATCTGCCTTGCCTTTACCTTTATCAAATTCATGACTTGGTGCCTTTGACCTAGTTGGACAATGTTTACTAATGTGAGCAGTCTTCAAATAGCTAAAACATGTAGTTTGACTTAACCACCTTTGCTAGTTACCTCTAAAGTGTATCTCTATTCTTTTCCTTTTTTCAAGGATTTCTTTAGTTTCTCTCTTTCTTCATTCAACTAATTTAGTATGAGATGTATTTCAATCGCATGGTTCTTAATAGTCTTTCCCAACTTGTAGACTTCCATTTCAAGATCTTTCCTTGAAGTTCTAAAGATTCTCTTTTAGAGAACAAGGATTTGATACCAATTGTTGGAATTACAATAGGAAAGGTAAACTTCTAAGGGGGTAGGTAGGTGGGGGGTGAATCAATAGTTTAAAATTGAACCCATAAATATTTTTACCACACATCCATCTCATGCATTCAATGAGTAAACTAAAATAACATGTAATTCATTTACAACTAAATCATGTAAACATGTAAGAATTCACACACATAACACCATATATGATTACCTAGAAATCCTCCAAGTAAGAAGGCAAAACTAGGGTGGGGAAGACACCCACAAATCTTCACTACTATGGTAATAAAGTGTATGTAATGAAGGTTACAATATTTTGACCATGAAACATGATCTACTCTATGAAAGGTCTACACTGTAAAGGCTTACAAAGACTGTTAGGTCTCACCTTGTTAGAATATTTCAACACGCTATTAGAAGTGTACCTTGTTAGAGGACTTCAACTTAAAACTAAGTAAGCACCCTATTAAAAAATTTCATATAGTCTATTAGGACTAATTTGTTAAAATATTTGACTGAAATCACCTATTAAAATTTCTTAGCATAGATCTTATGGTTTGCACTTGCTTTCCTAATAATAGATCACCTCTAAACAATGTTTGTTGATCAAATAAGTAAGATTTACAAATGAGTGTCAACACACTTAACCATTTTTCACCATATGTACCGAGTCACAGATAGTGCTGAGTAACATAGGAAGTTAATAGGTGCTAAGTAACATAGGAAGTTAATAGGTGCCAAGTAACACAAGAAGTTAATAGGTGTTGAGTAACATAGGAATTCTATAGGTGTCGAGTGACACAGTAATTCTATAGGAGCCAAGTAACTAGGAAACACAGTGGATACTGAGCAATCCAGAATAGATGGTGTCGAGCATTAGTATTACTTCATGTGTCGAGAAATGCAGGACTAGCATAAGATTTTGTGCCAATACAAACCATGATGTGAAATAGTTATGCATGAATCATGATAGGATTAAAGGATAAGATGAAATCCTCCCAACCACCTATGCAATCCTCATGCAGCCAATCAGAAAATTAGAGACTGTATGTAGCCATTGGGTGAATTTAAAGGGTTTGGGCGGGGACACTTGAATCAAGGATGCATAATGAACCAATAATCCATATAAGGGAGTCTTGATGCCATTGAACAAAGTGAGAAAAGAAGAAGGAAAAGTAGAGCATGTTATTAAGGTCATTGTAGAACATTGGTGTCAAAGATTTAGTGGAAAGGATGACATTTTCACATCTAGTTGATTAGAATAGAACAAGGAACACAATCAAAAAATTGGATCTAGTAGAGATCAGTGATAGAAGAGCAGATCAAGTACCTGAGATCAACATTAGAGATTGCATTAGATTAGGTGTATTATTCTAATACTTTCTCTCACAATTGTATTAGGAATTTGGAAATCCTATTGAGATAGGTGGGTTTAACAGCCTTATGTAAATCCTTTAACAGGGTGAAACTTCATGTAAAGTGTTTGTAAATCCTTTCAACAGGTCACATCTAACAGTGTGTAAAGCCTTTAACAGGGCAAACCATCAAAAGTGGTTGAAATCAATTGCTGCAATAATTTTGTGGGTGTCATCCCCACCCTAGTTTTACATTCTTATTCCTTGAGGATTTCTTGGTCAAAAAAATCTCAAGTGTTATGTGGTGATGCATGTTTTCTTCTCATGATTGTTTAATGTTTATATGCATGCATGTTAATTTCAGTTATATGTTATTAAGGATTTAAAACAAGTGAAAAGGTCAGTACTTCTAATTCACCCCCCCTCTCAAAAGCACTATTCCCATTAAGACATTCCAACAATTGGTATCAGAGCCAAATTCTCTTAAGAAGAAGCTTAATAGCTTGGAGGAAAAGATCTGAAGATGTAAGTCTTCAAACTTGGGAAGATCATTGAGAACCAGGTGATAGATGTGCATCTTGCTCTACACAGGGTAGAGGAAGCTAGAGAGGAATTAAGAAAATCCTTTAAAAGAAGGAAGGAAATAGCTATAGCCAAAAATGATATTCACTACAAGGAGATTGACACCACACAAGAATTTTTCAAAGGAGATTCCAAAGAATTTGATGCAGCAATAGCAGAACTAATGGAGAAAAATAGAGTTCAACCAGAAGAGATAAGAACTCTTAAGATGGAGCATGAATCACAAGCCATGATGCTATGTGAAATCACTAAGAAAAAGAAAGGAGCAGTTGAGAATAGAGTCATGATTGAAGATGACAAAAGAAATCTTGCAAATAGACTTGAAGAAAAATGTACTGAATTAACAAGGATCTCAAACATGCAGATGGATACACTTGGCCAACAAATGAATCTTCATCATGAACTCAATATGAAAGATATTGAGATCTCTACTTTGAGGATGCAGAATGAACAACTATAGAATAAATTGAAGAGAGAAAAAGAAATAGCAAAGAATCTCAACAAGTCAAGTGAAGCTATCAAGTACTTTGAACAGTTGCTGAAATCCCCAAGATCAACCCATGATACATCAGGACTTGGATACACTAGCATTGAAGTTGGTGAATCATCAAATAGTGTTGAGCAAAGAAGTGACAAAGGTAAGGATTCTAAACCCACTTGTCATTACTATAATAAAAAGAGGCATACTGCTAATGTTTGCAGGAATAGAAGGATCAATCAGCCAAACACACCCAAAAGCAAGGGTTACTATCACAAGTGCAACATGCAAGGTCACATGACACAAGACTGCAGGTCTAAAGTCACAAGGACACAAAGATTTGATGGACACTTCTATAATTGCAAGAAGTATGGACATAGAGCCTTTGAATGTAGATCAAAGCCTATGTGGACACCAAATCAACATGTAAAAGGGACAACTATGTACACCATTACAATTGGGACTACAATACAAGACAAAGTTGTCATTATTGTCAAGAGTATGGTCACATACCCTAGAATTGCATCAGAACACATTTCAAGGGGAACTATAAAAGATGGTTGAACCAAACTACTTGCTTCAGTTGATTGAAAACTAGACATGTCAGCAGGAATTTTCTAACAAAGGCCAAGGCACCCAAGATTGAAGTAAATAAGGGCAAAGAAAAGGTTGATGAGGAACACATCAGAATAGGCATGAAGAAGACATGGCAAAAAAAAGATGGACCAAGTACATCCAATGGAAGGGTCACTTCACCCAAGAGGTCAAGTGATCATATCTCATCCAACTAATCACAAGATGAGCCTATGGGGCTAATACATATAAGGAAGTATCATACATTATCTATAAATAGAGAAGAAGCACTACAAAGTATAAATCTACATGAGATAAGATGCCAAGACAAAATTTGAATGATGATGTCAAGTTCTCTGTGGTTGTCGAGTGAAACTACTTTGGATGCCAAGTCAAGAAGTTTAGTGGAAGCTGAGTAAAACTATAGTGGTTGCTGATTTATTAACAAAGTTAGTAGATGCCAAGTGAGAATGGCTACTAAGTAAAATGGAGTGGATGCCGAGTTGAAAATCTATGGAACTCGAGTGATAGGTGAAGGTACAAGAATGCATTAAATGCAAGATTTTTGAGTGCTTAAAGGTGAAAATCGATTCATTTTGAGCCATTCAAATGAAGAGCGATTACCAAGAGAATGACTGAGAAATTTTCAAGCATTCAATCAGTGATTTGCAACAATTCAACATCTACCCAAGCAATTTAAGCATTTAACCAGGTATTTCCTTCAGGTGCCAAGTTGTACAGTTTGTGAAGTTTTCTTTAAACATTAAACCCTAGTTCGACCAAAATGGCATTTGGTTCAAAGTCAACCCAAGGAAATGAAAGCCATGAGATTTAGCTAGTTAGTAATGAGGTTAAACAACTTGAGTTTAGGCCAATACCAGAGGTAGCATACAAAAATGATCCCGTAGGTGCATTGTCTATGATCTCTGAAAAGGTCATTATGGTCCAAGACGTGCGTAAGTGTTACAACTAAAAAATAGGAGCCATAGGAGACCTAGAAATCTTCAACGCCTATGATAAACTCTGTGATAATGGTATATTAAAATATGAGTTTTCAATCATAGAAAAGAAGGGTTTAACCAAAGCCCTAGTTTTTCCAAGCATTTTCAAAACTGAGTGGATACAGATAGTACTTAGTAGAATTCATGATGGATCATTCTGGTTAGAGCAAGGACCTATCAAAATAACCAAGAAGATGGTTCATAGGGTCATAGGTTTTCCAACCCTAGATCGGCCCAAGACACTCAGAAGTGAAAAGAGGGAAACCATTGAGAAAAACACAGGAGAAAAGTGGAACAATAGAGGCTTGACCATAGACACCATTTCTGATCCCTTCTAGATTTTTCTACAAGGATCATATCACATAAGTTTTATCAATCCAACAGGTTGAATAGTGTACCCTGCATAGTAGTGGATGTGGCATATAAGCTTGTAAAGAAAGACCACACCTATGGCCTTGCAGAGCTCATGTTGCAATAGATAAATGAAAATCTTGGAGCAATTAGAAAGTCTAAGGGAGCACAATGCAAATTTGGGTTAGTGTTGGTATGCATGTTCTTTTATGTGATGAAGGAATTTCCTTCACTTGGCAAAGTCAAATGGAGTCAAAATAAAACAATTGTTAACCAAATTGATGATTATATTACACAAATGGGAGATAGCTTCGATGATCAAATGACTATATATTTTGATGATTTTAAAAGCTCAATTAAAAGGAGAATGAGGATACTAGTTTCACTGGTAGAAAAACATGAGAATGACATATGATTTCTAGTTGATATTGATTACACCTATATACAAGAAGTCATTCTAAGAGTAAGATGGATTAAACCATTGGGATATGAGCTTGATGTTGACTAAGCTTCAGCAACCATCATAGCACTACTTGTAGA
This sequence comes from Cupressus sempervirens, assembly GCA_028749045.1. Taxonomy (NCBI): domain Eukaryota; kingdom Viridiplantae; phylum Streptophyta; class Pinopsida; order Cupressales; family Cupressaceae; genus Cupressus; species Cupressus sempervirens. The sequence continues at coordinate 162,887,958 of CM053787.1, forward strand.
GGATATTGATAAAACTGCAAAGGCATTTGAAACCTATCATGTTGTCAAATCAAGGGTGGTAATAGACCTTAAGACAGTTACACCAGTCAAGAAGAAGGACAAGCTAGTAAAGAAAATAAAGAAGAAATTTGGTGTTGAAGAAACAAGTGTAGCAAGAGAAGCAGAGGAGATTAGTGATGATGAAGAGGAAGGTAATGATGAGAAAGATGAAGATGAGCTAGAACAAGGGCCACTTGAATTGACACAAGGCCAAGGTGAAGACAAAGATGAGAGTGTCGAGGAAGAAGAAGCCAAGGAAGCACCCATCAAAGGAAAGGTCATCAAAAGGAAGGAAAAGACACCTCCTGCTCCTCAGCCTAAATCAAAGAAAGCTGCCATGCCAAGACCCAAGAAGCCAACAAAAAGGGCCTCCACACAAAAAACCAAAGAGGAAGCTACAAAGAAGAAAGCAACCAAGAAGGAAAAGGAAGAGACAAGGAAAAGGAAAAGATATATGGCTCAACTTGATACTGATGAGGAAGATCAATCTAAAAAGGTAAGTCATTCTCTTAAGTCTTTGGTTGATACATTATGTGAAAAGATTATGAATGGAGACTTAAGTGAAATGAAAAAGGTTGATTTCAATAAGTTCACTAAAGAGGAACAAAATAGGATAGAAGAATCAATCTATGCAATAATGGCACAGTGAGCAAGTATACACCTCTTGAACTAGATGGATAGTTGCCAAAGGGATTGTCTAAAATGGTAGAAGACAGATGGCATTTTTGTTTGAAAATGGAGAAGGAGATCAGAGAATCAACCCTAGCAAGCATATTTCCTAATTTGACAAGGGAATAGATAACTAAAGCAATCAAAAGGTATAACACTAGGCTTACACCTAAGTATAGGGCATTCTCCATTCTCCAAAACAAAATTGAAGAAGTTGTACAAAGAACCACAAGATCATGGAAGAATTTATATAAGAAAACTGAAGATGTCCATGAAAAGGAATGCAAAGAAGAAGCTACTGCTAAGCTAGAAGAGAGAAGAAAGAGGAGAGAAGAGAAGACAAAAGTAGAGAAAAAGGTTGAAGAAGAGGAAAACAAGGAAGAAAAAGAGGAGGAAAGCAAAGATGAAGACAAGGGTACTAATGAGCAGCAAAGTGTGCAAGACACACAACTACCACCTCCTAGCCCTCCTCACTCTTCCATCACACCTGCAAAAATCATAGAGATTAAGGATGTTACTAACACCACAAGTCAAAACATCAACCCATTAATTGCAGAGGATCTCACTAAGATCCTTGACCAAACAACTCTTCAAGCACAGTTGTGTACAAGTCCCATATTGGTCAATGTAGATGAGCTCCAAAAGTCAGTAGATAAAATTAAGGAAGGTGAGATGCCACCACAAGAACCACCTCAGAACATTCAAATTACTGGACTTTCATTTCTACCACCTCCATCACCACTAAGAATAGCCATGCAAGCTCATCAAGATCTAAGTACAAAAATAGGGGAAGTCATAGGTACATTAGTATAGACAACAAGTACACCCCCAACAATAGTGGCACAAGAAGAGGATAGGGAAGAAACATAGGATAATGAGGAGTCTGCAATAAAAACTTTGGTTGAATTACCAAAAATAGGAACTCCTACCAAACCCATTTAGAAGTTGAGTACTGACATGTCAATCTTACAAGTCAGGACACTAGGCTCAAGTTCTACTAGGGTAGCCAGGACCATTCATTAAGGTATTCCTGAGCTTGATGAAGAAAGTCAAATACCCTATTATGATTCAAGCACTTTAATTGAGGAAAATATGAATGAGATACAAAGTGCATTGGATAAAAGAAGGAAGCAAGAGGCAATGAAGAAGGAATAAAAATACAAGTAGATAATGAATGAGATCAAGGATATATTAATGGATGCCTTCAGCCTACAACCTCTAGATGCAAGTAGGCCAATCCTTGAGCAACTATCTGATATAGTTGACCAAGTTAATAATGAAGACCATGATACAACTGCAAAGCTAATGGAATGGTTAGAAAAGAAGTTTCTAGGCAAGGTCAACCAAAAGATAGCCAATAACATAATTTTAGGACAAGTTGACCTAGTCAAGAAATTGGATAAGGTAAAGATTGTACTAGGGAACATCTTTGCCCTTTATAGCAAATTGTGTGATTTTTCTAGTTTCACACAAGAAATAAATCCTAAAATTTTGAACCTTGAGAGCAAACTAAAGCTCTCTAGTATGAAACTAACCTCAAATTTTGCACAGAGTGAGAAGCATTTTACTCAAACGCTTCACACTTAGAGGGAATTAGTTACATTATCAGCAGAAGAGGCCACTATTAAAGAAAAACTGATGCAAATTCAAGCCTCAATTACTCCTCATTTGGAAGTCTTACACAAGGAGCAAATGTATGCTGAAACAGTCCTCAAGAAGGATCCAAATATTTCTACACATGAAGGACTTGTTGATCTAGCAGAAAAGCTTGCAATCCAACACAATTCATTGGATATTACATTGAATAACTAGGATGCAGGTCTCAAAATACTCCTTGAGGTAAACAAGACATTTTTTGCCAAGCATGGCATTACTATTTAGAACCCTTTGACATCAATGTCAAAAAGGGGGATATAATGTAGGAGATAATATTCTAAGGGGGAGATATATTAAAGGGGGAGAAATGCATATAGCAAGAAGATAAGGAGATGATCCACATTTTGATCATAAATACAGTTGAATGATTGTAAATAGCAATAAAGGAGTGAAGGGACATGCAAATTTTGGTACTCACATGGAGACAACATCATCAAACAGATCTGATACATCAAATAGGTCCAAAATGCAGGAATAAGTCAGAAACAGGTCAAAGAACAAATTAGATTAGGCAGATTGGCACAATTTTCATGACATGACAAGGCATAAACAACTCAGGGGGAGTCATAAGGTATATTGATTGTTTAGAATTTTTTTTTTGAAATTTTGTATGTAAGTTAAGCAAGTGAAGAATGTACACATAAGGATTAGATCATGAATGATCAATTAAGTGTTTTTGACACTCATGTCAAAGGGGCAGATTGTTGATCAAATAAGTAAGATTGACAAATGAGTGTCAACACACTTAACCATTTTTCACCATATGTGTTGAGTCATAGATAGTGCTGAGTAACACAGGAAGTTAATAGGTGTCATGTAACACAAGACTTTAATAGGTGCTAAGTAACACAAGAATTCTATAGGTTTCGAGTGACACAGTAATTGTATAGGAGTTGAGTAACCAAGAAACACAATGTATGCCAAGCAATCCAGAATAGATGGTGCCGAGCATTAGTATTACTTCATGTGCCAAGCAACACAGGACTAGCATAAGAGTTTGTGCCAATACAAACCATGATGTGAAATGGTTATGCATGAATCATGATAGGATAAAAGGATAAGATCAAATCCTCCCAACCACCTATGCAATCCTCATGTAGCCAATCAAAAAATTAGAGACTGCATGCATCCAATGGGTGAATTTCAAGGGTTTGAGTTGGAACACTTGAATCAAGGATGCATAAAAAACCACTAATCCATATAAGGGTGTCTTGATGCCATTGAACAAAGTGAGAAAAGAAGAAGGAAAATCAGAGCCTATTATTAAGGTCATTGCAAAACATTGGTGTCAAAGATTTAGTGGAAAGGACGACATTTACACATCTAGTTGATCAGAACATAACAAGGAAAACAATCAGCAGATCAAATCTAGCAGAGATCAATGATAGAAGAGCATATCAAGTACTTGAGATTAGCATCAAAGATTGCATTAGATCAGGTGTATTATTCTAATACTCTCACAATTGTATTAGGAATTTGGAGATCCTATTGAGGTAGGCAGGTTTAACAGCCTTATGTAATTCCTTTAACAAGGTGACACTTCATGTAAAGTGTTTGTAAATCCTTTCAATAGGTCACATCTGACAGTGTGTAAAGCCTTTAATAGGGCAGGCCTTTAATAGGGAAAACCATCAGAAGTGGTTGAAATCAATTGCTGCAGTAATTTTGTGGGCGTCATCCCCACCCCAGTTTTACCTTCTTACTCCTTGAGGGTTTTTAGGTCACCAAAATCTCAAGTGTTATGTGGTGATGCATGTTTGCTCATGATTGTTCAATGTTTATATGCATGCATGTTAATTTTAGTTATATGTTATTAAGGATTTAAAACACGTGAAAAGGTTAGTACTTTTGATTCACCCCCCCTCTCAAAAGCACTCTTCCCATTAAGACATTCTAACAATGTCTTCTTGATCCTTCTTGATTAGATGTCTTAATGATGTATCCTTTATTCTATCCTCTATTCTTCTCTAATTGATTCTATAATTCACTCTCGCTTCATAACTTCCAAGTCATCATGAATGCTTTACATGTGAACTATCTTCTTCACTCCTTAAATTCCTTATAGAATCATGAGAGTTTAGGGCTTCATCCTCCTTAAGAAGATTTTGGTGTCTTAGAGTTAGGTGTGAATCTATGGTTGAGACTCATCCATTTTGTCACTTAATTCTTCCCATTTTTTTATTGATTGCATGTAATTGCAAAGGGAATCAAAACAAAGATTCACCGTTATCTCCAAAATATTGAAATACAATCTTAATTTGGGTTTAAAATGGTTTACATAGTTGTTTGTTTCATTACAAAAAAATATTTCAAAACTGTCTTACTTGGCATCTGAAGTCTCTGACGCTCAGCATACACTGATCTTTATACTATGACTCAACACCTATATTTCTTGGAATCCACTATTTACTCAGCTCCTGAATCACTTGGCATGGTCTATCTGCTTGACACTCATTGTAACTCAGCATGTTCTAATATTTACATGTTGTGCCTAACATGTATTACTAGTTCGACATGAACTAAGCAAACGGCTTAACTATTTTGACACTCACTTGTCAAAACCAATCTAAGATCAACACTCTAAACATTTCTATGTATCATGACATATTTTGTTTCCATCAATGCCAAAGAGGGAGATTGTTAGATATAATAATTCAATTGTATGTTGTCTTTGATGTTACACAAATTTCAAGTATATACTAAGAAATCAATGTATGGAATCTAACTCAAGAGTTAAAGAAAATTCCAATGTATGATGTGTGTTTCAATGTTAACCAAGTTCAAAGTCAATTTCTATCAAGTTCACTTGGTCACCTAAGGAAATTTTGCATGGAACAAGTCTTAACCGAGCTCACTTAGTTACCAAAGGGAGTTTGTAGGAAGATAATGTCTACTGAGTTCACTCAATTACCCTAGAAAATTTGGCATAGAATCAGTATTAACCAAGTTCACTTGGTTACCAAAGGAATTCTAAAGGAAACTCTTTTCTAAGTTAGTAATGACCGAGTTGGGTTGGCTAACCAAGGATTTTCTTGTATCAATATATTTGATCTAACAATTTTGTTGATTATTTATAGCCAACTCATGGGATGAATTTCATTTGTTTGAAAGTGTATTCAAGCTGAATTGACAAGGTAAAACATATAAATAAAAGGGTAAAAGTCCAAATTTGTGTCACTTTTTTGGCTGACTTATTAGAACGATTGAATTTGAATATTTCTATCTAAAAATCATTTTTTTTATGAACACATTATCTGGATAAATTCATTCTAGCTATGTTATATATGGTCTCACACTTTTCCAATTGGAAATGTCTATTAAATATATTTTTTTATACTGGTTTGTATCCAATTACTAAAGAAATATAATTATTTGAGAAAAGTGGTGTTTCAATGACTCTTACTATTTTAATGATATTTTTTCAATAACATATAAACACCATTTTATAGAGCTCAAAGTCAAGAATATTCTCCTATTGAGTTTATAGTGTTTCAATTAGATATTATATTATAATTAAAAAATTCTACAAGCACATATTTTAACACTCGAAAAGATGTCAATTTTGAGAAAGAAAAAATATTAAATCATATAAAAAAAATAAAAATTATATGGTGTTCTAGAGGAGAGAGTCCTCTTTTAGAATGTGTAATTTTTCTCCTAGTTAGAATAGATTTGTTTTGAAAAATGTGGCAGGAGATGAAAACTATCAATTTCATGTGAGTTGGAAATTCAATCATTATAGAAGAGAACATATAGGTCTAAAGCTAAAAAAAAAAATTGATTGTTCTAGTTACATATGTTATCTATAACATAGTCTGAAATCAAAGGGAAATAAGTTTATTTACATCTAGTTTTGTCATGAGAACTAGATCCCTAGTTTTCAACATTTTTAGTAGCTTAATAATAATCTATAAAAATTAGGAAAATATATCAATTCTTATTCCAAATAATTATTACAAATTATAATCCTGAACTTTATCCATTTCTACACATTTGATTAGTTTACTTCATTTTCGAATTCAAAATAATAATACCAATTTTATGTCATGGAAGGTGAATAGATATACTTTTGTTAGCCTTTTCCTTTACAAAAGGGTGACACATGTTTGTGCTTTTACCCATAAGTTCAAGTTGAGGATTGAATTGTGAAGAAGCAATGGATTGAAAAGATAACCAAGGAAGCAAATTGGAAGGATATCAGAGTATCCAAGTTGGCCGAGTTTCAAAGAACATTATAATCAAGGAGGATCAAGTATTCAAACCAAAATAGAAATCTGAAATCAGCAAAGATAGTTGCATCAACAATCAAGTCAAGTCAGTATTACTCTCTAATAATTGTAGCAATGAATCAAATTTCCTAGTAGAGTTATCTTAACATCTATTTGAAAATCCTCTAACAAGGTGGCATTTCTAGATTGAAGTGTCTAAAGACCTCTAACAAGGGCACTCCTAATAGGGTGAACTAAATCCTTTAACATTATCACACATAAAAATATGCTTTTTAACCTTTAACAAGGTTGGATCCTAATAGGGATCACTTTAGAAGAGTGAAAAACAATAACTAGTTACAATTGGTGGTTTTTTCAAATTGGGTTTTCACGTAAAATCTTAGTGTTTGTTGTGTTCATGTTATCTTCTTTATGATTCTACAACTAAGTTAATTAAGGTTAAATACACTAAATATCTTAAGAAGTGATTATTTTAGTGTTTTTTGAGTGACAGTAATTCTTAGTGTTAACTAAGTGTTCCTATGTTAACTGAGTTATGACAACATTTCATTTTTAGAAGAGTTTGTTTTGAATTGTATTGACATCTTATGGGATCTTGGATTTTTTTTTGGTAACTAATTTACCCCTCCCCTCTTAGTTACTCCTTTGATATTTCTCATAGGATGATATTTGAGATATTGTATATGATAATATGCTAGATGGATTGCCACTAGTGAGGAAGATCAATCACTAGGTGGACTTGATTCTAGGAGCCAATTTTCCAAATAAGGTAGTGCATAGAATGGCACTAATAGAAAGTGAGAAGTTGAACATACAACTACATTCAAAAAGGATTGATTTAAATTTAAGTTCACATGTTTTAACAATGGTATTGACACCAATGAAGAATGAAGGATGTGTATAGATTCTCAGGCTATCAACAAGATTATAATCAAGTACAAATTTACATTGTCAAGGATGGATGAGATTATGGATTATTTGAGCAAAGGTATGTATTTCAAAAAGATGGATCTAAAGAGTAGGTACCATCAAATTTGAATTAGAGAATGAGATGAATGGAAGAATGCCTTCAAGGCAAGGAAAGGATTGTATTTTGGGCTAACCAATACACCAAGAACTTTCATGCAGCTCATGTATGAGGTATTGATGGAATTTATGGTTAAGTTTGTCAATATTTACCTAGATGATATTTTGATCTATTAGAGGATCATATAATGCATTTTCGTAAGGTGTTGGAAAAGTTGAGGGAAGAAGAGTTGTTGATTAACCAAAATAAGTATAGTTTTGTGAAGAAGAAGTTAGTGCTTCTAAGATTTTTAGTTTTAGTAGAAGGTTTAAAAATAAACCCTAAGAAAGTGAAGGTTATCCTTCAATGGTCTACTCCAAGGAGTGCTACTGAGGAACAATGTTTTCATGGTTTGGATAGTTTTTACAAAAAAATTATCAAATAATTTAATAGAATTTGTGGAGCCTTGACTAAAACAATGAGTGGGATAGGAAATAGTTTAAGTGAATTGTTGAAATAAAAAGTTATAGAACAACCTATTTTAGCACTTTCATATTTTAACAAGTTCTTTCAAGTTGACTGTGATGCTAGTGGCATTGCAATAGGAGTTGTTTTGAGTTAAGAAGGAAGACCTATTTCTTATTTTAGTGAGAAGGTGAATGATGCCAAAAGAAAAATTTTATGTTTATGATCATGAATTTTATGCTAAAGTTCAAGCATTGAAGAAGTGGAGATATTATCTTCTTCCTAAGGAGTTTTTTTTGTATACTGATAATCAAGCTTTGTAATATTTGAATAATTAAGGTAAATGAAACTAGAGCTATTTGAAATGGGTTGATGTTTTGTAGAGAAATATTTTTATTGAAACATAGGAGTGGGAAGTCTAACAAATTTATGGATGCTCTTAGTAGTAGATAATTTTTTCGTGACAAAAATGCATATTGAGATGGTTGGATTCAGAGAAATCATGAGTTTGTATCTAGAAGATCTTAATTTTGGTGAATCTTAAAAAGATTTTATAGGAACTTGATACACTTAAAAAGACAAAGTTGTTGGATTTCATAATTCATGATGGTATGTTGTTCAAAGGAAGTTAATGCAGAGTTGTTGTTAGTGAAATCTTGATACTTAGTAAGTCAATCATACGAGCTTGGAATGTTCTATTTTTAGATATGGAGGTTCATCTTGGATATATCAGCCTATTGGTTGAGGTTCAAATTTGGAGGCCTTTAAGGCCCTAAATGAGGCCCAAAACTTAAATTACTAGAGTGTGAGAGAGTTAGGCATTGTAAACCAAGAGATGACGATTACAAAATAGGGTCATAATAATCAATTGACTCAATGGTCCACAGATTATTATCTTCACAAGTTGGGCTACCTAAAAATCTTGAAATAATATTTGTAATTATTTTGGGTTGACTCTATGTAATTCTAGGGTTGATCAGCCCGAAGGATTAGGGATAAATGTCTAGAACTTTCCAAAGTGCTATAAGATTTCCTATATAAAGAAGGCACATAGGCTATCTAGGAGAGTTATGGATGATAGTTCATAACTTTGTCTTGTAGATTATTATAAGAAAGGATCTCATGTTGGTTTGCATATTATATTTTAGAATTTTTCAATTCCACATTTGTGAAGATAATCATAATCCTAAATTTCTTTCTCACAAATTACTGTTGTTTGTCTATTTATGTTATGTGCTTGTGGTATTAAGGAGAGAACCCTTAATAAAAAATACCAAAGATGATCAAGTATAGAAATCAAAACAATATGGGATAAGGATATCCCAAGATCTTGGAAAACACTACCATTCTCACCTCAAGATCACTTTAATTCAATTAGAGTCTGTACAACTCAACTAATAATTAGAAAAGGTGAAGATCCTCTGGACCAAAATCTAGTTTGATGATAAGGTGCTCTTGCACCCAAATCCAATAAAATCATCTCGATACATAATTAATATTCATGGATAAAAAATACAACAAATATCTCATAAGGCATGATGTCACATCAATAAGTGTCAACATGCATATATGATCAAAATTTATAAACAACATAATTTAACCATCTATAATGGCTAAGATATTGATAACCAAGATAATGTATTGTCATTGAATGCATCTCATCGTGCTAATAATTTCATAATAAAACAAGACTATATACGAGATCATAATAGTCATGGAACATAATGCAACCATGGGAGGCTCTACATGAATGAATATGTTACAAATATATCAAACTAGATTTGCACAAATTCATGACAACTAAATAATTTGAGAAGAACTTAGACAAAAATATCGAGGGTACATTTGCATTCCTTCCATGTCCCAAGAATATGTCATTATTATTGTCATGCCCCATACATTTTGATCCAAAATTTTTAAAAAAATGGGTACATCTTTTAGATCTCAAATGTGTTGTTATAAGTCATTCTAAGACTCTAACATTTAAACATTTGGGTTTGAAAACTCACTTCTCATCTTTCAATTCTAGGTGCATTTTATTTCTTTTCCATTTTCTTTCGCATTAGTTTGATTGGTAGGCTCAGATCATATATACTACTATTTGGCTTTTGTATATCAATTTTATTCTTTTCCTTGCAATTCTAACCAATAAAGTAATAAAAACCCTTTGAAAGCACACACACACACACACACACACACACACACACACACACACACACACACACACACACACACACACACACACACATATATATATATATATATATATATATATATATATAAGCAAAAGTGGCAAGCCACTATAATATTTTATTAAACTGATTCAAGAGGTCAACTAGGAAAGAATCGGTAAGAAACCCTACTCTCATCTCTATTATACATAAAGTAAGTATTTGGAGAAAAAGTTACAAAGGATGAGATTATTATCTCTCACAAGTACATCAAGATCAGGATATGAATCCATATAAAATTTTGACAAGTCATTACATACAAAAGGATTATCATATCCAAGTAATATCTATAGCTAAAAGGAATTAAAAATAGAGATACATATTCATAGAATTGTTCTAAAAATTCATCAAAACCTCAAAGAAATTTACTGTCAAAATCATGAAGTCCCTCCCAAACCTCCAAGTTGCCACTTTCAGAAGAACCATGTCCACCAGGATGACTCCCCCACCTAGAACATGTGTCTAAAGTGTCATTTGACCAACCCAAATCAGTATTAGCTTTAAATACTAATTTCCAAATATTTTGGTCATGCAGCTGCAAGTTAACAGTACCTGCATTCAAATCCATGGAGCTTGAAAAATTAGAAACCATTTGAAGATCAATAATGGCATGTCCCACCTTCTTGATTCTTTCCACCAGTTGGAAACCCATTGATCATGAGGTAGATTGCAATACATTTTTAAGATAAATGAAGCTGCAGTTGTCTACTGACTTCTTAATGGCATCAAAAATAACAAAGAACTCATGTTTTTTCAAAAGTTGATTATGTGAAAATAGGTCACCAACTAGTGCCATTCCATTCCATAAATTATACTATTGCATGGCCAATATTAATTTATTACCAACAAGGAAATGTGGATGAATTATCTTTTGGGCCAAAGCATGAAGCATCTCCAAAGACTGCATGAGATCCATAGCATTTGAGAGAAAAATAGAGATAAGTTGTGATGGGTAGAAAAAAAAAGGCACCAAGGGACATAAAAGCTCATCACCAATGATGTGTCGAATAGCTCTTCGAACTATGGGTGAATGTACTATGAACATTTGGTCAAACAATGCATCCATGATATCTCTAGGTAACACAACTTCCTCCAATGATGGTGGTAACCATATACGAATTTTTTTTGGCAGAATGACACGATGTTGTTTTTGAAACAACTCACAATCTGAAGCAATGTCCCACCCACGATTCATCATGATTCATAGTCACAAGGCACAAAATTAGATTTTTGCATATGAATGCAATTAGAAGATGGGATAAATATAGGTGTTATTCCACATCTAATAAATTGAAGCAGATTAACATTTTTCACCTTTTTCAAGAAGAGTTAATCATATTTATCTTGAGGTGGTTTGTTGGAAATAATTCTTCAATTGTATATTTTCATTGATCTTTACAAAAATGTTAGTATTAACCAAGAAATGTAAAGTTTGTAGTATTAACTTTGTATATCTTGGTATTAACTGAGAAGTCAAGGAAAGAAGAATTTCCAATATTAAATTAAAAATTTCTTAATAAATGGATTCCTATTTGCATTATTGAATGAGTGGTCAGGCACAAAAGGTTTGCAATATTGACCAAGTGATCGAGCATCAAAGGATTGTAGTATTGACTAAGTGGTCGGGCATCAAAGACATGCAGTATCAACCGAGTGATTAGGCATTAAAGGAGTCACAATGTCAATCGAGTGTTCAGTCCTAATATTGACTGAGTGACAACATAATGTAATTGTGAAATATTTTATTAATTAAGGTCAACTATTTGGATGTTTATTGATATTTTAGAAGGGTATTCAAGCTGAATTTTCCTAGCTTATGATATATATATATATATATATATATATATATATATATAAAAGGTCAAGTTCTAAGAACAAATGTAACAAGTTAAGTATGAAAAAGATGGATATGTGAGGAAAGACAAAAGGTGGAGTAGGAAAGTGTGGAAGATAAACTATAAAGAACATCTAATCAAAAAGGATCCAGAGGTCAAGCTATTATATAGATATGAATCTATAAAGGAAGTTGCTTCATAAATTAGGTCAAATTATTGGTGTTTTCTAGCCATTGTAGTAGTAAAAAAATCTCTTAACAAAGTTAACTTAATAGTTGTTTTGAAAATCCTCTAACATGTGACATTTCAAGATTGAAGTGTTTAAAGACCTCTAACTAGGACACTCCTAATAGGATGATCTAAATCCTATAAAAAGGTCATACTTAACAATATATTTTGTAACCTTTAACATTGTTGCCTCCTAACATGGCTCACTTTAGAAGAGTGAAATTATTGTGACTAGTTGCAAGGCAGATTTTCCCAAATTGGATTTCCATGCTAAATCTTGGTGTCATCTATGTTCATGTTATTTTACTATTCTTTATATTTCTACAACTAAGTTACTAAAGGATAAAATAGATTAATAATTCTTAAGGTTACTTTGTTAGCTATACATTAGTAATATTATAGTGTTAACTAAGTTGTTCAGTATTGCATGATCAATGGAAGTTTCTTGTGACATCTAAGGGACAAGAATTTTTTTTGTGGTAACTGATTCACCCCTCCCCTCCCAATTACTCTCTTACATTTCCAACAATTGATATAAGAACAATTGGTGCTTCTAGAAAAATATTTTAAGGACCTAAGCTAAAGATTAGGATGTATTACAAAAGGGAGATCCCTAAGCTCAACAAATAAAACATTTCAACATGGAAAGAATTGATGAGGCTACATATATAAAGAATTAATTATTTTTGGTGTGTTCTACTTGGAGAACAAATATGTGCCACCAACCAAGCCCATGACTATGGAATAAATAAAAGAAGCAAAGGATTATAATATTATGATCATTGATATTGCATCCTCTTTGAAAAATTATGAATTTGATGAAATCAAAGATTGTCCTACTGCATTTGACATGTGGGAAAAGCTAAAGAAAGTGTTTAGAGGTGAAAAAAATGTCCAAAAAGATAAGAAAAAAAGGTTAAGAGGTAAGTTTAATCAATTGAAAATGAAAGATGTTGAGGACATTACCCAATACAATGAAAGGGTCAAAGAAAGTATTAGTGCAATTAAAGATGCAAGTGGTTAAATTGATGATGAAACAATAATCAACAACATACTAAGAACTCTTCTTCCTATCTATGCAATTAGATTTTCATCTACTCAAGAGATGAGATACAATCCTGAACATGATTTAACTCTAGATACTCTTATGGGAAGATTGACTATTTTTGAGTTGGATAACTTTGATAACTATGTTCCTTCTTCTAACAATCTTGTATTTGCATTCAAAGAAAAACTAACCCTTGGTAGAAAAGGAGGGAAATCAAAAGTCAAAAAAGTTGACAATGAAGAATAATGAAGAATAAGATGAATTAGATGAATACCTTGAAGTCATTGAAGCTCTTCTATCAAAAAGAGAAGCAAAAGGGAAAGGAATATTTAGAGGTAAAATCCCATTGATTTGTTTTTCATGTGAAGAAGTTGGCCACATTGTTGCAAGGTGTCCAAACAAGGAAGATAATATGAAAAAAGGTTCAAAAAGTTCAAAGGCAAGAAACACACCAAAAGCTACAAGGACTACAAAGGAAAAGGTAAGAAACCATGTTACATTAAAAAAGATTTTGATAGTGATAATGATGAGGATGGAGTTGTTTATATTTTTGTTAAAGATGAATCTGATGATGAGGAAAATGAAAAGATGGAACTTATCTCTCATGTTAGAAAAAATGATACATCGATCATAGATATTGGTTATTCTCATCACATGACTAGTGATAAAGCTAAATTTGAACATTTGGAACACTATGATGGTGGAAGTGTTAGATTTGGGAATAATGAACCATGTTATATAAAGGGAAAATAAATCATAGCATTAACTAATGGAATAAAATTTAAGAATTCCTATTGGGTTGAAGGGTTAGGACATAATCTACTTAGTGTAGCACAATTGAACAAATATAAAGTTGAATTCAATGAGTTCTATAATGAAAGAGGAATCAAAAGATAGGTATCAACACCTAGAACTCTAGAGTAAAGTGGAATAGCAGAAAGAAGAAACATATCCATCATGGAATGTGCAAGGACACTATTGACAGAGAAATTTTTTGTACTAAAATACTGGAGAGAAGTAATCAACACAACAACTTATATACTGAACCAAGTTCAACTAAAGAAAGGTACAAATGAATCACCTTATGAATTATGGTATGGTTACAAACCCAATGTTTTTTATCTCAGAGTATTTGGAAGAAAAATTTATATCTTAAAATATGTAAGGAAAGGAAATATTGATGCAAAAGTGATGAATGAATACTCTTAGGGTACTCCAATAAAAGAAAGGCATGCAAATGTTTGAATTTTACTACTCATAAAGTCATAGAAAGTGCTCATGTGAAAATTGATGAGTTTGTAGAAAGAAGTGAAGAACATAGAAGAAAAGAGCCTAAAGAGTATAGGAAAAAAATTTCTATTATGAGGAACCTAAGAATCAAACTTAGAAGGTTGAAGCCAATCATAACTAAATGCACCTAGCAAGTCATAAATAAAGGTACTAGAGTCACAACCCAAGTTGCAGCCATTGGAAATGCAACCCAAGTTACAGATAGGTCAGTTAGAGGAGCTTGAGAAAAAGGATAAAGATCTTGGAGAACCAAGTGAACCTAGTTTAGAATCAAGTAAGAAAGATCCAAGGCTTGCAAAATATGTCAGAAAACATCATGCACTTGAAAAAATAAATGGAGGAGAGACAGAAAGCATAGTGACAAGGATCTAATTAAAAGTTACATTTTTTCTTAATGAATTTGAGCCTAGATCTATAAAATATGCTTTAAAAGATGAAATTTGGATGGAGGAAATGAATGAAGAGATTGAGAAAATAGATAATAATAAAACTTGGTCTTGTGTTCTTAGACCCAAGGATAAAAATGTGATTGGTACAAAATGGATATTTAGAAATAAGTTGAATGAGAAAGGAGAAGAGAAAAGAAATAAGACAAGAATTATATGAAAAGGTTATTCTCAAGAAGAAGGTATTTATTATGGATAAAAATTTTCCCCCGTTGCAAGACTTGAAGGAGTCAGAACACTTCTATCTTGTCCAACAGATAAAGGATTCAAAGTATACCAGGTGGATGTCAAGTCAGCTTTCTTGAATGGAGTCTTAGAAGAAGAATTCTACATTGAACAACCTAAAGGTATCATCGATCCAAACCAAAGAAATAGGGTATGTAAACTTCACAAATCTTTGTATGGATTGAAACAAGCTCCTAGAGCATGGTATGAAAGACTACATGGATATCTGGCAAGAATTGGTTTTGAAAAGATGAATGATAATAGAAATTAGTATATCAAGGAAGGAACAGGACAAGATATTGCTTGCCAAAAAAATTGTAGATGATATCATATTTGGAGGACATGAGATTTTATGCAAGTCCTTTGCTAAAGAAATGAAGATTTTTTTTGAAATGTCTATGTTTGGAGAAATAAATTTCTTTTTGGATCTACAAGTTCATCAGATGAAGGATGGGATATTAATCACCCAATCAAAATACATTAGGGAAACATTGAAAGTATTTGGAATGGAAAATTTCAAATGAATTGAAATGCCTATGTCTACTAGATATAAGCTCTCAAAGAATTATGATTCAAAAGAGATTAATTAGACTACTTATAGATCAATGATTGGGAAACTTTAGTATGTGGTTCACACCATACCTGACATTACATTAGTAGTTGTAATAGTTGTAATATTTTTTGCTAATCCCAAAGAAAATCACATGATGGCAATAAAAAGAATCTTGAGATACCTAAAAGGAACTAAACATTTTGGGTTATGGTATAAAAAAGGAGTAAATATTGAATTAAGAGCCTTTACTAATGCAAATTGGACATGAAGCATTGATGATAGAAAAAATACTAGTGAAGGAGCATTCTTTCTTTGAAAGAGGCTAGTGTCTTAGACAAACGAGAAGCAGAATTGTATTTCTCAATCCACAACAGAGGCAAAATATGTTGTTGTAGTAGTTAATTGTTCTAACATAATTTGGATCAAGCAATTGATGGTAGGAATGAAAGAAGAAATCAAGGAACCAATGGTTATCTATTGTGATAAAAAATGTGCAATTAATATATCCAAAAAATCTAGTAATACACTCAAAGACAAAAGACATTGTAATCAAATATCATTTCCTAAGGGAATTGGTTCAAGATAAAGATGTGAGATTGGAATAAATGAACACCAAGGAGAAAATAATAGATATATTTACTAAAGCTTTACCTAAGGATGCATTTATGTATCTAAGAGGTAATCTAAGGATTATTCCCTTATCTAATGCTTGCTAAAGCATAAAATAACATGGCATCAATCAAGATCCATTGATGATCAATCAAGTTGATGTAGAGTATCACACTTTAGGTGTGAAATGCAAAGCATGTTGCATATGAATCAGTACAAATGTACATTGTAACTTCAAAGTTTTTATCCTTTGGATATTGATGTCAAAGAGGGAGATTTTAGTGTCAACATGGAAGATTGTGAAAATATTAGTATTGATGAGAAAGAGGGAGATTTTTTATAGTTAGATAATGGAATGAATAGATAAGAGAGAGAAAATGATAGAAGAATGGTAATAGGAAAAAAACAAAGAAAAATCCTAGTAGAATCTTAGAACCTAGAGTTAGTATGGATGAGAATCAAAATGACACTAAGGATATTATGTAATTTCTCATACTTTCATCAGCTTATGTTGATATATTTTTTTTCCATCAATGCCAAAGAGGAAGTTTCTTGGAAACAATTCTTCAATTGTATATTGTCATTAATGTTTACACAAATGTCAATATTAACCAAGAAATGTAGAGTTTGCAGTATTAACCTTGTATATCTCATTATTAACCAAGTAGTCAAGTAAAAAAGTCTTTCTAGTATTAACTGAGCAACTGGTTAATAAGTGGATTCCTGCTTGCAATATTGATCAAGTGGTTGGGCATCAAAGGATTGCAGTATTCACCAAGCGGTTAGGCATCAAAGGTGTGCAATATTAACTGAGTGGTCGGGCATTAAAGGAGTCATAGTGTTAACCAAGTGTTCAGTCCTAGTGTTGACTGAGTGACAATAGAATGTAATTTTCAAATATTTTATTAATTAAGGTAGACTATTTGTATGTTTATTGATATTTTAGAAGGGTATTCAAGCTGATTTTTCCTAGCTTATGATATATAAGTAATTTCAAGTTATGAGGACAAATGCAACAAGTAGAATATGAAAAAGATGGATATGTGAGCAAAGACAAAAGGAAAAGAAAGAAAGTGTGGAAGATAAACTAAAAAGAACATCTGATTAGAAAGGATCTAGATGTCAAGCCAAAACAAAGATCTGAACCTACAAAGGAAGTTGCTTCATAAATTAGGTCAAATTGTTGTTCCTTTCTAACCATTGTAGTAGTAAAGAAATCTCTTAATAGAGTTGACTTAATAGTCATTTTGTAAATCCTCTAACAAGGTGACATTTCAAGATTGAATGTTTGAAGACCTCTAATCAAGCCACTCCTAATAGGGTGATCTAAATCCTCTAATAGGATCATACTTAATAGTATGTTTTCTAACCTTTAATAGGGTTGACTCTTAATAGGGCTCACTTCAAAAGAGTGAAAATTATTTTGACTAGTTGTAAGGTGATTTTTTCCAAATTGGGTTTCCATGTTAAATCTTGGTTTCATTTTTGTTCATGCTATTTGCTTATGCTTTATATTTTTGCAACTAAGTTACCAAAGAATAAAATATATTAATAAATTTTAAGATTGCTTTTTTAATTGTGGATTAGTAATATTATAGTTTTAACCAAGTTGTGAATCAGTATTGCATGATCAGTGAAATTTTTTTGTGACATATAAGGGACAAGGATTTGTTTTTGTGGTAACTGATTCACCCTCCCCTCCCATTTACTCTCTTACATTTCCAAAATGGATTTGTTTTTTTCAATATGCTATATAAATAAGGAAAAATCATTCTTTTATATGATCCTCTTTTCATATTTTACAAATTTACATATCTATTTAGGTAAATGATCCTCCTTTTTTTATTAATTAAAATTGATATACCTATTTATTTTAATTAATTCATAACCCTTAAATTCTCTCAATTAAGATTAAATAAATATATTAAATCCTATTCAATATACCTATCTATGACACTTAACTTTAACCCTCATCAACATCACCCAAAATGACCATCATTCCAACCACCTCTCTCACTTACCTACTAATTAATCCTTCCCTAAGCCTAATTCTCTCCACTAATCATTTAAACATTCCTAATTAAAATGAATTAGCTTTCAAAGTAAACCCTTGTCCATATCAACATTAAATTCTTGAACTAAGTTTGGAATAGCCCACATGGTTTCCTTACGCATTATCCCATCAAAAACAATGTTTAATTAATTTTCACATTCTACAAAATCTCTTAACATTTGTCAAAATTTCCAAGAGAATGTGAAATAAGAAATGTATGTTGAAGTTGATGAAAGATCAACCCCACATCTCCCAAGAATCACATGCATGCAAACACCTATCACAAAAAGACATAAGCAAAAGCTATAGAGGCTGGAATTCCTCGATCCATAGATGAGACATTCTTGATGAGAAAAAAGAGAGATTGCTATTATCAAAATTCAATGAATGAATTACAAAGAGATCAATAATTATAAAAGGAGATCAAAAACCCTAATAGCTAAAACCTAGGTTGCATGATAATAATCAATAAAATAATTAATTATTATATCCCTAAAGATTAGAACACGAAAATTATAGATAATAAGTGACTTAATTAATTAAATCAAAATGATTTAATTAATAAGGAAATATCTTATTACTCTAACAACTCCTAAGATAAACATAGGGAGTAACTAAAGACCTAGAAACTACTACTAAAAGAAAAGTTGGATCCTGACAACAAGGCCCGATGAGATACCCAAGCACAACCAAATATCTATAAAGAGGAGAAATAGAGAAAACCACATGGGGAAAACCCTACTCCAAAAAGAGATGGAAAGAATGTTCAAGGAGATAGGAACCTAAGGATCATCATGAAGAACACTACTAAGGCATGAAATTGCAAACATTTCCAAATTGTTGATTTGAAGAATCTCCACTATGTAGAGCATGACCAGGTAGAGAAGACTAAGTCTAAAGAGTTGACCAATCAAAGATGGAAGGTATCTTCATAGCCTCCAAAAATAGGAATGAAAGAATTTTTATATGCTAAATGATCCATCTCATCAAAATGCATAGGTATCCAACCATTTCAATCACCTAGTACATAGGATCAAATACTAAATACATAGCTCACTCCATTGAACCAAGAAAGTAATAGAACCAACATAATCCTGAGCTATAATGTTGATAGCTAAGACATGAACATTGAAACTAAATGTAATATCTCCTGCAAAAAGAAGAACCAAGAACATTGAGAGTGCAAAATAAGGACAAGCACATATAATAGCACATTTCATCAAAACATCATGAGGCTAATGTCATGGAAGGAACACTCACTTGAAAAAAGAAGATGGAAAATATGGCCAACATGAAAACCCCCAATGCACTTTATAATGTAGTGCGAGTAAAAAAAACAAAAAGATGTGCAAGATCCTAAAATGGAATAGAGTGACACTTTATCTTAGTGCATTTACATAAATACTACAAAAAGATGTCAACAAAGATCAAAAAAAGACATAAGGCTATTACAAGAGATAATATACAACTCATGAAAAAATAATTTGAAGCAACAAAATTAATCTTGAAACCTAAATCAACCAATATATCCACCAAAATGCAAAAAAAGAAAAAAATAGAATGGGATGTTCCTAGAGCAGAATCTTGAAAATAGAATGCCTCAAAGATATGTCTCCTATAGTTAAAAATAGAACTTCTAAATTTTACTATATAAATCAATGGCCAAAAAAAATCAAAAATCCAAATAAACTACACCATCGTGACAGGCTCAGAATCAATTTTTAAATTCTTTTTTCAGATCAAAAAATGGAGTCCAGATGAGCAAGTTATGGCCAAAAAACCATAGGTAGGTTAAAAAAAGTTTTGAAAGGGTAAAATAATGTTTTACTATCTTGGGATTCATGCCAAAATACCTTGAAAAGTGTGTCTACTAGTACCAAAAATTGCATCAATAATAGTCCCAAGGGCGTACCAAAATTGTCTCAATTTGGATACCCAAAAATCATAAAATCACGGCCTCTAGAAATGTGTTAAAATCTCAATTTTTGGAAAATTTGTGATTTGTATGCAAACATTCAAAAAATTAATGCCTCAAAAAATGTGCTAAAAATCTTGATTTTTCAATTTTAAAATCTTGATTTGTGTTGGAATTACAAGTGGCAAAGGAGTAAACTTCTAGGAGGGGTGAATTAGGGGTTTAAACTTAGACCCGCAAAAATTTCATGATTCATACATCACATGCATTAACATATTGAAATAACATGCAAAGCACATTCAATTAAAACATGTAAACATGTAATTAGACACACATATAACACTAGATATGATTAACCAGAAACCCTCCAAGTGAGAAGGTAAAACTGGGGTAGGGATGACACCCACAAATCTTTACTACTACAATAATAAAGTGTATCCAATTAAGCTTACAATGGTTTGACCATGAATCATGGTCTTCCTTATGAAAGGCATGCCTTGTTAAAGGCTTATAAAGACTGTTAAGTCCCACCTTGTTAGAGGATTTCAACATCCTATTAGAAGTGTGCCTTGTTAGAGGAATTAAACTTACAATTAAGTAAGCACACTATTAAAGGATTTTATATAGCTTATTAAGACTAGTTTGTTAAGAGATTTAATTGAAATCACCTGTCAAAATGTCTCAACATAGATCCTATGGTTAGCACTTGCTTGCTTGATAAAAGATCACCTCTATCTAATCTCTAGTTGGTCCTTCATGATCTGATGTATCAGTGATGAATCCTTCTTTATCTTATGTTCTTCACTTAACTAATTCTGCAATTGATTCCTTCTTCATAACTTCTAAGTCTCCATGAATACTCTATTTTTTCATGCAAAATTTGTTACATCTCTCCTTCAATCCCTTACACACTCATGAGAATTTTAGGGTTTCGTCCTCCTTAAGAAGACTTGGATGGCTTAGGGTTAGGTATGAATCTATAGCTAAGATTCATCCATTTTGCCACTTAAACCTTCCTATTTTCTGATTGGCTACATGTAATTACATAGGGAATCCACATATAGATTCATCTTTATCTCCAATGGATCAAAATCTATCCTTAGCTCAGCTGAAAATGGTTTACATAGTTGTTTGTGCCATAACAAACAAATATGTCTAATCTATGTTACTTGACATATGAAGTTTTTGATGCTCAACATACATTATATTTCTACTTTTGACTTGACACCTAAACTTCTCAACATATATTGTTCACTTGGCACTTGAATTCACTCAGCATGGTCTATCTACTTGGCACTTGAGTGACTCAACACTCATTGCAACTTGGCATGGTCTAATAATTACATGTTGTACTTGGCATCCATTACTAGTTTGACATGAACTAAGTTAATGTCTTAAGTGTGTTGACACTCACTTGTCAAAACCAATCTAAGATCAACAATCTCCCCCTTTGACATGAGTGTCAAAAACACCTGAATATATATAATCAATCTAATCTTCTCAAGAATAGCATATCCATGACTCAACTTATATACAAAACTTCAAAATTCCAAAATTTTGCAACAACCTATATACCTCAAAATTTATAACTCCCCCTAAGTTAATATGTTTGTTTTGTATCCAAAATCTGTTCTCCATTCTAAGTAGATTTGTCTCTACTGACTGATACTCTTTGATTTCAATGTACTTATACTCTTTCATTCTCTCCCTTAGCTAATATCTATTCTACTCTACTTCTATCTTTGCATTGTATTTCTCCCCCTTTCTTTATTCTCCCCCTTTTTGTTGTCTCCTCCTTTTTATCTAGCTCCCCCTTTTTGACACCTATGTCAAATAGGCTATACACATATAGTGTGTTTTTCCAAAAATGATTTATGTACCTCTATTATAAATTTGAGAGCTACATCCTAGTTTTCACATGCAACATCCAATGACTTGAGTTGGATGGCAAGCTCGGCAACAAGGTGTACTAGGCCATTTAGAGTAGAAAGATTGAGTTCTTTCTTTAGCAAAGTTTTTGCATAGCCTAGCTCCTTGTATAGTATCTCCATACAAGGGGTGAGGGACACCTAGATACATGTCAATTTGGATCTTATCCTAGCCTCTTCTATTGTTAACATAGCTAATTAAATTTGGGACTGAAGCAATGTATGAAAATGCTTCTCACTCTGAGCTGGGTTTAGAGGTAACCTTGTTCCTGATATGTTTAGATTTCTATCTAGGCTTAGAATATGATGTCTGGTCTCTTGGGTGAAGAGTGTAGGGTCACACAATTTGGTATACAATGAGAATATATTCTCAAGTACCTTCTTCACATCCTCAACCTTTGTTTCCAATACAACTTGAGTCAGTGCTATCTCACTAGATATCTTCTTATTGACCTTGCTCTAGAATTTTTTTTCAAACCACTCTAAGAGTTTACCACTAGTATCAATGTCTTCATTATTTATGTTTTCCACTATATCTGACAGTTCTTCTAGTAGTGGCTTAGTCTCCTTAGGAGTAGGCAAACTAAATGCATCTAGAAAGATGTCTTTTATGTCTTGAAGAGCTTGATTCTGCCTATATTCTCTCCTAAGTATTTCTTGATGCTTTTTCTTCTCTAAAGCTTGTTACAAAATGCTTATTTGATCTAATGTTATTGTATCATAATCAAACTTTAGTATAACAATCTCTTCACCAATATTGATATCTCCATAGTGATTTACCTTTTCAATTTTTGAAGAGCTTGAGCCTAGCACTGAGATTTGCAATGGTATAGCTTCTATGCTCAACTTCTAAAGAAATTTTGTAGAGAAGTTCCAAATGTTGGTAGAGTTACCAGTGCCTAGATGGCATCTTGCTCCTTTACATTAGGTGTTATCATGCTTTCTTCATATTGGCTCTTGTCTAGTACAATGACATGAACAACACATTTTCCTTGTGCTTCAGGTATACATGAATCTATTTGTCCTATTTCCTATTGTACATTTTTATCTTTCCCTTCTTTTTCAATCTACTTCTACTCAACTATGACAAGTGTATCAACCTTAGTAGATGTATCTACTATAGTTTGAATCAAAGGTTGCACTTGAGTAATTGAAGGGATGGTAGAAGGTGGTTCTTTTGGGTTCACCTTTTTCCTTTTGATATTAGTTACTACTTTTTTGAACTCATCTAACCTAGATTGGATTATCACATAACTTTTCTTGTAGTGTAGATTGGTCCAATATTTTCTTCAAGTCATCTGCAGTCAGTTGATTGATGTTCTAAGCTAAAGAATCAATAACATACTTGATAATAATAGTTTTAGTTGACTTGACTATGCCATGTGGGGGACTAACACTCGACACTTGTGTGTCCTGCACACTCTATTCATCTTGTTGATGTTTAGTTGTAGTCATTTCATCATCTTGCTTATGTCTTTTTTTCACAACTGTATTATCTTTATTCTCATCTTCTTTATCATCTTCTTGTTTGTCATCATCTTCTTTGTCATCTTCATCTTTATCATCATCTTTACCCTCGCTTCTCCTTATTTTACAGTGGTCAACCCTTAGATTAGTTTCAATATTTGGGTAGATTTCTTGACCACATCTTCAATATTGTTTTGAAGTATGTTGAAGACTCTATACTTAGGTGTAAACCTAACTCCATATTTCTTATTAGCCTTAGCAATTTTCCCTTTTTTTATTTTTGGCATTTTCCAAATTTAAACAATAATGTCATTTTTGCTCAACAATATCATATAAACCTTTTGATATTGTGTTGGAAAATTCTAATGGAGTGTTTTTAAAAACTTGACATCATGGAATATAATTCCTTCTTCTTGACTCTTTTCATCTTTACCCAATTTATCAAAATTAATATTCTTTAAACTAGATAAATCTACATTATTCTTGACATTTCCACACAAATTTTTAATATCAAAAAGTGCTTTATGACTTACCACTTTGAATTGACTTAAATCATATTATTTAGTCTTTTTCTCATCTGAATTAGGTTGTGCAACATATTTTCTTCTCTATTTCTTCTGCACTTGGCCTCCTTGTTCCATTTTCTTGGATTTCTCCTTGGCCTTCTATGTTGTGGTTTGTGTGCTGGCTCTAGTGGTAGGTGCACTCAGCTTGGTTGGGCTAGGTTTAGTAGTTTTCTTTGCCTTAGCCTTCCTTTTCTTTGGCTTGGCTTGTATGGGTGCTTCCTCAACTTCTTCTTCCCTAACACCTTCTATTTCTTCTTCTTCCTTGTCCTCTCGCATGCCTTTATAGGATTAAATGATTAACATAAATAACAGTTACATACAAATATAGCCAATAACAGAAAATAATAGATCACATAGAAAAGAACACAAGACACCAAGATTTAATGCAGTTCACCCAATCCTTGGGCTACATCCACCAAATAGAAAGTCTGATATTACTATGATCCAGTGATTACAACCTAATTACAATTTGTAATCCCTTACAGCTCAATACTACCATAAGAACCAATTTCACATCACCACAATGAAACAATCCCAAATACTAAGCCCTTTTATACAAGTATTTTTATGCTTCTTTAGGGTTACAACATGTCGTCCATATGTCGGCTATATGTCAGCCACAAACTATGAAGTATGTATAGTACTTTCCTGGTCAGTCACAACAAACTAACAATCTCCCACTTGGGGACTGATCAAGCTCCAAATTAGTCAACAATCTCCCACTTGGAGATTGATCCTATAACAATACCACTACCACATGGAACTCCCATTGGATCAAACCACCATCGACTCTATTGTTATTTTATTCATGTTTAGTCTATAAGACCAACCAAAGCTGAAAATGAGTTCAAATCCTCCCTTGTCACTACCTTTGTAAACATATCTATTGGATTTTCATCTATATGTATCTTGTCCAACTTTAACTATCCATCCTCAAAAACTAACCAAATGAAATGGTAGCGTAGTTGTATGTTTTTTGTCTTGGAATGCAGAGCTAAATTCTTTGCAAGATGAATGATACTCTAACTATTTGTAAACAAATAATTATCCCTCTAAGGGTGTCCCAATACTTCCAAGAAGAACTAAATCCATATCATCTCCTTCGTTGCCTCTGTAGCAGCAACATACTCTACCTCTGTAGTGGATAAAGCATTAACCTTCTATAACCTAGGAACCTAGCTCACAGCTGCCCCACCAATAGCAAAGACATAACCTATAGTACTCTGACTAGTATCAATATCCCCTACCAAATATGAGTCAACATAGCCTTGTAAGTCAGTAGTGGAGCCCCCAAAGTGTAGACACTTATTGGATGTTCCTCTCAAATATCTAAGAATCCATTTGATTGCATTCCAATGCTTAATTCCTAGATGACTCATATACCTACTAATGACTCCCACTACATGTGTAACATTTGGCCTAGTGCATACCATAGTATACATCAAGCTTCCTACAACTAAAGCATAGGGTACCTTAGACATATTATCCTCCTCTTCTTGTGTCTTGGGACACATCACCTTAGTCAACTTCAAATGACTAGGTAAAGGTGTGTTGATAGCTTTAGCATCCTCCATAGAGAAATGTTGCAACACCTTCTCAACATAATCAGCCTAAGATAGTGTCAATTTTCTATTCTTCCTATTGCTGCAAATCTTCATACCAAAGATTTTTTTTGCTGCCCCCAAATCTTGCATAGTAAATGCATGTGCTAATTGGCATTTTAGCCCCTTAATATGATCCATGTTAGACCCAGCTACAAGCATATCATCAACATATAAACATAAAATAATGTAGTTATCATCATCCAACCTCTTAAAGTAGAAAAAATGATTTGAATGAAACCTACTATAACCATGCTCATGCATAAAAAATTTAAATTTCAAATACCATTATTGAGGTGCTTGCTTCAATCCATATAAACTTTTCTTCAATTTGCACACTAAGTTCTCCTTACCTTTGACCTCAACTCCCTATTGCTTAGCCTTATATATCTCTTCATCCAAATCACCATGAAGAAAGGTTGTTTTAATATCAAGCTACTCTAAATGCAAATCTTTAGTAGCCACAATACTTAAATCAATATAGATAGAAGTTATTTTAACAAAAGGAGAAAAATATCTCATCAAAATTGATATCTTTTTTCTGTGTAAATCCTATTACAACTAACCTAGCTTTAAATCTTTTCTTACCTCCACCCACTTTCTTTCAACCTATAAACTCACTTATTCTGTAAATCTCTTCTACCTACAGACAACTTGCATAAAATGCATGTCTTATTCTTTAGCAAAGAGTCCATTTTATCTTTTATTGCAAACTCCCACTGAATCTTACTATCCACTTGCACCACTTCATCATAACATTTAGGTTCACCAGCATCAGTAAGTAAAATTGAATACAAAGAGGGAGAAATATTTTTGGAAGTTTAATTTTCCTTGTTGACCATCTAATATTCACTAGTGTATGTGGTATTTTTTGTTGTGGTTGTTGCACATCATGACATATGGCTAGAACATCATCTTTTGAAGTATCATCCAACACTACATAATCATCCTCTTTCTTCTCATGTTGCTGCAACAGATCCTTGTACAACACTTTCTTATTGAATATGATATCCCTACTTCTTATAATTTTATGATTTTGAAAATCCCAAAACCTATAACCAAATTCATTAATGCCATATCTAGCAAATATGCATTTCTTTGACTTAGCTTCCAGATTGGTTCTATTTTCAGAATCTATGTGAACAAATGCTTCACAACCGAAGGTTTTGAGAAAAGAATAATTCACCTTCTTACCAATCCATGCTCCCTTTGGAATACCACAACCCAAAGGAGTAGAGGGACCTCTATTAATAAAATATATAGAAATATTAATAGCTTATGCCCACATGTGTAAGGGAAATCCAACATGCAACCTCATGCTCCATTATAGTCTTGTTCATGTGTTCAGCCACTCCATTTTCCTGTGTAGTCCTTGGAACAATTTTCTATCTATGAATACCATTAGTGGAGCAATAATCTTCAAATTCATGACTACAATACTCACCACCATTATTAGATCTAAGACATTTTTATTTCTTATCAATCTCATTTTCAACCAAGCATTTTCATTTCTTAAAGTTTGAAATACATCAGATCTATGTCTAAGAAAATAAATCCATACCTTTCTAGTTGCATCATCAATAAATGTAACATAATAATTAAAGCCTCCAAGGGAAGATACCCAAGTTGTTCCCCATACATCAGTATGCACAAGCTCTAATTTCTCCTTTTTGTTTTCCTTCCCAGTCTTTACCAAACTCACTCTCTTTTATTTTCCATATACATAACTTTCATAGAAATTCATATTAACACATTTTAGACCTGGTATAACTTTCTTTGAATGAAGTAATTTCATGCCTTTCTCACTCAGGTGTCCAATTCTATTGTGCCATAGCATTGTATCTAAATTTACAGCAGTTATTTGTTCTCCCTACTCAACTATAGCAACTATTCCTGAACATACATTTTTCTCTAAAAAAATTAAAGTAGAAATAATGATATGACCTGTACAAAGATATAAGGTGCCTACTTTCACACCTTTTGATACTACAAGGGAACCTTTGTAACCTTCCAATTTTTATCATTAAAAGTAACTAAACAACCCTCATCACCGACTTGCCCTATTGAAATTAAATTCCTACTCAGCCTTGGAACATGAATTACCTCATGCAATAGCCAATGATTCCCATTCTACAACTTAATCTTAACTTTTCCCTTTCTAACAATCTAACAGGGTTCATTATCCCCCAAATAAACAAGCCCAAAATCCCCTTGGACATAATTAATGAAATAACATCTATGAGGTGTAGCATGAAATGAAGCACCAGAATCTAAAACCCATGAATCATCAACACTTTCTAAAGACAGAAGCAAAGCATCCTCTTAAGATTTTCTACTTACCACATTTTCCTCCTTGTCTTCATCCTATTTATCTCCTTCATTTTTATTTCAAATCCAACAATCTTTCTTTTTATGCCCTAGTTTCCCACAGTACCAGTAGTCATTCGGTCCTCTCAATTGAGACCTCCTCCCCTTTGACTTTCTTCTTGATTTCCTATGATTTCTAGAATTTTTCCTCTCTCAGTCATTCTACCTCGACTTTGTGCATTCAAAGTACTTCCTGATGTAGATCCACATGAGTATTTCCTACAAGTTTTCTCACTCAAAATAGCATCGATCACATCATCATATTTTAGGGTACTAGATCTAGGAAAAAAATTACTCACAGCCATTACCAAGCCATTCCATCTTTTAGGCAAAGAACACAAAATCAAGTGAGCCCTAATTTCTTCATCAAAATTGATACCCATAGAAGATAATTGATTAGTAATAGTATTAAACTCATTTAAATGATCTGCAACAGATCTACCTTCTACCATTTTCATATTAAATAAATGCTTCATGAGAAATACCTTGTTTGAAGCGGCAGGCTTTTCATATAGTTTCACTAGGGTTTGCATCAATTCTTCCATTATCTTTGCTTTTGTAATGTTAAATGCCACCGATGGTGCTAGGAATAATCAAATGCTTCCAAGTGCCTTTCTATCCAAAAGATCCCACTCGTCATTTGACATAGATCCCTGATTCTTGTTTCTGCCTTCCAACAACTTCCATAAATCCTTTTGATAAAGATAGTCTTCCATTTGCATCTTCCATAACTAAAATTTCTACCCATTAAACTTGTCAATCCTTAGCTTACCCCCATCTGCCATCACTTCCACTCGACCGTGAGACTCCCACTCAACCATGAGACTTTCCTACAGAGGATAATTGTAAAAAAACCTTGCTCTAATACAACTTGATAGGATTAAACCATGGACAAAAATAAAAAGTACACACAAATATAACCAATAATAGAAAATAATATATGACACAGAAAAGAACACAAGACACCAAAATTTGACGTGGTTCACCTAATCCCTAGGCTACGTCCACCAAATAGCAAGTTTGATATTATTATGCTCTAGTGATTACAACCTGATTACTGTCTATAATCCCTTATAGCTCAATACCACCACAAGAACCAATTTCACATCACCACAATGAAATAATCCCTAACCCTAAGCCCTTTTATATAGTATCTTTATGGCACTTTAGGGTTAAACATGTCGGCCATATGTCGACCATATGTTAGCCACAATGTCAACCACAACCCAAAAGTTTTTCTATCTACAAATACCATTAGCGGAGCAATAATATTCAAATTCATGACTACAATACTCACCACCATTATTAGATTTGAAACATTTTAATTTCTTACTAGTCTCATTTTCAGCCAAGCATTTCCATTTCTTGAAAGTTTGAAATCCATCAAATTTCTATCTAAGGAAATAAATCCATACCTTTCTAGTTGCATCATCAATAAATGTAACAAAATAATGAGAGTCTCTAAGGGAAGATACCTGAGCCGGTCCCCATACATTGATATGCACAAGTTCTAATTTCTCATTTTTGTTTTCCTTCTCAGTCTTTACAAAACCCACTCTCTTTTGTTTTCCATACACACAACTTTCATAGAAATCCATATTAATACATTTCAAACCTAGTAGAACTTTCTTTGAATGAAGTACTTTCATACCTTTCTCACTCATGTGCCCAAGTCTATTGTGCCATAGTGTTGTATCAGAATTTACAGTAGCTATTTGTTCTTCCTACTCAACTACAACAACTATTCCTAAACATACATTTTTCTCTGAAATAATTAAAGTAGAAGGAACAATATGACCTGTACAAATATATAAGGTGCCTATTTTCACAGCTTTTGCTACTACATGGGAACCTTTTGTAACCTTCCAATTTTTATCATTAAAAGTAACCACACAACCCTCATCACTGAGTTTCCTTGCTGAAATTAAATTCCTACTTAGCCTTGGAACATGACTTACCTCATGTAGTAGCCAGTGATTCCCATTCTGCAACTTAGTCTTAACTTTTCTCTTTCCAAAAATCTAACAGGGTTCATTATCCCCCAAATAAACAAGCCCAAAATCCTCTTGGACATAATCAATGAAATAACCTCTATGAGGTGTAGCATGAAATGAAGCACCATAATCTAAAACCCATGAATCATCAACACTTTCTGAAGATAGAAGCAAAGCATCCTCTTCTGATTTTTTATTTACTATATTTTCCTCCTTGTCTCCATCTAGTTTATCTCTTTCATTTTTCTTTCGAGTCCAACAATCTTTCTTTTTATGCCCTATTTTCCCATAGTACCAGTAGTCATTTGGTCCTCTCGATTGAGATCTCCTCACCTTTGACTTTCGTCTTGATTTCTCACGATCTTTGGAATTATTTCCTCTCTTAATCATTCTACCTTGACTTTGTGCGTTCAAAGAACTTCTTGATGTAGATCCACCTAAGGATTTCCTATGAGTTTCCTTACTCAAAATAATAGTGATCACATCATCATATTTTAGGGTACTATATCTAGGAACAAAATTACTCAGCCATTACCAAGCCATTCCATCTTTTAGGAAAAGAACACAAAATCAAGTGATAAAGATAGTCTACCATATGTCGGCCATGGCCTGAACCCCAAATAATTTATGAAGTATGTATAGTACATTCTTAATTAGTCACAAAAAACTAACATGCCTTGGGTCAATGCAAGAGGTCCTTGTGTTTTTTCTTGCTCTTCTTCTTCATCCTCTTCTTCCTCACTTGCACCTTCACCAAATTTAGCCTTTAGCTTCTTTACCAACTTATCTTTCTTCTTAAGTGTGGAGGTAGTTGTCAATTCAATTTCAATCTTTAATTTCATCACATCATAATTCCCAAAGATTTTAGCAATCTTGTCAATTTCTTTTGCTAGGTGTGTTATGATTATTGCTGATGTTTCATCAACATTGATCTCATACCCAAGTGGTCTTAACCATCTGACCCTTGGTGTGGCAGCCTGTATAGAGGTGTAATTAGCATCAACTAGAAAACATATCATTGTAATGTTTCTCAACCAATGAAATAGGTATCCTCATTCTTTTCTTCATTGACTTCTTAAAAGCCTCAAAGTAGCTAGTCATCAATGTCTCAAAATTTTCTCCCATCTTTTCAATATACTCATTGATCTGTATTGCAATTGACCTATTGGTCTTCCATCCAACTATACCAAAAGAGGGAAATGTATTCTACAGATAAAAGAATATGAACACAAGTATAGCACCAAACTTGCATTGTGCACTTTTGGTTTTCCTTATAGCTCCAAGGTTCTCCATTAATTGTTGTAGCCAAAGTTCTGCCAGATCATATGTATGATCTTTGTTCACAATTTTATAACCAACATCTACTGCAATATAGGGTACACTATTCAATCTGCTAGATTGATAGAATTTGTGTGAGATTACCCTAATATCAAAGTCCAGTAGTGGATCAGTGATAGTATCAATTGTCATCCCTCTCTTGTTCCATTTTGTTCCTATGTTTCTCTCTATTACTTCCTTGGAGTCACTTCTCAGAGTCTTGGGCTGATCTAGGGTTGGGTAGCCAATAACCCTGTGAATTATCCTTTTTGATATATTAATTACTCCACCTTCTAACCATAAGGATCTATCATGTATTTGTCTTAACACTATTCTAATCCATTCAGTATTGAAAACACTAAGAAAATCTAGGGCAGGGGTCAAACCCTTTCTCTCAAAAAATTTATATTCTTCTTTTAGAACATCATTATCATGTAATCTATCATAAGCTTCTCTAATTTCTAAATTCCCAATGCTACCAATTTACAATTGTAACATTTTCTAAAATCTTGTAACATAATGACATTCAACGAGATCATCGAAAGTACACTAGAGGGATCTTTTTTAAAGGCGATGTCAGGAATGGCCTTAAATATGTGTTGTTTGACTTTGTTACTAACAAGTTGAACATTTAAAACCTCTTTGCCTTATACATTTCTTGAACTAGATGCCATTTGTCAAACTAGAATTTGTGCAAAATAAAACTACATAGCTCAACTTGTGATAAATACCTTATAAAATCTATATGCTGATGTGAGATCACCACTAAAATCTTTGCAAATGCTTTGAACAAGTTTTTGAGTCATCTTCTGCTTTGTTTGCTCTTGGTCAAATTTAAAATAATGAGGAATGAGTGATAAATGACCATATACCCTTCAAAACCCTTGCATTTAATGCTTAGTGCTTGTACAAGTATAAACTCGGCATCAAATTGATTTTAGATTTACTCGACATCTATAGATATTTCTATCACTCAACAGCTACTACAAACTTAACATCAACTTGCTAGCTTCGTAGCTCAGCATCAACTAGCATTCCACTCGACATCCATTCAAAACTTTCCATACTCGGCAACAACATAAAAACTTAAAGATTTAATCTTGAATTTTCAACAACATCTTGCATCTTTATTCATGCTAATGTATTCATTTTGGTACTAATTTCTTTTGGAACTAATGTATGATATAACACTTTAACTACTAGTCCCAAATACCTCTTAATTGTTCAATTTGATGAGCTATGATCACTTGACCCATTGGGTAAAGTGATCCCTTCTACATTTGATGTACTGCAAGCATATTTCCTTTTCCACGTCTTGTTCATCTCATCTTTGATGTGTTCAACATTTTCCTTGCCTTTTCCTTTATCAAATTCATAACTTGGTGCCTTTGACCTAGTTGAACAATGCTTACTAATGTGACTAGTCTTCAGATAGCTAAAGCATGTGGTTTGACTCAACCACCTTTTGAAGTTACCACTGAAGTGTGTTCTAATACAATTCTCAAGAACATGTCCATATTCTTGACGATAGTGGTAGCTATATCTTGTATTGTAATTCCAATTATAAGAGTTTCCATAGCTTCTTACCTTTGCTGGCTTGTTTGATGACCACATGGACTTGGATCTGCATTCAAAAGCTCTATGTCCATACTTTTGACATTGTAGCAATATCCTTCAAATCTTGGTTTATGCATAGTCCTAACTCTACATTCATGTGCCTAATGAACTTGTTTGTTGCAGTTATGAAAATGAATGTTGTTCTTAGGCTTGACATTTCGATTTGTATTGTTGCCCCTACACACATTAGTAGTATGTCCTTTCTTACCACAATTATGACAAGTAAGTTTGGAGTTCTTACCTCTGTTGTTCCTTTCTTTATCAACTTTGGATGATTCTCCTTCTTTAGTGCTTGTGTATCCCAATCCTAATGTATCTTTGTTACATCTAAGGGATCTTAGTAATTTATCAAAGTATTTTATGGCTTCATTTGGCTTGTTGAAACTTTCAAAAAATTCCATTTCTCTTTTCAGATCATTCTGCAATTGTTCATTCTGCAACTTCAATGTGGTTATCTCATTGTCTTTGACATTCAATTCATAGTTGACATTCATCATTTGACTTAGAGTATCCAATTGCATGTTGGAGATCTTGGTTAGCTCTATTGGCTTTTCCTCCAATCTCTTTGCCAAATTTTTTTTTGTCTTCTTTAATCATGGCCTTTCCTTCCATGGCTTTCTTCTTTTGTTCACTCACCTCACATAGCAATATAGCTTTTGATTCTTGCTCCAACTTGAGATTTCTGATTTCTTCAGCTTGAAGTTTGTTCTTTTCCATTAGATCTACAACTGTTGCATCAAATTCACTGGAGTTACCATCTACAAATAGCTTGGTGGTGTCAATATCTTTGTATAGTGTATCATTCTCCACAATGGAAATTTCATTCCTTCTCTTCAAGGATTTCTTTAGTTCCTCTCTTCCCTCATTCAGTTGATGTAGTATGAGATGTATTTCAATCTCCTGGTTCTCAATAGTCTTTCTCAATTTGTACAGTTCCATTTCAAGATCTTTGGTCTAAGTTACAAAGCTTCTCTTTTAGAGAACTAGGCTCTAATACCAATTGTTGGAATTACAAGTGGGAAAGGAGTAAACTTCTAAGGGGGTTGAATAAGGAGTTTAAACTTGGACCCACAAAAATTTCATCATTCATATATCACATGCAAAGCACACACACTTAAATCATGTAAACATGCAATTAAACACACATATAACACCAGATATGATTACCTAGAGACCCTTCAAGTGAGAAGGTAAAACTAGGGTGGGGATGACACCTACAAATCTTTACTACTATAGAAATAAAGCATATCCAATTAAGCTTACAATGGTTTGACCATGAATCATGGTCTGCCTTGTGAAAGGTCTATCATTTTAAAAGCTTACAAAGACTGTTAAGTCCCACATTATTAGAGGATTTCAACACCCTTTAAGAAGTGTGCCTTGTTGGAGGACTTCAACTAACAATTAAGTAAGCACCTTATTAAAGGATTTCATATATCCTATTAAGACTACTCTATTAAGATATTTAACTGAAATCACCTGCCAAAATGTCTCAGCATAGATCTTGTGATTGGCACTTTCTTTCCTGATAATAGATCACCTCTATCCAATCTCTGGTTGATCCTTCATCATCTGATGTATCAGTGTTGTATCCTTCTCTATCCTTTGTTCTTCACTTTACTAATTCTACTATTCATTCCTTCTTCATAACTTCTAATTCTTCATGAATGCTCTATTTTCACATACAAACTTTTCTATATCTCTCCTTCAATCCCTTACACACTCATAAGAAGTTTAGGGTTTCATCCTCCTTAAGAAGACTTGGATGGCATAGGGTTAGGTATGAATCTATAGCTAAAATTCATCCATTTTGCCACTTAAACCTTCCCAATTTTTGATTGGCTCCATGTAATCAAATAAGGAATTCACACATAGATTCATCTTTATCTCCAAAAGATCAAAATCTATCCTTAGGTTAGCTAAAAAATGGTTTACATAGTTGTTTGTGCCATGCCAAACAAATATGTCCAATCTATGTTACTTGACATATGAAGTCTCTAATGCTTGCAATACATTGTATTTATGCTTTTGACTCGACACCTAAACTGCTTGGTATTTTCTATTCACTTGACATGGTCTATCTACTCGACACTTGAGTGACTTGGTACATTAGTGACTCAACACTTATTGCAACTCAGCATGGTCTAATATTTACATGTTGTACTCAACATGCATTACTAGTTTGGCATGAACTAAGTAAATGTCTTAAGTGTGTTGACACTCACTTGTCAAAACAAATATGAGATCAACAATTTGCATGCTATAAAAAAAAAAAAATTGCCACCTCGATAAATGTGCCCAATCCATAAGCAATATTGTTTTCCCTCAAATTCTAACTGTGTCCAAATTTGACAAATTTTATATGAAAATAGGCAGTTTGGATGCTCTGAGCTCAACAGTGATTTCCATTTGAGCTCAAAATGCATTGAAAATTGTGACCAACCAGATTCAATAAAAAAAAAAACTTTGAAAAATGAAACCCTCTAAACAAAAAGCATGGATCTAAAAGCCAGGCCAAACTTCTCATTAATAGAACTGGGGTGTGAAGATCTAGAACTCTGATACCATGTTGAAGTTGATGAAAGTTCAACTCACAACTCCCAAGAGTCACCTACATGCAAATACCTATCACAAATAGAGAGAAGCAAAAGCTATGGAGGTTGGAATTCCCAAATCCATAGATGAGACATTCTTGATGAGAAAAAAGAGAGATTGCTATTATCAAAAGTGAATAAATGAATTACAAAGAGATCAATCCTAATAAAAGGAGATCAAAATGAAATGTCACTTTTCTGATTTTATATGATATTTCAAGCCTCTAATCAGATCTTTAAAATCAAACAACCAATATTTCAAAGATCCACCAATTTCTCAATAAACCCCAAATCGGGTATGCCCCAAATAGTGCCAAAAAACTTCACAGCTTCACATATTATTAATAAATCTGAAAGTGGAAATTTTTATATAAATTTCAGTAGCATAACAGCTTACAAAATGACATCTCCAGATCTATATAACATTTACACAAAAGCTTGCAAACGGAGGATAAAAATAATGCTCATCAGGCTCCCAAAAACAACATAGAATAGCCCGAAAACACCACAAAAACATTAATAATCTATCATAGAAATATAATCACAACTAGATACATATATTCACCTCTATTTTAACATCTAAAAGTCTGAAATATAGCAGCAACCCAAACTGATATGAAATATTCAACCGGAAACACCAAACTCTTACAAAAGAATAGACCCGAAAACTCACAAATCTACACTGTTCAGCACAAAGGAAAACTCTACATGAGCTTACACATGGAATGGCTTTAAAATCCCATCCTTATCCTTCTTGGAAACCTGCAAACTCCCATTCTTGGGTCTCCTTCTCCACAGGTTTGGCAGCCTCTGAAGAACAACAAAGGAATGAGCAAAAATCAAGTTCTGGAATGAGCCCAAAATGTCTCCAAACCCCTTAAAAGAGGGCATAACCCTAAATAAAATCCAAGAGGGGTTAATAAACATATTTTAATAAAAAAATTCATTTATTATTCCATTAGCTTCCAAAGATTTCCCTTTTTTCCGAAACTTCACCTTTTTGGGCCTGCCTGCCTTAGCAAAGATTATTATTTTTAATTATTTGAAAAGGGGACATGACAAGTCCTCCCCTTCCAAATATTGCTTGTCCTCAAGAAATGGCTGAATAGTAAACCAATCAATCCACTTGGATCCCAAATGTAGTCATGAACTATACTATTTTCAATTAACACAGGCTCCTGCAATATCCTCTGCAATATAACCAAGAGGAATCCATAATCAAACTGACAATTAAAGCTCAACCAAACTCCAAAATCACAACTTCCACAGTCAAAAACCCATGATCCACAAACTCTTAGAACATCAAAACCCAAGTAAAGTGGACAAATCAAACTTCCAACATAGTAAATACCATCAACGCATCCCACTGGCCTATACAGAATGTACAAGCCAACTCTGCAACAATGGTGAACACTCTCAAATGAAACTATACCAAGTATGGAGAATCCACACACTATATAACTCCTACAGTCAACACAACTCTGCAGATCACCGGCCACTATCTCATAACCATAACTCTCATGAACCCCTAATGGTGAAAAGCCATCACAAGATAAACAGCAAGAAATGGAACCCAAACCAAATTTTCTTGCCATCAACTCCTCAACACAAGGATCAAATGCTAACTAATGTACATACCCTACAATATAATGTTGATAAAAAAAACCAACCTTAGTCAACAGCTCACCATGAACAAGTGATACAACCCACTGTGATTGATCACCAGCTATGTTAGGAGATGTCATAGCCAAAGGAGTAGAATCAATAACAACACCTACTGAAGCATCACTCTGAAACTCTTGCTCTAAGTCATGTATTATCAAGCTGTGAACTGCAGAACCTATTGCCATGTCATGCCCATCACAACTATCATCCCGAGGCATCAAACTGTCCCATAACTGATGATAAGCACTAGGAACCAAAGTAAATCTTTGTATCATCATCTCATCACCATGGTCATCAAAGGTAAATTGATGAGCATACCTCACAATGTAATGCTGATAGAATGCGCCAATCTCAGTCAGTGGCTCAGACTACAATCTAGATGTAACTAATTGCAATCGATCACTAACCAAGTTGGCACTGACTACTACCTCTGAAGACATTGCCAAGGGAGTAGTATTACTAGCAGGAACCATGCCAACTATCGGCTCACCAACATCACACGGTCTTTGATACAACATCTCTTGTCTTCGTGCCATTAGTACTAGAGGTCACCACCATGTTAGGCATACCACAACAATCTGCTACAACACCCAACTCAACTGAACCTGACTCTAGTGGGGATGAACCCAATATGCCAATGTTAGTATCAAGGATGGATGCATCACCATCTCCACTATCTTTGACAATCTCGACCATGGACATCCTCAGATCACCAGACACAACAACTTGTGACTGTACAAAATTTGGTAAAGACTGTAGTTGCTCTAACTCCATGGTCACCTTAGCCAAATGAAACTGTGACTCCTTGAAAGCCAACTGTGTACTCTCAAAAATCTCAAAAGTCACCTCAAGTTGTTGAGTAAGCTCACTCACCTCATCTTCCTTGGCCAACAATGTATTGTATGTTGTACTGCCCCACTCCATAAGATAATCTCTATTAGCTACCAACTGCATATAATCCTGTCTTAGAATCCGAAAAGCCTCCCATAAAGAGTGGAACTTTGTCAAGGAAAGATAACTGCCTCCCTTCTCATCACTAGTAGGAGAACCCCATCCATAAACTGCTAACAATTGATGAACAACATCGAAATGTCGGCAAGCAATACCAATGTCTCACTCACTAACTCTCAACTGGCTAGACACATGATGGCACTAGCTAGACTGTATCCTACAAACCCCCTCTGACGCACTATCTAAAGGAGTATCCTCAAGGTTACTAGTCTCTGGAGTATTACCATCCATATCATGCGAATCAACTCCAAAGCTCATATCAACATATGCAGTATCAAAAATTTTAGCACTGCTATCCAACTCCTTTGTACCAAAAGAAACCACCAAGGAAACTAAGTCTTCAAAACTACCCATTGCATCCTCCTGGATGTCATCAACGCCAATATGATCCTGAGACTCATCTGTACACACTTCTAAATATGAAAGATCATCAACACATTCCAGTAAAAATGGTTGACTGGATATATGAACAAAGCCCAATACCGGTGTATAAAAACTAATACCAACATCGAATAAGCTCCTGGCACAAGAAAAGAAAACATCGTGCAATCTGCTAATCAAATCCATGATAGCACCCAAACACTCACTGCTACCAAAAAGTGTTAAAGATTTCTAGTCAACTGAATCCCAAATGCCAATATAACAATCTTGAGTCCATATCCATAAACTATAATCAGCTGGTAACTCAAGCAAACTCCTCACCTGAGTAATATGACCAATACCAACTAACTCCACATACCTATCTGACATTGTCCATGTATCCTTGATGTGAATGCAAGATGAACTCACAACATTATCACCAACCACATATGATCTACCATTCACAAAAAGCTGAGTATCAGGAGTGCAAGATGAAACTAAACTCAATTCCATGCCATGCTTATCCCCATGTCTCTCCAAGTCTTGTAATGCCAATGGAGTATTTACCAAAGAAGCTTGAGTGTCCTCAAGCTCATGAGAAAGCCTGTCAACTTCCTCCTCCTTCCTCCTCAAGGTATCTGAATAGTCTCCAACAAGGCTAAGAAGATGGTCATGATCTGATAGAAGATGTAAATAACTCAACTTCATCATTCCCATTCCTTCCCTAATCACTTGTAAGTTAACACAAGAAGACTTTTCCTGAACTCCCTTATGTCTACCCTATAACTAAATCATTTGGATGTGATCCTCTATCATATCCTGCATCTTGTCATGATGAGATAATGAAGTCACAATACTATCT
Source organism: Cupressus sempervirens (assembly GCA_028749045.1). NCBI lineage: Eukaryota > Viridiplantae > Streptophyta > Pinopsida > Cupressales > Cupressaceae > Cupressus > Cupressus sempervirens. Next base: position 162,927,804 of record CM053787.1, read on the forward strand.
TTGTTCACCTTTAGCTGGCTCGACAAATCATGTGAAGTACTACCTGCCTCAACCTTCATGTGATGGAGCATCTAACTGTGTCTGGTACTCTTTCTTAGCAAAGTCATGAATGCTCAATGTCTTCTCATCTCTACCAGGTATCTCACCATCATGCACAAAAACATCTTCATAATCATCATCTAAACCCATTACCTCCTATGGCAGACTAGAATCTGAGACCTTTGCCTAGCTATAAGCTAGTTTCCCAAACTCCTCATGCAAGTTCTTGGTGATTGTGTCATCTGCCCTGTGAGAAAATCTGCCAAATAAAAATCAAGTCAACTTATCCACCTTAGCTAGGTCGGAAAACATGTCATTCATCATACAGTGGTGCTCAACCAACTATTCAAACATGTCATGGCTTATTTTCCTAAGTTTATCTCGAATGTCTAAATAACCATCCTTTCTACTATTCTGACTCTGGATATCAATTGTCCAAGATTGTGTCCTCTGAGACTTTGTACTATACCTGTCCATTTTGGATAAAGTAGAGTGTAACCTCAATAGGTTATAACTTCTTCAAACACCAATAATATTTATACTTTAGATGTTTGACATTTTGTCAAACACTTTGCAAGCAAGGGGTTGTATGAATTTAATAATTTTTCAGATTGCTTGGATGTCTTGGAAGAATTTCTTTGCCATCTCATCTAGATCAGCCATACTTTTTCCTTCCTTGGATTTTGTACTTTTACTTTCAATTGGAGGTTTGATCAAAATTTCTTTATTCTTTTCTCGCTGAAAATATCCCTTTTCTCTTTCACTTAGTTGCATGCAACCATAAATTTTGACATGCAGCTGATTAGAAGAAACATGCAACCACCAAATTCAACAAGAACTAACATGCAAATGATTAGAAGTAGCATGCAACCATAGATTTTGACATGCAGCTGATTAGAAGCAACATGCAACTACCAAATTCACCAAGAACTAACATGAAAATGATTAAAAGTAGCATGCAACCATAAATTTTGACATGCAGCTGATTAGAAGCAACATGCAACCATAAATTATGACATGCAAGATTTGGGTAGTTATCAAAACTGACATGCAAACTTCTACAAACCCTCAGGCTGGCAAGATCATAGCTTTGATACCACTGAAATGTCCCTTTTCTAATTTTATATGATATTTCAAACCTCTAATCAGATCTTTAAAATCAAACAACCAATATTTCAAAGATCCACCAATTTCTCAATAAACCCCAAATCGGGTATGCCCGAAATAGTGCCAAAAAACTTCATAGCTTCACATATTATTAATAAATCTGAAAGTGGAAATTTTTATAGAAATTATAGTAGCATAATAGTCTATAAAATGATATTTCTAGATCTGTATAACATTTACACAATAGCTCGCAAACAGAGGATAAAAATAATGCTCATCGGGCTCCCAAAAACAACATAGAATAGCCTGAAAACACCACAAAAACACTAATAATCTATCACAAAAGTATATTCAAGACCAAATAAATATATTAAACTCTATTTTAACATCTAAAAGTCTGAAATACAGCAGCAACCCAAACTGATATGAAATACTCAACCGGAAACACCAAACTTTTACAAAAAAATACACCCGAAAACCCACAAATCTGCACTATTCAGCACAAAAGAAAACTCTGCATGAGCTTGCACATGGAATGGCTTTAAAATCCTATCCTTAGCCTTCCTAGAAACCTAAAAACTCCCGTTCTTGGGTTTCCTTCTCCACAGGTTTGGTAGCCTCTGAAGAACAACAAAGGAATGAGCAAAAATCAAGTTTTGGAATGAGCCCAAAATGTCTCCAAACCCCTTAAAAGAGGGCATAACCCTAACTCACATCCAAGAGGGGATAATAAACATATTTTAATAATAATTTTCATTTATTAGTCCATTAGCTTCCAGATATTATCCCTTTTTTCTGAAACTTCACCTTTTTGGGCCTGCCTTTCTTAGCAAAGATTATTATTTTTAATTATTTGAAAAGGGGACATGACACAAAACTCTAACAAGTAAAACCTCAGTTGCATAATAATAATTAATAAAATACTTAATTATTATATGCTTAAAGTTTAGCTTAAGTAAACTAGAGATAATAAGTGACTTAATTAATTAAATCAAAATAGTTTAATTAACAAGGCAATATCTTATTACTCTAACAATGTATTTATAAGAAATCTACTCCAACCCTCAAGTCTTCTCATTCAACACTTGTCAACATACTATGAAATGAGAGAAAATACAATTGAATGTACATGATATAAAGTGGGAAAATAACTTTTTTATGGGATACGATTTTCATATTATACAAACACTTATCTATTTAATTGATTGAAAAAAATATACTTATTTATTTTAATTAATTCAAAAATTCTCTCAGTTGAAATTAAATACATCAATTCAATATTGTTTGAACACATTACTCCTTACTTTAACCTTTATCAAACCTACCCAAAGTCATCCATGATTCCAACTCCCACTCCCACTTGCCTACTAATTAATCCTTCCTTAAGCCTAATTCTATCATGTAATAATCAACACATTCCTAATGAAAACAGATTAAACTCCCAAAATCAACCCATGCCAATGTCAACATTAAATGTCTCAACTAAGTATGCAAGTACCCACATGGTTCCTTACACATTTTTCCCATAATTAAAAAAAAAAAAAAAAAATTCCTTTTCTCATTCTCCAAAATTTCTTCACATTCTTCAACATTTATTTTAGAATGTGAGATGAGAAGTGTTTTATAACAATTTTACTTCAACCCTCAAATTTTTTCTAGTCTTCTTATTTTGACACTTGTCATCATAATATGAATTGTGAGAAAACATAATCCATGTGCTCCTCTCACATTATATCTCAACCATTCATGAGCTTTGAATCTCAACCCTTCATCATTCCAATTTTATAAATTTGAACGTCCTCCTCTTACACATCATTTGCCATTAATGCAAAGTGATAATATCAAATATACATTCACACTAACATTATAATGCCAAAAAAATCCCCAAAAAATTGAAGTTTAAACAATATTTGGAGCACATATATCAACTACTATCATTGGACAAATTATGGCATCAAGAAGCTTTGATTTTGTTACTTGATTTGCATGTTGTTTTGTTTATTTGCTTCTTTATGTATATCTTGTTTGTTGCTTTGAATTTGTATTTTAAGTGCATTTCATTATAATTTTCATTTCTATTTGAATTCTTTAACGAAGAAGTGGCATCCCATGAATCTCTTTCCAAAGAGTATTTTCCTCAATAAAAAGAAAACAAATACTAAAACATCTTGTGTCTCAAATCTTCACATTTAAATGACAATGATGGCAACACTTTTATCCTATCTATTTTCTTTAAGCTTGAAAACTTATTAATTACGTTAATAAAATCTTATAATAAATAAAATTAATATATTTATAAATTTCATATTAAAATTTCAATAAAATGGATTTTTTAAAAATATTAATAATTATATGATCAAATATAATTATCGAAAATTAGTTTTAAAAATATTTTTTTAAAAATAAAAATAACTGACGACTTAGTTATAGCTCATCATGTTAGAAATTAATCACCAACTATTATCATTTATTATTCTTGGGTAGATTTTATCAAATCTATTTGTACGTGCATTTATTTTGCAGCATCGATAGGTTTGAATCAAATTTGATTGTAATGTCCTTCTTTAAGATTTGGACAGGCCGATGTACATATAGAATTAAATGTATTTTTAGACAATAGGCCTTCTTTTAGTAGAAGTGCATTCAAGGATTTACATGTAGCCTAATGGGGATAAAATCTTGCATTTAACATTTTCTGCAAAACTCTAGCCGCTTCTCTTAATCTCATTTGAGGTAACAAATATTCGAGTAAGAGAATTGTACATGCATCTGTCAGGTGTAACTCCTAAACTAATTTCAAAAGCCTTTTATATGCACGCCCATGTTTCTCCCTCCTTGACTACATTTTTTGCTGGTTATTATGGTAGATAGATATACAGAGTAACTTTTTAGAATAATTACGTCGAGAGGCGTTCTATACAATCACAACACGAATCCCTAATTCTTCGTCAACAAAAAAGAAATGGGAGCCGTTACACACTTACATTTTAATTTATGTTTCGATTGCGTTTCACTTTGCATTGTCATTTTCTTTTTCCAACCGATGGAATGCAAATTGGTTTTCAATCTTCTAACAGAAGGAAGGCGTAAAGTCATTCCAAAATGTTAAATATGTTGCCCTTGCCATAATGAACATACACAGAGATCCGACTTTTACTTTTCCATAATCCACTGCTTCCCGTGGAGATCTGAAGAAGGTGTCTGAAGTTCAGGTTATAGCCAATTTGACTGCATAACATTCAGTCATGTATTGTTCATGTATTCAAATTTTTTCCATCGAATCTTGGCATTGTTAATGTTATGAATTTTCCTTGCATTTCATATTTTTTAATGTTATGAACATTACAACATGATTTGTATTCTGCTTTTGCGGTTAGTTTTTTTTGTTTTTCATCCTTTTCCATGTTTAGTTTGTATGATGAGAGGAAGATAATTACTGACAGGAAGAGCACAATTATGATAGCGGTAGTTTTATCTTGTATGTCATTTCATGTTACCACAATTATTTGCTTACCATTTTTAACAGGAAGGAGGAATGTGTGAGAAATCCTTTTTTTTACACTCTCATACGTGTGGTTGAGTGCTATCGCATGTGTAAACGTTGGGAATGACTATTTCGACTATTTTTCAACATTTTCATACTTTACAATTCATTCTTGGCTTCACTTTCTTAGGTTCACACCTGCTCTTTGGGAGGGGAATCCATACCATTGGGAGGCAGCTCTTTCATACGAATTCTATGATTCACTTTCTACTTTCTCACATTCACATTGCTACTATATCGTGGTTGAATTTAATAGTTACTATTTATAAAATTAATAAACAATTGAATTGAACAGTAAAATAGAAATAATATAATGTTGTCTCTGCAAGAAATTAGAATTAGAAGACATAAGATTCGATTCGGCTGAATATGTATATTCTTGACTTGATTACAGAGAGATTAATTTGCATGTTTTCCATTCAGCTAGGTTATTAAAAATTGTTGATATATTGAGCAGCTTTTTTGGAAAACTAGGAAAAATCAAAATGAAGACATTTTTATAAATAAATTTTCTTAAAAAACTAAATTTTAAAAATCTAATGAATACTTGAAACAAATAAGTCCGTTAGGTTTCTATTCATACATTTTTTAAGATCTTCAATCCATTCACAATGGAATATAAAAATATAATATCTATATAAAAATTAAATGATAACTTTAGTTGAGGTTTTTAATTATTTTTTCTACTTAAATTTGTACAAAAAGAAGAATTCAAATGAAAATTTGAAAAGTAGAAATAAATGTAGGTTAAAAAATAATTTTAAGTTTACAAGAAGTGATAGAATAGTGCATCTAATTTTTTATGGGTTAAATTTGCATGGTAAAACGATCTAATTACTATGAGTATAGAAGAAAGAAATTAAACTAAAGATAATCCATCTATTTAGCAATTATTTTTTCCAACATTTCAAACACAGAAACTATTGCATTTGGAAAAAGTCACAACATGGTTCATTTATTTCTATAAAAAGTATTATAGGTGATCGTTTATGAATGGTTCAATTATACAATTTATAATAGTCCTTTTGTTTAGAGTACTATTTATATTTTGAATAATATTTAGATTAACAATAGTATTTTGATTTACATTACTATTTACATATTAATTCTATTTAACTCTTTTATTCAAATATATATAACATGCATAAATTAGTTTACTGTTTGAAATGTGGAAGGCAATGCCGCCATTTTCAAACATTAGAATGTAATTTTTTTGTAGAATATTATAATGCAATTATTTCGTACAATATTAGAATCTAATTTTTATCCATAACTAATGTTTCAAAAGTGGAAGGCAATGCCGCCATTTTCCAACATTAGAATGTAATTTTTATGCATAGATAAATTTAATAAAATGTATTGGTTAAATATTTCTCATGTATATATAAATAAATGTTACTTCATTAATGTTTTTTTCCTACTAGCTATGGTGAGACCTAGGTTGAATTTTGAGATGGAGGAGGAAAGGAGAGAATACCAAAGACAATATCAAAGAGAGTATCTTAGAGAATATCTTAGACATCAACAACAACAACAGACAGAACTTGAAAGAGAACAACAAAGAGTAATAGAAAATCAAGGGCACAGGCGAAGATATGCTAGAAGAAGTGCAGAAATAATGGTTGAACAACTGGAAACTAAAAATTGAGATCTACAAAATGTAGACAAAAACCATCGTTGATGTACTTCTGAGAGGGTCCTTCTAAAAATTCACAAAGCTACCAAGTTCAACATCCTCAAGAAGAATCAAGCCACATATATGATCATCCTCCAAATACAAATAATCAACTAAATATTGAGAATGGACACTCACCATCCATAGAACGTGTACCAGAAACACCACAACATGGAAGTCACATACATGTTGATTTAGAGTTGCAAAATGATAGACAAAACATGACCAACCCAAATGGTATGCTTCAAAATGATACAGAAAACATGCCCAACCCAAATGGTATGCTTCAGTCCGAATTTAGAAGATTCCAAATGCAGTTTAGATATCAAATAGATAGTTTGAAAACACCAAATATGTGTTATGTTTGTCAGGAGTCGTATGTAGGAATGAAAGTATATCGCACCAGTGAGGGTCCAATATGCAATAGGTGTCGTCAAGAGACAGGAATTCACAAGTTTTCATCTACAAATAATATGGATCCTGGATGTCAACCACCAGAGCTTGCAAATTTAACTCAGGTTGAAGAGATGTTGATTGCACGTGTAAACCCTATATTGCAAGTTACACATGCAACTAGTGGTCAGTATAAGTATAAAGGACATACCATTAGTTTTCCCCAGCATGTTGAACAGCTATCAAAAGTCTTTCCACGCACAATTGATCATTTACCAATCATTATTGTTTGAAGAAGGGATCAACATGGTACACAATATAACTTTACTGTGAATAGGGATCATGTTTATAGAGCATTGAAATACAAAGTTGAAAATGATAAATTCTATGTAGATGTCAAGATAGATGAAAGTGCTCTTAATGACTTGCCTACAAATATAGATGAGAATATTTTTCATAGATTAAAGACAGTGCACATGGAGTTTGATTCAGATGCAAATGAAGTTGTATTCCTAGGTCCTCTCATGGAGACAGATGAAGGTAATATAATTGAGCACACAAACTCTATGGCTTCAAGGCCACCTAATGCTCAAAGGGAAATGGAATTAATTCATGCATGGGTTAATAATCCTAATGTCGTTCCCTCTGCTTTAATTGAGTGGCCATCTATAGGTGCATCACCTATCAATGAGTATGTCACATCTGGGTTGTTGGATATGGCTTTCCCAACATTATTTCCAAATGGAAGTTGTGATTGGTTAGAGCCTAGAATGAAACAAGTATACTTGCATGAATTTGTAAAGCATTTGATCAAATACAAGGATCATCGCTTTGGAAAACATCCATGGTTTAGGTATTTTGCACAGAACATGGTAATGAGACATCGCGCGCAAAGTTCAGCATCTATTTTTGTAAAAAGGAGCTTTCATGAAATGCCAATTACTATTAATGAATTGCATGAACATATGGAGAATATGCCATCTAATAATCTTTCAAATAGGCTAATGCGGTTTGGAACAAGTCTAAGAGGAACAAGATCATATTGGGCAAAAAATAAAGCAGAATTAATTGCCTTGCTTGACCAGCTTGGCACACCTACAATTTTCTTTACATTAAGTGCAACCAATATGCAATGGCCTGATTTACATGCCCTAATGCCTGGTACACCACCTACTGATCCACGAGAGGATCAAAAATGGAGAAGGAAGAATATCATTGACTATCCACATATAGTCACTTATTACATGCACTTAAGGAATACAATGTTTAGGAAAGAAATACTCGAAAAAGGTATGAAAGTAAAGGACTTTTGGTGTAGATATGAGTGGCAACATTGTGGTTCACCTCATGTTCACGACTTCTTATGGCTTGAAGGGGCACCAAATATGGACACTATTAATTGGTCAAATGAGGATGAACGAAAAAGTGCAAAAAGATATTTTGACTCCATTATTCATGCATGGAATCTTAGACATGATCCGCATCAAAGAAATATACATGTAAGTTTCATATTATAAATCAATTAAATATTATTATATGTTTCTCACCTCTATCCAATAGAATAATATATAAATTATCATTTTTAGGTCTTCCAGAATTTTGGTCAGCATCCATGCCTGAAGAATACAACACAACTCACTGAGATGGATATAGATCAAGATTATGAATAGATACTCAATTGTGTTGAAAGAAACATGGTATGTAAGGAGGGAGCATGCCTTCATAAAAAAAGAGGATGCATGGTTTGCAGGTTAATCAAATTCAAAAAAACATATATCTAAATTATCTATTTCACCTTTTTCAACAATTTGGATTGACAAGATATCTATTCATCAATGTTTTAGGTATAATGCTCCTTGGAAATTAAATTTGGATGGGTCAAAGTTATACACAGATGCAGATTTGGGTGAGAGAAAATTTGAAACAACAAGAAATGATGATAGAGTTAATGCACACAATTGGTACATACTGCAATTGTGGAGGGCCAATGTTGATTGGCAACCTGTCCTTTCAAGACATGCAATTATCAAATATATTGCAAAGTATGCAACAAAAGCAAAGAAAAGTTCTGAAACATATCAACAAATGTTGATTTGTCTTTCAAATCTTGAAAATCGTGATGATTTAGCATCACGGGCATATAGAAAGCTTTTAACTGAGACAATTATAGAAAGAGATATTGGAGCTCAAGAAACGTGTCATATGTTATTACAACTTCCATTGGTGGAGTGCAGCAGAAAGTTTGTTAATCTAAATGTCTCACGTGAATTTTTCAAACCTGTGGTAATCAATGATGATGGAAAAGAGGAAGAACTCACAAAATCTTTTGTTGATGGTTATAAAATAAGACCACTTTCTATGGAAGGTATTAGTTTGATTGATTCAGCAAGGTCCTGGATATATAATCCCAAAAGAAGAGGAGATAATAAATGGAGCCCAAGAAAGAAAGCAACTATTGTTAGAGTTTTCCCTATGTATTTTACTATTCCTTCGCTAGATTCTAATAAATGGGTGGACTTTTGTTTGTCTGAGTTGATATTATACAAACCTTTTCGTAATGTTGACAGAGACATTGGTCATGATGATGATACTATAGTAGCAAATTGGGACTCATTCAACTATAATCCTTGGCATGTCCAAAGGCAAGAACATGCACAAAATGATGAACCTTCAACTGATTCAGAGATGGAAGATAACAAAGCCATTCAGGAAAATACTACAGAACATGAGTGGGAAATAATATCTGGGTTACACCGTGGTCAACATATGCCAGTTTCTAAAATTGACATGTTGGGAAGGAGAGATATTGATAGAAATACAAATTGGTCCAGTCAATATCAAACTCAAGAGGAGACAATCCGAGCAATAAATTTCATACTTGAAATGAAAAAGCATGGATGTCTTATGTATGACGACATTCCACAATGCATCAACTTTACAACTCTCAGTCACAAGCAACAAAAGGTAGTTGACATTATTCTGACACACTACCATACCAATCAAGTGCAAAATCCTTTATTTATGATAATTCAAGGAACAATAGGAATGAGAAAGTCTTATCTAATTGGTGCCATCAATCAATCTCTTCATATGGCATCGATGACAAATCCTTCTCCACTTCTATTGCTTGCACCAACTGGAGTTGTAACTTTCAATATAGGAGCATCTACCATTCATTCAAAGTTGCAGATTCCAATTACAAATTTTTCCCAATTAAAAGGAACAAGACTTTCAAGCTTTCAACAAGAGATGGAAAATATCAAATATATTTTGATTGATGAAATGAACTTCATTGGCCAAAATATGCTGGAAAATATAGATAGTCAACTTAGAGAAGTCTTCCCACATAAAGCAGACATAAGCTTTGGAGATATCCCTTTCCTTACAACACATGGTGTTATTAATGTCTCTCAATTCTTATTAACATTAGTCATATAGAATGTGTATCTTTTGATTTTACTTTATGTACATAAATTAAAATTTTGCAACTATCTTTCAGGTGTCTCTATTATTTTAGTTGGTGATTTGGGGCAATTACTGTAGAACAAGAATCTTAGTGTGCAAAGAACATTAACATTAAAGAAAAAATTCACAAACTAAAACTATATTCACATATGAGATTGGACAAAAGAAACAATTAGAGAATGCAAACCCAAAAAAGGAAAAAACTCCATGGTTCCTTGATTTTGTAGATGTGTCCTTTGATGTGGATGTATGCTCAAATGCTCAAAGTTTCTTCAATGGTGGAGATGGATAATAGCAAATTGGTAGCTTTGTGAGCTCTCAATTTGGCATTATAAGGGTATGGGTATGGCTTTTGGCTCTCAAAAGGGCATGGTAACTTTAGCTCAAAGATTGTTGATGATATGGCTTGGGATGGGATTCAATTTATAGGCTAAGGGGTAGAGGGATGGAGGGCTTAGATGCAAGTATGGATGAAGGCTTAAGCAGGGCTAAGATGCACTCAAAGGGGAGCACATGGATTGTGCTTGTTTAGCACCAATGGGAAGGTGACACTTTTCACAAGGAGGATGACTGTGAGAGGGTAGGGTAAAGGGTTGGTTAAAGGCATGATGAGTGGGGTTGAGTATGTAAGAGGGATGTAAGAGGAATGAGTGTGGAAGAGGGAAGAGTGTGGAAGATGGGTGTAAGATTCATGAGTGGGCTTGTAAGAGTCTTTTATGTTTTGTAAGAGCGCTCATGACTTAGTGGTTGGGCTTTTTGAGGGGAGACTTTGGTTTGAATTAGGAAAGTCTTAAACTTGTTTAGGGAATGTGAAAACATTTGGGGGTGGATTAGGCTTGGGTTTAGGATTAGATTAGGGATGTTAGAGATGTACAAGTGGATGGCATTAATGAGGGTGGGTGAGTTAGTGGCTCAGCTTGGTTAGTATGGGTGGATGGGGTAGATTAGGCTAAATGGAGGATTAGAGATAGGTTAGGGGTTTTTGAATTTGAGGATTTCATTTATCAAATAGATTTATTTAATAAATGGGGATTTTTGGAATTAGATAGAAGAATAGGATTTAATTGATAAATAATAGATTATTTGATTTATCAATTAGGACTATAGATGATTAATTAAATTAATCAACTAGGGATGGCAAAGGATTAATTAGATAAGAATTTAATTAATGATGCCTTTAGAGATGGCTAAATTAGATTACCAAAGCAGTGTAATCAAATTTAGGTGTCTACAATTACCTCCGGTTAATGATAGACCAGCATATGATAGCAACAGGTGGGAAAAGTTATTATGGCACGAATTCAAGATAGTGGTTACACTAGATAAAGTATTTAGGCAAGATGGAGAAAATATCCAACAACAAAGATTTCGTTAGCTTCTCACAAATGTCAGAGATGCGAATCCATAAATAGATGACTGGAACTTGCTCATGACAAGAACACCTATAAGATTAGATGTTGCAAGCAATGATGAGTTTGATAAGGTAGTGCATTTATTCTCTACAAATGAAAATGTTCATAACCATAACATGAGGATGTTGTATTCTTTAAGACATCCAGTTGCACGTAGCCTTTCAACCAAGTCAACAAATGGTAATAGAAATGAAGATTTATCAGGTGAGGAACTTGAAATAGAGTTATTGATTAGTCACAATGCAAGACTAATGTTGACTACAAATCTATGGATAGAAGCTGGTCTTGTGAATGGATCATTGGGATATATCAGAAATATTGTCTACAAACTAGGAACTGCTCCACCTGAGGCACCAGCATATGTTATAGTTGAATTTGATAATTATTTTGGAGTACCATTTGATGATCATCATCCAAACATAATACCAATAGCTCCATTTCAGAGGGGTAGGACCTTCCAACTACCATTGAGGTTGGCATAGGCGTTGACTATTCACAAATCTCAAGGGCTAACTCTTTCAAAAGCCACAATTGACATAGGTCCAAGAGAAAGAGTAGGATTGACATTTGTGGCCATATCTCATGTTAAGTCACTAGAAGCTTTGAGGATAATGTCACCATTTACATACGACTGCTATGAGAAAATGAAAAGTGGGAAACAACTTTCAAAGAGAAAAGTAGAAGAATGTAGATTGAGAAGTCTTGAAAATCATTGATGTTTTCAAACAGACTATTTAAAAATAAAGATTTATTTGTTCTACTACATTATGTTATTATCATCGTCAACTATTATGTTGTTATTCTTATTATTACATTGATAGTTTATAGTCCACAATTAATGACAACTATAATTGGATATGCACAATGCAACATTATAATCTTATTATTTGCACTTTTTAATGGTTGCAAGTACAATTACGCTGAAATTTAATTTTACTAATTCTCCAGTTTTTAATTTTAACTATGCTCATCAATTGGGTCCTCAAATTAAGGTAGCTATAACATTAATTCAAATTATAAAGACCACCTTCGATTGAAATAAATCAAAATGATTATGCTTCATGACTTTCAACCAATACATTGCTATTCAATATTTGAAAAGTATGTTTCTATATTCTTCACTATCCTTCAAAGGTTATAATATTACCATGTTTCCATACCCAAAATTTCATTACCAATTCTAATACAATTAGGTTTTTATACTAAGTGACCTATTATGTTTTTTCAAAACCATTATTGATATAAAATTTATGTCCCTCTCATTAACTATGCATTTATTATTCTTTTTTATTGGTGCTAATGCTTACTAAATTGTTTTCCATGATTTGTTTTAGGCATGGCAGCCTCTGATAGACAGTCAAGCATTCTCGACATGAGCTCAACTTCTTCTGTAGGATCAAATCATTTTTTTGAGATAGAGTTTCAAAAGTGTGCACGAATAATTAAACAATGTTGTGCAACTATGGTAAAAGCACTTGAGAATGCAACTTTATCAATTGAACATGTACAAGAGATAGAGATAATGGAGATGGAAGATGTTGCCAAATATGTACGCAACACTTCTACAAAAGTAGATGCATTTCCACCCATGATGAAAGAGGTCTATGATGATCACATTACAAACAAAGGTCATAATACGATTTTAATCTCTGATGAATATGTTATGTACTTACATCATTATGGAAAACTCTACACATGGTCCATATGATGATTTCTCATCTTTCATTTTTTCAGTTATTACTTCATCTAAATAATTGTATTAGGAGACATAGTTCTCCTTTCATCTATGTATCAGAATAATAAATAAATGATTTAACTTTTTAGCTCAAATTCTTCTCGACTATACTTGCAGATATTTGAAATGTTTTTCCTTCACCTTTGTGTTTCTAGCTACACTATTCATGCTAAGCATAATTAACATTAACCAATGGTCTATTTGTAAATGTAAGTAATAAAATTATAAAATTACTTAAGGAACATTGTAATCCTTATATTGCTCTTTAATTCTAAGAGGCATGTCTAACGACAACAAGCTACCCTCCTAGATATAATTGTAAACACAACATTAATTGTAAATCTAACCACAGTCCTACTTTGTCCCCTAACCTTAACCCTAACCATAATTCTAATGCTTTTTCTACCGCTAACTCAAACTATAATCCTATTTGTAACTTAAATTCTAACCTAACTTATATTCTAACACTAAACCTAACCCTCACCTTTACCCTAACCCTAAACCTACCCCTAATCCTAACCCTTTATTTACCCCTATCTCTAACCCTAACCTTAAGGCTAACCCTAACTCTAATCCTCCCCTAACCGTAACTATAATCCTAATACTAACCTTAACCTTAACCCTAACCCTACCCCTAACTCTAACCCTAAATATAATTAACATTAACCAATCGTCTATTTATAAACCTAACTAATAAAATTATAAAACTACTTAAGGAACATTGTAATCCTTATATTGCTCCATTATGCTAAGAGGCCTGTCTAACGAGAACAAGATTCCTTCCTAAATGTAACTCTACATGGAACACTAAATGTAACTCTTAACCACGGTCCTACTTTCTCCCCTAACCCTAACCATAATTCTAATGCTTTGTCTACTCCTAACTCAAAGTATAACCCTAATTATAACTTAGACTCTAATGTTAACTTATATTCTAATAGTAAACTGAACCCTAACCTTGACCCTAACCCTAACCCTAACCCTTTCTCTACCCATATCTCTAACCCTAATTGTGATCCTAATCTTAACCCTAACCCTAACCTTAACCCTAACCCTAATCATAACCCTCATCCTAACCATTTCTTTACCCATATCTCTAACCCTAACCTTAACCCTACCCGTACCCCTAACTCTAACCCTAATTGTGATCCTAATCTTAACCCTAACCCTAACCGTAACCCTCATCCTAACCATTTCTTTACCCCTATCTCTAACCCTAACCCTAAACCTAACCTTAACTCTACCCCTACCCCTAACTCTAACCCAAACTCTAACTCTACCATAATTAGACTCTAATCCTAGCCCTAATTGTCATCCTAACCTTAACCCTAACCCTAACCCTAACCCTTATTGTAACCATTTCTTTGCCCCTATCTCTAACCCTAACCCTTATCCTAACTCTAATCCTAACCTAACCTTAACTCTAATCTTAACACTAACCCTAACCTTAACCCTACCCCTAACTCTAACTCTAAATCTAACTCTACCATAATTAGACTCTAACCCTAGCCCTAACTCTAAATTTAATGTTGATTGAAACCCTAACACTACCTTTAACTCCAACCTTAACCCTGACTCAAACTCATACCCTAACCTTAACGCTTATGTAGCTCTATATATAACCCTACCCCTAACTCTAACCGTTAATCTAACTCTACCATAATTGGACTTTAATATTATACCCAACTCTATATATAAACGTAACCCTAACAATAACCTTAAGCCTAACCCTTTCTCTAAGTCCAACACTAAATCTAACTATAACTATAACACTACCCCTACCTTTAATTGTAGCTTTAAATCTTACTCTATTGTAATTGGACTTCAACCCTAATTGTAATGGTAATCCTAATGCTAACCTTAACCCTGACTCAAAACTCTAACCCTAACCCTAACTGAAACCCTGACTCAAACTCAAACCCTAAATTTAACCCCAATCCTAACCATAATTGATATGCTTTGTCTACCCCTAACTATAACTCTACTCTTTAGTATAACATTTTATGTAACACTGTGCTTAAAATAAAACTAAACCAAAGTGATGCAAATAAACACCATATATAGAATTAAAAAATAAAATATTCAAGAATAATTTTATAGTAAGTTTACACTATTACAATTTTATAGTAAGTTTATACAACTATATTCAAAAATAAAAAAATTTAAAAATTTAAAATATACTTTTCTTGTTGCGCCGCGATTGCCACTAGCTTATATATACCTATATATATATATATATATATATATAATGCCGAGAGTAATCATTCTCGAGGCGCCTATTTTCATTTTCATAAATCCCAACTATGATTAAAATAACCTTGGGATTAAATGAAAATAGGCACCCCGAGAACAATTACTCTCGACATTTTATATATATATATATATATATATATATATATATATATATATATATATAAGCTAGTTATTTATATTCACATTTTATTCTGATCCTAGACTGATTTCCTCATGTACTCTATGTATCTCTATGATTTATTTGAAACATATTGCATAATCTATTTTGTCTTTTCATTATTTTTGATCATTTTTAGAATTTTAGATGGTTCAATACTTTTATTTTAAGAAATGTTAGTCACACACACACACACACACACACACACACACACACACACAAAATCCTTGCTATTGTTTTTCTTTTATATATGTTTTAGGTTTATTATTGTAATCTATTTTTAATTTAATTTATTATATTAATTTTTATGATATATTACTTTTTTATTATATTAATTATTTATAGTATATATTTTTTATTATATTGATGATTTATATTGTTGTTTTTGTGTGTATTTAAAATAAGTTATACAAATTTTATATTATATAAAGAATATCTCAATAATTAATATTAATATTTTTATAAGAATTTATAAGTTTTATAACATGATGCTAAAATTTTATTTGCATAATAAAAATATTTCTTATTTATCAATTATTTTCTCACTTTATATTGTAACACAAAATATTTTGATTTACATCTCACAATAAACACATAATTGAAGGTTTGAATATTTTAAGATTATTGATTATCAAAATTGATATGTTACTAGTGTATACATTATATAACAATGATGCATAATGTCATGTAAATAAAATTTTAGATAAAATAATACAAGATTTTTTTGAATAATCAATATGATAGATGGGATCTTGAAACATAAATAATAAATCATAGTACAAAAATATTAAAAATAATGAAAATCATTTAAGGAGATGGTAAACACTATATACAATACATTTGGAAGTAAATATAAACTATCCAATAAAAGAACACTATAAAAGAAGTTAAAATCATACTTTTAAGTCTTTGAGAAGAGGTCTATTTGAACAAAGTGAAAAATGGAAGAGAAAAGAAGATAATATTTAATTATTTAATTATTTAAATTTCATAAAATATAAAATGCTATTTTGTATCCATTATTGAATTAGATGAAATTGTAATGCATAATGTGTGCAATTTAAAAAGTGATATTTGAACATGACTTATACTTTGTACAAAAGTTCTAATTAAAAAAATTACTAAAGTGTAGTATTGAAATTTTTTTTATCACAATTTGGTGAGTTTTAGTTTTAATTTTGATTTCTAAATATTTGTGAATAATGTAACTCTATGCATATTTTATGATGGATGATGAATTGAATTAGTAAACTCTTATTATATTATATTTAATTAATACTTATTTATCATTGTATTACAAATAATACAATTATTTATCAATTGATAACATAGACAATAATATCCAATAGATTCAAAGTGGAGGAGGTTGAGGAGGAAAACTCATAAAATAATAAAGAAGAAAGGGATGAGGAAGAAGGAGGTAAGGAGGAGGTGGAAAGAACTATAAACTTGGAAGATAATTCTGTTGACAATGCATAGACTCAAGGTTTTGCTGGTCATGCTAATACCACAAAGGTTACACATGTGTCTGCAAGTTTTTCCCTCTAGCCCATAACCTTCTATGAAGAAAGTAGTAAAATGGATACCTCCCCCATAACCATTTCATCCCCGACCAAGGAAATTTCTAAGTTTTTTACTAATCCTAAGGTTTTCCAGGAGAAAATCTAGGTGTAGAATACCAAGGAGGAAACAAGGAGGAAGGAGATGGAAACCAAGGAAGAGACCGAGGAGCAGGTGGAGCAGTATGCCAAGCTGGAAAAGAGGGTTAAATTTTTAGAGGAAGGGTTCTTTACCTTCTCTAAATTTAACGTCAAAGTCACCCACGCCACGACCACCACCCTCTAGCTACTGGTGCAGGAAAAGGAGGATACTGGAATGGATATGGAGGACCATAAGCTACTCTACAAATTCCTTGTTGATGACCTGTCTTGGATTTCGCTGGCTGTGAAGGAGAAGGAAAAAGAAATTTATGTTTTTTAGTATAATGGGATCCTCATATCTAAGACTTTTATGTTTATCTATTGTTTTTAGTTTTGTTGGTATCCAACTGTATTAAGACTTGGTGTTGGCCTATATTTCCAACAATTATCTGGTTGAACTTTCGTAGTATTAGATGTTTTGGACTTTTTAGTTTAGTTGCTCCTAGTATTATGCAGTTTAGTTTCTAGTTGAGGACTCTTCGATTTTTCGATGTTTAAGATAGTATTTTGCTTGCTAGTGGACATTGTTGGTAATGTGCTACCAGCTTTTTGCTTGTAAGGGCCAGCCCCCTAGTTTTGGTCACTTTATATTTCAAAAAAAATAGACAATAATAGTACATTTATTGATCAATCAATATTTCTTTCCTAAGCCAAGAGCCTACAATGCATTGGTAAATTGTGAGCCTCTCATTACAGAGGTCTTGGGTTCAAATCTACTCATGATTCATAATAATAATTAATATTAATAATAATAATAAATAACCTAGGCTTCCATCATTTACCTATCAAAAAAAAAAAATTTCCTAAGACCTATCAGCTACCCCTTGCACCTTATTTTGGTGCAAGTGCTAGTATAATTTTGTTTTTCTTTCTATATTGCTTATAGAACAAAAAAATATATCGTTGTAGCCAACAAGAGCTATGTTCATTTTATCTCGACTCTATGTGTTTGAACATCATAATATTTAATAGATATACTTTTGAAATATATACTAATCTCTAATAATTTCAAGAAATTTCTATTTTTCCTTTTCTTTTTATCTTTGTTTTGTAATCTTCTTATCCAGTTATCCCCTACTTCTTACCTTCAGTAGATTCCATGAAGTTAATGGTGTACTAAAGTATTTAGATTGAATTTGTGTTTGTTAAGTTGTTCATTTATGTATTGTTTTGTCGAAAGTGTTTTGATTAAACTTTATTGATGTACTTACTTTTAAAATTTTTGCTAGATTGTATTAGTTGTGCTTCACATGTGAACATTCTTGATTATAAGATGTATTTTTTTGAATCACTTAACCTTATATAAATTATAGATTATTTTGCCTTTTTTTGTATTTAATGTCCCCTATAACCTTTTTCCCTAAATATGATTAACATATGACATATCTTGTAGATTATTTGTAAGGTATATTTTAATTCTGAAATATGTAGTTTTTTTAAAACCTTGAGCTTTAGAACCATTACTTTGGGAATTGAGAGATCAGATAACATTGAGAAAGTTAAAAACCTAGATCCAAGATAAAGAAGGTATTCTCCTAGCCCATGCTTGTAATTGATGGAAGAGAACTTGAGGATAGACAAACTATTGTTCCTTATAACATTGAAAAGAAATCCACAATCCTTTAGGTTCTCCATCACTGAAGCAAAAAATCAGTCTTTCTTAAAACCCTTGGAGTCAAAAGCTCAGACACAATTGAAAAAGTGAATGTCTAATATTTAGGAAAATGATGGAATTCCCCTTAAGATCTAGAAGCACTTTTTTTTAGAAAAGATATTGAAAATGGTAAAACCTTAACAAATTATAATTTTCAGAATGATTTTACCATCCATCTTGTGTCCCATGTTCTAAATGATTTCACCATCCATCTTGTAAAATTTTTGGTTGATAGTTATGTACAAGTTAGTCTCACTTTCTTGTCTTAATTGGAAGAATACAAAGATCTAAACCGAGGGGCTACCCTAATAGTACAAGAAGAGGTTATGATACCATGTAAACAACAAATCTATCATTAATTAGAAGTAGTATATTAATGTTATAATTTTTTTAATTTGAAAGAATACATAGGTCTACAAGTAATTGTATTGCATGCTATGTGTTTTGGATACTTAGCTACACTTCCACATTTTGCATTCACAATAGGAGATGTCAATAATAAGAAACTATCTTCTTCCATAAATCTCTAACATTAAGGGCCAATATTTCTTCTTAGTAACTTTTCAAATACTCTTCTACCTATGCATAAAGATATCATATATCCTTTATGGTTTGAATTTATTTGAATATATCTTCTTTGGTGTAGCTTTCTCTTATTTTAATCTAAGGTAGCATGCATAGTTTGTAATGCATAATCACTTGGTTGAAGGATACAATGAGAGATTTGTTGCTCCCATACATTTCAAAAACACTTAAAATAAATGATATGTGCTAAAAAAACCAAAATCATAGTTATATGTGGCATTACTAAGTTCATAAATAATTTTGATAAAAGCAGTATAAAAAAAGTGTCATGCTCAAAATTCAGGGCAAAAACACACCAACTTTTTTTAAAAAATTATTTTAAAGAATAATTAATTGAACTAATAAGTTCGTTAAGGGGTTTTGATGTTATCCTTGTTTGATTTACAAGTTAAAGTATAGATACACTGAGAGACGGATACAAGATCTCCTATCAATACTTTAAGACTATAACTCAATTTAAAAACATCATATAGGAATGTATCGTTAAATTTAAACTTTCATTGTTAAATCAATTAATTAAATTTAAAAAACTAAATTCATTTAATTAAAAGACCTAACACTTTATTATTTTTAATTACCCCTTAAAATATTACATCCATGGAACAATAGTACTAAGCTTACTAGTAAACATAATTTACAATTAATTTAAATCTTATTAACATTAATCAATAAAATATCTATTAAGCAAAACATCAATTAACAATATCATTAATTGATTCGAATTAAATTTAAATAATATAAATCTAATTATTTGAAATGTTGAATAAAATGAACTCACTAACTAATATAACGCCTAACATACAACTAAATAAACTTTATTTAAACTCTATTCTAATAACAATCTTGTTTAAATCTATCATCTATTTAAAATAAAACATTCCTAATAATAGCATAATAACTAAAATTAAATATAAGTAAATAACAAATTTTCAACCAAACTACTTAGTTTAATTTAACTTTCAACATACTAACTTAACATTACATTAACAAATTTTAACTTTAAATTTTACTTAAACATTTAAACAAAATAACATACTAACTAAAACTCACTTAGATTAAAATTAAATTTATAATAACTAAACTTTTCTAACACTAAAATAAAAATACACTAATCAACTAATATTTATAACCATATAAATTAAATGACTTTAAACATAACAACTATCAAATTTTGACATAACAAATAACAATCTTATGATACCATTTTACTTTACTAAACACTAACTAACTTATCTTACACAACATATTAACCAATAATGATACTAACTTTTCTAAAACATAAAACTTAACTAAATAATAAATTAACTTTATAACCTTTCTCAACAATCTTAATATCAAAAATTTATGCTACTAACTATAACTCTCATATCTTATTACTGATTTAAAATTACTTTAAAAAAAAAAGAATGACACTAACTACAAAATAAAAATAAATAAATAAAATTATTAACATAAAAAATACTAATTAACTAATATTTAAAAACATAAAAATTAAATTACTAACACATAAAACTTAACTAAATTCTAAACTAACATAATATTAATATTTTAAATTAATACTAATTATACAAAGTAATTACTAACATCTAAGTTTACAAACACTAACCCAACCCAACTAACTCCCAACTTAACTTCCTAACCCATCTACCAATATTAAAGGGAGATAGTGTTGTCAAATCAAAAAAAGTGACCAAGCATATACATTTAAATGTTTCGCTCCCTTTTTTTTATTAAAACAAAAATCTTTTACTCCTCTTTCCAAACCATGTAAGTGGGTCTCAAGTCATGATTCACAGCAAGGGGAAAAATTCATGGTAAAAGTCCCTTATCAAATCAAGGTGACAAGATTTATCTTAACATTCAATAAATGGACTTTTGTTATTATTTTATTTACTTTTTAACTCCAAACTCCTATTTACTTCAAAAGGGGTGGTTATGATTTAAAGAAAAGTGGTTAGCTTAGGATATTTGTTTTTATATACATATATTTTTGTTTCTTTTTTTAAAAAAATTTAAATATTTAATATTTAAAAAGTCCACAAAAGGATAATTGAAGAATCCTAAGATTCTATGTCCAAAAAAAGAGAAAGATTAATTTTCTTCCCACACAAAATCCAGTGAGCTTTTTGCTCTTAAGAACACTTTTTTTTTTTGTGAAGGTCATTTTTTTGTCTAAGTATGAAATTTTAAATTTATTTATTAGTCAAGGGGGTATTTTTTTTTCCTAGTTGATTTATAACATAGATGTTAAATGTAATGCTTGAACAATTGAAAAGGAGCATTATGCTACCTAATACTCGTGACATAAAACAAAGTGGAATACCAATCATATCCTCAAATTCTCTTAAACATATTTTGAACTTTTAAATTGCATGATTGTTTATCATCATTTTATCTAATTAACATAAACTCAATGAATGAAATTTTGAAGTTTATAATTGCCACAGTAAGGTAAATTATTATCACATCAAAATTGAAGTATACACATGCACATAAAAACTGAAATACTAAAAAACTCATAAGCAAGAATGTTAATTGTCTTTTTTATTTCTATTGAACCACCTGATTCAAAGGCTCCACCGAGAAAGAACCAAGAAGAAAATTCGACATCGTTTCCATTTTCCAATTAAGTTAAGAATAAGATTTTTAAATAAGATTTCAATCCCAAGGGGAAATCTTCCAAGATAACTAAATTTCAAACACAATTTTGAATTTCCTTCTTGGCTCCACAATAGGGAAACCTTTACAAAGCTTGCAACACATCACGACGATCATGGAGAGAAGGGAATCTGACTGGGAGACAACCAAACTCAACATGAAGACAAATCCAAACATTCACTCTCATCGAGGTTTGAACAATAGGTTTGACATTGAACCAGACTAGGGAGAAGGTGGATTTTTCCAACAGGAGATGTCAAACACAACACCATAATATATGCCATTTCGGGGCTAAAATCTCAAGAACTTCTGTTCTTCCATAGATACCCTTTCGGGGCTAATATCACAAGGACATTCATTCTTTTACTTCTCAAATTTCAAAACTCAAAACATGGTTTGTGCTGATGAGTAGGGGCCTATAATACCCTACTCTCTTTTCCTCTTCTCATCCTGAGAAGAGACTCTGCATTGTTGAACTCCAACTAAAAACCTCCTCCTGTAAATGGCCACTTTTGCCCTATCTGAGGGTGAGTAATGTCAATACAACCCATACAATTCCTTTGAAATTCAAAGCAAAATTCAAAGGAAAAATATTTAAGAAAACCTATTTCAATCCCTCCCAAACATACTCAACGCACACACAAACATATATATGCAATAAAACTAAACTATGAAATACAACATGAACAAAATAAGATGAAGTATTCCTACCTTCCAAATAGGGTTATGGCAATTGAATTTTTTTGAGATGAACTCCCTTTCGTCTCCTCCTTCAATCTTGAATTGCACTCTAAAACTAAAGGTTGGGTGAACACTCAACCCCTCTCAAATTTGCCTCTAAATAAGATCCTAAACTCAACCACCTTCAAAATGAAATAACTCCCCCACTTGCCTAAAAGTTTTAGAGTCTTCTAACTCAACTAGACATAAGGCTAACCTCAAGGTGGAGTTAAAGTTATCCAACTCATGAAGAAACACTTAATTTTTGTAATAAATCAAAAATAAGATATTTTGGTGATCATAAAAGTCAACAAAAGGGGCTAGGAGGTGAAAAATGCCCCCAATCCATACCCATACCCCTTAGGCATTTTTTTCCCATGATTTTAGGCCTCCAAGACTAATTAGGGACCTAACAAAATGGTATAAATTTTTTAGGACTTTCTAACAACCCTCAAAATGCAAATTAAACACTAATCCTGATTAGGGTAATTAATCTTGATTATTAACTGATTAGCAAAAAAGTAACTAACCTAATCCAACTTAGATCTTTAGGTTACTCGGTTAACCCTAACTATCATGTTGGAATGCATATACAATTTACAAGTGTTAAGCAACACTGAAAATTCACTCTTACAAAACATTAACACTTATTGATTATAAAATGATACATGCATACATCTTACGATACAAATAAAATATGAACAACGTGGTTTGCATCTTTGGTTAGACTCAACCTTGATTTCCGCAATCAGTCCATGGGGTTCAATTTTATTTCTCTGTTAAATTTTTTGACTAAAATATCCTACACACTCATTGCACACATCAGTAGCTCAAGAAAATCACACACACACACACACACACACACACACACACACATATATTCAAAACCTATCTGGATAGTTACATAAATCAAAACATGAATCTTCATATAATTAATTGTTTAATTCATTTATACTCACATTTAATCATCAGTAACCACATAATCAAAATAACATAACTTGTTTATTAATTCAGATTAAAATACGAGAATAATCATCGTTAGCCATGCATATACCTAACATCATAAACATCACCAATTAACGAATACTGAATTGTCTGAAAGCATAAAACCTAATTATTGAGATACCAAAATCAACACCTTTATCATCAGGTGAAAATGCCCCATATCTTTGTTAGTGAAATTTTAATGTTTAAACAGTCGAGATAATGTAGTAGTTCTTGAATCATTGATTATTAAAACATGGATGTATCAACTACTTTTAATATCATTAGTAATTCACAATATAATACATTACTTCATATCGGTTCTAATCTCCTACAACAGATTTAACAAAGAAATTCATAATTAATAAGTACATGCAAGAAGGGACCTTACATCCTCCCCCACTAGCCTTTGACTTCCTCCCAGAAGTCACACAACTAAAATGTTCATCCTATGCTAGACCTTGTCTGACTTATTCCAAAATTTACTCTTATTTTAAAGAATGATTAATAACTCACATACATACATAGGGATGATAACCTATTTTCCTAATTACCATTACTAAAAGCAAAGTTTACTCCATAACTCTAACATGGTTACGTTTTTTAGGGTCAAACACTTCTTAAAACATATAGGTCACATATAAACAACTTTCTAATCTAATATAAATATACCTATAGAGTTTCTAGCAATAATAATATCATAAGATGTTTCGATTTCCACATACCCACTCATTCGAGTAACAGTTGTACAAGCCTCCCTCAAAAGAGGTTTCTTATAATGCAAAATAGATCTTTATTTCAAGGTTAATCACTTTACCTTTAGAATTTTCCACCACAAATTGATTTCTTGATAGGATACTAAACGGTTCATTGCTACATGTGCACCTTTTCATCTAGAAGTCCATTCGGTTAACTTGTAATCTTAACCAAATTCATGTTGGGGTGCAATTTTATTACTCATAACATCCAATAGATATCACTATTCCTATTCTAAAAGTCTTGGGAGAGGGTGGGGTATGAATACTCTCACTAATAACCCCAAACCCTAATGTTAAACATCCACTTAATTGTTAGGAATCCCTTTTGGTAGGCCCATCACTTGTCACTTGCCAACAAAATTTAAAAGAAAGTGCCTCACAATTTAAATTGGACATCAACGATGAAACATCCAAAGCAAAAGTCAGAAATCAAAGAAATAAAGAGTGGCCACAATAGTAAAATTTTAATCAAGAAATAAAGACATAACCAAGAGTCAAAATAGAATCATCAATAATAAAATTGGCTAAATAGCCCCACATCACACTGTTGGGAAAAAGGAAGAACATTAAGAGTACCAAACTTTGAAATCAGACAAATAAGGACATAAATCCAATCACTTACAAAATTTACATCACTGACATAATGCGGCCATACCAGGGTCATTGAGGAAAATGAGGGATCTTAGGTCTTCCAAATACATTGTAGGGATCTTGAATTGATTTTAGATGGTGGTCTAACAACCATGTCACTCAAACTCTGATTGATCCTACATACTAACTACATACTTATCTTCATTGACATCGCCCTATGATTAGGATTTACTATACAAGGGGTTTGGCTTGATCAGAACTCACTCAAAAGTGCAAATGTGAGGATATTAATATAAGTCCCCTTCAATTCTCTTGCTGTTACACTGGTTTATTTTTGAATAATCTAACATGTGGGGACCTCAGTGTTAGTAGAGTTATACTCTGAGTTGCAATTAAAAAACCAAATCTCTTATCCTCAATCCACTATAATTACATATTAGGGCACATACCCATAATCTTTCTTAGGTCAAATTCACCACAATATACCAGCTAAAGTTGTGTTATCAATCTCACCAAATCGGTATGATCCTATATACATATATATCACTATTATGTTTATTTCATTGTTTATGCAAGTTTTAATTATCATCTGAGAATACACTAAATGCTACCGCTCTTATCAATAATTCCATATTTCATGTTTTCCTAGTCATAAGTGACTTATGAATTCATCCTTAGGTTGTAGGTTTGCATCTACTTAGGTATAAAACCATTATTAGGATGTCGTCAATGTTTACTTATCCAATGTCAATATTTACTTATTCACTCTTACAACTATCTCCTTGTTGTCAATTTAGGTCATCATCATAGTTCTTAACATGCCTCATGGCTTATAATCTGCTTATTACTTAACTTTGATATCTAAACCTTTAGTTCATACTAGGTTGATACTTTCATAGTGACCTTACTTTCTCTATATTGTAGGGTTATAATTGATCCAATAATTTCAATACCAAAGTCTATGAGAATTTACTTGATAGTTAAAATTTAGTATTACTCATTCTTACTCATTAAGCCTGCTAACATAAATAGACTCACATAACCCTAACTCAAAAGTTTGCAATTTCTATCTTGTCGATTCAATGCTATATGTTACATACTTCTTGCTATTTAATTTCATTCTTAGCACCATATATTTAGATAGATTTATTCCCTGATTAGGATTCTATTCCTCATAGTAGAATGAGATACTCCCTTTCTTTGTGTCTTCTTAGCTATCTCACTTGTTGAATTACTTCTCGCATTAGTAATCATATAGTTCAATGTTTCCAAAGGTTACTTGCAGATTCCAATTTAGCTCTTGTTTTTTTTTAACGGATTACTAGGACAATACATTTTAAATTTTTAATAGGTTAGAGGTATCCCAAATAACTTGGTAACATGGTATACTCTTCAAGTGTTACCTTCCTATTTACTCACCATACATTTTATGTACTCAATATTTCAACCTGAAGGTACAAAATTAGATTTATGAAGATCCTAGGTTTTCTTTACTTATGTTTAAAATGTCTAAATCAATATTAATCTACTTGATCACTTCCATATTTGATATGAACTACAATTCTTTCACGAGTGATCGAGTTAGACCAAATATGACTTCTACTAAAGATGATGAGAACACTTTCTCTTTGACTTCTAGGTTATTTGATCCTTTCCACTTTCATGATTCAAAGTTTGTTTTAGGGTTTTAATTTAGTTTTCCCTCAAGGTGATTGTGTTCAATATAATTTTGATTTCTCAATGAAATCATAATATACTTTAATATAACATTCTTGCATCTAAACATTCATTTCAAGTCATTAAGACCGGGTTATTTGATATGGTTAACCATTTACATTTGTTAATAGTAGTTCAATTTTTACTTAGGTTTAATTATCAATGTTGCAGTTTAGAAGAAATACATTTACTTATCAATTTTTTAAAAAGGGAAATCCCCACTTTGTATAGTAAAATTTAAATGTCCACACTTATCATGAACCTATTATTGCCCAAGTGTTATGAAACTAGGCTTTGATACCAAAATGTCATGCCCAAAATTCGGGGCAAAAAAACACCAACTTTTTAAAAAAAAATTATTTTAAAGAATAATTAATTGAACTAATAAGTTCGTTAAGGGGTTTTGATGTTTTCCTTGTTTGATTTACAAGTTAAAGTATAGGTACATTGAGAGACTAACACAAGATCTCCTATCAATACTTTAAGACTATAGCTCAGTTTAAAAATATCAAATAAGAATGGATCATTAAATTTAAACTTTCATTGTTAAATCAATTAATTAAATTAAACAAACTAAATTCAATTAATTAAAAGACCTAACAATTTATTATTTTTAATTACCCCTTAAAATATTACATCCATAGAACAATAGTACTAAGCTTACTAGTAAACATAATTTACAATTAATTTAAATCCTATTAACATTAATCAATAAAATATCTATTAAGCAAAATATCAATTAAAAATATAATTAATTGATTTGAATGACCATTTAAATAATATAAATCTAATTATTCAAAATGTTGAATAAAACAAACTCACTAACTAATATAACACCTAACATACAACTAAATAAACTCTATTCTAATAACAATCTTGTTTAAATCTATCATCTATTTAAAATAAAATATTCCTAATAATAGCATTATAACTAAAATTAAATACAACTAAATAACAATTCTTCAACCAAACTACTTAGTTTAATTTAACTTTCAACATACTAACTTAACATTACATTAACAAATTTTAACTTGAAGTTTTATTTAAACATTTAAACAAAATAACATACTAACTAAAACTCACTTATATTAAAATTAAATTCACAATAACTAATTTTTTTTAATACTAAAATAAAAATATACTAATCAACTAATATTTACAACCATATAAATTAAATGACTTTAAACATAACAACTATCAAATTTTAACATAACAAATGACAATCTTATGATAACATTTTACTTTACTAAACACTGACTAACTTATCTTAGACAACATATTAACCAACAATGATACTAACTTTTCTAAAACATAAACCTTAACTAAATAATAAATTAACTTTATAACCTTTCTCAACAATCTTAATATCAAAACTTTACGCTACTAACTATAACTCTCATATCTTATTATTGATTTAAAATTACTTTAAAAAAAAAGAATCGCACTAACTACAAAATAAAAATAAATAAATAAAATTATTAATATAAAAAATACTAATTAACTAAAATTTAAAAAGATAAAAATTAAATTACTAACACATAAAACTTAACTAAATCCTAAACTAACATAATATTAATATTTTAAATTAATACTAACTATACAAAGTAATTACTAACATCTAAGTTTACAAATGCTAACCCACCGCAACTAACTCCCAACTTAACTTCCTAACCCATCGACCAACATTAAAGAGAGATAGTGTTGTCATGTTAAAAAAAGTGACCAAGCATAAACATTTAAATCCTTTGTTCCCTTTTTATTTTTTAAACAAAAATCTTTTACTCCTCTTTTCAAACCATGTAAGTGGGTCTCAAGTCATGATTCACAGCAAAGTGGTTAGCCTAGGATATTTGTTTTTATATACATTTATTTTTGTTTCTTTTTTTTTTTTAAATTTAAATATTTAATATTTAAAAAGTCCACAACATGATAATTGAAGAATCCTAAGATTCTCTGTCCAAAAAAAATGGAAAGATTAATTTTCTTCCCATACAAAATTCAGTGAGCTTTTTGCTCTTAAGAACACTTTTTTTTTTTGAAGGTCATTTTTTTGTCTCAGTATAAAATTTCAAATTTATTTATTGGTCAAGGGGGTATTTTTTTTATAGTTGATTTATAATGTAGATGTTAAATGTAATGCTTGAACAATTGAAAATGAGCATTATGCTACCTAATACTCATGACATTTACGAAGTGGAATACCAATCATATCATTGAATTCTCTTAAATATATTTTGAACTTTTAAATTCCATGATTGTTTATCATCATTTTTTCCAATTAACATAAACCCAATGAATGAAATTTTGAAGTGTATAATTGCCACAGTAAGGTAAATCATCATCACATCAAAATTGAAGTATACACATACAAATAAAAATTAAAATACTAGAAAACTCATAAGCAAGAATGTTACTCAATTATCTTTTTTTCTATTGAACCACCTGATTCAAAGGCTCCGCTGAGAAAGAACTAGGAAGAAACCCCAACATCGTTGCCATTTCCAAATTAAGTTAACAATAACATTTTAACACAGGATTTCAATCTCGAGGGAAAATCTTCCAAAATAACTAAATTTCAAACACAATTCTGAATTCCCTTCTTGGCTCCACAACAGGGAAACCTTTACGAAGCTTGCAACATATCATGACAATCATGAAGAGAATGAAAACTGACCAGGAGATAACCAAACTCAACATGAAGACAAATTCAAACATTCACTCCCATCTAGGTTTGCACAACAGGTTTGACATTGAACCAAACTAGGGAGAAGGTGGATTTTTCCAAATAGGGATGTCAGACACAACACCATAACATATGCCCTTTTGGGGCTAAAATTTTAAAAAAATTTGTTCTTCCACAAATGCCCTTTCAGGGCTGATATCACAAGGACATTTGTTCTTTTACTTCTCAAATTTCAAAACTCAAAACATGGTTTGTGCCGACGAGTAAGGGCCTGTAACACCCTACTCTCTCTCCCTCTTCTCGTCCTAAGAAGAGACTCTGCACTATTGGAGTCCAACTAAAGACCTCCTCTTGTACATGGCCAGTTCTACCCTAGCTGAGGGTGAGTAATGCCAATACAACCCATACAATTCTTTTGAAATTCAAAGTAAAATACAAAGAAATTTTTTTAAGAAAACTTATTTCAATCCCTCCCAAACATACTCAATACACACACGAACATACATATGCAATAAAACTGAACCATGAAACACAACATGAACAAAATAAGATGAAGTATTCCTACCTTCCAAATAGGGTTATGACAATTGAACAAATTGAGATGAGCTCCCTTTTCTCTCCTTCTCCTTCAATCTTGAATTGCACTCTAAAACTAGAGGTTCGATGAACACTCAACCCCTCTCAAATTTGCCTCTAAATAAGATCTTAAACTCAACCACCTTCAAAATGAAATAACTCTCCCACTTGCCTAAAAGTTTTAGAGTCTTCTAACTCAACTAGATATAAGGCTAACCTCAAGGTGGAGTTAAAGTTATCCCACTCATGAAGAAACACTCAATTTTTACAATAAAGCAAAAATGAGATATCTTGGTGACAATAAAAGTCAACAAAAGGGGCTAGGGGGGTGGAAAATGCCCTCAACCCATACCCATACCCCTTAGGCATTTTTTTTCTATGATTTTAGGTCTCAAAGACTAATTAGGGACCTAACAAAATGGTATAAATTTTTTAGGACTTTCTAACAACCCTCAAAATGTAAATTAAACACTAATCTTGATTAGGATAATTAATCTTGATTACTAACTAATTAGAAAAAAGGTAACTAACCTAATCCAACTTAGATCTTTAAGTTACTCAGTTAACCCTAACTATCAAGTTGGAATGCATATACAATGTACGAGTCTCAAGTGACATTGAAAATTCACTATTACAAAACATTAACACTTATTGATTACAAAATGATATATTCATACATCTCACGATACAAATAAAATACAGACAATAGGGTTTGCATCTTTCATTAGACTCAACCCTGGTTTTCACAATCAGTACATGGGGTTTAGTTTCGTTTCTCTGTTAGATTTCCCAACTAGAATATCCTGCACACTCATTGCACACATCAGTAGCTCAAGAAAATCACATATATATATTCAAAACCTATTTGGATAGTTACATAAATCAAAACATGAATCTTTCATATAATTAACTGTTTAATTTATTTCTACTCACATTTAATGATCAGTAACCACAATCAAAATAATATAACTTATTTATTAATTGAGATTAAAATATGAGAATAATCATCGTTAGGCATGCATATACCTAACATCATAAACATGAACAATTAAGGAATACTAACCTATCTGAAAGCATAAAACCTAATCATCGAGATACCAAAATCAACACCCTTATCATTAGGTGAAAATGCCTCGTATCTTTGTTAGTGAAATTTTAATGTTTAAACAGTCATAATAATGTAGTAGTTCTCGAATCACTGAGTATTAAAACATGGATGTATCAACTACTCTTAATTTCATTAGGACATTCAAAACATAATACATTACTTCATATTCATTCTAATCTCCTACAACAGATTTAACAAATAAATTCATATTTAATAAGTACATGTGAGGAGGGACCTTACAAAAAGAGTGTTGGCTTAGAGTATAGATTCATAGGAAGCTATAAATCAATTAACAAGATATTAACTGCAACTAGTAAAACTAAGAAGTAGAAAATATTTTCATATATGCTGTTCACATTTGATTTTTTATTTTCACTAACAATCATATGTCTAGCTATAATTCATATGTAGTCAAAAATTTGGTATCTTGTATGTGAGAAAATTTACCTCAAGAATAGTTTCTTCTATTAAGAGAGGTAAGTTGTCGATGATAGTCAGTGTGCCATCTTTTTTCTCATCAATAAACTTGTCTTGACTTGAATTTAAGGGAGAAAAGAGAATATTTAAAGGATTTTACTAGGTTTTTTGACATTTTGAGAGATAACAAGTCTTAATATTTTTTGGGTAACTTGAAATTATTTCCCCATGTTTGGTTTTTGAGAGAATTATGATATGAATAAAAAATATTGATGCTTTGGTTTTCAATCATATAGTAAAATAAAATCCAAAATACAATGGTTGTAGATATTCAATTTTTTGAGTTTTTTTAAAGTAACTAAATTATGAATACAACACTCATTGCAAACTAATTTGTAGTGATTTGGAACCATGGACAATCATGTTAAATTAAGAGTTTCCAAAACTTTTTCTCACTTGGAGCTTCACACTAACTTATGAAGTTTTCTAGTACTACAATTGTTTATAAAAATGCCCTTCCCACTTCTACTCCTTGTCCTAGTTGTTTGTTAACATTTTATATTTTTCTCTCCTATCATTTGAAAATTTCCCCACAAATACAAGATTGAAACTTACCTTCCAAAAATAAATTTAATAGCATGTGGGAGGTAGGATCCCAATTCTTTGGAGTTATTTTGTGCAATTTCAAGTTTTAAATTAGCCAAGCACAAAATTTAATTTATCATGACACTGCACAACCCTCATCCACCTTGGATCCCATGTGACTAGAGAGAAGTTAAGTATGAAGTTATTACTAGGTACCTTGGGATTCCTTTTGGAATTAGAGTTTCACTTGAAGAAATGTGAATGTGGTTCTTAGTTAAGATTGAAAGAAAATTATGGATTTGGGCCAATAGATTCCTCTCCAAGGCTGATAGAATTTGAATTGCTAATAAAATATGTATTGCTAACTATACATTTGTGTGTGTGTGTTTTTTCTTGTTAGATACCTTCAAAAACTTATTTTAATTAGTTGAGTCAACTAATACATAACTTATTTTGGAGAAATGGTGAAACAAAAAAGGCCAAACCACTACATCATGGACTCAAGATAAAGGAGGTTTAGGAACTATTGATCTCAATACCCAAGTTATTTTTCTAACTACCAAATGGATTGTTATGTGGCCTTAGATAGTGATGTTGCATGGAAGTATTTGGTTCACCATTGTATTCAAATTTCTTTAGCTAGTAGATCTTAGAATTTAGTGAATTGGATGGATAAGCTCTTACTTGCTCCTATTTTGAAACTCAATTCCTTGTGCTTTAGTTCCATTTGGAAATCTTGGCAAATAATTACTAAATAATTATCCTGGTATGATCAATCTTTAAATAATTCCCTAAGCTTTACATTTTCCTCTATTTGGCAGAACTTTCTTATTCAACTTGATGATGCAACACTTGCTTTGAATAAATATTTTAAAAGTAAACATTTCTTTAACAAAGGTATTCAAGTTTTTTAGACATTTGAGATCAGGTTGGATTCAATTGGAAAGCATTAAAACAACTTAGACTACAATATAAGTTATCTCCTATAGATAAATCTCTTTTCCTTAAAATTCAAAGACTTGTGTTGGCTAACTATGGATTTTTTGTCAACACATTGCCATGGTAACTTTCTTATAGATTTGAAATCGTGTAACAACCCTCAAAATTTTGTTCCTTTCCCTCTTATAGATAGTTTATAAAAAATCCTTCAACATGTCCCCTCTCATTCTATCTTAATTATAAATGGAATTGTACACTTGTTCAAAATTGAACAACTTTAGTGCTCTTATTTGTCCATCCAAAGCTAAAGTTCAAGCCCAATTGATAGCATAGAAGATACTTCATTTTAAAATTCCTTATTGGTGATTTTTTCTCTTCATATCCCCTACTCCTTGATTTCATTTAGATTACCAAACATGATTTTTGGTATTGCACTAATGCTCAAAATCTATTGAAATACCTTTTCACCAACCTCCCTTCTCTTTTCTCTCCTCCATGAAAATAAAAAATTGTATTGCTTGGGTTGTCCAAATACCTAAATATAGATGAATATCATAGAGTTTTAGGCACATTATATGATTTTTTTTAGAATTTTATTTTTAGCAGCCTTTCCTCACACCTTTTATATAGTTCTCCTAGAAGCCATTATGATATGTTAATATCAACTCATCTTACTCTTTACAAACCTCTATTAAAGCGAGCCTTGACCTACAGGTCCATCTAAGAGATACAAATTCAATTTAGAAATTTCAAGGAAAAAATTCGAGTACCAATGAAATATAGAATTATATTATTTCTCTTCTAAATTGTTGATTTTATAGATCATGGTAGAGATTGAAGAGGTCTTCATCAAAGCAAGGTGGATGGCACATACACCTTTTTCCACAAGGAAAATAGGTATTCTTCTCTATAGATCACAACACATGGCAACATTATTTGTATGGATGCTTGGTAGAGTACAGGTAGATGATCTTTTCCCCCAACAAAAAGTATCACTTCTAGATAGTGGTGGCACTATTTTTTTTCTAGAAGGCATGCATTTTTAAGAAAGTTGAAATTCTACACTACTATTGGATGATGTATTTTTCAGCCATTAGTATATGCTAGTTGTTTTTAATGAGTATAAACTTGGTCATAATTCAATGAACTCTTGTAGCTATAACTATTACTATCTTGTATTTCTATAAGCCTCATACTCTTATGGGCTCTATTATTAGTTTTTTGTCTTGCAATGGAAGTTATATCTTTTATAATGTATTATATGTATTATGTTATTTGTAGTTGTAGGCTTCTCATTAGTCTTTTGTTGTGAGTGTTTTTGTTGTTTTTTCTATAGTTGTTCATTGTGAAAGTGCTACTTCTATACAATTAAAAGAAACAAAGCAAACAAAACAAAAAAAAAGTCCTTCATAAACATATTCAGTACTCATGAAAATTTGACAAAGAGAAGAAAACTTGGATTGTTTTTTTAAGCATGTCTTGCTCATATTCAAATTGTATCCACTTTTATACTAGAAGATGTCTATTTGCAATGAACTTCATCTTTGGTTATGGAAGGTTAGTCTATATGGATCGCTACTATTCTAACTTGAGTTTGATACTAAACGACTACATTTATAAATTAAATCTAATTTGATTTACAATATGGGTGACATTCTGACATTAGATTAATGCAATTTAATGGGAAACTTAATCAAAACTAATAAATTTTATTTTTTTAATTAAAATTGTCTTCCCTTAAAATACAAATGATAGGTAGAGCCTCATTGGCAAGAGGGCTCTCCTTTTAAACTATAGAGTCATTTAATGACTATGTTAATTATTTGAAGTGTAGAAAATCTTTATCAATTCATACTTAGCTAGCATAATAGTTAGTTAATAGGTTTCTTTCAAATAAAATTTGTGTAAGATAAAGATTCATTTGACAATTTGGAGAGCCTTCCTAGAAGAATGGAAATTAACTAAAAGCTATTGAAATGTTGTAATGTATTAAACATATAATAAGTTTAATTAATGATTATACTACAATCTCATCTCTTATGCTTTTCTATACATTAGCATGCATTTTATTGGTAATGAAAAAGTTGGATTAAATCAAAAGAGCTCAATGTCTTCATGAGTGTTCAAAAGTTTTATTAAGTTTTAACATTTAATGCTTATGGTTTTTAGGGTGAGCTTTTTTATATTAAAAAAAAGGAATAAGTGATGTGTTGTCAAAGGCTCTCTTTTGTTGTACTATTAAGGTCAGCCCCCAATTTTAGTTGCTTTCAATATTAAAAAAATGAAGATATATATATACTCCAAACTAATATTTTTCCTATCCTATAAGAAATCTATCTTAATAGGAAACAATTATTGTAAATCATCAATTGAAAACATTAAAAGATAGATTCATACAAGTGGCATGGATATAGTCATTATGTAAGAAACAAAATAGTTAGATATTGGAGCAGTTGAAATATTCTCCAAAATGAAGACAAAAATAGAATTTCTTGTCTCAATTAGCTCAATGAGTTGTATTATGTCTATGGGTTTTGTGGAATCCAAAAGGTGTTAGAGTTGTTAACACCATCTCACATTTTCATTGGTAGTTTCTCAAAGTATATACTTTTGAATTTCAGTTCATTCTTTATAACATATATGCACCTTCATCTACATTGGAAAAATCCAAACTTTGAGAGGATCTCACAAATTCTATCTTCCATCTCCATTCTTAAAATTATATTCTGGAAGGGAACTTTAATTTCATTGTATCAAATAATAAAAACAAGGACATATATGCCCTCCTCAAGTGGTCATGGATAATTTATCCCACATATTCAAGATAATGTGTTAATTGATGTGCAACCCTAAAATGGGAAGTTCACTTAGACAAATAAAAGGCAAGGCAATAATCTTAGGGAAGTCAAACTTTCACTAAATCAAACATAGTACAATAGTGCATTCCTAGTTTTGGGAAAATATGCTTATTATTCCTAAATTAATTTTTTGAGTGTATACTTCAATATAGAAAGATGTAAATAGATTTAGCTCTGACAACTATATTTAAAAATAATAATTATGTAATGGTATTATGCATGAATTAGTTTGTACTATTTTGCAGTGAAATTTTTTAATATATGTTTGTACAAGTCAACTTTTGGTACTTGATTCGAGTAGAGAAATTACAATTTCAACTCAAACAAATTATACTTTACATAAATTGCAGCTTTGAAGATCTTTCCCTTTTTATTAGAATTTAATTACAATTTTATATTTATTTGAAATAATTTAGACATTAGATTTTTAGAGTTCGTAATTTTTTGAATTTTTTAATAATAAAATAAGTATAAATAAGGGTGTTGTCCCATCACACAACTCTCCATTAGAATCATTAGTAGATCACTATTTGTAACACAAAATTTTATCAACCATTCTTACTCCTATAAAAAATAATTCAAGATTTAGTAGTCTGAAAGATTAAAAAAACATACAAAAATGATATAGAGAGTAATAACACTTTTAATGTTAAGAAATACATGGATAATTATACAAAAGTCTCTAAAAAGTCTAAAGTTATGAGCCGTAAAAACTAAACCAAGGCCATAGAGGTCGACTAAGATCAAACATAAGAATCTAGAAAGTGAGCATTGATTATTTTTTCTGATTCTAGTCTTGGACAACATCAAACATGCGCAATCATTAAAAATTAAGAGTGTTGAACAAAGCACAATGTCTCCATTTAATGCAAACAATAAACTAACAAGTAATGAGTCTATGAAAAATTCCTTCGAAACTTTCAAGCAATCGGTAGGTGTATCATATCATCTTCAATTAATAAATTGAAGATGATATGTCAAATAGCGTTATATTAGCTATATGAAAAAAGTTCTAAGTGAGGGGGAAATCAAGTGGAGGAACATGAAAGAGAAGAATAGTTAGAAGTGAGAGAAGATAGATATTTAAGGGTTCTTTTGAGAATTAAGAAGAACAAGAAAACTAGAACATTAAATCCATATAAGACAATTGATTGTATAGGGGAGCTAAAAAAAATTTTGAAGTGGAGGAAATCATATATTTGTAAACGTTAAAGATAGTCCAAACAAAGTGAAAGAGCATGGTGAATTATGGTGGAAAGGACTCCAGAGAAAGTAGAGAGTGAATTGAGATTGAAAATTAACAAGGTAGAATTAAATGGTGGTCAAATTGAAGAGAATTTTCTTTCTTAGAGACTAGGAAATGAAACTATTCAAGAAGATGCAAAATCTAAACAAAAAGATATAAGAATGAAGGAATATACCAAGCAATTCTACAAGTTGGCCATTTGATGTAGAAGACATGAAATTGTTAGGAAAAGGTAGCAATGCATGTGAATGACTTTTTAATATCCAAGAGAAAATTAGTATATTTTAGATCAATCCCATGGACAAAATATATCAATATGCATTGAAGGCTAAAAAAAAGTTAATTAGAGGAAAATTTAAAAACACTAAAAGGTGTCGAGGATTTGTAGCTGAGAAAGGATTTGCAAGTGTGGTAGTATGAGAAGAGGGTTCCTTGCTAAATATTTCCAATCTGGAAAAGTAGATCAATCATGCTTATGAATGTCCTTAGATATGAGGTGACAAGAAGAGTGTAACAATAATTTATTTGGCACAAAAGGATCAATAGGAGAATAATACATGCTTGAAAGGTAAAGATTTTTCAAAGCTAGTTAAACTCTTATGATAAGGAGAGTGTAGATGAATCCTAAAGAAATATCCCAAAAGAGGAATCTCTTCAAAATAAAGGCTAGAGGTAAGCATTGCAAAGTTATAATAGATAGCAATAGTATGAATAATTGTGTTTTAAAAAAGATGACATAGAAGTCAAGTTGGAAAATTTATAAGAACCCTATTTCATTCAAAGCTTCATAATCACAAGAGTGACATGATCAAACAACTATAAATGAGTGATTTTTGACCAATTCTTATAGTGATTCTTAAGAAGATGAAGTGTGATGTGAATTCTTTGAGTCCTTATCAAGTGTTATTGGGAAGGCCACGATGACTATGTCAAAAGACCATTTCTGATGGTTATAATAGATTGTATACTATCTAGAAAGATGATCGAAAATATGTGTTAAATGCTCTAAGGAGAAGGAGAAGGAGATGAAAAAAAAGAATCAAGTTACATATTTTGAAAAGATATGAATAGAGAAAGAGGAAAGGGCTATGTGTAGTAATTTGTAAAAATTCAAAGGGAAGATTTCAAGAGAAAAAGATGTATTGGATTCTAATTTATTGCAGTGACAATGTCAGAAAAGAGAATTGACCAGTCTAAAACAATGTGGTGGTCAGAAATGTGTCTTACATGATAAAGTTAAGGAAGAATAAAAGTGTAGGAGAGGAACTCCAATAGATAAGGAGATAATTTAGACCAGAACTAAACATGAGATTATTGTGTAATACCACACTAAGAAATCCTTTGCAAAAATGGGTTAAATATGCACTTAATAAAAAAAAATTGAAACATAGATGTAAAAAAAAAAATATACATGTGAATCTCACCATAACATAAAAAGAATCAACATGTTAATGTAAACTTAACAATCATCACATGATTGCATAGAAGAAAAATACTTCACAAGAAATTCAAAAGATTCCAAGACAACCCAAACATACACTTAGAATGGAGGAAACACCCCAAAATTAACCTATACAAATCTAGACAATGTTAAAGACCATGAGAGGCTAAGTTGGCAAGAATTAAAAACTAACAAAAGATAGATTGATCACAATTTGATTCCATATCTCTAATGTCCTTTTTTAGCCCAAAGAAGATGTTCCTAAAGTGATTAACCACACAAAATTATTCACTTTTAAAATCATACTCATAAGAAATACACAAAATATGATCCTCAACGATCATAAATAAGGTATAGAAGACATCTAAACACCTTTTAGAATCCAGCCTAGATTCATACACAATTTACCCAATTCCTAAAATTGCTTCAAAAATTAAACCAAGCATAAATTTTTAAAACTAGGAATAGTTGTTGATTATTACTGTGTAGATGTTGATTGGCAGATACGTTGATCCATGACTAGCTAACTTTTGAGATAAAAAGTCTCAACCTAGAGAGGCAAAGATGTTGAACAAAAAGCAAACATGTCAATTCAGGAAACTTAACAAATAATAATAATAATAAATGAATGGTTAAATATATGCCAACTCTAATGTATGGCTTGAAAAAATCTAGCTCCATGTGAGGGGGTACTAGATAGCATAAATAAAGGTCATATTCACTTGAGTGCATATATAATATCAATAGAATACATAAAGGAACCTAAGATAAATATCATAACATGAATACATATAAACAAGGATATAAATATGAGTACAAGAAATGAAGCATATATAATGAGCACTCAATGCTCCATATCCTTAAAGCTAGAAAAATATCTTCACTTGTACACCAGTCCCAAATAGTAGTAAAGTGCAATGCCACCCTACCATGTGGAATCCTCATGGCCACATGATTAGGCTCACATAGATAGTAATCCTACCACAAACAAAAGATATGCATATAAGGAAGGAATGAC
This sequence comes from Cupressus sempervirens, assembly GCA_028749045.1. Classification (NCBI taxonomy): domain Eukaryota; kingdom Viridiplantae; phylum Streptophyta; class Pinopsida; order Cupressales; family Cupressaceae; genus Cupressus; species Cupressus sempervirens. The sequence continues at coordinate 162,967,821 of CM053787.1, forward strand.
TATCATACACACTAATCAAATATCTAATCTGATAGGTTGAGACAAAAGTACAATGAAATACAAATAAATGCATAATATAGAAAAAGTAAAACATGGAGAACACCCAACATTTGGAATGATTCCCAAGGTCAATATCAAGCACAATCATGGTATAACACGAGAGTCACTACTTATACTAATAAAGGTTTGGCATAGAGACTCAAGAGTGAAGTGTTGTCACTTGAAACATGATGGCCCATGTGGCTTCAAGTAGTCCTCTCAAGAAGGAATCTCTAATGAATAATATTAATGTTTGTAGATGACAAGACTATATGTACCATATCAAATTACGTAGATAAAAAGGTACTATGCCATATCAACATCCTCAAATGATGGCAAGGGAGTCACATTAATTCTCTCTAGGAAACCAAAGTTGAAGATGTGAATCTTTCAATGCTATACTATCACAAAAATCAAAATAGTCCTTTGATCTAAAACACATAACATTTTTAGTAACATTTCTCTCTAGGAAAACACATATGGTGATGATGTTTCTCAAAATTAAATTCATGAAAAACCCAAAGATTATGAGAATATTTGAAAGAGGGAGACAACCTTACGAATGTGATGGAATCCATTGAAATTGAGATAACTGAATAAATAAAAGCAAAGAAGATTCTTAAGAAAGCCTTGAAGGATGAAACTAAAGAATGGTACAAGTTGAATAGTCAAGTTGGATAGTTTCTAGTTTATTTGGAGGAATATAAACATAATGAACTAGAATTGGATAGATTAAATGATAAATTAAGAAGATATCATGCACAAACTATGGAGATTCAAGAAAATTTCAAATATGATGGGAAAATTGCAAGTCAAGGAATACCTAGAAAAAAGAAAGGATTATGATATGAAAAAGAAGAATTTTATAACTCTTAAAGAAAGGGATTTTTATATTGAGAAAACTAAGGAAGTACCTAAAATGAAAGAAAGCGGACAAACATTCAATGAGAGATGTTTTACTTGCAATAAATTTGGTCATAGGGTAAGAGAATGGAAAAGAAATACCTCTACTACATCATTTAAAGGAAATTATTTCACATGTTGGGAGTATGGACACAAATCTAATGACCTAGAAAATGAGGGAATCCTATATGTTTGAAATGCAACAATTTTGGTAACATTACAAGAGAATGCAAGTTGAGGACTAATTAGATAAACTAGAGGTATGTAAATTAAAATATTATTTTTTTATAAAGGCAATAATTTAGAGAATATTGCAATAAATTATAGATATAATGGTATGAGAAATCAAAGAAATTAATCAGTTGAAAGGAAAAATGAAAATACCAATTTGGTTTAGAAAGGAGCAAATTGATTCAACTGGACAAATCATACCATCTCCTAGTGTTGACACCTAATCACTAAACTAATTAGGTCAAATGACCTAAAGGGTGGATTCTATCATAAAATCCTACCTTATCTCAAAGGTATAACAATAGAAGGTGTGATAATAGTTTGATTTTGAAATTAGAATTCCAAATCTATGTTTTGAATTCTAGAAGATTTCTTGGTGGTATCAAAGGAATAATTTCTTTCATTCGTAATATCAAAATTATGAAAGCTAGGCTACAAATAAAATCCAATAAGGATAAAATGAAGAAATTAACGAGTGAAAAGGTATTTTATTACCTCATTTCACACCTTTCTACTTAGAGAATGAGTGTGTACCTATGTGGAAGGGGGTCAAATAGATAATCATGTAGCCAATTAAATTTCACATATAAACTGTAGAATAGTCAGGAGGGGTATTTATCTTTGAAAAAAAATGTTTATTTCATAAAATTAGAATGGATACACCTTTATTTTTGTATGCACTTGAAGTTAAGGTATGAATTTAAGAAATATCGATATAAATCAATAGAAAATAGTCTCAATTGTTAATAATTAATAATTAATTATTTATTCTTTTATTTAAGCTTACTTAGGTTAATGCATGTAGTTAATAGATGTAGTGATGAGTTATTGACAACATGAGAGTTTGTTCCCTTCTAACATTTTCCACCTTTTTGTGGATGTATGCTTAGTTGTCAACCTTATCTTCTACCACCTTCCATCTTGTTCTACAAGCTTCCTTGAGGCCTTTATATTTGGTCTCTCACTCATTGTAAATTCATTCACACAGAAATTTCATTTTTCCTATTGTGAAATATTTTCTCTTGCATTAGTTGCTTCAAGCTCTTGCTCCTTCGATTTCTCTTCAGTGAGCTATTTGCATGTAGATGATCATGGTGCATTATGGAGTTGGATTTTATCAACTCCTACATGGTATTAGATCCTTCCTACTACTTCTTACCTCAAAGTTTTTTAAAGCTATGATTCAAAGACACAAACCCTAGTTCATTTGTGCAGTTTTCTTCAATCCAAGGGAAGAGCATTTTTTGGAGTACTTTGGGCCTAAATAGATGTTGTAATTGAGTTTAAAAGGCCCATTATAGTCAAGATTCATATAAAAGATGTCCATTTTGGCGACAGGAGGTCTGGGAGGCAAAAACAATTTAGTTTGGCCTATTGTATAGACAATACAGATTGAAAGAGTGAATTTTTTTTTAAAAAAAAATAGTTTTTAGCATTGCTACTAGTCGCCCACCACCACAGACCCATCGCCATGTAGTTCAAGACCTGTTGCAACTAGCTACACCACCACAGTGTCACTGTAGCCTGGATGCTACCGACATGCCTCCCACCATCCACTGTGGCCCGATGGCGCCCCCTGTTCTAGCCACCTCCACAACTCCACTACCCATTTTCACTACTTTTCTCCACTTCTATAGCACCTAAAAACTCACCCTATTGCATGGACTTTTTCACATAGTTGGCACATACAACAGGTGACACATGGCATGGGTGCCAAGTTGGGACTCACCACGTGGCCCCTACCACCTCAACAACTTGCCACATGGCATCCTTTTTTGCTGCAATGGCTTAGAGGCCATCAATTTTACTATAGTAGTTTCTTGATGTTAGCATGATGTCACCCTACAAGCACTCTAGGGTCTTTTTTGACCTACTTGTGGTTTTTTGGCCATATCTTTAGCATATAGAGGTATTTTTCCAATCTGAAAGAAGCGTCAAAAAGCTAGTTCTGAGATGGAGACATTGGTGTAGTTATTTTCAGGTTTTGATGTAGTTTTATTGCTCATTTTTGTAGTCAAAGTTTAAATTTTAATTTTTCTCTCTAACAAGCATTTCTTTTGCATCCCATCTTTATTTTTTGAAAATGTTATATTTTTGGAAAGTTGGTTTTGTCATCTTTTCAGAAATACTATCATTTCCTTTAGATTCAGCCCCATGCTCTTTCTATTATCTTTTTGGTATTTTTTCTCTATGGTGGATATCTTGGGTGTTCCAGGTCTAAGGATCATTTTCATGGCATGGGATCTTTTGTTTTGGGCTATACTATATTTTATATCAGCTTTTTCCCTTTTCTGATCATTATAGTTATCATTTGTAAGCATCTTCATGTAAACACACTGAGAAAAAGTGCCACTCTTGCATTTTGGGTTCATGAACATTGTTTTGGGATAGTTGCACTTGCACTATTTTATAAAACACCACGGGGGGATAGTTGTTTGCCATTTTTGTGCCCTCTTCCTTTTTTTGCCCCATGCAACATCAGTGTGATCGTGCCTTTATAGGTTTTTGTACCTCTTCCACTCTCTCATCATTCTTGGTTCCTTCTTGATGCAAGCAAAGGTGAATAACTAGGGTCAAAGGCTCACCTAGCTATCCAAACCACCCTGCAAGAGTTAACATAATGAAATAAAATGCAGAGAACAACAACCAAAGGAGGAAGGAGAGAAAAATACTCTTATTGATTCATCAAAATATCTTCATACATGCCCAACTATAAAGCCTTCTAGGTTATAGCCAAATACAAATACATTCACATTCAATGATCTAACAAAAAATTTGCACTTATAGTTCTACTCCCTCATCCCCTTCCCAAAAGATTGCCTAACTCTAAACCTAAACACTCTATATATACTTGCCAAAATGGCTTATAGATTATTCTAGAATATTACATAAGAGGGGGGCTGACCCAACAACTATCTGGACACATCCCAAGAAAAGATCTTAGCATTAATGTCACAATCAAAATAAATCCCACAAGTCAACTCATAGAAATCACATCCAAATGTAGACACTAGCATACACTAGGTAACTCAACACATGAAGGAAAACTAGCACTCAACATCAACTAAAAATTGGCACTCAGCATCAACTAGAAACTGGTAACTTGACATCAATTGGAAACTGGTAACTCGATATCAACTAGAAACTGGCAACTCAACATCAACTAGAAACTAGAAACTTGACATGAATTAGAAATTGGCAACTCGACATCAACTGAAAACTAGCAACTTAGCATCAACTAGAAACTAGCAACTCAGCATCAACTGGAAGAATGAACAAAAGTGCAAGATTACAAGGAAACCTAGGATGCTCCTGCATCAGACAACTAGGGTTGGAGAAATGATTCTCCTGAATCATTGAGATGTCACAACTTGAGTTGAATCCAACTCAAATTGAGAGATCCATAAAGCATCTTCAATAGGTCTGTTCTTCCACTTCATCAAATATTCATAGTAATATTTTCCTCTTGTGCTCTTGCCAACTCTTTGATCCAATATCTATTCAACTTCTTCAATCTACTTTTTAGGATAATCATCTGATACCACAACTTCATCTCTTGATTCATGATACTTATACAAATTAGTAATATTGAATGTAGGAGATATATCCATGCCATCAGGTAACTCAACTTCGTAAGCATTACCACTATCAAACTTCTTCAAGATCTTACAAGGTCCAAACCTCTTCATCTTTAGCTTGCTGTATGTTCCAAATGGTGATCTTCCTTTCTTTAGATGAACCATCACCTCATCACCAACTTGAAAATCATGGTGTCTTCTAGATTAATCAGCAATCTTCTTATACTTCTAATTACTTATTTCCAACCTCAACTTCACTTCCTTATGAAAAGACTCCATAAAATCAGCAAATGCTTCTCTTATAGCACTTCTCTTTTATTCACTAGCAACATCTCTCAAATCTAATATACCTCTAGGATGCATTCCAGTAACAATCTCAAAAGGTGTCTTCCCTATACTCCTATTCACAAAATTCTTATATGCAAATTCAACTTGCACCAATACCATCTCCCAATTACTTGGCTTATTCCCAATTAAACATCTCAGCAAATTACCCAAGCTTCCATTCACAACCTCCTTCTTTCCATCTATCTATGGATGGAATTTAGAGCTAAACTTCAATTTAGTACCCATCTTCTTTCACAAAGTCTTCCAAAAGTAACCAAAAAACTTACAATCTTTGTTAGAAATAATACTTCTTGGTAATCCATGCAATCTAACAATTTCTTTAAAGAAAAGTTCAGCAATATGCTCAGTGTCTAATGTTTTCTTACATGGTATGAAATGAGCCATCTTAGGAAATCTATCCACTACAAAAAATATGGAATCATACACTTTCACTATTTTAGGCAATACAAGAACAAAATCCATACTAATATCAGTTCAAGGTTTCTTAGGAATAGAAATGGGTGTATATAGACTAGTATTTTTACTCACTCCCTTTGCCACTTGACAAATTTCAAAACTCTTCATAAAATTTTGAACATCCTTATACATTTGTGGCCAATAATACTTTTCTTTGCGCAAACTCAATGTCTTATCAATTCCAAAATGTTGTTGGTCAAAATTTTGACCAACACGGGCATGGATTTGTAAAAAAAACATATTTTTCATTGCATATTCTGACCAATTTGACCCCATTTTAATAGATGGTTGAAAATTTTGATCTAAAAATGGGGTCAAATGTACTAGTGAATCCACCACTATGGTTTTTCTTAATCAGATTCAACCTCATAGAACTTCTAGGAATACACAACTGAATACCTTTGAACAACATACCTTCTTGAATGAAATACTCAACATACTTACTTATGTGATTTGTCAAATTTGGTGCTTTGCACTACCTCCATGCCTCAAAAAAATTAGTATCAGCATCATACAACTCTGTCATTTCATCAAAACCAAGAACTTCAACCTTCATTTCAGTCAACAAAGAATGTCTTCTACTCAATGCATTGTTAGTGAGTATATTGTCCTTTCAACTATTTTAATAAATTTACTCTATGCCCAAGGTTTAGAAATTACAAAATGTCCACAACAGTTGAGAAAATATCATGCTATTCAATAGTCTCTCTAAATTTTTAAAGGTACAACTCCCTTGTTAAATTTTCAACGAATTCAAAATTATCTTTTCACTTTAACCAAAAAGCACATAAGGACCTCTCACTTACTCTTTGGCACTAAGGTAAGAATTAATACAAATAACAAAAATAAACATCTATTGAACCATACTTCCACAAAACATCTACTTCAGAAGAATGAATAACACCATAAACTGATATCAATCATTCGAACACCTTAATTGATATGAACTTACAGTAAGAACAACAATCAATTATCTTGAACCAATAAACCAGAGTTCACAAAGTAACAATGGTCTATACACTTTGAACACAAAGTTTCCAAGTTGAATTCAAGATGATATATATGTTAAACCTTCTTCATGCACATAGTCATTCAAAAGCCAAACATCCATATACTATCCTTTGATTACTATATAAAAGTATATACTTATCAGAGTTTCTAGCTATCTATTTTCTAACTATCTATTACTAACCTCAAACCAGTTCAATGCCCCAACATTTATAGTTTTTCCATACAAATCCAAAAGGCCTCCATCAAAACCCGACCATTTCTGTTAAAACAAGAAATAGTTACAAAACAAGAAATTAGTTTTAAAATGAGCATCAAAAAGTAACTGAAAGCAATGGTTTAGTTCAAGTGTCATCACCACTTTTCTCCTCCTCACCAATGGTCTGATGTACTAGCTTCCAGCTTCAAAGTTTATTCAAAAAATCTTGTATCGCGTGGGGGTGTGGATTATTTAGGCTCAACAATCGGACTCTACATGCATCCTTCTGCTATTTGAATTCCTTTATCTTTAAACTCTGACATGACATTAGGTTCTTGTTGAGACACATCATCGATTCAATACTCATCAACGTAGTGAAATCATTCACACTTAGTAATTCACCATTCCTAATTTGTTCCAAAGCTTCATTGAAGCTCTTCATTTATGTCTTGGCATTCATGTTCCCATCATCAAACTGTAGGATCCCTATATGATTAACTACCTTCATATACTTAAGGAGTTCTTTGTGCATTTCAATAATTTTATTTTCTATGCCCTGTACTTCTTTAATTTTCTTCTTGTAAACCAATTCCTTCTAGCCCATATTGTTCTTCATAATGAACAACATGCAAGGATCCATGTTTTTCATTGGGTTCTCATTCAGGAACTTGGGGACCCTAAACCTCTCAACTTTAGCCACTTGAAAAACAACTGCTTGACATCGACCTAGCTCTGTTTCCCAAACTAGAACTAATGTTTGGATTCTCCCAAGAATAATTCTCCCTTAGCATAAACATTAGAAAATTCTGAAATAAATTTATTACCTTCTTTTATGATGATGCCCACCTAGTCCTTCAAGGCATTAGCTAACAACTTCCCTTTTTGCATCTACTTCATCAATTGTTCACTTCTTGCCAAATTAGGATCAAAAGGCTATGGAACTTGAACAATCAACAATGTGCCAAGGTTCATTAAGGAATCGATATATGCAGCCATTGTCATTACCATGCCTTTTAGTTCCTTTTTCTCTTTGCTATCCTTCTTAGATTGTGTCAACATATGATCAGCGAAGAATTTAACAATGTGATTATTGGTGCTCCTATTAATGGTCCCCAGTTCAATAGAGGAAACTTTGAAACCTTCATCATCAATATCCCTAGACTCCTTCTACTTGTAGGTAGCTATTTCAGTAGTGATTTTTCCTATTATTGGGTCTTTGGTAAGGTGAGCATCTATTTTCAACTTCTTTACCTTTGAACCCCTAGCCGAATATTTAGTGATGATGTCTTTGATCAATGTGGACACTAGTTGCAAATTCCTTTTTTTTTTTATTATGTTAGATAGCTAGGAAGGAATAGCATGGCTCATGAACATCACCTAGACATCTTTTGTAGGAGTTAGGAATCTGGGCTGATCTACCTTAGGAGCCTCGATGAACTAAACATCGCCATCTGCACCATTTGAGAAATTGAGGCCGTCATTCAAATCTTGCCCCTAAGTCGACATTCTCTCCTTCTAAAATTTATGTTGCTTCAAGGTTTCAGACTTAGACTGAGATCTAGTCCTTGGAGCCATAGTTTAAAAATGAAGGTGTGTCTTCTTCTATTTATCTCGAGCCAATATACTACTCGCTACAGGAGAAAGTGGGACATTAGATGGAGATGGTTCAGAAAAAGAAACCACCCCTAAAGAGGGTTCATTGATAATTCCTTTGCTCTTTTTCTTTAACCAGTCATCTATGAAGGTAAGTATAAATCTAGCCCTTAGATTGATATCATCATCTTCATCCTTATTCTAGTCAACTGCCAGAGACTTCAATTCACTAGATTCTTCCCAGGTAGGTTCATTTATATCTAAGCCATCCTCAACCACTCCCTCTATTTTGAACTTCAACCTAAAGGAATTAATTTGCTGCAAAGTTAGCCTTGAATGATCTTTTCTCAAAACTTCTCCTTCATTCCTACAATCTTGCCATAGATCTTCCAACTATAGAGTTGCTAGCGGGTGAACTTCAAGATTGAGAATCTAGACTACACACCCTTTACTATCGAACCTCCTTCTGCTATGATAAGAGCCAAAATTGAACCCAAGAAAATTACTCCTAGTGATAGAAGTATTGGTCATGCTACTACAAACCAACGAACCTAGTTGTTTCCCAATCCTCTTACAAGAAATTATCCTTTATAATAGAAATTTTTTTCCTACATATCTCAGCCAAAAAAAAATAGTCCAAAGCATACTGTGGAAACTTTGAAGGTTCTTCTTTGAATCCACCTATCCTCAAGTATGTGAACCTAGGAAACTATATGAAGTGGCTTACATATTGCTAAACTAACCTTTGGGTTTCACAAAACAACCTAGGCATTGACATATTCTTTAGAGACACAAAAACATTCTCCATTAACACATCATGAACTTTCCTAAAATCTTCCAAGACTCTATCTTTCTATAGTAGAGGGCAATACTAAAAAACTATTATTTCTTCACTGTATACTCCATGAGGGAGAGGGGTAAGATCACAAGTACAGGCAATGTAGGAAGTTAAATAAGAAGCCATATAAAGATCCTCCTAGGATTCCTTAACATGTTTGAGTTGAGCCCTTAGTGAACTGGCAATAATCTCTACCCAATCCATCCATCGTTCACCCTTCAAGATGATTTCTATGTACCTATACATCCATTCTTCAAAAAGAAACACATCGGCTAAACCTTTGACCCTATGCAACAACACTACCAGATCATGAATATGGAGTTTTAGGTGGTCTTTGGTGATAAATTTAGGTAGCCTAGACCCTCCACCATAATTAGTTTTTGTCCACTTCCTAGAAAGAGTATTGTGGAATTTTCTTATAGGGGTTTCTTGATATTCAGCCAAGGCCTAAGTAGGGGAGAATGCATCAAAGGTACTCTTTGGAAAATGCAATATAGAGGCAATAGTTTCTCTTGAAATTGAGAGTAGTGTGTTTCCATTTTTACTTACAATATTCTTTCTTCTAACATCGTAGTGATCAATACAAACTTGAAGAAGTTCAGGACTCACAAAGGTTGGGGGAAAAGTAGTAGGCTCAATTAACCCACTGGTTAGGACTTCCATACACCCATTCACCTCATTAGCATATTCAAGAAAATTTTCCTATAAATTCTCCAACTTAACCCCCTCCAAATTCATATGACAAATGACTGGCTTTCTACATTCTAAACCTGAGACATTATCGAAGAAATGCAATACAAACCTCATTCTTAATCAAACAACAAGGCTTTGAATAGATGATGCTAGAAAATAGAAAGATTTGTAGAAAAAAATAAGAATTGCTAAGTTCTCACCTATATTTTTCTGAAAAATCAATGATTTTCTCTATCTCCCTTTATAGCTTCTTCTCCACACTTTCAGTTCTTTGCATGACAAACATAAAAAGGAAGCTGAGAAAATTTTAAGGGGAAAGTACTTATGTGTGGAAGTACAAGCTCATTATAAAGCATTAATGACACATCACTCCTTGTTAACATTCACATGTTGGAAAGCCTCGTTGCATAAACTTTCCATTTAATGATTTTCTTTTTGGATGTATTAGTAATGATTAGTTTTAATGTGATATCACTTCTCTTTTCCAGCTGAAGATTTTTCCCTTTCCTTATAATGATGACTTTCCACATTGGGAATAGAAATGTCCTTTTATTCACTATTCTCTGACATGACCATCAATTTCCTTGTAAGATGATGGCATGTTGTACACCAAGATTTAATATTGCCAAGACACCTCTGCTGTTGAACAACTTTGAACTAAGTTTGAATTGTTTCAAAGCTATTCAAAAGAAAACTCTGCCAAGTTGATGGATATCTCCTGCCAGAAAAACTATTAGTACAAAACATTTGGTTGAACTGCTTTGAACTACTTTTACCTAAGGTTCAAAATGGTTCAAAGTGGTTTGAGGGAAGAGATATCAACTGGAGGCAAAAGGTACTTCAAATAATCCCTTTGGGAGATGGTGAATACACAGAGCAACAAGGGAAATACTACAATAGACAGATGGGCAAAAATGAAGGAAAGACCTTTGAAATAAAATGGTGACTCAAAGAACTACTAACAAGGGCTTTGACTAGGGATTGTGTATGCAGAGTACACAGAGAACTTAGAAAAATAGAAGCACAAATGAACTGAAAGCTAACACAAAGGAAAATGATAGGAGAGGGAAAAAAAAAACAAAATAAAAGGCTATGTAAATGACAGGTGGACTTCAAAACTCAGAACTTGATTAACTTCAAGTCCTGGCTATTATAAGTAAAGGGCAGAACCATTCCATTTAAGTGCTTTAGATGAAAGTTGTTTGGGCCAACAACTTTTGAAATGATAAATGGACCTTTCCAAAGAGACTCAAATTTTCCATGTACACCCTTGGGTTCTCTCCTTTTATCCCAAAGAAGTACTTCATCATTTTTGAGGAAACCACATAGTTTGGCTTTCCTATAAAAGATTTTCTTTACCCTCATCTGATGTTTGGTAATATGATCAACTAGATTGTTCCTTTCTTCTTCTAGTTTCTATAAGTACATTATTCTTTTCTCTAGTGAATCCTTAAAAAATTGATCCTCAACAATAGATTGTAGTTTAGCAGTAGATATCTCTAGAGGAAATGATACTTGAGCTCTAATCCCATACACCAATTCAAACAGAGCCATATTGATAGCTCTTTTTGGGGTAATCTGGTCAGCCCATAATGCTTCATAAAGTTTCTTATGCCAATCTCGGGGATTATCAGACAAATTTTTTTTGGTTATAGCTATCAAGTTCTTATTGGTAGACTTTTCTTGTCCATTCCCTTGTGGGAAATAGTCTGAAGAATTGGCTAGTGATATGTTATGTTCATAGCAAAAAAGGGAGATCTCTTTAGATGAAAAGTAGGTTGCATTTTCTAAAACTATCTTTTGAGGAACCCTAAATCTGAGAAAAATATGTTCCATCAAGAAATCACATACTACTTGGGAGCTGGCCTTTTAGTTGGAATAGCCTCCACCCATATGGTGAAATTATCTGTTGCTATTAATATGTATGTATGTCCAACACTTGATGGAGGATTTAAAGGTCCAACAAAATCGATACCCCATTGTTGAAAGGGCTCATCAATAATAGCTGACCTAAGAGGTAGTGCTGCTAGTTGAGGGTGACTAGTAAAAAGCTGACATTTCTCATAGTTATTTACAAATTTATAAGCATTCTTGAACATACCTAGCCAATAGAAGAAATTCTTGAAGATTTTGAAAGCAGTCACTGTGGATGAGAAGTGTCCTCCACAAGCCTCCAAATGATATGCCTTTAACAATTTTTCTTGCTGCTCTGCATCCACACACCTTAAAAAGAATCCATCAATTCCTCTCTTATATAGAACACCATTTGAAATTACATACTTAGCAGCCTTAAATCTGAGATTTTGCCTTTCCTTATAACTCATGTTCGGGGGACATTCATCATATTTTAGAAAATATGCAATATTTGAGAACTAGGGGTCTGTAAGGCTAACAAACAAAACAACATGTTCTTCTCTAGCTTCATCAAAAGATGTATCCTTTCTTTCAGCCATTAATTTATATAAACCATGCCCTCTCACCAAAGAAGTAGGCCTAATAGTTAAGTCATATTCTTGAACTTTAGTTACCCATATAGCCCTTTTAGTCATCCCTACTTCTTGCTGAGTTAATATACTCTTAACTATTATTTTTGGCACATAAAAAATCGAATGAGAATGCAAGATATAATACCTAAATCATTTCAATGATTTTACCACATCAAATGCATATTTTTCTACTTGAGTATAGTTCAACTCATGCTTCTTTAATGGAACACACGATTGGAGCCTCATTACCCTCATCATCTTCTTGAGTTAAAATACTGGACAAGGAATGTTCAGAAGCATAACAATAAATAATGAAGTCTTTTTCAAAATTAGGGCTTACCAACATTGGGGCATTTGTAATAGCTATTTTAATATCCTCAAAATCCTTCTTACCTTTCTCTTGTCATTTAAAAGGATGTTTTTCACTCATCATATTCAACATGTATCTCACCTTCTCAGAGAAATCAGGAACAAAGCTTCTCAAGAAATTGATTTGACCAAAGAAGGACTTCAAATCACTTCTATTGGTGGGTAGGGCCAACTTCTATATTGCTTTCACCCTCTCTAGATCAATTTGTATACCATCTTTAGAGATGATATGCCCTAGCAATTTACCTTCTTCCACAAAGAGCACAGACTTTTTAGGATTCAAGGATATACCATGTTGTCTGCATCTATCAAGCACCTTTTCTAGGTCCCTTAAATGATGTTTCCTTCTTTTAGACTAAATAGTCAAATCATCAAGATATATCATGATTATCCTGTCCCTGAAATCCTTATAGGATGAGTTCATTGCTCTTTAAAAGGTTGCTCCTACATTAATCAAACCAAATGACATTCAACTATAAGCAAAGGTGCCCCAAGGAGTAATGAAGGCTATTTTACACTAGTCTTTTGGTACAACACTGATTTGGTTGTACCTTGAATATCCATCTAGCATTGACATGACCTCAAATCCAGCAACCATCTAAAAAATATGATCCATAGTGGGGAGCACATAGTTGTCTTTGAGGCTCACTTGGTTTAGATTTTTGAAGTCCACACAAATTCTTATTTCACCATTTTTCTTTCTCATAGGGAAAATGTTCACTATCCATGTTGAATGATGAATTGGATATATTATGCAATCCTTTAACATTTTATCCACTTCTCTAAAAATAGCTTTAGATACATTAGGATTATAATTTCTAAATTTTTGCTTGTTAGTGGTTGCCTCTAGTTTCAAACATATATCATGAACAAAATCCCCATTTTGAAAATTCTTTAAGTCTTCATACCCCCAAGAAAAGACATCCTAATACTGAGTAAGAAGCTTAGTCAACCTATCTTTCTCCCTCTAAGAATAGGTCTTACCAATATAAATCCATCTAGGATCTTCTTCGGTTTTGATATTAATTTTATCATGTTCTCTTGCATTTTTATCAGAATCAATATTCCTTTTCATGGAATTGTCATCCTTTCTTCCAAATAGGTGTTCCAGAGAGATCAATCCCTTGGGAATCTAATTCCCCTTGAGTTAAATGACTTCCCTAGATTTAGCTGGTTCCTCTTCGATTAATTTACCCTCATGACTAGATCCTTCAAAGAAGGTATCATCAAAGTTACCAATAGATTCAATGAATTCTCTCAATTGCATATCATCATCAAAATCCTACCAATGATTAACATTTTCTGGAACCCTAGGCCTATAGATCATCTCAATCCTATAAGTATCATTTTTAAATTCTAGATGTGGTAACAAAAAGGATGTTGAAATAGCTAAAGAATCAGCTTTAGTGTTTTGGGAACGAGGTATGAATTCAATAGAAAAAGCTTCAAAGGACTCAATTTCATCCCAAACCAGGTTTCTATAATGCTTTAGCCTATCATTTTTAATAGAAGATTACTTTCTTACCTGCTTCACAATAAGTTCAGCATCACCCTTCACTTTTAACTACTTCACTTCTTTTGCTTTGGCTTCTTGCAGACCTAGAAGCAGTGCTTCATATTCTACAATGTTATTGGTATTATGAAAGTCTAATTTAAAAGAGAAAGGAAAAATGTCTGTGGAAGGTGAAATGAGAAAAACACCCACACCTAAACCTAAATTTGAATAGCTTCCTAGGGCTTCTTCAGAACTTACTATCTCTTCTTCTTTGCATGGTTCTTCAGGCAGAATAATATAATTTCCAAACTGACATTCCTCATACAATATCTATGCTTTGGGGTTATCTGAGGGTACTACTGTATATTTATTCTTTGGCTCGGGCTCCAGCTTTATTTTCTTCTTTCCTACTGGAATATAGGCTTCTAACCAATCCATTTTAATTTCCCCACCCATTTCCTTACAGATGATTTTGCTGAGCAGCATTCCATAGCTGGCTGGTATATTAGCTACAAGAACTATAAGCTTTAATCTTTTTTCTGGACAAGAATAAAGGATAGCTTGTACATCTTTCACTTGACCAACCAAGGGTACTTGTTTTCCATCCATAGAATAGAACCACCCAAAGGTTTTTGTGAGCTCCAGATTGAGAGCCTTTGCAATAGGCTAGGGCATAATATTAGTTGATGCTCCAGAACCAATGATGCAATTATTGAGCTTCTAGCCATTTAATAGCAATGATATATAAAATGGATTGGGTTTTTTCTCTTCTATTTCCTTTTGAAAAAAGTTAGTAGCTGCCTCATGGTAAGAGGTGTTATTAGTGCACCTTTCAAACACAAAAATAGGTTCATTAATAGCCTTTGAGTTCTTAGAAACATCATTGACAAAATGTGCATTAGTGGTAGAACCTTCCTTTACATATTAAACTAGCTTGTCCAACTCCTTAGGATTAAGTCTCAAATACTCAACTAGAGAAATTGATATAGAAGAGGATTTTCAAAATTCCACAATATCAAATGTTGATGTACTAGTCATTGATTCCTTTCTAGACATAATTTTTGGCTCTGTGAATTTTGTTGGGTCAGCATATATATGTTCCTTACCTTTAGAAGTTGACATATTTGGGCTAGTTACTGGATAAGGTTTTTGATTTCTTTGACCTTTAGTCATCACTGTGCAAGAGGGGTCCTAAAGTGTCATAAAAACATTACCCCCTCTTTCCAAATCAGATTCATACTCAAGAAAATAAGCACCTAAATCTCTACCTTCTACATTCTCATTTTTAGTCATTTTCTCTCCTGCAAAAGTATTTTTTACTAATTAAACATAATTGAGAAAATCAAGACATTAATTAAACATAATTGAGAAAATCAAGACATTCTTGTTCATCATAGTCTAAAGTCATATGAAAAGAATACATTGCTTTGTTCAAAGCTTCTTCGATTTAAAGTCTTGTTTGAGGAGCAATCAATAGGGGAGTTTTACCAAAATTTTGAGGTTGTTTCCATCTATGAATGTCCTGATAAGGAGTCTAGTAAGGGCCATGAATTTTGTTTTATTATTTTTTCATCATCACTACATTATTAATCAATTTCTCTAGAATAGGATCAGTAAAATTAGAAGACAAAACTATTCCTGGTGTTTGAACTTCTTGTTTCCATTTACCAACATTGATAAATGCATCCTCTAATTGAATGGCCAATCTATGGGTGGCAACCAAATCAACACATGCATCCTTTATGAGATGAAAGCTTATGTCTAGATGAATAACATTTATAAAGAATGACTTCTAGTTCTTTGCATTAGGTCTAGATGTAGTAGGGATTCTTTGAATCAATCTGTTGAACTTGGTAATGAGTTCCCTCATAGGTTCATGCATCTCATTTTTCATTTGAATGAGTTGTAAAAATAGAGAACTTTCATTTTTAATCGCCTTGAATCTATCTTCAAAAGAATTTTTCACATCATCCCAACTGGTGATGGAATGATGAGGTAGGTGGTTAAACCAATCTGCAGTAGCATCATTCAATGTCTGCACAAACAATCTTACAACAACTTCTTGTGTTAGAACACTTATAACAACACAAGCAGAATGAAAGGCACTTAAGTGATCATTTGTTGAAATCTTGCCATCTCCACTAAACTTGGGTAAAATTTCAGTGGCTCCTTTGGGTAATGCTATAGGATTTAAACCCAAATTTAATGGCCCTATGTTTTGCCCCCATGGTTGGTTTATGGCCATGTTTGGTGGTACAACTTGCAAAGGTTGGATGGTTATAAAAGTAGGGACAAGTGTATTCAATCGAAGCAAAGATTGTACTAATGGTGAAAGAGGAGATTGCTTTGGTGGTGAACTAGGTCTACTTTGGGATTTGATACTCTTTTTCTTAGGGTCATTAAAATTTGGTAAGAGCTTTAGCTTCTTCAATGGCTCAAAATTCTCATCAAGAATCCCCTTTTCTCTTTCCCCTCTTGTGTACCTACAGGTAGCCAGCTCTAACTCCTAGTTCTAAGTTTGAGGTCTTGTAGGTGCTTGAGAAAGTCTATTCACAACCGTTCCTCTTGAACTTTTGGTACCCCTCTCAACAACTCAGCGCTTTCTTCTTCTCTTTTCAAAATACCCAATACTTGTTGATATTGTTGGTTACTTTTGCGCAATGCCCAAGCAGTTGAAACCAAGTTTGAGATTATGTCTTATTGAGTATCTTCAAATTGAAGATTAGGTCTTAGTATAGGGAAGACCTCGTTATATGGAAGAACCATTTTTATACATTATTTTTCAAAATTTAGGTTCTTTTTAAAAGGGACTCTCCCCGGTGGAGTCACAAAAAATTTGTTTGTAAACAAATTGTCCTTTTAACTATTTTAATAAATTTACTCTATGCCCAAGGTTCAAAAATTAAAAAATATCCACAACAGTTGAGAAAATCTCATGCTATTCTATCTTCTCTCTAAATTTTTAAAGGTATAGCTCCCTTATGAAATTTGCAATGAATTCAAAATTATCTTTGCACTTTAACTAGAAAGTACATAAAGACCTCTCACTTACTCTTCGATAGTGAGGTAATAATCAATACAAATTGTTGGTGTTTTAAAATGTACTAAAAATACTAAGCGACAAAATGCTTAATACCAAAATGATAGTACATACACAATCTAAAGCCTAGCCAATTCTTATTAACAATTGTATATGCAAAGTATTTGGACCCAAATTCAACAAAACCACAGATGGTTTTCTACACTTTTGGCTCTGCAAAACCAGGGTGGGTATACCCAAGGATGATTCAAAACTGGAACAACTGTATGAGGATTATTCTTAGTTTCATTCTGATTCTCATTTCAAAAATACTAAAAAATATACATAATTCCTTACTAACTTAATAAACACATCCCATCAAACAGATATGGCCAATAATTCTTCTATAGATCTGTAGATGTTCTTAACAATAGTGGCTAACTAAAGCTAAAACATTCCATGCAGACAAGTGCTCACCAACTTTGAAAATCTACAAGAAATAAAAGTAAAATTTGA
Source organism: Cupressus sempervirens (assembly GCA_028749045.1). Taxonomy (NCBI): domain Eukaryota; kingdom Viridiplantae; phylum Streptophyta; class Pinopsida; order Cupressales; family Cupressaceae; genus Cupressus; species Cupressus sempervirens. The sequence continues at coordinate 162,985,592 of CM053787.1, forward strand.
TTTGATGCTGCATTTTGATAATCATTTATGATCTATTTCTCCTTCAATTGAATCAATTTGATCAGTGCCTAATCCATTGGGATTCAGAGTCTATAGCAAGTTCTCACATCTAATCTATTGCCTTACAACAAATTCTATCAACAATTCTTATCAGAATTCATCATTCAAAAACCCTTTCCCCTACTAAAGAAACCTTATCATATTCATCAAAGCTTTTATTTAATCCATTGAATTAACAGAAATGATAACTAGATATACAACCTAACTAGATTGCATTCAATTGCACAAGCCTTTACTTATACAATATCAAGACAACCAAGTAATTGAAAGGAGACAAGGTTTAGAAAGAATAATATGGGGACAGTTCACAATTTGTATTCATCTTCTTTGAAAATGGTATATCCTTTACAATAGACTCAGAATGACCTTTAGAAAGAAACACAACTCATTCTATATTCATGTATTCTCAGAAAATTGATAGAGAAAATACATCATAAACTTGCTTTCAAAATTTGGACCAAAGACAGACTAAGCATATCACTTAGAAAAATAGAATTCGAACCATTCTTTAGCCTTGGGATCTCACTTAAATAGTGTGAGATGCAACAAGCTTCAGGCTAAAGACAAAAATGATAGGTGTCCTTTAAAAGACACTTACATACACTTCTGTCATAAAAGACAAAAACAAATAATAGAAAGGCTTATTACATCAAACATTCCTTGGTGGGTCCCTTTCTGTTATGCTTCTCAATTGTTGAGACAAGAAAATATGATCTGATTTTACAATCATTCTTCATCCTCGGAGTACATAGTCATGAGGTCTGAAAGTGATGTATCATCTTCAGTTACCTACAAACTTACTTTAACCTAGGGATTTTCCATGTCTTCATTACTAACTACAAGGGTAACTTTTACTTTTGCATCTTCCTCCTCATCTTCTCCTGACATCTATTCTATAAACTGGTTTTTCCATCTATTATAGGTAGCATCATCTGGCCAATCAAAATTTAGAGCCTCTCTTTGTATAACCAGTAAAGAATTTGCAATTTCTTCTAAATCATCAAGCTCTTTTCTAATGTCATTATAATATAACTGTATCTTTACCAATTCTTCATTTGTCCTTGCCCAAAACCAGTGGCCAGTTTCACTCATGATGTTCCTGGTCCTTTCATAAAATATTTCATCTAACTCCTTTTTCCACTTTTCTTTTTCCTTTATTGTATCAACAGATTCTAAAGCACAAGGAAATAAAGTGAATTTTTTAGCAATATATTTGGAAAAATAGAGTGTTAATCTTTTCTGTAAAGAATCCCTTTTATCATCAAAATCTTCTAGTTTATTTACCAAATCAAAAAATTTCTCTACTTGATGATATAGCATTTGGATGGTAGATATACATATAATTGTAATATCATTATTCCTCTCCCTCCACTTCTATGCTAGGGGAGCCAATTTATCCTTATCTCTATTCAACTCATCCATAAGGGTTGCAATTCTTGTCAACTGATCAAAGAAGGTTGACCATTTTATTTTATTCCTTAAATACATTACACGCTGCTTTAATTTTCCTTCATACTAATTTTTTAATTCTACCTGCAACTCATGTAATTTGGTTTTTTCTTCTTCAAAATCTTCTGCAATATAGAATTGGGGCCTTTCAGGGGTGTCTAGTATTTCAATAATAGGGGTTGCTCCAACAAATGACTATGAAGGGTATGCAATTCTAGGTGTACTGGATTCTCCCACCTTTCTTTTCCCAAGTATCTTCTCCATTTGAGACATCTTGTTTTCAAGTGATTGTATCTGTATACCTCTTTCTTCATATGCCTTTAACACCTCTTCAAACCTAGCATTAAGTTGGGTAAACTTATCTTCTTCTTGGACAGATACAACATCACCCGATTTTAGCACTTCTGAGGCCATTCCCATTATTTGTTTACTACTTACCTCACTAGCCCTGTATACTATCAATATACTAGTATGCTTTGCTGTAGGAAACTCATGCATCCTAGTATTTTCCCTCTTATCTATGGACCATATAACAAGGGCTTGGTGGTCATCACTAAATTTGACCCCTCTATGGGCCTGTAGTACTTCTTCAGCAGTTAGTAGTTGAACATCCTTCTGCTTTCTTACTAATTCAAAAATAATAGCATTTTCTATATCCCATTCTGGCAGAAGGAGGACTCCTGATTGTCTAACTATTTGCCTCCTGACTTCAGGAGTAAACTAGGCAAAATCATTCAAAAATTTTGACTTTACCTCTTCTTTAACAACTAGGTTGGGTTTATCTGGTTTCTCAGCCTTGATCTTCTCATAGGTTTTCTCAAAAAATTTCATATTTAATCTCCACAAAAACTATGCAAAGGCTCTAGATGTTACAAAATTTTCATCATTAATAAATCTTTCAGAGGCCTGGGCAACTATTGGGTCAATTTCCTTACCTTGGTAATCAACAATGGTTAGGTCCAAGGAAGGTATAGGAGGTTCTTGTGGCTCTCCAATATCCAAGTCTGTAGAAGTGAAAATCACATCCCCTTCTCCACCCATTTGTCTAACTTGTTCCCTTAGAGATGCCTCACCATCTATTTGGATTGGGGACTGGCTTGGGGTGTATTGTTCTTTTTGAGAAGAAGAAGACCCCGGCTCTAATTTTTGTCTTTTTGGAGAGCTGGCTACAGATGGACTTCTTGACCTTGATTTCTTATGAGGGGGTGCCTGTTGCACATTTTGAATCATGACATAACCTGCCTTTTTTCTGCAATGTATATTGGCCAGGAGCTACCATATTTCTATTGCTTATTCTTCTTTGTACTTTTGCTGCCTTGTCTGGATGTGCCTCAACAAATGTAGGTTTCTTTTCATTCATGGTTTGAATTATTATGGCAAAATTATTCATTAATGCCTATATTTTGGCTCCCCAGTATTTCTTATCTTTCAATGGGTCATATTGGGGGTCAAAAGCATTAATGAATTCTAGGGTTTTACTGAAAACTATCCATTTCTCTTTCCTCAATTCTTGCTCTTGCAATGTGAAGATGTTTCTAATTATATCTTCATGATAGTAAACCTAATGTACCATACAAGAAGCTCTCACCCTTTCTTTGAATAGGTCATAGAATCCTTCAGGGTCAATGAATCGGGTGTGAGACTCTGCCATGTTGTACCTATCCAAAACCAAATTTAAGTACTTCCACCCCTTTTTTACAAAGAAAAAATCATGCACCACAGCAACCATTGGAAAGAAAGTACCCTTCTTAACCAATTCTCTCTCATCTATAGTACCTATCTGCCATAAGAGCTCAGCAATCCCTATCTTCAAAGGCACATGAAACGGTAGCACATGAGGTTGTCCCAAAAAACCATAAACTCTTATTACTGTTGAAACATTGTAGGGAATTATATCCCCCTAGTTATGAGTGACAAGTAACCCTTTAGCATGGTCCTTGGGTCTGACCAATTCTAACAATGCTTGTGGGATTCTAGGGCTATCTCCTCTTAAAAGCAGTCTAAGCTTTGATGCGAAATACCTATCAAATCTTACATAGCTAGCATCTGTGGCTTCTGAAGTCATATCCACACTCCACAATTGTATTGGATTCCTCTCTCCATCCTTTGTTGTTTCCAACTCCATACCCTTGGAGAAGAAAGTATATCCTTTGTATAAGCATACATGCATCATCAATGAATACCAACAGAATGGTTTGTTTACTTTTCCCTTTGTTATTCCAACCAAACCATTGTGAATCTCTTTTGCTAGAAAAGTGGCAAAATCCAAAATGGTACTCATCCCAAATTGAAGGGTTTGAGCAATTACAAGGACAACAGACCCTGGAATTTGATCACCTTCATCTATCCCAAAGATCTTGCAAAGAGAAAAATACAGTGCTTGGGCTCTCAAGTTGAAATGTCTTCTCAATAATGGCTCTGGGGTACTGGCTGTAATCACAGGAAAATTATCGACCTTGGCAGCATGCTTCTGTAGTGGCCCTATTCTCAATTACATTCGTTGTGCATCATATCTAGCTTGAAAATCATCCATATCAATGATTTCATGCACAGTGTGGTTAGGGTTAAGGTTGAAAACCTCACTGAATAGCTCAGGGAAAACCCTAAAAAGATTGACTCCAAAATGATTTTTTACCCATCCCGTGATAGGATCATACTTCCTTGCCAGGTCCATCAATAAATCGCTATCAAACAAAATAGTGGGGACTATTAATTTTCCAATATCAAATTCCCAAACATTGCTCATAGGAGTGTCTAGTTTTTTCTCTGAAAACCATTTCTTAAACAACTCCAGACCTCCCATGGAAACCTAGGCATCCCTTATCCAATTAGCTTTTTCAGAAAAGCCTTCTGCTACAACTATTCTAATATTTTTCAAAATGAGTTCCCTTCCCTTAGTTAATTCATGCACTGATAAGGGGAATTGTTCAAGAAAATCATCATGCATGGAACATTTTAAATAATCCTTTTGACCAGTAAACTCTTTTCAGGGAGGCATTTTGAATGAACCCTATGAAATTCACAACAGCAGATGCTTCAAGTTTACTTAGAAAGTCACAGAGCACTTACCTGCCAGAATTCACACTTCTGCACTATATGATGTCTTCTACAATTTTATTGGAGTAAAAACCAAGAATTTTGGTGCCCTAGCTTTGAAATCTCAAATGCCTTGATGTTCTTTCTACACTTTAATGGTTCATTAATGGTGAAATCATGGGCTCTTTCCATAAATTAAAACTGCACGCACAATGTCTAAATCACATTTACTCTCAGTAACCGTTGCCTACAATTTGCATTCAAGTTTGAATCCCATCTCTAGATTTTATCAGATCAGACGGTTCTGATTTAAAAACAAAAAGCTTTACAGTTTTTAGAAAAATACTACATGTCACAAATGCGCTTCCCCGCATTACTTAAAAACCTACAACTTTATAATGCGGGGATGCATAGTCCATTGATCAAAAGAAGTTAACCATCAGACTAATCCACTTTTTATTAACAACCAGCTAGCTGGGCTAACCAATAAGAAACTGCCATATGGGCTCATACTGTCTGACAACATTCCACGCCAACAGATCTTGTATCTTCTTCTGAGCAAGAAGGTAATTGACATCATCTAGTCCATGTGTTGCAAATGCGCTTCCTCACATTACTTAAAGACCTAAAAATTCATAATGCGAGGGTGCACTCACCGTAGATCTTTGAAAGATCTATGGTTGATAAGATTTCATCCTGTCGGGCATCTGGGCAAAACTTTGATGTCACCATAGACACGTGTCTACAGGGTGCATCCCCGCTTTGCTTAAAAACCTTCATCTTCATAATGCAAGGATGCGCTGGCCCTTGATCTAGACAAGATTGATGATCAGAAATAACCCTTTATTTTATGCTCACATTATCCACTTGGGCCAATGAAATGATTATTGTTAACCTGCGTGTTTTGACTTTTGCATTTATTTCTGACACCTTTCTGACCCACATGGATGAGTAGTTCCAACTAAGCACAATCGCCAGATCTTATGGTGTGAATTCTGCATTCTTCATAGTCTGGCCCCACTGTGACACACGTCACAAATGTGCTTCCTTGGTTTACTTAAATTCCTACATCTTTATAATGCGGGGATGCGCTGGCCCTTGATCTCTGATAGATCAACGATGTTTGAAAAAAAAAAAAACTGTTCAACCTAGCTTCCTAAAAGGAATATCGCAATTAAAAGCACATGAAAGGTTTACCACAAGGATTAAAAAATATTCTGATGTGAAAAAAACATTAGGATAAAACATCCTACCAAGATACTTGAAGAAAACCCCCTTTTTTTTTAAAATTGAAAATTAGGCAACATAAAACCAAGGTATAAGGGTTTTTTATGCAGTTAGGGCCTTTTATGGATAATTTGAAAGCCAAACCCTAAGAATTTAAAGGGAATATACAACTTACAGAACAAGGGCATAATTAGGGTAATCTAATAATTTTTAGAATTTCACACAATAAAACCCTAGTTGGCAAGAAACAAAGACTTAACTGATTTTTCATCCAAATATCAGAAAAAAATTTTATACTATGAAAAATCACACCAACAATGGCTCTATCTGGGGATGATAGACTACTTGAGTCTATGCAAGAATTTAGAATCTCTAGGAGAGTAGACCACATATTTGGTAAAATGACAACTTCTTCAGAGAGCACTGGGCAACACACAGAAACAAGGAACAAGACTGCACAGGGATACTTACAAGGACTTACAGAATATACAAAAATGTACAAAACAACAGGAAACCCTAAAACTACTGTTCATGGAAGAAAATAAGTATTTTTCAAGAAAAATACCTCTTCAAGAACTATCCATGAACTGGCAATTCAAGAATATTGTCAAATACATCTTTGAGTATATAAGAATCTTCACCCCAAGTATTTTCAATGAGATATGGGCCTAACCAAATAGGATCAAATTTGCCATGTTTTCGTTTACCCTCAATTCTGGCATTCCACATTAAGACTAAGTCTCCATCCTCAAATTTTCTACTTACAGTTCTTTTATCCTAGAGTGTCTTGACCTGCAATTGCAACTTTTGGTTCTTTAGAGATGCTTCTCTTCTGATTTCTGTCAGTCCTACCAATTCATCCATTCTTTCTTGTATTTCATCTGTAGTATCTTCATCATACACCTGGATGTAATTGTAGAGTCCCATCAAGTTGTTCTGAGGCATTCTGGCTTGAATCCCATACACTAAATCAAATGGAGCTACACCAATTGCTTTCTTTATAGTTACTCTGTCAGCCCATATTGCCAACTATAACTTGGAATCCCATGCCTTTTTATTATCATCCAAGGTTCTCTTAATGACCTTCAACAGGCTCTTATTTGTGGACTCAGCTTGTCCATTCCTTTGTGGATGATATGGAGCAGATGATGACCTTGTCATTCCATATTTATCAAAAAACTTGATGAATTCCTCAGATCTGAAGCACATAGCATTATCTGTTACAGTTTTTTGTGGACAACCAAATCTAGAAATAATATTTTTTAGTAGGAAATTATTTACCACTTTACTTGTTGCATTTCTTGTGGGGATAGCCTCTACCCATTTTGTAAAGTAGTCAGCAACAACCAAAATCCAAGAATAGCCAGTGCTAGACTTGGGGAAAATCTCTCCTATGAAATCCAGACCCTATTGTTGAAAAGGAGCTTGAATCTCCACTGGCTTCAATGGAGTATTTCCTGAGAATTTTAGGTTTCCAGCAAACCTCTAACAAGAATCACATTTCCTAATCATAAGTTGAGCATCCTTAAAAAGGGAAGGCCACCAGAATCCAACCCTCATTATCTTATGTGCAGTAGTTTTGGCCATATAGTGCCCCCCACACACTCCAGCATGCATTTCTTTCAAAACCTCTTTTCCCTTTTCCTTATCAACACATTTCAATAATACTCCTTCAAAATTTCTCCACCATAGGTTGCTTTGGACAATTACATACCTGATGGCTTGCAATTTAGTATTCCTCTTTTCATTTTTCAGGCAAATGAGGAGGAGCTTCCATGTGTTGCAAGTAATAAATGACATTGATGTACTAGTCACACTAGTCCATGTCACATAAGTCAGCTCTGAGATCATCATTTACCAGATTTATTTGATTAGCCTCTAGATTAGCTTCAGCCATGAGTTTGGCCAAACCTTGGCCCCTTACTAACTCTGTTATCTATATATCAATGTTGAATTCTTGGATTCTATTGATCCATCTTCACCTCTTGCTTGATACTTCATGTTGAGAAAATATATCCTTGACTACAACACTAGGTACAAAAGTGATAACAGTAGCTCCAACCAAGTAACATCTGAAAGCTTTTACAACCTTTACTAAGGCATATGCTTGCTTTTCATTTATTTCATACTTAAGTTTAGCAAGCTGTAGTGACTTACTGAAAAAGGCAATAGGCTGCTCATATCCTTCTTGATTTTTCTGCAATAAAACTGCAGCCACAGTGTGGAAGGATGCAAAAGAAAAAATATGCATGGGTTTTGAATAATCTAGGTTCTCAATACTGGAGCATTTTTTATTGCAATTTTGATATCCTGGAATGCTTGTGAAGGCTCACCATTCCAGTCTATAGTGGCTCCCTTTTTTAGCATCTTTGAGATAGGTCTACTGATCTCAGCAAAATTTGTAACAAATCTCCTAAGAAAATTAACTTGGCCAAAGAAGGATTGAATTCCTTTTACATTTTTTGGCTTGGGGACTTTTTCAATAGCCGCTACTCTCTCAGGATCTATTTTCACCCCATCCTTAGACACTATATGTCCTAATAGTTTTCCCTCTATGACCCCGAATGTGCATTTCTTTGGGTTTAAAGAAACCCCATATTCTAGAGCTTTGATAAAGATTTTTTCCAAATGTTTGCAGTGATCTTCAGCCTTATTAGAATATGTTGTAAGATCATCCTAGTACACAACCATAAATTTATCAAAATAATCATGAAATGCTACATCCATGGCTCTTTGGAAGGTAGCTCTTGCATTAATCAAGCCAAAAGGCATCCTCACATATACATATGTTCCCCATGGAGTTGTGAAAGCTGTCTTGAACTGTTCACTTTCCTTTACTAGAACTTGATTATATCCAGAAAAACCATCCATCATTGACATTAATTCAGAGCTAGTCACTTGTTGCAACATGGCTTCCATATTAGGTAAGCCATAATTGTCTTTCAAAGATGCAATGTTCAAGTTTCTAAAATCCACACATAGCCTAATATCTCCATTCTTCTTCCTAATAGGAGCCAGGTTTGAAATCCATGTGGAATGCCTGATTGGCTTGATTATCCCACCATCTCTTAGTTTTGTCAATTCCTCTTGCATTTTTGGGGCAAGGGTAGGATTGATTGGTCTCTATTTTTTCCTAATAGGTCTTACATTTTCCTTCAATGGTATGACATCCTGGAATAGATCCTCCCTGTAAGCCTTAAGGTCATCATATGACCAAGCAAAAACATGTCTGTATTTTCTAAGTAGGTCAATCATTGTTTTCCTGATTTTAACAGGCAGATTTTGGCTGATATAAACCTTTTTAGGAACTTCATCAGTACCTAAGTTTATTTCTTCTAACTCCTAAGGTTTGGGGTCATTAACTCCTAACTTTACTCTGTCTTGGTTATAAAAAAAAATTTCCAAGAGCACTAACCCCTTCGGCATCTTATTTGTTTTCAATTGCATAATCTCTTGACCAAAAATGGTTTCCTTCCCATTTATGGTTTCAATCAATCCGTTGCAGTCCATTTCCTGACTGTGGTACTTGTCTTCATTTAACAAAAAATTTGTAATATCTTTGTCATCCTTAAAAATTTGCCAATTTTCAATGTTGTCAGGTATGGATGGTCTATTTTGCACCTCAATCTGAGAGATTCCTGAAAATGATATCTCTTTTGGCTTGATTGCTACATTTGCTAATAGATCAACCATCTTATTTTGAGTCCTATCTCTCCATGAGATCCCAAATGCATCAAATAATTCTATCTGATCCCAAACTGCATTTCTATATTGTTTCAATCTCTTATTCTTGGATGAGTAGGTTCCTTTGATCTGAGAGATAATTAGTTCAGAATCCCCTATAACACATAATTTCTTAATTCTATGATGTATGGCAACTTTTAGTCCTAGCAGCAATGCTTCATATTCTGCAATATTATTAGTGGAGGAAAACTTCAAAGTGAATGAATACCTAAAAGTGTTATTTTCAGGGGACACAAAAACTACACCCGCTCCTGCACCCTCTTTAGAACTAGCCCCATCAAAGAACATTGTCCATAATTTTGGTGAGTTCATGCAACATTCAACTTCATGTTCAATGATAGTAGGTAAATTTTCAACTTCCTGAATAATTAATTCAGCCCTAAAAGCATTAATCCCAGTATCTAGGAAACAAGTGGTATCTTTGTTAATTTCTTCTCCTAAAATGTGGTTAACCCTTGGCTCCCTATTTACCCTGACAGCTTTGTCCCCTATATGAAAAGTGGCATAAGTGAGATCACATTGTAGGCTTCCCCCCATGGCAGCACTCCATTTTCTAGAGAGTAACATTCCATAGTGTGGAGGTATATCTACCACAAGGACAGACATGGTTAATTATACTTTAGGATATGCAGCCAGTTTGAATGGTAAGGGATTTATGGTGCCTATGACTGGGACTTCCCTAGCATCCATTCCTCTACATCTGCCCTGCTTGGTATCAACCTTCAAACCTAAGGCTTCCATTACTTTGAAAGGCATTATAGTGTTGGAAGCTCCTGAGTCTATCATGCAATTTTTTAAGGTCTTCCCTTTTATGATTAGATTGAGGAAAAAAGGATCAATATCTTCTATAAATGCCACTACAAAATCATCTAGAAACATTTGAGGAATCTGGGATATGATACCACTATCCTCTATTACTAATGGGGTTTTTTGGGACACAGTTTGATCTACAATAATATTATTGTTTCCTATTCCACCCAACCATGATAAAGCCTTGTTCTTATGCTCTTCAATTCTAAATAGTTTAGACAAGGGCACTTTTATAGTAATTTGAGATAACATATATATCATATCAATAGGTTCAACAACAGTGGGTTTTACAAGAGTACCTGGAGTTGGAATCTTTTGAGCAGTAGGCACCACTATTTGCCTGATAGTATCAAGTTTTGATTTATTTGATTGCACAATGGGTTTTGTTGGTTCACTTATCTGAAATTTAACCTTCTTCTTTGGTTCCCATTTGTTACCCTTATTTTCCTTGATCTTAGGCACATCTACATTGAGTTTCTTGTTTTGATCATTCATCTTATGAGTGATGTCTTTGATGAATACACTAGATGGCTTTCCTGCATCATTATTTACTGCTCTATTTCTCAAATTGTAATTACTATGAACTTGTGAAATTATTTCTACTGTAATTCTATCAATTTCCTCCTTGGAGGGCATTCTTAAGCTTGTGAGACTTACATCAGAAAATGTACTGCATACTTTATCTGTATCATACCCTTCATCATCTGAAAGCACCTACTGATGATGTAGATGGTAAGAAATTCTTTGTCTAGTAACATCATTTTCAAGCTCTTCTGAATCAGAATCTATCAAATCATCACACATATTCACCATATTGCAACTTATATCATCATGGGTTTTATCTTCAGTTTCTTCTTCAGGTTGCACTCCTTGACCTTGGGAAAATGACTAAGCCACAACACAATAATCAGCAGAATGAGGTGATTGACATATAATGCACCATGGTACATCATCGTTCATATTCACAGTGTTCCTTTGTAGGGGATCTGGAGTACCCTTATCCTTCACATTGTGGGTCTGGTTGGGAACTAGTTTACCATCTTTCCACTAAGTGGTGTAAGGGTAATTTTGCATTCTAGGCTGCCTATTGAAACTGTTGTTATTCATAGGGGGTCTTTCAGCAACATTTGGCTTATTGAAATTAGTGGGATTCATCTTTTTGAGCAATTCCAAAACCTGGCCTATAGTAGGTTCTTCGGGCTTCTTTCCTATAGGAGTTTTGTCACCCTCCCTTTTATTATTGTTCTTAGGATTAAAAAGCTTAGGATCATCCCTCCTACCTAGTTTACCAGATGCCTTCCTATTATTCTCTATATTTACTGCAATTTCATAGGCATCCCTTAAAGTCTTAGGATCCTTATCCCTCAATTGATAAGCCATTTTGCTATCAAAAACATTGAAATATGTTGTGAGACAGACATCTTCATTTAACCTCATAACTTGAAAAAGTTTTTACATAGCTTTTTGGAATCTTACATTGAAATCAAATGTGGATTCATTTGGATTCTTCTTGATATTGTTGAACTCATCCAACATGAATCCTGCATTAGTGTTGTCTCCATATTGTTTTTTGAACAATTTCTCCAAATCACCCCATGAGGTAATACTATCATCAGGTAACCTCCTAAACCAATCCCTTGCATCCTCTATTAGTGAATGCACAAACAATTTCATTACCATATCTTCATGTTCAACTTCATAATCATTCAACATATCAATAAAAATTCTCAAATGTTCTTCACTAGTAATAACATTATTCCCAGAGAACTTAACCACTTTATCTCTTAAATCAAATGATATGGGATGTGCAGCACTAGGAATACCAGCAAATGATATTTGTCTATACTTTTCCAGGTATACAGGTTTCTTTTGGAAACTAGGAACATTTGAAGTACTAGCTATATTAGCTTGACTGAGGGGAGCAGCTTGGGATTGTTGAGGTGGGACAAATGGGACTTGGGTGCCAATAGTGGAAGATGAGGTAGGAGCAGATTAGGGTACTCCCTGAGTTGAGATCATTGGACCACTAACTGGTGCAGGATTTGTAGGTGGGATAGAAAAATTGGGCCATGAAGCCAATGCAGAATTAGACTTTATGAATTGGATTTTTCTCCTAGTTTCTGCAGCTTGAGCTTCATTCTCAACCTTCTCAAGTTCTTTTGCAAGATCTTCCCTCTCTTTTCGAGCCTTCTCAAGATCTAGATCTAATTTTGACATGGAGGGTTGTATAGGTTGGCTTGGTATAGCTTGAGGCTCATTTATTTGGATTCCTATAGCTTTTCCCTTCCCTTTATTTGGAGCTTTTGCAGTGGGCTCTATAGGATCCACTTGAACAGGTTTATAGGCTTGGATTTGAGCAATAAATGGTTCTTGCCTTTAATTTAGGTGTTTCTCCTATTCTTGAACTTTAGCTCTCAGATTATCAACATCTCCAAAAACATCCTTATGGAGAGTTGTGGTATTTTCTTCTAACTTTTTATTTTGCCCCTTCAAAGTAGCCATCCTTCTCAACAAAGCATCCCTTTCTATTATGGCATCCAAGGTAGCTTGATCCTTTTCTTTTTCAAGATGAATGCATTTAGCTTCTTCCTCAGCAATCCATTTCTTCAAAAATCCTATTTTAGAGTGCACTTCTTTAGGATCTGCAGAAGTTGCCTCTGAATCAGCAGGGTTATCCAGATCTATAAGATTTGGTTCTACATATGGGGCTACTTTGGGATTAAAAGGATTATCAAATGAACTCCTAAATCCTAGCCTATAGTTCATATCTACTACAGGATCTAGTCTTGATGAAGCAATTCCTATAGTAGACACATCTTTGTCTTGAAAGACTCTCTCATCTGGTAATGGGGTACTAAAAATGCCTCCTAAGAGTCTTGTAGTTTTGAATTCAGAGCTAAGCGAAGAAGACACTCTTCCTATTACTAGTTGATAATGGGAATTGATGGATGCATTACCTCTGGGTTTCCAAGTGGGATTTGGATCTATCTTTTTCTTATTTTGGTTCTTCCTACCACCTTGGGGTAGATGAGTATACATTGGTACATTGGGATTGACTCTCATGTAAGCTCTTGTATTTTTTCTCTTGTTAGCCATATTCACCTTTTTTTTACAATAAGAACTAGCTTCAAAACCTTGACTGAGTCACCACCCTATTTTGGGAAAATATATAATGACACTTTTGCTGACTGAAGGAAAAAAATACACAAGTAGAAACAAAAATATCTGGCACAAACAGAACAATCATTGATGTCATAAGACTACAACTCTTGCTTGTTAGATAAGACACTTAGATAGGCTAGATATGTTAGTGTGTAGCAATGGTACTTGGGCTCTATCTTCTTTAAATTCTCAAGGTTTGTCACTAAAAGATTCCCTTATAACCACGGGAAAAACTTAGATCGCATGACACACATGTACACAGCAGGACCAAAGAAACTGCAATACTTTTCACAGATGTGTTGGACAAGTCCCCAGCAGAGTCGCCATTTTGTTGGTGATTTAAAATGTACTAAAACTACTAAGCAAAAAAAAGCTTAATACCAGAATGATAGTACATACACAATCTAAAGACTAGCCAATTCTTATTAACAATTTTATATGCAAAGTATTTGGACCCAACTTCAACAAAACCACAGATGGTTTTCTACTCTTTTGGCTTTGCAAAACCAGGGTGGGTATACCCAGGGATGATTCAAAACTGGAACAACTGTATGAAGATTATTCTTAGTTGCATTCTAATTCTCATTTAAAAAATCCTCAAACATATACATAATTCTTTACTAACTTGATAAACACATCCCCTAAAACAGATATAGCCAAGAATTCTTCTATAGATCTGTAGATGTTCTTAACAATAGTGGCTAACTGAAGCTAAAACATTCCATGTAGACAAGTGCTCGCCAACTTTGAAGATCTATAGGAAATAAAAGTAAAATTTGATTTGATGTTGCATTTTGATAATCATTTATGATCTATTTCTCCTTCAACTGAATCAATTTGATCAGTGCCTAATCCATTGGGATTTAGAGTCTATAGCAAGTTCTCACATCTAATCTATTTCCTTACAAAAAATTCTATTAGCAATTCTTATTAGAATTCATCATTCAAAAAACCTTTCCACTACTAAAGAAACCTTATCATATAAATCAAAGCTTTTATTTAATCCATTGAATTAACAGCAGTGATAAATAGATATACAACCTAACTAGATTGCATTCAATTGCACAAGCCTTTACTTATACAATATCAAGACAACCAAGTAATTGAAAGGAGACAAGATTCAGAAAGAATAATATGGGGATAGTTCACAATTTGTATTCATCTTTTTTGAAAATGCTATATCCTTTACAATAGACTCAGAATGACCTTTAGAAAGAAACACAACTCATTCTATATTCATGTATTCTCAGAAAATTGACAGAGAAAATACATCATAAACTTGCTTTCAAAATTTGGACCAAAGAAAGACTAAGCATATAACTTAGAAAAATAGAATTCGAACCATTCTTCAGCCTTGGGATCTCACTTAAATAGTGTGAGATGCAACAAGCTTCAGGCTAAAGAAAAAAATGATAGGTGTCCTTTAAAAGACACTTACATACACTTCTATCATAAAAGACAAAAACAAATAACAGAAAGGCTTATTACATCAAACATTCCTTGGTGGGTCCCTTTCTGTTATGCTTCTCAGTTGTTGAGACAAGAAAATATGATCTGATTTTACAATCATTCTTCATCCTCGGAGTACATAGTCATGAGGTCTGAAAGTGATGTATCATCTTCAGTTACCTACAAACTTACTTTAACTTGGGGATTTTCCATGTCTTCATTACTAACTACAAGGGTAACTTTTACTTTTGCATCTTCCTCCACATTTTCTCCTGACATCTGTTCTATAAACTAATTTTTCCATCTATTATAGGTAGCATCATCTGGCCAATCAAAATTTAGAGCCTCTCTTTATATAACCAGTAAAGAATTTTCAATTTCTTCTAAATCATCAAGCTCTTTTCTGATGTCATTATAATATAACTGTATCTTTACCAATTCTTCACTTGTCCTTTCCCAAAACTAGTGGCCAGTTTCACTCATGATGTTCCTGATCCTTTCATCAAATATTTCATCTAACTCCTTTTTCCACTTTTCTCTTTCCTTTATTGTATCAATAGATTCTAAAGCACAAGGAAATAAAGTGAAATTTTTAGCAATATATTTGGAAAAATAGAGTGTTAATCTTTTTTGTAAAGAATCCCTTTTATCATCAAAATCTTCTAGTTTATTTAACAAATCAAAAATTTTCCCTACTTGATGATATGGCATTTGGATGGCAGATATACATATAATTGTAATATCATTATTCCTCTCCCTCCAATTCTGTGCTAGGAGAGCCAATTTATCCTTATCTCTGTTCAACTCATCCATAAGGGTTGCAATTCTTGTCAACTAATCAAAGAAGGTTGACCATTTTATTTTATTCCTTAAATACATTACACCTTGGTTTAATTTTCTTTCATACTGATTTTTTAATTCTACCTGCAACTCATGTAATTTGGTTTTTTCTTCTTCAAAATCTTCTACAGTATAGAATTGGGGCCTTTCAGGGGTGTCTGGTATTTCAATAATAGGGGTTGCTCCAACAAATGACTGTGAAGGGTATGCAATTCTAGGTGTACTGGATTCTCCCACCTTTCTTTTCCCAAATATCTTCTCCATTTGAGACATCTTGTTTTCAAGTGATTGTATCTGTATACCAATTTCTTCATATGGCTTTAACACTTCTTCAACCCTAGCATTAAGTTGGGTAAAATTATTTTCTTCCTGGCCAGGTACAACACCACCCAATTTTAGCACTTCTAAGGCCATTCCCATTATTTGTTTACTACTTACCTCACCAGCCTTGTATACTGTCAATGTACCAGTATGCTCTGCTGCAGGAAACTCATGCATCCTAGTATTTTCCCTCTTATCTATGGACCATATAACAAGGGCTTGGTGGTCATCACTAAATTTGACCCCTCTATGGGCCTGTAGTACTTCTTCAACAGTTGTTAATTGAACATCCTTCTACTTTCTTACTGAATCAAAAACAATAGCATTTTCTATATCCCATTCCGACAGAAGGAGGACTCCTGATTGTCTAACTATTTGCCTCCCGAGTTCAGGAGTAAACTAGGCAAAATCATTCAAAAAAGTTGACTTTACCTCTTTTTTAACAACCAGGTCGGGTTTATCTGGTTGCTCAGCCTTGATCTTCTCACATGCTTTCTAAAAAATTTTCATATTTAATCTCCACAAAAACTGTGCAAAGGCTCTAGATCTTACAAAATTTTCATCATTAATAAATCTTTCAGAGACCTGGGCAACTATTGGGTCAATTTCCTTACCTTGGTAATTAGCAATGGTTAGGTCCAAGGAAGGTATAGGAGGTTCTTGTGCCTCTCCAATATCCAATTCTGTAGAAGTGAAAATCACATCCCCTTCTCCACCCATTTGTCTAAGCTGTTCCCTTAGAGATGCCTCATCATTTATCTGGATTGGGGACTGGCTTGGGGAGTATTGTTCTTTTTGAGAAGAAGAAGACCCCGGCTCTAATTTTTGTCTTTTTGTAGAGCTGGCTGCAGATGGACTACTTGACCTTGATTTCTTATGAGGGGTTGCCTGTTGCACATTTTGAATCATGACATAACCTGCCTTTTTCTGCAATGTATATTGGCAAGGAGCTACCATATTTCTACTGCTTATTCTTCTTTGTACTTCTAATGCCTTGTCTGGATGTGCCTCAACAAATGTAGGTTTCTTTTCATTCATGGTTTGAATTATTATGACAAAATTATTCATTAATGCCTATATTTTGGCTCCCCAATATTTCTTATCTTTCAATGGGTCATACTGGGGGTCAAAAGCATTAATGAATTCTAGGGTTTTACTGAAAATTATTCATTTCTCTTTCCTCAATTCTTGCTCTTGCAATGTGAAGATGTTTCTAATTATATCTGCTGGATAGTAAACCTGATGTACCATACGGGAAGCTCTCACCCTTTCTTTGAATAGGTCATAGAATCCTTCAGGGTCAATGAATCGAGTGTGAGACTCTACCATGTTGTACCTATCCAAAAACAAATTTAAGTGCTTCCACCCCTTTTTTACAAAGACAAAATCATGCACCATAGTAACCATTGGAAAGAAAGTACCCTTCTTAACCAATTCCCTCTCATCTATAGTACCTATTTGCCATAAGAGCTCAACAATTCCTATCTTCAAAGGCACATGAAATGGTAGCACATTAAGTTTTCCCAAAAAACCATAAACTCTTATTATTGTTGAAACATTGTAGGGAATTATATCCCCCTAGTTATGGGTGACAAGTAACCCTTTAGCATGGTCCTTGGGTCTGACCAATTCTAACAATGCTTGTGGGATTCTAAGGCTATCTCCTCTTAAAAGCAGTTTTAGCTTTGATGCAAAATACTTGTCAAATCTTACATAGCTAGCATCTATGGCTTCTGAATTCATATCCACACTCCACAACTGTACTGGATTCCTCTCTGCATCCTTTGTTGTTTCCAACTCCATACCCTTGGAGAAGAAAGTATATCCTTTGTATAAGCATACATGCATCATCAATGAATACCAACAGAATGGTTTGTTTAGTTTTCCCTTTGCTATTCCAACCAAACCATTGTGAATCTCTTTTGCTAGAAAAGTGGCAAAATCTAGGATGGTACTCATCCCAAATTGAAGGGTTTGAGCAATTACAAGGACAACAGAACCTGGAATTTGATCAACTTCATCTATCCCAAAGATCTTGCAAAGAGAAAAATATAGTGCTTGGGCTCTCAAGTAGAAATGTCTTCTCAAAAATGGCTCTGGGGTACTGGCTATAATCACAGGCAAATTACTAACCTTGGCAACATGCTCCTGTAGTGGCCCTATTCTCAAGTACATTCATTGTGCATCATATCTGGCTTGCAAATCATCCATATCAATGATTTCATGCAGAATGTGGTTAGGGTTAAGGTTAAAAACCTCATTGAACAGCTCAAGGCAAACCCTAAAAAGATTGACTCCAAAATGCTTTTTTACCCATCTCGTGATAGGATCATACTTCTTTTCCAGGTCCATCAATAAATCGCTATCAAAGAAAATAGTGGGGACTATTAATTTTGCAATATGAAATTCCCAAACATTGCTCATAGGAGTGTCCAATTTTTGCTCTGAAAACCAT
This sequence comes from Cupressus sempervirens, assembly GCA_028749045.1. NCBI lineage: Eukaryota > Viridiplantae > Streptophyta > Pinopsida > Cupressales > Cupressaceae > Cupressus > Cupressus sempervirens. The sequence goes on from CM053787.1 coordinate 163,004,145, forward strand.
TTCTTGAACAACTCTAGACCTCCCATAGAAACCTGGGCATCCCTTATCCAATTAGCTTTGTCATAAAAGCCTTCTGCTACAACTATTCTAGGATTTTTTGGAATGATTTCCCTTCCCTTAGTTAATTCATGCACTAATAAGGGGAATTGTTCAAGATAATCATCATGCAGGGAATGTTTTAAATAATCCTTTTGACTAGTAAACTCTTTTTGGGAAGGCATTTTGAATGAACCCTAAGAAATTCACAACAACAGATGCTTCAAGTTTACTTAGAAAGTCTCAGAGCACTTACCCACCAAAATTTGCACTTCTGCACTATATGATGTCTTTTGCAATTTTACTGGAGTAAAAACCAAGAATTTTGGTGCGCTAGCTCTGAAATCTCGAATTCCTTGATGTTCTTTCTACACTTCGATGGTTCATTAATGGTTAAATTGTGAGCTCTTTTCATAAATTAAAACCACACACACAAGGTCTGAATCACATTTACTCTCAGTAACTGTTGCCTGCAATTTGCATTCAAGTTTGAATCCCATCAGTAGATTTTATCAGATCAGACGATTCTGATTTAAAAATAACATGCTTTACGATTTTTAGAAAAATGGTACGTGTCACAAATGCGCTTCCCCGCATTACTTAAGACCTTACAACTTTATAATGTGGGGATGCGCTGTCCATTGATCAAAACAAGATCAACGATCAGACTAATCCACTTTTTATTAACAACCAGCTAGCTGGGATGACCAATAAGAAACTGCCATATTGGCTCATACTGTCTGACAACATTCCACGCCAGCAGATCCCGTATCTTCTTCTGAGCAAGCAAGTAATTGACATCATCTAGTCCATGTGTCGCAAACGCACTTCCTCACATTACTTAAAGACCTACAACTTCATAATGCGGGGGTGTGCTCATCGTAGATCTTTCAAAGATCTACGGTTGATAAGATTTCACCCTGTCGGGCATCTGGGAAAAACTTTGACGTCACCATAGACACGTGTCTATAGGGTGCATCCTTGCTTTGCTTAAAAACCTTCATATTCATAATGCGAGGATGCGTTGGCCCTTGATCTATACAAGATCGACGATCATAAACAACCCTTTATTTTATGCTCACATTATCCACTTGGGCTAATGAAATGATTATTGTTAACCTGCGTGTTCTGACTGTTGCATTTTTTTTTTACACCTTTCTGACCCACATGGATGAGTTGTTCCAACTAAGCACAATCATCAAATCCTATGGTGTGACTTTTGCATTCTTCATAGTCTGAACCCACTGTGACATGCATCACAAATGCGCTTCCCCACTTTACTTAAATTCCTACATCTTTATAATGCGGGGATGTGCTGGCCCTTGATCTCTGATAGATCAATGATGTTTAAAAAAAAAAAACTCTTCAACCTGGCATCCTAAAAGGAATATCGCAATTAAAAGAACATGAAAAGTTTACCACAAGGATTAAAAAATATTCTGATGCGAAAAAAACATTAGGATAAAACATCCCGCCAAGATACTTGAAGAAAGCCTCGCTTTTTTTAAAATTTGAAAATTAGGACAACATAAAACCTAGGTATAAGGGTTTTTTACGCACTTAGGGCCTTTTTATGGATAATTTGAAAGCCAAACCCTGAGAATTTAAAGGGAATCTATAACTTACAAAACAGGGTATACTTAGGGTAATCTAATAATTTTTAGAATTTCACACATAAAACCCTAGTCGGCAAGAAACAAAGACTTAACTAATTTTTCATCCAAATATCAAAAAATAAATTTATACTGTGAAAAATCACACCAAAACAAACAACAAAAATAAACATCTATTGAACCATACTTCCACAAAGCATCTACTTGAGAAGAATGAAGAACACCATAAACTGATATCAATCATTCAAACACCTTAATTGAAATGAACTTAAAATAAGAACAAAAATCAAATATCTTGAACCAATTAACTAGAGTTCACAAAGTAATAGTGGTCTATACACTTTGAACACAAAGTTTCCAAGTAGAATTCAAGATGATATATATATATATATATATATATATATGTTAAACCTTATTCATGCACATGGTCATTCAAAAGCCAAACACCCATATACTATCCTTTGATTACTATATAAAATTATATACTTATCAGAGTTTCTAGCTATCTATTTTCTAACTATCTATTGTTAACCTGAAACTAGTTCAATGCCCCTGCATTTATAGTTTTTCCATACAAATCTGAAAGGCCTCCATCAAAACCTAGCCATTTTGGTTAAAAAAAGAAATAGTTACAAAATAAAAAAGGAGTTTAAAAATTACCGCCAAAAAGTAATTGAAAGCAATGATTTAGTTCAAGCGTCATCGCTAATTTTCTCCTCCTTGCCAATGGTCTGACGTACCAACTTCTAGCTTCATAAACTCCTACATTGCATTGGAGTGTGGATTCTTTAGGCTTAGAAATTGAGCTCTACACACATCCTTCTACCATTTTAATTCCTTTATCTTTAAACTCTGACACGACATCAGGTTCTTTTTGAGACACAACATCGATTCAATACTTGCCAATGCAGTGAAATTGTTGGCACTTGGCAATTCACCATCCCTAATTTTTTCTATAGCTTTATTGAAGCTCTTTTTTAGTGTCTCAACATCCATGTTCTCATCATTGAATTTTAGGATCCTTTTAGGATTAACTACCTTCATATCCTTAGGGAGTTCTTTGTGCATTTTAGTTATTTTATTTTCTATGTCGTGCACTTCTTTAATTGTCTCCTTATAAACTGACTTCTTCTAGTCCATGTTGTTCTTCATAATGAACAACATGTAGGGATCCACATTTTTCATTGGGTTCTTATTCAAGAACTTGAGGACCCCAAACCTCTCAACTTTAGCCACTTGAAAAAAAATTGCTTGACATTGACCTAGCTCTGTTTCCCATACTGGAACTAAAGTTTGGATCTCTCCTAGAAATGATTTTACCTCAGCATAAACATTAGCAAATTCTAAAATAAATTTATTACCTTCTTTTATGATGATGTCCACCTAGTCCTTCATGGCATCAACTAACAACTTCCCTTTTTGTATCTCCTTCATCAATTATTGACATCCTATCAAATTAGGATCAAAGGGCAGTGGAACTTGAACAATCAACAATGCACCAAGGTTCATTAAGGAATTGATATATGCAACCATTTTCATTACCATGCCTTTTATTCCTTTTTCTCTTTGCTATCCTTCTCAGATTGTGTCAACATATGATCAGTAGAGAATTTAAAGAAGTGATTACTGGTGCTCCTATTAATGTTCCCTAGTTCAATAGAGGTAACTTTGAAACCTTCATCATCAATATCCCTAGACTCCTTTTGATTGTAGGTAGCTATTTCAGCAATGATTTTTCCTATTATTGGGTCTTTGGTAAGGTGAGCATCTATCTTTAACTTCTTTACCTTCGAACCTCTAGCCGCATATATTATGACGATGTCTTTCACTAGTGTAGACACTGGTTGCAAATTCCTTTTTTTTCTGATTGTGTTAGATAGCTAGGAAGGAATAGCAAGGCTCACGAACATCACCTGAGCATCTCTAGTAGGAGTTAGGAATCTGGGCTGATCTACCTTAGGAGCCTCAATGAACTAAACATTGCCATCTGCAACATCTGAGAAATTGAGGTGGTCATTCAAATCTTGCCCCTAAGTCGACATTCTCTCCTTCTAAAATTTATGTTGCTTCAAGGCTTTAGACTTAGAATGGGATCTAGTCCTTGGAGCCATAGTTTGCAAATAAAGGGGCATCTTCTTCTATTTATCCTGAGCTAATATATTGCCTGCAATAGGAGAAAGTGGGACGTTAGCTGGAGATGGTTTAGAAAAAGAAACCACCCTTGAAGAGGGTTCATTGATAATTCCTTTGCTCCTTTTCTTTAACCAATCATCTATGAAGGTAAGTATATAAATCTAGCCCTTAGATTGATATCATCTTCTTCATCCTTATTCTAGTTAACTGCCAAAGACTTCAATTCACTAGATTCTTCCCAGACAAGTTCAATTATATCCGAGCCATCCTCAACCACTCCCTCTATTTTGAACTTCAACCTGAAGAAATTAATTTGCTGCAAAGTCAACCTTGAATGATCTTTTCTCAGAACTTCTCCTTCATTCCTACAATCTTACCATAGATTTTCCAACTATGGAGTTTCTAATGGGCGAACATCAAGACCAAGAATCTGGACTACATACCCTTTACAGTCAAAACTCCTTCTGCTATGGTAAGAGCCAAAATTGAATCCAATAAAATTACTCCCAATGATAGAAGCATTGGTCATGCTAATACAAACCAAAAAACCCAGCTTGATAGGAAAAGTTGTTTCCCAATCCTCTTGTGGTAAATTATCCTTTATAATATAGAAAAGTTGCCTACATATCTCGGCCAAAAAAAAATAGTCCAAAGCATACCGTGGCAATGTTGTAGGTTCTTCTTTGAATGCACCTATCCTCAAGTATGTGAACCTGGGAAACTATATGAAGTGGCTTCCATATTGTTGAACTAACCTTTGGGCTTTAGGAGACAACCTAGGCATTGGAATATTCTTTAGAGACACAAAAAATTCTCCATTAACACATCATGATCTTTCCTAAAATCTTCCAAGACTCTATCTTTTTGTAGCAGAGGGCAATACTGAAAAATTGTTATTTCTTCACTCCATACTCCATGAGGGAGAGGGGTAAGATCACAAGTACGGAAAATGAAATAAGTTAAATAGGAAGCCATATAAAGATCGTCTCATGATTCTTTAGCATGTTTGAGTTGAGCCCTCAGTGAACTAGCAATAATCTCTACCCAATCCATCCATTGTTCACCCTTCAAGATGATTTCTATGTACCTAGATACATCCACTCTTCAAAAAGAAGCACATCGGTTGAACCTTTGACCATATGCAACAACACAACCAGATCATGAATATGGAGTTTTAGGTGGTCTTTGGTGATAGCTTTAGGTAGCCTAGACCCTCCACCGTAATTGGCTTCTGTCCACTTCCTAGCAAGAGTACTACAAAATTTTCTAGGGGTTTCTTGATATTTAGCCAAGGCTTGAGTAGGGGAGAATGCAGCAAAGGTACTCTCTAGAAAACACAATATAGAGGCAATAGTGTCTCTTGAAATTGAGAGTATCATGTTGCCATTTTTACATACAATACTCTTGCTTCTAACATCGTCGTGATCAATACAAACTTAAAGAAGTTTAGGACTTACAAAGGCTAGGGAAAAGCAACAACCTTAATTAATAGATTGGTTAGGACTTCCATACAGTCATTCACCTCATTAGCATATTCAAGAAAATTTTCCTGTAAATTCTCCAACTTAACCCCCTCCAAATTTGTATCACAAATGACTGGCTTTCTACATTCTAAACTTGAGACATTACCAAAGAAATGTAATACAGACCTCATTCTTAACCAAACAACAAGGCTTTAAATAGATAATGCTAGAAATTACAAAGATTTGTAGTTCAAAACAAGAATTTCTAAGTTCTCACCTATATTCTGCTAAAAATTCAATGATTTTCTGTATCTCCCTTAAAAACTTCTTCTCCACACTTTTAGTTTTTCACATGACAAATAGAAAAAGGAAGTTGAGTGAGTTGTGAGGGGAAAATACTTATGTGCAGAAGTACAAGCTCATTAGAAGGCATTAATGACACATCACTCCTTGTTAATGTTCACACATTTGAAAGCCTTGTTGCATAAATCTTCCATTTAATGATTTCCTTTTCAAATGTATTCGTAATGATTAGTTTTAATGTGACATCCAATCTCTTTTTTTGCTAAAGATTTACCACTTTCCCCATAATGATGACTTCCCACATTGGGAATAGAAATGTCCTTTTATTCATTATTCTCTAACATTACGATCAATTGACTTGTGGGATGATGGCACGTCGTACACCAGGATTTAATATTTCCAAAACACCTTCGTCGTTGAACAAATTTGAACTGCTTCAAGAGAAAAATCTACCAAGTTGATGCATATCACCTGCCAAAAAAATTGTTAGTACAAAACATTTGGTTGAACTACTTTGAAGTACTTTAAACTAAGGTTCAAAGTGGTTCAAAGTGGTTCGAGGGAAGAGATGTCGACTAGGGGTAAAAGGAACTTCAAATGATCACTTTGGGAGATGGTGAATATGTGGAGTGACAAGGGAAAGACTTCAATAGACAGATGGGCAAAAATTAACTAAAGACCTTTGAAATAAAATGGCGACTCAAAGAACTACTAATATGCATCAACAACTCTATTAGTAACTCCACTCTTATGCTTGATCACAAATGTAAAACTCTACAAGTAGTCAACCCACTTCATAAGTCTTTGATTTAATTTATGTTGACTTCCCAAGTATTATAAAGCTTTATGATTAGTATACAGTATAGACTCTTTAGGAATCAAATAATGTCTCCACTTCTTCAATGCTTGGACAATAGCATAAAATTCTTGATCATAAACAAAATATTTCCTTTTAGCATCATTCAAATTTTCACTAAAGAAAGTAATAGGCTTGCCTTCTTTACTTATTATAGCTCCTATTGAATTACCACTTGTATCACATTCAACTTGAAATACTTTGTTAAAATTAGGTAAAGCTAATATAGGTAATTAAACAACCTTTTATTTCAAAGTCTCAAACTCTTATCAACTTCGTGTGTCCACTTGAATTCCTATTTATCTCCCCTCATTGTCTCAGTCATAGCATTACAAATAGCACTAAAATTCTTTATAAACTTTCTGTAAAAACTAGCCAAACCATGAAATAATCTTACCTCACCCACATTCTTAAGTGTAGGCCACTCCAAAATTGCTTTAACCTTCTTAGGATCCATCTTGAATCCATCAGCTGAAATCACAAATCCTAAATACACAATTTCCTCTTGCATTAAAGAACACTTTTTCAAATTAATCAACAAATTTTCCTCTTTCATCCTCTAAAATACTTGTTTAATATGCTCAAGATGTTCTTCCTTAGTCTTATGGAATATCAGAATATCATCCAAATAAACAATCACAAACTTAGCCAAAAATCTTTTCAGAACTTCGTTCATCAACCTCATGAAAGTACTATGTGCATTAGTCAAACCAAAAGGCATTACCAACCATTTATACAAACCATCTTTTGTCTTGAAAGCCATCTTCCATTCATCACCTTCTGTAATTCTAATCTAATTATAGCCACTCTTCAAATCAATCTTGGTAAAATACTTTGCTCCACTCAAACAATCCATTATGTCATCCATCCTTGACATAGGAAACCTATGTTTCACTGTAATCTTGTTAATAGCTCTAGAATTAGTACACATTCTCCATTCTCCATTCTTTTTAGGTGCTAATACAATAGGTACAACACATGGACTCAAGCTTTCTCTCATCAAACCTTTTTGCAAAAACTCATGCACTTGTCTATTAAGTTCTTCATTCTCTTTAGGTGTCAGTCTATATGGTTCTTTGTTTGGAAAACTAGCTCTAGGAATCAAATCCATACAAGGACTTATACTTCTTACTGGAGGTAAACCATTAGGAATATCATTAGCAATAATTTCTTTATACTCATTCAACAATTTTGTAATTTCTATTAGTACTCGACTATCACTATCTATTGTCACTCAGTCATTACCAACTTTTGCTACTCTGTCATTACTACCAACACTCGGTCCTCTAGGAACTATGGCAAAACAGACTTGATTCTTTTTCATTTCCTTTTCAAATTGTTTTCCATTAGCCATGCAAATTTTTATTGTAGTACAACTAACCTCATCTAGACTTTCAATCAAAGGCAACAATATTTGTTTCTTCCCATTCACCCAAAGAGTATATTGATTCAATCTTCCATCATGTACAACATATCTATCATATTGCCAAGGTCTACTTAACAAAATATGACAACAATCCATTGGCATAATATCACACAAAACTTCATCAAAGTAATGTTCAATTTTGAACTTCACAAGGCATTGCTCACTTACCAATATCTTATGCTCATCTTTGATCCATGAAACATGATAAGGTTTGGGATGTTTTAGCCTTTGCAACTACAACTTGGTAACCAGCTCTTCTAATACCAAATTTGTAGAACTTCCACTGTCAATGATCTCTTTGCAGCATTTTTCAACCATCTTATATCTTTTCTTGAAAAGACTTCTCCTTAAAATAGGTTCCTCATCACTTCCCTTATTACATAAGGTTCTTCTCACCATCAAATTTTCTCTAGCCTTAGGTCCATTTGGTGAACCATCATCATCTTCTTGAATCACTACATTTTTTTAACCTTGCCTACTTTTAGCGGATCTGCATTCAAAAGGTCTATGTCCCTCTTTACCACATCTAAAATAATTACCATTAAATCCACCTCTAGAATAGGAATTACCTCTTCCTCAGTAAGAATTAGTGCCTCAGTAAGAATTACCACTTTTCCATTTGGTCTTGCCTTTGTCATCATTCTTCCATTTAGATTTGCCTTTATCCTGCATAGAACTGTTACATCTACCACTTTCTCCATAAGATCTACCTCTACCTCTCTTGAATCTACCACCTCTACCTCTTTTTCTTTGTTCATGCTTCTTTGTCAAGATCTCCTCAGCTTTCAAGGCATATTGATTGTTAGAATCTGAAAAGATTAATAACCCAGAAAACTAGTGCAAAGAGTAAATATCTAAACTATGAATGCAAATGATACAAAATCAAAATAGCATTATAGAGTTAGTCTCCAAGAGAGTAATGAAAATGCTGGAAGCAAAATAGCATTAAGAGGATGCAAAAATAAGAGATGCAAATACAAGCCAGGTAGCATGCTTATATAGGCTAGGAAGAGGGAGGAGGTGTCAACACCAACCAATGAGGAGCAACCATCTATCAGTCTAAAGATAGCAAAGTATCTTCCCAAGATAGCTAATGGATGCTCACGTGTAGGAAGGTGACACCTCACAACCATTCACCTAATAAGACATGCTTTATTAACCTAAGCGAGATTATTCAAAAGTGTAGGAAAAACCTAGCAAAATAGGAAAAATAAAAAACTACACTAACATTGATATGCTTCTTCTATACTTTACAACTTCACAAAACTTATTTCATCTTGAATTATATATCTCAATCCATTAATGTACTTTGCAATTTTCTCATTATCATCATCCAAATGTCTAGATCTGATGTCCACTCTATAGAATTCCTCAGTATATTCTTTCACAATCATGTCTTTTTGTTTCAAATTTTGCATCTTTGTCAACAAGCTAACTTGGTAACTTTCAAGAAGGAATTTGTTCTTTACCTTGTTCACCATCTTTGGCCAAATTCTGATCTTCTCCTTTCCTCTCCTTTGTCTATTAGTTTGCAAGTGCTCTCACCATAGTGATGCATGACCTTTCAACCTAGTTATTTCAATCTTCACCTTTCTATTATCAGGAGTGTTTTCATACTCAAAGAACTTCTCCATATCTAAGATCCAATCTAACATAGCATTGGTATCCAATTTTTCATCATAAGGAACAACTTCTACAATAGGCTTTGAACTTTCCCTAGACAACACTTGCAACAATCTTTCCTCATCTTGATCTTCTTTAGGTTCTAGATTATGGTTTGGTCCTACTAATTCATCATCAAGATGTGCTCCTTTCCTTTGGACTATCTCTACAACATATAATCTAGCTACAATTTGTCTCAACTAATCCAATATAGCATCATCAACATTTCTTCTACTATGAACCATCTTTACAAATTAGGTTTCTGCAAGATCATAACCCTCTTCAAGTTATAGGTCAAATCCACCCTACAACCAAATCCAAATTAGGGTTCTACATGATCCAATCTCAACAAGGATGAATCTCAAGCTCTGATACCAATTGATGTAGGCAAAGGTGAATAACTAGGGCTAAAGGCTCACCCAACTATCCTTACCACCTTGCAAGAGGTAACAAAATGGAAGCAAACATAACGAATAGTAGCCAAAGGAGGAAGGAGAGAAAAATACTCTTCTTGATTCATCTAAATATCTTCATACATGCCTAGCTGTAACGCCTTTTGGGTTATGGCCAAATACAAATACATTCACATTCAAAGATCCAACAACAAATTCACACTTATAGTTCTACTCCCTCATCCCCTTCTCAAAAACTAGCCTAACTCTAAGTCTAAACATTGTATATATACTTGCCAAAATGGCTTATAGATTATTCTAGAACATTACATAAGAGGGGGGCCAACCCAATAATGGTCTGGACACATCCCAAGAAAAGATTTTAGTTTTAATATTGCGATCAAAATAAATCTCACAAGTTAGCTCATAGAAATCACGTTCAAATGCAAACACTCAACTTACACTGGGTAACTTGACACATGAAGGAAAACTAGCACTCGACATCAACTAGAAACTGGCACTTGGCATCAACTAGAAATTGGTAACTTGGCATCAACTAGAAACTGGCAACTCGGTATCAACCAAAAATTGGCAACTCGACATCAACTAGAAACTGGCAACTTGGCATCAATTTGCAGAATGAACAAAAATGCAGGATTACAAGGAAACCCAAGATGCTCCTGCATTACTTCAACAAAGGATTTTGGCCCACCTTTTCTATTGCCTATCGTCTCATGCCATTTTCATTAAGGGGGTGTTATTCTATTGTTCTAATGCTTCTGTGGTTTGATGGTTCAATAGTGTGAGCTATGTATTCAATGGTTGATCCTATATACTAGGTGATTACAGTGGCTGGCTATCTATGCATTTCAGTGAGATGGATCATCTACCATATAGATAAGCTCAGTTCATGCCTTCTTCTTCCATGGTGGTTCTTCAAATTAGCAGTTTCTTTTTTATGACAGAATTTGTGGCTTCTTCATGATCACTCTTTGTTCCTATTTTATGGCACATTCCTCTAGTTGGAGGCTTCTTCAATCCTTCACTAGGTTACCTCTTTTTGGGGGAGGGTTTTTCCCATGAGGATTTCCCTCTTTGTCTATTTTTAGAGATTACATTTCTTTGCATTGTTCATGGGTACCTAATGTGGCCTTGTTTTTGGGACCCATTCTACATTTTCTCTTAGTTTTGTGAGCTTAAGGAATTCCCCTAAGTTGCACTTAAGGGGGGGGGGGGGGGTGTTAGAGTAAATAATTAATAATTAATTAATTATTTTTTTACTTAATCTTACTTAAGTTAATGAATGTAGTTAATAGTTTTAGTAATGAGTTGTTGATAATATGAGAGTTTGTTCCCTTCTAGCATGTTCCACCTTTTTGTGGATGTATGCTTAGTTCTCAACCTTATCTTCGAGCACCTTCCAGCTTGTTCTACAAGCTTCATTGAGGCCTTTATATTTGGTCTCTCACTCATTGTAAATTAATTCACATAAAAATTTCACTTTTCCTATTGTGAAATATTTTCTCTTGCATTGGTTGCTTCAAGCTCTTGCTCCTTCAGTTTCTCTTCAGCAAGCTATTTGCATGCAGGTGATCTTGGCACACTGCGAAGTTGGATTTTATCAACTCTGTCATCAATGTCACATTTTCTCATTATGCCTATGAATTCTTGTATATTAGAACCTATATAAACTATAAGCTTGAAGAATTGGGACATTTTGATACCTACATAAAATACAAATACATGTGTGTTGATGAAATTTTGAAACATGAATTCACTTAAAAATTGACCAAATTAATCTAAGAGTATAGGTAGGATCATGGTGGGCCAAAATATAACCTTAAGTGGTGCTCTAAAATCAAAAAATTAGGTTATGAAAATTATATTAAAATATGTAAGATTAGAATCTATAGAAAAATGAATGTAGTTTCTAAACTACTAGGCCTTATCTGAAAAAATTTAATCTAATTAGCCAAAAATTTGTATTTTAATGCAATAGTACAAAAATTTTAGGACAAAAATAAGAAGTAGGTGTATGTCTAACCACCTTGATCACAATCATATCATAATATTTCTTCTATAAGATTTCAAATATAACAAGTAGATTCATGCTCAAATGTGTCACATATTTTTGGGTATTTTTATTCAAAAATAATAATTAATTATGAATTTTATACTACAATGTTTTTAGAAAAAAAAAGGCTTGTGTCCTAACCACCTTAACTAATTCAAATCATTACCAAATTTAAGTATTATTTTTTAAGTTATATTAGGTGAAACATAGAATGTGATGCATCTTTTGAATTTCAAGAATGTTTTATGGTTTGAAAGTTATAGCCATTTTTCAATCAATATGTAAATCAAAAATTTATAGATATCTTCATTTAAAAAAAAAGTAATAATTACTTATTAAAATCATATTTTGACAGTAATTATATTGTTGGAAAGCTAACAACATCCTCAAGAAACCCTTTTCATTTTAACAGATTCAGCATATCAAAAGTTTCTAGGTACCTCCTCGAAGTTTGGAAGTCACCTAAATGGGGAGAATTCACATTTTTTGAGTTGACCAGGGAGGTTTGGTAATTACCAAGCCTAATCAGGTATCTGAATCATAAACTTGACATCTCTTGCCTAAATATGTTAAAGAATCAAATTGAAAATTCAGAGCAAGGATCAAAAGTTGAGGTATGATTCTCGTTATCCCATCCATGATCCATATGAAATGTACCAATAATATTACAAATGGTATTTGTGTGTGTGTGTGTGTGTGTTATAATTTATTCATATTATACTTTTTATATTATATTATATTATATTATAATATGTTATATTATATTTTAATATCTTATATTATATTCTATTCTATCCTATTCTACTATATTATATTATAATATAAATTATATGTCCCTAGGAATCCTAGGACTCCTCAAGACATATTCCAATTGATTATATGGGTCAAAAGGGGTCATAGATTAACCTATGACCCCTTTCAACACATACACTCAATTAAAATATGTTTGTCATCAAACATGTCAATAGTGCTCATTGGTTTATCTATGACCTCTTTCAACACATACAATCAATTAGAATATGTCCCTAGTGGTCCTAGGACCCCTAGGGACATATGTTATCATCAAAAGTGTCTAAAGGGGTCATATGATTAATCACAATATGTTCCTAGGGGTCTTAGGACCATTAGGAACATATGTTGTCATCAAACATGTTGAAATGGGTCATAGGTTAACCTGTGACCTCTTTTGATCCATACAATAAATTAGAATATGTATCTAGGGGTCCTAGAACTCCTAGGGACATATTTTGTCATCAAATGTGTCAAAAGGGGTCATAGGTTAACCCATGACCCCTTTTGACCAATACAAGAAATTAAAAGATAACAAATGTGTTGGAAAGGGTCATAGGTTGAGCTATGACCCCTTTTGACACATATGATTAATTAGAATATGTGCCTAGGGGTCCTAGAACCCCTAGGGACATATATTGTCATCAAACATATTGAAAGGGGTCATAGGTTGAGCTACCGCTTTTGACACATACAATCAATTAGAAGATGTACGAACATATGTTGTCAAAAAATGTGTCAAAAGGGATCATAGGTTGAGCTATGACCCCTTTCAACCCATAAGATTAATCAAAATATATCCTTAGGAACCTAGGACCCCTAAGGAAATATGTTGTCATCAAACATGTTTAAAGGGGTCATAGGTTCAACTATGACCCTTTTTGATACATGCAATCAATTAGAATATGTCCCTAGGACCCCTAGGGAAATATGTTGTCATCAAAAATGTTGAAAGGGGTTATAGGTTGAGGTATGACCCCTTTTGACACATATGATCAATTAGAATATGTCCCTATCCTTAGGCACATATGTTTTCATAAAACATGTTGAAATGGGTCATAGGTTAACCTATGACACCTTTTGACCGATACGATCAATTAGACTATATCTCTATGAGTCCTAGAGCCCCTAGAGACATATGTTATCATAAAATGTGTCAAAATGGGTCATAGGTTGAAATATGACCCCTTTCAACCCATAAAATCAATTAAAATATGTCCCTAGTGGTCTTATGAGCCCTGCAAAAATATATTGTCATCAAACATGGCAAAGGGGGCCATAGGTTGAGCTATGACCCCTTTTGTAAGACCCCTCCTCATATATACTTAATTAAATATGAATTTCTCTATTAAATCCTTTATAGGAGATATTGAATGGATATATGAGCATGGCAAGGCAATGGAATGGGGAAATGCTATTGATCTTGCTAGAAACCATGTAAAGGGCATCATGATAAATTATGGTTATCTTATGTACAATGATTATGATGATGCATATGAATTAACATTTTATGGTTTAGGTGTCCTAAAAAAATTAAGATCAGTTGATATGTTCATATTGTGATACTCTGGGATTGGAGACTTACTACATTTTTTAACTAATTAAACATTGATTTGTACTAACGATGATAAGAGGTGTTTCACCTTATGATGATGATGATGTTTATGATGTTTTGGGTATAGGTTTGCATTACAATGATTATTTTAGTATTTTAATTTCAACTAATGAATATGTTATGATGATTCAATTATGAGATTTGTGATGATTAAATATGTGTGTAGAAATGAGATAGGATATTTAAATGAAAGTTTTAATATTTTGATCAATGTGATTATGTAAATTTGGTTTAAATATATGAATATGATGTTATCGAACTACTAATATTTGAATTGAGTGTGTAGGGTAATTAATCATGGAATTAATCACATAATCAATAATTGACCCTATGTGCAAACTATAAGACCAAAGTTAAATCCAATAAAGAGATTCAAACCTTGTTGTCAAGTGTTTAATTTGTATCATAATATGAATATATATGTCTCATTCTATATTTTTTGACATGTCAAATATTATGTTAAATTAAATCGCATGGTGCTACTTGAAACTCGTTAAATGCATATGTGCACTAACATGTCAATTTAAGGTTAGTATGTAACCCATTAATCTAAGGCTGATTAGTTAGTAACCTAAATTATTTCCCCTTAATTCTGGTTTAATATAAACATTACATACCTAGGTTTTTTGAAGACAAAATATTTCAAGCCACTTTTATAGGTCATAAATTGACCCTAAAATCCAAATTTAATGTAATTCAAGTGCCCAAGTGGTATGTGTATGGGTTGGGAACCTTTTCCACCCTTCTAGGACTTCCTAGCAACTATTATGACCCCTAAACTATCTCGATTTCCCTTTGTTGCGAAAATGGATCATCTCAATAAGATTACCCAAGGTTACACTCCTTCTAATAGGTTTCCTTTATGATAGGAGCAAGTGGGAAACCCATAGGAGGCTTAAAGTCAATATTAGAGTTATTACTATTTTGGGTAGATAAGTTTGGAGGTTATTTAGAGTCCCTTAGAAGAGTTGAGGGTGGTTCACCCATTGTCTACATTTAGAGAAGTCAAGTTTGGAATTGCAAGAAGGAGAGATGTTAGCTCATCTCAAAATTCATTTCCATAAACTTTGTAAAGGTAGGTTCTCCATTTCTATGGTTATGCCCTATTGTTCATTTCTTATATGTGTTAAATTCTTGAACATTGTTGAATTTTTGTATTTGTGTCATGTGAGGGATGAGTATTGTGGGTTTTAATTAATTTCTTTTCATGTTCCTTTTTGTTGTTTTTTGGGGAAACTATGAAGGGAGTGTTAGTATTACTCACCCTCAGATAGAGTAGAAATGGCCATGTACGGTAGAAGAATTTTAGTTGGACTCTAGGTTAGTGTAGAGTCTCTTCTAATGATGAGAAGAGGGAGGAAGCAAGGTGATATGGGTCCTTGCTTGTCATTGAAAAATTGAGTTCTTTTGGGGGAAATGAGGAGAGAAAGAAATGAAAATTTATGTGATTTGGTAGCCTTGGAAGAGGCATATGATTTGTGTTCTTCATTGACTTCTTCTACCTGGAAAAATCCACCTTCTCTCCATAGTCATAGATTCATCATGAAATTTGTTGTGCATATCTTGGATGGGAATTATATGTTGAGTTGTGTCATTGTGTTTTGATTTTGAGTGTCACCCATTTGGTTACTGGTTCACCTAGCTTGGTGGGTGACCTTTCGGGGCCTAAGATGGGAGGTGAGTTCTCCATGGTTGTTTTTTTTTATATTTGAAGATTGCTTGGATAGTTCCTTGTGATGGAGCATCCCAAAAATTGGAGCCTTGGTAGTGTCCTTGATGTCATTGTATTAGATATTTCTCCATTGTAATACCTCTTTTTGTATTGTATATCCATATTCAGAATGATTATGAAAGAAATGGATTAAATATTGTAACTTCTGTAATCATGAAAAATTGGTCAGAATCCTAAATGCAGAATTTTTCACCATGATGAGAATTAAAATGAATAAAATCAATTAATTCAAATCAGCTATTACAACCCATTTGACAAATACACATTGATATTAATTTCAAATAAATTAAAATTTGACATTTATTTCCAAAAATGAATTTACATTCAAAATGGGACCTGAATTCCATTATGAGTATTTTATTCATAGTGGGTTTATGGAAATTAATATTTTATTTATAATGGGTTCAAGGAAATTAATATGTTATTCATGATGGATGGAAATTGATTTGCTATTCATAATGGATGTAAATTAATATTTTATTCATAATGGATAGAAATTAATATTTTATTCATAATGGGTGGAAATTAATATTTTATTCAAAATAGATCCATAATCTATTTTTTTAATCAAAGTGCTCATTTTAATATTCAAAATGCTCACTTTAATATTTTACTATTCAAAGTGTTCATTTTAATATTCAAAGTGCTCATTTTAAAATTTAAAAATGCTCCTCCATTTTGAATTAAATAATCAAGATGGACCCATCCACTCATCTTTGAATGAATCTCCACCCTTATCATGAGTCCCCTGAATTTGATCTCAATCATCCATTTTTTTTTTTTTAAAGGAGGCTCTTCCTCTCTTAAGGACATCTAATTTTGGCTAATATTATGCTGCAGGATTTGAAGACTCTTATGCTTGTGGAGAACTTCTATCTTCTTATCTCATTCTTACATCCACTCTTTGCTACCATTATGTTGTAGGATTGAAGACCTCATTGCTTGTGGAGAATTTCTATCTTCTTGTCTCATTCATTTAGCTTAGATTCACTTAGTTTTAATTCATTGCATATATCTTAACTCACCTAGTCTAAATAGGGTTTTTTTGTAATCTATCATTCTTGTTTATATCTTGCATATCATTTATAGTTTATTTGCATTGCATTTTTGAATCTTCCATTTCATGGTATACCTTGTGATGTATTTGCATGTTTGGTTCATTTGAGAGCCATATTTGCATAATCCACATGTCATGGATAGGAAGCTATAGGCTGCCATCTAAGTTCTCTAATTCATAGAGTACCTTAGATATAAGGGTTTATAGAAGTGTGACCCACTTTTATGCACACACATTTTTGGCACCCACCATGAGGCTTGAAAGCCTCATTATCTTATTTTTTGCAGGTTTGAAGATACTTAAAAAAGAAATCCAACGATCATCATCAATGGAATGAGCATTTGAGAAACTGCTTCCTCTTCTCATTCTTATTCTTCTTCTAGGCCCCATTTGGTTGGGGAAGATGAATTTCTCTCATAACTAGGTTATCTCATTACCAAGTTTTCAAAAACCTGGTTATGTGTTTTAGGAAGATAGTTGGAGCATTTGGTTGACATGCAAGATGAATATACAAATCCATATTCTATGTTTGATTGCCAATTTAGAAATTGGAATTGGAATGAAATATGACTAGGAATATCTTTTTCTTGCATTTGGTTGTTCATTTTCAAATTGGAATTGGAATTTGAAGTAAATTTTTTTAATCTTATTTTATTAGTGAAACACAAGTATTATAATGAGTGAAGTATTAATATTTAATTTAATATTTATGATTACTAATTTATTTATAATTAGACTACATTATTATTATTTCTAATTCTTGAATATTCATAGTTTTATTTTGTTAGTAAAGAATAAATAAAATTATTATTATTATTTATTTTAATTCTATTTATTTGCAAAGAAAAGTAAAAAATGATCATACTTGCAATCATTTGTACAAAGTTATAAATTGTCCCATAGTTGGGAATTGCGATCATATATATTTATATATTTTAAAAAAATTATATAAGACAAATTTATCATCGAATTCATCTAAACTTCATAATTATTGAACTCAAACTTGAACCTTGTGACTTAGCTATTAAATATGAGAATGCTAGGAAATTCATGCTCTATACCATTATGCCCCACATTCGGTGAGCAACCCTCTCATGCTACTCATTCTTCCCATTATTATTTTTATTGTTAGATGGTCAATCCTGCATATATAAACTATGTGCAGATCAAATAAATACCAACATTCAAATAACAATGTCATCAAAATATGTTCAAATTATGAATGTGATCCAAATATGTTTAAATTAGTTATGTGATCAATAATTCAATGTTACATATGTAGCATAAGATAGAAGATAGAAAAATAAAATCCATGAGCTGATGAGAAAGAACAATCTCTGTGATTTGAATATTGGTGTGAAAGCACACTATTAAATACCAAAACACTAGGAAATCCATGCTCTATACCCTTATACCCCACATTCAGTGAGCAACCCTTTCATGCTACTTAATCTTCCCATTATTGTTTGTATTTTTAGATGGTCAGTCCTGCATATATGAACTAAACATACTTGAAAAATTAAAACCTAATTATTTTTTAATGCAATACACCAAGGAGTAGCATCAAAAATACTGATTGTTTACAAACATGCACAGTAAAAAATCATCAAATAGCTCATTTTTTATCAGCATGTGTGGTCTTGCAATATCAAAAAATTAGGAGCAATAAAATATATATATAAAAGAAAGACACTATGTCAATACCATTGACAATCTTGTCAAGAAACACATACATATGAAACAAAATTGTAAAAAAAAGATAAGAAATTTTAAAAATATCCAAGCAAATTAGGAATATACATATAACATGGGACATAATCATGAATTGTATAATCATCTACCAGAAATCCTCAATACTTTTGATAATCTTGTCAGTGAGAACATACATAGGAAATCAAATAGGGACAAAAAGACAAGAAATAAAGACATATGCAAGCAAATTGGGACTATAGATATAACATAGGATAGAATCATAAACTATACAAGCATCTACCAAACCACATTTCTATCAGCATATGCTCTCAAGTTCTACAATTGAGGATTCATCATTTTCCACTCCCCATGTATTCCATGTATGTATGGTTCAATTATAGATCTAATTAACAATGTAATGAACAACTATACCAAATGTTTATGAGATCATAAACTACATATAGATCAGGTATGTATACATCAACTATGTATAGAAAAATTAAAAAATGTTCTTAGTAAAGAGTTCAAGTATAATGTTGTGAGAGATCAATGTAATATCATTAAACAAAGCCAACTAACCATCTGGAATTACTACACATGCCAATCATGTGAATGCCAATGAAATGAACAACTAAACTGCATATTGACCAATGCCAATCATGCCAATGAAATGGACAACTAAAGTATGCATGCATCAAGTATGTATACATATGTACATACATGTGTGTACATAAATACACACATACATACATATATACATACATACATGTCTATGTACATATATACATCAATGCAATACCACAAAATAGAGCCAAGTCAAAAACTAGAGTTACTTTAGATGAAAATCATGCCAATGCCACTGAAATGAACAAACTAAACTATGTGTTGACCAATACCAATCTTGTCAGTGAAATGAACAACTAAAATATGCATAGATCAAGTAATTAGTTCCAATTTAGTGCTATGAGAGATCAATGTAATTCCACTAAATAGAACCAAGTCATAAACTATGTATGGATCAACTATGTATAGATCAATGGCAATCATTGCTTTTATCTATAAATAATCAATATGTTCTCAATATGTACTCAATAATGAATTCTAGTATGTTCTCATGTGATTACTTGTATATATCATAGTGCCAATCATAATAGCCATATCATGGTTCTATTTCTATCTACTATGTACTTAGAAAAACAATCAATATATGTTGTAACTATTTGTTTCGAATCTATTTAGTAAAATAGTCAATATATGTTGTAATAGTTTGTTTAGAATCTGTTTAGCAAAATAGTCAATATGTGATCACTAATGATTTCTAGTATAGTGTTGTGAGAGATCAATGAAATACCATTAATCAAAGTGAATCATGCCAATGAAATGAACAACTAAACTATGGATATATCAAGTATGTATAGATCCATGCAAAACCATTCAACATACTTATTGTTAGAATTCTTTAGAATAACTGAGAGGGGGAGGTGAATCAGTTATTCAAGGTCCAAAATTCCCTATTAATACCTTTTTACTACTTTTAATGAATCCATACACCTTTTTACTAAGAAATCCATGCTCTATACCCTTATACCCCACATTCAGTGAGCAACCCTTTCGTGCTACTTAATCTTCCCATTACTGTCTGTATTTTTAGATGGTCAGTCCTGCATATATGAACTAAACATACTTGAAAAATTAAAACCTAATTATTTTTTAATGCAATACATGAAGGAGTAGCATCAACAATACTGATTGTTTACAAACACACACAGTAAACAATCATCAGATAGCTCATTTTTTATCAGCATGTGTGGTCTTGCAATATCAAAAAATTAGGAGCAATAAAAAAAATATATAAAAGAAAGACACTTTGTCAATACCATTGACAATCTTGTCAAGAAACACATACATATGAAACAAAATTGCAGAAAAAAGATAAGAAATTTTAAAAATATCCAAGCAAATTAGGAATATACATATAACATGGGACATAATCATGAATTGTATAATCATCTACCAGAAATCCTCAACACTGTTGATAATCTTGTCAATGAGAACATACATAGGAAATCAAATAGGGACAAAAAGACAAGAAATAAAGACATATGCAAGCAAATTAGGACTATAGATATAACATAGGATAGAATCATAAACCATACAAGCATCTACCAAAACACATTTCTATCAGCATATGCTCTCAAGTTCTACAATTGACCATTCATCATTTTCCACTCCTCATGTATTCCATGTATGTATGGTTCAATTATAGATCTAATTAACAATGCAATGAACAACTATACCAAATGTTTATGAGATCATAAACTACATATAGATCAGGTATGTATAAATCAACTATGCATAGCAAAATAGAAAAAATGTGCTCAGTAAAGAGTTCAAGTATAATTTTGTGAGAGATCAATGCAATACCATTAAACAAAGCCAACTAACCATCTAGAATTACTACACATGCCGATCGTGTGAATGCCAATGAAATGAACAACTAAACTGCATATTGACCAATGCCAATCATGCCAATGAAATGGACAACTAAAGTATGCATACATCAAGTATGTATACATATGTACATACATGTGTGTACATACATACACACATACATATATACATGCATACATACATACATACATGTCTATGTACATATATACATCAATGCAATACCACAAAATAGAGCCAAGTCAAAAACTAGAGTTACTTTAGATGAAAATCATGCCAATGCCACTGAAATGAACAAACTAAACTATGTGTTGACCAATACCAATCTTGTCAATGAAATGAAAAACTAAAATATGCATAGATCAAGTAATTAGTTCCAATTTAGTGCTATGAGAGATCAATGAAATTCCACTAAATAGAACCAAGCCATAAACTATGTATGGATCAACTATGTATAGATCAATGGCAATCATTGCTTTTATCTATAAATAATCAATATGTGCTCAATATGTACTCAATAATGAATTCTAGTATGTGCTCATGTGATTACTTGTATATATCATAGTGCCAATCATAATAGCCATATCATGGTTCTATTTCTATCTACTATGTACTTAGAAAAATAATCAATATATGTTGTAACTATTTGTTTCGAATCTGTTTAGCAAAATAGTCAATATATGTTGTAATAGTTTGTTTAGAATCTATTTAGCAAAATAGTCAATATGTGATCACTAATGAGTTCTAGTATAGTGTTGTGAGAGATCAATGCAATACCATTAATCAAAGTGAATCATGCCAATGAAATGAACAACTAAACTATGGATATATCAAGTATGTATATATCCATGCAAAACCATTCAATATACTTATTGTTAGAATTCTTTAGAATAACTGAGAGGGAGGGGGGGGTGTGAATCAGTTATTCAAGGTCCAAAATTCCCTATTAATACCTTTTTACTACTTTTAATGAATCCATACACCTTTCATCCATCCAATATTTAAATCAATCATATAAGCAAGTTACAGTAAATCAATATGCAATGATAAAACATCAAAAATAACACATGACACAATGATTTACGTGGAAACCCAATTTGGCAAAAACCACCAGTAACATGCTACTTGATTTTCACTCTTCATAAGTGATGCCCTTTTAAAAGCCTGCCCTATTAAAGGCTTACAACACACTATTAAATGTGACCTTGTTAAAGGATTCCACCAAACTTTTAGGAATGGGCCTGGTTAAAGGTCTCTAGAATATTCACTTGGAATGTCACCCTGTTAAAGGATTTATCTTATGGCTATTAAACCAACCTAAGTCCATAGGATTTAAACTTACTGATACAATTGCCAGAAAGTAATGATAATGGTCTTTTGATCTGATATAACTTACAACATACTTTGTAGATTTTAGATCACACTTTCAATTCAATCCTTATGCTTGGCTTCAATCATTTTAGCTTTGACTTCTTGTCTCCCTCTCAAGCTTCATCTCCTTAAGTCTTCTTAGTCATTCTGCCAATGCAATCATCCTTGAGGTCATCTATCCAAATAGAGTCCCTGTGCTTTCTTCTCCTTAGCACATTATACAACACTTCATGCTTTTATGCTTGACCACCTCTCTCTCTCTCTCTCTCTCTCTCTCTCTTTATTAACTTATGTCTTCTTAAATAGAAGTCTGATTTGCCTTTGCTGCTCAACTTTCCCTCTCTAATTTTAGGATTTCAAAATGGATTAGGTAGGATACAATGTATCTACCCCATATCTTGTTCTCTTCTAGAAACTTCACCAGTTGTATCCTTAAAGGAAAAATGTTCTACATGGTGTTCTATGCCACCAACTCATCATTCTTATCTTCCTTTTAATTCACAAATTTCTAGATAACAACCTTGTCAGCTTAGATCTGGAGATACTTCGATTTCCAAAATAATGCAGCAACTTGGCATTATTGAGTTATTGGTGCTTGGCACCTCTTTGTTACTCGACACCTATACCTGCTCGGCACTTGGTTCTGCTTGGCACTTGGTTCTGCTCGGCACTTGGTTTTGCTCGGCACTTGGTTAAACTCTATGTCACTCGGCATCTGAAGTTTACTCGACATCTGAAGTTTACTCGGCATTTAAAGTTTACTCGGCATTAACTAGGAATTTTCTCGGCTCTTACTAGCTTGCTCGACTCCTTCTCTCTAATGATCTTAGTTTGGGCTTTACAAAAGACTTAGCTAAAACCTTAAATCTTTGATATGTTTCAGTGTGCCCATTCTTCGTATCTTATAGTATGTCATCAAATACACTTTTTCATCAATGGCTTAGCTGATCCTTGTACTTCATTACAATATCATAACTTCAACCTTTCTCTAGGTGTTCTAGTTACATCTTATTGATTGCCTCCACCTTGACAATCAACTAATTGATAGTATTTGGATCACTAAAGAAATTGTCATTCCTGCAAGTAGCAAGTCTGACATCAATGACAAAATAATGATTGAGAAAATTCTGTAACAGTTCCATATATTATTTCAACAACTTTTCTTATGATCATTTCAATCATTTCCAACAATCTCCCTCGTTGGCATCGATGGCAAACCAAACTGATCAATTGATCAACTTAGTTACCACCAAGATTGTATACATTATCAACCTGTTAA
Organism: Cupressus sempervirens; assembly: GCA_028749045.1. Taxonomy (NCBI): domain Eukaryota; kingdom Viridiplantae; phylum Streptophyta; class Pinopsida; order Cupressales; family Cupressaceae; genus Cupressus; species Cupressus sempervirens. Next base: position 163,028,086 of record CM053787.1, read on the forward strand.
TATTTCAATGATTTATTCCTGTTGATGCAAGGCAGCTTCCATGTTGCCTTAAACTGCTTGAGTTAGGGGTATGACCCCCAACTTGCCTCTAAGATATTCATAGGCATCCTTGGGCAATGGTTTGGTAAAGATATCTGTAGTTTGTTCCTTTTTGTGAATGTATTCCAACTTCACTTGTTTTTCTTCTACCAATTCTCTGACATAATGATACTTGATTGCAATATGCTTGGTTTTTGCATGCATCACTGGATTTTTGGATATATTTATAGCACTTGTATTATCACAATACAATATCACAGGTTTTGTTACTTTTTCTTTCATTCCATTCAATAGATGTGTGAGCCATACAATGTTTGTGCAATTGACTGCAGCTGCCACATATTTTGACTCTGTAGTGGACTGGGATGTACATGTTTGTTTCTTGCTAGTCTAGGTAACCAGCCTTTTGCCTAGGAATAATGCACCTCCACTTGTACTTTTTCTGTCATCAATGTTTCCTCCCCAGTCTGTATCTGTATATGAATTGAGCTCAAATTTTCCATTCTTTTTGTAGTATAGGCCAAAGTCATCAGTTCCTTTGAGATATCTCATTATTCTTTTTATTGCTATGAGATGATTTTCTTTAGGATTAGCAGAGAACCTAGCCACTATTCCAACTGCTAATGCTATGTCTGGTCTACTATGTACAACATATTGTAGTTTTCCAATCATGGATCTGTACATTGTTTGATTAATTTTAGTTGACTCATCATTTTTGGATAGCTTATTTCCCGTTGTCATTGGTGTGCTGACTGGTTTGGATTCCTCCAATCCAAACATTTTAAGAATTTCTTTGATGTATTTTGATTGTGTAACAAATATTTCATGTTTGAGTTGATGTACTTGCAATCTGACAAAAAATTTGATTTCTCCAAACATAGACATCTCAAATTCATGTTTCATTTTGTCAGCAAAGCCTTTGCAAAGTACTTCCTTTCCACCAAAAATTATGTCATCCACAAAAATTTAAGATACAATAATGTCTTTACCTTCTTCTTCTTTGATGTACATGTTGGTGTTATCATCAGTTCTTTCAAATCCAATTTGCACTGTGAAGTCTCTCATACCATGCTCTGGGTGCTTGTTTCAAACCATAGAGTGCTTTATGAAACTTACACACTATATCCCTGTTGTTTTCATCAACAAATCCTTATGGTTGTTCAATGTAGACTTCTTCTTCTAGTATACCATTTAAGAAAGCATATTTTACATCCATCTGATAGACTTTAAAATCTTTGTAATCAGCATATGCAAGTAAAGTTCTTACTCCTTCCATTCTAGCAACAAGAGCAAATGTTTCTCCATAGTCTATTCCTTCTTCTTGAGCATAACCCTTACATACTAGTCTAGCTTTATTTCTAGTAATCTCACCATTCTCATCTAGTTTGTTTCTGAATACCCATTTGGTGCCAATCACATTCTTGTCAGTTGGTCTAGGAACCAAACTCCAAGTTTTATTTTTTCTTATTTGATCAATTTCTTCTTCCATAGCTTTATACCAGTCATCATCTTGTAATGCACCATATACTATCTTAGGTTCATATTTGTTGATCATACATGATTCATGTCTTAGTCTATTTCTTGTCATTGGTCTTGCATCTTTGTCACCAATTATTTGTTCAGCAGGGTGATGTCTTTTTACATATTTGGATAATCTTGGCTCTATCCTTGTTTCCATGTTTGATCTTTCAGATTTAGGATCACTATGCACTTCGTTGTCAGGTTGTTCTTCATCATGTGTACTATTTTCAAAATCAGGTTGACCATTTCCTTCATTCTGCAACTCGACTTTTGAATGCAACTCGACATTCACTGGTTGAGACTCGGCTGAAACTGATACTTGTTGTTGATTTTCAATTTGATTTTCATCATCCTCATCAATAGTCATTCCTTCATAAGAATACACAAAGGTTCTGTACTCTTCCATTTTCTTTGGTATTTCAGCTTGGACTTCTATGTGCTCATCAAAATTTACATTTGCACTTTCCACAATTTTGTTAGTGTTAATATTCAAACACTTATATGCCTTACTTCTAGTGGAATAACCAAGAAATATGCCTTCATCACTTTTTGCATCAAATTTTCCATTTCTAACATCTTTAAGGATAAAGCATTTGCAACCAAACACTTTGAAATGTTTTACATTGGGTGAGTGACCATACCATAATTCAAAAGGTGTTGTATTTGTACCTTTCTTGACTTGTACTCAGTTCAATGTATGAACAACTACACTTACAGCTTCTCTCTAGTATTTTAGAGCAACATTCTTTTCCATCATTAATGTTCTAGCATAGTCAATCACAAATCTATTTCTTCTTTCAGCAATTCCATTCTATGGGGGAGTTCTAGGAGCTGACGTTTGTCTTTTGATTCCTTTGTCATTATATAATATCTCAAATTCATTTGATGTAAATTCACCACCTCTATCTGATCTTAGGCATTTTAAGCTTTTTCCAATTTCCTTTTCAACTCTAGCCACATACCACTTAAACATTTGAAAAGCATCAAATTTTTATTTTAAGAGCATAATAGTCATCATCTTGGAATAGTCATCAACAAATAGCATTATGTATTTATCCCCTCTATAGCTTTGTATTTCCATTGGACCACATAAGTCAGTGTGAACTAACTCAAGTATCTCTTTAGATGTATAATTTTTGCTTTTGAAACTTGACTTTGTCATCTTTCCTAGCTGACATTGTTTGTACATGATATTATCAGGTTTCTTCAATTTTGGTAAACCTCTGACTTTCTTCATTTTACTGATGTTGACTAGATTGTCAAAGTTGACATGACATAATCTTCTATGCCATAACCATTCATCATCAAATTTTGCAAATAAACAAGAAACATCATCCATAACAAGGTAAAAAAAATTACTCTTTGTTTGATCTCCTTTTCCTATCAGTTTACTATCAGTATCATAGATTTTTGCAGTTTTGTTTCCAAATTCAACTTTGCAACCTATATTGCCTAACTATGAGACACTCAGTAAATTGTAATTTAATCCTTCAACATAGTATGCATTGTCACATGAAATTTGTTCTATGAGCTTAATGGAACCTTTTCCTTTGATTTGACATGGAGCATCATTACCAAATCTAACACTATTTCCATCATACTGAGTAAAGTTAACAAACTTACTTTTGTCTCCTGTCATGTGATGTGAGCATCCACTGTCTATGATCCATCTGTCATTCTTGTTTATACATGTTACCAGTGTTGTGGTCTCTTCTTCATTAGATTGGTCCTTCATGGCTACATAAACAACTTCATCATCATTGTCATCAGAATTTTCTTCAACAATATAACACTTCTTACCTTTTTCTTTGTAATCTCTCTTATCATCATCTCTTCTGTTCTTGTATTTGTTGCCTTCCTTAGAATCCTTTTTCTATGGACACCTTGCAGCAATATGACCTACTTCATTGCAATTGAAACAAATGATAGGCATCTTACCTTTGAATTTTCCTTTGCCCCTATGAAATCTTCTAGTGAGCAATGCTTCCAATTGTTCCACATTTTCCTCATCAGTGCTACTGTCACTGGATACATACTTCATTTTTCTTCCTTTCTTTGATTTCACCTGTTCAGCATCTTTTAGTGATAACTTGGCCTTAAAAGCAGATTCAACATTTTCAGGTTTGTAGTTCTCAAAGTTGGATAACTCAAATGTAGTGAGTCTACCTATTATACCTTCAAAGCTTAGATTATTTCCTAGTATACATCTTAGCTCTTATATTGTTGATACTCTAATAGCATAGATAGGGAGCAAGTTTCTTAAGAACTTACTATTAACAGTATCTTCATCTAGTTGAACATGCAAGAATCATATTGAACTTACCACTTCCTTTATTCTTGCACCATATTGAGCAACATTCTCATTTTCTTCCATTTTCATGTCATCAAACTTTCCTCTGAGACTTTCTCTTTTTTCTCTTTGTACATTCTGATCTCCTCCATAGATGTCTGATAGGGCTTTCCACATTTTGAATGCAGTGTCACATCCTTTGATATCATCAAATTCAACATAACTAAGTGTAGAGTCAATTTCCAACATTGTCTGATTGTGTTCTTGCTTGTTTTTCATGTCTTCAGCAGTAGGAGCACCTGTTGGATCTACATGTTTAGTGACAATTGAATTTTGGGCATAATCTCCTATGGATCCAAGATGTAGCTTCATCAAACTTTGCCATGCAACAAAGTTGTCTTTGTTGAGCTTGGAAACTTCTCTCTTTGCCATTTTGATCTTTTATGCTTGTAGTCCTTTTAAACTAAATCAACAGTCAGCTCTGATACCAATTTTTAGAATTCTTTAGAATAACTGAGAGGGGCGGGGGGGGTGAATCAGTTATTCAAGGTCCAAAATTCCCTATTAATACCTTTTTACTACTTTTAATGAATCCATACACCTTTCATCCATCCAATACTTAAATCAATCATATAAGCAAGTTACCGTAAATCAATGTGCAATGATAAAACATCAAAAATCAACACATGACACAATGATTTATGTGGAAACCCAATTTGGAAAAAACCACCAGTAACATGCTACTTGATTTACACTCTTCTGAAGTGATGCCCTATTAAAAGCCTACCCTATTAAAGGCTTTCAACACACTGTTAAATGTGACCTTGTTAAAGGATTTCACCAAACTATTAGGAATGGGCCTGGTTAAAGGTCTCTAGAACATTCACTTGGAGTCTCACCCTGTTAAAGGATTTATCTTATGGCTATTAAACCAACCTAAGTCCATAGGATTTAAACTTATTGTTACAATTGCTAGAAAGTAATGATAATGGTCTTTTGATCTGATATAACTTACAACATACTTTGCAAATTTTAGATCACACTTTCAATTCAATCCTTATGCTTGGCTTCAATCACTTCAGCTTTGACTTCTTGTCTCCCTCTCAAACTTCATCTCCTTGAGTCTTCTTACTCATTCTACCAATGCAATCATCCTTGAGGTTGTCTATCGAAATAGAGTTCATGTGCTTTCTTCTCCTTAGCACATTTTACAGCACTTCATGCTTTTATGCTTGACCACCTCTCTCTCTCTCTCTCTCTCTCTCTCTCTTTATTAACTTATGTCTTCTTAAATAGAAGTCTAATTTGCCTTTGCCGCTCAACTTTCCCTCTCTAATTTTAGGATTTCAAAATGGATTAGATAGGATACAATGTATCTACCCCATATCTTGTTCTCTTCTAAAAACTTTGCTAGTTGTATCCTTAAAAGAAAAATGTTCTACATGGTGTTCTATGCCACCAGATCATCATTCTTATCTTCCTTTTAATTCAAAAATTTCTAGATAACAACCTTGTCGGCTTAGATCTGGCGATTCTTCAATTTCCAAAATAATGCAGCAACTCGGCACTATTGAGTTACTGGTGCTTGGCACCTCTGTGTTACTCGGTACCTATACTTGCTCGACACTTGGTTCTACTCGACACTTGGTTTTGCTCGGCACTTGGTTAAACTCTGTGTCACTCGGCATCTGAAGTTTACTTGGCATTAACTAGAAATTTTCTCGGCTCTTACTAGCTTGCTCGACTCCTTCTCTCTAATGATCTTAGTTTGGGCTTTACAAAAGACTTAGCTAAAACCTTAAATCTTTGATATGTTTCAGTGTGCCCATTCTTTGTATCTTATAGTATGTCATCAAATACACTTTTTCATCAATGGCTTAGCTAATCCTTGTACTTCATTATAACATCATAACTTCAACCTTTCTCTAGGTGTTCTAGTTACATCTTATTGATTGCCTCCACCTTGACAATCAACTAATTGATAGTATTTGGATCACTAAAGCAATTTTCATTCTTGCAAGTAGCAAGTTTGACATCAATGAAAAAACAATGATTGAGGACATTCTTTACCAGTTCAATATATTATTTCAACAACTTTTCTTATGATCATTTCAATCATTTCCAACACTTATGAGGTCACAAACTATGTAGAGATCAATACAATACCATTAAACACAACCAACTCATAAACTATGTATGGATGTCCATCCTATATTCATGTATTATACATGGTAGATCAATGGCAATCATGGTTTTTATCTATACATAGTTTATCATGGTTCTATTTATATTTGCTATCTGCTTAGCAAAATAGTCAATATATGTTGTAACTATTTGTTTTGAATCTATTTAGAAAAATAGCCCAATATATGTTGTAATGGTTTGTTTAGAATCTATTTAGAAAAATAGTCAATATGTGCCCACTAATGAGTTCTAGTATAGTGTTGCGAGAGATCAATGTAATACCATTAATGAAAGAAAATCATGCCAATGAAATGAACAACTAAACTATGGATATATCAAGTATGTATAGATCCATGCAAAACCATTCAACATAAGAAACTCATAAACTAGAATTACTTTAGATGCTAATCATACAAATGCCAATAAAATGAACAATTGAACTATGTATTCATCAATGCTAATCATGCCATGCCAATGAAATGAATAACTAAACTACATATTGATTAATGCCAATCATGCCAATGAAATGAAAAACTAAACTATGGATATATCAAGTACGTATAGATCCATGCAAAACCATTAAACATAGGAAACTCATTAACTAGAATTACTTCAGATGCTAATCATGCCAATGCCAATCTCATGAACAACTAAACCATGTAACAATTTCTTGCCAGTAATTAGTTTCAATTTAGTGTCTGAGAGATCAATGTAATACCATTAAATAAAGCCAAGTAGTAAACTATGTATGATCAAATATGTATAGATCAATGGTAATCAAGGCTTTTATCTATACATAGTTGACCTATACATAGTTTATCATGGTTATATTTCTTTTTTCTATCTGCTTAGCAAAAATTTTAATATATTTTGTAATAGTTTGAACAACTAAACTATGGATATATCAAGTATGTATAGATCCATGCAAAACCATTCAACATAAGAAACTCATAAACTAGAATTACTTCAGAAGTCAATCATACCAATGCCAATGAAATAAACAACTAAACTATGTAATAGTTTCTTTCCTGTCCACTTAGAAAAATAGTCAAAATGTGCTCAACAATGAGTTCCAATGTAGTGCTATGAGAGATCCAATGGCAATAAGATGAAAAAATAAACTATGTATTGATCATTGTCAATCATGCCAATGAAATGAAAAAAAAAACTATGTAGTGATCAATGCCAATCATGCCAATGAAATGAACAACTAAACTATGTATTGATCAATGCCAAACATTAAACAGAGGCAACTCATAAACTGATCCATGCAAAAAAATTAAATAGAGGCAACTCATAAACGGGAATTACTTCAGATGCCAATCATACCAATGCCAATTAAATAGTCAAAATGTTCTTAGTAATGAGTTTCAATATAGTTCTAGTTTAGTGCTATTAGAGATCAATGCAAAACTATTGAATGGAGCAATCATGCAAGATGTCATTGCAATCCAGTCAGTAGCTGAAATAGTTAAAGCATACCAAATGTCATTACAATCTAGTCCACTCACTATGCCTCATCCATCATTAAGAAACCTTTGGCTCTTTCATATTGAAACACAAAGGTATCATGTGCTTTCATGAAAACTACTCAAGGGATAGCTTTGAGAGTAGCATATGCAACACTCAAAACAATATCCTCTTTAGATTTATCAACTTTTACAATATGAGGCTTATCAAGGCCATCTTTCAGTTCCTTCATAGTTTCTCATATCACATCCAATGATGCAAATAGAGATTTCTTCTTCCTCTTTCCCCTCCTTGATGATGATGGTGGAGGAGTCCCTCTACCACTTGCACTCAACTGATTGGAATGATATAACTCTTCATCAAAATATGGTTGGTTGTCAAGAGGTGTACCACAATTGGTATCATCCTCATCAAGCACATGGAATGCATCATTCATATGGTGCCCTTCTTTAGCATCAAGGAGCATTGTGGCTACAAGCCCTTCAACAAAGTCATTGCTGGCAATTATAGCCAACTCATTAAGATATTGGAAAGGTGACCTCTTATACATTTTTGCATTTTTGAATTCTCTCCTCTACATGTAAGCATTAATAGATGGATTAGATTGTAATTTTTTCATTACTAAAATAAGAATGGAAAATTTATTCAATGAAAAGAGTACAAAGATCATCCTACCTTCAAAAGCTCATCCCACACAAAATCCTCAGCATTCACAGTTTGAGTTTCTTCATTCCAAGATAACCCACTTGTATTTTTAAGTCCTTCATTACTCTATATCCTACTTTCCATGTCTTTAGCTTATTCTTAAAATGATCTCATGATAGGTTCAAGTTCATCCCTACATTGAATGTCCTCTCTATCACAGTCTAGGCTTCTTTTTTAAAACCGCCTTCACCTTTTCATCTGAGATGAACTTGTTTATGGAGCAAGTCTAGAAACTTGTGTTCAATCAGTTTTGTCCACATTTTCTTCTTTGAAGAAGAGGATTTGTTTCTCGTAGTGAGGGATCCATCTATATCACTAAAAGTAATGGGAGAACACATCTAGTTCACATGATCAGATCTGTCCATGCTCATCATGAGCTTAGTATATGCCATTGTGTACTCCTTCCTATATTTCATTTAAATTTGAAGGTGATAAACTTTAAATATCAATTTGTAATACATTGTAATGGAACGAGGCTAACATATTGAATAGGTAAACATATTACAATTTAAAGTAATCATATGATTGAAATTGAAAGTTACTACTCTTTAAATTTAAATGTAATGCATCAAGGAGTAACATCAGAAAAATAGGATTTTTAGCAAATTCGTTGTTCTCTTGTTACTAGTGGGCTTATGATCTTCATTATTTGGTACTCCTTGCTGTATTTCATTTAAAATTGAAGAAGATAAACTTTAAATATGATTTTTTAATACATCCTAATGCAATGAGGCTAACATTTAATAAACTTGAGTGTATTTAACTAAAGATGATAAACATTATTTAACTACAACATGTGATAGTTTGAGTGGTTTTGAGGCAAAAAATAGGAGGAATAGTTGGGAGACATTTAAGCTACTCCTATCAGATGATACACATCATTAGCCTACTATTATATTCAATTCAAACTTTTTTAGATCATTAGATACTATAAATTTAATTGTAATTGTGGTGGTGGATGGAAGATTTGCGCACAAAATATCATTTACAAAGGCTTGATGTGAAAGTTGCAATAATTGATGATAACACATTAGCATCAACAAAACTACTAGCAAGACAAAATATTGATATCAATGGTAGGTAAATAGTCATACGCCCCATTATGAAGAATGTTATTGTACTTTCTCAATGCAAAGATGTATAATAATAGTGCTTTCTTACATTTAAAATAGTGTAATCTATATCTCAAGTTTGATTGTGATGATCAAGATTTTTTGTACATAAAGTAGGTGTGAAATTGAAAGTTAATGTTATTTTTATTTAATTAGAATGTAGCAAGGACTGATATCAGAATAATGAAATCACACACCATCATTGTATATGCATACATCAATTTAATCATATAAAGGACATTGCCTTCTAATAAATCATTTATTCTTGGGATCTATAATCTTCCCACATCCTACTTGCTATATCTTCTCAAAATTAGGCCCACACATTACTATCCTCCTAAGACAACCCATATGTCTCAAGTAGTGGTACCTCTATCTCATCACAATCATCTTCCTCTTCAATAGCTACTTCTGATGGAAAGCCATCCTCTATCGTAATGAAATTGTAAAGTATGCAACATGCTAAAACAATATAGGATTGTGTCATGATATCATAAGGTGTTGCATGTCTTAAGATTGGAAAAAATTGCTTTAGAATACCAAATGTACATTCTATTGTATTTCTAAGAGAGGCGTGTTGATGGTTGAACAACTCATTGGGTTATCTCTTGATCACTCTTTCAAGTGGTAGCGTGTACACCAATAAGGAGTAAGGAATCTAGATGCATTTGGATATCCAACATCCACTAGATAATATTTTCCTACATAAAGAAAGTATATTGTCAATACTTGAAACATTTAGCATACCCTTGAGTATATTAAAATGTGATTTGGCTTACTAAGGGGACCTACAAGTGGATCTAATCTAGATAGAGCCAAGGCTAGAACATAGTTATCTATAGTAGAGCCTTCCCAACTACCAAGGTAGTACTAAAACTTACAATCAAAGGAGCAGACACTCATAACATTTTGTGATAGGTTCCCTTTTCTATCATGATATTTAACTTGTATGTCAACATTGACTCACATTGAATATGGGTTCGGTTGATAGCTCCAATACAATCCTATGGGATATGATACACTAATCAAATGTATGCTCAAGTAATAATAAGATAAGGACAACGATCTAGATAATAAACTTGTAATGATGTGTGCTTTATATTGGAGAATGGTTCAAAATGGTCCTTCCCACTAATTTTGGGAGGAGTGCCTAGACTAGGTGGTATGAAGTAATCCCTGTGAAGAGCTAAGACAACTGTCAACATTGTGTAGAAGTACCGATTGGCTCTCTCTCCTGAGAGCCCAAAGTTATGGGCAATCTTGTGGTTCCTTAGATTGTGCCAAAGGGTGTAGAGGAACATCACTAGTTATTCCTCTAACTTCAAGTGGATCATATCTCTCAAGTTTCCTTTCAGCCTGAGAATATGAGCTAGAGAAAAGAAGGTTGCCCTACTCATCCGAAATTGATCATGATAATCCATCTCATCTAAATGAATACTGTCTCTACAAAAGGAATTTCCTTTTCTTATTCATTTACCCATTTGACTTCCTTCTTGAGCAAAAAGAATTATGAGAATGCAAGTGTATGTGGTCTTCTTAACTATGTGTCCTTGAACCTCTATACTATCCATAGGATCCATTAGTGGCCTGAAACATGGACAATTTAAACACTATCAATTATGAGATATCAACTATCACCTATCAAGATACAACATGATTATTTGCTAACCCCATTGCATTAAGAAGTCAATTATTTATTCAAATACAACAAGGAGTACCAACTACTGAGGATCATAAACCCATAATGAACAAATTACAATAATGTGTCATTCTACTCCATGTAATCTATTTGTACTAATGAAAGCATAATACTGATTCCATTTGTCTATATGTATACAAACATGTATGTGTGTGTGTATGTATGTATGTCCACACACATGTATGTATGCATGTATGTACACACACATGTATGCATGTATGTACGTACACATATGTACACACATGTATAAATGTACAGACACATATGTATGTATGTACACACACACATGTATAAATGTACAAACACATATGTATGTATGTACACATAAATATGTAAAAATTAGAATTTGGGTTTTTATGAATGTGTTTTAATAAACCATTGGGTCTGTCAAAACTGAGGCTCATCTTTTAGAAGATGAAAAGGAGTATTGTTGGCATGTGGGAATAGGGTTTCTTTCTACATTTATCTGTACATAGTTTATGACCTCATAAACTATGTATAGTTGATGTATACATAGTTTAGTTTCTCATTTCATTTGCATGATTTGCATTGATCTTATTACTAAAGACATGTTTACTATTTTCCTAAGAAAATTTGAAACAAACTATTACAACATATATTGATTGTTTTGCTAAGTAGATAGAAGATAGAAATAGAACCATTATAAACTATGTATAGATAAAACCTATGATTGTCATTGATCTACCATGTATACTACATAAATATAGGCCAAATGTAGTATCCACCCTTTAACAATGGAAAATTGAAACATGTGAATAGAGTCATGGGCATAGACACTTTAGTTAGGTACATCCATACATAGTTTATGACTTGGCCATGTTTAATGAAATTACAATGATCTATACATAGTTTATGACTTGGTTGTGTTTAATGGAATTGAAATGATCTATACATATTTTATGACCTCATAATCTATGTGCATGGACTATGTATAGATCAGATCCAAGATTGGCATTGATCTATATATAGTTTACGATTTCATAAACTATGTATAGATAAAAGCCCTGATTGCAATTGATCTATACATAGTTGGTCCATATAGATTTTACAACTTGGCTCTATTTAATGGTATTGCATTGATCTCTCACAACACTATACTAGAACGCATTACTGACAAGAAACTATTACATAGTTTAGTTGGTCATTTCATTGGCATAGGCATGATTGGCATCTGAAGTAATTACAGTTTATGGGTTTCCTATGTTGAATGGTTTTGCATGGATCTATACATACTTGATATATCCATAGTTTAGTTGTTCATTTGATTGGTATGATTTTCTTTCATTAACGGTATTGCATTGATCTCTCACAACACTATACTAGAACTCATTAGTGGGAAAATATTGTCTATACTAAAAGTCATTGTTGAACACATATTGACTATTTCACTAAGAAAACTGGCAAAAAACTATTAAATATCTATATAAAGGAAAAACCCAAAATGTAAATATGGGTGGGAGAATAGAACCATGCATGCAGAGATTGGCGGGAGAAAAAACCTTATAGCCATCATTGTAAGTGGAAAAACTCCACAACCATCAACCAAAGTGGAGAACAATGGCCCAAAATCTTCGAACTCGTCAACGTCCATAGAAGCCCTCAAATCTCCAAAGTTGTCGGTGTCCATAGAAACCCCCAAAACTCCAAACTTGCCATCATCCAAAGAAACCCCAACCTCACCCAAAAACACTAGAAACCCAAGTTGCAGGAGGAAAAATGGCTCACAAGTTCGTCTTCCAAAATGCCTCTACCATCTTCCAAAACCCTAATACAAATTTTGTAGACCCAACAATTTGATTAAAATGCCTTCATAAAAATCCATAATTAGGTTATCATTTTGAATTCACCTATTTCTTGGAAGAAACTTCTTCCATTTTTTCTCCAAAATTGGAAGAAAAAATTGATAATTAGGTTCTGCATTTGGTGAATCAAATGCCCCCACTTTGCTGCATAACTAGGTTTTCACTCTCAAAACCCTATTTTCCCTTGGTATTCTTGTAACCAAATAGGGTCCTATATCTTCTCTTCTTCTTCCTTCTCATATTCTAAAATTTAAAACAATTTGATCAAAATTCTATTTTATAATCTTTTTATGGCTTTTCATAAAAAACCATAAAAAGTAGATCAAGTCAAGGAATTTCGGTCTAAATTTTTTATTGAAGGTACTCTATAGTAGAGAAAAATCACATGCCAAATTTCATATTTTTATGATAAAAGTTCTATTTTATATATATTTTTAATGATATTTCAAATGTGAATTATTTGGGGATGCAAAACAATGATTTTTCTTTGAAATTTTTATTTAAGGTTCTAGAAAATGGTTTACAACTACAGTAAAAAAACTTAGATTTTTAGAAGCAAAAGTGTATTTTTAATAACTAGTTTATTATTTTTAATAAATAAATTTATTTGGCATCGAAATCAATGAATTTTGATTTAAATCTTTTTGTGCAAGTTTTCGATGCTTGCATGAGCTTACAATAAAAATTTCAGATTTTTTAAATCTAAATTGCTATTTTTAGTAATTTGTTTATTAGTATTAAAAACATTATTTTTCACCCAAATCATGGAATTTTAATATAAAACTTTTATTGTGGGTTTGGGATGCTTTCAAAATCCCACAATAAAAATTTCAGATTTTTATGATCAACAATTATTTTTTTATAATTTTTTAATGATTTTTCATAAAATAAAGAAATTACAACCCAAATCATGGAATTCTAATTTGACTATTTTACTGCAGGTTTGAGATGCTTCTAAGAGGTTTTTCATGCAAAACTTGGATTTCTACATTTGGTCTACAAAACACATGTCAAAGACAAAATCATAAACTAATTTGCTAACTCTTGCTTGTAGGATGTGTAGCCAAATACCAAATTTATAAATTAAAAAGAAAAAGAAAAAAGGTGAAGACCCTTAAAAATGTGCCTAGCCTTTGTTACTTCGAACAAGGTAAGCCTAAACCTTTGTTTTTTTTTTCTTTTTGCTTAAATTGTGGCATTTATTTTGAAAACCTAGCCTAACTTAAGAGAGTTAATTCAAATTTCAGATTTGGTATTAGTCCTATGCTCTTCACTTTTATGGTGAATCAAAATGCCAAACATACCAAGTTCATTATGAGAATTAGCTAATGAATGAACCTCTCGTCTTCCTTAGATTAAAGGTTGTAATTGAACAAAACATGTCTGGTGTGTTTGGGAAACTAGGGTAGTAGGTATATGCTCTCATCCTTTCTAGGTGATCAGATTCCCTAACCTACTCTTAAATTCCATTTTCTTTTTTTCATCGGTAGATCACATAGCCATAGATGGGCATGCCTCCTGAGACTTTCCTCAACGAGGCCAGTGAGATGCAAATCCTAAAGCTTGCATTCATAATGGGATGCAAGACAATAGTGTTCAAAAGATAGCCTTCCTCGAGTAGTCTCATAAGAGATTGTGCAAAACCTCCTTGGTGTTGGTGGGAAGCTCTCTTCACAAAGAGATAAATTTGAACACTATTGGTTGACTCACCACTAAATCATTGTAGTCACCTACTTATTTAGAGCCATTGCTAGGAAGCCATTTTCATTTCTCTTTTAGGCTTGTGGTTGTTAATAATCAACTTTTCTTTTCCATGTCTCTTGTGGAACTACTTGTTGGCTACTACTTGTCTCTCAAAATTGTTGATGAACTTGATTTCAAAACACTTGAAGTCAAAACATTTGTTTGTATTGCTAGGTCTCAACATGTGGGTTTTCTTTCCTATGTCTCTAGTGCTTGAACTTGCTTAAAATGGCTCTTTGGTCTAGTTTCTCTTGGTCTTTTCCACCTTCTTGGTCTATGCCAGCATACTAAGACCTTCATTTAGGCTGAAATAGTTACCTTGATCTCTTGACTACACTCGTTGATTGGGATAGTTGTTCACTTGTCCTTACTTATCTATCAATTTGCCTACTTGGCTATTTGGCTTCTTACTTTGCTCTTGAATTGAGTTGCTAGTGTCATAAGTTGCTTGGACACTTTGCTTGACAAGTCACCACTTATTGCTACCTCTACTTGACAAGTGAACACTCTACCTTTTCTAATTTGGAAATCAAGATACCTTGTGTCACCCTATTAGCTCCTTTTATCCCTTGTAGCAATTGATATTTTATCTACCACTATGGGCTTCCTATCTTTTGACACTAGACTACAATTACCTCTCAATGATCTTGAGTTGCTTGTTGTTGCTAAGAAGTTTCAATATCTGTATACTCAATGCAACAAGTTAGAAGGAACCAATAATCTTGCTTATGCTAGTCTCTCTAGGGACCTAATGAGCACATACTCTTAGTATGAGAAAATGCTAGAGGAGAGAAGGAAATTCTCTCATGAATCCTTCTTAAGGCCTTTGCATGCACATACACCCTCTTCTCCTACATCTTCTTCTTCTAGGCCTACATGCTTTACTCCAAAACATCAATTGTGTTCATCTATTAGATATAAAGACCTCTTTAGGGAGAAAGCAAATGATGTCTCCTTTAAGCCTATTCCAAACAATCATGATGGGCCTATCTTTGACCAAGACAATGATGAAGGCATAGATGCATGCTATTCACTTGAGAAACAACAAAATTATTCTAGACATACTCTTGAGAGGAATTTTATTCCCTTGGAAGATTTTAATGATACTATCTTGCAAATACTCCTTGCTAATGAGCTCCTCATTCTGCCCAAGTCTAGCTCATATGGAAGCCCATTCTTGGATATCTAATGTACTTATCATCATAATAATGAGCATCATACTTCAAATTATATTGAGTTGAAACATAGAGTCCAATATATTATTGATGATGGGATTGTTGATATTTCTAATGACTTGTGTGATGAGGATACTTCTCTTGAGCAAGATCATATTGATGAACCTATGTCTAGCAGTGGTTTTGTTGATACCTTTGCTTCTTCCAACATGCATGTATCTCCTAAAGATTCAAAGCTTCCCAACATTCCTCCATGAAACAAATAAACTAATGCTTTCCACACTAGCTATTCCTATCCTCAAGGGTTACCTTTGAAAGAGGGCCAAGCTAATCTACACTTGGCTGCAAACCTTTTCCATGCTACTAAAGCTAAAAATGCTCAACATTCCTATGACTCTATGCTTTCTGCTCCCACTTTTGCTAATTCTACACTCTCTCTATATTCCCCCTTGTCCTTAGAAGTGGCTCCATGTCAAGAGGACTCTCTAGAGGATAAAGATCAAGATCAACAACTCGCTCATATCCTTCAAAATGTCATCCTCCCACCTCCTAAGTATGATGATGACACTATATTTGAGCTTACTAAAAATTATGAGAAACCTTCCATACCTATACTATCTAAAGGAACATGTCAAGGTCAAAGTATTCTCTCTTGCTCCACTTCTCAAAATCCACTTCAAACATATGCTCAATCTTTAAATGCTCCTACTAAAGATGTTGCTCCTATCAAAGCTACTTGTAAGTCTATTGATGACCTTGGTTATGTTGCTTGCTCTAAAGATGTTGATACCCCTTCTCACTATCTCTTTGCATCTCCTAAGTCTATCCTTGGTCCTTATCCATCTAAACTAAAGCCTTCAAAACTCCCTTTCATATTGAGGCCTTATGTTCCTCCATTTCAATTTTCAACTCCTATCTTACCATCTCCTATCTCTCCTATTATACCTCAAGATCAACAAAGATACAAATCCTTGAGTCCTATTGGTTTTTAAAACTACTGAGCCACAAAATGCTCAAGACCAAATTGATAATACCCACACAATCTAAGGATTAGCCACTTCCTATTAACAATTCTATGTGTAAGCCATTTGGACCAACTTCAACAAAACCAAAAATGGTTTCCTACTCTTTAGATTCATCAAAAAAAGGGTGGGTTTACCTAGGGGATGTCTTAGATAACTACTAGTGTATGAGAATTATATTAGTTTCATTCTAATTCTCATCTCTACTTCCTAACACTTACACAGTTCATCCAATTTTTGATACCTTTAGATTAATATGCATCCCCTATAAGTAGATTTGGTCCTAATTCTCCTTGAGTTTACAATTATTTCTCGTAATAGCAGCTACCTAAGATCCAAAAATAAAATATAAATGAGTTCTGACCAATATTATAACTCTAAAAAAAATGGAACAAGAATGATTTTGAATTTTTGATTAATTTGATATGCAAAAGAAAAAATTAACCCAACTCACTCCTGATTCATGAGACTAGTGCCTTATCCATTGGGCAAAAGACTATCTATTGGCAGATGACCTAATTCAATTAACTTGTAAATGAATTCATCAATTGTAACCACCTATTTCCATTCTTATGATTTATCTAGTTTATAAACTCATAAACCCCATTGATCTATTGAAGTATTTATATAACTCTTTGAATTAAAAGTAACAATAGTATCAACATACAACCCATCCAAATTGCATTCAATCAATTGAACCTTATTCAAATGACATCAAAGTAAACAAACTCATAAAATGGAGACAAAAATTGGTGACACAAATCTCATGCAAATACCCCTTTGTATTATCCTTTTAGATGACTAATACAATGGCCAATAGAGATTCAATCAGAAGCCTTGAATATCATGCTAATGCTGTCATTTGTATGTATTATCAAAGAGTACAAGTTTGACAATAAACTCCACAGATCTACATGCAATTGGACCGACTGTATCTTTTTGAACAAAAACAAAAATCATACAACTTTTGGACCCTCTCTCTAGCCTTGGGATCTCACTTATATAATATGAGATGCAACAAGCTTCAACCTTGGAGAAAATGGTCAACAAACACAAAACTTAATGTAATAGAAAGCTAACATATTAAGTTATTCTCTGGTAGGTCCCATTTCTATTACATCACAAAAAGTTACTGGCTCTTTTGATTTGCCACCACTATTCTGACTCTTCTAAATATGCAACTACCAAGTTGGCCAATGATGAATCTTGTGGTAATGTTTGTAAAGCAACTTCTACTCGTGGCTTTTCACTATTTTCATCTTGAACTATCAAAACCACTTTTACTCTTAGTTGATCTTCTATTACATCCACGTCCTGTGTCTCTGAGCCTATAGTTGGAACCATTTGGTCAACCTTGATCTTCCTCATCTTATGTATTTGGTGCTATTATGTCAATAATCTGCACTGTACCAACCTCTTCTAACTACTCACCAAAAGCAATATCTACAATCGAGGTGTCAAATTGTGCATCATCTACCCAATTGAATTGCAAAATATCATTTTTTTTCTTAAGTATATACGTAGCCTCATTATCAATACCAACAAATTATTGTTTCAAAGAATCAAAAAATAATTGGACTTTAACCAATTCCTCTGTTGTGGTAGCCCACCAAGCATGCCCTTTTTTATTTATAACTGTGTTCATCCTCATATAGAATAGGTCATCCAATTCCTTAGCCCATTCATCCTTATTCTTCAATTTATTCTTTCTATCTAGGGCATGAGGAAATGAATCAAATTTTGATTCTTGTACTTGCACAAATAAAAAATTATTTTTAGTTGCAAAGCAACTCTCCTGTTATCAAAGTCTAACAGATCATTAGCAATATCATATGTCTTTTCAATATGGTCATGAGAAGACCTTGTAACTTAATAACATAAAAAAGTAATTTCTTTCTTCATCTTTCCCCACTTATTAACAATAGGCTTGAGGGCCTCATCATGGGTTTTTAGTTCTTCCCATATACTTATTACTCTTGCCAACTAATCATAGAACAAGGGCCATTCAATTTTATCTACCAAGTACATTAGAGCCTTTCTAACTTTATCTTCATATTGTACTTCCATCTCTACATATAATGCCCAAAGTTTACTTTTTTCCAAGGATAACTTTAAGGAACCCCCACCCCCCCTCCCAAAATTTATAAAATTGTGGCGAATCACATGTCATTTGGGTGAAAAAAAATTAATAGTGTCGGTGAATTATGCGTCAATGGATGGATATTTGGTGGCGATTTTTTTAATAGTTTAGACAATTTTTATAAAATAATGGCAATTATAATTTTTGTTTTTAATAAAATTATTAATATTGATGGCGAATTATGTTTTGAAATATGGATGTTGGTTGGCGAATATTTTAATAACCGATACCTGTTTTATAAAAAGGTGGCAAAATTATATTCCAAATAATTGAATTAATTTATTTGTTATGGCGAATGGTTTTCAGAAAGTTATAGTTGGTATAGCTATTTTCAAAAGATGGGAAATAAGTAGCCTAACATAACATACCAACTTACATAAATTATTGGCCACTACCACTATAATTATGTTAAATGTATTATTTGAGAACTCAGACCATCTGATGATCCAAGATAAATGGCTGAGGTTTAATTTTGGCCAACATTTCTTGAAGGAAGAAGAATTGTCGAGGTAGTCACCGGAATGTTGACACGTATCAAGGTAAGTTGTATGCGGAGTACAGTGCACCCAGAAAGAATTAAATGCCATGTCAGTGATAGTGATATTCTCTCACTAGTACGCTACCAAACATCTGGAATGAAGCCTCGACCTTGTTCAAGTGTCCAAAATGGTGACACATTTTTGTCCAGTGTGTATCACTTAAGTTGCAAGAGATAGTATATTGATGTTTTGTCATTGTTAATTACAATTTACAATTGGCCTTTTCCATTGGTGAAGTGGCTTCACACACATTACAAGACATGCCACAATCCACTAGCAGTAGTACTATTACTATTAGTCTTAGTTACAATTGGCCTTTTCCATCGGTTAAGTGGCTTCACACGCATTATAGGACAATGGACGGTATTAGTGTTTAATTACAATTGGCCTTTTTGGCATGTACTTGCAATTATGTTCAAGATTTGAGAATATTTGCTAATTTAATGTAATTGAATTGGCAGTCAAACAGAAACAAAGAAATAATACCTGGCACCCTGCCCGCCAAGCTTATTTATAGGCGATTGAACTACTTCTGTCATCATTGCTCATCTCATTTTTGGTAGTTGATGGGTTTGGTTTGTTAATTGTTTGTTAATTGTTAGGTGTTAGTTTGAACTTTTCAGTAAAGATGGACAACCCTATTCGCCTGAGATGCATTTTGGAAGAGGAGCAGAAGGCCTTTCTAGGTCGCATTCCTGAGGAAAACCTCTTGTTAATTTGCAATGAGGTTGTTCCATGCTCTAGTGTGAAGTTTGTTATTGCTGCTGTCAAAATGGTTCTAGGGCGTGAGTTTTTGAAGAATGAGAATCGATATCATGTCAACAGTGACATTACGTCACAATTTCTAGCCTCCCTGCTTGACCTTAGAGAAGCAAGGGCCGAAATGCTGCTGCTCCTAAGGAAGATTTTTAAAGTAGTATATTTGGACGATGACATTGAAATTGTCGCTCATGCAGTTTTAGTAGTGGGGATCCCTTGGGCGGGTGAAGTCCACAAGCTTTTGGAACTTGGCCAGAATGTGGTCCTGTAACCATTTTTACTGAGCTTGACTGCTGGACAGTTGTAGCACCATAGGAAATGCGTGAGAATTGGGTTGAATTTTCTTTGAAAATGGTTTTTCCTGGATGAAGTGGAAGATGGAAACAAATGGCTACAAGAATTCGCAACCATGGTCAATTCTGGTGGTTTCTACATTGAATAGTATAGTACTTCTAGAGTCTAGGGTTTTCTCCCAATTTTGTAAATTTGTAAATTTCAAGAAATATCAATGAAATTTCTTGAGTTTTAGTTCCATATAAAATTGTATTTCATTGTTTTAACTTCTTATGCTTACTTATGCAACATTGCAATATTTTGCATTTTTTAATTTTCTATTGAATTGTTTATAAAAGCCTATGTGAATATAAAATATTATTAGTAAACTAATGGAATCACCTAGTTCCATATTAGTTCTATAATTAAAAAATTTCATTGATATACCAATTTTTGCAAAAGGTTTATTAATTTTCATATCAAATATTGGTTAAAATAAATACAAAAATTTACTAATTTTAACTTCAATTAAAATAAATTCTAATTAGGTACAAATAATTTAAATATTTTATTAGAATATATATAATTATACAAATATACATTTAAAATAGTTTACTAAATTATTTAATTTTAATTTTTAATAACCAAGTTAGTGAAGAAGGTTCTAACCAATCCTTCTCTAGATTTAAAATTGTATAATTTATAGATTATTGCATATCAAAATGTTATCAGAATCACCTAGCTTAGGATTAACCCAATAAACTCTTTTTTCTTGAATTATTAATTTTTTTAATAATATAATTATTTCTTATTCAATTTACAAATTGTGATATTGAAATCTATGTAAAAGAAAATTTATGTCAAAAAGTATGCGAGAATCTAGCCGAAAATAAATGAACATGGAGGTAGCCTCCGAGAAAAGGGGTCTTATAACACTAAATAAAAAGAACCAATTATCATTTAGATAAATAGTATAGATAATATATGAGAATAATAAATTTATATAAAAACTTTAGAAATATTTGATTAAAATAAAAATAGTTCATTTTCATTGGTTGGTTGATTCTAAACTAATTCACTTATTGTGCAAACTGAATGCAATAGTACTAGCCTATCGGAAAGTACAATAATATACTAACTATACTCATAATTTAATGGGGGTGGGACCTACGACCCACGGGGCCACCACACCATTCACCACTTTCGTTGGATGTTTATAGATCAACGATCGAAGTTGAGTTTCGGGATGAAAGAAAAAAGAAACTCTGTCATTTCAAACGCATCCCGAAAACATGACACATGTCACTAAACTCCTCGGTCGACCAAAAAATAACAATGTAGTTTCAATTTGGTGATGACGTGACACTGACACATCTGACTCATGATGTGAGTCATCCTGATACCTAACTACCTTAGTTAATGGGAGTGGGACCCATGACCCACGGGGCCACCACACCATTCATCGGTGCCATTGGATGTTTATAGATCAACGATCGAAGTTGAGTTTCGGGATGAAAGGAAAAAGAAACCCTGTCATTTCAAACGCATCCCAGAAACATGACACGTGTCACTAAACTCCTCGATCGACCAACAAATAATAATGTAGTTTCAATTTGGTGATGACATGACACTGACATGTTTGACTCGTGATGTAAGTCATCCTGATACTTGACTACCTTAGTTAATGGGAGTGGGACCCACGACCCACGGGGCCACCACACCATTCACTGGTGCCGTTGGATATTTATAGATCAATGACTGAAGTTGAGTTTTGAGGTGAAAGGAAAAAGAAACCCTGTCATTTCAAACGCGTCCTAGAAACATGACACGTGTCACTAAACTCCTCGGTCAACCAACAAATAACAATGTAGTTTCAATTTGATGATGATGTGACACTGACACGTCTGACTCGCGATGTGAGTCATCCTGATACCTGACTACCTTAGTTAATGGGAGTGGGACCCATGACCCATGGGGCCACCACACCATTCACTGGTGTCATTGGATGTTAATAGATCAACTACCGAAGTTGAGTTTCAGGATGAAAAGGAAAAAGAAACACTGTCATTTCAAATGCATCTCGAAAACATGACATGTGTCACTGCTCAGTTAACACATTGACATAATCACATTCCACTTGCAGTTAATAGTGATGTTATGAATGACATTAATACATTATGACAGGTTAGGTAACACTAGTGGTCAACGATTCCACTCACATTTATACTGAAAGTGTACTATGTGACAAGTGTATTGACTATAGACTATAGAGTATAGATTGTACAATTTTGGTGCATTAAGTTTCTTTAATTTTGCAGTTATACATTGTCTATAGATTTAGAAATTAGAAAGGGGTTACAAATTACAATTTACAAAGTTACAACGCAACAAAGTTACAGATTCTTAACTTCTGGGTTGAGGATTGTGGTCCGAGGAAAGAAACAAACTACAGTCTCTAGACTCTCATCTCTCTGCAAAAATTGAAACTAAGGGCAACATGAACGTGAATGGGTAAGTGTAACTACTAAAATCCTGAAAAATTATGTCCCACATTTTAAATTTTACAACTTTACTGTTTATATTATATAAAAAAATTTAGTCTATAAGGTTTTAATTTTGAATCACCCCTATAGGCTTTTAGCTGTGTTTAAATATTTACCATGATGGGCAAAAAAAATACCAAGAATAACATGGGAAAAATAACATAATTCCACAATATGCTTAAAACATCAGGTTTCAGTGATTTATTCCATGATATACATGATCCTATTATTCATGGAAATAAGGGTATAATGGAGATAAGATTTGCACTTGAAAACAAGTGGAATGATCCAAATAAGGATTCAAAATTTTGTTCATTTAACCCTAGTGTAAATGCAACTGCCTGGGTTGGCACACATGGCATTACCTCAAGTATTCCCTTGCCCAAAAATTGTTATGCTCTGCGCCAAAAATTATGATGAAAATAGAAAAGCAATTGTGAATAAAATTACTCAGGAGGAAATTTTGTCCATAACTGAGAGTGAATTTTCTAGTCTATTGAACCTAGGGTTTCAACAACAATAGTCAAATGTACATATTGACCTAGGAAATCGGGCAGATGATTATGAAAAATTAGATGTAGAATAGAGAGTTTCTTATATCAGAGGAATAACAAGCAGTTGTAGGTTGAGTCCAAATCACATGCCTCCTTATGATTTTGAATTTTTTGTGCCATGGGCACAGGACAGTATTTCCTTGCTAGCATTTTGTTTGGGATTGGATAGTAACAAACAAGTGGATGCCAGCATTCTTGAAATACTTTATCATATTCATTTTTAAAAAGAACCAGTAAGATATCATTTTATTGAGCACATTGTTCGTTGCATGCAAGATCAATTACTAATGATTCAAAGAGGTTTAGAGAAGACATTTAGATTCACAACCTACTTGTGCTATCTTCTCCTAGCAAAGCATCATGCATTATTTGAGGAAAACAAGCTTTGCATTCAGACTGAACGCCAAAATCTAATATATGAGTGGACACCTCAGATAAGGATGATTGATAACAGAAGGAACTACAACAATTTTGTAGACTTCTTTTTTGCACCAATGTACCATAAAATTATAGGCACTCCAATTCCTAGATTTTTTGTTACTTGTAGAAATTGCATTCAACTCGGAAGTGAACTACAATTGGCTGACTGGTACTTAATGGAAGAGTACACTATGTTAAGGTTTTACGGTTCATGAGTAGAACCCTACAAACTTCCAATACATGTAATAGAGAGGGTATTTGCATTGGAATATGTATGACAAATGGAGAGCACAGATGTACTCTTTCATGGTCAGCAAAAGAAAATGATATTTCCCTCCTTGCCATTCTCCTTTGGAGGGTTCGCATTTGAGAGAAGAGGATTCAAAGTGGCAAAAGCCTTTTTTTCAATTTTTCAATTTGATGTTGACAGTCACTGGCAGTATGATCCACTGAACATAATTGGAGCAAGGCTTAAGGGAATTAGGACTTCTACAAGCAAATATCAACATGAAAGTATGCCTTTGATTAAAAATTTTAAAAACATGGACTCCTGGGAGGAGGTCAAAAAATAGATGGAGAAATATGCTGCTGAAAATAATATGTCAATACAGGAATTGTCATCACAAATAATGGGATTGCACAAACAGAAAGGAAAAGTGTAGGGCATGACATCATCCAATTTCTACAAGAAAGCTGATAAACCATCTACAAAACCTATTCCAAAAGAGCTAATGAATGATTGTATAGATGTTGGATGGATTTGAATCAAAATTTCTCAATTTTGGGAAATGAGGAAGAATCTCGGTGAGCCAAAGACCTCTTTAGATCGTGATGAGGCTGAAGAGGATAGAATATTTGATGAATTGTGGAATAAGGAGCATCCAACTGAAGCACATCATAGTGATACTGATGATGATTATGATGACCAGGATTCTTTGAATCCCTCATCCAGTACACAAATTTAGAGAGGAGTTGATGCATCCGCCAAACTTCTATATAGCAAAGGGGTAGAAATTGTAGAAAAAATGGGCTACCAAGGTTTTGGTGGTCTGGGTCCTAGTGGAGAAGGGGTTTGGTTACCATCTCAATCACCAGCTGTAGCACCAAAACATGGTCAGAAACCAGGCCCTGGGCATGGAGATCAATCATCAACTTAGTCAATTCCATCCACATTGGATTCATCTTAGTTAATTAAATTTGTTCTTGGTTCATTTACAGTTCCACTTCCAAGCACTCATATTCTATCTGAATCAACTGTCACTCCCACAGCTATAGATATCATGGGTACAACTACAACTAGTGGTCCAAAAAGGACATTATATATAGATGCAAAAAAAATTAGTCTCAGAGATCAAGAAAGTGTAAAGAAGTAGAAGGTTATGACAAGTATTAGTAGTACTACTAGTACAACAATGCCAATGGTGACTGTGAGTCCAAAAATTTCCCATCCTTCAGGACAAAACGCTCAGAACAGTCCACAAACCCCACTAATGGGTCTAGGTGTTGGTTATCCTCATGGTATTGGTGGAAGCTCGTACATTAGAGCAAGTGTTACTGCTATTTCACCATTCAAACATTCAATTGTCTCACAAAATCTTGATTTTTGTTACAATGAATTTGTAACTAACTATGAAAAATAAAAAAACAAGAATAGAAAAAATAGTAAGACAATGAAGATGGAAGCAATTTCTATAGCTTGTGATGCAAAACTTGCAACCAATAGGCTATTTCCCACATATGACCTAGATAAAGATATGATGGAATTCATGGTTGTTATGCCCCCGGCTAGAGATAACAATCCACCAGAGAGTCAGTTAGATCCATCTGAATTTCAAGTTAGCACCCTCCAAATGGATTTATCCAAAATTAAAAATGTGGAAAAGATAAATGTGTCCAACATGACCAACAAAGTGGTCTACAGTTCAGTGATGAAGTTGGAGAGAGAGAAAGGAAAGCTTCAGGGCACAATAGATAAGTTAAAGGCAGACTTGGAAAATGTAAAGGCAAGTGAGAAAGCAACAGTAAACAAATGCAAAGAATTAGAGAAAAGGATAAAAAATTCATCCTCTAGCTCTAAAGAAGCAATTGAACAGCAAGAACAAATGGACGCAGAATTGAAAACTCTGAGGGAAAATTTAGAAAAAATGGGAAAAAAACTCTAGGATGAAAAAAAATCTTCAACAAAGTTATACAGAAACTTGGAGAATGCTGCAAATGTAAACAATAAGTTAAATAAAGAATTGGAAAATGAGAGGGTAAAAAAAAAAGAGTGGGAAGAGAAAGCAAAAGGGTGGGAAAATAAAGAAGAGCAAATAGGAAAACATAGTGAACACCAGTACTCAGAAATGAAAGAAGACCTAAAGAAGGCAAATGATACTATTAAAAAATATGAAAATGGCTTGAATGAACATGTAAATAATATAGTAAAGCAAATAAAAAATTACTTCTGGGGTCACATAAAGACTTTTGCTGATAGGTTGTGTGATTGGTTCGAACTCTACGAAGCTCTTACAGATGTTCTTGGGAAGCTAAAAGAGAAACTTGAGGAGAACAAAATGATGGGGACACAACCCAAGAACAGAATGGACACAATAGAAAGGGAAATTGTATTTAACTGAGAAAATAAGCTAGTACAAATAGTACAGAGAAAATAAACGTCAAAACATGCCCTAAGGGCTTACAATAGCATAAATCTGGAGATAATTTCTCCTTTCAGTTCCTCCTCTCAAACTCCACTCCGAACTGCCTTTTACAATGCCAAAAATCTCCTTAAATAGACCTCGGAGGGTTAAGGACTAGGAGTACATTCTAAGAAGTGCTAGTAGGCATCCACCAACCAAATAGAAGGTTCCAAAAGCTGCGTTAGAAGTTGGTGCAAATCTAGAAGAATCCAGAAATGGTAACCGAACTTTCGAGAGGCATAACTTTTGAACCGTAGCTCCGATTGACAAACCGTTTACATTTTTGGAAAGCTCTTGAAGCGCTCTATAGTCCTATGGACAAGCTTTGCTCATCCCCCATTTTTCAGCCCTTTTCAAGGTCATTTAATGCCCCTAACCTGACTTTGAAGCATTGTTAGGAGGTCTCAAAAACTTGAAAAAACTACAATAACTTTCAAATCGTGGGGCCTTTTGACCTGATTCTTTTTCTAGAATTCTCTAAATCACAATTACATTCATCTGGCCAATTCACACTTTCTAGGTCACCAAAATGATGGTCAAATTGCATGCTCCTATTTTTTTGAGATTTTCTAGCACACTGATAGTTGAACTGTGAGAGTTGGAACCTTTATTTGACCCAAATGGGTATCCAAAAATGAAAAGACATGAAACAGAAACTAAGTCTAAGTACTTTTTTTTGGGTGACATAGGATTTCCCTTATACCTCTAGATGCTCTTGCATCAGACACCCAGGGTAGATTGAAAAGTGACCCTGTCACTTTATGAATGGTAGAGGAAATCCCAAATGGGAAACCTCAACTACTGAAATCCAAGTTGAGTCCTCGATCGGTCATCCTTTCCATTTGACCAAATACTCTTCATACTGCTTGTTTCTGGTACTCGTACCCACATGATGATCTAGAATGTCTTCTATCTCCTCCTTCTTAGAAGTAGGAATTGGACATGGCTCTAACACTAGCTCCTCATCTGCAGCATCATCATGATACTCTGTTAAATCTGCAATGTTAAAAATGGGAGAAATGTGAATACCATCTGGCAGCTCCACCTCATATGCATTTCTTGAGTCATGTTTCTTTAGAATTTTGCAGGGGCCAAATTTCTTCACTTTTAGCTTGTTGTAAGTACCAACTAGAAATATTTCTTTTCGTAAGTGCACCATGACTAGATCCCCTACTTGGAATTTCTTATGTCTTCTCCTTTGATCAGCCCTAGCTTTATACTCTTGATTCATCTTGGTAATGTGTGCCTGAACCTCTTCATGTAGACGCTTGATATGTTCAGCAAATTCCTCAGCTTCAGCACTTGTCCTTTCCCCTTGCTCTATCTTCCTCAGCTCTCGTGCAGTCCTTGGGCTATTCCCATATACAATTTGGAATGGTGATTTTCCAGTACTCCTATTTATAGAGTTATTATAAGCAAACTCTGCCTATGGTATAATCAAATCCCATCCCTTGGGCTTATCCCCAACTAAACATCTCAGCAAATTGCCCAAACTTCTATTTACCACTTCTGTTTGACCATCAGTCTGTGGGTGATGCGTGGAACTAAATTTTAGGTCTGTTCTCAACTTCTTCCACAATGTCCTCTAGAAATACCCCACAAATTTAGTATCTCTATTAGAAACTATACTCCTTGGAAGACCATATAGTCTTACCACCTCTTTGAAAAACAAGTCTGCAATATGGACAGCATCATGAGTTTTGTGGCACGGAATGAAATGTGCTATTTTGGAGAACCTATCAACCACCACGAATACAGAGTCATTACCCCTTTGTATCCTTGGAAATCCAAGAACAAAATCCATACTTATGTCCTCCCATGGCCTTGATGGAACAGGCAATGGTTGATATAGGCCAGTATTGTGACTAAGCCCCTTGGCAACTTGACAAACCTGGAAACTCTGTACAAACTTCTTCACATCCTGTGAAATTTGAGGCCAAAAATAATGTTCTCTAAGAATGGCAATGGTCTTATCTCGACCAAAATTCCCTGCCATCCCTCCACTATGTTTCTCCTTAATCAGATTTTCCCTCATGGAACTCCTTGGAATGCATAACTGACTACCTTTGAACAACATGCCATCCTGAATTAAATAGTCTAACCACTTGGTTCTATCTACAGCAATAGGTTCTTTACAAGCTTTCCATGCTTCAGCAAAATTAGGATCCTTAGGGTACAAATTCTTGAGTTCCTCAAACCCAACTACTTCAACCTGCATTACTATAAGCAACAACTGTCTCCTACTTAGTGCATCTGCAACCCTGTTAGATTTTCCACTTCTATGTTTCAACACAAATGTATAGCTCTGTAAGAACTCTACCCACTTCATATGCCTCTGATTCAATTTACCTTGGCTATTTAGGTACTGTAATGCCTAATGATCAGTATACAAAACAAACTCCTTTGGCAATAAATAATGCCTCCATTTCTTTAAGGCCTGAACTATTGCATAGAACTCTTGATCATAAACAGAATACTTCTTCTTTGCATCATTCAATTTTTCACTAAAATATGCAATAGGCTTACCTTCTTGGCTTAATACATCCCCAATAGTGCTACCACTAGCATCACAATCCACCTGAAACACTTTTCTAAAATCAGGAAGTGCTAACACAGGCTGTTCAATCACCTTCTTCTTCAGCAATTCAAAACTTCTTGTAGCTGTTGCAGTCCATTTGAACTCTTTTCTATCCCCTCTTATTGTATCAGTTAGGGGTGCACATATGCCACTAAAATTCTTAATAAACTTCTTGTTAAAACTAACCAGACCATGAAATGATCTTACCTCAGTAGCAGACCTTGGAGTAGGCCATTCCAAGATGGCTTTTACCTTCTCTGGATCCATTTTGAGACCTTCAGGTGATATAACAAACCCCAAATAGACTAACTCCCTTTTTGCAAAGATACACTTCTTCAGATTAATTAACAGTTTCTCTTCCCTTAGCCTTTCAAGGACACTACGAATATGCAGTAAATGTTCTTCCAAAATCTTGCTGAAAATTAAAATATCATCCAAATAGGCAATAATTTTTTTTCCCAAGAACTTCTTAAGTACCTCATTCATGAGCCGCATGAAGGTGCTTGGGGCGTTCGTCAATCCAAAACGCATGACTAACCACTCATAAAGACCCTCCTTGGTCTTGAAGGTTGTTTTCCACTCATCTCCTTCTTGAATCCATATTTGATGATAGCCACTCTTGAGATCTATCTTTGTGAAGTACTGAGCTCCACTCAAGTAGTCCATAAGATCATCCATCCTTGGTAAAGGAAACTAGTACTTGATGGTTATCCTATTTATAGCTCTAGAATCTATACACATCCTCCACTCTCCATCCTTCTTTGGTGCAAGTACTATAGGTACTACACATGGACTCAGGCTCTCTCGAATCAAGCCCTTCCTCAACAGCTCCTGAACCTGTCTATTTAGCTCCTTTGTTTCAGTAGGAGTCATCCTATGAGCAGCCTTGCTAGGCAAACTAACTCCTGGAATCAAATCTATCTGATGACTGATTTGCCTTATTGGTGGCAATCCATCTGGAACATTATCAGAGATAATACCTCCAAACTCCCCTAGTAAATCTAAAACTTCAAGTGCTATTTCACTACTACCTTCTTTATCTTTCCTAGGAATCAAAGCATAGCACATATGCTAATGTTTCATGCCATCTAAAAACTTCCTTCCATCAACAAGACAAATCCTAGCACTGCTACATACCTTTTCACCTTCCTTTTTCATGGGCTTCAATTTGTGGTGAACTCCATCCTTTATCAAAGAGTATGTGTTTGCATGTCCATCATGCACTACATGTCTATCAAACTGCCATGGTCTACCCCACAATAGATGGCAAACATCCATCAAAATAACATCATAGAGAACTTCATCATGGTAACTCCCTATTTTGAATTTTACTAAACATTATTCACTTACCAGGACCTTATGATCATCTTTTACCCAAGCAATCCGATAGGGCTGGGGATGTTTCTCCCTCTTGAGCTTCAGCTTAGAGACCATCTCTTCTGATACCAAGTTATCAGTGCTACCACCATCAATGATCACGTCACAAAATTTATCCTCACACTTGCATCTGGTACGGAACAAACTCCTCTGTTGTCCTGGTTCATTCTCACCACTTAGTACGACTCTTTCATTTACCAATGTCTCTCCTCTTTCTGCATCCTTTGATTGTGATGATTGTGCATCCCCATCCACATGAGCAACCCTAGCTTGGCCCTCAGTTCTCCTATCTGTCCTTCCTTGTCATTGAGGGCATTCAAAGGCATGATGAACTTCTTCATTGCAATGGAAATAGGTACCATGGAAGCCTCCTCTTCCTTGTCCACGTCCCCTACCTCTTCCTCTCTAATTTCCAAAGTCTTGATCGCGGGAGCGGTTGAAACCCTCATTCCTCTGGTTCCTGCTAGTACCCTCATCTTCATTTTTCTTTTGGGTTTCATTGCGGCCTCCAAATGATCTACTACTTCCCCTTCCTCCTTGACCGCGCCCTCTTTATATTCCTTTAAACCTCTTATTCAACTTCTCTTCAACTCATAGGGCAAACTGGTATGCCTCTTCAATGCTGGTCATTCTTACCAAACTTAATTCCTCCTGGATGCTAGGTCGCAACCCACTAATATAATGAGCAACCTTCTCCTTATTTTCTTTTGCATGCCCCATTCTAATCAAGAGTCAGTAAAACTCTTTTGTAAATTCTTGGACTGATCTTCCTGCTTGCTTTAACGCATGCATCTTCTTAAACAGATCTAGCTCGTAGTCCACAGGAATGAACTGCTTCTTCAATTTGTCCACCATGCGATCCCATCTTGTGATCTTCTCCTTTCCTCTTCTATTTCTTTCCAATTGAACCTCTTGCCACCAGATTTTGGCATGGCCTTTCAGTTTGGCCTTTGCAAACTTAGCCCTATCTAGGTCCCTGATATCCTCATACTCAAAGTATTCTTCCAATTCATTGATCCAATTGATCAACTCATCTGGTTTCAGATTTCCTAAAAATACACCCACTTCAATTGTGGGTCTTTTCCCAAACTTAGTAATGGCCCTAAAAAGCCTTTCCTCTACATGATTTAGAACTTCTCCATCAAATTCCTCTTCTGGTCCCATTACTTCTTCTTCATTGTCATCCTCACTATTGTCACCAATGGCAACATTTGCTCCTCTATGGAGCTCCTCTTGCAATGCCTGCACCTGCCTTTGGAGGGCTCTAACCTCCTCAAGATTAATAGCTCTAGCTCTTCCACCATTCTCTCTTCGTGGAGGCATCTTCTAACTTGAACCCACAACCACATAGTCCTGGTGCAAACTGCCTCACAGTCGGCGCTCTGTCTACACACTCAGGAAAACTCACTCTGATACCACTTGATGGGGACACAACCCAAGAACAGAATGGACACAACAGAAAAGGGAAAATTATATTAACTGAGAAAATAAGCTAGTACAAACAGTACAGAGAAAATAAACTTCAAAACATGCCCTAAGGGCTTACAATAGCATAAATTTGGAGATAATTTCTCCTTTCAGTTCCTCCTCTCAAACTCCACTCCGAACTACCTTTTACAGTGCCAAAAATCTCCTTAAATAGACCCTGGAGGGTTAAGGACTAGGAGTACATTCTAGAAAGTGCTAGTAGGCATCCAACGACCAAATAGAAGGTTCCAGAAGCTGCATTAGAAGTCGGTGCAAATCTAGAAGAATCTAGAAATGGTAATCAAACTTCTGGGAGGCATAACTTTTGAACCGTAGCTTCGATTGACAAATCGTTTACATTTTTGGAAAGCTCTTGAAGTGCTCTATAGCCCTATGGACAAGCTTTTCTCGTCCCCATCTTTTGGCCCTTTTTGAGGTCAGTTAATGCCACTAACCTGACTTTGAAGCATTCTTAGGAGGTCTCAAAAACCCAAAAAAATGGCAATAACTTTCAAACCGTGGGGCCTTTTGACCTGATTCTTTTTCTGGAATGCTCTAAATCACAATTACATTCATCTGGCCAATTTACACCTTCTAGGTCACCAAAATGATGGTCAAATTGCATGCTCCTATTTTTTTGAGATTTTCTAGCGCACTGATAGTTGAACTGTGAGAGTTAGAACCTTTATTTGACCCAAATGGGTACCCAAAAATGAAAAGACATGAAACAGAAACTAAGTCTAATTACATTTTTTTTGGGTGACATAGGATTGCCCTTATACCTCTGGATGCTCCTGCATCACAAAAGTTTTAGTCAGAGACAGAAAACTGCAAAGTAGATTATGGAAGAAATCAACAGCACTACTGACAGGCATTTGGCAAGCAAGGGAATTCAGGACCGCATTGGTTCAATAATAAAGGCAACCTCTGTATTTCATAAATGTCAAAAACTAATAAAAGTAGAAGAAGTTCTTTCTTTATTTGGGCCAAAGCTCACCAAGATGAACAACAAAACAACAAAATTGATATCTCTTGGTTTACCGAGTCTTGGGCCTGATTTCTCAACAACGGGTTTCGTTGGAAGAGAAGTTTACAAACAAAAGTTGGAGTACCAAATAACCTCTAATTTAGGAAACCTTCCTCAGGACAAAACTCATGAAGGCATTGCAAAGTGCATCAAAACATTCACAAATTTGCATGCACTAGTGGAACAAACATTGCTTGAAACTCACTCTTCCAAGTATGGAATGCTGACGAGAATGCAGGTCATTTACCATAACATCAAAATTTTTTCCCTTCCAACCGAAGAAGAATGGAGCATACTACAAAAACTTATAGTCTGTATGTGAAAGTACTTTCAGTTTCAATCATCTCTATATCTTTACTATATATGAATATCTTTCATATTATCCTACATACTAGAGTCTAGACTCTAGAATTGAGTTTAAAGTAATAAGTTTAAACTTTTTTTTTTTGAATAGGATCAATGTTGCAGTCTTGCAGATGCTATTGCCTATGCTAAACTTTCTAATTTACTAAACCTGCTTGTCAAATGCAAAAATGTACAACTAAAGTTGTAGAGATGTTTTAGACTTGTAGATGTCTTACTGATTTAGATTTTGAGACTTCACATTAGGCAAATCGACCTGAAGCTATTGTTGCTCCCTTTTTCCTATAAAAGGGAATTCAGGGTAATTGGATTACAAGAATTGTACCATATTAGTTGAATATTGCAAATGAAAACCATTAATAATTATTAATTGTGGAATTGAATCTATGATTCTATCTAATTTTTATGTTTTCCAATTCAATGTATGTTGAATAAATGAATAAAATAGAAAACAAAATTTCATTCAGGAATTTCAAATTCAAATATGAATGATCATTGATGACATGATATAAAATACACTCTACAGTAATAATACTCTTTGTTCTCAAATTTTAATGATGAAACATAATACATTCTAATTTCTTACTTTTCTAAAATGAACATTGAATGATAGGATATCATATAGTAGTTAATAAGTTCAAAAAATACCTATTGGTTGCCACTGCTAATTTAGCAGAAATTTCCTAAATTTTCCAATTGATCTCTATGTCATCATCATCATCCAGTTCTAGTAGTCCAGTTGCTTAATTGTTCTCTTTATTTTTGTTTGTGTCTTCTTCAACTTCAAGTTCACTCTGACCTTCGCTTCTATGACTCGAACTCCCAATCCCATGGCCAGTGCCACTGCCAACTATACTTGTCCCACTTGGAGTCATTGTAGGAGATTGGTTAATGGTGTTGTCCAGTCCCACCCTTCTTCTTTTGCATCTTTTCTTCTAGATTTCCATTTCTTTTTGAAAAGGAAAAGTATTGAGATCATACCTAGATGTGTATACCCTCAAGCATGATTCCAAATTCTTGTCTAGTTTGTTTCTTAGCTTTGATTTTAGGAAGCCCAAAGCACTAAAAACTCTCTCATCCTCCACTGAACCCAATATCATGGTTTGACATAGATCAGCAAGCTTGAAGTACTCTAAAATTTCTTCACGCAACAATGTGCTCTGTTTTAGTTCTATCCAAAGCTTTGTTGTCGAGCCCTCTTCATGTGGGTTACGCATTAATTGATATTGATGCTTCATGGTCCTTGCAAAGGTTCCTGATTGCTATCTAAGAAGACCCTCATCTAATATTCCATTGATAGCCACTCCATTAAATTCTATAGATTTGCAAAATTCCTTTATCAAAATCAACAACCTTCTATGATAATCTTCCTTATTATTGAAGGACCAATATTGAGGAAACACAATTGCCATGGCCTCAAGCAGTTGATCATATGGGAATCATGATATTATTTTAGAGGAAACTCTATAGGCTATGTCCCTTGTAGTAGATGCTATAGACTCAACGATCTTGGTAAACTCTTCCCTTGTAACTCTTGTAGCTCGCTTCTTTGGGGCACTGTAGTACATTGGTATCTAAAATCCCCTTACACAAACACATAAATCTCCATTTTCAAAGATCTTTAAATAATTATCAAGATCGTCCAAATCTATTAGTTTCTGCCAGTGATTAAATCTGTCATCGAATAAATTTAGGTCAGTATGATAGAGACTGTCGAGGGCTCGGCATGACATTTTACGCAACTGAGCATATTCTGCAATATACATGGCTCTTTGTTGGGATTTTTTCATAATTAACCTCATTTCTTCTAGCATGGGAAGAAGAGATGCCAAAGCCAAAAGTGTCTCTATATTGCTTAACCTCCAAAGTAGGTCGCCACATCTCTAATTTTTTGCATTGTCTTGATTTTCGTACATCAGTCCAATCAAAGATTGATATTCAAAAAATACTCGATGCGCTGGTCCATCCAAAGAGATCCATCTGGTATCAACATCTTTTAGAAGCTTGTTTTCATCGATAATTCCATCAGCAAAGTGTTGAAATTCCCTAAAATGCTTGGGACTTCAACAAAAATATGCATACAACTCTCTTACTAAATCTTCAACCTTGTTTACTGAAGGAAACTTCTTCACAACTCTAAAAGCAAGATTCATCCTATGGGCCATACAGTGAATGGCAACAACATATAGTGAACAAGAAGCCTGCATCTTTGTGCAAAGACCATTCCTTTGACCTTGCATTACTGAAGCTCCAACCGCTCCAACACAAACCAACTTCTTTGCTATTTTCAATTCATCCATAGCTCCATATTCAATTAAATTGCTCTTTACTAACTGAAATAAAGTTTTTGTTGTTGCATTGTCTCTCAATTTAGCAATAGATAGTAGATGTGGTTGGCAGACATTATTCTGTACAGTATAAACATGCATGCATACCCATGACATATTATTTATTGCCATAACTTTGTCTAAGGACAATGCAATAAAGCTTGACTCTTTTATTTTTCTTTTTACATCCTCTATTTCAACCTGCGTAATACAACTTGCCCATTCCCATCCACTGTTTATCGATCGATGACTAACAGGATAGTTAGGAACTTTTAGAAAGTGTAAAAAACCACTCATTTCTAGATAGTCTGTCATTGGATGCCCTCTGCTCAAAATATAAAAAATATTACTTAATTGAACAACTTTTCCACGTTCTTCTACTTCACTTGCTTTTGCAAAAATAGCATTAATAGAGCCTTGAACTTTACCAGGCTTCGTCTGAAATTTTTGAAACATATAATATTCTTCAGTATTCCTTTTTTTTATATCTTACCACTTTTATTTCCTTACCATCTACAGTTGAGGCTTCGTAAATCTTACCAACATGTTTCTCTGTGGTGTCTAGTTTAAACTGCAACCACTTTTCCTTTTTATACTTCCAACTACAAATTGCACATCTGCATTCTACTGGTGGCTCACCTACAATTGGATTGTCCACGGGCTTAATGAATGGATACTTTGCTGCCCAATCAAATTTAAATCTCTTGGCCATCTCCCACTGACGATCAGTTTTTCTTTCAATTTTCCTCTCCCTTTCGTGTCACTATTACTGTTAATTGCACCATCATCATCACCGAAGTTGATTAATTCATCTTGGTAATGGTTATTTACTGGATATTCTTCTTCAAGGTCATCTTCATTAGAGATATCAGGTTCTACAACTCTGTCACTAGATTTATTAGGCTCCCTAATTTGTTGAATGGACTCCTATGTAGGTTGAGATTGTATAGGCTCCTCTGATGATGTACCTTCCTTACTTTGACCAACCCTATTGCATCTACCCCTGCCAAAGTATGAAGATATATTTTTGCATTTCGTTGGCCTCTCTTGGACATCTCCACCTTCATTAGTCCTACTCCTCTTCCTATTTAAATTTGACTCTAACATCTCCATCAAATTAAGGCTGCAATAAAATACTATGGACTCGTAGTCGTAGTCATTCTGGTTCTCTATTGATCACAATACTATGAAGAAGGATCCTTTCAACATGTTTCAATAATGAAACTCATGTCTTAAATAGACAACTACAAATAAACCATTTTCATTTTGGCGAATTGGCCGACTGTTACATATGATAAGAACTAATATTTGGCAAAGCCCGCATAATTTCAATTAATCAATGGGCGAATAGGGTGAGAATGTGGGACCCCATTGTGTGTGATGCATGGCAAACTGGGTCCTAGGAAAAATAAAAATTTCACATAGGAAAATGGGAATTCGGCAAATGATGATCGTCGAAAGAGACACTCAATTAATTCTATGGTGAATAAGAGTAAACATTAAAGAGAAATATGGGCGAAGAACCTGACTACCAAACTAAAATTACATAATAATAGTGGCGAACGTTCTGACCACTATATGAGTATTTTATAAAATTTTGGCAAACCGGTCAACTAGTATATGGTGTTTTTTTTTGCCAATTTCTATAGCCCGATCGGGACATATTCGCCATTTGGTGACTAATTGCCACTAAAAAAATCCCTGCTTTTTTCTTCCTCAAAATCCTCTATTGTATAATATTGAGGCCACTGTGTGGTGTTTGGCATTTCTATAAGAGGAGTGGATTTAAAAGGCTCCACTAGAAGGTGAAGATATGTTATTTTTGGCCTAGTAGACCTTCCCATAATTTTATTCTCCAACTCAATCCTCTTCTGAACCTCTTTATTGTAAGCTTCCAAAATTGTTTCATATTTACTTTGTAATTCAAGCATGGCCTTTGCTTCCTTTTTTGCAGTGGCCAAAACAAACTGAGATGAATCTAAATTCCAATGTGTAGCCTACACATGAGAAGTGTCAACCACTCTTCTTACAAAAACACTTCCCATCAAACCAGAATCATCTGGTTGTAATGAAGTGGCTCTTGATCCTATCCTCAATGATAAGATAACCAAGGCAACCTAGTCTTCACTAGAAGTAATGCCCTAGAAGTCTTTCTTATTTTGATCACTTAAATCAAGCTTATTTGAAAAAGAATTAAACACAAGAGCATCAACAATGTCCCAATTGGGCAGTAACAAAATGTTGATGCTCTGACCATTTTCCTACCTTCCTTAGGGCTTATACTTTGAAACTCCCTCATTATTTCCTCTTTCACCTAATTTTTTAGGGTAGTTTCATCCATTTCTGGGTGCTCTGTTCTCAGCTTGTTGTACCTTTCTTCAAATCTTCCCATATTAGCTTGACATGCAAATTAGAGAAAAGCTCTAGACTTAAGAAAATTGTCATCAGAGAAAAATTGATAGCTAGCTTGTTCTAATATAGGGTCCAATTCCCTACCTCTATATTCTACAACTATCGAATCCAAACTTGGCATAGGAGACTCTTTAGGGTTTCCCTCATCTAGTTCTACTTGGGTGATAAATACACCTCCTTGTAACCCTATTTGTTCAACCTGCTCACCAATGAGCTATTCTTCTCCAATCCACAAAGGGGATTGAGTGTGTGAATACTCCTCAACTTGAGGACTCTTTTCCTTTATTATCTTTTGCCTCTTAGTAGAAGGTTCATCAGATCTCTCTTCTGTGACTACTTTGGTGGATCCCATTATTTGCTTGCCCTTATCCATAGTGGCCTTTTTATTTTGAATTACAGTATAGCCTAGTCTCTTTTGAGCAATTATTTGACCAGCTCCTACATTAGGAGTGAAAGCCAACCACCTCATGACCTCTTTGGCCTTATCCAGGTATGAATCAATAAAGAGTAGTTTCTTCTCATTCATGGCTTCCATTATTTTAAGGAAGATATTCCTGAGCTTATTTATTTTATCAACCTCTATATTAGTGTTATCCAAAGGACTATGTTTCTGACCAAAACAATGAATGAATTCTAAAACCTTGGAATATACTCTCCACTTTTCTTTTTAAGGTTTCCTATTC
Organism: Cupressus sempervirens; assembly: GCA_028749045.1. Classification (NCBI taxonomy): domain Eukaryota; kingdom Viridiplantae; phylum Streptophyta; class Pinopsida; order Cupressales; family Cupressaceae; genus Cupressus; species Cupressus sempervirens. The sequence goes on from CM053787.1 coordinate 163,067,012, forward strand.
CTACAATTAGAACTCACTCCTTATGATATGCTTTGGATAATATGAGTCATGTTTGACCTTTTCTAATTTAATTCTATGTCTTAAGGTCTGATTAAAAACCCCCCAGTATCACAAAAATGGGGATAGGAAATGACCATTTTGTACTGATCCAAAATTTTATGTAAAAAGAGCCATACCCCTTTAGTAATTACAAACTAACGGGCCACCGTACAAGTAGGGAAAATTGACCTCAGTTGCCTTTTCAATCAAAACATCTCTTCCACTCCTAATTGCCACAAAATTTCAGCCATTCCTACCTTTAAAGGTACATGGTAGGGCAACACATGAGGGCTCCCCTTAGAACCATAAACTCTAAAAATATTAGAAACAGATTATGGGATGATATCTCCCCAATTGTGTGAAAATTTAAAACCATTGGGATTGTCCATAGGCCTAATAAAATTCATTAGTGCCTTGGGGATTTCAAGATTGTCACTCAATATGAGGCATCTCAACTTGGAGGCAATATACCTATCAAACCTAACAAAGCTAGCATTCTCTACATCCTAGGTCATATCTAAACTCCACAACTAGACTGGTAGTGCTTCCCTATGCTCCTCTTTGTTTAATTTCATCTCTTTACCAAAGTATGTTACTCCCTTAAATAAGAACATATGCATCAACAAAGAATAATGGCCAAAAGTTTTTTCCACTTTTCCTTTTGTAATTCCAACCAAACCAATTAGAATTTCTTTAGCCAAATAAGAAGAAAAATAAAAAATAACATCTACACCAAAGGAAGCAATTTGAACCATCATATACATAAGGCTAATGGGCATGAAATTCTATTCGTCCACACCAAAAACATGACATAGGGTCCTATATATTTCTATAGCCTGGGAAGTGAAAAGATCATTTTTAAAAGGTTACCTAGAGGCTGCAATGATTACTACCAAATTTCCTATTGTGCTAATATGTTCCCTTAGTGCACCTCCCCTAATCACATCCTTCTTTGCCTTGTATTCATTTTCTAGTTCTTGCAAATTAATTGGCACATGATAATCCATCAATGGCTCTAGGCGAAAAACCTCTCTAATTTCCTCAGGATTGATTGAGATCAGAGGCACACCATCATTTCTTCTCACCACCCTAATAGCTTGGTCATAATTTTTTGCAATGGCTTCAAGCAAATCATAATCCATGAAAATGCTTGGGACTACTAGTTTACCCAAATCAAAATTCCAAACATTAGCATGTGGGGCAAACAAATTCCTCTCTGAAAAACCACTAATAAAACAAAACAAGACCAGTCTAAAAATTTGGTGTATCCCTAACCCAATTCCCTTTGTCATATAGGCCATCTACAATTTTAAGCTTAGGGTTTAAGGAAGTTAACTTCTTAACTTGCATAGTTTCGGTGATGGACTCTGGGATTAATTCTAGCAAATCATCATAAACATTTCTATCCATATAATTTATTTGCCTAGAAAATAATTTCTTATGAGGCATCTTGACTATAATTCATAGGAACTAGAATTCTATAGAGGTTATAATATGAGTACTTTATTTTCTTTAAGCTTGTTCTTCTTTGAATTTCTATAATAGCTCACAAACAAATGGGAAAATGCTTCATATTTTTTCTAGGCATAACACAATATTCTCAGTAGGCTCTTGTACTTAGAAAAAGTGAAATCTTTGTTCACGTGAGATTGGAACTGATGAAATCTCCTATATTATACTCTATTTTTCCCACACATGAAGCTTTCATTCCTCATAAATTCATAGAGTAGAAAATAGAATGGCATCACCTTTCCTTTTAAATTTGTGCCGTTAATCTTTGAAAAATCGTATGATTCAAGGATAAAAATAAGGCTAACTCATCTTTCTTCTTAACACACTGGTAGTCAAACCACTAAAATTCTTCCACTTGTACCTTTCCTTCATTGTTGGCATGTTGAACTGGACCCACTTTTCCTTGAGGACACATATCACTGAATCGCTATCTTGTTATACATAAAGAGTGAGCACTTTGCTGTAGTGAGGAAGTGATAACCCTTGATTTGATATTAATATGATGGTAGGCATTTTTTTGCATTCTCATTACTATAATGGTGGATCCCTCCTGTATTTTCCTTGTTTGGTATGTCACTATGCATAAAAGGTGAGCAACTTTTAATAGCAACAAAGAAATGATCGTTGATTTCCCTTTGATTGAGTGGAGGACATTCAATGCATCATACAATATGAACATGGTGGGCCCCACCTTTATCTACCTTACTCATTATATCACTATACACAACCTTTGAGCAACTCACCATAGTGAGTTAGCAATTATCATTGATCTCAACTTAATCGAATGATCACAATTCTTTACTGGGCTTCTGAGTTAGAAGTGGTTCCGCATTTCTTGGTGATACTGAACTATATTGACATGTTGGCATATATATATTATTTTAACCCTTAGTGACATCATGTCTCCTTGATTTTTCTTTGTTTGTTATTTTTAGGCAGGTCGCTACATCGCTACCGATGAAAGTCATTAAATTTTTGGTAGTGACATAGTGACCTATGGTAGATTAAGAGTTTCCAGCATATAAATGCTTAGTAGGATGCCACTATGTTATTTGATTTGCACAGCTCATTTTTGACAAAAAACTCATCAGGGACCCACCTTTTGGAACTATCATTTACATCATGACACTCCAGCTAGTTGCTACATTGCTACCGGCAAAAGTCATTAACTTTTTGGTAGTGACATAGCGACTTTAAGTGATCCACCAAAGTTTAGTGCCAAGAAAATTAAATAGAATAACCATAAATGATATGACTGTCACAAAAAAAAATGCATACTTTGCAAAATATCTTTCTCAAGATCCTCATAATCATTGCCCCTTTCAAAAGAGCACCGTCTTTTTTATTATCCAAGCACTCGCTATGTCACTACCCGTGAAGCACAATGATTTCTCGATCGTAACATAGCGACCTTCGATGAGAACTAAATTTTGGTGACAAAAAAAGTATAGCACATCAATTGTGACTACACCAATTAATACTACTATTAGAAACAATGGTCATGCACATTTATGATACCGCATGGGAATTCTATGGTCACCATCAGTTTAAAAAATTGTTGCTTTCTTCATATTTTGATTAGTCACTACATCGCTATTGTTAGGATGCATAGATTTTCTGTTCACAACATACCAACTAACCGAAAAAACCTAAGTTCCAGTGACACCACTTGCAAATTACTCCATGTGCATCTTTTTTGATACTGACAACTCTGGGATAGAGTACGTGACCATAACATATTCAAATCAATGCACATTTTAGGCACTAGACCTCATTTTTCAATACCATAACTCAATTTTTGATGGTCGCTATATTGCTATAGTTAAAGACCTTGCATTTTATTATAACAACAAAGCGACAACCTTGGATCTAACCAAGATCAAATGGTGAGAAAAGATTTTGACAAAGGTATTTTGGCATGACAAGAATTAAGCGAGAAAGGAATATTCACATTTTTAAAAAAGATTTAGTGCCAGGATAAATTCAAAACTAAACAAGACCTAACTCTTAGGCAAAGATTTTCAAAGGATAAAAACTACAAGGCCCAAAAACTAGAAAACCTAGCCTCTAACAATGGACTCAAATTGGATCTTTTATACACAAAATAGGAAAATTCATTATGCGAAAAAAATAGACCAACAATGGCTCTATCTGGGGATGATAGACTACTTGAGTCTATACAAGAATTTAGAATTATTGTTAGAGTAGACCACATACTTGATACCACCATGACAACTTCTTCAGAGAGCCCAAAACAAAACCACAGAAATCAAGAACCAAACTGTACAAAAATATTTACAAGGATCTACAAAATATACAAAATGTACAAGGAAACAAGGAAACCTAAATCTATTGCTCATGGAAAATAGATACTTTAAGAAAAGTACCTCTTCAAGAATTGCCCATGAACTGGCAATTCAAGAATATCTCTAGTCAAATCTTTTTAAAAATATGAATCTTCTCCATTTGTATCACATATGTTATATGGGCCAAGCCAAATTGTGTCAAATTTACCATGCTTTCCTTTATCTTCCATTATAGCATTCCACATCAATACCATGTCACCTATTTCAAATTTCCTCTCAGTGGCCCTTTTTTCATATAAGTGCTTCATTTGCGATTGTAACTTGGCATTTTGAATAGAAGACTCTCTCCTTGCTTCTTCTAATTGCAAAATATTATCCATCCTGAGTTGCATCTCTTCAATGATATCATCTTCATATAATTGAACAAATTTACACATCTCTTTTAGGTTATTCTATGGAAGTCTAGCCTGTATACTATAAACCAGATCAAATGGAGCACATTTAATGGCCTTTTTCACATTAACCTTGTCAGCCCATAGAGCTAATGGTAATTTTGAATCCCAGGCCTTCTTGTTTTCTCCCAAAATCCTCTTGATGATTTTTAGTATACTCTTATTACTTGATTCTGCCTAACCATTTCCTTGAGGATGATAGGGTGATGATGTGTAATCTGTAATGCCATACTTCTTACAATTTTTTTTATGTTCCTCAGGTCTAAAACACATAGCATTATTAGTTACAATCTTTTGAGGGCATCCAAACCTTGTCACAATAATATTTAGAATGAAATTAATCACCACTTTACTTGTGGCATTCTTAGTAGGAATTGCTTCAACCCACTTAGTAAAGTAATCAGTAGCCATTAGGATCCAAGAATGTCCACCACTAGATTTGTTTGAAATCTCATGAAATGGTGCCTATACTTCAACAAGTCTTAGTGGTAAATTCCCAAAAAAATTTAACTTTTGACTAAACCTTTGACAAGCATCACATGTTTTAACAAACTCATGAGAATCCTTGAAAAGTGTTGGCCACCAAAAACTAGCCCTAAGTACTTTATGAGAAATGGTTTTAGCCATATAATGACCACCACATACACCTTCATGCATATCTTTCAAAATCCTTATAGATTCAATTTCATCTACACATTTCAAAAGTACCCCTTCCATATTTCTCCACCACAATTGACTTTGCACTATAACATACCTTATGGCTTGTAACTTAAGGGACCTCTTTTGATTGTCTATTTACTCTGATGGAGATTTCATATTTTGCAAGTAATAAATCACATCTATACCAATTAGAGGTTTTCATATCACAAAGATTTTCCCTGCAACTATGATCAAGCTAATTGATCTGGTTTGCCTCTAGATTGGCTTCTGTCATCAATTTGGCGAAACCTTGACCCCTAACCAGTTTAGTAATCTAAATATCAATGTTAAACTCTTGTATCCTATTAATCCATCTACATCTCCTACCTGATACCTCTTGTTGTGAAAAAATATCCTTCACAGTAGCAGTAGGAACAAAAGTAATAACAATAGCTCCCATTAAGTAACACCTAAAAGCTTTGACTCCTTTCACCAATGTATATGCATGCTTTTCATTTATATCATACTTGATTTTTGTTGCCTACAAGGATTTGCTAAAAATTGTGATGGGTTGCTCATAACCTTCCTCATTTTTATGTAACAATACTATAGCAACAGTGTGAAATGAGGCAAAGAAAAATATATGCATTGGTTTATCATAATTTGGAGCTCTAAGAATAGGGGCATCTTTAATAGCTTGCTTAATCTTCTAAATTGCAATGCTAGGTTCACCATCCCATTTTATCTCAGATCCTTTCTTTAGCATTCTTGATATAGGCCTACTAACCTTTTTGCAAAATTAGTCACAAATCTCCTAAGAAAGTTAATCTATCCAAAGAATGACTAAATGTCTTTAAAAATTTTGGGTTTCTAAATCTTGACTATTGCTTCTACCCTTTCAGGATCAATCCTCACTCCATGCTTTCCAACTAGGTGTCCTAGCAATTTTCTTTCAGTAACATCAAAACTACATTTCCTTGGATTCAAAGAAATACCAAACTTAAGGACTCTGATAAATACCTTTTCCAACTGTATACAATGATCATTCTCATCCTTGAAATAAGTAGTGAGGTCATCCTGATACACAACTAGAAATTTATTAATAATATTAGCAAAAGCCACATCCATAGCCCTTTGAAAAGTAGCCCTAGCATTAGTAAGCCCAAAAGGCATCCTAACATAAACATAAGTACCCCATGGAGTAGTAAAAGCAATCTTTAACTATTCTAATTATTTAACAACCACTTGATTGTAACCTAAAAATCCATCCATCATAGACATAAGCTTAGAACCAATGACCCTTTGTAAAATAGCTTCCATATTTGGCAATCCATAATTATCTTTTAATGAAGATATATTAAGATTCCTAAAGTCAACACATAACCTTATGTCTCCATTTTTCTTCCTAACAGGGACTAAATTAGATACCCAAGAGGAATGTCTGATAGGCTTTATGATCCTAGCATCTCTTAACTTGACCAATTCCTCTTGCATTTTGGGAGCCAAAGTAGGATTTATGGGCCTCTATTTTTGTCTAAAAGGCTTAGCATCTAATTTCAAAGGGATTTCATGTTGAAATAGATCTTCTCTATAAGCCTTTAAGTCATCATATGACCATACAAACACATGTCTATACTTCCTTAGTAGGTCTAGCAAAACCTTTCCTAATTTTAGGAGGCAATTTCTTACCAATATATACCTTTTTAGGTGTTTCCTTCGTTCCCAAATTTACCTCCTCTAGATCCTTTGCATTATATTCACTAGTATTCATTTGTGACCTGTCTTGGTTGTCAAAAATAGTTTCTAAAACAACTAGACCCTTTGGAATTTTATTTGTCTTTAATTGTACAACTTCCTTCCCAAAAATAGTATCATTTTCATATATATTTTTTGCATAATCTAGACAATCAATTTATTGTCCTGATAACTTATTCTCACAATTCAAAAATCTCAAAATATCCTTATCATCTTCAAACACTTGCCAATTCTAGATATTATTAGGAATAGAGGGTCTAGTTTGAGTTTCAACTTTGAATACACCAGCAAATGTAACATCATCAGGTTTTATTGCTACATTTGCTAACAAATTTTCCATTTTTTTGTTAGTCCTATCTTTCCAAATTATCCCAAATGCATCAAAACATTCAATCATATCCATACAACATTTCTATATTGTTTTAATCTTTTATTCTTTGACACATAAGAATTTCTTAATTGGGATACAACCAATTCAGAATCTCCTATAACATATTAATTTTTTATCCCACACTTATGAGCTCATCTAAGTCCCAAGAACAAGGCCTCATATTCTATTATATTGTTGGTACAAGGGAAACTTAAAGTAAAGGAGAACTTGTATGTTACCCCTACTAGAGATATCAACAAAATACCTGCACCTGCTCCATCTTTGCAGCAACCACCATCAAAGAACACGGTCCATAAATCTCCTTTATCTATTTTCGTATCAGCTTCTACTTCCATCTAAGATTTATGCTTACCCTTCTTCAAAGTTAGAACCTTTGCTCTAAATTCATTAACATCTGTATCCACAAAGTTTTTCATATTATCCTCAATATCCTTTTCTATCATATATATGATCTTTGGTTCTCTATTTATTTTTACTAAATTCCCATCAATGTTAAAAGTAGAAAATGATAGATCACACTGCAAACTTCCTCCTATTGTAGCACTCCACTTCCTAGGTAATAACATACCATACTAAGGTGGGATATCAACAAATAGCACACATAGTAAGTTCTTTGTTTGAACAAGCTATTAGTTTATATGGTAAAGATTTAATAGTAGCTATGACTATCCCTTCTCTTTTATCCATGGCACAAAATCTTCCCTAACTGATATCAACTTTCAAACCTAATTCCTTCATTATTTCAAAAGACATAATAGTATTGGAAGCACCAGAATCAATCATGCAATTTTCTAATGCTTTACCATTTACCATGATACTTAAGAAAAATGGTTCAACACTTCTCAAACATTCATTAATAGAGCTATCCAAAAACATCTAAGAAATTTGAGACACAACTACTTTAGCTTCTTTGTCTTTTACCTTTTCTTTGCTTTCTTGCTTGGAATCATGAATTTTATTACAATCTTGTTTTTTTCCTTACATTAGTATTTCCTAACCATGCTATGGATTTATTTTGGTGTTTAGGGATCCTTATTAATTCAGACAAAGGAACTTTAACAGTGATCTATGATAGAACATTAGGCATATCTATAGAAGAATTTGAGGAATCATCAATAGTCATATCCTTTTTCTCATGATGTTTATCAGAAGTACCTTGATAATTCTTGTCATTTATAGTGATCACTTTTGATAGCTTCTCATCTAATTTCTTGGGGAAATTATTTGAAAATACCAATTCCTTAGGATTTCCTCCTTTCTTTGGTTCCCATTTTTTTACTGGAAATTTTGACCTTCACAATAGGGATTTCTTTAGGCTTTACAACTTCCTTTTTCTTAGGGTCAGCTTTGATAAATATACTAGCCACCTTACCATCGTCAACATTCTAAGACATATGCTTGGTTTGTACTTGAGCTATCATGCTAGCAGTAATCTGACCAAGTTCTTCTTTGGAAGGCTTCCTTAGTATCACCTCTTCTCTGGTGGATGCCATGTTATGTACATTTTCCTTGGCATCACTCTCCTCATTAGAAAATACTTGCTACTAAATATGACTTTGAAACTATCTTTGCTCCACCACATCTCTGTCATGGTCATCACTATCATAATGATCATAATGTGACTCAAACATATTACATCCTACATCATCACTTCTTTCTTCATGTTCTTGATTTTCTTCTACCTCAGTTTGATTTCTAGAAAATGACAAAGCTACTACACAATATTCAGGAGCATGAGATAATTGACAAAAAAAACACCATGTGGGTTCAATAGTGAGTTTAGGATCATCTACCACATTTATGGAATTTTTGGATAAAGGATCACGAGTAACCTTGTTACTAGTATTCTTAGTAGGAGGTATATTGGGTTGATCATCCTTCCAAGTAGTGTTATAAGGAAAATTTTGCAACCTATTCTATCTACCAAAGTTGGACTGATAAGGGGCCTTATTTTCAATGGGATTCCTATCATTTTTTCCTTAAGGAAGACTCAAACCTTTTATAGCATTCAAAACTTGACTCATCTCACTAGGCTCCTGCCTTTTTCCTCCTTGGGATTTGTGCTCTTCTTTTCTATTTCCCTTACTCCCAAATAACCTAGGATCATCTCTTTTATTCTCTAATCTCCCTAAAATCCTCAAATTATTTTCTATATTGATAGCAATTCTGAAAGCATCTCTTAAAGTCCTAGGCTCCTTATCCCTAAGCTGATATACCATTTTACCATCAAAGGTGTTCAAATAAGTAATCATACATACCTTATCATCAACTCACATGACTTGCATTAGCTTATACATCCTTTTTTGGAACCTAGTGTTGAAGTCAATAACAGATTCATTATGGAACTTCTTAATACTATTGAAGTCACTTAGAATATAACTTGGGTTTTTTTTTTGTCACCATATTGTTCCTTAATACAATATTCAATATCCTTCCAATCTACAATGGATGACTCAGGGAGCCTCTTGAACCATTCTCTAGCATCTTCAGTTAATGAATGAACAAATAACTTCATGCTAACATCTTCAACTTCAACCTTATAATCACTCATCATGTCAAGAAAATTTCTCAAGTGATCCTCACAAGTGATAGCATTATTTCTAGCAAACTTGGGCAATCTTTTCCTCATTTCTTGTGGGATAGGGTTAGGAAAACCAGGAATACCTTCAAAGTGTATCGACCTGTAGCCTTCTAATTGAATGGGTCTTCTTTGTAAATCAACCTTTAAAGCATTGACAACATTTCTTTCATTATTTTTAAAAGCAATACTAGTACTAGGATCTATAGTGGATTTATTGAGATCCATTTTCTGTGATGAAGAAGACAAGAAAGAAGTGGACAATTTAGCAATATTTTGATTTACAATATTTATTCTATGATTGTCTTTAGGAGAAACTATAGATTGCTTCTTAGCATTTTTTAGAAACTTAATCTTGTTATTCATCATAGCTATGGTTGCCTTATTCTCTGCAATTTCCAATTTCTTAGCCAAAGCATCCTTCTCTTTCATCCTTCTTTCTAACTCAACATCAAAAAGTGACAAAGAATCATGAATCAGGATAGGCTTTGTTGGTTCATTTATCCTAATATCACCCTCCTTTTGTTTCCCCTTATCTTGGACATGAACAACATGTTCTACATCTTGTTTAACCTCTAGGGTCTTATAACTCTTGATCTATTGTATTACAGAACCCTCTTGGTTTAGATCTTGATCCTTTAGTAGCTTTTTCTCTTGTAATTTAAGTTTCTCAACTTGACCCACAAACTTAGGCTGCCAAGCACTAGCTACTATCTAATTTTTCCTTTTCAAAGCAGCAATTCTCCTAAGTAATTATTTCTTTTCCTCATAAGCCTTCATGATATTTTCCTCCCTTTCCTTCTAAAATTTCCTATCAATAGCCTCTTGCTTAGTGAGCTACATTCTCAACATTTCATTCTCACTAGGGCCAAGAATAGTAAACTCAAAACCAAAGGTCTTCTCATCATTGAAACTTTTAGGCTCTAAATGTTTTTGTCTTTCACTTTTGAGAGAGTAATCTAACATGAAAGGGTTTGTGCTATGTTGGAAAATATTGTTACTAGTCCTATCCTCTAGACTAAGTGCATGTGGTTGCATAACTTTTTCTTGACATATTGTTTCAGGAGTGTTATAGAAATCATCATCAGATAAACCAGGATGAGATCTAGGACCCTTGTAGAAAGGTTCCTTTTCAGCTACAGAAAGGTAGGTGTTAGTTTCCCTTGCCATTTTCTCCTGGGAATAATTTCCCTTCTATATCTAGGCTCCTTTCATAGCCCAATTTTTCTTCCCTCTATGAGGAAGATTAGTTTGTAACTTAATAGCTAGGTTTTTCTTCACATTTGCATGCATGTTTTTCACACTTCCCATGATGTAAAATGTCCTTAAACTTGACACTAGTTAAAACCTTTCTGAGTGGCCACCCACCTCGGGGAAAAGTAATGCAATAATCTTGTTGACCAAGTAAAATATCACAAGATTGTCAAGATGGAAGTTGTCAAATAGAATGCAACCAATTAGAATTTTTTTTGGGATTGTAACTTTATCCTAGTGGATAAGACACCTTTACAAGGACCATACATGTTAGTGTACACCTGTAGTGTAAGGTTTTGTTTTCCTTCTTATGAAATTCCCAAGGTTTATCACTAGAAAAGTCCACTAAAACCATAGGTAATTTTTAAAGGATCTAACAATTGTAATATTGACACTTGTCCCCAGTAGAATTTCCATTTTGTTGGTGTTTAAAACCCTTGAACCACAAAATGCTCAACATCAAATTGATAATACCTATACAATCTAAGGATTAGCCACTTCCTATTAACAATTCTATGTGCAAACAATTCAAACCAACTTCAACAAAATTAAAAATGGTTTCCTACTCTTTAGGTTCTGCAAAACCAAGGCGGGTTTACCTAGGGGATGTCTTAGATAACTGCTGGTATATGAGAATTATATTAGTTTCATTTTGATTCTCATCTCTAATTCCTAACACTTACATAGTTCATCCAATTTTTGATACCTTCAGATTAATATGCATCCCCTATAAGAAAATTTGGTACTAATTCTCCTTGAGTTTACAATTATTTTTGGGAATAGTAGCTACATAAGATCAAGAAATAAAATATAAATGAGTGCCGACCAACACTATAACTCTAGAAAAAATGGAACAAGAATGATCTTGAATTTGTGATTAATTTGATATGCAGAAGAAAAATTTACCCCAACTCACTCTTGATTCATGAGACTAGTGTCTTATCCATTGGGAAAAAGACTATCTATTGGTGGATGACCTAATTCAATTAACTTATAAATGAATTCATCAATTGTAATAACCTATTTCCATTCTTATGATTTATCTAGTTTATAAACTCATAAACCCCACTAATCTACTGAAGCATTTATACAACTCTTTGAATTAAAAGCAACAATAGTATCAGCATATAACCCATCCAAATTGCATTCAATCAATTGAACCTTATTCAAATGACATCAAAGTAAAAAAACTCATAAAATGGAGAGAGAAATTGGTGACACAAATCTCATGCAAATATCCCTTTATATTATTCTTTTAGATGACTAATACAATGACCAACAGAGATTCAATCAAAAGCCTTGAATATTGTGTTGATGCTGTCATTTGTATGTATTGTCAAAGAGTACAAGTTTGACAATAAACTCAACACATCTACATGTAGTTGGATCAACTGTATCTTTTTGAACCAAAAAAAAAATTATACAACATTAAGACCCTCTCTCCAGCCCTGGGATGTCACTTATATAATGTGAGATGCAACAAGCTTCAGGCTTGGAGAAAATGACAAGTATCCACACAAAAAAAACTTAATGTAACAAAAATCTAACACATTAAGTTATTCTTTGGTAGGTCCCATTTTTGTTACATCACAACAAGATACTAGCTCTTTTGATTTCCCACCACTATTCTGACTCTTCTGGATATGTAGCTACTAGGCCGGCCAATGATGAATCCTGTGGAAATGTTTGTAAATCAACTTCTACTCTTTGGTTTTCACAATTTTCATCTTGAACTGTCAAAATCACTTTTACCCTTAGTTGATCTTCTATCATGTCCACATCTTGGGTCTTAAAGCCTATAGTTTGAACCATTTGGTGACCTTGATCTTCCTCATCTTTTGGATAAGGTGCTATTGTGTCAATAATTTGCACCTTGTCTTCCTATTCCTCATCACCATCTGTACCAACCTCTTCTAACTACTTAGCAGAAGCAATATATGCCATCCAAGTGTCAAATTGTGCATCATTTGGCTAGTTGTATTGCAGAATATCATTTTTCTTCTTAAGGATATACTTAGCCTCATTATCAATACCAACAAATTCTTATTTCAAAGAATAAAAAAATAACTAGACTTTAACCAATTCCTCTTTCATGGTAGCCCACCAAGCATGCCCTTTTTCATTTATAACCTCATTCATCCTTAGATAGAATAGGTCATCCAATTCCTTAGCCCATTCATCCTTATTCTTCAATTTATTCTTTATATCTAAGGCACAAGGAAAAAAATCAAATTTTTTATTCTTGTACTTGCTAAAATAAGAAACAATTTTTAGTTGCAAAGCAACTCTCTTGTTATTAATGTCTGACAGATCATTAGCAATATCATATGTCTTTTCAATATGATCATGAGAAGACCTTATAACTTAATAACATAAAAAAGTAATTTCTTTCTTCCTCTTTCCCCACTTATTAACAATATGCTTGAGGGCCTCATCATGGGTTTTTAGTTCTTCCCATATACTTATTACTCTTGCTAGCTGATCATAGAATAGGGGCCATTCAATTTTATCTACCAAGTACATTAGAGCCTTTCTAAGTTTATCGTCATATTGTACTTCCATCTCTACATGAAATGCCCAAAGTTTACTCTTTTCTTCCTCAAAATCCTTTGCCATATAATATTGAGTCCTATGTGGGGTGTCTGGCATTTCTATAAGAGGAGTGTATTTAAAAGGCTGCACTAGAGGGCAAGGATATGTTAATTTTGGCCTGGTAGACCTTCCCATAATTTTATTCTCCAAATCAATCCTCTTCTGAACCTCTTTATTATAAGCTTCCAAAATTGTTTCATATTTAATTTGTAATGCAAACATGGCCTTTTCTTCCTTTTTTGTAGTGGCCATAATAGATTATGATGAATCAAAATTCCAATGTGTAGCCTACACATGAGAAGTATCAGCCACTCTTCTTACAACAATACTTCCCATCAAACTAGAATCATCTAGTTGTAATGAAGTGGCTCTTGACCCTCTCCTCAATGACTAGATAACTAAGGCATCTTGGTCTTCACTGAAAGTAGTGTCATGGAAGTCTTTCTTGTTTTGGTCTTGTAAATCAAGCTTACTCAAAATAGAATTAAACACAAGAGCATCAATAATGTCCCAATTGGGCAATAAAAAAATGTTTGATGCTCTGAAAATTTTCCTACCTTCCTTAGGTCTTATACTCTGAAACTCCCTCATCATTTCCTCTTTCACCTAATTTTGTAGGGCAGTTTCATCCATTTCTAGGTGCTCTATTCTCATCTTGTTGCACCTTTCTTCAAATCTGCCCATATTGGCCCACCATGCAAATTGGAGAAAAGATCTAGACTTAACAAAAGTATCATCAGACAAAAAATGATAGCTAGCCTATTCTAATATAGGGTCCAATTCCCTGCCTCTATAGTATGCAACTATCAAATCAAAACTCGGCATAGGAGGCTCTTGAGGGTTTCCCTCATCCAATTCTACTTGGGTGATAAATACACCTCCTTATAACCCTATTTGTTCAATCTGTTCACCAGTGAGTTGTTCTTCTCCAATCTGCAAAGGGGATTGAGTGGGTGAATACTCCTCAACTTGAGGACTCTTTTCCTTTATTATCCTATGCCTCTTAGGATAAGATTCATCATGTCTCTCTTCTGTGACTGCACTAGTGGATCCCATTATTTTCTTGCCTTTATCCATAGTGGCCTTTTTATTTTGAATTAATGTATAGCCTAGTCTCTTTTGAAAAATTATTTGATCGACTCCTACATTAGGAGTGAAAGCCAACTTCCTCATGACCTCTTTGGCCTTATCTGGGTATGAATCAATAAAGAGTAGTTTCTTCTCATTCATGGTTTCCATTATTTTAGGGAAGGTATTCATGAGCTTAATTATTTTATTAGCCTTTGTATTAAGATTATCTAGAGGACTATATTTCTAATCAAAACAATGAATGAATTCTAAAACCTTGGAATATACTCTCCATTTTTCTTTTTTGGTTTTCTATTCCTGCAATGAAAACTCATTCTATATGATATCCTCTAGTTAATATGAGTCATGTTTGACCTTTCCTAATTTAATTCTATGTCTTAAGGTCTAATTAAAAACCACTTAGTATCACAAAAATGGGGATGGGAAACAACCATTTTGTACTGATCCAAAATTTTATGTAAAAAGAGTCATCCCCCTTTACTAATTAGAAACTGATGGGCTACATTACAAGTAGGGAAAATTGACCCTAGTTTCCTTTTCAATAGAAACATAGCTTCCACTCCTCCTAACTGCCATAAAGATTTAACCATTCCTACCTTTAACGGTACTTGGTAGGGCAACACATGAGGGCTCCCCTTAAAACCATAAACTCTAAAAATAGTAGAAATAGAGAATGAGATGATATCTCCCCAATTGTGTGAAACTTTCAAACCACTGGGATTGCCCATAGGCCTAATAAAATTCATTAGTGCCTTGGGGATTCTGGGATTGTTACTCAGTATGAAGCATCTCAACTTGGAGGAAAATTACCTATCAAACCTGACAAAGCTAGCATTCTCTACATCTTAGGTCATATTTGCACTCCATAATTGGACTAACAGTGCTTCCCCATGCTCCTCTTTGTTCAACTCCATCTCTTTACCCAAGTATGTTACTCCTTTAAATAAGAACATATGCATCAATAGAAAATAATGGCCAAAAGTTCTCTCCACTTTTCCTTTTGCAATTCCACCCAAACCAGTATGAATTTCTTTAGCCAAATAAGAAGCAAAATCAAAAATAACATCTACACCAAAGGAAGAAATTTGAACCATCATATACATAAGGCTGAAAAGCATGAAATTCTATTCATCCATACCAAAAACATGACATAGGGTCTTGTATATTTCTATAGTGTAGGAAGTGAAAAGATCCTTTTAAAAAGGTTCCCTAGAGGCTATAGTGATTACTAGAAAATTTCCTGTTGTACCAATATTTGCCCTCAGTGCACCTCCCCTAATCACATCATCCTTCTTTGCCTTGTATTCATTCTCTAGTTCTTGCAGATTAATCAACACATGATAATTTGTCAATGGCTCTAGGGGAAAAACCTCTCTAATTTCTGTAGGATTGATTGAGATCAGAGGCACACCATCAATTCTTCTCACCAACCTAATAGCTTGGTCATAATTCTTTGCAATGGCTTCAAGCAAATCATAATCCATGAAAACACTTGGAACTACTAGTTTACCCAAATCAAAATTCTAGACATTAGCATGTGGGGCAAACAAATTCCTCTTTGAAAACCACTTTTTAAACAAAAAAAGACTAGTCTATGAAGTTGTTTCTTCCCTAACCTAGTTCCCTTTGTCATAAAGGCCATCTGCAATTTTAAACCTAGGGCTTGAGGAAGTTAACTTCTTAACTTGCAAAGTTTTGGTGGTGGACTGTAGGAGTAATTCTAGCAAAACGTCATGAACATTTCTATCCATATAATTTACTTGCCCATAAAATATTTTCTTAGGAGGCATCTTGACTATAGTTCATAGGAATTGGAATGCTATAGAGGTTATAATATGAGTAGTTGATTTTATTTAAGCTTGTTCTTCTCTAAATTTTTGCAATAGCTCACAAACAAATGGGAAGCTATTTCACATTTTTGCTAGGGTTAACACAATATTCTCAGTAGACTCTTGTGCTTAGAAGACCTAAAATCTTTGTTCAGATGAGACAAGAACTAATGAAATCTCTTGTATTATACTCTATTTTTCCCACATGTGAATCTTTCATTCCTCATAAATGCACAGAGTAGAAAACAAAGTGACATCACCTTTCCTTTTAATTTTTCATCATTGATCTTTGAAAAATCCTATGGTTCAGGGATAAAAGTAGGGCTAACTCATCTTTCTTCTTAACACACTGGCAATCAAACTAATGAAATGCTTCCACTTGTACCTTTCCTTCACTATTGGCACTTTGAACTAGACCCACTTTTCCTTGAGGACACATGTCACTGAATCACTACCTTGTTATACATAAAGAGTGAGTACTTTGCTATAGCAATGAAGTGATAACACTTGATCTTATATTAATCTGATGGCAGGCATTTTGGTACATTCTTGTTACTATAACGATGGGTCCCTCCTGTATTTTCCTTGATTGCTATGTCACTATGCATAAAAGGTGAGCAACTTTTAATACTGATAAAGCTATGATTGTTGATTTCCCTTTGATTGAGTGGAGAAAATTCAATGCATTATACAATATGAACATGGTGGACCCCATCTTTATTTTCCTTACTCACTATATTGCTATACATAACCTTCGAGCAACTGTGAGTTAGCAATTATCATTGATCTCAACTTAATAAAATGATCACAATTCTTTACTTTGCTTCTCAGTTGGAAGTGGGTCCGCATTTCTTGGTGATACTGAGCTATCTTGACATGCTAGCATATATATTATTTTAACCCTTAGTGTCATCACATCTCCTTGATTTCACCATGTTTGTTATTTTTAGGTGGGTCGCTACATTGCTACCGGTAAAAGTCATTAAGTTTTTGGTAGCAACATAGTGACCTATGATAGATTAAGAGTTTCCAGCATATAAATGCTTAGTAGGATGCCATTGTCTTATTTGATCTACATAGCTCATTTCTGAAAAAATGCTCATTGGGGCCCACCTTTTGAAACTATCATTTACATCATGACATTTTGGCTAGTGACTACATCATTACCAGTGAAAGTCATTTATTTTTTGGTAGCAACATAGCGACTTTTAGTGATCCATCAAAGTTTAGTGCCGAGAAAATTAAATAGAATAACCATAAATGATATGACTGTCATAGAAATAAAAGCATACTTTTCAAAATATCTTTCTTGGGATCCTCATAATCACCACCCCTTTCAAAAGAGTGTCATTTTTTGTATTATCCAAGCACTTACTATGTCACTACTAGCAAAGCACAATGATTTCTTGGTTGCAACATAGTGACCTCTAGTGAGAACTAAATTTTGGTGATGGAAAAAGTATAGCACATCAATTGTGACTACACCAATTAATACTACTATCAAAAACAATGGTCGTGCACATTTATGATACCACATGGGAATTCCACAATCACCATCAATATAAAAAATTGTCACTTTCTTCATATTATGATTAGTCGCTACATCGCTACCATTAGGATGCATAGATTTTTTGGTCGTGACATAGTGACTTGTCAAAAAAACTTGAGTTCTGGTGACACCACTTGCAAATTACTCCATGTGTGTCTTTTTTGATACTGAGAACTCTAGGACAGAGCACGTGACCATAACATATTAAAATTAATGCACATTTTAGGTGCCATACCTCATTTTTTAGTACCATAACTCAATTTTCGATGATTGCTATATTGCTATAGTTAAAGACCTTGCTTTTTATTATAACAACAAAGTGACAATTGTGGATCTAACCAAGATCAAATAGTGAGAAAAGATTTTGACAAAAGTATCTTAGCATGACAAGAATTAAGTGGGAAAGGAATATTCACATTTAAAAAAAAGATTTAGTGCCAAGATAAATTCAAAACTAAACAAGAACTAAGGCCTAGGCAAAGATTTTCATAGGATAAAATCTACAGGGCCTAAAAACTAGAAAACCTAGCCTCTAACAAGACTAAAATCTGATTTTTTATACCCAAAATAGGAAAATTCATTATGCAAAAAAATAAAAAAATAGGTCCTTCACATAAAGCATTCCATCTAAACCAGTCATATCAGCCTTGTTCATCCATAAATCCCAAGTCTTTTGGAAGCAATTTGGATGATCAATTCAAACAAAAATGCATGAATCCATCTACAAATGCTCAAATCTGGTCTTTTATACCCAAAATTGGAAAATTCATTATGCAAAAAAATAGACCAACATGTCCTTCACATAAAGCTTTCCATCTGAACCAGTCATATCAGCCTTGTTCATCCATAAATCCCAAGTCTTTTGGAAGCAATTTAGATGATCAATTCAAACACAAATGCATGAATCCATCTACAAATTTTCACTGTCTCCTCTAATAGATATGTGGATGCTAAGAAAGAGAATGCACAAAAGAGACCACAAATGTCCACTAGCAAAAGAACTCAACCAAAGCAAGTATTAGTTCCTAAATCCATTACTAAAGAAATGTGCTCTAAAACATCTAATGAAAAATCTAAAGCTATATGGATTCCCAAGTCTCTTTTGGAAGACTTGAATATTGAAAATACTTCAAAGTTGACATTCAAGTTTCCAAAGGCTTCCAATCCACCTTCTTCCAAATATATTCCTAAAAAGGTTTCAAAACCTTCCACTCCATCTGCCTCCAAGATTACTCTAGCAATTCATACATATAAACCTCAAGCTATCTCATCTATATATACTCAAACATTCCACTACCCTTCAAGGTGTGTGTCAATGTTGATCTTGCCCACTTTTTCTTCTACCCTTGTGCATCCCTTTCCATACCCTATTAACTATCCTTCCATCCCAGTTCTCTCATCCAAAGCTTAAAACCTTATGCTCCATATACCTATTCTACTATCTACCTTAGGTTACTCTATCAACATCTTTGAGCATACATTTATATGGTCTTGGCTTATCATGGCTTGTCTTTCCTATAAGAGCACTATCTAACTTTAAAAAGCTTGAGCTCTTTCTTATAAAAAAAAAGGATTTAAAAATTAAAAAGAAAAAGAAAAATGTGCCTTGGTAACCACTTCTTGTGGCACCTTGGTAGCAAAAGTAAAAAAATAAATTCATCCTATGGTGAAAACTAATTCTGGTTGCACCTTGGATAAGTACCATGATGAAAGCCTGGCAAATAGGCGTCATGTGTAATTCTTCCACAATCCATACATTGCCTCTTCTCTATTTGATCTTAACATTGTTGAGCTATCCAAGTGCATTGGCTATCTTATCTATTGCTCACCCTATATTGCTTGTTCAGTTATATTGTTCATATCTAGCTTTATTCCAATTGTTATCTTATTGCTATCCTATTCACTTGAATCCTTGATCTTGATCACCACACTCTCTTGGCATGTTCACTTTTTGGACTACTTGCTTTCATGATGTCTTGTCATTATGCTCTTGTTATTGACTTCTATGCCTCTACACTATCTTGCTTATTGGCTTATGCTCATGCTATCTCTTCTTCCTTGATTCCACTACTTATCTAAAATATGCTTCATATGTTTATCTTTACCTAGCTTGAATACTCTTAAGGAGTCAGTCCTTGAGGATTTCTTTCACTCACTTCATACTCTTTGCCTCTCCATCTTTTCTTATCCATAATATCCTACACCTTGCTAGACATTGGGAAAAATTGATATGATCTTGCTTAAGAGTTAACAATATTTAAGTCATTCTAGAAAACCCCAAAAATTCCATATATGATGCTGAAAAAAAAAACAAAAAAAAGTAAAAAATTCTTGGTTTCTATATAGTTTCTTGGTTTCTACATTTTTTTGCTTTTATTTGCTACTTCTTCTTATGCATACACTCTCACACTATTCAAAAGAAAACATACCAAGTCTAAAGGGTCATATCTTGATGCTTTTTAGGAATCCCTTGTGCATCAGTTACCAGTTGTTCCAACTGTGTCTATCTACTATCACCATCTTACTAAAGAGATGCTCTTACTCAAGAATCTCTTGTGCATCGGTCACTAGTTGTTCTAACTATGTCTGCCTATTGTCACACTACTACTAATGAGATTTTTACTACTTTAAGTGTTGTAAATTCTTAAACACTTTGCATCAATCCAATCAATGCTATTTGAGCTATGCTAAGATTTAAATTCAAAAAATGTAAAAAAAAAAAAAAATGCCTCATAAATATCAAAAAACAAAAAAAAATCATAACAGTTTCAAAAATTCTCAAAAAAACATTTATAAAACTCATAAAACTTCAAAAACATTGATATATTCTAGAAAAATTGAAACATTGTTTCATTTTTTACCAAGTTAATTATTCACTAGTATTTTCTTTTCAATGATCCAATATATTCATATTTGTCTGGTGTCCATTTATAAGTGCCTCCTCTAGATTAGAAGGCCATGTCTACCTTGACTTGGTTCATATGAAAACATTGGTTAGGTCCCAAGTTAATATTCTCAAAATACTTCACTACAACATACTTGTATTTTTAACACATCATACACCATACAACAA
Source organism: Cupressus sempervirens (assembly GCA_028749045.1). NCBI lineage: Eukaryota > Viridiplantae > Streptophyta > Pinopsida > Cupressales > Cupressaceae > Cupressus > Cupressus sempervirens. The sequence goes on from CM053787.1 coordinate 163,088,070, forward strand.
ATGTTTCAAGAAAAAAAAAATTGTCAATTTTATTTCTTTAACAAACAAGCATTTCTTACAAACCATCCAAACGACAACACAAGAACATTTGTTTCTACAACTCCACACAACAAAGAAAAAAAACATAGTGAATGTTCATTGAGCTCCTCCTTGTGGAGGTTGGACATTTGGATTTTTAGTTGGGGCACACGTATTTGCACAATTCTAGATGATGAAGCTCCTGGTGTTAGTCTTACACCTTCTCAGATTGTATGTATCCATAGGGATCGAGATATGCCTACATCCCAATAGAGTATTCATCTATGTCATAAACATCCTATCTAAGAAGGATGTTCCTCTCCTATTCTCTGGGGGGACTACTTGATGATATAGTCCCATGTAGTATGTTGCCTCTCATGCTAACTTTTTGGACTTCTCCATGACTTCATTTATATCTACTCATAGCTTTTTTGACCTAGGTAGCATCTTCGCCTATTGAGAAATGTACCAATTTTCCTTATAGGTGTTTGTAGTCATTTTCTAGGACTTTCTCTCATGCTTCACCTCATGCATTTGATTCATGAAGTGTGTAATCCTTGCATTCGTAGCATTCAATTGCTCTTGGGACCGATATGCTATGGCATTCATCTTTTCCATCATTTCTTTAAATGCTTCCACTTGAGATCACAACAAGACCAATTCATTTTGAATTTTCTCCACTTGTGCTCATTCTATAGCTAGAGATGCTTCTATGGTCTCTTCTCATGCTCACTCTACTAAAATTACTGCTTCTAAATGCTTGGCCTCCTCACACACCCCACCTTCTCAAGCTCTCTCGATCAAACCTTGAAAGAACATAGCATCTTTCACTACATTATTGGCCTACTCTATCTCTACTATGAGTGCTTTCTTTAGCTCTACTCCCATTACCATAGCTACGTCATTAACTGGTTGCAAAACAACACTAGGTTGCACTTCTTTAAATGGATGAAATGAAGACCTAACATCACCACTTTTGTTCTCCTCGAGTATGTTGATGATACCTCCTTGGATGCTTTTCCCTACCTCCATAGTGATGTAGCTAGCTTTATCACTAGTCCTTGGTCTACATCTTGGGAAGGTTCCTCTGTCGACATTCACTCCTCTACTTGGCTATCTATGAAAATGATATGCACATCAGCAGTCTCACTAAATCTTTCCACGCTTCGTGATATTATTTCCTCTACTAGTTTCTCCTACTTTACAAGCCGCATTGCACCCTACACTAACAATTGAAGCAAGGTAGGGTCCTTTGTGTTTTCCTCCATTAGACCCTGGACTGGTAACTCCACTTGACTTGCTCCAACCACTTCTGGATTGAACCTACAAACACTTCAATGAGAAGATGCTCCTTTTGCTTATGATCGCCTGCACTTTTCTCTTCTCTATCTCCTTCACCACATTGTGTCCACCAAGCTATCACTTTCCTCATCCATCCATCCTCCCTTTCTAGTTTCTACCATCTTTGGTTCTTGTTGTGCTTTATCTTGAGCACTGGCCATGACTATAACAATTCACAAGCTCTATTTGTTTGACACAAATTTCTCAGACTACTGGTAAACTTGAAGACTTGTAAATTGGTTCAATCAATCTAATTGATTATTTATAGCAAAACACCAATGTACATTATTGTCTCTATATGCCATTTCATTCATCCTATCATTGCAACATGCCAAAGTAATATTGGGAGTAGGTGAAGTTGTCCATTGAATTGTCAATATTAAATTGGATAATGGTGGACAGGTGTCTCACACATCCTTTGTTACTACACTTTTCACTTGTTTCATTCATTGGATGTTGTGATTTTCATGATATGACATAATAATTTGATTTCCACTATCCTTCAATGGTCTAAAATGACTCCCACATTCACTTTATTCAATAGGATAAAAACAAACTACACACTATTCAACACTAGCACACACTATTGTGTAATAAAAAAAGACTTTGTGATGTTTTCTTTTCTTTAGTCAAAAGTCTCTTGCAACTCAATGATGTTCAAAACTAGAGGAGCAAGGACTATTAGGCATGACCTTTTCTTTGTTTTCTTCTTGATGGTTTAGTTCTAATGATCTAAAGAATCAATATAAAATGGGTGTTTACTATAAGAGCCTCTATCTCATGTTAGATGGTTGTGTGTACCTTGACTTCTTTTATATGGATGCTTTAGTGAGGTTATTTCTTCTCCTTGTCTATTTGAGTGAGTTATCTATGCTATAGTACATATTGATACTCATCCTCTAAGTGAACATACAAGTCACTACAAGTATACTTAGAAAACTTCTGTCTTAGGTAACAAACACAAGGATCATTATGGATAGAATACTTCTTGATTACTTAGCATGAGAAGGATCTCTCACATGTTTGGTGTGCTTGTATGCAAGAAAATTTTTGGTAATCCTAGCATTTATGCTTTGATGCTTATTTTTACTTGCTAAATCAAATGGAATAGGTGTTTTGGTCATTCTAGCTTCTTGTACCTTGATGCTTACATCGCATTCTGACATAACTCTAACTAATGTCATATTCATATTCTTATGATAGAAATATTAGTGAGGGTTGTTTGACATCTTGTGGCCTTATTGCAAATGCTCAATGATAAAAACTAATATGAAGGATCAACATGTATGCATCTCACAGGTACACCTTGCATTTTCATATTAGCTTGCATGTTAGGTTCATTTTAGCTTTTGCATCTTTTAGTGTTGGAAGAGTCTCCTTTTATCTATCTAGGACATATCAATGAACTATATTCACTTTTCCTCCTTCTTCTTGATCTTGTCTCCATATCTTTTTCAATCTTTTCATTTCATTATCTCACTTCAATATTCTTATTTTGACCTACTTGCCCCTTTACTTAATTTTGACATCTTGGATTCATTTTTGGGATCAAAATCTAAATTTATGGGTCAAAAGCTCATTTTCTTTTCTTTTCTTTTATGCAATTGACTAACTATTTGAGGTCTATTCTTCATTCTGGGTCAATCACCCTTTCTTCTTCTTCTTCTTTATTTTCCATCTCTCTCCATTTCTCTCTTTATTTCATCTTACTTCATTTCCACTTTCTTCTTGATTTGACCTATTTCTCATGCTTTATCCTTCTTGGTCAAACTAGGGCATCTCATCTTTTAATTCTCATCATGAAATTTTGTTTAATTAGATTTGATCACATTTTTCTCCTTTCTGCATCTCCTCTATCTCATTCAATTTTGATCCTAAGTGGGTAGGAACATTCTAAATGCTTTTCTTTTAGTTGTTTTCTACCAATTGTTGGCTATCTACTATCTACTTGAACTTGTTAGTACTTGTCTTGAGTTATTATTTGTCCCATCTCTATCTTCTTGACCATTTTATTTGGAGCATATGCTTGACCATTTCCATTTTCTCTTAATATATTTTCTAGTGTTTAGAACTATTGCTATCAGTCTGATCACTCAATGCTTGCTACATCTATTGCTATTATAGTCTCTTTATTCTTTGATTGCATGTGTTCCCATATCAATCACACATTAGTTATAGAATGGCTTCAATTTTTGAAGTTAGATCTATCTATCTATTTGCTATCATAGCTTCTTCATTTGATGTGCTCCCATATTGATCACATATTAGATGAGGAATTCTTATCTTTTTCTATTCTTTGACTGCCTATGTTCCCATATCAATCGCACGTTAGTCAAAGAGGGGCAAATGTAATCACTCAAAATTGGTAAGAATCCTAAATGCAAAAAATTTCATCATGATGAGAATTAAAATGAATAAAATTAATTAATTCAAATCAACTATTACAACCCATTTGATAAAAACACATAAATATTAATTTCAAATAAATTAAAATTTGACATTTATCTCCAAAAATGAATTTTATATTCAAAATGGGACCTTAATTCCATTATGAATATTTTACTCATATTGGGTTTATGGAAATTAATATTTTATTCATAATGGATGGAAATTAATATTTTATTCATAACAGATAGAAATTAATATTTTATTCATAATGGGTGGAAATTGATATTTTATTCAAAATGGATCCATTATCTATTTTTTAATCAAAGTGCTCATTTTAATATTCAAAATGCTCACTTTAATATTTTAATATTCAAAGTGCTCATTTTAAAATTCAAAAATATTCCTCCATTTTGAATTAAATAACAAAAAATGGACCCATCCACTCATCTTTGAATGAATCTCCACCCTTGATCATGAATCTCGTGAATTTGATCTCAACCATCCATTTTTCTTTAAAAAGGAGGCTTTTCCTCTCTTAAGGACATCTAATTTTGGCTAATATTATGCTATAGGATTTGAAGACCCTTACATTTGTGGAGAAATTCTATCTCCATATCTCATTCTTACATCCACTCTTTGCTACCATTATGCTACAATATTGAAGAACTCATTGCTTGTGGAGAATTTCTATCTTGTTGTCTCATTCTTTTAGCTTAGATTCACTTAGTTTTAATTCATTGCATATATCTTAACTCACCTAGTCTAAATAGGGTTTTTTTTGTAATCTATCATTCTTGCTTATATCTTGTATATCATTTATAGTTTACTTGCATTGAATTTTTGAATCTTCCATTTCATGGTGTACCTTGTGATGTATTTGCATGTTTGTGATGTATTTGCATGTTTGGTTCATTTGAGAGCCATACTTTCATAACGCACACATCATGGATAGGAAGCTATAGGTTGCCATCTAAGTTCTCTAATTCCTAGAGTGTCTTGGATATAATGGTCTATAGAAGTGTGACCCACTTTTATGGACACACAACTTCAATATTGATAAGTAGAAAAAATAATTAGTGTATGTAATAAGGAAGTTATGTGATCAAGTGTTATTATATTGTAAATCATATCTTACTCTAAAATGTATTTCTTTACATAACCCTCAAGTTGGACACTTTATAGTTCTTTCGTTAAATGATGGATTTAATTCAAAGTATTCAAAAGTTCATTTCATAAGGGAGTTTTTCAATAAATTAATTAAGTTATATAATTGCAATAATTCATCTATTAGGTTCATGGGTTTTTGCTTAATGTTTAAAAAAATACTTTGATTCAAACTTCCATCTTAAATTCTACCTAGTGAAGACATAATTAACCAATGAATTATCAATGCTATTGTATTATAAGTATATCTAACTATTATCACTAACTAAATAGGAAATCCACTCAATAGAATGAAAAAACATTAATGCCCTATGCTTCTATGAAATTTTCTAAGAGGAAATCTATTACTTTAAAGAAGAAATGAAAAGTTATAACTTCCATCAAATTGAGAGAGCCAAAGTGCTTTCTGGAAAATACATGGGGAAAATATTATTTTCCAACAAAAGTGAAATCATAGAGAATATACTCTTTCAATTTAAAAATAGAAATCTATTAAGAAGTAAAATAAATATAGACACTAAAGTCTATGTGGCATTTATTTTCCTATTACTTATCCCTTTCTTTTAATATGTTGAATGAGAAAATAGAAGGGTGATGAAACAACATGTGGTCCCCACCCTTAAAATACATCCCTCTTGACCTCCAAGTTGGCATAGGTCTTGGAAAATGCAAAAGGGAGTATAAAAGAAAATAAAATCAATGCAAACCCTTTTACCATGTCACCTACCCTCCACTTGCAAATCACTTCCAACTGGCACCTTCCTTGCATACATCAACCTTAGGTACTCCACCCATCACTTCCTCCCAAGTGCTATGATAGCATTATTTTCACTATGCAATTTTTTTTGGAGATTTATTGTGCAAGTACCTTGAAATGTGTTATATTGTTAGCATTTGTTCTATGTTTTTGTCAATTTTTTGATAAAAATGCTAACCTATAAAGTTTTTCCCTAGTAGGATATTTTGGTTTCCTAAGGTTTATTTCTTTACCCTGTCATGGAGAAATTTCTTGAATCTGTGATCAATTTTAACCTTTAACCTAGGTTTTGTATTCAAGCGGGAGATCGTATGTCATTTTCATATTTTTCATCTTTTGTTACAATCTTACGATTGGGGGTTTAGCATCTAGTCGTAAGTCTGAGGTTTCCTTCTCTCGATGATACAAATTAAAGGATAGAAGAGGATTATAAAGGTAAAGTGTTGCTATTCCAATCATATGATATCTCATATAATTGTATCATTGTGGATGTGTGTTTTGAAGTTTTTGATCTTACGATCATCCTATTATCATGTCATCATAAGTGTCTCATGGTAAATGGAAAGTCATACAATGTTATGATAGACTAAAAGGCATAGGATCATAAAGGCTCAAAAGGGAACTCTCAACCATATGAAGGAAGGAGGATCGTGAGATCATAAGAAAAAAAAAAAAAAAAAATTGAACGATGAATATTGTGTAAGTGTAAGTGTTCCTAGAAATACTATCGAAGATATGAATGTGAGGGGGTTGTAAGATCATAAGCAAGGAAATGTGTCAAAATTGGGTCCAAATGCCATTTTTTATTGGTGGCATTTATTTCCCTATTACTTATCCTTTTTTTTAATATGTTGAATGAGAAAATATAAAGGGGATGGGACATCACATGGTCCCCATCCCCAAAATACATCCCTCCTTACCTCCAAGTTGGCGTAGGTCTTGGAAAATGCCAAGGGGAGTATAAAAGAAAAAAATTAAAGAAAACCCTTTTACCATGTCACCACCCTCCACTTGAAAATCACTTTCAATTGGCACCTTCCTTGGGCACATGGCCCTTGGGTACTCTACCCATCTCTCCCTCCCAAGTGTTGATGTCACCTTCCCAAGCTGAATACATGGTTGGTGAGAGCAATTTGCAATTTCACTTTTCAAACAACGAAGTCAATGTATGTTTTAAACTTTAAACTAACCCCCCACCCCACCTCCCTCACTATGCCAAACATACCCTCCACCTTTTTAAAAAGGAAAGACTTCGAGAAATGTAGTAAGATTTAAAGAGGCATGCAAGAGCCTTGGGAGGCACCCAAGTGCCTTGGAGGTAGAGTTTCCACTTGCCAAGTGGCATAGGATGTGTAGGGAGTAGATAGGGTTACGATTTGATTAGGAGAATACTAGATATTAGTACTTAGTAAATGTGTTTAGGTGATTTATAAATTATTTTTACTATAAAGGTATTTTTTTAGTTGAATATTTAATTAGTATGGGGAATATTTATTGTGTGTGTATTAATATTCCTTATTAGTTGGAAATTAGTAGGATTGAGAGATGATTAGGTTAGTGTTAGGGATTGTTAATATGGCTTTATGGTTAAATATTGTGGATAAGAGATACTAAAATTTAATTCAAGTTTAATATTAGGAATTATATTTTTTATAGAATTTGAATTTAAATCTATTTTAGTTGGTAAATAATTAAATAGGTCTTAGGTTATAGAAGGGGTCATGCTTTGAAGTTGAATAAGTGTTATGGTATGTAAATGAAATAGTGTTTTCAAGTTTGTATAATGTTGAATTATTAATTGATGACTTGATTTTGATATTTCAATGATTTTAAGACAAATTTTGACTAAAATCATAATAATTAACTATATGAGACTTAAGTTAGTAATTTGATTAATAGAAGATTTAATGTTTGAAAGTGTTGGAGATCAAAGTTGACTAGATAACTTGCTAAGATAAGTTAGATTATGATCAATCATATGTTGTAATTAAATTTATGATAAATTTTTAATATTTTAATTAGTTCTAATGGGTTATGTTATAATTGGGACTGAGTGTTAATGCATTGCTAGGTCAACCTATAAATATAGATTAGTATACCTGTAGGTTTTAACTAGTAAAATGAATTAAGTGCAAAGGTATAAAATCAATCTAACCTATCTTAGTTCCTCAAATAAAGTTCTCCAACCATTATTTTACATTTAAACATGAAATTATAGTTTAATCAACTAACTTATTCAACCCGACTAAGGTGTTCCTATAGCACTAAGACTTAGGGTTTCAAACTCGTATAGTGAGTTGGAATATTGACTCTGCATCCTCTTGAAATATGATCAAAATTCAATTTCTTGCCTAAACCTTGAAAAAAGAACAAACACCTTTGTGTGTACATTAAGCACATCTATTTACCTTTACCCTAATAGATATTTTTATCAAAAATTGTAAACCCTAGAACTCTAGCAAACTATTCATGTAACTTTGAGACTTGAACTCAACTTTACTAAGTTGTTCTCTTTTCACAATGCATTTGATGGTTGTATGTATTAAAATTAGTTGATATTAATTTTTAAAAAAAAATTGGTGTATTTTTGCTCGAATCTTTGGACATGAAATTTTGGTATCAGAGCCTAGGTTTGTAACACTTGGGCGAACAATGGGTCAATGTTAAGTGTAGAAGTTTAAAAATGAAGTTAGGATTTATCCTTGTAGAATTTTAATAAGCTAATGTATTCTTTTTTAAGAAAAATGACATTGATGAGTAAATTTAAACAAAACTTGAAATTGATAGTAACAATTGCAAATGGTCAACCATATTAGATAACCCGATCTTAATGACTTGAAACAAATGATTAAATGCAAGAATATTGTAAGTATTTTAAGGTAGATTATGAACTCATAAAGTATTCAAAAATTATATTGAACATTATCACCTTAGACGAAAACTATGTTAAGGACCCTAAAAAAAATTTCAATCATGTGACTAGAAATGAGAAAATAACCTAGTAATAAAAGAGAAAGTGTGTCTCATCATCTTTAGTAGAAGTCATTTTATGCCTGACCATATCACTCATGAAATTATTTTAGTTCATATTAAGTATGTAAGTGATCAAGTAGACTAGTAACAATTTAGACATTACAACATAAATAAAGGAAACATACGATCTTTGTAATTTAAGTTTGTACCTTAGGATTAAAATATTGAGTGGATAGGAAGGTAAAACTTTAAAATTATACAATTTTATCAAGCTATTAGGATACCTCCAACCTTTTACGGGTTAAAATTTATTTTTTCGGTAATAATTGTAAAGAAAACTATTTCTCAATTTAAATCTACAAGTAGCCTTCGGAAACCTCAAAATGATAGGATTATAAATGCAAAAAGCTAGTTCAATAAGTGAGTTAGTTAGGAACACACAAAGAATAGGAGTATCTCAATCTTCTATGACGGATAGAGCCCTAATTGGGGAATAAATCTATCTAAATATGGTGGTAAGAAAGTAATTAAATGGTGAGAACTATGTAACATATAGTATTGAACTATAAATATAGAAAATGCAAACTTCTAAGTTAAGGTTATGTGAGTCTATTTATGTTAGCAAGTTTATTGTATAAGCATGAGTGATATTAAATTATAACTATCAACTGTATACTCTTAGACCTTAGTATTGAAAATTATTGAATCAATTAAAACCCTATAATAAATAGTGTAAGTAAAGTCATAATGAGGTCATCAACCTAATACAAAATAAAGTTTCAAGTTCAGATTAAAGTGATTGGGGGATTACCAGCCTTAAGGCATGATAGGAAAAGTGAGGACAACCAATACCTTGGTAAGGAGATAGTTGTAAGAGTGTATAAGTAAATGGTGTCAACATCCTTTTAATGGTTTTTTACCTACCTAGTCACAAACTTGCAACCTGAGGATGAATTCATAAGTCATTTATGACTAGGAGACATAAAATTGGGTTATTGATAAGAACAATGGCATTCAATGCATTCTCTAATGATATTTAGAATTTGTGTAACTAAGGGAGTAAGGACAAGAATCTATAAGTATATAGGATCATACCAAGTTTGGTGAGATTGATAACACAACTTCAACTAGTGTATTATGTTGAAATTGATTTAAGAAAGATTGTGTGTAGATGTCCAACATGTAATTGTAGTCAATCAAGGATAGGATATTGGTATTATAGCTAAAACTTAGAGTACAACTCTTCTATCAGGATACCCCTATAACAACAAGAGGATTTAAGCAAACACATTTTGGTTATCCTATAATTTGTACACTGTGATGGGGTTTCTAGTCTAGATACACCCCTTAATATAGTAAACTCTAACCATAGGTCTATGTCGATAAAGATAGATATGCAGTTAGTATGTGGGATCAAGCATAATTTGAGCAATATGACCTTTATAAAACCATCTAATTTCAATTCAAGATCCCTACAATATATTTGGAAGACCTAAGATTCCTCCTTTTCCTCAATAACCTTGGTATGACCACTGTATGTTAGTAATGTAAATTTTGAAAGCAATTGGATTTATTTCCTTATTTATCTGACTTTAAATTTTTTTTTATATTCTTTTCTTCTTGCCAAAAGTGTGATGTGGGGATCCTTATCCAAATTTATTGTTGAAAATTCTATTTTTCCTCTAGGACATGTATTTATTTCTTGATTTAAAGTTTACTATTGTGGCCACTCTTGATTTCTTTTGTTTCACACTTTTGCATTAAGTATTTCATCTTTTATTTCTGAATTTAAATTTTGAGGAACCTTCTTGTGAATTATTTTTGGAAAAGTGACATATGATAGGCCTATCAAAGGGAATCCAAACAATCAAGTGGTTGTATAGCATTAGGGTGTGGGGTTATTACTAAAAGTATTTTTGCCTCATCCTCTCCTAGGAGTTCTAAAATGGGACTAGTGGATATATGTTGACTATTATGAGTAATGGATTTCACCCCAACATAAAAATAGTTAAGGTTATGAGTTAACCTAATGGACTTTTAGATGCAAAAGGTGCATGTGTAGTGATGGACTTATTTAGTGTCCTACCAAAGATGCAGTACATAATGGAACTCTAAAGTAAAAGTGATTAACTCTGAATAAAGATCCAAGTTGCATAATAAGAAACCTCATTTAAGGGAGTCTCATACAACTGTTATCCCAATGAGTGAGCATGTGGAATTTAGAACACCTTATGGTACTATTATTATGAGAGACTTTATAAGTATATTTATACCAATTTAGAATGTTATATATATGTGACTAGTATGTTTTAGGAAGTGTTCAGCCTTGGGAAACATACCCATGTCAGAGTATGAGTTGAACTTGCTTTTAGTAAGGATAATTAGGTAATTATGTTATGATCCCTGAGTATGTATGTGAATTATTTATCTTTTTTTTTTTTATAGGAATAAATTTTGGTATAAGTCTAGACAAGGTCTACCATGGGAACATTTTAGTTGTGTGACTTCTAGGAGGAAGTCAAAGGCTAGTGGAAGAAGATGTAAGACCCCTCCTCATATTTACTTATTTAAATATGAATTTCTCTATTAAATTCTTTATAGGAGATATTGAATGGATATACGAGCACAAAAATGAAATAGTATGGGGAAATGTTGTTGTTATTGCTAGAAACCATGTAGAGGACATCATGATAAATTGCGGCTATCTTATGTATAATTATTATGATGATGGATATGAATTAACATTTTATGGTTTAGGTTTTCCAAGGTAAATTAAGATCAATTGATACATTCATTTTTTGATACTTTGTGATTTGAGACTTACTACATTGTTTCACTGTTTAAACATTGATTTGTAGTAATGACTATATGAGGTGCTTCAACTTATGATGATAATGTTAATTATGGTACCTTGATCATTAAGATATATGCATTTAGATAGTTCAATATTCTTTATTGATAATATTTATTATTTTCTGGGTATATTTATGCATTATGATGATTATTTTAGTATTTTAATTTGAACTAATGAATATGTTATGATGATACAATTATGAGATTTGTGATGATTAAATATGTGTGAAGAAATAAGAAAGGTTATTTAAATGAGAATTTTAATATTTTGATCAATGTGATTATGAAAATTTGGTTCACATATATGAATGTGATATTATCAAACTACTAAGATTTGAATACATTGTGTAGGGTAATTAACCATGGAATTAATCAGAGAAACAATAATTGATTCTATGTGCAAACTATAGGACCAATGTTGAATCCAATAGAGTGATTTGAACCTCGTTGTCAAGTGTATAATTTGTATTGTAATCTGAATGTATGTATATCATTTTGTATTTTGTGACATGTCAAATTTTATGTTAAAGTAAATATTATGGTGTCACTTGACACTCTCTATATGCATATGTGTACTAACATGTCAATTTAGGGTGAGCAAGTAACCCATTAATTTAAGACTGATTACTTAGTAACCTATATTAGTTCCCCTTAATTAAGAATTAGTGGAATGGTTACATCCCTAGGTTTTTTGAAGACCAAATATTTCAAGCCACTTGTATAGGTCATAAATTCACCCTAAAATCCAAATTTAATGTAATTCAAGTTCCCAAGTGGTATGCATATGGGTTGGAAACCTTTTCCACCCTTCTAGAACTTCCTCGACACATTTGTGACCCCTAAAATATCTCAATTTCCCTTTGTTGCGAAAATGGATCATCTCCATAAGGTTACCCAAGGTTACACTCCTTCTAAGAGGTTTCCTTTATGATATTGGAAAGTGGGAAGACCATAGGAGGCTTAAAGTTAAGATTAGATTTATTTCTATTTTTGGAAGATAAATTTGAAGGCTATTTAGAGTCCCTTGGAAGAGTTGAGGGTGGTTCCCTCATTCTCTACATTTAGAGAAGTCAAGTTTGGAATTGCAATAAGGAGAGGATAGCTCATGTCAAAATTCATTTCCATAACCTTTGTGAAGGTAGGTTCTCTATTGCCATGGTTATGCCTATTTGTTCATTACTTGTATGTGTTAAATTTTTTCATAATGTAGCATGTTTTTGTTTTTATCATTTGAGCGATGGGTATTGTGGGTTTTAATTGATTTATTTTCATGTTTCTTTTCATTGTTTGTTGGGGAAACTAGGAAGGGAGTGTTGGCATTACTCACCCTCAAATAGGACACAAGTGACCATGTATGCGAGAAGGATTTTAGTTGGATTCTAGGGATGTGGAGAGTCTCTTCTCATGATGAAAAGAGGGAGAAAGAAAGGTTTTATGGGCCCTTTGTTGTCATTGAAAAATTGAGTTTGTTTTGGGAAAATAAGGAGAGAAAGAAATGGAAATTTATGTGATTTGATAGCCTTAGAAGAGGCATATGGTTTGTATTCTTCATTGACTTCTCTTGCCTTGAAAAATCTACCTTCTCCCTAGTAATAGGTTCATTATGAAACCTTTTCTGTATGCCTTGGATGGGAATTATATGCTGACTTATGTCATTGTGTTTGGATTCTAATTGTCACCCGATTAGTTGTTGGTTCTCCTAGCTCTTGGGTGGCTTTTCAAAGCCTAGGATGGAAGGTGAGCTCTCCACAGTTATTTTTGTATATTTGGGGATTGCTTGGATAGTTCCTTGTGATGGAGCATCCTGTAAATCAACACCTTGCTAGTGTCCTTGATGTCATTCTATTGGAGATTTCTCCATTGTGATACCTCCTATTGTATTGTATATCCATGTTGAGAATGATCCTGAAAGAAATGGATTAAATAATTTAACTTCAATATTGGCAAGTAGAAACTTTAGTTACTATATGAAATAAGAAAGTTATGTGATCAAGTGTTGTTAGATTGTAAATCATATTTTACTCTAAAATGTATTTCTTTACACAACCCTCAAGTTGGACACTTCATAGTTCTTTCATGAAATCATGGATATAATTTAAAGTACTCAAAATTTTATTTCATAAGGAATTTGTTAAATGAAGTGATTAAATTATATAATTGCAATAATTCATCAATTAGGTTAATGGGTTTGTGCCAAATTTTCAAAAAAAATACTTTGATTCAAACTTCCATCTTAAATTTTACCTAGTGAAGACATGATTAACCAATGAATTATCAACCCTATTGCATTATAAGTATATATAACTATAATCACTATTTAAATAGGCAATCTACCCAATAGAATGAACAAAATATTAAATTCCCTATGCCACTATGAAATTTCCTAAGAGGAAATCTAGTACTTTAAAGGAGAAATGAAAACTTATAACTTCCATCAAATTGAGAGAGCCAAAATGCTATCTGGGAAATGCATAGGGAAAATATTATTTGCCAACAAAAGTGAAATAAAAAGGAATATCCTCTTTGAAATTTAAAGTAGAAATATATTAAGAAGCAAAATAAATATAGACACTAAAGTCTATGTGGCATTTATTGCCCTATTACTTATCCCTTTGTTTTTATATGTTGAATGACAAAATAGAAGGGTGATGGGACAGCATGTGGTCCCCACCCCCAAAATACATCCCTCCTTACCTCCAAGTTAACATAGGTCTTGGAAAATGAAAAAGGGAGTATAAAAAATAAAATTAATACAAACACTTTTACCATTTCACCTACCCTCCACTTGCAAATCACTTCCAATTAGCACCTTCCTTGCACACATTGGCCTTGGGTACTCCACCTATCACCTCCTCCCAAATATTGTGATAGCCCTTATTTTCACTATAAAACTATTTTTGGAGATTTCTCATTCAAGTACCTTGAAATTTGTTGTATTGTTAGTGTTTGTTCTATGTTGTTGTCAATTTTTTGGTAAAACCCTAACCTAGTAAAGTGTTTCCCTAGTAGGATATTTTGATGTCCTAAGGATTATTTATTTACCCTGTCATGGAGAAATTTCTTGAATCTATGATCAATTTTAACCTTTACCCTAGGTTTTGTGTTCAAGTAAGAGATCATATGTCATTTTCATATTTTCCATCTTTTGTTATGATCTTATGGTTGAGGATTTAGCATCTAGTCATAATTCTAGGGTTTCCTTCTCCCATTGATACAAAGTAAAGGATAGCAAAGGATCATAAAGGTAAAGTGTTGATGTTCCAGCCATACAATATCTCATATAATCATAGCATCATGGGTGTAGGTTTTGAATTTTTTGATCTTACAATCATCCTATTATCATGTCATCATAAGTGTCTCATGGTAAATGGAAATTTATATGATGCTATGACAGGTTGAAAGGCATAGGATCATAAAGGCTCAAAAGGGAACTCTTGACCATATGAAGGAAGGAAGATCATGAGACCATAAGATATAAAATACGAAGGTTGTGAAGGGTTATGATCTTATGATAAATGAAAGATTGTGTAAGCATAAGTGTTCCTAGAAAGACTTTTGAAGCTACAAAAGTGAGGGGGTCATCAGATCATAAGTAAGGAAATGTGTCAAAATAGGGTCCAAATGGAAAATTTTTATTGGTTATAAATGCAATTTCTAAAAAAGGACCATCATTTTCTTGATGTCATATGATCTTGCAAGATCAATGGTTGTTTCTTTCCCACATTCTAAAGTTGTGTGGTGTTTAACCAAGGTGGGAAAGTGACATGATGATGTGTGGATAAAGTGGGGCTAGGTGCATGAGCATAAAGAATTTGATACATGCTACAATTGAATCTTCCAAAGATATGAAGAGCAATAGATTGTGAGATCATAGGAGCAAACAGTGAAGGTTTTTGAAGCCACAAAGTGCAAGTGAGTGTATGGTCATAAAGGGTAACATAAAGTGAATCCAAGAGTCTCTAAAGTTATGAAAAAGGGGAAATAATAGCTAGCATATGGTCAGGAATTAGAGATAGTAGTTAAAGGAAAGGTTACAAAGTTATGACAAAAGATAGTTGACTATGGTCAAGAGATCATAAGGAAGGAAAATATAAAACCCAATGCTATGTGAAGTTATTGTTGTATAGTCTTAAGAGTTAAAGTGAGGTAAATGTTAGGGTTTCCAAAGCTACAATGAGGAAAGGCTACAAATAGGTGTATGATCAGGAGGTAAAAGTGGGGGTTAAGAGATAACTTCCAAAGTTACAAATATTCTCAGTTAACTATGATTGAAAGATTGTAAAGCAAGAGAAGGCAAGATCTAATGTTAAGCAAGGATATGATCATAAGATCATATGGGCTAAGATACATGTTGGTGATGCTATGAAAGGGTTAATAAAATGATGAGCTCAAGATCATAGAAGATTTAAAAGAAACCCTCAATCATGTAATAAGGAAGTAATTGTAAGATTGTAAATCCCAAATTCCTTACCTTAGATGATATAGATGGTTTGAATTCCAAGTGAGTCATAAGATTGTAAGAACCCTAAAATAAGACATAAAAATACTTTTTTCCCTTCTCTGAGCTAGAAAAGAAACCTAGGTTCTTGGATAATGAAGTTTGAGTAAAGTACAAGGAATTATGATATGGAGAGTTATGTCAATACTACATTTAGGTGATAGAAAGAACCCAATTTAAATCTCATGCATGCAAGAAATCAATGCATAGCATTGGTTGATGAAGTATGCACAACATAAAGATATTCTTTAGGCCAACAATAGGTTAATGTTTCTCGAAAGAAAAGATTTACAACAGTTGAAGAGCTTTCAGTGCAAAGGATTCATAGTCTTCAGTGTTAATTGCAAAGTTTCATGATTTTCACTTATAGCCAAGATGTTTTATAAAGAAGTTGAGCAGATTCAAGCCATAGATATAGAAGTTATAGAGACTTCTACATCCAAAGGAGGGAAAACTACTAGGTAGAGAAAACCAAATAGATTTGTAGATAAATGGATCAAGTTGTTTCTAGAATCCTTGAATGCAATCTCTCCGAATGACCATGATTTCCCAGACCCTTATACATTATGCAAAAATTTTATTTGCCTTGGTGTTAATGGTTATGAGATGTCCAAGTATTTCTATCATAATAGGATGGATAAAAATTTTGTTTGCAATCCATGGAAGAAGAATCTAGAAAAGCTTATCTTTCCAAAAATATTTATAGATGCTAGTTTGGTAAAGGCTCTAATTAAATCATATAATCCAGCTACCAAATCATTTCATATAAATAATGGCACCATTCTATGCACAATAGATCATGCTTCTTTTTAGAATTTAACCACAAACAGAAATAACAATTACATCCAAATATAAACAATAATAGAAAATAATAGATCACACTAAAAATAACAAAAGACACCAAGATTTAACATGGTTTACCCAATCCTTGGGCTCTTTCCACCAAACAACAAATCCAATATTATTATGATCCAGTGTTTACACCTTGATTATAATTTGTAATCCCTTACTACTCAATACCGCCACAAGAAGCAACTTCTGTATCACACCTTATCAAACAATCCATAACCCTAAGCCCTTTTATATAAGTATTTTTTCCACTTTAGGGTTAAAAATGTTACAACATGTCAACCATAAATTGGCAAATATAAGCAATAGCCAAATGGAGAATATTAGCCATTGGTAAATAGTAGCCTAGCATTGGCGAATAGTAGCCCAATTTTTTTATGAAGTATGTATAGTACTTCCCTGATTAGTCATCACAAACTAAAAATCTCTTACTTGGGGACTAATTAGACTCCATACTAGACAAAAATATCCCACTTGGAGACTGATCCTATAACAATACCACTACCACATGGGGCTCCCACTAGATTAAACCACCTTGGACTGTGTTGTTCTTTTATTCCTATTCAATCTAGAAGACCAACTAAAGTTGAAGATGAATTTAGCTTCTCCCTTGTCACTACCTTTGTAAAGATATGTACTAAATTTTCATCTATATGTATCTTGTACATATTTAACTATCCATCATCCAAAAGTGACCTAATGAAATGGTACCGCAACTATATGTGTTTTGTCTTTGAATGTAGAGTTGAATTCTTTGCAAGATGAATAGAACGCTGACTATCTATAAAAAAATAATTATCCTTCTAAGGGTGTCCTAATTCTTCCAAGAAGATCTAAAGACATATCATCCCCTTGGCTACCTCTATATCAGCAACATACTCTGCCTCTATAGTGGATAAAGCATTAACCTTCTATAACCTAGAAACTTAACTCACGGTTGTCCCACTAATAGTAAATACATAACCTATAGTACTCCACCTAGTATCAATATCCCCTACCAAATCTAAGTCAACATAGCCCTATAAATTAGTAGTAGATCCCCCAAAGTGTAAACCCTTATTGGATGTTCCTCTCAAATATCTGAGAATCCATTTGACTGCATTCCAAAGCTCAATTCCTAGATGACTCATATACCTGCTAATGACTCCCACTGCATGTGCAATATCTAGCCTTGTACATACCATAGAATACATCAAGCTTCCTATAGTTGAAGCATAAGGTACCTTGGACATCTTATCCTCCTATTCTTGTGTCTTTGGACACATATCCTTAGTCAACTTCAAATGACCAGGTAAAGGTGTGCTGATCACTTTAGCATTATCCATAGAGAAAGGTTCCAACACCTTCTCAACATAATTAGCCTAAGATAGCATAAATTTCTTGTTCTTCCTATCTATGCAAATAGTCATACCAAGGATTTGTTTTTTTGCTCCCAAATCCTTCGTAGCCAATGCATGTGCTAACTCGCATTTCAGCCCCTTAATATGATCCATGTTAGACCCAACTACAAGCATATCATCAACATATAAACATAAACTAATGTAGTTTTCATCATCCAACCTCTTAAAGTAAACACATTGATCTGAATGACACTTACTATATCCTTGCTCATGCACAAACTATCAAATTTTAGATACCATTGTCGAGTTGCTTTATAAATGTTTCTTCAATCTGCACACTAAGTTCTCCTTACCTTTGACCTCAAATCCTTGTGATTATGCCATATATATCTCTTCATCCAAATCACCATGAAGGAAGGTTGTTTTAACATCAAGCTACTCCAAATAAAAATATTTAGTAGCCACAATACTTAAAGTAGTGTGAATAGAAGTCACTTAAACAACAAGAGAGAATATCTCATCAAAATCAATGCCTTTTTTTTGCAAATCCTTTTACAACCAACCTAGCTTTAAATCTTTTCTTACCTCCATCCTCTTCTTTCAACCTATAAATCCACTTATTCTATAAAGAACTTTTACCTCCATACAACTTACATAAATTCCATGTCTTATTTTTTAGCAAAGAATCCATTTTGTCTTTCATTGTAGACTCTCACTGAATCTTAGTATCCACCTGCACATCTTCATCATAACATTTAGGTTCACCAGTATTTGTTGATAAAATAGAATATAAAGAGGGAGAATATATTTCTAGAGGTCTAATTAGCCTTGTTGACTATATAATATTCACTAGTGTATGAGATTTTTTTGTTGTAGATGTTGTGCATCATGAGGAATTAGTGGAACATCATCTTTTGGAGTATCATCTAGCACTACATAATCATCTTCTTTCTTTTCATGTTGCTGCAATAGATCTTTATACAACACTTTCTCATTGAATATGACATCCCTACTTACAATTTTATTATTTCCAAAATCCCAAAGCCTAGAACCAAATTCATTAATGTCATATCCAACAAATACACATTTCTTTGACTTAGATTCTAACTTTGTTCTATTTTCAGAATCTATATGAGAAAATGCTTCACAACCAAAGGTTTTGAGCAAAGAATAGCTCACCATCTTACTAGTCCATGCTTCCTCTAGAACAACACAGCCTAAAAGAGTAGAGGGACCTCTATTAATCAAATATATAATATTATTGATAGCCTTTGCCTACATGTGGAAGGGCAACCCAACATGCAACCTCATGCTCCTTGCACACTCCATTATAGTCATGTTCATGTGTTCATCCACTCCATTTTCTTGTGGATTCTTTGGAATAGTTTTTTATCTACAAATACCATTAGTGGAGCAATAATCTTCAAATTCATGACTACAATACTCACCATCATTATCAAATCTAAGACATTTTAATTTCTTGCTAGTCTCATTTTCAACCAAGCATTTCCATTTCTTAAAAGTTTGAAATACATCAAATTTTTTTCTAAGGAAATAAATCCATACTTTTCTAGTTACATCATCAATAAATGTAACATAATAATGAGAGCCACCAAGAAAAGATACGTGTGTCATTCCCCATACATTTGTATGCACAAACTCTAATTTCTCCTATTTATTTTCCTTCCCAGTCTTTACAAAACTCACTCTCTTTTGTTTTTCGTACACACAACTTTCATAGAAATCCATATTAACACATTTTAGACCTGGTAAAACTTTTTTTGAATGAATGTACTTTCATACTTTTCTCACTCATGTGCCCAAGTCTATAGTGCCACAACATTGTATCAAGATCTACAATAGTTATTTGTTCTCCCTACTCAACTGCAACAACTGTTCCTAAACATTAATTTTTCTTTGGAACAAAAAAAGTAGAAGGAACAATATAACCTATACAAAGATATAAGTTTCCTACTTTCAAACCTCTTACTACTACAAGGGAATTTTTTGAAACCTTTCAATTTTTATCATTAAAAGTAACTACACAACTGTCATCACCAAGTTGCCTTGCTGAAATTAAATTCATACTCAGCCTTGGAACATGTATTACCTCATGCAGTAGCCAATGATTATCATTCTGCAACTTAATCTTAACTTCCCCTTTCCACCAATCTTATAGGGTTCATTACCCCCCAAATAAACAACCCCAAAATCCCCTTGAACATAACCAATGAAATAACTCCTATGAGGTGTAGCATGAAATGAAGCACCAGAATCTAAAACCCATGAATCATCAACACTTTCTAAAGAAAAAAGTAAAGAATCCTTTTTAGATTTGATACTTATGGCATTTGCCTCCTTGTCTCCATCTAGTTTATCTCTTTTATTTTTCTTTCAAGTCCAAGAATCTTTCTTTTTATGACCTAATTTCCCACAATACTAGCAGTTGTTTAGTCCTCTTAATTGAGACCTCTTCCCTTTTGACTTTCCTCTTGTTTTCCCATGATTTCTTGAATTATTTCCTCTTTCAGTCATTTTTCCTCTACTTTGCGTGTTCAAAGCACTTCTTGATGTAGATCCACCTGAGGATTTCTTACAAGTTTCCTCACTCAAAATGAAACCAATCACATCATCATATTTTAGGGCATTATATCTAGAAATAAAATTACTCACAACCATTACCAAGCTATTCCAACTTTTAGGCAAAGAACACAAAATCAAGAGAGCCCTACTTTCTTCATCAAAATTAATACGCACAAAAGATAAATGACTAGTAATAGTATTAAACTCATTTAAATGATCTACATTAGATTCAACTTCTTCCATCTTCATATTAAATAAACACTTCATTAGAAATACCTTATTTAAAGCAAAGGGATTTTCATACAATTTTGATAGGGTTTCCATCAACTCTTCTATCATCTTTTCTTTTGTAATATTAAATGCCATTGATGGTGCTAGACATAATAAAATGCTTCCAAGTGCCTTTCTCTCTAAAAGATCCTAGTCATCATTTGACATAGATACCTAATTCTTAGTTTTTCCTTCCAACAGCTTCCATAAATCCTTCTAATAAAGACAATCCTCCATTTTCATCTTCCATAACTAAAAGTTCTGCCCATTGAACTTGTCAACCCTCAGCTTACCCTAATCTTCCATTGCTCCCACTCAACCATGAGACTCTCACACAACCATGCGACTTTCCTATAGAGGATAACTAAAAAATCAACTAGGCTCTAATACCACTTATTAGGATTTAACCACAGATAGAAATAAAAATTACATGCAACTATAAAAAATAATAGAAAATAATAGATTGCACAGAAAAGAACACAAGACACCAAGATTTAACATGGTTCACCAAATCCCTAGGCTACGTCCAAGTGATTACAACCTGATTACAATTTGTAATCCCTTACAACTAAATACCACCATAAGAAGCAATTTTTGCATCACACCATATCAAGAAATCCCTAATCCTAAGCCCTTTTATATAAGTATTTTTGCCACTTTAGGGTTAAAACTAGTTACAACATGTCAGCCATAAATTGGAGAATATCAGCAATAACCAATTGGCAAATATTAGCCATTGGTAAATAGTAGCCTACGATTTATGAATTATGTATAGTAAATCCATGATTAGTAACCAAAAACTAACACTTCTTTCTTAGAATCTTTTGGACCAGATAGTGCAATAAGTGAACCAATAGACTTAACTAAACTTCAAAAGAAGTTTGAAAGAAATACTAAGGAATATAGTGTGAAAACTATGTTGAAACACATCCTCATGGACCTCAAGAAGGTAGGATATTATCCTAAGAAAGTGGACAAGAAGATGCCCTTAGACAAGTTCAAAAATTATTTTTTGAAGATAGTCTATGTTGTCCACAAAGTGGGTGACAAAGATGGATCTAATATAGTGTGTGGGGTAGAGTGCATTGTGGCTAGAGATGTGCATGACTCATATCATGGTGGAGAATATGATTATGTAGATTATATTCTAGAGAAGATAAAAGAGAATATTGGGCTAGTATAGAGTGGAGAGATGGGGAATCTCAAATTCCACCATTATTCATTGTTGATGCATCTGATTTTACACAAGAATGTGGGGTATATTAGCCTAGCTTTCATTGATCACACCTTTGATGCTAATGGAGAGCTACCAGTTGAGCTAGATGGGGAATCTCAAATTCCACCATTATTCATTGTTGATGCATCTTATTTTACACAAGAATGTGGGGTATATTAGCCTAGATTTCATTGATCACACCTTTGATGCTAATGGAGAGCTACCAGTTCAACTATGGACAAAGGAATGGGATAGTTATTATCACCATTCTAATTACATTTCATTTTTAAATAATTTTAGCTCTGTAATCATGACAATGCTAAACCCTAGTTTCTTTAGGGCTCCAAAGATATTGAAAATTTTATTAAGACTGGCCCAACTACCTGAGAGCAAGACCATAATTGGGGAGAAATTTTCTTGTTCCCAAATTTTTCCCTCATGAGAGTCTATGGTTGCCTTAACCTCCCCATATATTGCCCAAACATATCTCTCCTAGACTAGCCATCATTGAATTCATGTGGAAACTTGATGCAGGAGCATCCAGAGGTATAAGGGCAATCCTGTGTCACCCAAAAAAAATACTTAGACTTAGTTTCTATTTCATGTGTTTTTATTTTTGGATACCTATTTGGGTCAAATAAAGGTTCCAACTCTCACAGTTCCACTATCAGTGTGTTAGAAAATCCCAAAAAAATAGGAGAAAGTAATTGGGCCATCATTTTGGTAAACTAGAAGGTGTGAATTGGCCAGATGAATTTAATCATGATTTAGAGCATTCCAAAAAAAGAATCAGGTTAATAGGCCCCACGGTTTGAAAGTTATTGCAGTTTTTTGGGTTTTGGAGACCTCCTAAGAATGCTTCAAAGTTAGGTTAGGGGTACTAAATGACCTCAAAAAGGGCCAAAAAATGGGGGACAAGTGAAGATTGTCCATAGGGCTATAGAGTGCTTTGAGAGCTTTCCAAAAATGTAAACGGTTCGTCAATCAAAGCTACGGTTCAAAAGTTATGCCTCCCGAAAGTTCGGTTACCGTTTCTGGATTCTTCTAGATTTGTGCCGACTTCTACCGTAGCTTCTGGAACCTTCTATTTGGTCAGTGCATGCCTACTAGCACTTTCTAGAATGTAATCCTAGTCCTTAACCCTTTAGGGTCTATTTAAGGAGATTTCTGGCATTGTAAAAGGCAATTCGAAGTGGAGTTTGAGAGGAGGTACTGAAAGGAGAAATTATCTCCAGATTTATGCTATTGTAAGCCCTTAGGGGATGTTTTGAAGTTTATTTTCTCTGTATTGTTTGTACTAGCTTATTTTCTTAGTTAATATAATTTCCCCTTTTCTATTGTGTCCATTCTGTTCTTGGGTTGTGTCCCCATCAAGTGGTATCAGAGCTGGTTTTCCTGAGTGTGTAGATAGAACACTGACTGTGAGGCAGTTTGCACCAGGATTGTGTGGTTGTGGGTTTGAGTTAAGAAGATGCCTCCATGAAGAGAGCATGGTGGAAGGTCTAGAGCTATTAATCCTGAGGAGGTTAGAGCCCTCCAAAGGCAGGTAGAGGCATTGCAAGAGGAGCTCCATAGAGGAGCAAATATTGCTGCAGGTGATGATAGTGAGGATGACAATGAAGAAGAAGTAATGGAACTAGAAGGGGAATTTGACGAGGAAGTTCTGAATCATGTAGAGGAAAGGCTTTTTAGGGCCATTACTAAGTTTGGTAAAAGACCTACAATTGAAGTGGGTGTATTTTCAAGAAATCTGAAACTAGATGAGTTGATCGATTGGATCAATGAACTGGAAGAATACTTTGAGTATGAGGATATTAGGGACCTAGATAGGGTTAAGTTTGCAAAGGCCAAATTGAAAGGCCATGCCAAAATTTGGTGGCAAGAGGTTCAATTGGAAAAAAATAGAAGAGGAAAGGAGAAGATCACAAGATGGGATCGCATGGTGGACAAATTGAAGAAGCAGTTCATTCTTGTGGACTATGAGCTTGATTTGTTTAAGAAGATGCATGGGTTAAAGCAAGCAGGAAGATCAGTCCAAGAATATACAGAGGAATTTTACCGACTCTTGATTAGAGTAGGACATGCAGAAGCAAATAAGGAGAAGGTTGCTCATTATACCAGTGGGTTGCGACCTAGCATCCAGGAGGAATTAAGTTTGGTAAGAATGACCAGCATTGAAGAGGTATACCAGTTTTCCCTATGAGTTGAAGAGAAGCTGAATAAGAGGTTTGAAGGAAGACAAAGAGGGCACAGTCAAGGAGGAAGGGGAAGCATGAGATCATCTAGAGGCTGCAATGAAACCCAAAAGAAAAATGAAGATGTGGGTACTAGCAGGAACTAGAGGAATGAGGGTTTCAACCGCTCCCATGATCAAGACATTGGAAATCAAAGAGGAAGAGGTAGAGGATGTGTACAAGGAAGAGGAGGCTTCCATGGTACCTATTTTCATTGCAATGAAGAAGGTCATCATGCCTTTGAATGCCCTCAATGACAAGGAAGGACAGATAGGAGAGCTGAGGGCCAAGCTAGGGTTGCTCATGTGGATGAGGATGCACAATCATCACATTCAGAGGATGTAGAAAGAGGAGAGATCTTGGTAAATGAAAGATTCCTACTAAGTGGTGAGATTGAACTAGGACAACGGAGGAGTTTGTTTCGTACTAGATGCAAGTGTGAGGATAAATGTTGTGACGTGATCATTGATGGTGGTAGCACTGATAACTTGGTATCAAAAGAGATGGTCTCCAAGCTGAAGCTCAAGAGGGAGAAACATCCCCAGCCCTATTGGATTGCTTGGGTAAAAGATGATCATAAGGTCCTGGTAAGTGAACAATGTTTAGTAAAATTCAAAATTGGGAGTTACCATGATGAAGTTCTCTGTGATATTATTTTGATGGATGTTTTCCATCTATTGTTGGGTAGACCATGGCAGTTTGATAGACATGCAGTACATGATGGGCATGCAAACACATACTCTCTAACACAGGATGGAGTTTGCCACAAATTGAAGCCCATGAAAAAGGAAGGTGAAAAGGTATGTAGCAGTGCTAGGATTTGTCTTGTTGATGGAAGGAATTTTTTAGATGGCATGAAACATCAGCATATGTGCTATGCTTTGATTCCTAGGAAAGATAAAGAAGGTAGTAGTGAAATACTAGTTGAAGTTTCAAATTTACTAGGGGAGTTTGGAGATATTATCTCTGATAATGTTCTAGATGGATTGCCACCAGTAAGGCAAATCAGTCATTAGATAGATCTAATTCCAGGAGCTAGTTTGCCTAACAAGGCTGCTCACAGGATGACTCCTACTGAAACAGAGGAGCTAAATAGACAGGTTTAGGAGTTGTTGAGGAAGGGCTAGATTCGAGAGAGCCTGAGTCCATGTGCAGTACCTACAGTACTCGCACCAAAGAAGGATGGAGAGTGGAGGATGTGTACAAATTCTCGAGCTATAAATAGGATCACCATCAAGTACCAGTTTCCTTTGCCAAGGATGGATGATATTATGGACTGCTTGAGTGGAGCTCAGTACTTCACAAAGATAGATCTGAAGAGTGGTTATCACCAGATACGGATTCGAGAAGGAGATGAGTGGAAAATAGCCTTCAAGACCAAGGAGAGTCTTTATGAGTGGTTAGTCATGTCCTTTGGATTGACGAACGCCCCAAGCACGTTCATGCGGCTCATGAATGAGGTACTTAAGAAGTTCTTGGGAAAATTTGTTATTGTTTATTTGGATGATATTTTAATTTTCAGCAAGACTTTGGAAGAACATTTATTGCATATTCGTAGTGTCCTTGAAAGGCTAAGGGAAGAGAAATTGTTAATTAATCTGAAGAAATGTAACTTTGCAAAAAGGGAGTTAGTCTATTTGGGGTTTGTTATATCACCTAAAGGTCTCAAAATGGATCCGGAGAAGGTAAAAGCCATCTTGGAATGGCCTACTCCAAGGTCTGCTACTGAGGTAAGATCATTTCATGGTCTGGTTAGTTTTTATAGGAAATTTATTAGGAATTTTAGTGGCATATGTGCACCCCTAACTGATACAATAAGAGGGGATAGAAAAGAGTTCAAATGGACTGTAGCAGCTGTGAGAAGTTTTGAATTGCTGAAGAAGAAGGTAACAGAACAACCTGTGTTGGCACTTCCAGATTTTAGAAAAGTGTTCCAAGTGGATTGTGAGGCTAGTGGCAATGCTATTGGGGTTGTATTAAGCCAAGAAGGTAAGCCTATTGCATATTTTAGTGAAAAATTGAATGATGCAAAGAAGAAGTATTCTGTTTATGATCAACAGTTCTATGCAATAGTTCAGGCCTTAAAGAAATGGAGGCATTATTTATTGCCAAAGGAATTTTTTTTGTATACTGATCATCAGGCATTACAGTACCTAAATAGCCAAGGTAAATAGAATTAGAGGCATATGAAGTGGGTAGAGTTCTTGCAGAGTTATACATTTGTGTTGAAGCATAGAAGTGGAAAATCTAATAGGGTTGCAGATACACTAAGTAGGAGATAGTTGTTGCTTACAATAATGCAGGTTGATGTAGTTGGGTTTGATGAACTCAAGAATTTGTACCCTGAGGATCTTGATTTTGTTGAAGCATGGAAAGCTTGTAAAGAACCTATTGTTGTAGATAGAACCAAGTGGTTAGACTATTTGATTTAGGATGGCATGTTGTTCAAAGGTAGTCAATTGTGCATTCCAAGAAGTTCCATGAGGGAAAATTTGATTAAGGAGAAACACAGTGGAGGGATGGCATGAAATTTTGGTCAAGATAAGACCATTGCCATTCTTAGAGAACATTATTTTTGGCCTCAAATTTCACAGGATGTGAAGAAGTTTGTACAGAGTTGCTAGGTTTGTCAAGTTGCCAAGGGGTTTAGTCACAATACTGGCCTATATCAGCCATTGCTTGTTCCATCAAGGCCATGGGAGGACATAAGAATGGATTTTGTTCTTG
Organism: Cupressus sempervirens; assembly: GCA_028749045.1. NCBI lineage: Eukaryota > Viridiplantae > Streptophyta > Pinopsida > Cupressales > Cupressaceae > Cupressus > Cupressus sempervirens. The sequence goes on from CM053787.1 coordinate 163,115,281, forward strand.
GATTGCTGAGGACAAAAAGGGGTAATGACTCAATATTTGTGGTGGTTGATAGGTTCTCCAAAATGGCACATTTCATTCCATGCCACAAAACTCATGATGTTGTCCATATTGCAGACTTGTTTTTCAAAGAGGTGGTAAGACTACATAGTCTTCCAAGGAGTATAGTTTCTGATAGAGATACTAAATTTGTGGGGTATTTCTGGAGGAAATTGTGGAAAAAGTTGAGAACCGACTTGAAATTTAGTTCCACGCATTACCCACAAACTGACGGCCAAACAGAAGTGGTAAACAGAAGTCTGGGCAATTTGCTGAGATGTTTAGCTGGGGATAAGCCCAAGGGATGGGATTTGATTCTACCACAGGCAGAATTTGCTTATAATAACTCTATAAATAGGAGTACTGGAAAATCATCATTCCAAATTGTATATGGGAGTAGCCCAAGGACTGCACTAGAGTTGAGGAAGATAGAACAAGGGAAGAGGACAAGTGTTGAAGCAGAAGAATTTGCTGAACATATCAAGCATCTACATGAGGAGGTTCAGGCACACATTACCAAGATGAATCAAGAGTATAAAGCTAGGGCTGATCAAAGGAGAAAACATAAGGAATTCCAAGTAGGGGATCTAGTCATGGTGCACTTACGAAAAGAAAGATTTCCAGCTAGTACTTATAACAAGCTGAAAATGAAGAAATTTGGCCCCTGCAAAATTCTGAAGAAACATGACTCAGGAAATGCATATGAGGTGGAGCTGCCAGATGGTATTCACATTTCTCCCATTTTCAACATTGCAGATTTAATAGAGTATCATGATGATGGTGCAGATGAGGAGCTGGTGTTAGAGCCATGTCCAATTCTTGCTTCTAAGAAGGAGGAGATAGAAGACATTCTAGATCATCATGTGGGTAGGAGTACCAGAAATAGGCAGTATGAAGAGTATTTGGTCAAATGAAAAGGATGATCGATCGAGGACTCAACTTGGATTTCAGCAGCTAAGGTTTCCCATTTGGGATTTCCTCTACCATTCATAAAGTGATAGGGTCACTTTTCAATCTACCCTGGGTGTTTTATGCAAGAGCATCCAGAGGTATAAGGGCAATCTGTGTCACCCAAAAAAATATACTTAGACTTTGTTTCTGTTTCATGTGTTTTCATTTTTGGATACCCATTTGGGTCAAATAAAGGTTCCAACTCTCACAGTTCCACTATCAGTGTGTTAGAAAATCTTTAAAAAAATAGGAGCAAGTAATTGGGCCATCATTTTGGTAAACTAGAAGGTGTAAATTGGCCAAATGAATCTAATCATGATTTAGAGCATTCCAAAAAAAGAATCAGGTCAATAGGCCCCACAGTTTGAAAGTTATTGCAATTTTTTGAGTTTTGGAGACCTCTTAAGAATGCTTCAAAGTAAGGTTTGGGGCATTAAATGACCTTGAAAAGGGCTGAAAAATGGGGGATGAGTGAAGATGGTCCATAGGGCTATAGAGTGCTTCAAGAGCTTTCCAGAAATGTAAACGGTTCGTCAATCAGAGCTACGGTTCAAAAGTTATGCCTCCTGGAAGTTCGGTTATCATTTCTGGATTCTTCTAGATTTGCGCCAACTTCTACCACAGCTTCTAGAACCTTCTATTTGTTTGGTGCATGCCTAATAGCACTTTCTAGAATTTACTCCTAGTCCTTAACCCTCCGGGGTCTATTTAAGGAGATTTCTGGCATTGTAAAAGGCAATTCGAAGTTGAGTTTGAGAGGAGGTACTAAAAGGAGAAATTATCTCCAGATTTATGCTATTGTAAGCCCTTAGGGGATGTTTTGAAGTTTATTTTCTCTATACTATTTGTACTAGCTTATTTTCTCAGTTAATATAATTTCCCCTTTTTCGTTGTGTCCATTCTATTCTTGGGTTGTGTCCCCATCACAACTAATGATGGTAAATAAAGAATACCTCAGGCCCAAAGTGCATAAAGGCACATTTTTGTGTAAATGTTTTAGAATAAGAGACTTTTCAATTGGAAAAGAATCCTTGGATCAAAACCATTCTTTCCTCCATAATTTTAGTTTGTCAACTCCTCCCTATAGAATGTATGACCTAGAAAATTGGATGAGGAACACCCTAAAAGAAATTAGGAATTATGTGTTGCCAAGTACCAAATAATTACCATATGAAGACCTGATTCCCAATATTATAGCTGAAGGAGAGGCTACTAATAAATTAGCAAAGTTTTATTATGTTTTAAGGATAGAAAGGGAGATGGAGAAATCAAACCCAAATTTCAAGGGTTTTTATATGGATGTCCCTTATCCACAGAGAACAAGGAAAATGGTGAATGATCATGCTAAGATCATGGCACAAATGCATGAAAGAAAATTGGAGAAGAAGAAAGGGTAAATTCTAATAGCCTAGAACCAGATGTAACTTTGGAAATTAAAGAAGATGAGCCTATTGAAATATCATGGGTTACCAAGGGTAACAAAAGGAAAAAGATAGTCCATATATCTAAAAAGGTGAAAAAAGGACATTGTAGATCCTACTTGGAAGAAACCAATATTTTTCTTATTTGTGGCAGAGCTATATACAGGATAGTTTTAATGTAGCAAAGAATTCTTTGACTAGCTTAGAATTGGTAGTAGCAAGATTGGATGACAATATCATCCAAGCTCATTAATTCATATAGGACTATGAATTCATCAAATCAACTAAGTTTAAAAGTTTCCTCTACAAAATAAAATAGAGTGATCTGGTTTTGAAAATGAAGTTAGGAGAATCCTATGAAAATAAGAAAGAATTGGTTGACAAGCTTCATGTAGTGAGGTGATGACTCACGAAGAGACTAGAGACCTAGTATAGAGAAGTGCTATGCTTCTAGTGCCTAACTAGGCTCCAGAACAAGCTTTCATGCGTGACCAAATAAGAAGACAAGAGAATGCTATCTCTTATGAAGCATTTGAAGCTAATGGACTTTAGAGGGGATCATGACTTAACATTGATTCCAAGTCTCTAGCAGTGTGGAGCATGGCTTCTGCAACTAATAAGCTTGAGTTAATGGATGTGCAAAGCACATATCAAGGAAATATGATAGTCCAGACCATGTAGGGTGCCTCAACTATACACATCTCTAAGGAAATGAAACATTTCTCATTCATGAATGTGGCCAAAGTGGAGGAAATAGAGATAAGACTAGCTAGATCATTCCATGACTATATAGATGTTAGGAAACTTTATGAAGAAGAACTTAGATAAAGAAATGTCTATAAACATAGAATATATTAATTGGAAGCAAAAGATCAAGGATTAGAGGTAGAAGTTAAATCTTTCAAAGAGCAACTAACTAATGCAAAGTAGAATAAGGTAGAAGGCATGATCCAAGAGAAACAAGTCATGGTCACAATGGAAATGTCCACTCAATCTATAGAAGTAGAGTAGGAAGAAGTAGAGCCCGGAAGGATGAGCATTGATGCTCCATTGTCAAGCTGGTGAGGTAAGGACAACTATGCTGAAAAGAATGATAGGCCATAGAGTAGAAAATCTAAGAAACATATCTCAATAGGCTCATGCTCTTTTTATCTCTTTACATGATGTTAAGCATGTTTACAATGAAGCACTTGCATGGCTATCCACCACTTTTAATCTACAGGGTCCATATGTACAATTCTTAGAGAGGCTAATCATGTTGATGGTGAAGAATCCAGGTCTACCTAATAAAATTGTCACAATAAAAGAAGGCCTAGAAACAATGAGAGAACTAATAGGCTTCTTTACTAGAAAGTTGCAAATTATACAAGGTAAGATGAAAATATTATCACTGGGGATTGAACCCTACATTCCTCCAATTTGTGGTGTTGATAGTAAACTAAAGGACTATTAAGAATGGTTAGATTCTTTTAGTACAATGCTAACTCAAGTAGGCACAACATCAATTTTTGAAGATGATAGTGATCCTTTTTAGTAACTTAATTGATTAATTATTCAAGGTTGAAATAGGCTTGAATAAATTTTCATTAGAATCAAGGGCTATAATAGATGCTATGTGGAATAAGGTAAAAAAGAACTTAGATTAAGTTAAAGGCACCCACAAAAAGGGAGATATAATTTTGGGAAGTAGTTGGGGAAATCAAGGCTATCCCAACACGAAGTAGTTGAAGTACTATAATAGAATGGTAGAAGAAACAAAAAAGAGAAAAGTCAAGGAAATTGATAGATAGCAAAAGACAAACATAAATATGTTGCAATCCTTCCTATAAAATAATCTCTAAGATGTGGAGTGAGGGTCCAAAGTCTATATAATTTTGAGTGTTTATGCTATTTTACAGTCAGTCCAATTTTTGTGTCAATTGTATGTTGTTTCAAATTTGGAATTTGAGAATACAAATGAATCTTGAATGATAGTCTTGTCATGTCTTGAGTTATTCTTGAGTTTACACTAGTGATGTATTATTTTCAAAGAATATTAATACAAAGAGAGAGTTTTGAATATTGTGCCTCTAAATTATGTCTCATTTTCATATGCTTGTTATTTTGGGATTGAATGAATAAAGTTCATGTAATTTAATGTAGATGGGATAGGTTGTATGCTAATTTAGTTTTTCTTTTGATTCAAATAATTAAGTGAATGCTTCCATAAATTGATAGGGTTTCTAGTCATATGAGAGAAATATCATAAGAATGGAGTCTATGGTTAAAAAATAATGAATTTAATTGCAAGTCAATTAAATATGTCAATTGTTTACTAGTGTGACTCTATATAGTAATGGATAAGGCACTAATCATAAGTTGTGATGCAAATTGATGCAATTATCTAGTTACACGAAGCACATACAAATCAAAATCAAAATTTATTTTTCTATAATGAAGAGTTAAACTATTGGTCATTACTTACTTTTAATAGCTTTCCTTTGAGTTATAGTTAACTAGTGTGATTAAGGAGTCATTTATAAATACAAGAAGATTTTTGACCATCTCTTGCTATAGAGGATAGATCTGAAAAGAAGATTGTGAGTGAAGGTGTTTTTAAAAAAATAAGATCAAATAACTAGTCATTTCCATCCCTAAGGTGCATCCACCTTGGTCCTGCATAGCCTAAAGTGTAGAGAGTCTTTGTACTCTATTGAAGTTGGTCTATATATAAGATTAATCCTACTAAATATGGGATCTAGCTAGTCCTTAGGATTTTTTTTTTTAAATATCTTCTACATCTTAGTATTGGTGTAGAGAAACCTGGTAGTTTTAAATTGCCAAAAAAATGGTGATTCCATTGCAGAGTAGGATGCAATAAGACTTGTTGAAAGAAAAATAATATCTGGTATAAATTATATTTCTCAATCATGAATCTCAGCTATATTTTTCCCATCCAAGACACCAACAAAATGGTGACTTTGTTAGGGAGCTTTCTAAAGAAATCATGTCTAAACTATTGAGAACAATGGTGAAGAGTTGCATAAATACTATCATATGTCCATTCTTTCTTATGCTTGTGTTGGTATTTTCTCTTTTAAAGAGATAAACTTTGAAAATTTATAAAAATCTTAATACCACAAAATTCATATGATGTGTAATGTGCTTGCAAGTGCCTTATTTGTCACATAGAGTTACATTACTAAAGCATACAATATTCAAATTATCTGGGTTGGGTCCCTCTGTTAGATCTATTTTGAGAAATATTTTTCTTGCAAAATATTCTTTTCTTTTAGCCATTATAAAAGGTTTTTCTCCTTAGTGGTTGGTGACTCAGTCTTATGTTTTGTTAACTAGTGCTTATATTAAAGTGAAGAATGGATGATAGAAGGAATAATACAAGATCATATGTTAGAGAAAATGGAGATATCCCTTTGTATACAAAGTTACCAAAAGGTGGTAAAAAGAACTAGCTTAAAAAGAAAGGAGAAAGTAGTCATGTTTGGAAACCCAAAGATAACTTTTAGTCCCAGCCTATAGTTGAGAAATAAGTCTCATCCCATAGCTCAAAATCTAAAAGTACAAAGATTCTAGGAAATCTCTTTGTTACACCTTTTCATGAAGAACATCCCTATCAAGACAAGATAATGTCGTCTATGGGGGATACTGCTCTAGTGATCTAGGAGGAATAAATCAACATCCTAGACCTAGAAGTTTTTAGTCAAGTATCTCACCCTCGTCATATTCCTTTCATTGAAAGAAACCTTATTGATCTCAATGAACTTATATAATTAGAAGCAACAACCACAGATCATGATGACTTTCTTTATGAAGTAGTTTTCCTTAGAAAAAAAGGTTGCTAAAGAAGAGGCCAATGCATGTGTTTGGAAAAGGAGAAGGAACAAATTACTATGAATACTCTCATTGAGATAATTAACCTACTTAGGAGAATGAATGCTCTTTAGGAAAAAAACAAAAAGCTAGAAGAGAGATAATCTAAACTACACCCAATTTTATTTGGGGATAATGATGACTTGAGATTAAAAATTTGAGAGTAGGAGTGCCTTCATAAAGAGAATAAGGGGTCTATTATCTCACAAATCCAACCCTATAAACCTATTGAAATTGAGGTTATGGATTTAAATATGAAGAACCCTAATAAAATGAAGTAGAAGGTTATAGGGATACAAATAAATGAGCCCCAAGTTATTCCTAACAAATCTACAAGTCTTGTCATGTCAAAATTGGGCATAGACTTGGAGAAAGCAAAGAAGGAAAGAGAAGAGTTGGCCAAAGAGCTTGAGAAAGTAGAAAATGAGGTTCAAGCTATAGAGACCAAAAGGAAAATACAGTTTATTAAATCCAATTTTGCCTTAGCATCTTGGCCAAATTTGTCCTCACAAACCATGCCCTTTGTTCCAACTTGTGGACTAGCAGCGACTAGCCAAAACATATCTCAGTCATCCCTTGCCACATCTTCTACTATAAGTAGTCAAATACTTGTTTCTCAACAAATTCAGTAGACTCAAATACCTATACAAACCCAAGCTTCTAGAGCAAGTGCCTCAAATATTGTATGATTTTAGAGAAGACCCATTTATATGGAGAAGTATAAGGAAATGTCATTTATAGGAATTTCTCACTTTCCCCATCCTATTTTAAATGATCCAAGAGATAAGGTCAAAAATAATTTAGGCAATAATGCCATAACTAGTAAAGAGCAACTTAGAAAGTTTAGTGACATGCTTAATAATTATGAGGTAGAGCATGAGGATGTAGTAATGAACTCTTTTGTACATTCATTGACTTAAGATGTCAGGGATTGGTTTAGGAGATTTCCTGATGATAGTGTTGCTTCATGGAATGAATTGGAGGAACTCTTCAAAGAGCATTAAGGTGACAACACTAGTGTTGTTTTGTGTTGAATGATTTCAATAATATAAAAAAGAGCCCAAATGAGTCAACCTTTGATTTTAATGTAAGATTTCAAAAGGGAATGTACAAATTATTCCAAGTGATGAGATTAATAGAAGATGTGTGCCTCACAACTTACTTCAATGCATTTGATAGTAAGATGACCTATACTCTTAGAGATAAAAATCCTAAGACATTGAGAGATGCTTATAATATGGCAATAAATATTGGGAATAATAGATGATCTTCTAGCAAGTTGGGGAGAAGGGATGATCCAAATTTGTTTAATCCAAGGGGTAATAAGAAAGAAGGTAAGAAGCCTATTGTGGGTAAGAAACCTGAAGAGGATACAATGTAGGTAAAATTTAAGAAAGTTGCCTCCAAAAAAATATAAAAAACATTGGTGAATCTTTCATTATTTTGAAGAAATAAAATTATTTCTATTGGCAAATCTCTTAATTTTTTATTCTAAATATGGTTAATATTGGCAATTATTTTCGAATCATAATTTTTTTTGTATAAAATATTGACAAATCTCAATAATAATAGGAAGTTCATTAATCACCATGGAATATTACAAATCAAAATTGAACATTTTTTTACCTCATGGAATATTATGAGGATCATTACATATACTTTAAATCAATAGTGAAAACTAAATATTGGTGATATATCCCTAAATTAACTAATAATTATGATAATTATTGGTCAGTTCAATTTAGTTTCTCCAATAATATATTATATTAGGGTGACTCAAATATAATCATGCAACAAATATTTGAGTTAAATTTCTCAATAAAATAAGTTATTGAGCAATTTTAAATATTCTAGAACTAAATTTTATAAAACTATGGAAATTTAGGTTGTATCAAATCTTAAATTATTAGCCATATTACTAGCCCAAAAATTCTAAAATTAGCTAATTTGTGAATATTAGCCACTAAAAAAATACCTTGATACAATGGGTCAGGTCTTAAATCTACTAAAGAATATGAATCGAGCAACATACAATGTGAATAAGTCAAATACTAGTGAGAATCCTCCATTCAATAATAATTACAATAGGTATAATAGAATGCAAAATTTTCCCTATGCCACTCAATGGAAAGATGGAAAGCCTATTGTTCCTCTTGCTAAAAATATTGGTGAAAAGGGTACACTTGATCCTTTATAGAAAACATCTATCAATATGGTTGATGACCCTCAGTGGTGTATGATCTTTCAATTACCTTAGGTGCCAGAATATTGTGTTGTTTTTCTATTGATCAAGAAAAGAATAAAGAACAACCTAGCTATGATGGCGGTGTTGAATATTTTGGATACAATATGGTTGAGTCATATTATGATGATGATTTTGAATGTAATTATATTGATAGTGATGTTCATGATAGAAGACAATTCCATAATCCAACACATCAGAAAATCTTCTCAAATGAAGAGGATGATGAGGCCACAAATTGTAATATGGTGTCATCAAAAAATAAAGTGATCATAAGAATGCCTACTAAAGATGAAATTTATCAAATCAATGTAGACATGGTTTCTCAAATGTGAACAAGAGGTATGATACACAAGTCTAAAGGAAATAAGATGTTTGGTGTTTTTATCAAGAAGACTAATCCAAGGAAAATAGAGATCAATGAGCCAAAGGATAAGAACAATATCATGTTTTAAATTGTTAATAAAAAATGGGAAGCAAAGAAAGAAGATCTTGCAAAATGTCTTGAATTTCAAACTAATGATAGTAAGAAAGAAAGGGATCATTAGTAATCACTACTGTGAGTGAGAAATAAAAAAAATACGAACAATCCAAGTTCATCTAACAAGAAAAAGGAGATAAAAAATATGTCAATTGATAATTATACTACTCCTCCTATTGCTATGTTTTCATTATTGTCACAAATCATAGTAAAAGTTCCTCTGTTAGAGTTGTTAAGAATCCCTCAGCATAAGAAAAAAGCCATAGCATGGGCCAAGGGTGTGATAGTAAGATTAATCATGATTGTAATACTAATAAAGTCCCTACTGAGCTTGAGAGAAAATTAGAAATTGAAGTTATTGTGTCTCACATTTCACCTATGTATTTAGATGATTCAGTGAATCAACATCTAGGAATTCTTCCTAAGTATTATTGTCAATGGAAAACTTCAAAGAATGGTATCATTGACTCTAAAGCATCTAATATAATAATTAATTCCTTTTGAAGTAATAAAGGAGTTAGGACCATAGGTAGATACTCCTTAGGGTAGGTTTTGTGCTATGGAAAAAAGAGAAGTTATTGTCATAGGGACAATAAATGCAATGCCTTATAAATTACTTTCTTATCCTGAAAAGGAACAAACCATGAATGTGCTAGTTGTAGATATCCCACCTAAATATGGCATGTTACTATCTAGAAAATGGAGTGCAGTAATGGGGGGAAGTCTGCAATGTGATCTATTATATGTAACTTTTCAAATTGATAACAAGTTGGTGAAAGTGAATAGAGAGGCTAAGAGTATATACATGATGGAGAAAGAAATTGAAGATGCTACGACATGTTTTGTAGAAATTGATGTAAATTATTTTAGGGCTGAAGTTGTGGTATTAAATAAAGATAAAATCAAGGCACCCATTGCAAACGAAGCTGAGTCAAAAAAAAAAAGGGTGATCTGTGGATGATGTATTTTGATGGAGCTTGTTGCAAGGAAGGATCAAGAGAAGGTATTCTTTGATTTATCCTAACGGCCATACTTATAAGTTCTCATTTACTTTGAACTTTCCATGTACAAATAATATAGCAAAATATGATGCCTTATTGTTAGGATTTAGGGTAGCTCATAATCATGGTATAAGATATTTGCATGTTATAGGAGATTCAAAATTGATTGTTTCCCAAGTAAGGGAAGTGTATGTTTCTAAGAATAAAAGGATAGAGCAATATAAAAATGTTATTTGGGACATGATAGATATTTTTTATGCCTTTGGAATCACATGGAAGAATAAAAATAATAATAAGATGGCAGATCTATTGGCAAATACTACTATTAAGCCTAATGATGTAACCTTTGTTGGTCTATCAAAAATGGAGGTAAAAACCAGACCATCAATCCCTAACAATATCCAAAATTGGAAATTATTTGAAGAAGATAGAGATATAATAAGATTTCTAAATTGTGAAGACCAATTTTGCGGGTAGGAGATTGATTGTGCAGCTCTTGCAGAAACCATAGATGGCAAGGATACTATTTTTGGTGAGGAAATTGTTTAGTTAAAAACAAATAAAATTCTTAAGGATCTAGTTGTGTTAGAGACTATTTTTGATAATCATGACAAATTCAAGACAAGTGAAAAAGAGCATGATGAAAAGGACTTAGAGGAGGTAAACCTTGGAACTATAGAAACACCTAAGAAGGTGTATATAGGGAAGAAATTAGCCCCTAAAATCAAGAAAACTTTTCTTTAGTTATTGAGAAAATATAGACATGTGTTTTCCTAGTCTTATGATGGTTTAAAGGCCTATAGAGAGGATTTCTTTCAACATGAAGTCCCATTGAAAGAAGCAGCCAAACCTTTTAGAGAAAAATAGAGCCTTATTAATCCATCTATTACCAATTTTAATCACTGTGAAAATTGGTGGAACTATTGCTAGTTATTTCGATCTAGGTGGCTATGAAGAGAGATAGTGTATACATAAATGTAACTTCTAAGATGTTGCCCAATATTATATAGAAGCTATGGTGGTGGTCATGCCTACATTCTTTAAATAATTCATATTGTTGTGCATGCATGAGAGAGATACATAAAATCTTGGTCATACATCTTTTCTATTATATCCCTAAGTCATAATATTTTCTTATTGTATGAAAAATTTCCTTATGAATATTTCAAGTTTTGACGATGTGACAACCCTTCGTCTCCATGTCACTCATGTTTAACACTTAACCATAAAAGGGGTTGTGGAAGTGTGTAACAATTAGGATAGGAGTTAGTCACAATATCATAGCCAGTTCTACATTAAGAATAACTCGAGGGACCCATGATCTTCCTTGCCATCAAATCTTAGTTGATCAATGCTTGTCATTTTTTCACTTTTTGAAGATGTATGAGTTTTAATGAATATACGGAAGTGATAATTTTTCATGTAGACAAGGTGGGACCAGACTTAGTTGCATACTCCAAAAAAAGGAATGAGTCAAAATAGTTTGATAATTGGCAGTGTCTGGCTAGTTGAAGGTGTTGACTATTGATAAAGGAGGATGTTGAGTCAGAGTAGTGGGCCCAAAGATTTTAAAGTGAATACAATAATGGATAGGAACATTCATGACCATCAATCAAGAAAGGATCAATGATTGTTTCTTCCCTGGATTATGAAGATGCATGAAGTTTGACCAAACTGGAGAAGCAAGTGTGTGATGCATGTCATGGTGGGCTAGGTACATTTAAGTTTTCATTCATTGCATCATCACAAGGGTGATTTTTTAATGAATAGGCCAATTATAAATGCATCTTAGCTTTTTATTGATGTCACTCCAAAAAAATTCAAGTTCCAAGTCATGATGATGCGACAGTCAACAATTCTAGCAATCCAGCTATCACTCTATCACACAAGGTTAAAATAAATCCAAGTTCAAGGTTGCAATGGTGTGAATGATGATCATGTAGTTAAGCTTAGGGAAGTTATAGTGTTGCATGAGGTTATGGCTAAATGATGTTTCGATCTATGAAGCAACGAAAGATTTTATCGCATCATCGCATGGAGTTTAATGGAACCCAGGGCTTAGCCTGCGAGTGCATGAAATGATTTTTTCATAGCATCACATGGAGTTAAAGAGAAAATCCTAGTTTAGGATGTAAGGTGGTAAAATCCTATTGTCACACATTCACTAGGTTAAATGATGGGTTAAGAATTCAGGTTACAATGAAGAGACCAATAGTTAAGATGTTTTCATAGCTTTGCAAGTCAACAAAGTCAATGAAGGAATATAGTTGTGACCTTGCGATGGCATGAAACAACTAAGTTATGTAGCTATCCAAACATTGTGGGATAAAGAGTATTAGGGGCATTTTAGGTCACAAAGCTACGAACAAGGAATATTGAAGTAGTCAAGGGCATCACTAGTTATCAATCATGACCACCAGATTTTAGCACATTAATGGTTGGCATATTCCTTCTGAAATTGCATGATGTTTAGTCAAAGAGGGAATATGAGCACTTTCCATTTGTCTTGATGGGCCCAATTCTTATGAGACCCTCAGTCACAACATCATATAGTTAAAGAAGGATTCATATTTGACAATTGTAAAAGAGTGACATAGTTAAAGATACAAATATCACACCTTCACATGGTTAGAGGATTTTCAAGTCCAAACCAGGGTGAAAATATGAAAAGTAAAATTTTATGATGTCTCAAGGTCACTATGATCAATGATGTAAGGGGTTTTCAAGATGCAAAGTAGTGATCAAATAGAGAATGAAGTTGACATGGTTTCACATTGCCAAACAATTAATAAGGAAAATGAGTTGTGAAACTATGAATAGAAGCAATCATAGGTCACATAAGAGAAGAAAATATGGACAAGGTGGTAAAATTATTAAAAATTATAGGGCCACATGGCAAGTTTGATGGTCAATTCTAGTTGACTTAATGACATAGCTAATTTGGTATGGTTCCTAACATGGAATCAAGCAACTCTTTAATGGTGAATAGGTACTTGATTTCTCATTCTCCATGCTTGACAAATGCATATTTCCTTCCTCTACCATTTTGGTAGTCCATCTACCAGCCAGAGAAATTATTGTCACCATTTCTATCTCTTCAGTGCTCAATTTGCACATAAAGGTTGGATTTTCTACATGGGGATATGCATCTGATTAGATCTTTCTTAAATTCTTAGTTACTACTCTCATCTACAATCTCAGCTCCACTTAGTTGGAGTTTGAACTCAATGTAATCATTAGAGTTATGCCTGAGTTCCATCAAAGGTAGTTGTAAATGTGTTTTAGGGGTTCTAGCTTTTTTCAAAAAAAGTAGTTCTATCATGATCTCTTAGGAGTCCTTCATATTATTATTTTTGCACATTACTTTGTAACCATTTTGAGGATGTTGTTAAACTACCTTCAAAGCTCAAAATAAGGAATAGTTTAAAGGGTCCTTCTTATTTTCATCTTGTTGGGTAAGCCATTTATCTAATATAACATCTTATGAGTTATTCTTGAATCCTTGAGTTGTGTCTTAGTTTTATCCACAAGTGAGTTTTGGAATGTTTTTATAGGTTACTAGTCATGATTTTGTGCTTTATTAGGTGCATAACTATGAGTGTTATTGTTCCCCTTGGCACCTTGTTCAAAGCTTATCCTTGTGAAATATTTTATATATGAATATTCTAAAGATAAAGATTGTGTCGATATTTAACTATTCAAAAGAGTTTCATCATGTCAAGGCAACAATATCTTCACCTTAGCATTGGTGTCTCACCTTAACCTTAGGTCTTTATTCCAATACTCCTTCTACCCCTTTTCCTCCCAAGTTTAAACTTATGTCCAAAAAGAAAATAGGTGAAGCATTATAAACAACCAACCTATAACCTAGAGATTCATTCCTACCTTTGGTACACCCACTACCTCAAGAGTGTTTCCATGTTACTCAAAGTGACTAAATCTTAGGATCTAGTTGAAGTGCAACTTTTAGAGATAACACCAACTTTGGCACCAAAAATTCAAGAAGAATTAGTTAAGCTAAGAGATGCTAGAATTATTAAGCCAATTAGGCACTCTTCTTGGGTGTCAAATTTATTTCCTATGAGGAAAAAATGGTGATATTAGGCTTTGTGTTATTTTAGGAATGTGAACATATCATCATTAAAATATAATTATGGACTGCCAAATATGGAAGCCATGTTGTAGAGAGTTACTGGATCAGAATTGATGTCTATGATGGATGGCTTCTTAGGCTATAACCAAGTAGTTGTAAAAGAAACAAAATAGTATAGAACAACATTTACAACACCTTGGGGGACTTATGTTTATAGTAGAATGCCTTTGGTTTAACTAATGTTGGTGTCACTTTTCAAAGAGCAATGGATGTGGCCTTTGCTGATATTATTGATAAATTCTTAGTGGTATATCAAGATGACTTGATACCTATTCAAAGGATGAGAATGATCATTGTATGCACCTTGAAAAGGTACTTATCAAAGCTTTGAAGTTTGATATCTCTTTGAATCCTAGGAAGTATGCATTTGTTGTTACTAAGGGTAAATTATTAGGCCACTTGATTGGAAAGGAAGGAGTTAGAATAGATCTTGGAGGGGTTAAATCCATAGATAAGCTTCAAAATTTAAAAAAATGTAAAAGGAATTTAGTCATTCTTTGGGAAAATAAACTTTCTTAGAAGATTTGTCACAAATTTTGCTAAGATAAGTAGACCCATTTCTAAGATGCTAAAGAAAGGTTCAAAGATCAAATAGGATGAAGAACCAAGCATGGAATTTCATCAGATAGAGAAATAAATCAAAGATACTTCTATTTTGAAAGCCCTTAATTATTCCAAGCCCATATACATTTTCTCTTTTTCCTCATTCCATACTATTGCAACAGTTTTATTACAAAAGAATGAGGATGGATATGAGTAGGCCATAGCACTTTTCAATAAGTCTTTGCAAGTTGCTAAGTTAAAATTTGATATAAATGAGAAATATACCTATGCATTGGTCAAGGAAGTAAAATCATTTAGATGCTACTTGATGGGAGCTACTATAATTGCATTTGTTCCAAGTTTTGGAGTAAAAGACATCTTCTCACAACAAGAGGTTTCAAGAAGAAGACATAGGTGGAATAATAGAATCCAAGAGTTTGATATAGATATTCATATCACTAATTTGGTGAGAGGTCAAGGACTTTCCAATCTGATGATAGAAGCCAACCTTGAAGAAAATCAAATAAGTCAACTTGATGTTGATAATACAAACAAGCTATGTGATATGGATGTTTGTGATTGGTACTAGGACATTATATTCTACTTACAATACATGAAAAATTAACCAAGTTTGAATGATAAACAAAGAAGAAATTTAAATCTAAACACTATTAAATATGTCATTTTGAGTGGTTAGGTATGGTGAAGTATTGAAGGTGTGTTTCTGAAATGTGTTGATGAGAAACATGCATCACCAATTCTTGATGATATGCATCATGGAGTATGTAGAGGTCATTATATGGCTAATACAATAGCCCATAAGGTGATCAAAGCAATATTTTGGTGGCCTACTCTTTGTAAGGATGCATATAAGCTTGTGAAGAAGTGTGATGCATGTCAAAGGTTTAGTGGAAAATTGAAATTCTCTGGGAATCTACCATTAAAAATAGTAGAGGTGAAAGCACCTTTTTAGAAGTAGTGAATAGATTTTATAGGTGATTTTGCAAACAAATCAAGTGGAGTACATTCCTAGATACTAGTAGCTACTAATTATTTTAAAAAGTGGGTAGAGGCAATCCCTACCAAAAATCTACTAGTAAAGTGGTGATGGATTTTATTTTGAATAATATCATTATTAGATTTGGATGTCCAGAGAAAATAGTTTAAAAAAATGTAATGTGCTTTAGATCTAAAGAATACAATGTTTTTTGTGAAAAATATGGCATAACCAGATCTACCTCTTCCCCATACCATCCATAAGGAAATGGGCAGGCTAAATCAAGCAACAAAAGTTTACTAAAGATCATCAAGAGAATTTTAAAAGAAAACAAGAAAGCTTGGAATTCTAAATTTCCATTGGTACTCTGGGCTTACAAAGTAACAATAAAGAAAGCCATAGGTTGTGTACCTTTTGATTTGGTTTATGGAATACAAGCTAGATTACTGCAAAACAACTTAAGAAGTATGTACAATTTTATTCAGCATTATGATGATGATCTAATTGATGAGATGCAAATTAGAATGGATGATATTATGTCATTAGATGATACTAGAAAAGATGCTTTAGCCATAAATGAAAAGTTGCAAGTTCAAATCAAACACCTATTTGATAAGAAGGCAATATCAAGGAAGTTTCATCCTGAGGATATGGTACTATTATGGAATGTCATATTGGAAGACAAAGGTAAACATGGTAAATTTGGTCCCATCTAATTAGGCCCATATCTCATTCATGAGAATTGGGGTGAGGATTCTTATTTCATCAAACCTTCTTGAATTTCTAGTTCATGGACAATTCTTGAGAAAATACTTATGTTGAAGGTATTAAATTTCCAATAATAGTAGTTGGGTTTGTACATTGTGTAAATTCTTGTGTATATGTGTGCCCCTCTATATATATATTTTGTTTTAGTTGTGTGTGTTGCTCTCTCAGATTTGTCAAAGTTTATTGTCATGTGTGTGGCCTTCTTAACCCAAAAATTCTAAATTCTTGCATGGATATAGGTTTTCCGTCATCCCGAGATAGAGCCACTAATAGCCCTTATTTTTATTATGAATTTTTTTTTGGATATTTATTGTGCAAGTACCTTGAAATGTGTTGTATTGTTAGGGTCTATTCTATGTTTTTATCAATTTTCTAGTAAAAACCCTAAATTGTTAATTTTTTTCCCTAGCCCAGTTAAAGTTTTTTCCCTAGTGGGATATTTTGATATCCTAAGGATTATGTCTTTACCCTATCATGGAATTTTTTTTTTGAATTTGTGATCAATTTTAACCTGTATCCTAGTTTTTGTGTTATGTCCCCACTAGTGAGGACAATAGTTCCTGTAAAATCAATGTCAGAATTTATACAATAATAAAATATATTTTTCTATTCTACCCTCTATCCTAACTTAACCTTAAAAACATCTCTAGAATAGGTTTCCTAAGCCTTAGTTATTCAACCATATTTTCTAGAGTGCACCCCTTAAAGCTCACATATGCATATGTTGACACCATTGGAATATTTCTTCCATTGAAATTCCTCAAGCAGGTTGGTCAAATGGAGATAGTTCTCACATAGCAACAATATAGAGGTTATAACCATTAAGTGAGTTTGGCCAAAAATGCATTACACTCATCTCTAATACCAACCCTTTATATCCATTTCTACTATGTTAGTCAAACAAGTATTTAAACCTATGTCTAATACTAACATCAATAGTTTTCCATTTACTTCATCATATTTTCCAAGTGAGAATACATGCACCTCTGATACAGATACACAAAGGTATAACCTTTCTTTAATATAATACTTCTTAACCCTTTTCATTATCAAGCTATTTATACCTATAGTCCTTAATTAAAAGTATCACTAAATTTTGAATTATTTCAATTTATGATTTATTACATAATAAACTATTCCTATTACTCACAATATAACTTTCATACCCTTCATTTCTAACTATAGTCTTTATAATTGTAAGAATTTTCCTTAGGCAAAATTCACGTAAGACCAAGGAACTCAAGCACAAGTACAATAGTTGACCAAAAGAGTATGATTAGAATGATGATATGATATTCATTCAATGTGAAAGTACACTAGGAGTCTCTATATATAAAGGCCTCTTGAATGCTTCCAGAATGCCTAGGAATCAGCAACATGATAAGTTATAGAACTAGGTACATAAGCATGGGAGTAAGTGTGATGATTAGATGATAAGCCTACAAAGGTGTAGCATGCAAAATTATGTTTTAGACACCATGTGTTGAATTAGAGTTGCTTACTCCAGTTTTGTCAACATGACAACTCATAAGAGTATGAAAACTCCTAAGTGTCTCACCTAAGAAATAATAAAATAATACATAATAATAAAATAATGAATTAACCTAAGTAAACTTAAGTAAAGTTTAATAAGTAAATAATTATTTACACCAACTCCCCACCCGAATGCACTTAAGTTTACAAAAGCTAGGATAAAATACATGATGGGTCCCAGCTACTAGGCCATGTTAGGTACCCATGTATATAATGAAATGAAATCTCTCATAAAGCAAAGAAAGAGGGAAAACCTCATGGGAAAAACCCTCCCCCCAAAAAAGAGAGATGAAAAATAAGATGCATGGATGGATGGAGTAATCAAGACCCCCCCCCCCCCATTATGACATACATCAAGTATATACAATAGAGAAGTATGAGAAGAGCACAATCCCAAAGAAGGAAAAGGTCCCCCCACAAAAGAGAAGAAGAAAGGAAACAAGGTAGTCCCCCCGTAATGTAGAGTATCAATCAATGATAGCTACTCCAATATAGAATTTGATCTAGCACTATTGAATAGTGTTCCTCCCCTTTCGAAGAAAAAATATTATAGGTACATAAGAGATGCTTCCCCTATTTTGATACTGTCCCTATTTTGATACTGATTGTCACCCCTTCCAATACTACTAAAAAAGAGCAGTGCCAGATCTAGCAAGGATGGATGTAGAACCTATCCCAAAGAACCTACTATGTCCTAAAATGATAAAAAGACCTTCTATAACTACTGTACATAAGGATCCACAACCATATCAACCTGTGAAGATCAATCATGTACAAAATGGACATGAGGGTCAAAGTGAGCCCTCACAAAAACTAAAGAAGGATCTTCTTCATCAAAGAGAAGATGTATAACATCAATGATGTCTCCCAAATCTACTATATATGACTCCACAAATAAACCTAAAATATCTATCAAGATGTCATCCACTAATACTGGAGTTGGAAGACTAGGTGTACCCAACTATTTTGGACCTATCACTATGGTAATACATGCATGTGGAATGTGCTAATGTCATGACCTCTCCCTACATCTATCAATAGGATCCCACATATCTAAATCTATTGAATCACTATCACTGGTGTCACTATTAGTTTCCATAATGTATGAAGTGCAGAGAGGACTAGAGGATAAGCTAGGTGAACTTTCCTCAAAGTGTACATTCCTATCTATGAAGATCTCATGTGTCTCAAGATCCATAACTCTATATGCCTTAACACTATCTTCATATCTAATCAAGGTACAAGGCCTAGGTGGTGGTACCTTGCAGCCCCTAGAAGATATTTTTACCCATGTTGGACAACCAAAGAGTCCAAAGTGTTTCACAACTGGTTTTCTATCGAACCATGCCTCAAGAATATTCTTTCCATGTAAGTCATTATGAGGAGACCTATAAAGTATGTGATTGGCACTGCTTATAGCTTTGACTTCAAGTGTAGGATCAAGAAACTTGGCTTGTATCATGGAACTTGCCATAGACTCAAGAGTTCATAACCTCAATGCTACAAAATCTATCTTGTGCAGACTAAATGCTAGTGGATTCTGAAGATCAATACCCTCAAGTTTGCAAAAGTCTTTAAGTTTTGTGTTCACATATCTTCTTTCATTATCCATCCAATGAACTTTGATGGATTTCCTTGATTGCATTTCAACATGAGTCTTGAAGGCTAGAAACTTGTCCAGCACTTCATTCTTATGAAGAAGAAAGTAGGTCCATGTGTAGTGTGAAAAGTAATCAATGAAAGTGAGTATGTAGTGACCCTGGCTGATTGATGTCACTACAAAAGGACTTGTTAGTACCATGTGAATCAACTGAAGAACAACTGATGCTCTTGAAGACTTCCCTTTAGTTAATTTCTCCTCTAGATGCATATCTATTGAACATGTTGAACATTCACCCTTAGAAAAGTTGATTGTAGGTAGACCTTTGACCATGTTGTTTGGGAAAAGTTGTTGAAGATAGCAGAAGGCTAGATGGCCATACAGCTCATGCCTTAATTTGATTTGTGGATTGGATTGAGTCAACAAAGCATGTGAAGGAGACTTAGCCACAAAGTGGGAGAAAGAATACAACCTTGTGTCATGATTAACTTTCCCCATTGCAACCAATGAATCATCTTTGAGAGTGCACACCATTACTAAATCTAGAAAGAACTCAACTTTATTGCCATCTCCAAGGTGAGTGATTTGGTAAATTGAAAGGAGATTAGAGCTTAGGTTAGGAACATATAGAACATCTTTGAATTCCCCATTTTCCATCTCCATGTGTCCTTTCCCTTCAACTTCCATTTTTGTATTATCTCCTACAAAGATGTGTAGTACCTTAGATTGCTTCAATGAAGAAAAATCTCCTTTTGAAGAACCCATATGATATGAGTCCATTCGACTAAAGAACTTGAGTTTTCCATAAGTGCTTTCCCTTTGCCCTTTAAATTTGAATATGGGGATCCTTTCTCCTTATAAAAATTAAGCAATGTAACTTTGTGTTTCTTTATGATGTTCATTAGCTCATCATCTTTTTATGATAACACTCATGTTCATCATTTCCCAACTTCTTGCAATAAGCACACTTTTTCTTCTCCTTGTTATTGCCCCCCTTCTTATTTGAATTTAAGGAAGAATTTCCTTGTTGATTTTATGGTGCTATTGTCTTTTTTGTATACTCTTGTGAGTTATTTTCCCACTTCTTCTTCTTTCCCTTTCCTTCATTTGAAGTTTGAGAACTCTCATTATTGGCTACCAATGCCTTAGACTTGGATGACTGGAGAATCCCCATTGATTACAACTTCTTTTCTTCTTCATCCAATAGCTTAGCATAATGATCAAAAGTGAGTTTCTTATAGGAAACCCCTAATGTAGCCTTTGTGGTGTTGTAAGAAAAAAAAAATGTGGAGTACTCAGATAGCAGCTTATAATGAATGAGATGGATTAACCTGTCATCTTTAATAGGACTCCCACAATCATCAAGTTTCTTTCTTGATTCATTCACCTTTATGATGAAATCTTGTATAGAATCAAATGCCTTTGGATCTAAGGAGATAAGCTCATCTTCAATTTTGTAAACATCCTCCTCAGAGACTTTACCATATAGGTTTTTGAGGGTATCCCAAGCTTCATTGGATATATGAGACATCTGGATCTGATAGATGATCTTGTCTTGAACCCCAAAACAAATATCACCTAAGGCTTTCCTATCTATTTTTTCCCAAGTAGAGATTTCACTTCTAGATACTTGATCACCTATTGGTTTAGGGAGGGTACCATCTACATATTGAGAAACTCCATTATGCATTAAATGACACCACATTTTATGTAGCATAGTTATGTGGTGTTAATTTTGGAAACTTAAAATTTCCCATGATACAAGAAATGAAAGAAAAAAACAAGAAAAAAGGAATACAACACCATGAAACACCCTTTTTTCACTCAATCAAGAAACCCCCCAAAAAAGATGATTTTTTACACTTTATATGTAGTGCATTTACAATAGCCACTTGCCAATTTTTGCCTTAGTGGACTTCTAATTTTTCCTTTTTACAACCTGCTTTTGGAGTTCAAAACTAAAACATTACAATGTATCTCAGATATACAACAATTTTGAAGTTATTCAAAGCATTACAATGCATAAAAGGACCTAATTCTGAAAGTGATACTTTTATTCACACAACCCTACAATCTAATTATAGATCTAGAAAGTAGAAAAAAAATGCACTTTTAGAAAAAATGGAACCTGATTTCAAGTCTAGATGAGCCCGTATGGAGTAACTAAAGTTGCAAAGTGTTGGATTGACATGTACAGTCACAAGAAGATGCAATTACTAACAAATCCATGCACCAAAACTAGAAAAGAATTGCACCACTAAAAATTTAAGAAATTCTAGCCAAAAAAAAAAAAAAAATTGCACCAATCTAGAGCTTGGATGACTAAGATATGGCCTCCCAAAGTTGGATTGTCAAATAAAAAATCAATCTGGATAGGGGTTTGCTCAGCAAAAGATAATGTTAAATCTGATAGTTAAAGGTCCATCATAGCAGTTCTATTTTTCCTTCAAATGATCATCAAATTTAAGATAGTGGACTATTGATGTAAGCAAAAAATTGGCTACCTAGCTAATGTGGCAGATGATGTTAGGATGACATCAACATGTACAAAATAGTATGGTGGCTGATGTGTCAAATAAGTTAGATCTGTACCAATGTGGAGGGTCTTGGCAATGACATGGCATGTTCCTACTATGCACTGACTAGGACTCCACATGTCATATGCAGAGTGGACTACGTGGAGGGTTGGTGAGTAGAGCAGGTGTCCATGTGTCACAAACTTTGTGGCTATTATTGCATCGTGTGGCAAATTGTATTGCCAGCACATAGAATAATAGTGATGGAATTTAGAAAAGCTATCATTGAGAGTAATTAATGTCTATCAGACTTTGTGGTTTTAGTCCCACATTGATGCGGACTATTCACAAATTTTTGTTTAAAAAGAATGAACACCACCACTTAAACCAAAGAGCATGGCTGAGCCACCAGATGGTTGAAACACTTGTCACCAATTCTTTAAATAGAGGCTACCTATTGATGTCGATTTATGGTGATGCTCACCAAATTTGTGTTGCCAGCCCACAAAAATTATTTAAATGGAAATTGGGACCTCTAATTAGTTGAAATATTCTATGGAAAGAATATTTCGCACAATGCCAGGGTATCACTACCTAGTACCTGCAAAAAAAAAATCTCTACAGGCTCTACTGGGCAAAAAATTTCTTAAAATTTCCAAAACTTCAAAAATATTTGTAGAGACAAAATAATTGCAGATCTAAACAAAATAATTACGTAGATTTAATAGATCATACCAAATTTGCAAACCAGGGCCTTCAGGAGCTAGTTTGCAAAAAAAGAAAATTGCCTCAAAATTGATTTTGGCCTAATATGGGTGAATTTATAGCTGATTTTCACCAAATTGATGTTCTGGACATAATGGCGTGGTCTATTTTGGCTCTAGAAACTTCGAATTTCTACAAATTCTTTGGATCTAGGTTGAGGTGTGGAGGCAAGAATGGTCTCAAATGGCTATGTGAAGAGAATCTCCCTTAGCTCTGATACCATGCAAGAATTTTCCTTAGGAAAAAATTCACTCAAGACCAAGGAACTCAAGCACAAGCACAATAGTAGACCAAAAGAGTATGATCAAAATGACAATATGATATTCATTCAATGTGAAAATACACTAGGGGTGCATGTATATAAAGGCCTCTAGAATGTTTCTAGAATGACTAGGAATTAGCAACATGATAAGTCATACAACTATGCACATGTCCACCAATTGTGGATTATCCTCCATTAAGCATAGGAGTAAGTGCAATGATGAGAGGATAAGCCTACAAAGGTGTAGCATGCAAAATTATGTTGTAGACACCACATGCTAAATTAGGAGTGCGAATAATTGTGTTGTCTATATGACAACTTAGCTAATTATGCAAACTCCAGTGTTGTAGACACCATATGTTGAATTAAAGTTGCTTACTCTAGTGTTATCAACATGATAACTCATAAGAGTACGCAAACTCCTAAGTGCCTCAGCTAAGAAATAATAAAATAATGCATAATAATAAGATAATGCTTTAACCTAAGTAAACTTATGTAAAGTGTAATAAGTAAATACTTATTTACACCAAAAATAATAATAATAACATAAATAATCACAAATTTCATATTTCATTATAATTTCGTATAATATGTTAAGCATTGAAAGGAACCTTACAAAGTAATAAATAAAAATATTACAAAAAAAAACCTCATTATTGACCTCCTATAATTTTGGGCCTTGTATGTTCCTCCAACCTTATTCGGTGGGCCCCTTCTTATATATGCTCTTCCTTGTAAAATTCAATTCCCCTTTGTCATGTGAATAATTGTAAATAACTTAGGAAATGTAATTAATGTTTTTTTGTCATTTTCTCTTTCTTAATTAAACCTCATCCCTTTTGTTTATCAATCTACTCCCTCTATTGATGGGTCAGTCTTCCATGGTAGAAAAAGTATACTCTTCCCTTTTTAAGTTCCTTCCATGGGCAGGAATACTTATGTATTCATGTTAGTGCTAATATGACATTAACTTGACCAGTCAAATCAAAGAATTTAAAAGTTTATATGCAACTTACAATGTGTATATCTATTTTTCATTTTTTCTTATTTTATAAATAACATTTTGTGCTCATTCTATTGGTTCATACTATTTTTGGTAGGGAGAAAATCAATTTTCCTTAATAAAAATTCACATATTTTTTCCAACAACAATGATGTCATGCATTAATGATAGCTTTATCTTTTTCATAATTGTGACAAATTGATTAGAGTTTCCAAAAAGTAATTATTTTATCTTCCACCTTACTACCTAAGACATAAATGCATGTCTAATGAACAATAATAACTAAATAATTTTTCTTACCAAAGATTGTAAATATATCAGCCTATTATTTTTAACATCTTGTGAGTTTAAGTTTACTTAAAGACTAATTATCGTATCATTTTAAAATACATTTATTTAATTTTTTCTTCACAATAATTTAAAATTATTTTATTCTAATTTTAAAATTAAATTTTTATTCTAAATTATAAATTAATTAATTAATAAAAAAATATTTTTTAAGAATATAATTTTGTATGTGCAGGATCATGGTCAACCAAACTATGCTCTTAAGTGGCAATAAAAAAACAGAAAATTAGGGTTATGTCAATTTGACATGCAATTTTCTACTTGTTATTAACTTTATATAAAAAAGTTGAGAGAAAAGAATCTCTACCAAATTGAATTTAGCTTCTATACTGCTAGGACTTATCTCAAAAAAAAAAAATTTGATTAGTCAAAATTTTGAATTTTAATGCAATATTACAAAAATTTTAGAACAAAAATAAGAAGTAGATGTATGTCTGACCACCTTAATCAAAATCATATGATAATATTTTTTAATAACATTCTAGATGTGTGACACATATTTTTGGGTATTTTTATTCTAAATAAATAATAAATAATTAATTTTTGACTTTATTATTTTTGGAATAGAAAACTCTTGTGTCTGACCACCTTAATTAATTCAAAACTCTACAAAATTCAAGTTTTCATTTTTTTCCCTTATAGTAGAAGAAACATAGAATGTGATGCATCTTTTGGATTTAAAAAATGTTGTACCATTCGAAAGTTATAGTTGTTTTTCAAGTAGTGTGTTAGTCAGCACTTTATATGTAACTCCATTAGAAAATAAGTAATAATTGATGTTTTTTCAAGTTTGACATGTCTCTACTATCCTGCTCTTTCTCATCTTGATGATGGATCATGTAGTATGATCCGAAACATTGATGGTAAAAAAACACACAATCAAATCTAGAAAACTTCTTATTTACAAATGGATTGTGGAAATTTGATGATGTTAAGTAATAATTACTTACTAAACTCATAATTGACAAACCTTACATTTATGGAAATATAAGAACATTCTTAAGAAACCCTTTTCATTTCATCAAATTTTGGTTTAAGAAAAGTCGTCAGCTACATGTTTGAAGTAAAAATCACATAAAAACAAGCCAAAAGCACATTTTTAGGATTTTTTAAAGTTGACCATATATGTTTGTTATCAAAAGATATAGAAGACCTTATAAATATATTAATTGGTTTCATTTAGTATCAGGGTGGATGGGAAAAAAGTTGGAATATATTTTGAAATGGTTTGAGATATTTCAAAACTACAGATTTTTCGATTGCCACTTTTTGGCACACCATGATCTTGCACTTACCCAATTATTTGATAAATTTTTACCAAAAATATTTATAAATTTTGTTACAAAAAAATTAAATTTAGTTTTTAATGTTTTATAATTTCTATTTTAAATATATTTATTAGTTTTACATTGTCCCTTACTTTTTTCAATCATAAAATGCTAACTTTTTTGCATTATGTTTAACTAGCTATTTTTTCCAATCTTGTTTAAAATATGAATTTGCTTATCATTTAGATATATTCCTCCTTCCTTTTCTCTCTATATTCTTTTATACCACTCTCCCTTATAGTCACATCTCTTGAGCCTTGAATTGTTTGATGATTGATTCATTTATTTTGGTTATTATTAATTTTTAATTGATTCATGTCATCACTTAGATGGTAGTGATATTTATTATTTTTATAATGATCATTTTGTAATTAATTTTAATATTATTTATATTATATATTGTTGAATCGTCATTTATATTTTGACTTTAGAATATATATATATATATATATATATATATATATATATATATATATATATATATATATATATATAAATATAATTATCATTATATATTTGTATTCTAATTATTATAAACTAATATCAAATTTTCAATATCAGAGGGGGTGTTACATTTTTTGTTCAAGTGGGAGATCATATGTCATTTTCATATTTTCCATCTTTCATTATGATCTTCCAAACGGGGGTTTAGCATCTACTTATAAGCCTAGGTTTTCCTTCTCTTGATGATACAAAGTAAAGGCTAACGAAGGATCGTAATGGTAAAGTGTTGATGTTCCAATCATATGATATCCCATATAATCATAGCATTGCAGGTGTGTGTTTTGAAGTTTTTGATCTTACAATAATGAAAGACATAGGAGCATAAAGTCTCAAAAGGGAATTCTTGACCATACAAAGGAAGGAGGATCATGAGATGGTAAGACATAAAATACAAAGGTTGTGAAGGGTTATGATCTTATGATAAATGGAAGATCATGTAAGCGTAAGTGTTCCTACAAAGACTTTTGAAGCTAAGAAAGTGAGGGGATTGTAATATCATAAGAAAGGAAATGTGTCAGAATAGGTTCCAAATGGCATGTTTTTGTTGGTAGTAGATGTAATTTCTAACAAAGGACCATCATTTTCTTGACACCATCTAATTTTGTAGGATCAACAATTGTTTCTTTCCCACATTCTAAATTTGTGTGGTGTTTAACCAAAGTGAGAAAGTGACATGATGACACATGGTTAAATTGGGCCTAGATGCATGATCATAAAGAATTTGAGACATGTGGAAATTGAATCTTCTAAAGATATGAAGAACAATAGATCATGAGATCACAGGAGCAAACATTAAAGGTTTCCAAAGCCACAAAATGCTAGTGAGTGTATGGTCATAAACATTAAAATAAAGTGAATCTAAGAGCCTCCAAAGTTATGATAAAGGGGAAATAAAAACCAATGTATGGTCAAGAGTTAGAGACAATAGTTAAAGGAAAGGTTACAAAGTTACAACAAAAGCCAGTTGACTATGATCGAGAGATTGTAAGAAAAGAAAAGAGAAAGTCTGATGCTACACAAAGCTATGGTTGTATAATCATAAGACTTAAAGTAAGATAAATATTAGGGTTTCCAAAGATACACTGAGGAAATTCTATAGCTATACATATGATCAAGAGGTAAAAGTAGTGGTTAAGAGATAACTTTTGAAGTTACTGTTGTCACAAAAGTTTGCACCTTTTCCTAAAGTTTGACCCAAAGGAAACATTGTGAAACATGGAAACAATCTCCAAGTTATGGGACTTGAATAATAAGATTGATTATCCAAAGAAGGCCAACTTCCTCACTATTAGGGTGCACCTAACTACTTCTTTGAAGGAAAAGGGAGAAGGAAATGCATAAAAATAAAACTACATAATCTAATCTAAAGGGGAGATACAGCAAAATACTATGTTCAATATTATCTCTGCCTAGAAATGCATAGTTCATCAATATAATCTCAAAATACATATATTCAATCCTTGCTTAAATTAACAACCATACAAAGATCATAGACCAATAAGATGGTATAAGGAAGGAGCTTCTTATAATCATATTGTTGAAGAATGGAGGCAATACATCAATATAAGGAAAGAAGATATTGCACAATATATTAATGAAGAAAGAGGTACAATAGAGAAATACATTCATTCAAAGGCAAAAGGAAATTATAGTATCAGAGCATGCAATACAATTGCTATAGAATCATAGAAAAGACTAACCCTTGGAAGGCTTACAAAATTTTCCTTTATAGCTCAAGCACAGCTAAGAAAACTTCTCCTGAAAGCCACCACTCAACTACTACCTTCAAGTCGTAAAGAACAATCACTATAGATCTAAGGAAGATTTGATCAAGTGCATGTCCAAATGCAAGAAATCTGATCTTTATGTGTAACTTGATCCTTAAAGAGATAGAAATGACAACCACAACTACTATGATTGGGTAAATGGATAACCATGGAGGTGGTAGCAAGAAATCTGCTTTCATCAGGCACAGAGAACACTCAAAATAGTACTTGCAAGTGATCAAGGATCTATTTTCCATTAAAGAGATTCCTAATTCCATGTTTGTGACTATGACAAGTCAATTGTGTCATCATTCAATAGAAAACATCAGGCAACTTGTCATGTGGTCCTATAACCTTTAAGAAATATGCCAACTTGCCTAGCTTATCTAACTATTTTTTGACTTGTGTCTGCTCTTGTTCATGGCTTCACAACTCATTTCCCTCACTAATTGTTTAGCCATGAAAAAATATGACCACTTCATCTCATGCCTTTATCACTACTTCATAGCTTGAAAATTATTTATCCCTTTGACTATTGCAACCTTGAAAACATCATAGATTTGACTACTTTACACCTTCGCAATAGTTAGGACCTAACACTTCCTTAACATTGCAACATTGTGAACACTACCATGGATGATTGCTATCACACTTTGCAACTTTGCAACTTAAATTTTTATTTCAACTTAGACCCTTGTGATGGTGCAATCACTATTCCTTTTACTGTTAAATGCCCCCTTATGTCTGCCAACTTGAAAACCTTTCTCATGGCTTAACCATGAAAAATGATGATCAACTGATTGTGTTATTTTGGCCCTTTATCACTACTTCAAAACCTAAACTTCCTTAACTATATTACCACCTGTGATGTTGCAAAGACCATTTAATCTAACTACTTCCTTGAATCATAACTTCATAACTAGAACTCATAACCATAGAGGGGGCCTTGTAAACATGAGACTGGCTCTTAACTACTTAATATCTTTTGTTCAAAGCTTTGTGGCCTAAACCATGGATTAGCCTTCACCATGTACAACATTATGACTATCCTGAACTTAACTACATGATCACCATTCACACCATCATAGCCTTAACCTTGGGTTTCCCTTAACCATGTGTGATGATGCAAAACACTGAAATTGACTGTGGCTATTTGACTTTCAGTTCACAACTAGAAGCCTAGAGCTCATTTCCATGGAGTGTTATTGATTAGATTTGTCTATTTTTTTTGACAAACAAGTCCTTCAAAAATTGATTGTATTAGCTACCAACCCTTGTGATGATGCAATAAAGAGACATTTCTGAGCCAAAACTAGTTTGTGATGTTTCAACTAACTACTTTTGCTCCTTTGCAACATGAAATTGAATGCTAGCACTAATAGCTAAAAAGTTGCACCAATGATTATCTTAACTACATCACACCTTCTTAACCCATCTGATGATTAAATCTTAAACTAAAGTGATAGGGCGATAAAAGAGGATTGCATTATCTCAACTTGAAATATTCATAAGGATATGACATACAATATGAAAAATTTGAAGACTTAGGAATATAATGAAGTAATCAAAGTTTTATGTATCCATTTTATGCTTGCATGGCAATAAATAAATAATTCAAGAATAGTTGCATGGCTACCACCCTAGGTTAACCTGAAGACTGGAAACATTGGAATAAACAAGGGTGTGTTAAAATGGCTAACATTCCTAGTGACTTAGAGGGGATGCTTGCACACTAAGCATGGACTAGTGGCCTTAAGTAATTTGTTGGGCTATGGAGTCATAAAAAATGAAACCTTCTCTACAAACAACCATAAAACTATAACCATCAAAAATTCAAACCCTTCTATTTCATAGACAAATAGCTTGTGCTTGTGGAATTCTTGGAAAATTGGAACCTACTCTATTATGTATAGAAACCTTAGCCTTTTGTACAAGTAAGGCTTAAGGTAAATTCCATTGACTGGAATTGGTAAGATATCACCATCAGGCTTGGATAACTAAAAACCATTAGCCTCCTTATAGTAGGTGATAACATATGGACCACTCCACAAAGCATCAAACTTGGGATGTCTATCTAGCTTAGCTCTATCTACATCCCACTTGAGAACAAGGTCTCCCTCTTTGAAGATCCTAGCTTTAGCCTTTGTATCAAAACTCTTTTTTACCTATTGTTGATATGTCTCAAGTGTCTACATAGCCTATTGTATTTTTTCTTCTAGTTGCATTAATTTTTCCATCTTGACTATTGACGAGACCAAAATTTGCTTTTATTTTATGATAGTTTTAAGATACTTTATTGATACTCTATTTTATCTTTGTCAAAACATTTTTGGACCTATGTTTACCGAACCTATGATAAACCTATGTATAGAAACTATGCCATCTTTTGCTAATATTATATATAGTATGCACTATTTCATATAGTTATCAAAATGCATTTTCTTATATTTGAATTTAATTTGATAAATGTTTATATTGAAACTAACCTATTAACAAAGACTAAAAGATGATTGGAGGAATTCAAAAGTTAAAGCACCAACAACATTCAAGGAGAAGAGAATGCTAATGAGTAGCCATGGTGAATGAAAGTTGCAATGGTTCCAAAAGACATGGCAGCGAGTAAGGAGGAGCTATGAAGACTTATTACCTTCTCTACATTTATTCTTTGGCAAGTAGATGTTCAAACTTTATTCTTCCCACCTTAAGCCATTATTCCCTCTTCCTCCTTTAGTTGTTATCCTCCTATTTTCTCTCTTGCAGATTTACAGCTAGGTCATTTACTTTTCTATTATGGAATAAGTGTTGATTTCCTATATATGTAGGAATCAACCCAAGTGTGTTAAGTTTTTAAACCAGTTATAAGAAATAGTTTAAGAGAATAGACTATTAACTTTTGCAGTTGTGTTTTTATAGTTCTATTTTATGTAATGAATTTTTGAAATCTAATGAAATAGTTTTTGGCTTCTATCTTGTGTTAGTATATTAGTGAAGCTAACCAAGGAGGCCCACTTGGAAGGTGGATTAGATTAGGATAGAATAGATTTACTTCCAAGCATTCTTAGTTTCATAATCAAAAGTTGTAAGTTCCTTCCTATAGCATCACACTTTGCGAATGTTCTTGCATCATATGTGATAACAGTTATTGTGGATGAACTGAGTTGGAATATTTGTTATCCTTTCATTTTATTTCCAGCATTCATAGATTTAAGTGTGTTAGTTTCCTACAACAATAGTGTAAGTTCTTTTTCTTGCATTTTACTTTTCTATAGCATAATCTTAGTGACTAATTAAGAGACCTAGTGCACATATTGTGCCAACCATTTCAAGTATATGTCCATGGGTTAACAAGATTAAATGCACCTCATAGCAAGAAAAATAGTCCTTAGTTTAAATATATTATTCCTAAGCATGGCCTAGAGCAGGACTATGATACACCTATTGTGAGGAAGATCATTTTTGGCATCATTGCTGAGGATGGTGTCAAGCTAGGAGCATTTTTGAGTCATAGTTCTTAGATAAAGTTTTTTTTTAGAAATCTCCAGTTTGAAGTTTCTTTCACCAGTGTGAAAAGCTTAATTTCATGCATCGAAGAGGAAGACAACGAGACGAATATGGTAGATTTCTTCCATGGGAGTCTATTAATTTGAATGAAGAAATTGAAGAAGAAGAAGTTGAGTTACATTTTGAAGATGCAAGCCCTATTTTTCCCACAACATCATCATCAAGAGTTGAACCAATAGATGTAAGCAATCTTCAACCCTTCACTAAAGTCTTGGCTAGTTTTCTTGATAACACTGCTCCAAATCCACTAGTTTTTAATCATTTAGTATCCAATGTTCCTTTTTAGTAGCAACCTCATAATATGATACCTCCAGTCATGGCACAACCTACTTTTGTATTGCCTCTTCCAAGTCTTGTGATAATCTTAAGAACATACCTTCCACTACTCTTCCAAAGTTCTATGGCCTTGCAACTGAAGACCCTGATACTTTCTTGTTTGAATTTGATATCCTTTATCATAGTTTTGACTACAAAACTGATTCCCATAAGCTAAAACTATTTCCAACAACCTTGAAAGAATTAGCTCTATGATGATTCATGGGCTTAAGAGCCAATGTAGTAAGAAGTTGGGATGAGATGCAAGCTCTGTTTCTAGATAAATATAAAGAATATTGCAAAGTATCTGGTTCAAGAGGGGATGATATCTTTAGGATATCATAGAAGGAGGAAGAAACATTGGAAGATTATGTTTCACATTTCTCATATACACTACAAAAGAACCCTTAGCACACTTTGTCTGAAGATTCACAAAAGCTAGTTTTTTTAAGAGTTGTAAATGATGACTGTTTACAAGCATTGGACATGATGATTGGTGGCGATGTATATCAAGATTATTTGGATGATCTCAAGAAGATTTTTTAGAACTATTCAAGTTCAACCATGAAGAAAGGCTGAGGATCTCATTCCATAGTCACTAAAGGAATCAGTCAAGGCATTTCAAAGCTTGAGATATCTAACCTATTGTTAGATTTCAAAAAAGATATCATCAATGATGTCATTACACATGTAGACACTATTTCTACAAAGAAGAAGCAAGCCAAAGTTGAGTTACAAATAGCTGAATACTACCCTCATTACCAAAAGCAGAAGAAGGATTTCCAATGTAAACTGGTCACAAGCCTAGAGAACCAACATCTTCCAACTGAGTACATCAAGATAGATGGAGATGATGAGTAAGTATTCTTTATTGCTCAATGCTGACCATGGGCCCAACATCAAGGTATGCCTTAGCACCCCTTGCAAAATTCAAATTCATATGGTAATAAATGGCAAAACCATAATTCCCGAGGTCCTCCACAAAATCAACCCAATTGGAACAATGCTAGGAAAAGCAATTAGCAACAATCCCAATGGCCTCAGAATTCCCACCCACCTTGGCCTAACCAACAGAGTAACCAATGGAAGAACCAAATAGAACTATTCGTAAAACTAGCATAACCAATGGCAACAACCCCAAGGGAATTGGCAGTCTACAAATCAGTGGAGGGGACCTCAACAGTGGCCTAACCAAAATATTGGTGCTCCACAATTACCACCTCCAATTCAACAACCTACCCTAATGCCCCCACCTAAAAATCCTAGACCTCAAAATCAAACACAATTACCTGCACAACCATAGCAGCCCATGTATAGAGTTGATGCTCAACAGTATCCTGCTTACACCTTGAATGTTGTTAATATACATCTGAGATCTAGTACAACTTTACCAACACCTAAACCACCTCTTATAACTAAAATACCAGACTCTCTAGTAGCATCAGAGCCCTCAGTTGCTAAAACTATTGACTCAACCAATGTTACTATGTCAACCCCAGCTCAACCAGCAGTAGAACCTCCTTTTCCAAAAAAGCTGATACAAAAGAAACATAAACAAATAGAGGAACAACCTTTTAATATTGTTGATCAGTTGAAAAACATGCATGTCCAAATACCTCTATTTCAAGCCATTAAAGATGTTCCAGTTTATGGAAAAGCTATTAGGGAAGCTTTCTTGAAGAACCCTGGAAGGAAGAAAAAGGACCCCACCACAGTCCATGTTGTGGGACAACTGGCTAACATCACGCTAGGAAAATTAATTACACCAAAATATTCTAATCCAAGAAGTCTAGTAGTGAATGTTAGTATAAATGGTCAATTTGTTAAAAATGCTTTAATAGATCTTGGAGCTGCTATAAATGTTATGACCAAGGATATCATGAAGAGGTTTAAAATAGGACTAAGGGCTACACCAACAATTTTTCAATTTGTAGATAGTTCTATTGTTACCCCTAATGGGATGATAGAAAACATAGTTGTAACCTTAGATTCTCTAAAATACCTTGCAGACTTCATGACTTTATCCCCCAAAGTTAATCTATCTAGTTATCCTATCATCTTAGGTAGACCATGGCTAGCCACAACCAATGCAAACATAAGTTGCAAATTAGGGAATATGACCATATCAAATGGCTAAGCAACAAAGAAATTTGATTTATATCCTCCAGCCCAACCATTACCAGATCTAAGTACATCTGTTTGGCTAGATTTAGGGGATGAAGAAGAAGAGTTAAACTCTATAGTAAAACTCATGATGTTGCATAAACAATCTTTTCTAAAATTGCAAGAAGAAGATTCAGTACTTTAGAGTATCCTCACTAATAGTTATGTGGTAGCAAAAGATATATCTGAAAGTTTTGTGTTGGAATTAATAACATGTGAGGAATGTGATAAGAATTGTACTTTTCTCAAAGAACTTGAAATTCTTTATCCACTTTTACCTTATGAATTAGAAGCAAGTTCAATCTCTAAAGCTGCTATGATAGAGTCCACTGATGCGGAGCCACACCTTGAAAAACTCAAGAGGAATCAGACACTCAACTGAGTTGCTTCAAGGGGCATCTACAACCTCTAGGATCACACACTAAAATTAGATTCAAAATAAAACTTTGAAAATAAAATCCCCCAAAATATCTTCTTGCTACCTCCGGATAGACCTGCACTTAGACATGAATAAATTTTGAACCAAAAAAGATTTACTCAATCCAACCGTTGAGATTTGGTGTAACTAGGTTTCAAACAACATATAAAAATTTGAGAGAAATCCAATGGTTCATTTGGGAGATATTACACATGCACTGAGACTAATTTTCTGCAAACATACTGAATTCGACCCAAAACTAAAACTTTTTAATCTTCTGCAAACTATCAACTTGTTCCCAGTGAGAAGATAAGGAAAATCCATTCAAAACTCAGACCATCGAAAACTTGAACAAAGACAAAATGAAAAAAAACATTCCATATCTCTCCAAATTTGATTTGTCTCCTACATAGCCGACTGGCTCTCTTTTTAAAACAGACTTTCTTTTCCTAATTAAAGGATGTGAAACATTTTCCTCTTATTTAGAAAAGAAGAATGTCTTCTACCCAAAAAAAGGATAAGAATCTGAAAAATTTTTTCTACCAATATTAGACAGTCATTTTCTAAGTCAAGAATATTCCAAAAACTGCCTACTACCTATTATTGGATTCTAAAAATCATTAAACACTCCACCTACGAACAAAAAACAACTATTCTAATTTAAGATCCACACACCTGGTCCTAGGTGGCTATATCTGGAGAGCTTATCGAACTGCTACTCTAGGTATGCCACCACATGTAGGACATTATTACAAACTTCAAAAACTCAAAACATTTAAAACATAACATTAAATTTCCTATTACATTTTCAACAATGTTGCCTCCTATAGCATTTCTCTTCTCTGCCACTGCAGCATCCACCACTACTGTTGAACTAACTAGAGGTCATAATCTCCATGTTAATCCTAAGTTAACACCCACACAGATGGAATAGTTAAGAGAATTTCTTCAAAGGCATGAAAATGCCTTTGCATGGGATTATAGTGATATGAAAGGGTTGAGTCCTACACTATGCACTCATAGGATATACATCAATGAAGGCTGTCTACCAATCCGTCAACCCTAGAGAAGGATAAATCCAAGCCTTGGAGATATAGTTAAAACTAAATTGCAAAAATTACTTGATGCTAGTTTTATTTATCCTATATCTGATAGTAGATGGGTCTCACCCCTAGTCATAGTGCCTAAAAAGGGAGGAAAATGGAGAATTTGTGTAGATTATAGAGAGTTGAAAAAAGCTACCAAAAAGGATCACTTTTCTTTACCATTCATAGATCAAGTTTTGGACACACTAGCTAGAAAGAAGTATTTCTCTTTTCTAGATGGGTATAGTGGCTATAATCAAATTAGTATTGCTCTTGAAGATCAAGATAAAACAACATTTACATGTCCATATGGTACTTTTTCATACTCTATTTTACCATTTGGTCTATGTAATGCTCCTGCAACATTCCAAAGAGCTATTATTAGCATCTTTGTTGATATATCACATGATTGTATGGAAATCTACATGGATGACCTCACAACATTTGGAGTCACTTTTGAGGAAGCAATGGTGAATTTTGAAAAGGTTTTGGTCAGATGTCAAGAACATAATTTGGCACATAATAGTGAAAAGTGTTTCATGCTTATGTGGAAGGTGTAGTACTTGGTCATTTCATATCTACTGCAAGAATACAAGTGGATCCAGCTAAGATAGAGGTAATTCAAATATTGTCCATACCTATAAAGTTAAAAGATGTACAATATTTTCTAGGTCATGCTAGATATTGCAGACATTTCATAAAAGATTTCAGCAAAATAGCTAGTCCCTTGTATAAGTTACTCACAAAAGAAGCTGAATTTATTTGGACATCTAAATGTAATGAAGCCTTCCTGCAACTTAAGAAACTCCTAACTACAGCCCTAGTTTTACAAGGCCCTAATTAGAATTTACCTTTTCATATATATACAGATTCCTCTGATTATGCCATAGGTGCAATCCTAGCACATCAATCCCAAAATCTTGAAAATGCAATCTATTTTATTAGTAAGAGCCTTCATGGCCCAGAGCTAAACTACACTGTGACAAAAAATAATTGCTAGCAATAGTTTATGCACTCAAGAAATTTTGGCATTACATAACTGGCTATTCCACATTTTTTCATACTAATCATGTAGCAATTAAATATCTCATGAACAAACCTACTATAATAGGTAGGTTAGCAAGATGGTTACTATTGTTGCAAGAATTTGATATAACTATTGTTGACAAGCCTGGAAAAGCCAATGTTGTAGCTAATTATTTATCAAGAATCCATCATGATGATATTGAGACTACTTTGGTAGATGATGCATTTTCGAAAGAGCATTTGTTTCATATTGTTGTTCAAACTCTATGGTATGCAAACATTGCTAACTACATTGTAGCTAATAAAATACCAGCACATTTTTCTTACAAGGAAAAAGAAGTTGCTTGTGTAGAAAAGTTTCCATTTTTTCTGGATAGATAATCTCTTGTTTTATACTAGACCTAATCAAGTTATGAGAAGATGTGTGAGAGAAGATGAGACATATGACATTCTACATGCATGTCATAGTGAACCCTGTGGAGGACATTTTGAAGCAAAAAGAACATCTTTCAAAATTTTGACAACTGGTTATTATTGGCCTACACTTCACAAGGATGTAGTCAACTATACAAGGAAATGTGACAAGTGTCAAAGGATGGGTCAGCAAAAAAGAATAGATAAAATGCCTTTTAATCCTTAGATGGCATTATCACCATTTGGAAAATGGGGCATGGACTTCATTGGACCAATTGATCCTCCATCTAATGGGAAATCCTATATTCTTGTGTGCATAGATTACTTAACAAAATGGGTTGAAGTTAAGGCTATGAAGCATGCTCATGATGAAAAAGATTATGAATTTTTGTATGAAGAGATCTTTACTCACTATGGTATACCCAAGGAGCTAGTCACTGAAAAAGGTGCACAATTCACCTCTAGTTTGATCTTAGAGTTGATGATACAATATAATATTAGTCACCAGAAATCCAATCCTTATCACCCTCAAGCTAATGGACAAGCAGAGGTCACAAACTGTGAGCTAGAGAACATCTTAACAAAAATAGTCCATTTCCACCATAGGGATTGGACAAACAGATTACAAGAAGCTATTTGGGCTTATGGAATAACCTAGAAGACTACTATAGGATTCACACCATTTGAACTCTTATATGGTAAGGTAGCAATGCTTCCAATTGAATTTGAACATAAAACTGTAAAGAAAACATTGGCATTGGATATTGAACTTCCTATAGCACAAAGGGAATGTCTCCTGCATCTTAACTCTTTGGATGAGATGCACAAAATTGCTTTGAAACATACTAAATTAATACAGAAATAAAAGAAACAATGGCATTATTCTCATATTATCAGTAAACAATTTCAAGTTGGTGACTGGGCACTATTATATGATTCCAAAATTAAAGATATGCCAAGAAAGTTGCAGACAAGATGGTTGGGACCATATGAAATTAGTCATGTCTTGTATAATGGAGCTATTCAACTCACTACCATTGATCTAGTACCCTTCAAACTATTAGTCAATTTTCACAGATTGAAATTATACAAGCGGCCCCAAAAAAAAGTGGACTTCTTGCAACAATTTCAACTTTTGGATTCAAACACAAATCAAGTAACTCTTCCTGTAGTAGAAGGTGTCAACCTTCTGATTGCTGCTCTTCAACGTTAGTCCTTTTGTTCATGCTCATAATAAAGACTTTATGTTCACATAAAGTTCACTTTTCTATTCACTTTTTCTTTCCATCTCATCTCTCTACCTTCCACCCATCCACCTCATCTCATTTCTTTATCTTCCATTCGTCCACTTTCCACGTCATCAATTTTTCATGTTTTCAATAAACCCTGCAAGATGTTGACAGATGTTGCCAATGATGATATCACTTTCACCACCTTTTTGGTACGTGTGATAATTGGATAAATAGATATAACATATTCAAATTATCATTCACTTATAGTTTGTAGATTTTGTTAATTATATTTAATACTGCATAGTTTATATGATGGTGGCATTTTTCCAGTTCCTTACCCTTACTAAGTCTGACAAGTGAGGACACTTGTCCAAATTTAGCAAGGGGTAGGGAAGGTCACTAATATCCAATGACATTTCTATTTATCCATAATGATTTTTCCAAATCTTTCCATTCCCTTAATTAATAAAAATTAATTGCAATAAGTACACAAGTGAGGTGTCATACTCTTTTTATTTTTTGAATGATTTTCTATGTCAAGTTGTGATGTGACTAATGTTTAAATTTATGTGATCCAAACCCTATTTTTGGATGATTCCCACACATATTTATGATTTTCCTTCATTAAAAGTCATATTATTGCGCATAAAAATTTGTTATGACATTAATTGCCTAGTTTAAACAAAGAAATGTGAGTTAAGTTTTTGAAATAATGAAGTAGTTTGAAGCTTGAATTCAAAAGGGGGAAAATAGAGTAAACAAAGGAAGTGCTAAGAAAATGGGTGGATAGTTGTAGAGGAGAGAACTAGTGAAACAAACTATGTTACTCTCGGATGTAGAAGTTGTAAGAAGGTTTAATGCATGTGGAAGGCTAGGGTATTTTTTGAGTTTGATCGCATTTGATGAGGAGACAACCACATAATTTACAAGGAAATTCAAAAAGGGTCAAGCTTTCATTTGGGCTTTAAAGGTGATTGCAATAGAGGAATGCAATGCTGAAGTGACTGGGTTGCCTGAAGTTGGAGACCATTACCCCAACACACATGATGTGAGGTCAATAAGAGCTCAATTCACCAAGCTGCCTGACCCTCAAATGGGCATTACAAAGTAAGGTTGCAAGAGAATGTCATTGCAACCACCATACAATGAATTAGCCATGCACATAATCATGTATTTTACATGTGAAGGTAGATTCTCATACTTGCATGCACACCATTTCAAATTACTTAGTTGTGTATGGCATAATCTTGTAGTAAATATTCCAAATTTCCTATATAATATGCTTTGTATTAGTGAGGAAGAGACTAGAAAGGAAAAGATAAATATGTTACTCATCATGCTTTAATCAAGTTATTGATAGAGAGGTCACTTAGGGATGTATCTCCCATGACATGGGAAGAATTTGTGCAAGCCAAAACCCTGCAACCCCAAGCTGCCCCTAGTGAACAACCTAGTGAGGAAAATGTAGCTCGCATTAGTGAACCTGCTGAACAAAATACCCAAGAGGAAAAAGTTGAAAAGACCCAAGAAAATGTGCAAGAAACTATCCCTATCTAGGAAAATGTGTCTTTACCTATGCAAGAGACTCTAAAACCTACTACTAGCAGAGCTAAGAAGAAACAAAAACCATAGGAAGAAATCTCTGTTCAAGAAAAGGAAGAGTCAAACCCTACAATTGTAAGACAAAAGAAAACAAAGAAAAGTCCTACATCACCCACTCTACAACAGAGATGACCAAAGGGAAAATTAGGAAAAAGGCCATGATACAAGAGGAAACCCCTATAAGAAGAAGCCCTAGGATGAAAGGTAAAGTTTCTAAAGATTCTATGTTGTCTAAAGAATCCACCAAGGAATCCCCTATGCAAATTGTTTCTGATCACTTTCCTCCCCATCCTGAGATTATTACAAGTATTCCCAAAAATTTGACTGAGGGATGTAGGGATGAAATCAAATCAAATCTAGATGATACCCTAGTAGACCTACTAGGTACTTCTAGCTATAGGGATGAAATAGTTCCTGAATATGTTGATCCAAACACTACCCTTGTTCCCCATAGATCAACATGGATTACTAGTTTTGTAGAACATTTATGGTATGAATAGAGAAAAAGGAAAAGAGATCATGAAGAAGATAGTGGTTCTATCACACTACAAAAACTCCTTTTTTAGTTGTATGGATAGCATTTGTTTACTAAAGCCTTGTGGAAAGAAGAGAAGAAAAAGATGAATAAGATTATAGTATCTCAAGGTGATGAAATTGTAGATTTAAAGGAATAGTTAGCAAGCCAACAAAAATGAATGGACCATGCCCTCAAGCTAGCTAATTAGGCCTTTGCTTGTAGATCGCCACCAAGAGTTTATACTCTCTATTTGAAAGAATATTTTTTGTTGTCTCAATTAATGTTAAATCTTAAGAATATTAATGCAGAGTTCAAATCAACACAAGAATTTTATGGACTATATTAGACTCTGCCACCATGGCAATAGATTTTACTTTGTGAATTATATTTTCATAATTTTGTTATCCCTTCAGAAACTCAATGGAATCCCTTGCTTTACATAGGGGATATACACTTAAGAGTTCTCATGTCCTAAATGACTAATGAAAAAAATTATGATAGGAAACTAAATAATTATAGGGATGAGGAAAGGACAAAACCTTTGGCTTTAAGAGTAGAGATTAGAAAGTTGGATGAAGTGCTCAGGGATTAGTTCACATTAACCTATGGAAAGAAGAATCCAAAAGTAAGGGATAGGATCTTTGTTTCCAGAGCTAAAGTTTATGCTAATTATGAAAACCTACCCTAATTTTCTTTTTAGAGAGCTATGACTGGTGCAAGGAGTAGATGAGCCAGACTGCCTAAATCTCTTAAAAAGTCAAAACCACATAGTCCCATTAACTTTGAGGTAGCAATTCACAAGGTTCTAAAATATTTAGAGTTAGGGAAGCAAGCCAGGCCATAGTTGTGGTGTCCCCTAACCATGCAGCCTCCAATGCTCTTGTGGCCTTTGTATGACATCAATGTTGATAGACTCAACAAGCATCAAGAAAATCACAGAAAGGAAGTGTGGGAGAGAACCAAAGGATTTTACTACACTTTCAAGAGAAACCAAAAAGGAAGGATAAAGGTTGGAGAATTTAGATCATTAATGAGGAAGTGTAATGCTTGAGGACAAGCATTAGTTTAGTAGGGGGCAAATGATGAGACCAAAATTTGCCTTTATTTTATGATAGTTTTAAGATACTTTATTGATACTCTATTTTATCTTTCTCAAAACATTTGTGAACCTATGTTTATCGAACCTATGATAAACCTATGGGTAGAAACTATGCCATCTTTTGCTAATATTATATATAGTATGCAATATTTCATATAGTTATCAAAATGTGTGTTCTTAGATTTGAATTTAATTTGATAAATATTTATATTGAAACTAACCTATTAATGGAGACTGAAAGATGATTGGAGGAATTCAAAAGTTAAAGCACCAACAACATTCAAGGAGAAGAGAATGCTAAGGAGCAGCCATGATGAATGAAAGTTGCAATAGTTCCAGAAGACATGGTAGCCAATAAGGAGGAGCTATGAATACATATTACCGTCTCTGCAATTATTCTTTGGAAAGTGGATGTTTAGACTTTATTATTCCTACCTTAAGACATTATTTCCTCTTCCTACCTTTAGTTGTTATCCTCCTATTTTCTCTCTTGCAGATTTAAACCTAGGTCATTTACTTTTCTATTATGGAATAAGTGTTGATTTCCTATATATATATATATATATATATATATATATATATATATATATATATATATATATATATATATATATATATATATATATATATATATATATATATATATATATATATATATATATATATATATATATATATATATATATATGAATCAACCCAAGTGTATTAAGTTTTTAACCAGTTAGAAGAAATAGTTTAAGAAAATAGACTGTTAACTTTTACAGTTGTATTTTTGTAGTTCTATGTTATGTAATGAATTTATGAAATTTAATGAAATAGTTTTTGGCTTCTATCTTGTATTAGTAGTTTAGTGAAGCCAACCAAGGGGGCCCACTTGGAAGGTGGATTAGATTAGGATAGAATAGATTTACTTCCAAGCATTCTTAGTTTCATAATTAGAAGTTGTAAGTTCCTTCTTATAGCATCAATCTTTGTGAATGTTCCTCCAACATATGTGAGAATAGTTATTGTGGATGAACCGAGTTGGAGCATTTTTTATCCTTTCATTTTATTTCTAGAATTCATAGAGTTAAGTGTGTTAGTTTTCTACAGCAATAGTGTAAGTTCTTTTCCTTTCATATTACTTTCCTGCAACATAAGCTTAGTGACTCATTAAGAGACCTAGTGCACATACTGTGCCAACCATTTCAAGTATACATCCCTGTGTTGACAAGATGAAATGCACCTTATAATAGGAATAATAGTCCTTAGTTTGAATATATTATTCCTAAGCATAGCCTAGAGCATGACTATGATACACCTATTGTGAGGCAGATCGACTATCATGGCATTATCTTCAATTAGCTCCAATTGATGAGCTAATTCAAGAGAGGGGAACTCTAATGAGATAGGAAGCCTTGGTTCCCTTTCATATACTAACATGAAGGAAAATTTTCTGATTTCTGTCTTGGGTGTAATTCTATGGACCCAAAGAGCTATTCTTAACTTTGAATGCCAACACCTCTAATTATCCACAATTGTCCTCTTAACGATCTTGATGAGGTTCTTGTTGGAAGAATGAGCCAAGTCATTTCCTTGGGGATAGTAATTTGAGGAAGTGCTCAAATATATTCCATGTTTAATAGACCAAGAGAGTATATGAGTTCCAAAAAAAGACTTTGCATTATCTGATATTATTGTTGAAAGTGCACCAAACCTCTTAACAATTCCATCAAGGAATTCCACCACTAAAACCTCTATTGCATCCTTCAAAGCTCCTTCTTTTTTCCTCCTTGTAAAGTAATATGTTGTAGCTAAGATCCACTTGTGACCAGAGTAAGAAAGTAGATTGATTGGACCAATAAAATCTACCCCCCAGTGAGAAAATAGCTTATCAACCTAAATAGGATGAAGGGGAAGAGTTGCTAATCTTAGTCTACCTAAAAAGAAGGAAAATTTCTCACATTTCATCACATGTTTATGAAAATCATGGAATAGAGTTAGCCAAAAATAGCTAGCTCTCATTATCTTTGTGGTTGTTATTCTAGCTGAGAAGTGGCCACCATTAGGGTCATCATGAAACTCTTTGACCATTCTATCTGTTTGATCTAGGTTAATGTACCTTAACAAGGCCCCATTTATATCTCTCCTAAAAATAATCCCATCCACCAGGAAAAAAGGAATAGACTAAAATTTGAACTATCTTCTTTTAACTCTATCCAATCCTTGTGGATATCATCCTCCCAGCAGGAAGGTTGGCATGGCATGTATCCAACTATTTAGATTTTTGTCTCCAATTGGTTTTTCATCTATCAATACTAGGAAAACTTCCTTAGTCATCTCCTAGGATGAAATCATCTACTCACATAATCTTTTACCTCTCACAAGTTTTGTAATCTTGATTCAATTCCATATTCCATGACCTTAGTGATCCATCTAGTTATTTTCTTATTGATATATTTATCCAAGAGGAACTCCTTCACAGTAGCATGTGGAACTAGGAGCTAGACCTTGTTATGTGATAACAATTATTGGAATTTCTCTAAAGCCCTTATGACAGCAAGAACTTGTTTTTCCACATAACTATATTTGTCCTCATAATTCTTTAGCCCTTCTCTAAAAAAGGCTATAGGTTATTCTTCATCTACATGATTCAATTGTGTCAATTTAGCTGATATGCTTGACTCACCACCAAGGGTATAGAGACTAAAATCCTTATCAAAGTTGGAATTGATAAGGGTAAGAGTTTACTCTATTGTTACTTTGAGTTCTTCAAAATTGGTTCTCCCCTCATTTTTCCAAGTGAAAACCATATTCTTCTTCAGCATGGATGTAAGAGGTTTGACCATGGTAGCAAGATTAAGAATGAACCTTCTTACAAATTTGATTCTACCAAGGAAGCTTTATAGCCCTTTCTTAAGACTAGGAAGTAGAAGAGTGAGGATTACTCCTACTCTTTCTAGATCAACGGTTAAACCATTTTTAGACACAATAAGTCCCTAGTTTGGATAGTGGGTCATTTTGTCTTCCACAACTCTTAACAAGGTTGGAACAACTCTTAATAGGGTTGGAATATCCTAACAAGAATTTGAAGTCTCCTAATAGTGACTCATATGTACTAATTGTTGCAATAGACTCCTAACAGGGTGCATTCTCTAACAAGGAATATTTATAGTAGTACATCATCTTATG
Source organism: Cupressus sempervirens (assembly GCA_028749045.1). Classification (NCBI taxonomy): domain Eukaryota; kingdom Viridiplantae; phylum Streptophyta; class Pinopsida; order Cupressales; family Cupressaceae; genus Cupressus; species Cupressus sempervirens. Next base: position 163,159,972 of record CM053787.1, read on the forward strand.
GGTATCATTCCCCTTAGATGAAAAAAATGATTTACTACATTCTTGGAGTAGACTATTATGTCATCAAGGTAGACCAACAAAAAATTCTCAAGCATGCTCTTGAGAGCCATCTCCATTACTTTTTGGAAGGTAGCACCTACATTGGTTAATCCAAAAGGCATTCTTCTATAAGCATAAATGCCCCATTTAGTAGTAAAGCTTGTCTTGTATCTATCAGAATCCTAGACTAACACTTGGTTGTAACCTAAAAGCCCATCTAGGAAGGAAAATATTTCAATTGCACTAACCTTGGAAAATATTTATTCCATGGAAGGGAGAGGAAAGTGAACCTTGAGAGAAGCCCTATTGAGGTCCCTAAAATATACACATAGTCTAATTTCCTTATTCTTCTTCCTAATAGGAATAAGGTTAGATTATTGATCTTAGATTGGTTATGAAAATTGAGTGTCAACACACTTAAGAAACTTACTTAGTTTATGTCAAACTAGTAATGCATGCCAAGTATAATATGTAAATACAAGACCATGTCGAATTACAATGAGTGTTGAGTTACTCATGTGCTGACTCACTCAAGTGTTGAGCAGATAGACCATGCCGAGTCACTCAAGTGTCGAGCAGATAGACCATGCCAAGTGATTCAAGTGCCAAGTCAATAGTAGATGCTAAGTTGTTCAGGTGCCAAGTTAGAAATAGAATTATAGTTTGTGCCCAACATCAGTAACTTCAAGTGTCGAGTAACACAAATTGGACATATTTGTTTGTGATTGCACAAACAACTATGTAAACCATTTTTTAGCTGACACAAGGTTTGATTTTGATTCTTTGGAAATAAGGATGAATCTATTTATAGAATCCATATGTATTTGCATGTAGCCAATCAAAAAATAGGAAGGATTAAGAAACAAAGAGGATGAATCCCAACCCTAGATTCATACCTAACCTTAAGCCACCTAAGTCTTCTTAAGGAGGATGAAACCCTAAACTTTTCATAAGAGATAAGAGATTTGAGAGCATTGTGAAGGGGTGAATTATTGAAGATGTGAACAAGATAGTTTGCAAAAAATTCAAGGTGACTTAGTTGTGAGAGTGAATTGCAGAATCACTTAGAAGAGAACAAAGGATAGATAAAGATACAACAATGATACATTTGATCATAAAGGATCAAGAAGGATATTGTGTGGATTTGATCTTTAATTGGGCAATCTAGAGCCAATCACAAGATCTATGCTGAGACATTTTGATAGGTGATTTCAATTAAATCTCCTAAGAGGAGTGGTCCTAATAAGCCTTATCAAATCATTTAACAAAGTGACATTCCAAGTGAGTGATTAGAAGTCTTTTAACTAGGCACACTTCTAATAGGGTGTTGAAATCCTCTAACAAGGTGGGACTTAATAGTATTTGTAAGCCTTTCATAAGGTAGATCATGTTTCATGCTCAAACCATTGTAACTTTAATTAGATACACTTTATTGCTGTAGTAGTGAAGATTTATGGGTGTCATTCCTACCCCAGTTTTACCTTCTCATTTGGAGGGTAATCATATCTATTGTCAAAGTGTGTGTGTTTAATTGCTTACATATTTTAGATGCATTTACTTTTCATGTTATTTCAAATTATCTATTGAATGCATAATGTGGATGTTAGGTGAAAAGTTTTATAGGTTCATGTTTTGACTTCTAATTCACCCACCCCCCACCCCACCCCCCCCCACCCCCCCTCCTTTGAAGTTTACATTTCCCACTTGTAATTCCAACAATTCATATCAAAGCTAAGTTCTCAAGAGGAGAAGCTTTACAACTTAGAGGAAAGATCTTGAAATGGAAGTCTACAAACTAGGAAAGACTATTGAGAACTAGGAGATTGAAATATGTCTCATACTACATCAACTGAATGGAGCTAGAGATGCTTTGAAGAGTTCCTTGAAAAGAAGGAAAGAAATTGCCATAGCAAAAACTGACACACAATACAAAGAGATTGACACCAAAAAGCTATTTGTAGCTAGTAACTCTAGTGAATTTGATATAGCATTTTTAGATCTAATGGAGAAGAACAAAGCACAAGCCAAAGAAATTAGAAATCACAAGTTGGACCAAGAATCACAAGCTATACTACTATGTGTGGTGACTAAAGAAAAGAAGAAAGCTATAGAAGACAAGGCCATGATTGAAGAAGATGAAAGAATTTTGGCAAATATATTGGAAGAGAAATCAACAAAGCTATTTAGGATCTCAAAGATATAATTGGATACCTTAAGCCAAATGATGAATTCTCATTATGAGTTGAATGTCAAGGACATTGAGATAACTACATTGAAGTTGCAAAATGAACAACTGTAGAATGACCTAAAAAGAGAAAAGGAATTTGATGAAAGTTTCAATACACCAATGAAGTTATCAAATACTTTGAGCAATTATTGAAATCCCCTAGATCTAATAGAGATACCTCAAGATTTGGCTACATAAGCACTAAAGAAGGAGAATCATCTGAAGCTACTAAGGAAAGGAACAACAAAGGTAAGAATTCCAAACCTACTTGTCATAATTATGGAAAGAAATGACATATTGCTAATGTTGTCAGCAATAAGAATACAAATTAGAATGCTAAGCCTAAGAACATGGTCCATTATTATAAGTGCAATAAACAAGGTCATCAGGAACATGAATGTAGAACTAGAACCATGCATGCACCAAAATTTGAAGGATATTGCTACAACTATCAGAAGTATGGACATAGAGTCTTTGAATGTAGATCCAAGTCTACATGGTCATCAAACAAGCCAACAAAGGCAAGAAGATATAGAAATTCTTATAATTGGGATTACAATACAAGATATAGTTATCACTATTGTCATGAATATGGACATATACCTGAAAATTGCATTAGGATTCACTTCAGTGGTAACTACAAAAGATGGTTGAGTCAAACTACATGTTTTAGTTGTTTGAAGACTAGTCACATTAGTAAACATTGTCCAACTAGGTCAAAGGCACCATGTTGTGAATTCTATAAAGGAAAAGACAAGGTAGAAGTCAAACACATCAAGAATGAGATGAATAAGACATGGAAGAAGAAAGATGAATGCAGTACATCAAATGGAGAAGAGATCACTTCACATAATGGGTCAAGTGGTCACACTTCATCAAACTAAGTAACAAGAGGTAAGTGGGACTAATTTTCAAAGTATTATATCATACATCAATTCCAAAATAAAATAGCACTGAAATGAATGGATTAGCATGAATAAAGATGCAAGGTCTTGTGAAAAATCAAAGTTAAATCTTCAAAGTTTTCATGTTGTTGCCAAGCATGAAAATTTCTCTATGTATGCCAAGAAAAACTCTAGTTAGTGCCTAGATGAAAAAATAAGTTAGTTGATGCTGAGCCTACAGTAGCTATCAAGTGATGGTCATGTCAATAGATGCCAAGTGGAACAAAAGTCACATTGATATTGAGTTTACAACTATACAAGTACTAAACATTAACTACAAGGTTTTTGTAGGGTATATGGTTGTTTTTTTGCTTATTTCTCATCATTTCAAATTTGAAGTGAGAGCAAGTGATGCAGAAGGCAATTCAAAAGTTTGTTAGAAGTGACCAAAAATATCTCAATAAATATTTCACTCACATGTTTTAAATCTCAAAGGTATTTATTCATAAGCCAAGCTATGTAGTTTGAAATTTGTATAAACCCTAGTTTGTAAAATGGTGTCCAGTTCAAGGAATGCAAAGGGACAAGAAGTTTTAAATGTTCAATTAATTAGCAATGAAGTGAAACAACCAAATTTTAGAGCAATTTCAGATGTTGCATATAAACAAGAGCCATCAGGCATGCTATCCATAATTCCCCTAAAACTTATTATGGTTCAAGATGTTAGAAAATGTTATAACTATAAGATAGGTAGAATTGGTAATATGGAGATAAGGGAAGCATATGATAGATTGTGTAAAAATGGCATCTTAAAAGAAGAGTTCAAAATTGTAGAAAGGAAGGGTTTGACCCATGCCCTAGATTTTCCCACAATGTTCAAAATAGAATGGATAGAGATCATATTGAGAAGAATACAAAATGGATCCATGTGGTTGGAAGATGGACAAATCAAAATTTAAAAGAGAATGATTTATAAGGTGACTAGTTTTCCAACCCTATATTGACTGAAGACACTGTGAAGTGACTCAAAAGAGGTTATAGAGAAAAACACATGAGCCAAATGGAAAAAACATGGAATGACAATTGATACCATCACAAATCCTCTATTGGACTTTTCCATAAGGGTAATTTCTCATAAGTCTTATCAATCAAGGAGATTGAATAGTATACCCTATATTGTAGTAGATTTGGGCTACAATATTGTGAAGAAGGATCATACCTATGATCTAGCTAAACTTCATTTGCAACAAATAATTGAGAACCTAGGAGCCATTAGAAAAACCAAGAGTGTAGAGTACAAATTTGGATCAATCCTAATTTGGATAGTTTTTTATGTACAGAATATATTTCCATCTTTTGGCAAGGTGAGTTGGAAGACAAATAGGTCAGTAGCTATGAAAATTAATGAATATATTGAGAAAATGGGCAAGAACTTTGAAAATATCATGACAAGTTATTTTGAAGACTTTAATAATTCTATGAAGAAGAGGATAAGAATACCTATTTCACTAGTTGAACAATATTACAATGACATATGTTTTCTTGTAGATATTGATTACACATATATACAAGTTTCCATACCTAGGGTAAGATGGCTAAGACCCTTAGGATATGAGATTAATGTTGATGAAGAAGAAGAAGAACGAGATGGAGAGGATCAAGAGGAAGAAAAAGATAAAACTAAAGAACCTCTTGCATTAACCCAAGACATGGGTGAGGATAAAGAAGAAGAAGAGGGTGATGAGGAAGAGGAAGTAGAGGAAGCACCAGTACATGCCAAGAAAAAGAAGAGAAAGGCTAAGGCACAACCTATGGCAAAGAAAAAGGCAAAGAAAATTGCTAAGTCAAGCTCAGCAAAACCAACAACACCAACAACCAGAGGAAGCACACAAGAAACCTCATAAAAGGCCAAGGAGAAAGCCAAAGAAAAGGCCAAGGCTATAGAACAAAGAGACCAAGTGTAGAAGAAATAGAGAGGGAAATAAATTGCACAACTAGATATTGATGATTAGAGAATAGAATCTGAGGATATGAGCCAATTTAATGTGGTAAATCAGACACCTCGATCTGATCTTGAAAATATCTATAAGAATGTCAAGAATAATGCAGATTTGTCTGGTTTGAAAAATATTGATTTTAAAAAATTAGGAAGGTAAGAAAATAATTTAGTTGAAGAATCAATATATGCAATGATGTCAAAATTCAAGAATAATCCACTTGAGTTTGACAATACTCTACCAAAAGGTCTATATGACATTGTTGAACAAAAGTGGCATTATTGTCTAAACTTGGAGAAATAAATTAGAGAATCTACATTAGCATAAGTTATGCTAGAATTGACAAAAGGATAGATTACCAAGGCAAATAAGAAATATGGTGGAAGATTTGTATCTAAATAAAGAGCCTTCAACATTCTTTAGAAAAACATTAAAGATGTTGTGAAGAAATCCATCCAAATGTGGAAATTGATGTATGGATTGACAACTATCAAATAGGGAAGAAGATCTCTTTGAGGGAAGAAATAATGGTGATGAAAATGATTATAAGGAGGATGAAAAGGAAAAATAAAATAGTGTTGAAAAGGAAGCTAAAAAGAAAGATGAAGACATGGCAATAGCTAAAGAGTAGCAAGATGAACCAAGTGTGCAAGACACACAAATGCCGAGTGTTAGCCCTCAACATGACACCAATTTAATTGTAGAAACTGTAATTGTCAATGATGTTCCTAACATTTCAACTCAAAACATCAATCCTTTAACTACAAAAGATTTGAAAATGGTACTAGACCAATCTACACTTCAGGCAACATTATGTGAAAACCCAGTATTGGTTGGTGTGGGTGAACTTCAAAAGGTAGTAGCTGACATCAAAAGGGATAAGGTGAATACAAAAGAACCACCTTTTGGCATCCCTCTAGCTACTAATGATCAAATATTGATTCAAAAATCAGTAGACACATCCATAAAGTTTGACACAATTGTTAAAATTAATTTGGTTGAACAAAGATAGACTACAACAGAAGAGAAAGAAATGCCAAATGATCAACGTGATGCACATACACAAGGTGCAAGTCCAATCATTGTGATTAATCAAAATAGATATGAAGAAAGTAAATATGCACCAAGGGAAAAGGAGCAAGAAGCCATACAAGCATTGGTAACCTTACCAACATATGGCACTCCTACAAAAGTTGAGCATGGAAGTTGTGCCTCTACAAATTTTAGCACCAGGCTCAAGCTTCTCTAGGATTGAAAAGGTAATTCACTATGGAGATGTAACTTTAGATGAAGAAATAGTGATACACTACTTCTATTATGCAACAATGACACTAGAACTAATAAATATGTTGCAACAAGCTTTAGAAAAGAAAAAACACCAAGAAATGCTTAGAAAGGAGTACAAGCATTACAAGAAATCAAAGACATCTTTTTAGATACATTCAGCTTGCCTACTTTTGAAGAAACCAAGCCACTAATGGAATAGTTGTCAAATATTGTGGAAAAGGTTAATAATGAAGACCTAGATACAAATTCCAAACTTTTGGAATGGTCTGAAAGAAAGTTTCAAGGGAAAGTGAATGAAAAGATATCTGGTGATATAACACTATCACAAGTTGCTTTGGCAAATAAGGTTGAGGATGTGAAGAATTTACTTGAGAATATTTTCTCATTGTACAAAAAATTGTGTGATCCCACACTCTTCACCCATGATACCAAACATAGAATTATGAGCTTGGAGAGGAATCTAAACATATCAGGTATGAAACTACCTCAAAACCTAGCTCAAAGTGGGAAGCATTTCCACACATTACTTCAGTCACAGATTCAATTAGTTATGTTAATAGTAGAAGAGGCTAAAATAAGATCCAAATTGACACAAATTTAGGCCTCTCTTACCCCATACATGGAGATACTTCATAAAGAAATAGGCTATGTAGAAACATTGTTGAAGAAAGATCATAATCTTTCAAAACTAGATGGACTTGTAGACCTTGCAATAGAGCTAGCCATCCAGATAAAGTCATTGGATGTTGCATGTGACAATTGGGATGCTACTCTAAAAATACTAATGGAAGTTCATAAAGCCTTTTTGGACAAATACACCATAAGTGTATAAACCCTTTGACATAAGTGTCAAAAGGGGGGAGATAAATACGCAAGGGGGAGATAAAGAAGCAAGGGAAATTAATCACAAGAAGGAATAAATATGCAAGGAGAAAGGGGGAGAATAATGAAAGGGGAAGAAATGAATAAAAGAGATGAATAAAGCAGGTGAATAAAGAAAAAATTAGATTTTTGACCCCAGTAATATATATTTTGAGAAATATAATGCAAAATTAGAGCAAAGTAGATATTAACCAAAGGAAAAGCATAAAGAGTATAAGTGCATTGAAGAAAATGAGTATCAGTTAGCATAGACAAATATACTTAGAATGGAGAAGAGATTTTGGAAACAGAACAAACACATTAACTCAAGGGGAGTAATACGTTTTGAGGTACATGGACTATTACAAAATTTTGAAATTTTGAAGTTCTCTACATACCAAGTCATGGTTATGTTATACTCAAGAAGATCATATTATTTGTATATATTCAAGTGTTTTTGACACTCATGTCAAAGGGGAGATTGTTGATCTCAAATTGGTTTTCACAATTGAGTGTCAACACACTTAAGACATTTACTTAGTTTATGTCAAACTAGTAATGCATGTCGAGTATAATATATAAATACAAGACCATGCCAAGTTACAATTAGTGTCGAGTCACTCATGTGCCAATTCACTCAAGTGCCAAGTAGATAGACCATGCTAAGTCACTCAACTATCGAGCAGATAGACCATGTCAAGTGATTCAAGTACCGAGTGAACAGTAGATGCCGAGAAATTCAGTTGTTGAGTAAGAAACAAAATTATAGTATGTGTTGAGCATCAATAACTTCAAGTGCCAAGTAATAATTATTGGATATATTTGTTTTTGATTGCACAAACAACTATGTAAACCTTTTTTCAGTCGACATAAGATTTGTGGGTGTCATCCCCACCCCAATTTTACCTTCTCATTTACAGGTTTTTTGGGTAATTATAACTGGTGTCAAAGTGTGTGTTTTTAATTGCTTACATGTTTTGGATGCATTTACTTTTCATGTTATTTTAGTTTATCCATTGAATGCATAAGGTGGATGTAAGATGAAAAGTTTTATAGGTTCATGTTTTAACTTCTAATTCACTCCCCCAGAAGTTTATATTTCCCACTTGTAATTCCAACATGGATATCCAAGAGTAATGCTTAATAGGAAAAATAATATTAGCCTCTATCAGTTTGGATAGCTCCTTTCTCATCATAAGCTCAATCTTAGGGTTGACTGGTCTTTGCTTCTGTCTAACAAGATTTGTATTATTATTTAAATCTATGGTATGCTAAAATAGACTTGGGTCAAAACCCTTTAAATCACCATATGTCCATGCAAATATATCATTAAATTCTTGACATAAATGAACAAAATTTTCTTGTTTAGCTTCAGAGCATACCTTTCCTAAACTGAGAACCTTTCAATCAACAATGGCAACTTGTATGTGATCATCCTTATTTGCAGCTAGGTTCAGGCTCCTACTCCTTGCTTGATCATTAGGATTGAAAATACTTTCTAAAGTTATTAGACCCTTAGGCAAATTTTTGGAGTTGAGGTTCATGATCTGATCACCATATTGGCTTTGTAGCTTGGACTAATTTCTGCCTCACTTTGCAGAAAGTTGACAATTTGTACATTAGATTCAAACACTTTCCAATTATCATGGTTATCTAGAATTAAAGGTCTTACATCCAGTCTAATTTATTGCTCTCTTTTATCCTTAGCATGCTCTAGTACATCATAATGAGCACCTATTGCTGTAAATCTATCAACATATCTATTATCCCTTCTAGGAATGATTTAGATATTGAATGCTTGGAAACCCTCGAGAAGACCCCAAACTATGTGTTTATATGATTTGAGTAGATTATTCTTGGTGATGTTATAATTCCTTACTTGGTTAATAGCTAATTCACTATCTCCAAAGACTCTTAAATTTTTATTCCCCTCTTTTGTGCAAGTTAGAGACTTTGAATCAATGCTTCATACTTTGCTATATTGTTAGTGCAATTGAATTAGAGCCTATAAGAGAAATAAAAATTCTCCAAAGTAGGGGACACCAACATCATACCAACCCCTGAGCCATCAAAGAATATGATCCATACTCCATCAATGTCCTCTTTTGTTTTCATGAGACTAGGGATAGGAGCATCTTTCTCCAATATACAAATATTTGTTGAGGCCTGTCTCTAGAGCTTCTTGTGTTGGAGAAAACTGAAAGGTAGTGACCCACTCATCTAAAAGCTAATTAGGCACTTTTTTTAGGGAAGTGGCAAGTTTTTGGGTCATGCCCTCATCATCTACCTCATGACTTTTACAATTCATGTTTACAAGGCTAGATGTATAGGTCCCTATGTGATTGAGAATTAGAGGTTCTTCCATTATGGAGGCTTTTATCCCATATCTTGTCCTAAAGAATATATTAGACCAATCTACTACAATATGACCACCTATCTATGTAGTGAAGTCTCTAGAAATATAGATGGAAAAATATGGATCAACCTCAGCTACTGATATGTCTTGAGTGATAGTACAACTAGGGCATGCATGTAATGCCATTTCCACATTTTTAGGATTCCTATTGTCTTGATAGAGCTACCATCTAACTAGAGAACATCTCTAACCATCAACATGTATTTAATGCCAAGGAGATTAGCTATACATTTGGGCATTACTTAACTACTAACTCCAGAATCTATCTTGCAATTATGAACTAGTTTTTCCCCTATAATCAAAGAGACATAAAAAGGAGGAGGCTTGATTTTCTTACTTATCTCCTTTTTTTGGCTGCACCAAACTTGTTGCATTAGCTAATGTGGCCGATTTATTTGACACCTCAATACCCTCCAACCCTTGTTGTAGTAGCTCCTTCTATGATGGCATAGTGGAAACAACATCCCACATAGTGATATTAATAATAATTGTTTTCATTTGATCCTCCACATTGAGAGGAGTACTAACTACTTTGACTAGGACCTTGGGAGCTATAAGAACTGATGTCCAAATTTGAGCAACCTGAGGTTCAGTATACTTCTTGTTGTTTATGTTTTTCTTCTATTGGAGAATAACATTTGATTGTGCATTTGTAACTAGAACCTTAGGAGAAACACCTAAAGTTGAGGCTTGATCTAGTGGGAGAGGTGTATCATTTTCAATAGCTCTTCTTTTGCTTCTAGTATTATGAGTTATAGCATTGTAGTTAGCATGCTTAGAATGATAATACCCTTCTGGTTGATGGTTCATAAAAGAAAAATTGCCCTACTACTATAGATGAGAACCATTATTTGGTTGACTAGCACTATATTGATGTCTTGCTACTTGATCCTATGTGGTTAGTGCTTGGGGTGGTTCTTTTTTATAGAACATACAATATTCATATGAATAATTGCAAGAAGGACAAGAATCCTTCTTTGGATCAAGGTTGTTTTATTGGAACCAATGCCCTCATTGTGTTTTTGTTTGTATTTGCAATAGAGGTATTACCCATGGGCCTACCTTGATTGTGTGCAATATAACCCTTACCCTATTTTGGTAGTGTATTATGTTTGGGGTTGTGGAAATGAGATTAAAAAGGCCTACTATTTTTAGCTTGCTTTCTTTCTAAAGTCACCACCTTGTTGCTCATCTTCTACACTACTAATAAGTTGTCCTCCAACTTCTTTTCTTGATCTTGCAACTTTTTGTCTATATTTTGTATCAAGGCCTACATCATGTCCTTCAATTCTCCTAACTCATTAGAGAACATAGAGGCTATTGGGGCTATAATAAGAGGTCAACTTGTTGATGTGGTAGAAATAGGGACTACAGTAGGCTGACGAGTAGGCATGTTAGGAAAGAAAGGCATTGGAGGCCTTGAAGCTAACTTCCCACCTTGAATCAAGATATTTCTACTCTTATGGTAGTTTCATATGTAGCTGGAAAGGTATCACCTTCCATGGCTCGTAAGGTAGTAGAAATTTCACTATTTAAAGCTCTTAAGTAATACAAGAAAACATTACCAAGGGCAAGTTTTGCTACAATAGGTATTCTATCCCATGTCTTTTAGATTCTATAATTAAAATCCATCATATCTTCATGGGGTTCTCTCTTAATCACAATTAGCTGCTCTAAAAGTGATAGGTGATCGCTTTTATCTTTAAAATGTTTGCACAACCCTTCTCTTAGCTCATCCTAGTTAATGATAGAATTATGTGGTAATCCCCTATACCATTATAAAGATTTTCCCTTTAAGGATGAGGCTAGAAGTCTAATAAAAACATCATCCTCTGTGATACCATGAATATTACAGGTATTTGAAATTTCTTAAATTTTCTCTATTGGGGAAATAGAAGTTTCACCAGTGAAGTCTGGTATACTTTTAAGAGCAGATACTGGGATATCATGTCTTTTGGATATGATGAGAGGAATAGCACTATTAAATCTATCAAACACCTAATTCCTAGGGAGGGCCATATGGAATAATGATCTATTCAAATGAAAAGATAGTACCCTAGGTTGTGATCTACCAATAGGAGTAGAAAGAGATCTAATAGGTTTATGTGCTACTTTTGGACACCTAACTGGTGATAGAGAGAGTCTATTTCTTTTTCTTATTAGATTTCAAAATAAAATTTTAATATATTGAAAAGTACCTCTAGAAGATGCCCTTGTGTGAGCCCTGGGCATGAATTATAGCAATTTTTGTCTAGAAATGAAGATTCAGAGATGAAGTCATGAATTGTTTTAATGAGAGCCTCTTTTAGGATTCAAATGCTGAGAGAAACACTATATTCTCAGCATAAGTTTGAAGTTCTTTTCTTTGACACCCGTAAACTGGTAGACTTTGCAGTAAGCTTGAATGTGGTCCAACTGAGCATGCCAAAAAGTTTTATCACAAAATTTTGCACCCTTGCCTAAAGTTTGACCTAAATGAAACCTTGTAAAACATGGAAACAATCTCCAAGTTGTGGGACTTGAGAAATAAGATTGATTCTCCAGAGAAGGCCAACTTCCTCGCTATTAGGGTGCACCTAACTACTTATTTCAAAGAAAAGGGAGAAGGAAATGCATGAAAATCAAACTACCTAATCTAATCTAAAGGGGTGATACACAAAAATAGTATTTTCAGTCTTATCTCTACCTAGAAATGCACAGTTCATCAATATAACCTCAAAATACATAAATTCAATCCTTGGTTAACTCAACCACCACAGGAAGATCAAAGACCAATAATATGGTATAAGGAAGGAGCTTTAATCTATAACATTTGAGGCCAAGAAGATAAAATCATATAGTTGAAGAATGGAGGAAATACATCAACATAATTCAAGAAGTTATTGCACAATATATTAATGAAGAAAGAGGTATAGTAGATAAATGCATTTGTTCAAAGGAAAAAGGAAATTACACTAGTAGAGAATGCAATACAACTACTATAGAATTAGAGAAAATATCAACCCTTGGAAGGGTTACAAAACTTGTTTTATAGCTCAAGCATAAGTGAAAAATCTTCTCCTAAAAGCCAAAACTCAACTACTTCCTTCAAGTTATAGAGAACAATCACTCCAGATCTGGGGAAGATTTGATTGGGTGCATGTCCATATGTAAGAAATATGATCTTTATGTACAACTTGGGCCTTAAAGAGACAAAAAGAAATTGCCACAATTTCTCTAATTGGGTAGATATATAACCATGGTGGTGGTATGAGAAAAACTACATTCATCAGGCACGGAGAACACTCAAAATAGTAGTTTCAAGTGATCAAGGACTTGTTTTCCATTAAATATTTTCCTAATTCCATGTTCATGACCATGCCAAGTCAGCAATGTCATCATTCAATAGACAACATCAGTCAACTCATCATGTGGCCCTATAACCTTTAAGGATTATAGCACCTTGCCCATCTTATCTAATTGTTTCATTTACCTATGCATACTCTTGTTCACGACTTTGCAAATCATTTCCTTTACTAACTTTTTGGCCATGCAAGACTATGACCACTTCATCTCATGCCTTAATTTTTGCTCCACAACTTTAAAATATTTTATCCCTCTAGCTGTTGTAACCTTTTTAACATCATAGAATTGACTACTTTGCACCTTCACAATTATGAGGACCTAACACTTCCTTAATTGTGTGACATTGCAAACACTACCCTAGATGAATGCTATCACACTTCACAACTCAAATTGTTACTGCAATTCAAACCCTTGCGATGGTAAGATTACTATTCCTTTAACTGTCAAATGCCCCTCATAGTCTCACAACTTGAAAACCTTTCTCATGGCTTAACCATGTGAAATAGTGATCAGATGATAGTGTTTTTTTGGCCCTTTATCACTACATCGCAACCTAAAATGCCATAAATATATTACCACCTGTGATGTTGCAAAGAACATTTAACCTGACTACTTCCTTGAATCACAACTTTGTAACTACAACTCATAACCATAGAGGTCGCCTTATGAACATGCGACTAGCCCTTAATAGCTTAATATCTTTTGTTTGCAACTTTGTGGTCCAAACCATGGATTAGCCTTCATTATGAGTGACATTGCAACTATCCTAAACTTAACTACATGATCACCATTCAAACCATCACAACCTTAACCATAGGTTTCCCTTTACCATGCACGATGATGTGAAACACTGAAAATAATTGTGGGTATTTGACTTTCACAACTTTGGAACTTGAAGCCTAGAGCTCATTTCAATGTAGTGTTATTGATTGGATCTACTTTTTTTATTTGACAAAAAACTCCTTCAAAAATTTATTGTATTAGCTTCCAACTGACCCTTGCGATGGTGTAATGAAGAGATAATTCTAAGCTAGAACTGGTCTTTGATGTTGCAACTAACTACTTCCATTCCTTAGCAACATGAAATTGAATGCTAGCACTAACAGCTATGAAGCCACACCGATAGTCATCTTAACTACATCACTTCTTTGCAACCCATCTGATGCTTAATTCCTAAACTAGAGTGATAGGGTGATAAAAGGGGATAGCATTGTTGCAACTTGAAATATCCATAACGATATGACATAAAATATGAAATATTTGAAGATTTAGAATATAAAGAAAGAATTTCAATTAACTATGTTGTCATGATTTCAGTCCCCTATATTCTTCAAACTTTTAGGATTAGGATTGAGTCAATGTGATGTCATGTACGTGTCTAGATTTCCTTTAAGGGACATCTCTTATCATCTATTCCTTTGTGTGCACCTAGATGTTCATTCAAAAGTAGTCTAATGCATTTGTTCATATTAGGTGATTAGGAAAGGGAGGGTAAGTTTATGCATTTTCTCGATGAGAAAAGAGTTCTAAAATCCCAACTCTATGATCAAATATTTCATTGAAGGCATAATAAATTTAGAGGAAGATATCACATTGCATTTAGAACATATTGTAGTGCCTACCCCTGGCCCGCATTTTGTTATCATTGCTGAACTCTTTTGGAGCTAGTTTCATGTTGATGGTTAGCAACATTATTTTGAGACTATTAGATATTGTGCTATGGATTCAGTTTTTTATGTGATGAGATCACTTAGATTTTACATTTCATGTATGCATGATGATTATTTTTAGTGTTTGCAGTTATTAATGATGATTAGTAAGATGATTTATTATCATATGTGTTTTCTTATGGATACTTACCCCATACTTGCATGTGTATAGTATGCGTGTTTGCTTTATGACGTGTCTGATGTGGTTAAGGAAAGGAGTCATAGTCACCTGCTAGTTGGGATCTACACAATGCACCACTTCCTACCATTGCCTGTTTAGTTAATATATATTGTGCTTGTACATGCATAATTTTTATGTAGGTTGCAGGTACCGGGTATCGACTTCCCTGAATTGCCAAGATGAGCGTACCCTATCACATTATCTCAATGATAAGAGAGGGGAGATAATTCTCAAGTCCAAATCTCAACCCTTTAAGCCATTTGTTCTAATTGAAAATTAGGACAAGTATCTCAGTTGAGTACCCTCTGAATACGTTGGATGACGTAATTCGTGATATTAACCCTTGGTTTGATTTTGTATGTGTTTTGGCTATGATGGATTTCTGTATTTTATTTTTGTGAGTCTTTAGTGTATTTTCTATTAATTAAGCATAATTAAAAGATTTAATTAATGGTTTAATTAAATGAAAAATTAATATGGTATTTAATATTTATTTTATTTAATTAATTAAGAAATTAATAAAATAAAATAATTAAATTTGAAAATAAAAGTTATAATATTAAATTTGGAATGTGATGATATTTATTTTAATAATAATATATTTGGAGTTTATTTTTAAATAAATGACTAAATAATATTATTATTAAAGCTAATAAATATTTTAGCAAATTAAGTTTTGAAAATGAAATTTAAAAAGTGGAAGATATATTTAAAATTATTAAAAGATTCTAAATCTCATATGATTAAAATATAAATATATTAAGACTTAAAAAGTGGAATTATTAAAGTTAGTGCATGAGATTTAATAATAAATAAATAAAATTGAAAAGAGTAAATTAAATATTATATTAATTAATGTGCATTATTTTAATATTTAGGAGTTTGCAAATTCTCGGGAGTTGTCATGTAGACAACACAGGGGTTTGCACTCTAAGAATGCATAAGTTGTCTACACTTAGGAGTTAGCATTTTATTTGAGCACATGGTGTCTACAACCGTAAGACTCATGTAGAAGGTTGGAGAAGACTCATGCTTGGTTGTCATGCTTATCTTCTAGTTATTTCTAGATACACTCTAGATGCATCTTAGAGGCCTTTAAATAGAGGCTCTCCTAGTGTGTTTGGACAAGTAAAAATGGAAGCTTCAAAGCTTACATGCATTTGAGAAGCTCATATGCTTCTACATGCTCATAGATTTTCTGCATGCTCTTATGCTTCTTCTAGCTCTTCTCATCACTTGGAGGATTCGGTTGGCTTAGATTTTGGAGAAATTACGAATGTTGGAGAAGGAAGAGATTCTCTATGGACTTCTAAGACATGACAAATTAGCATCAATGTCCAGGTGCACTTGTGATAATCACATAATTTATTTGCACTCTTTCTCTTCCTGTCTTCATTGTGTCTGCTATATGTGTCTGAATGTTCTCTGTGATTGGATCTGCAATTTTGAAATTGGAATCTAGATATGCTATTTGGTTGAGAAGAAAACAATAGAAAATCCCTAGATTCAATTAAGGAAGAAAGTAGATCTGTATCGAATTTGGGTTCGAATTTAAATTGTGAAATTAGATAGACAAGATTTGAAATTAAAATAGAAATTCTATGTTGAAAATTTGAATGGTTAGATGTAATCTTTCTATCAAATTATATTTTTAGATGCGTATGAACAAACCGTTTTATAGTTAAATTTAGAGAACAATTATTTTAAGAAGAAATTCTTAATTAATCACAAATTGTCTTGTCACTGCCCCTTGGATAGACCCGAACTCAGTCATTCATAACTTTTTATCGTGATCGAATTTATTCGATAGCTATGGTCAAAATTGGTGCAACTTGGCCCTCTCTAATATATTTCAATTTTAGCCCGATCCAACAGTTCATCAGGGAGATATGGCCCTCATACTGAGACTATTTTATTCAAAGTCAGATATTTCTTCATTTTCCATAACCAAGAGTTCTTTATGCTTAAACTTCACAAAAATAATATAT
Organism: Cupressus sempervirens; assembly: GCA_028749045.1. Lineage (NCBI taxonomy): Eukaryota > Viridiplantae > Streptophyta > Pinopsida > Cupressales > Cupressaceae > Cupressus > Cupressus sempervirens. The sequence goes on from CM053787.1 coordinate 163,176,906, forward strand.
CAAAGCATGGAATGAATTAAAGATATTATTGTAATCTTCCCTTATTAGAATCTTATTAATATGCATTAGTTTTATATGGTTTATTATCTAATCTAATTAAATCAAATTTAATTAAAATTAGTTAATAGTAGAAGAAGTGTAATTAATTATTAGTCAATCTAAGTAAATGAATTTTTAAATGAGAGAAAATTAAAAGAAAAGAGATTTTAATATAGTTTATATAGTGGAATTTTTATAATGTATATTAAAAACTATTTAATATATATTAAATACTATTTAATATATATTAAATAATTTAGAGATAGTAATTTTATATTACAATTTTAAATGAGGAGACTTTAATGATAATGGATTAAGATTTAATTGACATCGAGTCACTGTTATAACATTGTTATAATTTGAATTACTATGGTATTATTAATATGTTATATATTATTAACTAAATTATTGATATACCTTAATGGTATTAAGAGTTAACTAATGAAGCTTATGTAAAGTTCTCTAGATCAATTAATAATAGTTTTGATGAGTTTATTATTTATTAATGTTTGTTGGGTCTAACAAACTATTAATAAATAATAGTATAAATAGTTTAAATAGTTATCAATTAATACGATCAGAGTTAATCTAGAAGAGATTAGTTAATGATTGAAGTACTGTAAAAGATATTAATCAAATTGAATTGGTTAATAATTTGGAGGAGTATTAATTAATTGAATCAATGTACATAGGAGATACTTATTTGAGATAATAATACTTGGTATTGGGGATTTATTATAACTTGTTATTATTAAAATAAAAATGGGAACATTGTTGAAAGAATGACAAATGTGGTCATTATAGATTTATTAATAAGATTCTCAATATAGCTTGTTATTAAATATTAACAAATTATTATTATTGAACTATGAATATGAATATTTGTGTACTAGATTATAGTTGACTTACAAAAATTATAGTTAGTTATTAGTCAACTAATATTAATTAGAACGTTGCCATGGATATGTAATTATTAATTAAATTAATTAGAGTTAATTAGATTTAATTAATAATTAAATTATGTAATAAAGTTTTAATTGATATGCTAATATCGATTCCTTTAGCAAAGTTGTGAAGTATGTATATCAAAGTTGACAAGTCGTACTCTCATGACTTGAATAATGACTTTAGATATTATATGGTTGTAAACGATGATAACGAATAAATTAAAAGGCTCAAACTTTAGTAATATTTAATTAAAAACTTATAGAATGTTGGAAGGTCATGGACTATGTACCTATGTTAATTGAGTTTTTTTTAATAATATTACAATCTTTTTAATCAAAAATTGATAATTGGTTCTCTTATAATTTAACAAATAATGATCCTTTGATTGTGTCAAAAAGTTGTAGTAACATTAGAGAAGAGTTAATCAATTAGAATATGGATCATAGTTAAATAAAGAGAACAATTTAATTAAGGGCCAATGATGATCAGTTTAATGAGTAAAGTATTTACTCTTAAGTTATCCTTAGAATATTATTTTAAAGTAATGGAAGGATAATGTTATCAGGGAAACAAACGGGTTAACGTGTAGGTCAAATGAAGAACCTTATACATTTATATTTGAAATAAAAACTGAAGCTCTACACATTATTCAGCTATGTGATTTTAATAAACCAAAACATGTGTTTGCATTATGTATTTTATATGCTTCTTGTTTTGGGTTTTGGGTTGACTAGTGTTGACCAGTTATAGGACATCTACCAGAGGCTCGAGGGTTATGATTGTGATGTCATGATGATGTCTTAATTCTAATCTTTATGAACCCAACCATGGTTATGTGATAGTATGCTCTATGAGATGATTGTATTATTGATTGTTATTTCTTATTAGTCTTCTTGAGTGAAGCTGAGTTATTTGTATCTGAGACACTTGACTTAACCATTTTTTATTCATCGATCAGTTATCCTCAGATTGCTTCCAGTCACCATGATGGGACTGAAATGTTAATTTATTTCTTGATGATGTCATGTTGTGACTTGTTTGACTCAACCATTTTGGAGTCTTTGATCAGTATTATTTTGAGATATTTTTGGTTGCTTGTTTAGAACCAATGGATATTGTAATTCATATTGGAGATTATATTTATGAGGTTTATTTTGTGAAGCTTTTATGTGTTCTTGGATGGGAGAACCATCTTATTATCAGGTTGCCTATTAAGGAACCGAGTTTGATCTTTATGAGTGTTGTGGTATGGGACACAACTGTGGATTTATATGCTTAGGAGAGGTTGTCTAGGTACATGACTATGGGAGTGGCTTGCATAGGGGTCCAGAACCCAAAGTGGTCAGTACCAAGGTAACCTAATGCAAGTTATGTAATAAGTGATAATCTAGTAATTAAAATTTATGGAGGAAAAACACACTAAAAAGATAAGTTAGAGATATTTAAACCACCCATGCCTTGAGTGCTTGTATAGACTAAGGATGGGAGAAGTGCCTCGTCTTCTTGAGAGGGTTTCTTGGTTTCCACATGTGCCACGTTGAGGGTCTAGGGTTCAGAGTAACCAGTCCAGGGTAACTCAACGTTTGAAGGTTCGGGGTCTAATGAGAGACCAGTCTAGGGTAACTCAAGCAGCCATGTGATGACACTCCCTAGTATGTAGCCTGAGTCTCCTCTATAAATTTTATGTACCTTTGGTGGTGTACTTATTGTTGTACCTCTGGGATTATGTGAGGCCTCGCCCCGACCCATCGTAGCATAGTGATACATTACCCTTATTTTGTTATTCACGACTCAAGATGTCGAGATAGTATCTGATGCTTAGAACATATTTTATTATTTCATGTTGTGTGATGTTATTTTTAGATATATTTGATGATTGTCATTTAATGTTTCATGTATATGTATGTTGATGAAATCAGTAAAGGTAGGATTGAGACTTTGATTTAAGATATTTTAAATGGTTAAGAATTAAGTAGGATTAAGAAACCCTTATTGATGTATGTTTTAAATTATGAGAATTTTTGAATATGTATACATTTATGTACATGTGATTTTACAGGACTACTGATGTGTGCAATGAGTGTGCAGATATTTTAGCTGAGAAACCCTACGGAGGAACAAAATTGATCTCTATGTGCTAAATTTGAAAACCTTGTTGTTCGTAATTCACATTTTTGTATTGTGAAATGTATGTATGCATCTTCCTTGTTCAGTGAATGTTAATGTTTGTAATTATGTTCTTTCAGTGTCGCTTGACACTCGTAAAATGTTTATGTGCTTCGGTGTGCGATTTAGGGTTAATTGTTTAACCTTTGGACTCAAGTTGGTTTAAGTTAGTGTCAGTTTTCTATTAGGTTCTTAATCAAGGTTAGTCATCCTTTAATCCGGATTAGTGCTTATTTGCAAGTTAAAGTAGTAAGTTGGACCTATTTTATTCCTAGATTTTATTTGACTCTAAACCTCTTTCCTAGGCTTTAAAACTTGTTATTATTCTAACCAAAGGGTATGGGTATGGGTTAGGGGTCTTTTCCAACCCCTAAGCCCCTTTTTTTGAATTTTGAGGTCACCCAAAAAGTCCCTTTTTGCCTTTGTGCGAAAATTGACCATGGTTATCTTAAGTAACCTCACCTCATCTCCACTTAGGGTTTAACCATTGTGTAGGTTGAGTTAGGAGTTTCTAGAGTTGCTAGTGGGTGGAAATAGTTATTGCTCCTTTTGGGTGGTTGAGTTGGAGGCTTATTTAGAGGCCTTCCTTGGAGTAGTTGGTTGTTACCCAATCTCTACATTTAGAGAAGATTTCTTGAAGCTTGAAGGAAGGAAAGGGATACTCTACTCAAACTTGTTTCATTGCCATTACCTCTTTGTGAAGGTAGGAAATTCTCATCTCCCTTACTCAGATTTTATGTTTGGTTTCATGTTCATGTTACCTTGTTGTTGTTTCACTGTTGTATGGTTGTGGGTATGTGGGAAGATTTAAAAACCATGTCATTTTGGTTGTTTTTCTTTCTTGTTATGTTTGCAATTTTGAGTTTTCCTTACATGGGTGTTTTGGTATTACTCACCCTTGGAGAGGGCAGAAGTGACCAATTTTGGGAAAGGTCTATTTAGCTGGACTCCAACCTGTGTAGAGTCTCTTCTCAGGATGAGAAGAGGGACAAAGGGTAGGGTGTTATGGTCCCCTACCCTTCAGCACAAACCTAGTATGAGTATGGCAAGTTTAAATGGAAGAATGGAAGTTCTTGGTTATTAGCCCCAATTGGGCATCTAAATGGGTGTTGTGCTTGACTTCTCCTGTTGGAAGAATCCACCTTTCCCTAGTCTTGATTCATTGTGAATCCTATTGTGTAAACCATGTATGATTATGCATGCTTGATGTTCTTTTGGTTCTGCTTGGTTGTCACCCGATCAGATCTTGGTTTCCTCCATGGTTCTTGAAATGAGATTCAGAAACATTACAAACTCCTTGATTATGATCATGAGGAAAATTTGATAAAATTGTTGAAAATTGGGATTGAGATCCTATTGTAAATTGTATTTTAAACCTTATTGTAAATGGCAACAAAGCCGGGTTTTCTTCCTGATTCTTTCTCGGCTGAGCCTTTGAATTAGGTTAGCCAATAAAATAATGGTTGAGTGTATTTGCTTCTCATAATATTTGATCATAATGTTCAGTCGTATGAATGCTCATCAAAATAGGATGAATAATAGATAAAGGAAAAGACTTTCGAAATCTCCTTGCATGGTTCTCAATGTGATTTCAAAAAAAATAAAATAAATAAATTTGCATATATAGATGGGAGAATAGAATCATAGATAATGTCTTGAATTGTGATATTTCAAGTTTTTAATTTGTTAATGAAAAATTATTTTGATATGATGAAAATTCCAAGTTGATGTATAAGAATTTAGGTGAATTAGAATTCCTACTTTGAGAACTCAATTATCTCTTCCTTATTAAATTTCCTTATGCACAAATCAATTTGAATAAGAGATTATGTAATTCCTTAAATTCAACAAGATAGATCATAAACCTGGATGTGTTATGATAAACAAAACATAAGTTATAGGAGACAGGGAGAAAATAATACCTTTAGGATTAAATTAGTTTTAATATGTTAGAATTTAGGTTTATGTTATTATTGTGTTGTTTATTGTTAATTTTTTTTGATGTAAGTTAGCATAGGTTAGAATAGATTAGTATATGTTAGTTAGTTTAAGTTTTAGATAACTTTGTTTAAGAATTTTTTTTTTGTGTTTTAGAATCTAGTTAGTTAATGTAATAAATGGATTAGTAGTAAAATTTGGGTATGTAATACATTTATGTAAGTTTATTGTTTTAAAATTTATATTAATGTAATATAGTTTAAATTTTAATTAGTTAGTAATTTTAAAATAGATATATATTTTAATATAGTTAGTAGCTATTATAGTTTTAATTTGGCGTTATTCGAAATGGTTTTAGAATGGTGATTTTTTTTGAATTAAAAAAAATAAATAAATAAGATAAGTTTAATTTTGGTTATAATTTAAGTATCATGTTAAATTTATATTATATTATAGGTTTTATCATCATTTAACTTATGCAACTTTAGTTCTCTACTAAATATGTCTCCTTTCTAAACTAATTGTCGAAATGTTTAAAGTTAATAAATTTTAGATATATATATTCAGTTTTAAATTTTAGTTAATCATTTTTTTTTTTAAAGTGACTTTACAATATCGATCAGATTGTTAATCAATAATTGTCAAAGAGATTTATAGTTGTTTTTGATTTAGATACCTTTCAATTAATCTAAATCGCAAATACACTTACATTATCATTTAAATAATTGTTTCATATTATTGTAAGCTAATAAAATAACGTATCTTATGATCGATATCAATCTTAACGATGTATTCCTCCACTAGAGTTTAAAACTTAAGATGAATTGTAGTGAACCTTTACTTCTCTTGCAAGAATCTGATTTAAACTTTAAGCACTCTAATTATAATAATTTAAAAAAAAAATTGTGTGTTTTTGCCCTCGTAGTTTGGGCATGACAGATTAGATGTCAGTTTTGTGATTGGAACCTTTGAGTTAGTATACTTTTAAGATTCTTGGACTTATAAAAATTTGTGCCATGTGTTTTTGGATAGCCTATTTGGGAGTTGAGATTATCTTCTTAGCATGGTGGGAATGGACCACCTAGGTTCCACGCGATCGAGTGGTAGTGTATTTCCACTCTTATCATTTGAGATCCATCCGAGACACCATGGCTAGAGTATTCTTGGTTGGTATTTATCTTCATTCTATTCTTGCATCGTTATGATAGATGATATACCTTATGATAGATTATTTACTGGTATGTTTCTTTCATTGATGATTAACATATGTTAGATGTTGTTATCTTATGCTTATATTTGCATGTTAGATTACTTTTTGCATATGATATAGTATGTTTAGGAGTGACATTCTTACTATTTTAATACTGATGATCTTTTCGATGCTTTGGGATGTTATGCATGGAGGGATGGCTAGGATCCATGATGGTCTAATGATGCTATTAACAGTTGGGAGGAACCGTGCACTTAGTTATTTATGTTTGTGAGATATAGTTATATTTTATGATGGATGTTTATATCTTTTGTGATGATGTATCATGTATGACATGTGGTTTCATTTACTTTAATTGCATCATGGATTAATATTGGATGTTGATGTACTTTATTTACACAGATGTTTATTTTTTTATGTCTTTCATACCTTGTATCATGTATAGTAGATGATTGAGCTAACTAAAATGTAGTTACAAAAAAAGACACTTGTATATGGTTTAAGAATGTTGGATGTATCATTGTTATTTCATGAGGATGTAATGATAAATGAATAGTTAGTTTAGATGTAATTCAACGTTAAGAGATCTTTAAAGAATGTAATCTGTTATGTTAGGTTTACTTTCAGTTGGATGTTACTATTGCTTCCGAAAATGTTATGAATGGTTTTACTTTCATGTTTTTAAATAAATAAAAAATGTTTTGGAAAACTTTAGGTTAATTCTTTGGATCCCTTGGCAAGGCATTACATTTGGTATCAGAGCCTGATTTTCAACATTAGGAGCTCTGGGTATATTGGAATGGCACTAGTTGTGAACTACTTGAACAAAATAAAAATTTTGAACTATCATGTGTATCTCTTTCAAACTGAAAACTTGAAACTAGGTGAACTGAAATAAAACCTAAACTATTGATTGCATATTTTTCATACTCCTACATTAGGTTTCAAAATTGAAATTATATTGAAAGCCTAAACATAGGCAAAACTTAAAATTGAAACTCATTCTAGTTGCAAAACATGTATCTTTTATCTATGCTTTGAGGTAGTATGTCTTTGATTGTCTTTGTGAGCATTAAGTTGCTCTTGTTTAGAATATATTAGGAGATCTATTTTAGTAGTTGTTAAAAGAGCGAATGTTGGATCAATGTGGTTTTCTGTTTACCATTAAACCAGAATCATATTGCTCTAAGTGTGTTGTAATATTTCTAGTGGAATCATATTCCCCTGTAAGGAGGAAAAGGGATCAATAAGACCCATACAGTGAGTTCTTCAGTATTATCATTCTTGTAGGCTTCCAAGAGTAAGCCTAATCCTAGGGGGAGTGGATGTAGTGCCTGCCCTTGGCCCTCATTTTGTTATCATTGCTGAACTCTTTTGGAGCTAGTTTCATATTGATGGTTAGCAACATTGTTTTGAGACTATTAGATATTGTGCTATGGATTCAGTTTATTATGTGATGAGATCACTTAGATTTTACATTTCATGTATGCATGATGATTATTTTCAGTGTTTGCAATTATTAATGATGATTAGTAAGATGATTTATTATCATATGTGTTTTCTTATGGATACTTACCCCATACTTGCATGGTGTGCGTGTTTGCTTTGCGTGTTTGCTTTTGTATGACTTGTCTGATGTGGTTAAGGAAAGGAGTCATAGTCACCTGCTAGTCGGGATCTACATGATGCGCCACTTCTTGTCATTGCCTATTTAGTTAGTATATATTATGCTTGTACATGCATGATTTTTATGCAGGTTGCACGTACCGGGTATCAACTTCCTTGAATTGCCAAGATGAGCGTACCCTATCACATTATCTCAATGATAAGAGAGGGGAGATAATTCTCAAGTCCAAATCCCAACCCTTTAAGCCATTTGTTTTAATTGAAAATTAGGACAAGTATCTGAGTTGAGTACCCTCTGAATATGTTGGATGACGTAATTCATGATATTAACCCTTGGTTTGATTTTGTATGTATTTTGGCTATGATGGATTTTCGTATTTTATTCTTGTGAGTCTTTAGTGTATTTTCTATTAATTAAGCCTAATTAAAAGATTTAATTAATGGTTTAATTAAATGAAAAATTAATATGGTATTTAATATTTATTTTATTTAATTAATTAAGAAATTAATTAAATAAAATAATTAAATTTGAAAATAAAAGTTATAATATTAAATTTGGAATGTGACGATATTTATTTTAATAATAATATATTTAGATTTAATTTTTAAATAAATGACTAAATAATATTATTATTAAAGCTAATAAATATTTTAGCAAATTAAGTTTTGAAAATGAAATTTAAAAAGTGGAAAATATATTTAAAATTATTAAAAGATTCTAAATCTCATGTGATTAAAATATAAATATATTAAGACTTAAAAAGTGGAATTATTAAAGTTAGTGCATGAGATTTAATAATAAATAAATTAAATTGGAAAGAGTAAATTAAATATTATATTAATTAATGTGCATTATTTTAATATTTAGGAGTTTGCAAATTCTCAAGAGTTGTCATGTAGACAACACAGGAGTTTGCACTCTAAGAATGCATGAGTTGTCTACACTTAGGAGTTAGCATTTTATTTGAGCACATGGTGTCTACAACAATAAGACTCATCTAGAAGGTTGGAGAAGACTCATGCTTGGTTGTCATGCTTATCTTCTAGTTATTTCTAGACACACTCTAGATGCATCTTAGAGGTTTTTTAAATAGAGGCTCTCCTAGTGTGTTTGGACAAGCAAAAATAGAAGCCTCAAAACTTACATGCATTTGAGAAGCTCACATGCTTCTACATGCTCATAGATTTTCTACATGCTCTTATGCTTCTTCTAGCTCTTCTCATCACTTGGAGGATTTGGTTGGCTTGGATCTTGGAGAAATTGAAAATGTTGGAGAAGGAAGGGAGTCTCTATGGACTTCTGAGGCATGAAAAATTAGCATCAGTGTCCAGGTGCACTTGTGATAATCACATAATTTATTTGCACTCTTTCTCTTCCTGTCTTCATCTTGTCTGCTATATGTGTCTGAATATTCTCTATGATTGGATCTGCAATTTTGAAATTGGAATCTAGATATGCTATTTGGTTGAGAAGAAAACAATATAAAAATCTTAGATTCAATTAAGGAAGAAAGTAGACCTGTATCAGGTTTGGGTTCGAATTTAAATTGTGAAATTAGATAGACAAGATTTGGAATAAAAATAAAAATTCTATGTTGAAAATTTGAATGGTTAGATGTAATCTTTCTATCAAATTATATTTTTAGATGCGTATGAACAAACCCTTTTATGGTTAAATTTAGAGAACAATTATTTTAAGAGAAAATTCTTAATTCATCACAAATTTTTTTGTCGCTGCCCCTTGGATAGACCCGAACTCAATCATTCATAATTTTTTATCGTGATCGAATTTATTCGATTGCTCTAGTCAGAATTGGTGCAACTTGGCCCTCTCCAACATATTTCAATTTCAGCTCGATCCAATAGTTCATTAGGGAGATATGGCCTTCGTACTGGGTCTGTTTTATTCAAGGACAGATATTTCTCCATTTTTCATAATCAAGAGTTCTTTATGCTTAAACTTCACAAAAATAACATATCAAAGCATGGAATGAATTAAAGATATTATTGTAATATTCCCTTATTAGAATCTTATTAATATGCTTTAGTTTTATATGATTTATTATCTAATCTAATTAAATCAAATTTAATTAAGATTAGTTAATAGTAGAAGAAGTGTAATTAATTATTAGTCAATCTAAGTAAATGAATTTTTAAATGAGAGAAAATTAAAAGAAAAGAGATTTTAATATAGTTTATATAGTGAACTTTTTATAATGTATATTAAATACTATTTAATATATATTAAATAATTTAGAGATGGTAATTTTATATTACGTTTTTAAATGAGGAGACTTTAATGATAATGGATTAAGATTTAATTGACATCGAGTCACTGTTATAACATTGTTATAATTTGAATTACTATGGTATTATTAATATGTTATATATTATTAACTAAATTATTGATATACCTTAATGGTATTAAGAGTTAACTAATGAAGCTTATGTAAAGTTCTCTAGATCAATTAATAATAGTTTTGATGAGTTTATTATTTATTAATGTTTGTTGGGTCTAACAAACTATTAATAAATAATAGTATAAATAGTTTAAATAGTTATCAATTAATATGATCAGAGTTAATCTAGAGGAGATTAGTTAATGATTGAAGTACTGTAAAAGATATTAATCAAATTGAATTGGTTAATAATTTGGAGGAGTATTAATTAATTGAATCAACGTACATAGGGGATACTTATTTGAGATAATAATACTTGGTATTGGGGATTTACCATAACTTGTTATTATTAGAATAAAAATGGGAACATTGTTGAAAGAATGACGAATGTGGTCATTATAGATTTATTAATAAGATTCTCAATATAGCTTGTTATTAAATATTAACAAATTATTATTATTGAACTATGAATATGAATATTTGTGTACTAGATTATAGTTGACTTACAAAAATTATAGTTAGTTATTAGTCAACTAGTATTAATTAAAACGTTGCCATGGATATGTAATTATTAAATAAATTAATTAGAGTTAATTAGATTTAATTAATAATTAAGTTATGTAATAAAGTTATAATTGATATGCTAATATTGATTCTTTTAGCAAATTTGTGAAGTATGTATATCAAAGTTGACAAGTCGTACTCTCATGACTTGAATAATGACTTTAGATATTATATGGTTGTCAACGATGATAACGAATAAATTAAAAGGCTCAAAATTTAGTAATATTTAATTAAAAAATAATAGAATGTTGGAAGGTCATGGACTATGTACCTATGTTAATTGAGTTTTTTTTAATAACATTACAATATTCTTAATCAAAGATTGATAATTGGTTCTCTTATAATTTAATGAATAATGATCCTTTGATTGTCTCAAAAAGTTGTAGTAACATTAGAGAAGAGTTAATCAATTAGAATATGTATCATAGTTAAATAAAGAGAACAATTTAATTAAGGGTCAATGATGATCAATTTAATGAGTAAAGTATTTACTCTTAAATTATCCTTAGAATATTATTTTAAAGTAATGGAAGGATAATGTTATCGGGGAAACAAATGGGTTGACGTGTAGGTCAAATGAAGAACCTTACACATTTATATTTGAAATGAAAACTGAAGCTCTACACATTATTCAGTTATGTGATTTTAATAAACCAAAACATGTGTTTGCATTGTGTATTCTATATGCTTCTTGTCTTGAGTTTTGGGTTGACTAGTGTTGATCAGTTATAGGACATCTACCAGAGGCTCGGTGGTTATGATTGTGATGTCATGATGATGTCTTAATTCTAATCTTTATAAACCCAACCATGGTTATGTGATGGTATGCTTTATGAGATGATTGTATTATTGATTGTTATTGCTTATCAGTCTTCTTGAGTGAAGCTGAGTTATTTGTATCTGAGACACTTGACTTAACCATTTTTGATTCATCGATCAGTTATCCTCAGATTGCTTCCAGTCGCCATGATGGGACTGAAATGTTGATTTATTTCTTGATGATGTCATGTTGTGACATGTTTGACTCAACCATTTTGGAGTCTTTAATCAGTATTATTTTGAGATATTCTTGGTTGCTTGTTTAGAACCAATGGATATTGTAATTCATATTGGAGATTATATTTATGAAGTTTATTTTGTGAAGCTTTTATGCGTTCTTGGATGGGAGAACCATCTTATTATCAGATTTCCTGTTAAGGAACTGAGTTTGATCTTTATGAGTGTTGTGGTATGGGACACAACTGTGGACTTATGTGCCTAGGAGAGGTTTTCAAGGTACATGACTATGAGAGTGGCTTGCATAGGGGTCTGGAGCCCAAAGTGGTCAGTACCAGGGTAACCTAATGCAAATTATGTAATAAGTGATAATCTAGTAATTAAAATTTATGGGGGGAAAACACACTAAAAAAATAAGTTAGAGATATTTAAACCACCCATGCCTTGAGTGCTTGTATATACTAAGGATGGGAGAAGTGCTTTGTCTTTTTGAGAGGGCTTCTTGGTTTCCACATGTGCCACGTTGAGGGTCCGGGGTTCAAAGTAACCAGTCCAAGGTAACTCAATGCTTGAGGGTCCGAGGTCTAATGAGAGACCATTCCAGGGTAACTCAAGCAGCCATGTGATGACACTCCCTAGTATGTAGCCTAAGTCTCCTCTATAGATTTTATGTACTTTTGGTGGTGTACTTATTGTTGTGCCTCTGGGATTAGATGTCAGTTTTGTGATTGAAACCTTTGAGTTAGTATACTTTTAGGATTCTTGGACTTATAGAAATTTGTGCCATGTGTTTTTGGATATGCTATTTGAGACTTGATATTATCTCCTCAGCACGATGGGAATGGACCACCTAGGTTCCACGTGATCAGGTGGTAGTGTATTTCCTCTCTTATCATTTGAGATCCATCCGAGACATCGTGGCTGGAGTGTTCTTGGTTGGTATTTATCTTCATTCTATTATTGGATCATTATGATAGATGATATACCTTATGATGGATGTATTTACTAGTATGTTTCTTTCATTGATGATTAACATATGTTAGATGTTGTTATCTTATGCTTATATTTGCATGTTAGATTACTTTCTGCATATGATATAGTATGTTTAGGAGTGGCATTTCTACTATGTTAATACCGATGATCTCTTCAGTGCTTTGGAATGTTACGCACGGAGGGATGGCTAGGATCCATGATGGTCTAATGATGCTATTAACGGTTGGGAGGAACTGTGCACTTAGTTATTTATGTTTGTGAGATATGGTTATATTTTATGATGGATGTTTATATCTTTTGCGATGATGTATCATGTATGACATGTGTTTTCATTTACTTTAATTGCATCATGGACTAATATTGGATGTTGATGTACTTTATTTACATAGATGTTTATTCTTTTAAGCCTTTCATACCTTGTATCATGTATAGTAGATGATTGAGCTAACTAAAATGTAGTTACAAAAAAAGACACTTGTATATGGTTTAAAAAAGTTGGATGTATCATTGTTATTTCATGAGGATGTAATGATAGATGAATAGTTAGTTTAGATGTAATTCAACGTTAAGGGATCTTTAAAAAATGTAATCTATTATGTTAGGTTTACTTTCAGTTGGATGTTACTATTGCTTCCACAAATGTTATGAACGGTTTCACTTTCATGTTTAAAAATATATATATATATATATATATATATATATTGTTTTGGCAAACTTTAGGTTAATTCTTTGGATCCCTTGGTGGGGCATTACACATATGAAAACTAAAAGCATTTGAATTGAAGCTTAGGACTAAGGTATAGATTACAAGAACATTATAGAAACTAGAGAAGTTGAATCAAATGTAGGAAAAGAAAATAAATCTTCACAAATGGTGAAAGAAGCTAGTCAAAGGTGGTATGACTCTCTTTGAAATTTAATTGATGGCTTATATTTAATCTGTGCATCTACATTGCAAATTTGACAAGTCAAATGGCTTAGGGATTAAATTCAGATCATTAGATGAAGACCAGATTGATAGATGTCATTTTAAGATGGAATTATATTGGTCATTAGAGATGTATCTTCCCTTCTATCAGATCATAAATATCAATGATCTTCACATGTTCATCAATTATTTAAGGTAACCCAAAGTTGACGTGGAAAAGTAGCAAAAACTATTGTTCGCAAGGTTGTAGGGAGTTAAAGATGATCTGAGGTTAGTGTCATAACAAAGTGAAAAGCTTGTATTTGTAGAGTCATAAGTAGTTTAAGTCAACCTTGGGTTAACATGGAAAACAAGTGAAAACCAATGATCACATGGTTGTGTGTAGATAGAAGAAACGTAGATTTAAGGTAGCGATAGAGAAAAAAAAATGATTACTCCATCGTAGAGGGTTAAGAGTAACCTATGGTTAAGGTTGCGATATAGTGAAAAGTAAGGGTCACATCATCACTAGTAGTTTAAGTTAACTTGAGGTTAGCATTATGACACTACGAAAGACAATAATAGTTAAAGTGAATAGCTTTTGCAAGGTTTCCATTTAAGAAGTGTTCAATACAATTTAAGTTGCAACCCAACAAAAGTAATAATAGTCAACCTCAAAAGATCATCGCAAGGTCATAGGTAAGAAATGATAGTTAATTTTAATGTTGTAAGAGAATGATCATGATTAGTTTGTAGTTGTTGCTAACTCATCATAGTTAGTAAAATAGAGACATGTCAATCTACGAAGTGACAAATAAGAGGAATCACAAGGTCATTGGCTAAAAAGAATTCAAAACATTTCAGACTATGAAACTATGAAATGAAATAATAATTGTTGGATCACATCATCATATCAAGTAAAAATATTGAATGATAGAAAGTTGAGAAGAAGTGAAAAGGGAGAAATAAAGAGGATACATTAGGTTTTGATCATAATCATTGATAGGAGATTGGTGGTGGAGATTTAAACCTACAATGATCATTGAGATTCAAACTATATGAATTTTGCATCAACAAATCAGAGAAGAACATGAACCATTAAGGAGATTTCTAATCATTTCTACATTCTTTACTTGATGTATTGAATTGTAATTGATGAATGTTGGATTTTTGAGTGATTCATGTGCTCTATTAGTAGAATTTATGAATTTGTAACTAGCCAAGAACCCTAAGATGGGGCCTCTATATGTAATTTTGTAAGTTAATAAAATGATCAAAAAGTTTCATGCATTTTCTCCCCTTGTATCAGAGACCATTGAGTCATAATAGGGAGGTGTATGGAATGAATAATTAGATTGATGTCTATAACTAGGTAATATGATGTTATAATTCCAATTAAAACTAGCATGCCTAGGTTTCTTTCATTGTCTCCTTTGGCTGAGCTAACATGAATATAGATTAGTCTTTCTAGAATTGTAGGACAAGTACTTGTGAAGTTGCTAGTATTTGGGCTTATCAAAGTATTAGTATAGTATTAATAGTATGGGTAGTCAAAGTGCTATCTTTCATAGTTATTTTTGCTCTTTTCCTGAGTTGTATAACATCTTGTATTCATGATGTGAAGTTAAGATTGAAGTGTACTAGGAGTTCGCCACTAGATAACCTTGATGGGTCATAGAGCCACTTAGGGCCATAAATGTCCTTCTTTCATTACATCTCCTAACATCTCATAGTCTTAGATGCATTTAGGAGTAGAGTTAGTGTTAGACCTAAAAGCTCACTTAGGTTTCTTATTTCTATGACTAGTCTAGTTATCATCTTCTTCTCTTAGGTTAAGAGCATACCCATAGTATCCCTTTTAATAACTTAAAAACATCATTCCAAGTATATCTTTCATATAAGGGAATTGTACCTTATAATTTAGAGGCCAGTGATATAACACATAAATTGACCCATTTGTTGGTGACATCATTTTTTTCCTCACATTCTAGGCATCTAGAGTCAAGATAAATCCAAGTTACAAAGAGGGACAAACTGTTAACTAAGAGTATTTGGCAACTTCGCTAGGGAGACCTAAATGAATTTCTGGTTATCAAATGATTCTTCTAAGGAGAAATCCTAATAGGATCTCTAGTATTTCAAAGATTAGTACTCTCCTATGTTTTAAAGTATGTTGTATGTTCAAGATTGGTGATTCTGATTAAAAGGAGCATGTCTTTTAAATTTGTGAAAGAGAAGAGGTTATATCCTTCATTTATAGAACTTCATCAAACTCACAATCCAGTATTGCATGATATGTTTGATACTTTTAGAGAAAGCATCATTAGAGGAAAAAAATTGAATTTGAGCATTGAAGAAGGCCATGTACTAGTTCTATTATAGAGAAGTATGTGTGCCAAGTATCTCAAGATGAAAGAGTTGGAAGTGAAAAAAAAGTTGTTGTAGCATTGCAAAAGAAGGGTATTGCATTTAAGTGAAGAGGTAAAGGTGAATAATGATGAATTTTTAGAAGTTCCACATGACCTTGTTTCTTAGAATTTTTCAATCTTGAATGAACAAGATGTTTAGCCAAGGAAACAAGTTAGAAGGAAACCTATACTTGAAGAAATAAATGTTGAGAGTGAATAGACCTATCAATATGAAGAAGACACAAATCATGCACCTCTTGCAAAAGAAGAATATGTGACTTCACTAGTGCTTGGCCTTTTGAAGATCAATAGGAATGATGATTAAGGGATTCAAGATTTTATGGACTAGTTTGATCAAATACTGGCCAAGATCTCTGAAGATAGCATGCTCAACTCATACAACCAAGCTATATTCTTCATCCTAGCCATGCTTTTGGAAATAATATATCATCTAGAAGAGATTGAGGTATGTGATCTTGAAACCACCAAAAAATAATTTATTAGGATTAAAAAGAGCTTAAATTTATTAAGACTGATGAAAGGAATAGAGGATGCTAAGAATCTAGATAATGAGGATGTTCTAACTATTGAGTCTCAATCTAAAATGTATCAGAGCCTATCTCTTCCTATTGAGATTATAGATTCTTTTTTGAACACTCTCAAAAGGATATCATGAATGTCAATCCTCAAGTTGCTAAATCTTTTCATTATACCTGTAAAAATAGCATAGGAATCCCAATGATTGAAGAAGAAAACCTCAATTACCTCATGCCTCAATCAGCCCTTGTCCTTTATAGAATAACAATTAGTGATGATGAGGAAGAGCCTTTTTATGAAACCATTTTCCTTGGAAATTTCATTTCTAATCACCATGTCCTTACCTTTGATGATGAAGAATAAGTCCTAGATGACAAAAAAGAAAGTAGGAGGCATAGAAAGAGAAATTATTCCCTTTTGGTCATCACCTATTGACAAATGCTCCCCTAATGAAAAAGGACTTATTGGAGAAGGCTTAAGGGTGGATGTATTATTTGATAGCTTGTTGAATGTTCATAACTCCTCTAAACATACAATGAAGTGGAAAGTAGAAATCTCTCACAACAACTTGGATATGATGGATTTAACTATTGAAGATTGGTTGTTTGTTGTTCTTTCTTATCCTTATGAATGAGACATTGTTAATCCAAAATGTGAACCTATTGTGGAGAAAACTATTAACACACTAGAAGATGTAAGGAAAGGAGAATCACTTGATGGCCCAAGTGCAAAACCAAATCAAATTTAAGAGGGTTCATTAATGGTTGAGTTTTCTCCTCCTCCTATGTTTATTCCTACTAATTTCATTCTTGAAGATAATGAAGATGCAATGGAGGATAGGGAGAATGGAGATTACTACATAGTTGGGGGATTTTATTCCTAAATGTAATGAAGTGGGTGCCCATCCAATAATGGAACTTCTGTAGGAGAAGCCTTTATCTACCCTGGTTATTAAGCACAGTTATGTGAGACGGTTATTGAAGTTCCTTGTGCCACTCACTTTTCTCCTAATAAGGAGGTGCATGACCATTTCCATCTCCTAAAATATTATTAAAAAGAGACTATCAAAGGACCTAAGGATGATGAGGTAATATATAATGAAGCATGGATATTTCAATCTGAGTGGGTTTCTAGTCATATCCTGCATACTACTTGGAGAGTAAGAGTTACCATGTTGTTGTTGCTCCTACAAGTAGGAATGCTACTTGAGGGGAAAACTAATTATGGAGGAATGGATCCTACTTTAGTCAATTAGTAAGAAAAACTACTTGAATATCTTTTGTTGTTCATTTCATAAGGTAAGATTTATTTCACCTTTGTAATTATGTTAGATCAGGTGTTTGCTTAGTTTAGTTGTCTTTCCTTGCTTTCCTTCTTTCTGTGTGTTTTCTTTCCTTTGTGTTGGTTTCTATTGGGTGGTCATTCTACACGAGGCCAATGGTAGGAATCCTTTGCACAATCCCTCTCTTGAAAAGCTAATCTATTGGGATCAACTCCAAGGTTCCATATTTGTCTTGTGATGTACCAAAATCCACTCAGTTGAAGATAAATGTGACTATTGAAGAGGAGGCCTTTGCTGGTTCTATTTGATCTCAAAATGAAGTAAAATATGTTTTCTATCTCAAAATAACACACAAAAGAACTATGTTTTTCATATTTTTTTGTTTTTTGAATGAATGCAATCTAACAATTCCAGTAAAATGAGTTCTTATTCTAACAAGGGGTTAGCAAAGAAAATAATTAAATTGAAAGCAAATAACATGAAATTCAAAGAAAATATTGTGAAATTGAAATCCTAATAGACATAAGCTATAGAAGACAACATGCTGTGAGTTAAACTTTCAAAGAAATTGGTAGGAAACCAATGAAAATAGAAGCAACACTTCCTAGAATCCACTAATGCAATCATCGGTGAGAAACTTTAACAATCATATGATATTTCACCTTTCATCAAATCACAAGGCTGTGGAAAGTGCACTCATGCGAGACAAAAAGCTATGTAGACACAATTTGATGATCTCTTCTTGAGCTAGATATGTTAGTGGAATTAATAATAATGTAGAAAATACCAAAACTAAAAGATCGCACAACCAAAAACAATGCAATAAACCTTTGGCTCAATCACAATCTCATGAACAAAATTCACAAAATAATGATACATTTAGGAAAGAATGACTACACTCCAAATGCGAGCACCAAAAGCATATTTTTACTACATAATAATGGTGGCCTTTGTTACATATTACAATGGGGTATTTATAAGAAATTGTCTACTCAATTTGTGTTGAGAGTGAGAGATATCTTCATGCAATAAAATACTTTTAAAACATTAAAACAAACTAAATATATAAAATCTAATAATTAATTTGATGCTTAGAGGGACTCCATCCATATTTTATTCATTAATTGAATGCATCAGCCTTTTACATGTTAAAAATAAAGAAAATATGAGAGAAGAAATAGGAGGAATCCTTCAGTCAAAGTAGGAGTGTCTAGAGGTGACAAAATTAGAAGTTGGTCCTTCACTAGGTATGTGTCAAAGTTAAAGTATCATCAGAATACGTTCTCGATGCATGGAAAGTGTTATTTTTGAAACTAGCAGTTAACTTTCAACACACCTCTGAATTGCAAAGTTGTGGACCTATGTACCTGTAGACCTACACACCTATCGAGTTGTGGACCTGTGCACCTCGACTGCATCAAAATCTCAAAATTTTACTCAGTGTCAAAATTGAAATTCTCGCATTTGGGTTTTGTTCTTCTTCATGCCAAAGCTATGTTTGGATGTTTGCCCTTGAATTTATCTATCATCTTAGTAATCTTAGCCACATCTAGAAGATCTAAAGCCTCATTTTTATCTTTTAGCTTTTGCTTATAGTTGTCTACCTCAATTTGAGTCTTAGCAAAATCCTCGAGTTCAGTATCCAATTCTAACAAGGCTTCTTCTATTTTGAAGGCTTGTCAGACATCCTGATTGGTAGATGCCTCCTCCAAGGTCTTCCTAAAATTCTCTACTACTACCTCAACTGGAACTAGCTTCTCTTGTTCCCCATCCTCAAAAATTTCTAAGCATGCATCACTATATAGCTTCTTTGCTTCTAAAATTCACTCTTGGGCTTGGTCTTTGAGCCCATGAATCTCCTCGTGTAATGCTCTCATTACTTTATTGCTATCTTCTATCTTTTCTATCCAATCATCGATCATATCCAATTCTTCTTCTGTATAAGAATTGATCAAAATGTGGCACCTTTTCCCCTTTATGGCTTGTAGAGTTTGAAGATCCTTACTCTAGGCCCATACCTCATCCATGATACTAAATTCCTCCTTCAAAATTGTTATAATCTTATTCACATTCTCCTATGTAGCATGCAGTAACTTCAAACTCCCTGTGATTATTGTAACACCTTTATCTTCAAGGCTTTCTCTTCACTCCTTACAAGCCTTCAAAAATGGATCAATTTGTACACCTCCCCTTTCTCTAAGTATAGTATTTAGAGTATGCTTGGGGTGCTCAAGATCAAGAGGACCAAAAACTTTAGCTAGATATCCTTTTCGGATCTCAACTTTCCTTTGAAGTGTTTGGAGTTTGGCCTCCTCTTGCTCCATATGCCTGAGGACCTCTTTAACTCCCATGGTCATTATTAGTTGGGTTGAATCCAATGTAGGCCTTCCCAGCATAACATCCTTCAATTCATAATATTCGAGGCTAAGGCCTTTCATCTCTATACCTTTAGGAGGGAGAGCCACTTGTGCAAATAATTCCTACTTATATGTGCTTGTGACAAATGCCAACAACGATGCCTTGTGTGATGGGGACTCGAGTTGATTCAGGATAAAATTGAGGCTTAGTACTCCTCATTATTTCCTTCTAAATCCATGTAGAGATGTGTCCTGCTAAGGACCTAGCTCTTGATGATGAAAGGGTATGTTCTGCTACCTCCCTCCCCTTATCACTCTTGCTTGGAGTCATCTCCTATTGTGAGGACTCCCCTTCTATAACTTCAATTTTCATGGATCCTATAGCTTACACCTCAATGTCTTGGGAAGGTGGTTAAGAATATTCAATATTTTGCCCCTCCTTCTATACTTCATCAGTCTCCATTTGTTTTGATCACCTCTTTGATGATGGTTCCTTCTGAACCTACACTTCCTCTAAACTTTGAGATGAAGAAATCACTGATCCCTATTCTACCACTATAACCCATGGTGGAGATGGAGGAGTAAGATTAGGAAGCTATGCATCTGGCAACATTTGTGTCCAATCTTCCTATTGAGGTTCTCCTATAGGAGTGTCCCTGATCTTGTCCCCTATCAACTCTGTACCCATGGGCATAAGGTCAAAATCTAATATTGAAAAGAAATCATTTCCCTCTTCACTCTACTCATCCACCCACTATTGTACTTCATCTTTTGAGGAAGAGAGTTCCAAGGGTTCTGCTTGGGTGGATGGTGGGGTACTCATGGCACTCTTTCTTTGTTGTAATTCTATGACTCTTTCTAGCTATGTTCTTCCTTGTAGGAGCACATGCTCCTCATCCTCTTCTAATTCTTCTTCTTCCTCCTCTTCCTCCTCTTCTAGGATAGTTTTAGGAATAGATGGAGAAGGCATCAATTTTAGGTTGATCCTTTGCCTCTTTTTCATCTGAATCTTAATCCTCTTCTTTTGTTTCTTCAAGATAGAAGGAGAAGTTGGCTCTTCTTGCATAGGAGGAATGGAGGCCTATGGAATCTCACCCTCTTCTAGTTTTCTAGACACAACACGAGGCAACTAAGGTTCATCCTAGTCTTGAGTAGCTCCTGTATCATCAAACCCTTGTGCATACTATTCTTGTTGTTGGGGAGGTGCCTATTCTGCAACTTGTTCTACTTGAATCCTTTGAGGGGAGCTCCTCTTTCTTTTATTATTTCCCTTCCTTTCAAGAGGGAGATAATATCCAACTAGGTGATCAAGCTAGTATACCATTTTTGGCCTAATAGGAGATTGGGATACAAAGGTAGGAATTGTTACTTTCTTCCCTCTACCTCTTTCTGGGCAGGCATGTGCATGGAAGATCATTGTATCAAGAATTGGATAAAGTGGAAAAGGTTTGTTGATCCAATCCTTGATCATTCTGATGACATGCCTCACTTGATGATTACTATCATTGGCCTCCTCCCTATAAACCTTACCATTCATAATGGGTCTTTCATCAATTTTGTTTGCATTGAACAGGGGGTCCAGTAGCTCCTTAGAATCCTATTGCCTTATTTCCTCTAGGATGTTAAACTAGAGAGCCTTCTCTGCTAGATACAAAGTCATCCTACAATAATCCCTTATGTGGACATCATAGTCATTTGTTGCATTCATCCAATGATTTTCAAAAATATTCTCATGGTGAAAGTATTTTCCTGCCAGACTCTCCACTCTCCCAACATTGTCAAAATATGGCTGAGGAGAGTTGTATTCTTCAAGGGGATAGTTCTCCCACTCCCACTCAAAGGATGAAATATCCTACTTCCTTTTCACTTGATATGGTCCAATGACCAATGAACATGCCTAGCAAGGTCTTTGTTACCTCTTTATTTTCTCATATGCTGACTTAATTTGCTGGGAAATCTCCAATAGCACCAGTTTGTCACTTGGGTATCTTGGGAGCTTCTTAGGATTGATGGAGGAACTAGCTACCCAAAGATATGTGAATATTTTAAACTAGATGAAGTATGGTTCGAGAACTATAATCTGTGCTTTGGCTTCATCAAATAACCTCTTCCCATAATCTCCCTCAATGAATCAAATGATCGCAAAGATGAATGCATTATTCATGATTCTATATTCCTTGCTCTGCACTGAGAATTTATTCTTCACCAATTGAGGGTAGACTATATATGGCTAGGCATTGAGATCCTACATACTACCTCTCTTGTACAAACTGAGATAGTTTTTTGCCCTTGCTGCAAGAAGGTATACCATGTAAGAAGTCATGAAGAATTTCTTCTTTTCCTTTACTATCCTCAACTACTCATACAAGTTTTCTCTTAGTGTGGTGGCCCAGTCTAGTGGTATCTTTGCTTGTCTAATGGTCTCAATGAAGTTGACCATGAAAGTGCTGAGGTAGCCTACTATGTGTAAACCCATAACTCTGCTCAAAAGAATGATAGAGTACCCAATGTCCTCCTTCATGTATCCAAAAGTCATATCTACTTTGCCTATTATTCTTCCCCAAGGAGGCTTCTCAATGAGGTATGAAGATTGTATGATGTCAATTGCATCATGTTGGTGTTCCATATACCATCTCTCAACTGCTTCATATGAGAGTCTTATGAACTGATCTATCCTTGGGAGATAGAAGACCCTCTCAATATTGTCAGGTCCTAGATCCAACACAACCTCTCTAGTGACATTGGTGATGATCCTTTCTTCAAGAAAAAAAAACTGTGCTAGGGCCATGATTAGTTCTACTGATTGCACCGATATGGGATGTGACGTTGTGTTTACCAATCTAAAATGAATCAAAGAGGAGACTAGAGCTGATCTCTTGGTGGGCTTGTTACAAATTCTTAGGAATTCTCATAAATATGTGTGTCCCATGTTGGTATCTCTGATTTTTGCATAATCATCATGGAATCTTGACTTTGAGGGTACACCTTGGAACTTGAATATGATGGGTTTGGGTGTTGCTCTAGATGTGGATGCCATTTGATCACCTGCACATTGTGAGAAGAATGTTTATTAGTTCAAAGTAATAAAGACTTGAAATAAAACATAAAACCTTTAAATTTAAATAAGTATAAAGAATAAATAAAATGCCTAATTTGGGCATTTTTATTTATTTTTTATTTTATTATTTTTTTTCTCTTTTATATTTTTTATTTTTTATTTTTTTATTTTTTATCTATATATGTTTTTTCTTTTTTTGGCTTATTATAATTTTTAAAAAAGCATTTGGGTCACGTGAGCACAAGGGCGCCATAGAGGCGTGTGAGTGGTTAGGGTTTTGATGGCACACAGACACATGAAGTGCTACATGCGGGTTTGATGGTGGGTGTGCATGGGTGCATGTGCTGTGAGTGGCAACAAAATGGACCATGGCATGGTGCATATGGTTTTGGCGGATGATGGCACAAAGTCAAAATGTCATGTTATAGAGGAGATCGGAGGCAATGGGCACAAAAAGAATGGCACCGCAGGCACAATGTTTTAGCGCCGCAGGTACGAGCACCACCGACATGAGGTCTAAAGCACTGTGGTGAAATGTTTTGGGTGCCTCAGGCAAAATTTTTTGGGTGCCACAGGCATGAGCATTATAGGTGTGAGGTTTAAAGTGCCGCAAATGGTGAGTGCCAAGTGCCATGAGCAAGTTTGAAGGTGAGCATTTACCTTATACACCATGAAGAAGCCTAAATGAAAATGAACAACAAAAAAATGCTAAGTGCTGAGGGGGGGGTGTGGGGGTTTTATAACCCCCCACCCACATAGGGTGTGCATTGCACCTTGGCGCATGTGTGTGGGTGCACAGTGTGCACCTCGCAGACCACGCGCTTTTTTATTTTCTATTTTAAAATTTTCCAATTTTTATAGTTTTCCAATTTTTTATTTTTTTATGTTTTTAGAAATTTCAATTTTTCGTCCTTTTCCAATTTTTTTCCAACTCTAACACTTTTGACTTCTAATATTTTCTCTTGATTCTCAAACTGTCAGTTCGAGAGTCAGAAAAAAAGGTAGGGGGTCCCCATTCCTAGTGAGGAATAGGGCGTGTGTTGTGAGACCACAAAAAATAGCCCCGAAAAAAAGAAGAAATG
This sequence comes from Cupressus sempervirens, assembly GCA_028749045.1. Lineage (NCBI taxonomy): Eukaryota > Viridiplantae > Streptophyta > Pinopsida > Cupressales > Cupressaceae > Cupressus > Cupressus sempervirens. The sequence continues at coordinate 163,201,416 of CM053787.1, forward strand.
ACCAAGGCATTTCTTCATCAGCAAACATTCTTCCAACGTGTGTCAAACACCAATCAAACTTCATACATCTCAAGTGTCTTTTGGATGATTGTGCAATCAAAATACCAAAATTCAAAACCTTCAATCTCAGTGTGTGATTCATGTATTCATTCCCTTTGATATCTTAGGATGCTATCTATTAAATTTTTTTGACAACTTGAAAAAATCTTCCACTCCTTTTGGCTCATTCATTCAAAATTTCCACAAAGGCCTATTGATCAATCACTTGCTTGACCAAATAAGAGAATCAATTTGAGGGCTCTTGGTAGGGTGCCATGTTCTTTTAGCTTTCTAGAAATTTTGAATAATTGCTCCATATCATTCAGAATGTTACTTTTGATGAAGCAATATTTTCAATACAAAATGCTTTGTTTTGAGAATGTATCTTTTGCCATTTCAGATCTTCAAAATCCTTTAGTCTTAACATTGTATTTTTCTATTTTATTTTATTTTCTTTTCTTTTTCTTTTTTTTTTGGATCCTGACTATGCTTAGACTATGTAGTCAGGACATCAGTTTCATTTCTTGGATTCAATCTCTTGTGAATATCTCTTGCATTCCTCTTTTATAACTTTCAAAAACTCTCACACCAAACAATGATCTTGGCAACCTTTTGAGGAGACCCCTCCTATTTGAACTAGTTGAAGTTTGGATCATCCCTCATCATCTTTGACTCTGATTCAATAGCACCTAAAATAATCAAAATTTTAAATTTGCAAAGTGTTGAGAACTTGTTTGTCTAGGCTTCTAATTTCTACACTAAAAGTCCCCTATTTCCATAAGAAATGTTAGTTACTCAGTTGGTATAAGACACACTATCATTCAAATATTTTGACAAAGAAATAACTCTTCCTAAAATTGGAACCAAAGAATGGTTAGTAAAAATCTTGAGAGAAAATCTCAAGTACACCTTACCCCTCAGGACTGACACAACTTTGAAAGGAAACACACAACTGAAAGAAAACATGCAACATGAAAGCAAACACACTTGCAAAAATAAAAATCTAAGCTAAATGTAGAAATAAAATCTAACTTTTTTTTTTTGTTTTGTGTCTTTAAGGATTCAAAATAATGCTTCAGAAATTTCCCATTTATAGGCAAGGGAAGAAATTCCCCATGTAAGAAACTTAGCCTAAAAGTGTTTTCACGAGAATTTCTACGATCTAAAAGGGGCATGTCCACAAGCGTTTAAACTTAGTATGGATACTTGGCTTTTCTTTCACCTTATCCTAGAGTAGAACAAGGTCAAAAATCCTAAATGACTTTATTGTGGCTCTCTTGTTGAACCATCTTTTCACAACAGCTTGATGTTTAGCCATGTGTTCCAATGCAACTATTCATTTCTCATCCATCCCTAAAATATTCATCAATCTAATTTGTACTTTGTCAGCATCTTCAACATACCCACTCATGAATTTCAAAACAAGAATTTTGGGATTAAGTGGGAACACTGGTTCTTGTCTATAGACAAGAAAATATGAAGAAGTCCTTAAAGTGTTTTTGACTCTCACTTGATCTATCCATAAGGCATATTTGAGCTATGTATGTTGATCCCTAGGGTTCTCTTTCAATAGTCATGTTATTACTATGATCGATTTTTTATTTGTAGATTCTGCTACCTCATTTCCTTGTGGGTAGTACTTCAAAGAGAACTTGATAATGACTTGATTTTTAAATGTCCACTAGGTCAGGAATGCTGATGCAAAAGTAGACCCATTATCACACACAAGGGTGAATGGCATTTTTAACCTAGTAACAATGTGTTCTTTCAAGAAGACTGTTACCACCTTATTAGTGCAATTTTTGAATGTTTCTACTTCCATCCATCATGTGCATTAATCTATAGCTGTGAGAATAAATGCATGTCTAGTTGATGATGGTGGGTTGACCAAACCAATGAAATATAGCCCCTACTTTTCAAAGGGGTGTATCTCATACACAATTTGTAAGGGCATTGCTAGATTCCTTTCTCTATTGGCACTAGTTTGATAGATATGGCAAGAGTGTACATGCTCAAAAATGTCTTTGAATATCAAGGGCCAAAAATAGCTCGATCTTAGAGTCATGTGGGTCATTTCTTCTGCCGAACCATGTCTTGTACCATACTTTTCATGAAAGTGTTCCAAGACTTTCTTTACTTTCTCATGGCCTAAACACTTTAGATAAATCCCTTCATAGTTTCTCTTGTACAACTTGTTGTCATGTAGCATATAGGATTCACACTTCATTTTAAGTCCCTTGCATTGTGAACTATTCATCCAACTGGGACATTGGTCTTGTAGAAGATAATAAACAATGTCTTGATACCAAACATTTGTCACCGCACCTTGATTAATGTCAACTTGTGATACAACCATCTTCTTCTGATCATCTTCATTTGTTTCATCATCAAACTTGAATTCCTTTTCATATCCATTGTAGTTATCAGCTATCATCTTTGACACCCTTGACCTTTGACTAATATCATACATTGAATTCCAAAATTCAATTCTTGAATTATAGCCATCCACTTTCCTCTCCTTTCACTGAGTTCATTTTGCATCAAAAGCATCTTTACTATCAGATTAGGTACAATTGCATACACCTTACTTCTTAGTATGTAATGGTGGAATTTATTTACCACCTTTATTAATGCAAAAGATTGTTTATCAAGGTTTGAATAATTCAACTCTATGTTCTTCAAAGGGAAACTCATACAAGAAATTGGTCTTTCATCCTCCTTTCCCTTCTTCTATGTCAGGATCCCTACACAAGAGTGTTCAAAAGAAAAGGAATAGATCTTAAAAGGTAACTCATAATTAGGACTCACCAAGACCAAGGCCATAGAAATGGCAACCTTGATATCTTCAAATTATTTCTTTATCTCTAGAACCCATTCCATCTTAGCCCCCCTTTTTTGTAAATCATTAAGGGGGCTAACTATCTCTACAAATCCACTTATGAATTTTCATACAAAATTTATCTTCCCAAAGAAAGACTTCAATTCTTTTCGACTGTGTAGAGGTGCTAATTTCATAATAGCTTCAACTCTATCAAGATCAATGGAGATTTCAACTTAGAAATGGCATGTCCCAAGAGCTTTCCTTTAGTAATGTCAAATGAACATTTCTTGGGATTAAGAGATATGTCATATTTATGACATCTATTGAATACTTGTCTTAGATTAGCAATGTGGGTACCTTGATCTTTTGAAAAGATAGCCAAGTCATCCATGTAGATGACTATTCATCCTTGTAGATGACTATACATATATTAATTAGTCCTTTGAAAGCTTCATCCATCACTCATTGAAATGTAGCTCCTGCATTAATTAGTCCAAAAGGCATTCTTCTATAGGCAAAAGTTCCCCATTTTGTTGTGAAAGTCATCTTTAGCCTATCTTCTTCATCGAACATCACTTGATTGTATCCTAAATAACCATCCAAGAATGACATCATTTTCAAACCATTTACAATCTACAAGACCTCATCTAGTGAGGGCAAAGGATAGTTGTCTTTCTGAGATGCTAGATTCAAGTTACGAAAGTCAACACAAAGACGAATCTCTCTAGTCTTTTTTCACACGGGAACCAAATTTGCCACCCATGTTGAATGGAAGATAGGAAATATGATCTTAGAATCTAGTAGCTTCTTTACTTCTTTCATGATTAGTGGTTCAATGATCGGATTTACCAGTCTTTGTCTTTGTCAGAATGGTTTGGCATCTAGTTTCAGCAGGATGTCATATGTGATAATCTTAGGATCATATGTTTTCAATTCTTCATAGCTCCAAGCAATAACATCTTTATAATCAGTAAGTAATTTGAGCATGTCTTCTCTTTCTTATTGATTGCACACTTTTTCTATCTGTACCATTATTGGTTCTCCATCAGTACCCAAATCATATGAGTTACATTCTTCGATTCCTTTTTCTTGAGTTTCCTTTCTATTGAGTGCTGATTCATCATGATCAAAGATATGTTCAAGTTCAACCATTCCTTTTGGAATAGTGTTGCTCTTCAAGTTTTTCATCCGATGTATCATCAATTTCTTGTCCCTCAAAATGGCAACTGCACATGATAAACTCAATTATATGTTGATCATCCTGAAAAACTTAAAGTTTGTGATATTATCAAGAATGGATGGAATTGCAACCAATTCTACTAAAAATATTTTCAACTTGGTTCTTTCAACTGGTTGTAAAGTACTTGCTGAAATGGTGAGAGCAACTGCTACCATATTTTTTCTTCTTAGAATGGATCTTATGTTCAAAGCTTTAAAATCATCCAATATATCCCATACCCTTTTTCTATGAGCAAGAAGCCTTTTATCGTTGCAAGAGTATATGGATTTTACTTGTCATATGACCAATTAAGAATCTCCTTCGATTATAAGAGTTGTGACTCCTTTCTCCAGTGTGAAGAGAAGTTCTCAAATTAATGCCTCATATTCTATAGTGTTGCTAGTACATCTAAACTATAATTGATATGCAGCATAGAAAGACCTACCTTTTGGGTTAACCAATTTGATACTTGCACCAGCTCCCATGTAGCACCTAGAACCATCAAAGTAAAGAGTCCAAATCACATTTTCTTTGGGTTTTATAACTTTATGCTTATTTGTCCTTAACTTCTTTTTCACTTGAGCCTTGAATGACTATTTCTTAGGAATCCATTGTAACTTTCCTTGTGTAGGACTCGATGATTCCCCTTCGTAATCGGTGGATAGAGGAAGTGTATGTTTTTCTTGTTTTTCTTTAATTTACCCTATCAATTCTTTGATTTCCTCAAACCTAGGTTCAGGATGAAGGACTATTGGAGTCCATCCTTTACCTTTCACATATCATCTTCTCCTTTGAACTTTAATCATCATTGGAGGTGGAGAATAAAAACCTCCACCATTTGAAGAGGCATCACTTTATGATGCATTTAGATGTTCATTTTCACCTTTAATCTTTTCAACAAGGTTGGATGAGTTCACCGGATTTTGACTTTCTATGAGTTCATCTGTTGAGGTCCTTTTATCCTTGTTTTCTATTATGTGAGTCAATACCTTTGCTACTACTTCTTGACATGATGATAATTCATATTTTGAGTGACTAACTTTATGCAACCAACAAAATCCCAGGAGGAGGAGGATACTGGGATCAGCTTCCTCTCCTAAACATTGTAGATTAGTCACCATATTGTCTATGAACTATGTCACAGTTTCACTTCTGGGTACTAGCACTTTAGGTTCTTCATTTTGATCTTGAGATGCATTGGTTGGATCCATATCCAATACCATCAAGTTTTATGAACCAAAATCCAATTGTAGGAATGCTATCTCATTCAGGGTATTATAATCTGTAATCATCATTTTCAATTTGGGTTTTGCATCTATCTTGATTTGATTGTTCAATCCTTTCCATGGTAACCATAACTAAGTAAAATCCATAGAAAACCATCCTCTTAGACATTTCATCCATTCTCTACTCAGGAGCAACCCATATGTTTCTGAGATATCAACAACATGTATGTCAATAACATCTTGAATCTAGGGATCGATTGTCAATTGTATTCGAACATCTTTCAACACGCCAATGACTTTCACCTCCATTTTGTCTAACTATATCACTATATAATTAGAAGGTTGAGGAATTACCCCTAACCTTTGCGCTATTGATAGTGGCATAACATTACATGAGGCTCCTAAATCAATCAAGCAATTGTGGAGATTCTTTCCATATATCTTGATGTTAAGAAAAACTAGGGGTACTTCAAGCTTGTCTTTGGACATAGTGGGCATCACTTCTACTACATTGACTTGTTGAGACATTATCTTTTTAGGGACAATATTCATATTGTGGGATGCTTTTGTATGATCTAGAGTCTCCATGAGCACTTCTTCCTGTTATGGACAATTTTGCAGCATGTTAAACATGGAAATATTTTCTTTGGTTTTTTTCAAGTCTTTGACAACACTATACTTCTTAGTAGACCAAGTAGTATTTTTCAATATTGTTTGTACATTCACTTGATTCTAATTTGGTTGTCCTCCATACAATGGCCTAATTAGTGTTGGATTATTGCTCACTCTCACACTGGGAGGAGTTGGTTGTAAACTTGGAGGAATCCCATTTGTTAAAGGTTCCTTTCTATTTATCATATTATACATATTTTGATTGTCATTATGAAAAGAAAACATCTCATCATGTTGAAGATCAAGTTCCTGACTGAATGGAAAAGAGAACTCTTCACTAGCTAGTTGTTCTGCTTGCACATTCTGTGTAGAATCATAAGATTCTAGTAACATAGCATTAAATTGCACAAGAGGAGCATTATCATTCACTTTTGAACTTTGAGTCATCTCTTGATTCCCATTGTAATATGAACCATCATTGTTGGGTGCATTCTGACCATTGTCATATAGATTAACATCTGCATATTGAATGTTGTTGTTGTTTTTCTTATCGACAGGAATACTTCCATTATTCAATCGAGTGTTCCACTATCGATATTACCTTTGGAAGCCATTATTACGATCAGAAGGATTAAAATTGTTTCCACAAGTTAGTTCGTTGTTCATTTTGGATATAGTCTTTTTCATCTGACCCAATTCAAAAATAAAACCATTGTTTTCTTTAGTGGGTGCTACTACCTTTTGCTTAAAGAAGGCAGCTTTTAGAGGTTCAAACCTTGGATACATTAGAGGAATATTTTTTAGAGCAAGTGCCTATTGCAATGGAATAGAATTCATAGGTATGAATTGACTAGGCACTGTAGGTATTCCAGCAGGGTATGTTGGCATCATTGCGATAACTGGAGCTTGAAGCATTAATCCTCCTCCATTAGGATTAGCTCTCTTAGTGAAGATAATTTCCTCTACAAAGACTTTATCTAATGTTTCAATATTCACAACAAGAAGTCTTCTCAAGAAAATTACAGTAAGACGGTCCATAGCATTCAAATAAATCTAAATTGCGGCTTTAGCTGGTATAGTACATGGTGTCTCTAGCTTGTGATATGCCATATGAAAGTGATGGTTGAAGCAGGAGACTACTTCAGCTGGGTCCCTTTTGATTGATATGAATTGTTGATGCATCACAGTTGGGTTGATGAATGTTTTGAATTGTTCCAAGAACAATTTTTCAAAAGTGTCCCAATCTCCAATGCATCAAGGTGGAAAATTGACATACCAATTTAAGGAAATTTCCCCCAAAGGGTAGGGGAATAAATGAAGAACAACATCCTAATTAGCAACCTACTTGTAGTTGAAAATTTCCTTGAATACCTTGACATGATTTTCAGCAATTCATGTCTCACCATAGATGAATCTTGGTCAAATTTTTTTAGGATTCTTAGGGAGGTCATGGAGTGCACCTCTCAAGTTTATTGGTGAGTCTACAATGTTTGTGAAAAAGGCCATTGGAGGGTTGGGAAGACCTAATGGTGATTGTTGAGGAGTAGCTATTGGAATATGTGGTGGTCCACCAGGTGGTTGGAGTTGAGGTGGTGTTGAAGAAGACGATGAAAGTTTGAATGGAAGTGGTTGAATTCAAGATGTTCCCTTGTCACTACATGGTTTGCGAAAGTGGGTAAGCTTGAGAAATTCATGTGCACTTGGAATAGACCTTAATGCTTTCTAAAATGGGGATTTTGGATCAATATCCTCTAGCTTGCATCATTCTAGAAAAAGTGCACCTTTGCAAAAGTACACTTTCTCACCTCTCTGAATTTTGTGAACCACAAAGTTTTGTGCACCTACGCACCTATGAAGTTGTAAATCTATGGACCTATGTACCTACTGATCTATGAACTTGTGTACCTATGATGTTGTAGAGTTGTGGACCTAAATTTCTCAAAAACTCAAAAAAAATTTGAACTTATGTGAAGTGCAAATTTTGCAAAAAGTGCAGTATTTCAAAATTTTTGGCAAATTTTCCACTTTTCTCTGAGGTTAAAAGTCCAGCCCTCCTTCTAGCACCACTTTTCTTGGGTGATCATTTTGCTTGAGGCACCCAACAGGAATCCTTTGTGCAATTCCTCTCTTGAAAAGCTAATCTTTTGGGATCAACTCCAAGGTTTCGTATTTGTCTTGTGACATACCAAAATCCACCCAGTTGATGATAAATGTGATTGTTCACGAGGAGGTCTTTTCTAGTTCTATTTGATCTTGGAATGAAGTAAAATGTGTTTTCTATCTCAAAATAACACACAAAAGAACTATGTTTTTGTATTTTTGTATTTTTTGAATGACTGTAATCTAACAATGCAACTAAAATGAGTTCCTATTCTAACAAGGGGTTAGCAAAGAAAATAATGAAACTAAAAGAAAATAACATGAAATTTAAAGAAAATAACAAGAAATTGAAATCCTAACGGACATAAGCTACAGAAAAAAATATGCTACAAGTTAAACTTTCGAAGAAATTGGTAGGAAACCAATGAAAATAGGAGCAACACTTCCTAGAATCCATTGATGCAATCGTCAGTGAGAAACTTTAATAATCATATGATATTTCACCTTTCATCAAATCACAAGGTCACAGAAAGTGCACTCATGCGAGACAAAAAGCTATATAGACACAATTTGATGATCTCTTCTCGAGCTAGATACACCCATAGAATTCATAATACTATAGCAAACACTAGAACTAAAAGAATGCACAACTAGAAACAATGCAATAAACCTTTGGCTCAATCATAATCTCATGAACAAAATTCACAAAATAATGACACATTCAGGCAAGAATGACTACACTCCAAATGTGAGCACCAAAAGCATAATTTTATTGCATAATAATGGTGACCTTTGTTACATATTACAATGGGGTATTTATAAGAAATCATCTCCTCAATTTGTGTTGAGAGTGAGAGATATCTTCATGCAATAAAATGCTTTTAAAACATTGAAACAAACTAAATATATACAATCTAACAATTAATCTAGTGTTTAGAGGGACTCCATCCATATTTTATTGATTAATTGGATGCATGAGCCCTTTACATGTCAAAAAAAAAGAAAATATGACAGAAGAAATAGGAGGAATCTTTTAGTCAAAGTAGGAGTGTCTGGAGGTGCCAAAATTAGAAGTTGGTCCTTCACTAGGTGTGTGTCAAAGTTAAACTACTGTCAGAATGCATTCTTGATGCATGAAAAGTGTTATTTTTGGAACTAGTAGTTAAATTTCAGTGCACCTATAAATTGTAGAGCTTTAGACCTATGCACCTTCACACCTATGGAGCTACAGAGTGGTGGACCTACTCACCTCAACTAGGTCAAAATCTCAAAATTTTACTAAGTGTCAAAATTAAAATTTTGGCATCTGGGTTATGTTCTTCTTCATCCCAAAGCTATGTTTAGATGTTTGCCCTTGAATTTCTCTATCATCTCAATAATCTTAGCCACATCTAAAAGATCTAAAGCCTCATATTTATCTTTTACCTTTTGCTTGTAGTTGTCTATCTCAATTTGAGTCTCAGCAAAATACTTGAGTTTAGTATCTAATTATAATAAGGCTTCTTCTGTCCTAAAGGCTTATTGGATGTCCTCATTGCAAGATGCCTCCTCCAAGGTTTTCTTAAAATTCTCTACTACTACCTCAACTGGCAATAGCTTCTTTCGTTCATCATCCTCAAAAATGTCCAAGCATGCATCACTATATAGCTTCTCTGCTTCCAAAATTTTCTCTCGGGCTTGGTCCTTGAGCCTATGAATCTCCTCGTTTAATGTTCTGATTACTTTATTGATATATGCTATCTTTTCTATGTAATCATTAATCATATCTAGTTCTTCTCTTGTATAAACATTGATCAAAATTTAGTACCTTTTCCCCTTTATGGCTTGTAGAGTTTGCAGATCCTTACTCCAAGCCCGTACCTCATCCATGATACTAAAGTACTACTTGAAAATTGCTACAATCTTATTCAAATTCTCCTATGTAGCATGTAGTAACTTCAAATTCCCTATGATTATTGCAATACATTTATCTTCAAGGCTTTCTCTCTAGTCCTAACAAGCCTTCAAAAATGGATCAATTTGTACACCTCCCCCTTTTCTAAGTATAGTATTCAGAGTATGCTTAGGGTGCTCAAGATCCAGAGGACCAAAAAATTTGGCTAGATATCCTTTTAGGATCTTGACTTGACTTCAAAGTGTTTGGAGTTTAGTGTCTTCTTGCTCCATATGCCTGAGGACCACTTTAACTCCCATGGTCATCATTAGTTTAGTTGAATCCCATGTAGGCCTTCCCAGCATAACATCCTTCAATTCATAATCTTTGAGGCTAAGGCCTTCCACATCTATGCCTTCAGGAGGGAGAGCCACTTGTGCAAATAATTCCTAGTTTCATGTGCTTGTGACAGATGCCAACGACATTGCCTCATGTGATGGGGACTCAGGTTTATTCAGGATCTCTACTATGTCACAAATATCATGCTCTAAAGAATATAATTGAGGCTTAGTACTCCTCATTATTTCCTTATGAATCCATCTAGGGATGGGTCCTTCTAAGGACCTAGCTCTTGATGATGAAGGGGTATGTTCTGCTACCTCCTTCCCCTTAACACTCCTACTTGGAGTCGTCTCCTATTTTGAGGACTCCCCTTCTATAGCTTCAGTCTCCATGGATCCTATAGCTTGCACCTCAGTGTATTGGGAAGCCGGTTGAGAATATTCCTTCATTTGTCCCTCCTTTGATACTTCATTGGTCTCCATTTTTTCTAATCATCCCTCTAATGATGGTTCCTTCTGAACCTACTCTTCCTCTAAACTTTAAGGTGGAGGAGTCATCGAGCCCTGTTCTACCACTATAACTCAAGTGGAGATGGAGGAGTAAGATCAAGACCCTATGTATCTAGAGGAATTTGCATCCATTCTTCCTATTAAGGTTCTCTTGTAGGAGTGTCCCTAATCTTTTCCCCTATCAAATCTGTACCCATGGGCACAAAGTCAAAATTTGACATTGAAAAAATGTCATCGCCCTCTTCACTCTACTCATCCACCCACTACTATACTTCATCTTCTATGGAAGAGAGTTCTAAGGGTTTTTCTTGGGTGGATAATAGGGTACTTATGACACTCTTTCTTCATTGTAATTCTATAGCTCTTTCTAGTTGTGTTCTTCCCTATAAGGGAACTTGTTCCTCTTCCTCTTCTAATTCTTCTTCCTCCTCCTCTTTTTCCTCTTCTAGGATAGTTTTGGGAACAGATGGAGAAGGAACCAACCTTCTATTGATCCTTTGCCTCTTTTTCATCCAAATCTTAATCCTCTTCTTTTGTTTCTTAGAGGTAGAAGGAGAAGCTATCTCTTCCTACATAAGAGGAATGGAGACTTGTGGAATCTCACCCTCTTCTAGTTGGCTAGACATAATGATAGGCAGCTGAGGTTCATCCTAGTCTTGAGTAGTACTCTGTTCTTGCTATTGGGGAGGTGCTTATTCTTCTCGAATCCTCTGAGGGGAGGTCCTCTTTCTTTTATTATTTCCCTTCCTTTCAGGAGGGTGATAATATCCAATCGGGTAATCAAGGTGGTCTACCATTTTTGGCCTGATGGGAGACTAGGTTGCAAAGGTAGAAATTGTTACTTTCTTCCCTCTACCTCTTTTTGGGTGGGCATGTGCATGGAAGATCATTGTATCAAGATTGGAATCAAGTGGAAAAGGTTTCTTGATCCAATCCTTCATCATTCTGATGACATGCCTTGCTCAATGATTAATATCATCAGCCTCCTCCCTATCAACCTTAACATTCATAATGGGTCTTTCACCAATTTTGTCTGCATTGAATAGGGGATCGTGAAGTTCCTTAGAATCTTGTTGCCTTATTTCCTCTAGGATGTTCAACTCAAGAGCCTTCTCTACTAGATACAAATTCATCCTACAATAATCCCTTATGTGGACATCATACTCATTTGTTGCATTCATCTAGTAATATTCAATAGCATCCTTATGGTGAAATTCTTTTCCTGCCAGACTCTCCACTCTCCCAGCATTGTCAAAATAGGGCCAAGGAGAGTTTTATTCTTCAAGGGGATATATCTCCCACTCCCACTCAAAGGATAGAAATATCCTACTTCCTCTTCACATGATATGGTCCAATGACCAATGGTCATGCCCATCAAGGTCTCTATTGCCTCTTTATTTTCTCATATGCTGACTTAATCTTTTGGAAAATCTCCAATAGAATTAGTTTGTCACTTGGGTATCTTGGGAGTTTCTTAGGATTGATGGAGGCACCAGCTACCTGAAGATATGTGAACATTTTGAATTGGATGAAGTAGGCTCCAAGAACTATAATCTATGCTTTAGCTTCATCAGATAACCTCGTCTGATAATCTCTCTCAATGAATCAAATGATCACAAAGATGAATGCATCATTCATGATTTTGTATTCCTTGCTCTGTGTTGAGAGTTTCTTCTTCACCAAATAAGGGTAGACTATATATGGCTAGGCATTGGGATCCTACATACTACCTCTCTTGTACAAACTAAGATAGTTTTTCACCCTATCTACAAGCAGGTATACCATGTAAGAAGTCATGAAGAAATTATTTTCCTTTACTCTCCTCAATAGCTCACACAAGTTTTTTCTTAGTGTGGTGGCCCAGTCCAGTGGTATCTTTTCCTATTTGATGGTCTCGATGAAGTTGACCATGAAAGTGTTGAGGTGGCCTACTGTGGGTAATCCCATAAATCAACTCAAAAGAATGATACAGTAACCAATGTCCTCCTTCATGTATCCCTAAGCCATATCCACTTTTCTTGTAATTCTTCCCAAAGGAAGCTTCTCAATGAGGAATAAAGATTGTATTATGTCAATCGCATCCTACTAGTGTTCCCCGTACCATCTCTCAGCTACTTCATATGAGTCTTATGAACTGATCTACCCTTGGGAGATGGAAGAACCTCTCAATATTTTTGGGTCATAGGTCCAACACAACCTCTCCAATGAAATTCTTGATGAACCTTTCTTTAGGAACAAAATGTTGTGCCAGGGCCATGATTAGTTCTGCTGACTGCATTGATATGGGATGCAATGCTCTATTTACCCATTTGGAATGAATCAAAGAGGAGACCAGAGTTGATCTCTCAGTGGGATTGTTGCAAATTCTTAGAAATTCTCCCAAATTTGTGTCCCAAGTTAGTATCTCTGATTTCTACATAATCACCATGGAATCTTGACTTTGAGGGTACACCTTGGAACCTCAATATGATGGGTTTGGGTGCTGCTCTAAATGTTGATACCATTTGATCACCTACACATTGTGAGCAAAACATTTATTAGTTCAAAGTAATAAATACTTGAAATAAAATGTAAAAGCTTTAAATTTAAATAAACATAAAGAATAAATAAAATGCCAAATTTGGGTATTTTAATTTATTTTTTACTTTATTATTATTTTTTTCTCTTTTATATTTTTAATTTTTTCTTTTTTTACTTTTTTATTTTTATATTTTTTTTTCTTTTTTTGGGTTATTAAAATTTAGAAAAAGCATTTGGGTCGCGCAAGCATGAGGATGTCATAGAGGCATGCAGGTGGTTAGGGTTTTGATGGCATGTGAGTGCATGAAGCACCACGCGTGGGTTCGATAGTGGGCATGCATGGGCATGTGCACTGCAAGTGGTGGTGTGGTGCATATGGTTTTGGTAGATGATGGCACAGAGTCAAAATGATGTGCCATAGAGGATATCAGAGGCAATGGGTGCAAAGTGAACGGTGTTGCTTGCACAATGTTTTGGGTGCCACAAGCATGAGGTTTTAAAGCACCGTGGACATAATGGGCACCGCAGGCATGAGCATCGTAGGTGCGAGGTTTAAAGCATCATGGGTAGAATGTTTTGGGTGCCACAAGTGTGAGCACCATAGCCATGAGGTTTAAAGAATTGCGGGTAGAAAGTTTTGGGTGTCATAGGCACAAGCACCGTAGGCATGAGGTTTAAAGCACCACAAGTAGTGAGTGCCAAGTGCCATGAGTAGGTTCAAAGGTGGGCATTTACCTTGTGCACTACAAAGAAGCCTCAATGAAAATAAACAACAAAAAAATGCTAAGTGCTAAGAGGGGGGTGTGGGGGTTTTATAACCCCGAGCAGCCATGTGGGGTACGCATTGCACCTCGGTGTGTGGGTTTGGGCGTACGGTGCACACCTCGTAGGCCATGTGCAGTTTTCAAATTTTTTTTATTTTTTATTTTTTTGAAATTTTCCAATTTTTATAGTTTTCCAATTTTTGATTTTTTTTGTGTTTTTAGACTTTTCAATTATTTTCCTTTTCTAATTTTTTGATTTTTTTTCAACTCTAACACTTTTGACTTCTAATATTTTATCTTGACTCTTGAACTGTGAATTTAGGAGTTAGAAGAAAAGGTAGGGGGCCCCCATTCCTAGTGAGGAATGGGGCATGTGTTGTGAGACCACAACAATTTCCCTATTACCCCACCACCATAATTTATAGCATTTCCCTATGCAACTTTAGACTCTACAACCCAATAGATTGGGCACTAATCTTTTCTATTTAGTGTTTTCTATAATAAAGGAGTAGGTAGCCTATTGTTGTATGTGCTTTTTCTGAGCTTTTTGTGAAATGAAAGATTGCTACGTTCCTTCCTAGGCACTAACATGCCTAGTTCCCTAATTAGAGCCAGTTGTTGCTATGATTTACTTTCCTATATTTCTCAAACTTTTGGGATTAGGATTGAGCCAATGTGATGTCATGTATGTGTCTAGATTTCCTTTAAGGGACTTCTCTTCTCATCTATGCCTTTTTGTACACCTAAGTGGGTATTCAAAATCAATCTAATGCATTGGTTCATATTAGGTGATTAGGAAAGTGAGGGTAAGTTTATGCATTTCCTAGGTGAGAAGAAAGTTGTTCTAAAATCCTAAGTCTATGATCAAATATTTCATTGAAGGCATGATACATTTGAAGGAATAAATCACATTACATTCATAACATATGACGACTAAAAGAATTTGAATTAAAGCTTAGGACCAAGGTGCAAATCACAGGAACATCATGTAAACCAAATAAATCAAATTAAATGTAGGAGAAGCAAATAAATCTTTAGAAATGGTGAAAGAACTTGGTCAAAGGTGGTATGAATCTCTTTGAAATTAAATTGATGGCTTATATTTAATCCACACATCTACATAGCAAAGTTGACAAGTCAATTGACTCAAAGATTAAATTTAGATTGTTGACTTCTCTGAACTAATGCTGACTTCTCTAGAGTGAACAAGTCTGGGGATCTCTGAAGAATCGATGTTGACTTCTCTAGTATCCTCAATTAGAATAGAAGACACCTCTAGTCAATTATCTTCAGGAGGCAATGCTAAATCCTCATGTTCTACTTATGACTCTAGATTTTCTTACTGAGGGGTTCTCTCTGTTGTCTTAGCTAGTCCCGGATTCACCTTAGTTCCAATTTTGGGTGTATCGAAACTAGGTTGGGGATTTTCTCCAAAATACCCCTTGGGATCTAGCTTATAGATATATGTTGAGTCTGGCCTTGTTTGCTTGTGAGGTGTTTCAACTCCCATGAACCTCAGAAGTGCTTCCTCTGATGTGAACTCATCAATGTGTATGATGCTTGGTTGGTCCCAATTTATGAGTTGTGGATGGGCGAGTGGTAGGTCGATGAAATGGATGGATAGTTCTTGGAGAATAGAGTATCCTAGGGAGATTTGGTCTGGGATATCATCGTAGGCTCTCTTTTCAACTTCTTTAGGAATGTCTTTGATTTTGACAAGGTCACGGTGAATGTTCAAAAAAGTGTGACTATTCTCATTGGTGCCCCTAGTTGTGGGTATGCCAAAGCCAAGACCTGACTTCATTTCCCACTTGTGTGCTTCGATGGGGCACTACATGCCTCTTTCTTCTAGTCCTAGACCACCACCTTGATAGTTCCATTTTTTAGTGATGGGATTATGTTCTTGGGGATACTTCTGGCTGAAGTGATCAAGGTGTGCTTGATTTCTTGGAGGTGCATCCTTATGTAACCAATTGTTGATATTTGGAGTGAGTTCCTCATGAAGAGGGATTTTCGAGGATACAAAGGTTTTCGGGCCAAACTGTTTGTATTGAGGAGGTGGAATCTCTTTAGCTTTGTGACATGTTAGTCATCCATGGGCGTGTGGATCAAGTGGGAGTGCCTCGACAACAAATACATCTAACAAACTATACTCTCCATAGCCTTTGTTATTGATCTTCACGGTAAATAGGGTGGAGGCAAGGATGGTTTTTGGGTCATTACAAGTGTGGGATGAGCTGGTGATGGCTGTGCCGATATAAATTCCAGGGCAATGGTTTGTATAGGAAGCTTCAACCGCATTGCAGTAAGCAAAGGGTTTTGGATCAGCATGAATGGTTACCTCAGTGCCCTGATGTGGAAATTTGATGTACTGATGGTAAGTAGATGGAACAGCTTTCATGGCATGAATCCATGGGCGGCCAAGGAGGATGTTGAATGGTAGGTTTAGATCAATAACATGGCAGAGTGTTTCTTGGATGACTGGCCCAACCTTGATTGGCAACAAAATAGTTCCTTCTATGGTTCTTTCCAAGTTGTCATAAGCTTTGATGGTGATAACCTCATTGATGATATCTGCCTCAATATACCTAGCTTGTTTTATGAATTTTAGGGTGCAAATATTCAAGGCTGATCCATTATCTATCATTACTCTTTTTACGAAAAAATTGGATACCATGATGGCTATGCAGAGCAGAAGGGTGTGATCTGGCTCGACCATGGGTATGTCAGTGGGTTTGAATGATAGGGCACATGAGGAGGATAGTTGTCCAATGAGATTATAAAAATTAGTAGCGTTGATATTGTAAGGGACACAAGATTCTATGAGAGCATTGTCAAGGATGCTTTTGTACATAGGACTAGTGCAGAGAAGGTCTAAAATGGAGATTTTAGTTTGCATGTTCCCAAGGTGTTCCAAAATATTGTATTGGCTTTGTGATAGAGCTGATGGTGCTGGTGAAATGGGTGGGCCTGCGATGTCAAATCGCACTCTTTTGGTGGTGATTGCACACTCATTGTTTGGGCCTTGGATATTGATAACATTGACAGAAGGCTCTTTCTCGAATATACAACCTATGAGGCTACCATAGTCTATATAGGATGAAGTGTGGTCATTGTTCTTCCCATGCTGTTGGTTTGGCTGGCGATTGTTGGTGTTGTTGTTGCTGTTTTGGATAGGTGCTTTTCCAGGATTTTGATTGTTGTGAGGAGGAAAAGTATTTTGATAGATCTGTAAGCCTGCATTGGGAGAGGTTTGGGCACTAACGATGATTTTTTTCTGATCAATGAGGTCCTACACATAATCTTTCAGTTTCATGCATCTGAGGGTAATGTGACCTTTTACCCTATGAAATTTGCAATACTCATTGTCTTTTTACCATGCAGCTTTGGATTGGCTTGGGTCAATTTGCTAGGTAGGAGGAAATTTGATGAGGTTTTCCTTGACTAATTTCTCAAAAATGACATCCAATGGCTCACCAAGGGGTGTATAGTTTCTAGGTGCAGGTTGGAATCTGGACTTTTTCCCTGCAGCTACATTGATGGCATTAGCTTGATTGCTAGACCCTTGAAAGTTGGGTCTTGGATTGTGCCTTTGATAGCTTTGGTGATTCTGTTGTTGGTAGTTGATAGCTGGTTGACTGTTTGGTTGATATGGTGGGTTGGACTGGTTTTGAGAAGGACCAACAATATTCACATGTCTGGTGCTAGTAACGCCATATGTTGCAACATGCTTGTTTTTGTTCCAATACCTAGACTTGTCATTGGAATGTGATTGATTTTGGTTGGCTTCCTTGTAAATCTTGACCACACCATCTTTAATGAGTCCTTGTTCAAGGATCATTCCTTTCTCTTTAAAATCTTTGTGTTCATGGTCATGTGGTGAGCTAAGCTAGGATGGGCATTATCAATAAACATTTTCACCAAATGGCGCTCTGGCAAAGTGCAAGATATGCGGGTGGTAAGGGTTTGCCATCTTTGTAGATATTCAGGAAGGCTTTCTCCACCTTTTTTCTTAGTGTGGACAAGATCAACTACTGATAGCTCTGTTTCAACAAGATGGGCATATTTTGCTACAAATGCCTCAGATAATTCAACAAAAATTTTAATTGTGTCATAGGGGATTCTATAAAACCATTCAAGAGTAGGTCCAGCCAAGCTTTTGGGAAAGAGATGCAGGAGGAAGACATCATCGTATGCCACTTCTTGGTAGTGCATGTAAAATTCTTTGATATGTGTGATAGGGTCTCCTTTTCCTCTAAATTTGTCAAATTTGGGTATCTCAAAATGCTTGGGAAATGGAGTCATAGTAATGGCTCTGCCAAATGGGTAAGGACACACATTCTCAAACTTGAAGGTTTTTGGATCATTTCCCTCCTGGATGTTCTTCAAAGCTATCTTCATGGCTTCCCATTCTACATTAATGGGTGATGGTTGGGGTGCCCCCAATGTAGGAGTGCCCTGAGGTAGGTATGTGCTAGATGGGGCAATGGAATATGGATGGATTTGAGGTATGGACTGGTAGGGATTGTACATGGCTTGGGCAACTGAATGGTAGATGATGGGTTGCTAAGGTGGAGGTGGCACATATTGCTACATGTGTTGCGAGGCTTGCTACTAGTATGGGATTTGGGATAGGGATTGAGGAACATAAGCTGGTTGTGGGATAAATGGATTGCTTTGTGGAGGTAAGGTATAAGATGGTTGTGAAGCTTGGGGGAAGGATTGGGAGCTTGTGGAACTTGACTTTGGATTTGAGGAGTTTGACCAATATATGTGGGTTGCACCCCCATTTGGGAAGGTATCTGCATGGCAAAAGAGACCAAGTAATTGGTAATGGATTAGTTGGTGGTGGAGGTTGTAGGAATTGAAAGCTTGGGAATGGAATCGATGGGGTTTGATAGCTTGGTGGCTAGATTTGAAAGCTTGGTAGAGTTGTGGCAAGAGTTTGGGTCACTTGAGAGCTTTTCAGAACATTGGTAGTAGCTTGTGGGGTTTGATAGCCTTTTGGAGTGAGGGTAGTAGCTTGTGGATTTGTGGCTGATGGCACTGAGCTCCAAGGACCTAGTGGAAATGATGGAATTGTGCTTTGGGCTGTGGTAAACAAGTTGGGGGTGATGAAAGGTTGATTACTTGGCCCCATGGGTGGCATCCCGGTTGTATATTGCTAAGGTTGGCCAAAGATGCTAGCACTGATTTGGGAGATGGGTGGATTTGGAAGGCTGGGTTGAAGGGCAGTAGCAATAATAGTGAAGGGAGTGAAAGGTGATGTGTTTTGGGTGAAAGGGGTCTAGGATGGAGTGGTATGGACCAATGATGGAGTGGTGATGGCTAGATTGGTTTGCGGAAGGGAGATTTCAACTTGAGTGGAGGCTAGTATGTTTGGGTCTATTGGATCATATGGGGTGGGTTGAGGCTCTTCTTTTGGCACATATTAAGGATAATTCGAATCATAAGAGCCTATGGGTGGTGGAAGTTGCTCAAACAAAGGGTGAGATGGATCTGATAAGGGAGGAGGTCTTCCAAATTCGAAGGCTTCGATGTTGTCCCTTCAAAAGTTAGCCATGATTGTTTCTTTGTTCTTGTCTATAATGGTGTTCACCAATACTACATTTCCTGGTTGGTTCATGAAAGCTTCAATGTTAGTGGGTGATGGTATAGTGTTCTTTAGGCTAAAGGATGGTTGACTGCTCAAGGGGAGTGATGCTATTTGATCCAAATGATAGGGCTCCATTGTTACCTTCTTCTTCTTGGCTAAGCGAGTGACAGGTGGCATGAAAATGCAGAATGTTTCCTAGGGATGAGATGCAACAATGCTGATGGATGCAAAAAGGGGAAGGCTTTTCTATGCAAATGATTTCCTAGGTTGAGGCAAAGCTATATGACAAAACCTAAGGAGGATCAGTTTGGGGACTCTAACTTCAAAGATATGTTGCCAAAGCATGAAAGTTCTTCTTTCCTATGTGCAAGCTTGGTGGTGATTGTGTCAACTTAAGGATAGACTAATGATCCTTTAGGAAGAACACGAGATTGACCACTTGTGGATCCCAACCTTTAGCTCAAGTTAATGAGGGATAACAAGTGACAAAGCTAGATTACCCTAGACAAAGCTCTGTCAAAGGGATAATCTTGGTGAGATTGGTGGATTTGGAAGATGTTAGGAATGGCAAACTTTTGGCAAGGTGAACACAATTTTGAAAGCTTGGATGTGAAGTTTTGGATTGGTGGCTAGATGGTTTAGAACTAAATGAGATGGATGAGCTAAAATGCTTAAGAGGATGACTAAGGATGGCTGGCTTACCTACAAGGATGACTCTAAAGTGGAGCTTATGCAAGAAGATATGGAGAAACAAGGGGGTCTAATCATAGAAATCATGCCTAGTTGGTAATGCATAAGTAGGGTTAACTCGTAGATGTTGGTTAAGTTGGATAGTGCGATCTAACCAGGCATCTTGAAGGGCTTCATCGATAGCTTTTTCCTCTACTTTGTGGAGTTTGGGAATTCGAGGGCTTGGTGTTATTTCCTTTCTCTTGGTTGAAAGTTCTTGGTATGCTTGAGATGGCTTGAGTTTGGCTTTGTGAAACTTCTGTTTGGGTTTGGGTTTTTCTGACATGAATTCTTGAATCTACTTGGCTTAGATAGATTTTGGTTATTTTGCTTCAACTCATTCAACTTCTAGAATAGGCAGTGACTACGCTAAGTATGCCCTAAGCTAGG
This sequence comes from Cupressus sempervirens, assembly GCA_028749045.1. NCBI lineage: Eukaryota > Viridiplantae > Streptophyta > Pinopsida > Cupressales > Cupressaceae > Cupressus > Cupressus sempervirens. The sequence continues at coordinate 163,222,156 of CM053787.1, forward strand.
ATTGACCAAGTTTGGCAAACATTCATTCAACAAATAAAAAATCAAGCAATAGATAGGAACAACCAGATAGAAGTTTTTGATTCTCAAAATGTGATACTTGTGCCACAGAGTGTGTATGTTCTACAAATGTTTCGATCAGCCACTTCAAACACATTAACATCTTAGATGGTTTTCTACAAGGATGATAGTTGGTTTAGCTAGGGAGTCCTCGATATACCCAAGGTACGTGAGACCTAAATCCATAGATGAAACTAAAACAATGTCACATAGCTGAGAGGAGCGGTAACCCACTTCTCCTCTTTCACTTCTCAAGGGTATAAAGTTCCTTGAGGCTTAGCCTGAGTGACAAAATCTTGATTCCAAGAGAGGTGTCTTTGGATTCACCTCTTGATCTTTATACTCTGTCAGAATGCTAGAGTTGAGGTCATCCAAGGGGTGATGAAATCCCCAAGCAAGCCTCCTAAAAAGGGAAACAAAGTTTTGGATCCTAATCTTATGCACCCAAGATGGCCTTGAAAGACGAGAAGGGGAGAGAAGACTTGGATGACCTTGGGCTAAAAAATACGTTTGTTCTTTTTCCAACTAACGCTTAAGTTTGCTAATCTAGAGTTTGAAAACAAACATGTTTAGGATGCAATGTTTATTCCAACTTTGAAGCATTTGACAAAAGTAAAATCAATCGAAGAATGAATACAAGAAGAAGAGTTAGGGTCAACAAAAAAGTAAACCCGCACATGCGGAGGCCCTCAACATCAAGTATCAATTAATTTCTTTTAAGGCATTCAAGAGTTGGTGTGATTTTTTTTTAAGCCCAAAACAAAGATGTGTGAAATTCAATTTCAAGCACGTTCCCAGAGGCCCTCCACATCAAGATTTGTTCAAATTTTAATGCCCAAATGAATGTTAGCAAGCCTAATGTGCATTCAAAGAATTTTCTAAGTTAGAGAAACTAATAAAAACATAAGTAAGTGAAGTTTGGTCTTTTTGGAGCACTTAAAACCCTCTTAGGTGGGCCCATCCCCATAGATGGCATTGAGATTGCAACCAATGGTTAAATTGATGGGTGATTAAATAAGGTGAGTCCAACTACAAACTCACTTAAAGTGTCTTTATTTGGTTTTTATAATTCAGGAAGTTTCTAAAATGTAGATTCTTTTTATGCCCCAAATGATGATTATTTGATCTATGGCATTCAAGATTGGATTTATTGTTTTAATCATCCATTCATAAAATTTAAAAAAAAAAACTTGATTTTAATCCATGGCAATCAAGAGTGATTTTAGCAACATGCATTCAAAGACAAGTGATTAAACATTCAAGATTTTTCCTTTGAGCACTAAAGATTGATATTTTGTATGTTGTTTTAAGAACTTTGAAGTGCTTTTTTTTAACCTTAGATCATTCAAGATTGTTTTAGACTCAAAAGTGAAAATGACTCTTTGGAATTTGGTTTTCATTCAAGATTTTGTGTTCTAGTTTGCATATTTTAAGCCCAAAAATGATATTCCTAGATTGTTTTGATGCATGAAAAACCTAAGAAACATTCAAGATTTTGCAACAAAACATTTATTTGAAACAAATAACAAAGCTTTTAGGACAATTTTTGGCAACCATTTAGGACTCTTAGTTTTCATGAGATTTTTAAAAGAACTTTAAAATATTTGCAAATGAGGTTCATTTTATCCTTGATTGATTCTTTGAGTTTGATTTAGATTTTAGTGTGCACTTAATGTTGATTTTGAACCTTTTGAAATGGAAACTTGAAGTTCTTTTTAAATTCCCAAAAATGAAGTGTTCCTAACTTTGCATGAATGCATCTAAAACCTTGATGTTGCAAGGATGCAAATGATTGGATTGGTTTAGTTTCACTTGTTAAAATTTTTATTTTTATTTTTGCAAATTTTTAGTTTTTAATGGATTTAAGTATGATTTGGGGGCTCATTTTAAGCACTAAAAAGAAGTGTGTATGATTTGCTTCCTTAAAAAAAAATGGCCAAGATCTCCCACAAGAAGAAGAAGAAGTAGATGGAATAAGAAGAATATAGACAAGAAGAGGAAGAAGAATTTCAAGTGCTTTGTCCACCTATAAGCTTGAAAAATCTGCAAACACTATGAGATAGACTATGAGTTCCTTTGTCTTCTTCATGCTCATGTGGACCTACAAAACCAATTTATACAATCCTACCAATTACAAAAACAAGCAAAATTAGCCAAAATTAGCAAATGACATACAAAACTTGACTAAAAAAGCTAATGAAGATGACCCATGTGGGGTCCCACCGGGTGTGCCAAAATGTATATGCTACTTTAGTATGTTAGAAACACTAAATTAAAACAATCAAAAAGCATTTGCATACTAATTTAACATAACTTCATGAGAGACAAAGTGAAGTCCTCAAATGAGAATATGAGCCATGAATAGGCTCTCTCAATGAAGATGATCACTTGATGTAGAGGTGTGTCTAATAGCTAAGATGGCTTGATTATGTATGTATGCTCAAATGCTCAAATGGGCTTCAATGGAGGATTTTTGATAGATTTTGGTGAATGAATTTGATGTAAAAAAAATGGCTTCTCAAAATGGCATTATGGCTTTACTTTCTAGATTGTGTTCAAAATGGCTTGGGAGAGGATTCCTTAAATAGGAAAAAGGCTTGGGGGATGGAGGTCTAAGATGCAAAGATGGGGAAAAGCTCATGGAGGGCTCAGATTGCATGAGAGGAGAGCACATGGATTGTGTTTTCTTACAGCCAATTAGGGAGTGACAAATTTCACAGGGTGAGAGGATGGAGGAAAGGGGAAAGATGAGTCAACAAAGGAGGCTCAAGGGATAAAATATCCATAAAGACCCTCATAATGGCTTGTAAGAGCAATAAAAGGGCTTGGAAGAGTCATTTATGGCCTAGTGGGCTTCATAAAGTTTTATGGTTGGGATATTTTGAGGGAGATGAGAGGAATTTCGACTTGGACTTGATTAGGAAGGTTTTAAGCTTGCTTAGGATTGTGCAAATGATTAGAAGATGGATTAGGATGGTTTAGGATTAGCTTAGGGATAGGCAAGTGGATGACATTTAATGAGGGTGGGTGAAAGAGGAGATATTTGTTAACTTTGGCTTGGCTTAGTAAGTTTTAACCCATGTTTAGGGAATGTGACAAGGTTAGGAGGGGATTAGAATTAGGTTTAAAGACATCTTCTAGAAGAGTCTAGACTTTGGATGAGGATAAAGACTTTCTAGAATAGTTTAGAACTCCCTAGGATGAGGATGAAGACTTTCTAGAAGAGTCTAGAACTTCTTAAGATGAGGATAAATTAGATTTTTAGGAAATAAATAAAGTTTTATTTATTTCAAGGGTTTGGGTTGAGGAGTTATTTATTAAATATTTTTTAATAAACATGAGGATTAATATTTAATCTTAATTAAATATTTTGAGTTGGGATTAGGGGTAGGAAATGATGGGATTAGCCTTTAATCAAAGTTAAAGAAGGATTAGAAGATTTTGGAAGAGGTTAGTGGTCTTGAGGAAATTGGCCAAGTTTTGGGCAAAAAATAAAAATTTTATTTATTTTGAGTTTTTTGGTTAATTTATTAATTAAATAATTAATAAATAAGGAAATAATGTTTAAATAAGATTTAAACATTTTTGGGAGGGATTCCTTAATTAAATATTTTTAATTAAGATAAATCGATTTAATGGCATAAAAATAAATTAATTAATTAATTAATAAATGATGATGTCATCAAGAATTTTTTCAAAAAATAAAAATACTTTATTTTCTAAAGGATTTAGTTGTCTACACTAGGTAACTCAAGACATGAAGAATCACTTAGCATACACTGGGTAACTCGGTGAATGAAGAGTCACTTGGCATACACTAGGTAACTCGGCAAATGAAGAGTCACCTAGCATACACTTGGTAATTCGATAAATGAAGAGTCACTTGGCATACACTAGGTAACTCTATGAATGAAGAGTCACTTGGCATACACTGGGTAACTCAGCAAATGAAGAGTCACTTGGCATACACTCGGTAACTTGGCAAATGAAGAGTCACTTGGCATACACTGGAGCTATAGTAACTTGGCATCCACATGCATAATGAACAAAATTGAGCAAGATAACAAGGCAACCCATGATGCTCCTACATCAAACAACCAAGGTTGAAAGAAATAATTCTCTTGAATCATTGAGATGTCACAATCTGAGAAGAATCCAACTTAGATTAAGAAATCCATCAAGCATCTTCAATAGGCCTGTTCTTCCACTTTACCAAATATTCATAGTAATCTTTTCCTCTTGTGCTCCTGCCAACTCTCTGAGCCAATATATGTTCAACTTCTTGAATCTGCTTCTTAGGATAATCTTCTAATACAACTTCATCATTTGACTCATGATACTTATAGAAATCAGCAATATTGAATATAGGAGATATATCTGTGTCATCAAGTTACTCAACTTCATAAGCATTACCACTATCAAAATTCTTCAAGATCTTACAAGGTCCAAATTTCTTCATCGTTAGCTTATTGAATGTTCCAACTAGGAATCTTCCTTTCTTTAAATGAACCATCACCTCATCACCAACTTAAAAATCATATTGTCTTCTAGACTAATCAGCATTCTCCTTATACTTCTGATTACTTTGTTCCAACCTCAACTTCACTTCCTTATGTAAAGACTCCATAAAAATCAACAAATTCTTCTCCTACAACAATTTTCTTTTCTTCACCAACAACATCTCTCAAATCTAATATACCTCTAGGATGTGTTCCCATAACAATCTCAAATGGTGTCTTCCCTGTACTCCTATTCACAGAGTTATCATATGAAAATTCAGCTTGCGCTAATACCATATCCCAATTACTTGGCTTATTCCCAACTAAACATCTTAGCAAATTGCCCAAGTTTCTATTCACAACCTCTATCTATCCATTTGTTTGTGGATGGAATGTAGAACTGAACTTTAGCTCAATAGCCATCTTCTTCCACAAAGTCTTCCAAAAATAACCAACAAACTTACCGTCTCTATCTAAAATAATACTTCTTGGTAATCCATGCAATCTCACAATCTCTTTAAAAAAAAATTTAGCAAAATGATCAGCATTTGATGTCTTCTTACATGGTATGAAATGAGACATCTTAGAAAATATGTCCACTACAAAAAATATAGAATCATTCCCCTTCACTGTCTTAGGCAATCCAAGAACAAAATCCATACTAATGTCAGTCCAAGGTTTCTCATGAATAGTAATAGGTGTATACAAACTATTATTTTGAGTCACTCCCTTTGCAACTTAACAAACTCCACAACTCTTTACAAATTTTTGAACATTCTTATACATTTTTGGCCAATAATATTTCTCTTTTAGCAAACTCAATGTCTTATCAATTCTAAAATGTCCAGCTAATCCATCACTATGCTTTTCCTTAATTAGATTCAACCTCATAGGACTTCTAGGAATACACAACTGAATACCTTTGAACAACATACCTTCTTGAATAAAATATTCATCATACTTACTCATGTGGTCTATTAGATTTGGTGCTCTACACTCTCTCCACACCTTAGAAAAATTAGGATCAACACCATACAATTCTTTCATTTCATCAAAACCAAGAACAACCTTCATTTTAGTCAACAAAGAACATCTTCTATTCAGTGCATCATCAACTCTATTAGTAACTCCACTCTTATGCTTGATCACAAATGTAAAACTCTACAAGTACTCAACCCACTGCATATGTCTTTGATTCAATTTATGTTGACTTCCCAAGTATTGTAAAGCTTTATGATTAGTATACAACACAAACTCTTTAGGAATCAAATAATGTCTCCACTTTTTCTAAGCTTGAAATATAGTACAAAACTCTTGATCATACACAGAATATTTCCTTGTAGCATCATTCAACTTTTCACTAAAAAAAGAAATGGGCTTATCTTCTTGACTTAATATAGCTCCTATTGCATTACTACTTGCATCACATTCAACTTGAAATACTTTGTTTAAATTAGGCAAAGCCAATACAAATAATCCAACAACCTTTTGCTTCAAAGTCTCAAAACTCTTACCAACTCCATGTGTCCACTTGAATTCCTTTTTATCTCCCCTCATTGTTTCAGTCATAGCATTACAAATAGCACAAATTATTTATAAACTTTTTGTAAAAACTAGCCAAACCATGAAATGATCTTACCTCACCCACATTCTTAGGTGTAGGCCATTCCAAAATTTCTTTAACCTTCTCAAGATCCATCTTCAATCCATCAACTAAAGTCACAAATCCCAAATATGCAATCTCCTCTTGCATAAAAGAACACTTTTTTAGATTAATCAGCAACTTTTCCTCTTTCAATCTCTGCAATACTTGTCTAATATGCTCAATATGTTCTTCCTTAGTCTTACTGAATATCAAAATATCATCCAAATAAATAATCACAAACTTACCCAAAAATCTTTTCAGAACTTCATTCATCAACCTTATGAAAGTACTAGGTGCATTAGATAAACCAAAATTCATATCCAACCATTCATACAAACCATCTTTTGTCTTGAAAGCAGTCTTCCATTCATCACCTTCTCTGATTCTAATCTAATGATAGCCACTCTTCAAATCAATCTTGGTAAAATACTTTGCGCCACTCAAACAATCCATTATGTCATCCATCCTTGGCATAGGAAACCTATATTTCACTATGATTTTTTTAATGGCTTTGGAATCAATACACATTCTCCATTCTTCATTCTTTTTAGGTGCTAATACAAAAGGTATAGCACAAGGACTCAAGCTTTCTCTGATCAAACCTTTCTACAACAACTCATGCACTTGTCTATTAAGTTGTTCATTCTCTGTAGGTGTCAATCTATATGGTGTTTTGTTTGGCAAACTAGATCCAGGGATCAAATCCATACAATGACTTATACTTCTTACTAGAGGTAAACCATTAGGAATATCATCAGCAATAATTTTTTTATACTCATTCATGAATTCAGTAATTTCTACTAGCACTCATCTATCACTATCTGTTGTCACTCAGTCATTACTACCAACACTCAGTCCTCTAGGAACTATGGCAAAAAAAACTTGATTCTTTTTAATTTCCTTTTCAAATTGTTTCCCATTTACCATGCAAATTTTTACAACAGTACAATTAACCTCATCTAGATTTGCAATCAAAGCCAACAATGTTTGTTTCTTCCCATTTACCGAAAGAGTATATTGATTCAATCTTCCATGATGTACAACATATCTATCATATTTCCAAGGTCTACCCAACAAAATATAACAACAATCCATGGGCATAATATCGCACAAAACTTCATCAAAGTAATGTCCAATTTTGAACTTCACAAGGCATTACTCACTTACCAATACCTTATGCTCATCTTTGATCCATGAAACATGATAAGGTTTGGGATGTTTCAACCTCTACAACTGCAACTTGGTAACTAGCTCTTCTAATGCCAAATTTATAGAACTTCCACTGTCAATAATCACCTTGTAGCAATTTCTAGCCATCTTACATCTAGTCTTGAAAAGACTTCTCCTTAAAATAGGTTCCTCATAACTTCCCTTATTACATAAAGTTCTTCTCACCATCAAATTTTCTCCAGCTTCAGGTCCACTTGGTGAACCCTCATCATCTTCTTGAATCAGAGCATTTTGTTACCTTGCCTACTTTCAGAGGATCTACATTCAAAAGATCTATATCCCTCTTTACCACATCTAAAACAATTACCATGAAATATACTTGTAGAATAGGAATTACCTCTTCCTTGATAAGAATTAGTCCCTCCTTGGTAAGAATTACCACTTTTCCATTTGGTCTTGCATTTTTCATCATTCTTCCATTCAGATTTTCATTTACCTCTACCTCTTTTTCTTTGTTCATACTTCTTTGTCAAGATCTCGTTAGCTTTCAAGGCATATTGATATGCTTCTTCTACACTTTCCAACTTCATAAAACTTATTTCATCCTAAACTCCAGATCTCAATCTATTAATGTACCTTCTAGATCTGATGTCCAATCTATAGAATTCCTCGGTATATTCTTTCATAGTCATGTCCTTTTGTTTCAAATTTTGCATCTTTCTCAACATGCTAACTTGGTAATCAGTAGGAAAGAATTTTTTCTTTACCTTGTTCACCATCTTTGGTGAAGTTTTGATCTTCACCTTTCCTCTCCTTTGTCTATTAGTTTGTAAGTGCTCCCACCATAGTGATGCATGACCTTTCAACCTAGTGATTGCAATCTTCACCTTTCTATTATCAAGAATTATTTCATAGTCAAAGAACTTCTCCATATCAAAGATCTAATCCAACACATCATTGGTATCTAGTTTTTCATCATAAGGAACGACTTCTACAATAGGCTTTGAATTTTCCATAGACAATATTTGCAACAATCTTCCCTCATCTTGATCTTCTTTAGGTTCTAGATTATGGTTTGGTGCTGCTACTTCATCATCACTTACATCATCAAGATGTGCTCCTCTCCTCTGGGCTGTATCCACAACATCTAATCTGGCTGCAATTTGTCTTAACTGATCCAATATAGCATTATCGACATTACTTTCTCTTACATGAACCATCTTTACAAATCAAGTTCCTACAAGATTGTAACCCTCTGCAAGTTATAGGTCAAATCCATAGATCTGCCACCCTACAATCAAATTCAAATCAAGGTTCTCCATGATCCAATCTCCACAAGGATGAACCTCAAGCTCTGATACCAACTGACATAGGAAAAGGGTGAATAACTAGGGCCAAAGGCTCATCTAGCTATCCAAACCACCCTGCAAGAGTTAACACAACAAAAACAAACACAAAGAACAACAACCAAAGGAGGAAGAAGAGTGAAATACTTTTATTGGTTTATCAAAATATCTTCATACATGCCTAGCTATAGGGCATACTTGGTTACGGCCAATTACAAATACATTCACATTCAAAGTTCCAACTACAAATTTGCACTTTCAGTTCTGCTCTCTAATCTTCTTCCCAAAAACTTACCTAACTCTAAGCCTAAACACTCTATATATACTTTTCAAAATGGCTTACAGATTTTTCTAGAACAATACATAAGACGAAGGCCAAACCAACAATGGTCTAGAAGCATCCCAAGAAAATATCTTAACATAATTGTCGTGAACAAAATAAATCCTACAATTTGGCTTGCAAAAATCGCATTTAGATGCTAACACTCGGCATACACTAGGTAACTCGGCACATGAAGAATCACTTGGCATACACTAGGTAACTCAATGAATGAAGAGTCACTTGGCATACACTGGGTAACTCGGTCAATGAAGAGTCATTTGGTGTACACTGGGTAACTCGGTGAATGAAGAGTCACTTGGCATATACTAGGTAACTTAGTGAATGAAGAGTCACTTGGCATACACTGGGTAACTATATGAATGAAGAGTCACTTGGTGTACACTAGGTAACTGAGCAAATGAAAAGTCACTTGACATACATTGGGTAACTTGGAAAATGAAGAGTCACTTGCCATACACTAGAGCTATAGTAACTCAACATCCACATGCAGAATGAACAAAAATGAGTAGGATAACGAGGCAACCCAGGATGCTCCTACATCATAGAATTATGACACTACAAAAGAAAATAATAGTTAAAGTGAATAGTTTTCACAAGGTCACTAGTTAAGAGGCATTTAATATAATTTAAGTCATGGCCTAGTGAAAATAATAACAATCAACCTCAAATGGTCATTGCAAGGTTGCAGGTTAAAAAAGATAGTTAATTTTAATGTTGTGAAAGCATGATCACAGCTAGAGTGTAGTGGTTTCTAGGTCACCATTGTTAGTAAAATGGAGACATGTCAAGCTGCAAAGTGGAAAATAAAAGGAATTGCAAGGTTGCAGGCTAAAAAGAATTCAAAAAATTTCAAGCTATGAAACTAAGAAATGAAATAAGAATTATTGGATCACATCATTGCATCGAGTAAAGATATTGAATGAAAGAAAGTTGAAAAGAATCAACAAGGGATAAATAAAGAGGATTAATTAGGTTTTGATCGTGATCATTGATAGGAGATCAGTAGTGGATTTTTAAACCTATAGTGATCATTGAGATTCAAATAATATGAATTTGGTGCCAATAGATCAGAGAAGAATATGAACCATTAAGGGGATTTCTAATCATTTTTTCTTGCTTTACTTGATGTATTGAATTGTAATCGATGACTATTGGATTTTTGATTGATTTATGTGCTCTATTAATAGAATTGATGAATTTTTAATTGGTCAAGGACCTTAAGAGTGGGCCCATATATGTAATTTTGTAAGTTAATAGAAAGGATTGACAAGTTTCATGCATTTTCTCCCCCTATAGAAGAGATTATTGAGTGAGAATCAAGAGTTGTATGGAATGAAGGATTAGATTGATGTCTATAACTAGGTAATGTGATGTTATAATTCCACTTAAAACTAGCATGCTTAGGTTTCTTTCATTATCTCCCTTGGCTGAGATAACATGCATGTAGATTAGTCTTACTAGAATTGTAGGACAAGTACTTATGAAGCTATTATTATTTGGGATAATCAGATTATTAGTATAGTGTTAATAGTATGGGTAGTCAGAGTGCTATATTTTATAGGTATTTCTTCTCTTTTCCAGAGCTACATAACATCATGTATTTTTGATGTGAAGTTAGGATTGATGTATGCTAAGAGTTTTCCACTAGGTAATCTTGACTAGTCAAAGAGCCACTTATGGTCATAGAAGTCCTTCTTCCATTACATCTCCTTGCATCTTGTAGTCTTAGATGCATTTAGGAGTAGAGTAGGTGTTAGAGCTAAAACCTTGCCTAGGTTGCTTATGTCTATGAGTAATCTAGTTTGCCTCTTCTACTCTCATGTTAAGAGCATACCCATAATCACCCTTTTGATCACATAAAAACATTATTCCAAGTATATATTGCATATAAGGGAGTTGCACCTTATAATTTAGAGGGAAGTGATATAACACATACATTTACCCATTTGTTGGTGACATCTTTTTGTTTCCTCACATTTTGGGCATCTAGAATCAAGATAAACCTAGGTTACAAAGAGGAACAATCTATTAACCAAAAAACTACGATCAAAAGATTATATGGTCTAAGATACATGTTGGTGATACTATGAAAGTATTTATAAATTTTTGAGCATAAGATTGTAGAATATTTAAAAGAAACCCTTGATCATGTGATAAGGAAGTAATCCTAAGATCATAAAGGCAAAATATCTTGCCTGAGATAATATGAAGGGTTTGAATTCCAAGTGAGTCATAAGATCACAATAACCCTAAAATAAGACATGAAAGAACTTTATGCCCTTTTCTAAGCTAGAAAAGTAACTTTCATTCTCGGCCAATGAAGTTTGAGTAAAGTAAAAGGAATTCTGAGTTGGATAGTTATGTCAACACTGCATTGAGTTGATAGAAAATACTGAGTTTAAAGCTTGTGCACACAGGAATTCAATGAATAGTTCTCCTAATTCATGGGTGGCCTTTTGGAGCCTAGCTAGGATAGGAGGTGAGATCTCCATGGTTATTTTTTATATATTTGGAGATTGCTTGGATAGTTCCTTGTGATGGAGCATCCCAGAAATTGAAACCTTGGTAGCATCCTTAATGTCATTGTATTGGAGATTTCTCCATCGTAATACCTCTTGTTATATTGTATATCCATGTTGAGAATGATTATGAAAGAAATGGATTAAATCATGCAACATCAATATCGATAAGTAGAAAATTTATTTACTATATGAAATGAATAAGCTATGTGATCAAGTTTTATTAGATTGTAAATCATATCTTACTCTAAAATGCATTTCTTTATATAACCCTCAAGTTGGACACTTCATACTTCATTCATGAAATGATGGATTTAATTCAAAGTATATAAAAGTTCATTTCATAAGGAAGTTGTTGAATGAAGTAATTAAATTATATAGTTGCAATAATCAATCTATTAGATTCATGGGTTTGTGCCAAATTTTCAAAAAAAATACTTTGATTCAAACTTCCATCTTAAATTTTACCTAGTGAAGACATTATTAACCAATGAATTATCAACCCTATTGCATTATAAGTATATCTAACTGTTAGCACTAACCAAATAGGAAATCCACTGAATAGAATGAACAAAACATTAATTCCCTATGCCACTATGAAATTTTCTAAGAGGAAGTCTAGTACTTTAAAGGAGAAATGAAAACTTATAACTTTCATAAAATTGAGAGAGCCAAAAAACTCTTTGGAAAATTCATAGGGAAAATAATATTTTCCTACAAAAGTGAAATCACAGAGAATATCCTCTTTCAAATTTAAAATGGAAATATATTAATAAGTAAAATAAATATACACTAAAGTCTATGTGGCATTTATTTCCCTATTACTTATCCCTTTGTTTTAATATGTTGAATGAGAAATTAGAAGGGTGATAGGAAAACATGTGGTCCCCACCCCCAAAATATATTCCTCCTTACCTCCAAGTTAGCACAAGTCTTGGAAAATGCAAAAGGGAGTATAAAAGAAAAAAATTAATTCAAACCCTTTTACCATGTCACCCACCCTCCACTTACAAATCACTTCTGACTAGCACCTTCCTTGGCCACATGCGCCTTGGATACTCCACCCATCACTTCCTCCCAAGCATTGTGATAGTCCTTATTTTCACTGTGCAAATTTTTTTGGAGATTTATAGTGCAAGTACCTTAAAATGTGTTGTATTGTTATCATTTGTTCTATTTCATTGTTAATTTTCCTATAAAATCCTTAACCTAGTAAATTTTTTCCTTAGCATAATTTGAAAATTTTCCCTAGTAGGATATTTTGATGTCCTAAGGATTATTTCTTTACCCTATCATGGAGAAATTTCTTGAATATGTGATCAATTTTAACCTATACTCTAGGTTTTGTGTTCAAGCAAGAGATCATATGTCATTTTCAAATTTTCCATCTTTCATTATGATCTTACAATCGAGAGTTTAATGTCTAGTTGTAAGCCCAAGTTTTCCTTCTCCCAATGGTATGAAGTAAAGGATATTAGAGGATTGTAAAGGTAAACTATTGATGTTCCAATCATATGATGTCTCATATAATCATAGCATCGTAGGTGTGTGTTTTAAAGTTTTTAATCTTATGATCATCCTATTATTGTGTCATCATAAGTTTCTCATGGTAAATGGAAAGTCATACAATATTATGATAAGCTAAAAGGAATAGAAGCATAAAGGATCAAAAGGGAACTCTTGAACATATGAAGGAAGGAGGATGATCAGATCATAAAACATAAAATAGAAAGGTTGTGAAGACTTACTATCTTACGATAAATAGAAGATTGTGCAAGTGTAAGTGTTTCTAGCAAGACTTTCAAAGCTATAAAAGTGAGGGGATCATAAGATAATAAGAAAGGAAATGTGTCAAAATACGGTCCAAATAGAATGCTTTCATTGGTTGTAGACCCAATTTCTAGCAAAAGGTCATCATTTTCTTAACTCCGTATGATCTTGCAAGATCAACGGTTATCACTTTTCTACATTCTGAAGTTGTGTGGTGTTTAACCAAAGCAAGAAAGTGACATGATGAATGTGAATAAAGTGGGGCCAAGGTATGAGCATAAATAATTTAAGACATGTGGCAATTAAATCTTTTGAAGATACAAAGAGTAGTAGATTGAGAGATCATAGGAGAAAATAATGAAGGTTTATGAAGCCACGAAATGTAGGTGACCACATGGTCATAAAGGGTAACATAAAGTGAATCCAAGAGTATCTAAAGTTATGGAAAAGGGGAAATAATAGCTAGCATATGGTCAATAGTTAGAGACATTAGTTTAAGGAAAGCTTATGAAGCTATGACAAAAGCTAGTTGAATATGATCGAGAGATCATAAGGAAAGCAAAGACAAAGCCCAATGCTACATGAAGTTGTGGTTGTATAGTTATAAGAATTATAGAAAGGTAAATGTTAGGCTTTCCAAATCTATGGTGAGGAAAGGCTACAACTAGATGTATGATCAGGAGGTAAAAAAAATAGTTAACAGATAACTTTCAAAGTTATGAAAATTCCCAGTTAACTGTGATCGAAAGATTGTAAAGCAAGCAAAGGTTAGATTCAATGTTACACATGGATATGAATGTAATATTTTATGGGCTAAGATACATATTAGTAATTCTACAAAAGGGTTTATTAGCTATTGCACTTAAGATCATAGAAGATTTAAAAGAAACTCTCAATCATACAATAAGGAAGTAATCATAAGATTGTAAAGGCCAAATTCTTTTCCTAAGATGATATGAAGGGTTTGAATTATAAGTGATTTTTAAGATCATAAGAACCCAAAAATATGACATCAAAGCACTTTTTTCCCTTTTATAAGCTAGAAAAGAAACTTTGGTTCTTAGCCAATGAATTTTGAGTAAAGTACAAGGAATTTTGAGATGGATAGTTATGTCAACACTCCATTGAGGTAACAAAAAATACTGAGATTAAAGCTTGTACACGCATGAATTCAATGAATAGTGTTGGTTGATGAAGAATGCATAGCATAAAGACATTCTTTAGGCTAGTAATAGGTTACCATTTGTAGAAAGAAAATATTTCCAATAGTTGTAGAGCTTTTAGTGTAAAGGATTCATAGTTTTTAGTAATAATTGTAAAGTTTTAGGATTTTCACTTATAGCCAACACTTTTGATGAAGAAGTTGAGGAGATTCAAGCGATAGATATGGAACTTATAGAGACTAATAATTCCAAAGGAGGGAAAACTACCAGGTAGAGAAAACCAAATAGGTTTACAAATGAGTGGATCAAGTTGTTTCTAGAATCCTCAAATGTCATCTCTATGAATGACCATAATTTCTAAGACCCTTATGCATTCTATAGGGATTCTATTTTCCCTAGTGTTAATGGTTATGAAATTTTTAGGTATTTCTATCATAATAGGAAAAATAAAATTCATGTTTGCAATCCTTGGAAGAAGAATCTGGGAAAGCTTATCTTTCTAGAAGTATTTATAGATGTTGATTTGGTAAATGCTTTGATTAAATCATATAATCCAGCTACCAAATCATTTTTATAAACATAATAGTTGTTTAAAATACAAGAGGAGTAACAAAGAGGGGATGGGTGAATCAGTTACTACTAAAATAAGTCCCAAATCCCTTAGATATCTATACAAAAATGCAAACTAAAAATTGAATATTGTCGAAGCTTGATCAACACATATAGAGTGTTGTAACTCATTAATAACTAAATGAGCTCAATAAATGCTTAACATATGATCTTTAGATGTTATCTATGATTAGCTACAAACACATAAAAGAAAATAGCATGAACACATTTGACACCAAGTTTTAATGTGGAAACCCAATTTGGGAGAAACTGCCAATTGCAACTAGTTATTGTTTTTCACTCTTCTGAAGTGAGTCTTGTTAGGAGCCAACCCTATTAAAGGTTACAAAACACACTGTTAGGTGTGATCCTGTTAGAGGATTTAATCACCCTATTAGGAGTGGCCTTGTTAGAGGTCTTTAGACAATTCAATAGAACTACCACCTTGTTAGAAGATTTGCAAATAGCTATTAAACCAACTCCATTAGGAGATTTAAATCACTACTACAATGGTTAGAGAGAAACGATGAGATGACCTAATTTGAATGCAACATAATTGCTGATTATAGATCTTTGTTTTGGCTTGTAATTGATCCATCTAGATCGAATAGAGCTTTTCTACTTCACAAGGATATTTTTCTTACTCTTCAAATTCACTTCCTCTTCTCATCATTAAATCTTCAATAGCATCTTCATGCTTTCATGTCCACACACACTTTGAAACCACAACTTGACCTTAAAATTATATCTTTCACTTTGTTAAATCAGCTCAAATAAAACTTAGAATAATTAATATTCATCACCTTAGTTAGCTAGAATCAATAGATAAATCAATTAAGCTTAATATGCCAAAATAAGAAAATCCTTCATTAGCTGACCCATCTCAGTAGAAACTAACTTTGAAGCAATTTCCTTTAACAAAGGTTTAGTTAACACTGTAAACTTCCAAAAATCTTTTGGCAACCAAGTGAGCTTGATTAGCATTGGTCCCATCCAACTTTCCTTCATTAACCAAGTGAGCTCGATTAACACTCATCTTTGGCATACTTTTCTTTGATGCCCAAGTGAACTTAGTAGACACTACCTTCTAAACTAGGAAATCACAGGAATGCTTAATAGACACAAAAAATTGTTTTCACTACTCAAGTGAGCTTGACATAGACTGACTGATAATGATATGACATTTGTGTAACATCAAAGTCAAAACACAATTAATCAATTGTATCCGACAATCTCCCTCTTTGGCATTGATGGCAACACAAAATGTCATAGTACAATAAAATTTTGGATTGATTTTTGAGAACTCCCTCTGTCAGTGTGAGCTCTACAACAACTTTTGCCAAGTTCAGTAATAGAACTTTCTCCCTCTTACAACAAGCTTTTCTTTAGTAAACTTCTCCCTCTTTTAGTTCCTTACTTTATTCTAGTTCCTAAAATTTCTCATAGATATGACAATAAAATTCTCCCTCTTTGAAAACACATGCCAATGACAATAATTCTATTAATACCAATGTACCTTAAGTAATGATTCATTTGCAATATGCCCTTGTCAATTTTGCACCAACCGATTGATCTTCAACTCAGCTCTTGTTGATGCATCACTAAACTTTATTTAGTGAACTTCAGATAGAGAAATGACCCCTAGCTTACCTCTTAGATACAAAAATGCATCCTTAGGTAATGGCTTGGTGAATATGTTTGCAATCAATTCTTTTGAATTAACATATTCCAATTTGACTTCTTTATCCTACACCAATTCTCTTAAGAAGTGATATTTTATAGCAATGTTCTTTATTTTGGTATGCATAACTAGATTCTTTGATATGTTGATTGCACTAGTGTTATCATGATAAATGGCTATTGGATCCTTGATTTCTATCTTCATTCCTTCCAAGAGTTGTTTGAACCAAATAATGTTAGAACAATTAATTTCTACTACCACATACTCTGCCTCTACTGTGGATTGAGATGTATAATTTTGCTTCTTGCTTGTCTAAGATACTAGTCTTTTACTAAGAAAGAATGCTCCACCACTAGTGTTTTTTCTGTCATCAATACTTTCTGCCCAATCAGCATCAGTAAATACTTTCAAGTCCAAATTGCCTCCAATTTTATACCATAAGCCATAGTTTTCAATACCTTTCAGATATCTCATGATTCTCTTGATTTCCATCATGTGACTTTCCTTAGGATTTGCTAAGAATCTTGCCACTATTCCAACTACTAGATCAATATCAAGCCTTGTATGCACTACATACTACAATTTTCCAATAATTAATCTATATGTGGTCTGACCTACTTCTTTGGAATCATAATTTTTGGAAAACTTATGTCCAGTAGACATAGGGGTTCCAATTGGTCTTGAATCTTCCATTCCAAACTTCTTTAGTATCTCCTTGATATACTTAGATTAAGTGATGTAGATACCATTTTTGTTTTTTTGTATCTACAATCCAACAAAGAAATTTATCTCACCAAACATAAACATCTAAAATTCTTTACTCATTTATTCTAAATATTCTTTGCATAAGTCATCATTTCTTGTAAATAGAGTATCATAAACAAATATTTATGCCAACACAATCTTCTTGTCTGGTCCTTCCTTGATACACAGACTACTATTATCATTTGTTCTTAAAAATCCAATATGTACCAAGTAATTATGAAGTCTTTCATACCAAGCTCTAGGAGCTTGCTTAAGACCATATAATGCTTTATGAAACTTGCAGACCATGTATCTTTTGCTAGGATCTACAAAACCTTCTAGTTGTTCAATGTAGACTTCCTTATCAAGAATTCCATTTAAGATTGCAGATTTAACATCCATTTGATACATACAATGGGGAGTGGAGCCTACAAAGCAAGCGGGAATGGGTTTTTGAATCAACAGCTAGGCAAGAATGGGATTTTGAAGCAGCAACTATGTGGGAATTGGGAGAACACGGTCGTTGGGGGGTAATCTGTAGCTGTAGGGTAGGAATCAAAGGTGAATGATGCAGACGCCTCAAAGGATGGGGACCCACAAAAGTTGCTACCTCACCCAGGTGAGAAGATTCCTCCCCTTCACTCGAGTGGTGGGCTACCTGGGGCCTGGGGGTGTTGGTCAAACCTTTTTGGAGTCAAACCATCAGGTAAGTTGACATTCTCAAAAGTCATTGATAAATTAGACAAGGAGAAGGGTTTCTTTGCTTTGGAAGTTCCTCAAGAAATTATAGACCACAATATCCTCAGTATGGCAAATACTCTAGTGGGAAAATATATAGGGCTAAGGCCCAACATTGATGTTGTGAGGGTTTTTACTAGAAAACAATGGGATTTAAAGGGGCATGTAGAGGTGATAGCAATGGCTAAAGTTTTCATGACTTTTGAGTTTTCTTGCTCGGAAGACTTTTCCAGAATCCTGTGCGCAGGGAACTGGTCTCTGGGGAGATCTACTTTAATCTTGTAGAAATGGTCTTCTAATCTGGACTTGAATAATGATTTCCTATCACAGGCTCTAGTTTGGATTAGACTCCCAGAATTGCCCACAAAATACTGGTATGAGGATGTCTTTGATGGCATTTCCAGGTCTTTTGGAGAGCTTCTTTCCATTGATCCTATAACGGCAGCTAAGAAGAGACTTACCTATGCAAGGATATGTGTAAGAGTGACTGAAGGATAGGATATGCCTCAAGTTATAGAATTTCAATCTCAATTGGGAAGCAGAATCCAAAAGATTGACTATCAAAGGAAAGGGAATGGGGGGAAAGGCCCACCCTCAAGGTGGGAAGAAAGCTGCTCATGTTCCCAAAAAGATTTGGAAGAAGAAAGAAATGCAAGTCAAGAAAAATGGAGAGGCTCAAGGAAAAGCTAATGATTTTGTTCCTGATCTCCAAGCTGAAACCTGAGACCTCCAGGTTGTAGTGGAAGCACTAGAAGGAGAAGGGAAAGAGACAACTGAGGACAAAACCAACCCTTCCCAAATGAAGGAAACCAAGGATAATCTTGAAGAGGCAAGTATTATGGAGTCTCAAATCCCTAAGATCTCTAAGGAGGTTGATCTGAACCGTTCCTCTATCCCGGACTCTATGGAGGAACAAAAGGAAGGGGAACAAATGTCTCAAAACTCCACAAACCCAATTAGTAGGGAACCCCGTGTAATAGTGAATAGAATCTTAGAAAGGTTGTCTGCTTTAACATCAGAACAACTGGCTAGGCTAGATGCTTTGTTTGATTTATGTAAAGAAGAAGACGAGCCACCCTAGAAAGAAGTCATAAGAAGAAAGAAGAAGAATAGTTGGGACCCCTCTCTTACCTCTCCTGCTTCAACTAGAAGCAAGTCCAAGGTAGATCTTGGTCATAAAACCAACTCGGTGGGAAGGAAAAATAAGAATGAAATCAGGAAGGAGGAAGCAAGAAGAAACATCATGGATGGAATGCAGTGCACCACCCAGGAAGCCTGCTCATCAATTAAAGCAGGAAGATCCTCTCATGGAATATTCATGGACTTAATGGAATCCAAAAGCAAGAAGTGGTAAGGAATATGATAAGGGATCAAAGGCTTGATATATTTCTTATTCAGGAAATGAAAATGAAGAAAGAAAATCTGGAAAATATTAGATTCAATAGCAACATGAATGGAATTGCCTCAAACTTAGAAGGAGCATCTAGAGGGTTGTTGCTATTATTCAATAACAGACATTTCAATATTGTGCCCGAGTATGATGAGGATAACATCCTCTTTTGTAGAGTTCAACATTTGCAAACTAATGATTGCTAGTTTTTAGTGAACATTTATGCTCCCAACAACAAGAGAGATAGAAAAAATTACTGGGTCAAAGTTGGAAAGTTGGTGCAAGCCAGTGACATTAAGAAAGGCATAACCCTGGGAGACTTCAACTCTCTGATGGAGGACAAGGAGAAGATGGGAGGATTGCCCCCGGATTGCGAAAGTAAGCAGGATCTTTCCAATTTCATCAATGACCTGGCCCTAATGGATTTGGAGCTCTCGGGGGGTACCCTTACCTGGTCTAACAAGAGAGATGGTCAGGACTGCATTCAGGTCAGATTGGATAGAGCTTTAATCTCCCCAGATTGGTTGCACTCTTTTAGCTGTAGATTATCTCTGCTTCCTAGAGTTGGTTCTGACCACTCCCCCATTTCACTTTCGATGTCCCCTCTTGAGCCTAGGAGAAATTGCCCTTTTAGGTTCGAGAAAATGTGGACTACTCACCCTAACCTATAGGATAATGTCAAAAGATGGTGGGGGATTGGTGTTGATGGCTCAACCATATTCAGAGTCACCAGAAAGCTCAGAAATGTGAAGATGATGGTAAAAATTTGGAACAAGTCTAATTTTGGCCATATTTTCCATGAAAAGGAGTTGTCAGACAATCTATCTGTTATCCAAGATAGTATACAGAATGAATGATATAATGAGAGTAACAGGGAGGCTGATCTATTGATCTAGTCTAATCTTCATAACATCATCAACAGGGAGGAAAAGTTTTGGAGGAAAAAATCTTGAATCACATGGCTTAAGGATGGAGATCGAAACACGAAGTTCTTTCATCTCTCCACCCTAAATCATAGGGCTAACAACAGGATCTCTAGAATCAAGAAGGGGTAGGTGTTGTTGTCTGAAGATCTAGATATCCCAGCTGAAGCGATCTCCTTCTTCTCTTCTCTTCTCTCCGAGGACCCCCTTCTTTCCAAGGTGGACCAAGAGGATATCATCTCTTGTATTCCTCAAATTATTCAACCCCACCATAATAAACTTCTCTATGCTATTCCTAATGCTTTGGAAGTTAGAGAGGCCCTTTTCTCCCTACCTGGTGACAAATCACCTGGTCCAGACGGGTTTCCCACCTTTTTCTTCCAAATGTACTAGCCGGTGGTCATGGGGGATGTGGTTAAGGCAGTTTAGGAGTTCTTTAGAGCTAGAAGTATTCTTAAGGAGATAAATTCTACCTTCTTGGTTCTCATCCCTAAATCCCCAGGGACTGACTCTTTTGACAAGTTCAAGCCCATCAATTTGTGCAACTCTTTCTACAAGATCATCTCTAAAGTTCTCACTTCCAGAATGCTTAAAATCTTGCATCTGATCATTTCGCAGCAACAATTCGGCTTTGTTCCTGGGAGACAAATCTTGCACTCAATGCTGATGGTTCATGAGGTTATTCATTCTTTAGAAGCTTCCAAGTGGGAAGGTATGTTGCTCAAACTGGATCTTTCAAAAGCCTATGATCGGATGGATTGGTCCTTTCTTGGGAAGGTCCTTTAGGCCTTTGGTTTTGACAATAAAGTGTGTAAACTCATTTCTCAATTGGTGTCTACCTCCTCTCTTGCTATTCTAATTAATGGAGCCCCCTCTGATTTCTTTAAACCTTCTAGAGGTCTCAGGCAGGGAGACCCCCTCTCACCCATCCTCTTCATTATTTTAGATGAATGCATTGGGAGGCTTATTGAATGTAAAAAGTAGGATGGAAGTCTTAAAGGGATTAAGCCTTCTTCGATAAATGTCCCCTTCACTCACCATCAATTTGTGGATGACACTGTAATGGGGGGGGAAGCTTCTGTGAAAGAAGCTAAAACTTTGAAAGAGGTTCTTGATACTTACTCTAGTGGGACTGGATAGCTGATTAACTGGAACAAAAGCTCAACCTTCTTTGTTAACACCCCTGAAGTCAGACAAAGGAAAATTTCCAAAATCCTTGGTTGTGGGGTGGGTTCTCTCCCTTCATCCTATCGAGGGCTCCCCTTGGGCTCCTCTCCCCTTGACTCTTTCTGGAACAGTATTCTAGACAGATTCAATAAGAAGATGGTTGGATGGAAAGGTGCCTCTCTCAGCCAGGTTGGGAAATGTTTACTAGTCAAATCCACTCTTCAGAACCTTCCCATTTATGCTCTGAGCCCTTTTGGAATTCTTGTGAAATTTGTAGAGAAAATGGAGAAAATCCAAAGAGACTTTCTATGGACTGGACTTGAAGGAAAGAAAAGGTACCCTCTTGTTGCTTGGGAGAAGGTCTACCTCCCCAAGAGGTATGGTGGTCCGGGCATCAGAAAGCTTACCCATCTCAATAAGGTGCTTCTTGCAAAACAAATTCGGCGAATCTTCAACAACATTGGTGAATGGAGAGACATTCTGGAAAATAAATACCTCAAAAGACCCTCTCTTCATTTTACTTTATTCAATGAGGACATCCCTAAAGGGTTGACTATTTGGAATGGTATCTTGAAGGCCAGGGACCTGGCTAAGGAAAGAGTCTCTTGGAAACTAGGCAATGGGGAGGATATTCAGTTTTGGTCTGACAAGTGGTTATGTCAAGACACACATTCTAACAACCCAATTTGTGAGAGATGGGTGCAAGAATGCATGGAGATATGTGGGTTTAAAGTAAGAAATTATAGGGTTGGTCAAGAATAGAGAGACCTTTCCCTCATTTCTAAGGATTTGAATTTAATAATGACTATGCTTAACTCTTTGATCCCTAGTAATAATAAGGATGAGCTGGTCTGGAGGAATAATCCCAATGGAAGTTATTCTGTTGCTTCTGGCTACAACTCTCTCTGGGTTTTAAAGGAGAAATCCCCTTGGTTGGATGCCTGGCTCAAGGGTATCACTCCAAAGATCAACATATTTTATTGGGTGGCCCTTCAGAACAAAATCCTAATGCAAGATAATCTCATAAAGAGAGGCCATGTTATGCCCAACAGATGCTCGCTCTGTAAAAACCAATCTAAGTTGAGAAATCATATCTTCATTCAATGTGACTTTGCTAGGGAGGTATGGAATTCTCTTAATCAGGAAATGGAGATTCTCTAGTGCTGGCCAGATAACCTTATTGACCTTTTCAGTCATTGGAAAAGCCTTTGTGAAATTGCAGGCCGACAGGATAATTATGCCTGGTTTTTGCCTCACTTCTACTGGAGCATCTAGAAGGAAAGGAACAATAGAATTTTTAGGGATAGAGAGGAGCCAGCAATAATTTTGGGAAGGAAGATTTTGAAAAACATAAAAGAAAACCTTCAAGTGATGAAGGAGGGGGAAGTTGATATAGGGGACAGGAAGACGGTTAAAGAAAAAGACAGGGATCCCAAAAGATAGGATGCCAAATGGATTCTACCCCTAGAAGGATGGTCAAAAGACAACTTCGATGGCACTTCTAAGGGCAACCCTAGCCCCTCTAGAAGTGGTGGAATTATAAGAAATAGTTTTGGGGAGGGGATTGTGGCCTTTGCTCTCCCGCTTGGAACCCAGACCAACCATTTGGCTGAAGCCAGAGCCGCGTGCAGTGTGGTAAAGCTCGCTTTTGAAGCTAGCATTTCCAAACTTTGGCTTTTAGGGGACTCCAAAAACATAATTAACAATATTAATGGTATCTCCCCTCCCTCGTGGTCAATTGCAAATATAATTGATGAGACACGTGTCACCCTCACAAAATTTGAGAAGGTCCATGTCACTCATGTGTTTAGAGAGGCAAACCCAGTTGCTGACTGGTTCGCTAAAAAAGGGGTGGGAGCAGACAAAGAGATGATCTAGCATTCTGAAAAAGATATTCCGATGGAGGCTAAGTCACTAATCAAGCTGGAGAAAATCCACAGAAGTATGGGTCAATCTAACTATAATCATGTTTAATAAAGAAATAATGGATGTTGGTACGAGCCATAATAAGTTTCTTGGTTTTCATAATCTCAAGGGATTTTCTCTATCTTTTTGACACGTTTGGATGATCGTTATCATTTTCACTTGCTATTGTATCAGAGAGGTGAATGATCACAAACCTAATAATAGAAACAAAGCCAAAATCTTGGCTAGAAAAAATTTGCAGAGATTGGGGCTCATGAGAATTGTTGAAGAAAAAATGGATGTCATGACTGGAGAACAGAGTAGAAAGGAGCCGGCGGGTGAAGTGGATAAGTGGAAGAATATGGGCCAAGTTTGGAAAAAATTGGAAAAGGGTGGGGTTGTGAATTTTTTTTGAGAAACTCCATGGTTTTGACCCTGAGGTCACCAACAGCATGGTGAACTCGTGGAACAATGGCAAGGTCAAGGTGAACGGGGTTTCTTTCCAAATCACAGAGGAGGTGGTTGCGGAGGTCACTGGTATCCCTATGGAGGGTTTCAAATTCTACAGGGACAAGAAACTTTTGTCCAATGCAGTCAAGGAGTTCGTGAAAAATTTTATAGAGATGAACAAGCTGGTAAAGAAAGAGTCTTTCTATGTGACGGAGACTATAAAAAAGTTCTGGAGGTATGTTTTATATGCCCTCATTGATTATGTAACCTTGGACCCTAGGTTTGATCGGGTCAGAACTCACCATTTTGTGATTTTAAATCATTTTTGCCATAAGAGAAGAATTTCAATTCCCTTTTACCTTCTCACTTCTATGAACAAGGAAATCTCTAGTTTCAAGAAGAAAGCCATTGTTAACCCTGCTTTGCATGAGGGATTATTGCTCCTCATCCATGAGCATTTCAAAGCTCAGTCTATATGCAATAACCCTCCTCAAGTTGAGGATGTTGACAAAGGCAGCTCCAACTTTTCTTTAGACTCTGATGACATTGAGAGCATTAGCTTAGAGGAGGAGAATGTTTCCTCGGGAAAGAAGAAAAAAGGTCAAGCTAGGAAATAGTCCATAGCTACAACTCCTAGCAGGAAAAGCCCTAGGGATCATGACCAAGCTCAAGAAAAAGAAGGTTATGCTGAGGAGGAGGAGGAAATGGATAAGGAAGATTTTGACAAAGTGTTGGAGGAGGAGTTGGAAGAGGAGAAACCTGGGAAAAAATGGAAGAGGGAGGTAGTGAGAGTTGAGGAGACTAGAAATCAAAGGACGGATGCTATTCCTCTTCCCCTCTCCCCTATCTAGTCTCAGCCTCCTTCAAAGGAAAAAGTGAATGTCATCACTGGTTAGAATGAGGGGGGAGTGCAGGTCAAAAATAGGAGAAAGGCCTGGAAAAATTTCAATGTGAGGACTACTACTATGGGGATTTTTAGGGAAGTTATGAACCCTCAAATCCTGGTGGACAACCTGGAGCAGCCTAGGCTCAATGAGCTCATAGACCCAACTATCCTAGCCATCTCAAACAACGCAAGGGAGACTGGAATGAACCTTCTAAATAATGCCTGCAGTAGTATGATTGACAACTTCAGATCAATCAAATGGCTCTTCCATGAGCTGGAGGAAGTTAGAGAAAGGGTATCCCAGATGGAAAGTATTAAGAATAAGACAGGTAATGACAGCCAGGAGGACCAAGATAATAGAGAAAGCTTAAATGAAAGGAGATTAAGAAATCTTGAAAACTACAACCACAACCTGGCAAGTCAGATGATTTCTCTCTTGAGTTCAATGAATGACAACATCCAATCCCTTGCTGGTAAACTTAAGGATAGGGGCTTGCTAGTGGAGGAGGGAGGACAGAACAGGGATAAGGCTAGGCCGGATGATGACAAGGCCATAATTAGTACGTTCACCAGTATGGATTAGGGCATGAAGAAGGTCCAGGATCAAATGGCAAAGGAGCAACAAAAGATAGTCGAGGCAGCTCAGACTATGCAAGAAATGGAGAAGATAACTGAAGACTAGTTTTCTTGTCTTTTGTCATTTCGTCTTCTTGGCTTTTGGCTTTTGGATAGGCTTTTTGTAGTCTATTTTAGTTTGTTTTTTTTCTAGCCTTTCTATGGGCCTTTGTTTTGGGCTGGGCCTTCGGGCTTATTTTCAGCTGTTGGACCTCTGTTTTGGCTGGACTTCATTTGCTTATTATCAGCCTTGTTTTTGTAAAAATTATGGGTTTCAAGATCCCTTAAAACCTATTTATCTTATCAAAAACATCCATTTGATACACTTTAAATCCTTTTATGTGATGCATATACTAGCAAAGTTCCACCACCTTCTAGTCTTGCTACAAGAGAAAAAGTCTAACCATAATTAATACCTTCTTCTTGAGAATAACCTTTGCATACCAATCTTGCTTTATTTCTTGAAACTTTTCCATCTTCATTTAGCTTATTTATGAATACCCACATTGTACCAATTACATTTTTATCCTTGGGTTTAGGAACAAGAGCCCAAGTTTTGTTCTTTTATATCTGTTCTATCTCTTCAATCATTGCTTCAATCCAACTTTCATTATCCAAAGCATCGTTAACACTTTTAGGTTCAAATTCAGCAAGTAAATATGTACCTTTTAATTTGCTTCTTATCATTAGTCCATCAGATTTGTCTCTAATGATCTGATTAGGTGCATGATGCCTTCTAACATATCTTGCTAACATAGGCTCTTATGGTTTTGAACGAGTTCCACTGTCTTCATTTTGAACTTTAGTTTCAAACTTGGGTCCTTCTGACTATGACTCAAGTCCTTCAGATATATTTTGAACTAGCTTGGTAGCCTTGATTGTGACATAGGTCCTTTAGACTATAACTCGAATTGCACTATCTACAACTCAATAATTGTTGGAGATTTTAGGGACTCGGGAGATGAAACTTCCTTTCTTTTAGATAGATTTGGCAGGGTATTGGGTTCATAGTAAACAAATCTTTTGTAATGATGTAGCTCCTTGTTGCTTTTTTCTTCACTCTTTTCTGCAAACTCATCAATTCTAATATGTGCACTTTCTATAAATTTATTAATAGATAAATTCAAACATTTGTATGCTTTACTTTTGTAGGAGTATCATAGAAGTATACCTTCATCACCTTTTACATCAAATTATCCTTTTCTGGACTCTTTAAAGATATAACATTTGTTACCAAACACTTTTAAGTAACTTATATTAGTTTTGTAGCCATACCATAGTTGACAGGGGTTTTATTTGAGTCTTTCTTCAACTCTACTCTATTCAAGGTATGAACTACAATGCTAATAGCTTCCTTCTATTATTTGAGAGCAATATTCTTTTCAATCATCAAGGTTCTTGCACAATAAATGATAGATCTATTTCTTCTTTTAGCTATACCATTCTGCTATGGTGTACTAGGGGTTGATACTATCTTTTGATTTGTCTTTCAATGCAAAAATTATTGAATTCATTGGAGATGAATTCACCACTTCTATCTGATATTAAGCATTTCAACTTTTTTCCAGTTTCTTTCTCTACCCTTGCCAGATACCACTTGAATTTTTGAAAGGCTTCTGACTTATCTTTTTAGATACATTACAATCATCATTCTAGAATATTCATCAACAAAAAGAATGAAAAAAATTTCTCCATCGTAACTCTCTATACCAATAGGTCCACAAAATTTTGTATAAACAATTTCCAAGACTTCTTTTGACTGATAGTTTTTTCTTTTGAGACTTGTCTTTCCCATCTTACTAATTTGGCAATTCTTACATGGACCCATGTCAAGCTTCTTCAAACTAGGAATGCCTCTTACTCTTCTATGTTTGCTTATCTTAACCAAATTATCAAAGTTTACATGAGTTAGCCTCTTGTGCCATATCCAACTTTCTTCTGCTTGAGTAATAAAACATGAATAATCACTGGGATCAAGATAAAATACATTACCTTTTGTTTACTTGATAGATCCAACCAGATTTCCTTTTCCATCTAGTAGTTTGGCCTATCCATTCATGAATTCTACTTTGAATCTAATGTTATTCAACTATGCCACACTCAATAGATTATGCTTTATTCCTTCAACCTAATAGGCATTGTCACATATAAGTTCTTTAGTCAATGAAATACATCCTTTTCCTTTTATGTTACAAGGTTCATTGTTTCCAAATCTCACACTACCTCCATCATAATATTCCATGTGCTCAAAATTTGTTTTGCCTCTAGTCATATGATGTGAACAACCACTATCAATAATCCATATATCATTTTTGCTAAAATGAGAGATAAGTGCCATCTTATGTTCTTCATCATCAAATTCATCTTTTACAGCAATGTACACCATTTGATCTTCACTTTTATTAGAATCTTTAGCTATAAAACAAGATTTCTTACCTTTGTTCTTGTAGTTCTTGGAGTCCTTCTTGCTTTTTTTCTTATAACTTTTCATCTCTAATTTCCTTATTTGGACACCTTGCAACAATGTGACCAATTTCTTCACAAGAAATGAAAATTAAAGGAACTTTACCTTTGTACTTTCCTCTGCCTTTGGAATACTTTCTTGCAAGTAGTGCTTCAATAACTTCAAGATTACTATCTAAAATTTCTTCTAATGTTTCTTCTTCACTTCCTGATTGATTGAACTTTGATTTCTTACCCTTTTCTTTGAGTGAGAGTTTAGCCTCAAAAGTAAATTTAATAACTTTTGAACTAGGAACATAGTTATCAAAGTTATCTAACTCAAAAGTTGTCAATCTTCCAACTAGATCATCCAAAGATATTTTATTATTTGGATCACATCTCATCTCTTGAATAACAGATACTCTAATTGCATAAATAGGAAGAAAATTTCTAAATACCTTTCTTACAACTATTTTCTTTTCAATGTCTCCTCTAGATGCTTTGATTGCACTTACACTTGCTTTGATCCTTTCCACATATTTTGCAATGTTCTCATCTTCTCTCATTTTCATCTGATCAAAATGACCTCTAAGAATTTCAACTTTGGCTTTTCTTACATTTTCATCTCCTCCATATATGTCTTTTAGTTTGATCCATGTCTCATGAGCTATCTTGTAGTCTTTGACTTCATCAAATTCAACATAACTAGGAGCAGATGCAATATCAATCATCATGATGTCATGATTCTTCATTTTAGCAATATCTTCAACAGATAATGCTTCAGTGGGAGTTTTGTATTTAGCATTAAGATACTTTTATCTTGAGTCACTGATGGTAGCCAAGTGTAACCTCATAAGTCCTTTTCATGCTGCAAAATTGTCTATGTTCAGCTTGAGAATCTCTCTTTTGTAAGACATCCTAATCTTTAGCTTAGGTCCTTGAAACCTTCTCTGCAAGAACCAAAAGCTCTGATACCAATTATTGGAAATATAAGAGGGGAAACTAAGAGCGGAGGGGTGAATTAGTTGCTACTAAAATAAATCCCAAATCCCTTAGATGTCTGTACAAAAATGTAAACTGAAAATTGAATATTGTTGAAGCTTGGTAAACACATGCAGAATGTTGTAACTTGGTAATAACTGAATGAGCTTGGTAAATGCTTAAAGTATAAATTTTAGATGTTATTTGTGATTACCATTACTTTAACTTAGTTTCAAACACATAAAATAAAATAGCATCAACACATTTGACACCAAGATTTAACGTGGAAACCCAATTTGAGAAAAACCACCAATTGCAACTAGTTACTATTTTTCACTCTTCTAAAGTGAACCTTATTAGGATCTAACCTTGTTAAAGGTTAAAAAACACACTATTAGGTGTGGCCCTATTAGAGGCTTTAATCACCCTACTAGGAGTGACCTTGTTAGAGGTCTTTAGACAATTCAATAGAACTACCACCTTGTTAAAAGGTTTGCAAATAGCTGTTAAGCCAACTCTATTAGGAGATTTAGATCATTGTTACAATGGTTAGAGAGTAACAATCAGATGACTTGATTTGAATGCAACTTAATTTCTGATTACAAATCTCTGTTCTAGCTTATACTCAATCCTTCCTAATTGAATATAGCTTTTCTTCTCCACAAGGATATTCTTCTTATCCTTCAAATTTGCGTCCTCTTCTCATCATTAAATATTCAATAACATCTTCATGCTTTCACATCCACACACTTTGAAATCACAACGTGAACTCATACTTATATCTTTCACTTTGTCAAGTCAGCTCAAATACAACTTAGAATAATTAATATTCATCACCTTACTTAGTTGGAATCAATAGATAAATAAATTAAGTTTAATATGCTAAAACAAGAAAATCCTTTGTTAGCTAACCCAACTCAGTAGAAAATAACTCTAAAGTGATTTCCTTTTGATGGGACTCAAATTTGCATTTCTCATTTTGAGTGTCTGTTCCAAATTTTGAGTTACTTTCAGCGCTATAAATGTTTTTCATGCATATGTGATTGGCTATCATTTCAAGGCCTAATTGGTGTTTTAGTTGTCTAACACCCTTCATTTCTCATATGCATGTGTTTTGTATTGTTATTTTGTCATCTTGATTCATTCTACAAAGTTTTTCTTTGAGCAGTGTTCATTTCTGCAAATTCTTCCCCAAGTGTCAAACAACAACAGAAGGCCCAGTTTGCCTTTGAATATTTTTCACCTACTTATGTTTCATGATTTTCCACTTTAAGGATGTTTATTATGCTTACCAAAGAACCTATGTTCTAAGTTTCAATTCATTTTGACATATTTTGACTAGATTTTGAATGTCTCAAAGTTGGTCAATTGCCTCTATTGAGAGTCTGCATATTGTTCATAATTCTAGGTAGCCTTGTTTGACAGTTATAACTTTTGATGAGTTGACCCAAATAAGAGAATTCCTTATGCATCATTTTATAGGGGTTATAGACTTACTATGCTACAGTTTTGAGATTATGATGAATTTGTTTGATCAATATTCAAATGCAATTCTGAATGTAATTTATAACTTTTCTACTGGTGTCAAAAATGTAGATTGATTCGTGCCCCTATTCATGATGTCATATCTTTGAGTCTGTGATTGGTGGGAGAAAATGGATTGTATCACTATGTTCCATATTGAAAATACTACAAGTGTGCTAGTTTTTAGGTCTTGATGAATCCATCTACACACTTTCCCACAACCATTCCATTTGCAAAAAAACATTTTTTTACTAATGTTTCTAGTCCTGCAAATCCAAGTAGCCAACTTTAGATGCTCGCCAAATGCGTCCTGTGATTTTTCATGAGCCCAAATCATAGAACTATATTCTCCTTATGGAAATGAACTAACATCCTAGTTTTCAAGCTTTTAAACATTTATTTTCCCAATTTTCCAAGCCAAAACCAAATGTAATTTCCAGCTTTCTAACAAAATGATTTGCAGACAATTTTAAGTAAACAACTTTAAACATCAATATCTTTTGACCCTAATGTCATCACGTAGCAAGATTTGGTAGGCTTATTGAATATGTTAGGAAGACAAGATATCCAGAGTTCAGAAGCTTGGTTAGATTTTTGAATTAGTTTTTAAAGCTAGGCAACAGGCCTCCTGACACAAAATTCATAGTGGTACAGAAATGATTTAAAATAGGTATTTAGTTGTGAATTTTTGTTCAAATTTTATTTTAGATGGTTTGAGATGATCAATGGATCAATTTGCATATTAGGTGTTCAAAACTAAAATAAATTAGCCAAGCCCAGTTTGGCGCCCAACTAAATTCATCAAATTCTATAAAATGATTAAGTGGATGAACATGCTTGTTGTATAGTGAGCATGTCATGTAGTTTAGAAAATCTTGAATTCTTGCATTAAAATTTCATGATTATACCTTGAAGGTCAAGAAATTATGGCAAACACTATCATAGTGGCTTCTCATTGTTAACATTATCTCCATCAGAATGTTCCAAAAGGTATGTGATTGGTTTCAGTGAGCCAGAGCATATAAAGTCTTTCTAGATGGAAATGATGGAAAGAGAACCTTTTCTTGGGAGTTGTATGAGTTCTTTTAAGAATGCAATTACTATGGATAATACATTGCAACGATAAGGTATGGAGGCATATTTTGGGTTCAAATCAATTTGATGTTTCTTGCTTCTATCATGAAAGGGATGATGAGTTCTCTTTAGATCCTAGTGTATCAGAAAGCAAGCAATACCTTTTTGTTACAACAGTGCTCATCTCTTACAGGCCAAAGATAAAAGCCATAGCATTAGAGGAGTTTCCATGACTGGAGAAGTAGGAGATAACAATGTCCTATGGCATGGGCAGGAATGTGGGCACTCCTTGTCCAAGGTAGAGTGTGCAGGGGCAACATTATAAATAAAAAATTGCAAATGCAGGGTTTCCCACAACAATCCGATAGCACCAACAATTTCACCCATAGTCTACGCAAAGAGGGACAACATCCATGCATTGGAGAGTGTAGTCAACATTAAAGGATTCTTTAAGATGGTAGGAGTAGAACAAGGCTTGGCTAAGGGACCTCCACGTAGAAGTCAAGAGCACCATCAGATTTGCATAAATGCAAGAACCAGAGGAGTTGTTTCTTTAACAACATTGGGTGTTATAATATCCCACAAGCCTTGTGTTTGAGTTCCTAGTAGTTTTAAATATGTAAACACACTGCACAGTATTATCTTTAAGGGAAACACATGGAAATGAGAGTGGCTCATGTGTGGGCCCTCCCATCCATCTAGCTGGAGGTTTACCAGAAATTGGCAAAAATTTTGACTTTCTATGAAATGGTGAGATATTATAACAATAACATAAGATCGAGGGAGGGGAGAGAAGGGCCCATGGCCTCACAAATTTCATAAGGTCAGGACTTTAAGTCTGGAGGCCCATGATCTTATGAAATTTTTAAGGTCATGGGAGTCACAAATTTCATGTACACTACTATGATCAAATCGTGTTATTGAGAGGGTTAGAATATAGAGATACGATATTACAAAAATGGTAAGTTTGAAGAGCTTGTTGTATGATTGAGGAAGATGAATTCAAGGGCTATGACATTATGATTTGGTTGTAATATCATAGGCTAAAAAATTAAAGTATTTCAACGAGAATTGACGAATTAGGGTCTGACACTTGGCATCATTGGATTGGAGAGATAAGGGGAAAATTGAAAAGTAATAAAAATGAAAACTCAAAAGTATGCAATGCATGATATTCAAAGTTAAAAAATTTAAATGAATTTTAAATTTTTATATAGTCCAACTATATAGTTTTAAAAAAATTTCAATCTTATGATTGTTCATGGCCTAGGAGCCAAAATTTCAAATTGGTCTCAGGGGCATGATTTTTGTCTAAAACATGTAGTGTAGCATACCATTGGAATAGGGAAGAAGTGAAATTTCCATTTTTCCTATCAATTTTTGCATAGGTACTCACTAGAAGTAGCTATAGTAGAATCATGTGATTTTGGGGGCTTCTCAATGAAAATGCAAATTTTATGTTTTCAGATGAAATTGATATTAGATATGATCAGATTTTCATCATTTTTGACTTCATCGACAACTGTAAGTGAGATTTGATTGTTTTAAATTAATTTGGTAGCAATGAAGTTTTTACCAGCAAGGGCTGAAGTGACATGCCAAAATCAAATTTTGAGCCTCTAGCTTAGATTTGATTTGTACCTAATATTTTCTTCATAAGATATTTTGCTATTTTTTTAATGAGATATATCAGATATTTTGTTACATCATTTATGGTTTTTTGGTTACAGGCAGATGAAGAAGTTCAATTTCAACAACTTTAGATTGAAGACAATTTCAAGGGGACATGTGTCAATTTAATATTATAGACCCTAAAGTATCTTATCTTCTATATATTTCTCTCCTCTCCTCATTGTAAGGGTTCCAATTTTATGACTAGTGAGACCACAAGGTCAGCTCCAATTTTAGAGTTGAGATACCATTTTTCTCAATGTTCCTCTGTTATGAATAGTAGTATTGTATTTCTTTTAAAGCATTGTTATATTATATAGTCATCTTTTTTTGTGTTTTCTAAGTTTTGACATACAGATGATGTATTGGTTTAAAGGAGATTAATGCAAGAGCTTCATTTCTTTTAGTTTCATTCTAATTGTCATCGCCTTCATCTGTTATCTACAATGTTTTATGTTTAAGAATGAAGAGCTTAAACTCAATTGAAATTTCTTAAAGTTGTATGTATGGATAAACTTGTTATTGGAACAAAGATCCATGTAAATGCTTGTTTACATTGATAGTGTTTTAGGTTAAACCATGAGGATATTACCATAAGCATGAGAGTTTTTATGAAGATTGATGTTTATTTGCAAGTCAGATAGATAGACCAGATGTCTAGATATACAAGTATACTTTAGGTGTCTATGTGTATGTTAGGGTTTAGTTGATGCCTAATGGATAAGGGATTGGTTAGCTTAGAGTGTGCATGTTCTCTATTGTTGCATACCCAAGTTATGCTGAGATCCAAATTATCAATAGAATATCTTTTCCTTTATTTTTAAGAATTGAAAGAGTTTCCCTCACTTGGTTTATCAAGTTCATGTGCTCTGTTATAAGCTATTTCACCCATGAATGCTTGCATAAACATAGAAGATTAAGGGGTTTTATCTATTATTAAGATTTATTTATATGCCTTTACACTAATAGCATATAAAGAATCTGAGGTCCACCCACCTAGGTCTTGCAAATCCTAAAGAAGAAGAAGGAGTTAACCTTATAGTTGGCCCAAGATTGTAGTCAAGTGCATTCATTATAGGAATTTTCGAACCTTAGATGTATTGGTCTGGTTTCTTGGTTATTTTCAAATTTTTTAAATCAAGAGCCAACAAAATGGTGACTTTACTAGGGAGTATTGTAATCTAAAAGGTGATTCAATACAATTATGAGAAAGGAAAATGGAAAGTTCATGATTAGCAGCAAGGTCATGCTAAAGTTTCATGTCTCCCAGTGATGTTTATCCAGGACAACAGTAGCTTTGAAAGTTGAACAAAGATTGTATTTTTATTAATGTTTCCATCATTAGTTAGTTCAGTTGGTAAATGTTTTCAAAGTGTTGTAGTGTTCAGAGTCAAGAATGAACAAGCATGGTTTGTTCTTTGTTTTTCAAGATTATAAATCTATAAGAGTGGTTTGATGATTTGTATTTCTCCTACCATTGAAAGTCCAATTTAGATTTTGTCAAGTAAAAAATCTTATTTTATTTCTCATATGTATGAGTGGTGACTCTATCTCTGTACTAGCATATCCTAGTTGATTTTAGGATTGTAAAGTTGAAGAACTTTTAGTTGTAAGGGAAAATCTAAAGCTCTTGATGGTTTCTAGGAAAAGAAATGTTTCTTGATTAAGGTTTAGTGTTGATTGTTTCTATTGTTGAAAGAAATCTAAATGTTCAAAGTAAATCACTGTTGTGATTTAATTCTTCTCCTCAAGGAGGTGGTGGCTCTACATGATTTTCATCAATGTGTGAAAGAGTATTAGTTCATACTTGTGCTAGAATCAGCAGAGGTAAGTGTTTACATCAGCATTTGAGGTATTTTACTTTTCATGATGTTGTTTTGTCATGAAAGAAAGTGGTATATGTATATGTTCTCCATCAAAGTGATTTTCAGCACTAGGAGGGGGAGAATAGTATAAGTTTTATACACTTCATTGTAATAAGTTTTAGTTTGATTGTATAAAGTTTTGTGAAGTGTTTGAATATGTTCATTTGGTAGAAGGCTATAGGCCTACTACAAATTAAAAATTAGGATTATTATTGATGAGTGTTAAGGCTTTGAAGAATGACAAGTTTCCTTTCATCAAGTATGTAGTTGGTTAATGATGTTTGTAGATCTTTTTCTACCAAGAGATACATGCCATTATGTTTTGATGGTATCCATGGTTTCCCAAATGCCATTCCTAATGATATTAGAAAAAATTTCCTAAATTTAATGGAAACCATATTGTTTCAACTAGCCATCATATCCAGATGTTCAGTAATTTGATGGGTGACTATGAGATTGCTCATGAGGATGTGTACATGAAATTATTTGTTCAAACTTTAGAAGGTGATTCTAGAGACTAGTTTTCTTTTTTACCATCATGTTCTATTTCATATTGGAGTGATTTGCATTCAGCCTTCATGGAGCAATTTGGAGAAAGGGTAAGCATATCTAATTCATATAGTAAATTCTTAAGGATTTGTATTAAGAATGGTGAACTTGTTCCTCAATTTAATATCAGATTTGCAAGAACCTTGAATGAGATCCTAGAGAAATGTAGATGGAATGATCAAGTATGTCTAATAGTTTATCTTGATGCATTTGACAAGAAACTAAACTATCTACTAAGGGATAAAGAGCCTCAGACATTATATCATGCTGTTATGACCACTATGAATAATAATTTGAAGTATGGATTGACTAGAGGTCATTTTTCTATGAATAATTTCTAGTATAATGATTATGAAAGAAAAGTTGAAAATGGTCTTGACATTTATTTTCCAAATCAGAATATCAACACCCCTATTGTAATGAATAATCAGATTGAAATTTCAAATTAGAATGTGTGTGTAGAGAAGAATGAGTCTATTGTAAACGAATATACATATGTTTGTGATGTTATAATAGTAAGATGTATTTCAGATTTTGATAGAAATAATCAATATGATGATATTATAGATCAAGGATTAGCTACAACAACGAGTTCTTGTAATGATAATTATGTACATGATGATGTTGCTCATGTTTCTAGACACAAAGTTGTTGCATCTAGATCTCAGTCTTGTATAAGTGAGGAGGCTGAGAGTTATGTCCCTGATGATGAGCTCAATTTGTTTTATCTAACATTCCATGGAGAGGCAGCACAAGATGAAGAATGTGAATCATAATTATCTCAACTACAGTCAAAAGAACAAAATACTAAAAGTGATCACATAAGTAAGAATGACTACAGTCAAAAGAACAAAATACTAAAAGTGATCACATAAGTAAGAATGATGAAAGAGGTGATGTTGAGATGTCCTCCTATAAGTTGGATGAAATAGGAGAAAATGAAAGCAATGATGGAAATGAACATTCATATGAAAGTGAAGGTATGATTTATTTATTTAAATCTAAAAGTGAAAATGCATATCAGTCTTTGCATTATATAAATTAGTTAGTTGATGAAGAATTTGAGAGTAATGTGTCCTCAAGGTATGAAGATAAAGAAATGGTGAATCCAATTAATGCTAATGAATTTGAATATGAAGATCTCAAAGAAGGATTATCAAATGTTTTTACATTAGACAATAAAGTTGCAGCATGTAGTGAAGGGTTTAGGAATGAATCATGGTCTATCCATAATGGTTATCCTAAACAAGATAATGAAGAGAATGTAATTATGGATACTATATGCATGGTAGAAGAAATAGAAAGTGAGTCTTCATATAGTTCTAATTTTTTTTCATATGTTGAGAGTCTCCATGAAGATGAAATGGGTCATGACTTTAAAGTGTATACTAATGCTTTATACGATGGAGATTTTGATGAAGATCAACCCATCTTTTGTTAGAATGTTTAAAGAGGTTCATTGCATGGAGTTATCAATTCATTTTTTGAAGAAGATATGGAATTTTCAGATTTAGCAGAGCTAGATGCAAATGGTGACACATTGTTATACTACTGTAACAAATCAGAATGTTGTTCTTCTATATGTGATAGTGAATATTCTAATGATGTTGCATTTTGTGAGTTTGAAGATGAGGCTCTTGATAGAGTTGTCTTTGAAAATAAGCCAGAACTTCATAGTAAGTTTTATGATGATTCATATGAGGTAAAAACTAATCAAAATTTCAATTGTGATTATGATGGTGAGGTGTTAGATGAAATGGTTATTAAAAATCTTCCTACACCTTGCAAAGAATTTTATGATAAATACTCTAATATGACTGATCCATTTTCTGATTGTGAAGAATCAATGGAGATCCCTGGTTTTTTTTTAGTGATTGATAAGGATAATTTTGGTGAGTATAAATCTGAATACTCATTTGAAAGTCAACTGGCTATGCATAGAGATACACATTTTCAAGGTGTGCCTAATCATTTTCCCAAATTTGATAGCATGCATAATTTATCTGTTGAAGACAATTAGTAGTTTGATCCTGGTATATTTGAGCATGCTGACCCCTATTTTCATAGTGAGAATTATGTTAAGGATGTTCCTAGTATGTACTATGAAAGTCAGGAAAGTTATTTTGTTTTGTCAGTTGAGTTAACTGAGAATTTTGATCTGTTTGGAAAAACTAATGGAAATTTTTTTTCCATCTTACCTAAAGGAGACATAAATGAGAATCAAGTGTTTGATAAAGGTATAAAGTTTGGAGAAGTTTCAGTGGCCTAGGGTCATCATCTTGTACAATTAAAATAGATTCCTTGTTTTTAGTAAGTTGTTTCAGAAAGTTTTTGAAGTGGTCTATTTCCTCCAAAGATCTGATTTCTTGTCATGCCTACAAGAGGCATACATCCCTAGATAGAGCCACTAATGGGACTCAAATTTGCATTTCCCGTTTTGAGTGTCCATTCCAAATTTTGAGTTACTTTGAGTGCTATAAATGTTTTTCATGCATATGTAACTGGCTGTCATTTCAAGGACTAAGTGTTGTTTTAGTTGTCTAACACCCTTCATTTTTCATATGCATGTGTTTTATATTGTTATTTTGTCATCCAAATTTATTCTACATAGTTTTGTTTTTAGCAGTGTTCATTTCTACAAATTTTACCTAAGTGTCAAATAGTGATAGAAGGCCTAGTTTACCTTTGAATATTTTTCACCTAGTTATGTTTCATGATTTACCACTTTGAGGATGTTTAACATGCATATCAAAGAACTTATGTTCCAATTTTGAAGTTGTTTTGACATATTTTGACTAGGTTTCAAATGTCTCAAATTTGGTTAGTTGCCTCTGTTGAGAATCTGCATATTGTTCATAATTATGGGTAGCCCTATTTGACAAGTTATAACTTTTGACCAATTGACCCAAATAAGAGATTTCTTTTTGCATCACATTCTAGGGGTTAGAGACTTACTATACTCTAGTTTTGAGCTTATGATGAATCCATTTGATTAGTTTTCAAACACAATTCTAAATGTAATTTATAACATTTTTATTGGTGTCAAAATATAAATTGATCCATGCTCCTATTCGTGATGTCATATCTCTGAGTCTATGATTGGTAGGACCAAATGGATTGTATCACTATGTTCTATACTAAAAATACTACCAGTGTGCCAATTTTTAGGTCTTGATGAATCCGTTTGCACACTTTTCCCTAGCCATTCCATTTGCAAAAAATACTTTTTTACTGATGTTTTCAGTCCTACAAATCTAGGTAGCCAACTTCAGATGCTCACCAAATGCGTCCTATGATTTATCATGAGCCCAAATCATAGAATAATATTCCCCTCATGGAAATGAACTAACTCCCCAATTTTCAAGCCTTCAAATATCTGTTTGCCTAGTTTTTGAAACCAAAACAAAATGCAATTTCTAGTTTCCTGATAGGTTGATTTGCAAACAATTTTAAGTAAGCAACTTTGAATGTCAATATATTTTGATCGTGATGTCATCATGTGATGAGATTTGGTAGGCCTGTTGAATATGTTAGAAAGAAGAGATATCTAGAGTTTTGAAGCTTAATTAGATGTTTGAATTAGTTTTTAAAGCTAGGCAATAGGCCTCCTAACATAGAATTCACAGTGGTGCAAAAATGATTTAAAATAAGTATTCAATGGTGAATTTTTGTTCAAATTTTATTTTAGATGGTTCAAGATGATCAATGGATCAGTTTGCATATTAGTTCAGATAAAAAAAAATTAGCTGGGCCCAGTTTGGGGCCTAGTTGAGTTCATTAGATCAACAATAACTATAAAATTTATAAAATAATTAAGTGGATGAACATGCTTGTTGTATAGTGAGTGTGTCATGGAGTTTAGAAAATCTTGAAGTCTTGCATTAAACTTTCATGATCATACCTGAAGGTTGAGAAATTGTGGCAAACTCTATCATAGTTGCTTCTCATTGTTAGCATCATCTCCATGGGAATGTTCCAAAAGGTATGTAATTGGTTTCAGTGAGTCAGAGAATATAAAGTCTATCTAGATGGAAATGATGGAAAGAGACTTTTTCTTGGGAGTTGTATGAGTTCTTTTAAGAATGCAATTACTATGGATAATGCATTGCAATGATAAGGTATGGAGGCATATTTTGGGTTCAGATCAATCTGATGTTTCTTGCTTCTATTTTGAAAGGGATGATGAGTTCTCTTTAGATCTTACTACATCAGAAAGCAAGTAATACCTTCTTTTTTAAATAGTGCTCACCTCTTATAGGCTAAAGATAAAAGCTGCAACATCAGAGGAGCTTCCATTGCTAGAGAAGTAGGAGATAACAATGTCCTATGACATGGGCAGGAATG
Organism: Cupressus sempervirens; assembly: GCA_028749045.1. NCBI lineage: Eukaryota > Viridiplantae > Streptophyta > Pinopsida > Cupressales > Cupressaceae > Cupressus > Cupressus sempervirens. The sequence continues at coordinate 163,262,226 of CM053787.1, forward strand.
TGGGCACTCCACATCCAAGGAAGAGTGTGTGGGGGCAACATTATAAATAACAAAGCAGGCCATCAAAAAATAAAATAAAAAATTGCAAACGCAGGGGTTCCCATGGCAATCAGACAGCACCCACAATTTCACCCACAATCCACGCAAAGAGGGATGAGATTCACACATGGGAGAGTGTAGTCAACATTGAAGGAGTCTTCAAGATGGTAGGAGCAAAACAAGGCATAACTAAGGGACCTCCACGTAGAAGGAAAGAGCATTGTCAGATTTGCATAAATGCAGGAGCTAGAGGAGTCGTTGCTTTAACAACATTGGGTGTTACAATATCCCACACACCTTGTGTTCGGGTTCCTAATAGTCTTTAAATATGTAAGCACACTAAATTGTATTCTCTTTAAGGTGACGGCTTGGAAACAAGCATGGATCATGTGTGGTCCCTCCCATCGAGTCAATTGGATATTGAACAAAAATTAGAAAATAAAATTATTTGACTTTCTAGTCGTGAGTTTGCAAAGCATAATGGTGTAGGAGTTTAAGTCTGGGGGTTTAAGTCTAGAGACCCACAATCTTACGAAATTTTTAAGATCGTGGGAGTAAAAAATTTCATGTATGTTGCTATGATCAAATCGTTTTATCAAGAGGGTTAGAATATAGAGATAAGATATTACAAAAATGGTAAGTTTGAAGAGCTTGTCGTATGATCGAGGAAGAGGAATTCAATGGCTATGACATTATGATTTGGTTGTAATATTGTAAGCTAAGAAATTAAAGTATTTCAAATGGAATTGATGAATTAAGGTCTGACATTTGACATCAGTGGATTGGAGAGATAAGGGGAAAATTTAAATGAGTTTTAAACTTTTATATAGTTCAACTATATAGTTTTTTTTTTTTTTTAAATCAATCTTATGATTGTTCATGGCTTGGGAGCCAGAATTTCAAATTGGTCTCAAGGACATGATTTTTCTTCAAAACATGTAGTGTAGTATACTGTTGGAATCGAGAAGAAATGAATTTTTCATTTTTGTTGTAAGTTTTTGCACAGGTACTTGCTGGAAGCAACTACGTGCAAATTTGTGATTTTGGAGGCTTCTCAGTGAAAATGCAAATTTTATGTTTTCAGATGAAATTGATATCAAATATGATCATATTTTTGTCATTTTTGACATCATAAAAAACTTTAAGGGAGATTTGATTGTTTTTAATGAAATTGGTAGTAATGAAGTTTTTGCCGGCAAGGGCTGAAATGACATGCCAAAATAAAATTTTGAGCCTCCATCTTATATTTGATTTCAACCTGATATTTTCTCTATAAGATATTTTTCTAATTGTTTTAATGAGATATATTAGATATTTTCTTGCATCATTTATGGTTTTTTTGTTACAAGCAGATGAAGTTCAATGTCAACAACTTCAGATTGAAGACAATTTTAGGGGGACACGTGTCAATTTTAGATTATAGACCCTAAAATATATTCTCTTCTATATATTTCTCTTCTCTACTCATTGTAAGGGTTATAATTTTGAGATTTTCTCACTATTGTGAGACAGACAGTATCCAATTTTTATGACTAGTGAGATGACATGGTTGGTTCCAATTTTAGAGTTGTGATACCATTTTTCTTAATGTTATTCTATTATGAATAGCAGTATTGTATTTATTTTGAAGCATTTTTATATTATACAATCATTCTTTTGTGTATTTTCTAAGTTTTAACATACAGATGTATTGGATTCGAGGAGATTAATGCATGACCTTCATTCCTTTTAGTTGCATTCTTATTCTCATCTCCTTCCTCTGTTATTGGAAATGTTTTGTGTTTGAGAACAAAGATCTTAAACTCAATTGCAATTTCTTAAATTTGTATGTGTAGATAACCTTGTTGTTGGAACAAAGATTCATGTAAATGCTTGTTTACATTAACAGGGTTGTATGTTACACTAGGAGGATATTACCATAAGGATGAGAGTTTTTATGAAGATTAATGTCTATTTGCAAGTCAGATAGATAGATCAGATGTCTAGATATACAAGTATACTTTAGGTGTCCATGTGTATGTTAGGGTTTAGTTGATGCCCAAAGGATAAGGGACTGGTCAGCTTAGAGGGTGCATGTTCTCTATTGTTGCATACCCAAGTTATGTTGAGATCCAAATTATCAATTGAATATTTTTTCCTTTGTGTTTAAGAATTGAAAGAGTTTCCCTCACTTGGTTTATTAGGTTCATGTGCTCTATTATTAGCTATTTCACCCATGAATGCTTGCATAAACATAGAAGGTTAAGGGGTTTTATCTGTTATTGAGATTCAATTATATGTCTTTACACTAGTACCATATAAAGAATCTGAGGTCCACCTACCTAGGTCTTGCAAAGCCTAAAGAAGAAGAAGGAATTAACCTTATAGTTGGTCCAAGATTATAGTGAAGTGCATTCATTATAGGAATTTTCTAGCCTTAGATGTATTGGTCTATTTTCTTGGTTATTTTCAAATCTATTAAATTAGGAGCCAACACCTTTGTTAACCAACAAAGGCTCAGTTAATACTGTAAAGTTGCAAAACTCCTTTGGCAACCAAGTTAGCTCAGTTAGCATTGGTTCCATCCAACTTTCTTTCATTAACCAAGTGAGCTTAGTTAACACTCATCTTCTACATACTTTCCTTTAATGCATGAGTGAACTTAGTAGACACTACCTTCTAAACTAGGCAATCACAAGAACACTCAGTAAACACACAAAAATGTCTTCACTTCTTGAGTGAGCTTAGGATATACTAGCTGATAATGTATGAAATTTGTGTAACATCAAAGACAATGCACAATTAATCAATTGTATCCAACAAATAGCACCATGCTATGCACACTAGATCATACTTCTTTCATAGAAGCTTTTGGGCTAGATGGTGCAATGAGGAACCAATAGATTTAGTTAAACTTCAAAAGAAGTTTGAAAGAAATACTAAGGATTACACTGGGAAAAATATGTTGTAACACATCCCTATAGATCTCAAGAAGGTAGGATATTATCCTAAGAAAGTGGACAAGAAGATACCCCTAGACAAGTTCAAAAATTACTTTGTGAAGAAAGTGTATGGTTTCCAAAGATGTACAAGACTCATATCATGGTGGAGAATATGATTATGTAGATTATATTCTAGAGAAGATGAAAGAGAACATTAGGCTAGCACAAAGTGGAGAGATGGGGAAATTCAAATTCCACCATTACTCATTACTGATGCATTTGGTTTTATACAAGAATGTGGGGTATATTAGCCTTGATTTCATTGATCACACCTCTTATGCTAATGGAGATCTATTAGTTCAACTATGGACATGGGTATGGGATAGTTCTTATCACTATTGTAATATGTTTCATATTTTAATAATTTTAGCTCTATAATCATGAAAATGATACACCCTAGTTTCTTTAGGGCTCTAGAGATACTAAAATTTTGTTAATACCAACCCTTCTACCTAAGAGTTAGACAATAATTGAGGAGATATTTTCTTTTTTCCAACTTCTTCCCTCCTAGGAGTCTATGGTTGCCCTCAACCTCCCCATATATTGCCTAGACATATCCCTCCTAGACTAGCCATCATTGATTTCATGTGGTAGGTGATCATGGTAAATATAAAATATCTAGGGCCTAAAGTGCATAAAGGCACATTTTTGTCTAGATGTTTTAGAATAGGAGACTCTTCAATTGGAAAATAATCCTTGGATCAAATCCATTCTTTCCTCCATCATTTTAATTTTTCAACTACTCCCTATAAAATGTATGACTTAGAGAATTGGATGAGGAACACCCTAAAAGAAGTCAATAATTATGTGTTTCCATGTACCAAAGAATTACCACATGAGGACCTGATTCCCAACATTGTAGTTGAAGGGGAGGCAACTGATAAATTAGAAAAATTTCATGGTGTTTTAAGGATAGAAAGGGAGATGAAAAAAGAAGTCCCAAATTTCAAGATTTTTTATTTGGATGTCCCTTATCCACATATAAAAAAGAAAATGGTGAATGATCATGCTGAGATCATGGCACAAATGTCTGAAGGGCCAATTAGAGAAGAAGAAAGAGTAAATCCTAATAGCTTGGAATAGGATGTAACTCTAGAAATTGAAGAAGATGAGCCTGTTGAAATATTGGATTACCAAGGGTAACAAAAGGCTAAAGATAGTCCATATACCTAAAATGGTGAAACAAAGGACATTGCAGATTCTACCTACAAGAAACCAATATTCTGTTGATTTGAGGCAAAGCTATATATAGGATAGGGTCAATGCAACACAGAATTATCTGACTAACTTATAATTGGTAGTAGCAAGATTGTATCACAGGATCATATATGCTCAATAGTTCATAGAGGATGATGAATTAATCAAATCCATTGAGTTTACAAATTTCCTCTACAAAATAAACTAGAGTGAACTAGCTTTTAAAATGAAGCTAGGAGAATTAGATGAAGAGAAGTAAGAATTGGTTGACAAGCTTCATGCCTATGATCCAGAAAGTGATGTGATGACTTTTGAAGATGCTAGAGATTGAGTACAAAGAAGTGGTATGCCTCTAGTTCCTAGCTAGAATTTGGAACAAGCTTTCATGCTTGACTAGATAAGAAGAAAAGAGAATTTTATCTCTTATGAAGAATTTGGAGCTGATGGAATTCAAAGGGGATCAGGACACTTATTTATTCCAAGTCTCTAATAGTGTAGAGAATGGATCCTAAAACTAATAAGCCTCAGTTAATGGATGTGCAAATTACAGATCAAGGAAATATGATAGTCTGGACCATGCAAGGTACCTCAGGTACAGAGATCTCCAAGGTAATGAAACATTTCTTGTTCATGAATGAGGCTAAAGTGGAGGAAATAGAGACTAGACTAGCTAGATTATTCCATGACTATATAGATGTTAGGAAACTTTATGAAGAAGAAGTTGGAAAAAGCCATGTCTATAAATAGAGAATAGGTGAATTGGAAAAAAAAACTCAAGGATCAGAGGTAGAAGTTACATCTTTGAAAGAGCAACTAACTAATATAGAGTACAATAAGGTACAAGACATCCAAGAGCAACTAGCCATGATCATAGTAGAATGTCCTCTCAAACTGCAGAAGTAGAGTAGGGAGAATTAGAGCTGAGAAGGATGAGCTTTGATGCTCCATCTCGATAGCAAGGTGGTGAGGTAAGGACAACTATCTTGAAAAGCATGATAAAATATAAAGTAGAAACTCTAAGAAACATATCTCAATAGGCTCATGCTCTTTTTATCTCTTTATAAGATGATGAGCATATTTGCAATGAAGCACAAGCATGACTATCACCCATTTTTAATCTATGGGGGCTATATGTATAATTCTTAGAGAGGCTAATCACATTGATGGCGAAGAAGCCAAATTTGCTTGATAAAATCATCACAGTAAAAGAAGGCCTAGAAATAGTGAGAGAACTAATAGGCTTCTTTACTAGCAAGTTAAAAATTATACAAGGTAAGATGAAAATATTATCACAAGGGATTGAGCCCTGCATTCCTCCAATTTTGGATGTTGATGGTAAACTGAAGGACTAGCAAGAATGGTCAGATTCTTTTAGTATAATGGTAACTTGAGTAGGCACAACATCAATTTTTGAAGATGATGGTGATATCCCTTTTAATAACTTAATTGATTCATTATTCAAGGTTGAAATAGACTTGGAACAAATTTTCATTTGAATCAAGGTCTATAATAGATGATAGATGGAATAAGGCAACAAAGGACCTAGATGAAGTTAAAGGCACTAAATGGCCCACAAAACTAGAAGAAGTTGAAGTACTACAATGGAATGGTAGAAGAAACTAAATAGAGAAAAACCAAGGAAAGTGATAGATAGCTAAAGACAAACAAAAATTTGTTGAAGATGCCTACAGAAAGAGTTACTTGCCAATTTTGTAATTGCATATATTTTGTGTTCAAAGTACAAAGAATGTTTGTAATGTAACAATGAATAGGGTGAAAATGTGTTCACCCACAAGAATAGAGGAAAATATGAATGAAAGGGAATATAAGATCTATCCTTAATCCAAATTCCCAAAAGGAATAATCCAAATTGATCAATCACAAAGAAGTGATCAATGCACAAATGAATCAATGAAGGAGAATATGAAGAAAGGAGGAAATCTTATAACCTACTATATAAAGTAAGTACTTGAAACCTTGAATAAATAAAAGAAAAATACTAACCTCAAAGTACAAAAAATCTAGATAATGCTGATTTTTGATGTCTATACATAGTTTCAGGAAATTCTATAACCTGTTCCAAACTAGAAATGACAAAATAGAGAAAACCCATACAAATTTCATCCTTTTGAAGGTAGGTCAACCTTGACCTAGATATTGGGGTACAATCTTACCCTAGGGCACAATTTTACCCCAAAGGGTTGATGTTGACCTGCACTACTCCAACAAAATCTTTGTCCATCGATCCCACATGTTTAGCGAAAAGGGTATCCAAATCTGCACTTTAATTCACTATCTTGCACCTATACCTGAATGAAATAAAGTGTTTTTTTGTTTGGATGGGGGGTTTTCTTTGGTCAAACCCTAGTTTGCAATCAAACTCAATATATAATTGAAATTGAAATATGTGTAAACAAAGTAAATGGAACTATTCACCTTACTTATATTGAAATCCTTATGGAGGATTTGAATCCTTGAATCCATAAGTACAGAATCTAGATGCTTCAAATGAATGTAAGATGTCTCAAATAAATGGAATTAGATCTTCAAAACCAATCTTGAATGAATCTTTGTAAAGAAAAAGGCTTGAATGGATATGAATGGAGAAAATCTTCAACAAGTGGGCTCCATAGAGATTGAATCCTTCAATGGCTAACAATGGACCTCCTTGATGGATTGGATCTTGAATGCGTGAAATGATTGATAATATTTCCTCTTGAAAAGTAGATAATAACTGCTCACATAGATAGTGGATGCTCTCATGAAAAGTTTTTTTATCAAAATAAGGGAAGAAGGCTCCCTTATATAGAGATTAGGGCACAAACTTCTAGAGAATGTCAAAATAGGAGAGTTAAATCCCAATTAACCTTAACCCCTAGAAATGGACCTAGATTAAATGAAATTTAAGAATTTACCATTCTAAAATCCAAAATAGCTAACACGAAAGTGGGAAAATGAAACTTTTCAAAGCCCAATATCCCAAAACACTCAAAAATTAAAAATTGGACCTAAGGTTAGGAATGAGGTCAACCCTGCTCTAGGTTAGGGTCAAGCTCATCCTTCACCTATGTTAGGTTCAAGGTCAACCTTGACCTACTTTGACCCTTCAAGTTGTCCTTGACCTAGAAAGTCAAAGCCCTCATTTTCATAGAGAAATCTGTCAAAAAAGGCTAGAAATAGAGAGAGAGAGAGAGAGAGAGAGAGAGAGAGAGAGAGAGAGAGAGAGAGAGAGAGAGAGAAGCAGAAAAATGGTAAAATAACTAGATCCATATAAAAATTTATTAAAGTCAATTGACATGACCCCAAACCACTTAATTAGAGGGCTAAATGTTCTTAACATGGAATTCCTTCCATTTTAAGATGATACATTAAGCCCCCACTTTAGAAAGAGTATGGACTCGATGCAAACCTTTGGTAAAGTAGATCAAAAATGAAAAGATAATATTATTAAAATCAAATGGACAATGAGATCATCACACCCTCTAGAGACTCAAGTCTTCATCAACTCCAAGATCACAATAAGAGAGACATCTCTAAAAAGAGAAAAGATAAACAGTGTGATTATCTTGCCCAATGAGAACTTATGTCCCATTGTTAACCACATGAGGAAACAACACAATTAGAAAGATGGAATTGAAGGACCTATTGAATGTGGCTACTTACTAGTCAACTAATCAAGGATTCACTCTTAATAATATTCTATTGCATAAGAGTAAAACCAAAAACAAAAGAGATCCAATCTTAAGGACACCTTCAACCTTAAGGGATCAAAAATTATTTTGAAATTGGAGGGATCAAGAGATCATAAAATATAAATCCATGCATGAAGGATTAGTCACTAATCCAAAAAAGGAGAAAAGGTATCTTTAAAAATAATATATGTATTTTAAAAAGTGTGTGTGTGCAATAGGTGAGCAAAGCATATGCCCCCATATTAAAGTCATTGCTAACACTTTAGCAAAAGAAATGGCTTTAACAGAAACATAAACAACTCCACTGATATTTCCACTACAAGATGCCCCAGATAAAGAAAAATCAAGGAAAATACCATATAAATACACAAAAGGGATTTACCTATTGTGGGGTCAGTATGATCATAAGATAGTATATATATTATATTATTGCAAATGAATTGGCATCATTCCCCAAATAAAGTAGAACTACAATCACAAAGGAAGAAAGATCACATAAGAAATATGAAGAAGAATATTTTTGGACCATAGCCTAGAGACCAAAAATAATGAGTGTTATTAAGTCAAAGATCCAAGCAGATTACACAAGGAAACATGTACAAACAATAGCATAGGTAAAACATAACAAGAAACAACATATAAAATAATAAAGATACATATAGAGGAATAGTACAAAAAGTTTGATTCTTTTATCACCTTGCATCAATAGAGCAACAAGGATCATATCAAAGAATCTAACAATATTTAGCAAACACATCACAGGAGAAACATAGTACAACAAAAACACACACAAAAGAGGCTACCACGAAGGACAAGCCAATCAAGCACATCATCTACTACCCCATCTTGTTGTATATCCTTTAGGGAAGGTGGGTAACTTGCAAGAGGGACTATATCCAACATAGTAGAAATGATAGCCAGTTCCAAACAAGGGTCCTCTTGAGAATCAAAATGTTCAATACTAAGTGTAAGTGTCAATTGTGAGGAAATAATATTATGCAAATTAATTTCAATGTCAATAGTTTCATATTCATCAACATCATTAGTATCATCAAGAGTATATTTTCATCTAAAGTAATCAAAATAGGATCTAAGATACAAATGGAATCCTCAAAGTCATTCATCTTAATATTATTATTAGAAACAACTTCTTCTAACACATCATGCATAGTTGTGTCCAAAGAAGATAAACATTTTTGAAGAACAGAATTACAAGCTTTATCTTGAGCATGATGCTTCTTATGACATTTATTAGAAAATCAATTACAATTTTTCTTGCTACAAATTTTTTGAGAACTAGGGGGAGCAATTATTGGATCCTTCATAGGTTCTATACGAGGATTGGTAGGATTATCAATAGACTTACAAGCAACAAGAGGATTTTGATTAACAGATGTAGAAGCCATAGATAAAGGAGTTATGGAACGTGTAGGAAAAAGACAATGATTAAGATCCATAGGAGATAAAGTTAACTTGAGAATATTACAATTCTTATAAGCTTGATATCAATGAAAAATATGATCAGGTTGAGAAGGACATGAATTAGGTAATGAAGGCCAAAAGAAATCAAGTGTAGTACAATCTCTAGGCCTCGAGGTGTGATATAAAATATGATTAACCATCTTCACTTCTTCATCATGTACAAATTTAAGGAATTTATGGATAGGTGAAGCAATAACATGCACGACATTTAATCATGGCAAACCAAGCTTAACTTGGAACTTATCAGAAGTAGGAATAACAACAAAAGTATCATTCACAATTTTTCCGCAAAGTTCAATTGGTAAATTAATAGAAACAAATGATGGATAAATAAAACCATCACTAGTTTGTATCCATACATCTGATGTATCATAAGAATCATAGTGTAATCTTCTCATAAAAATATTTTCTTTAGTAATAACATTGGCTAAGGATGTAGGATCAACAAGATAACCACAAGTAGGTATTTGAGATATCCTAGCACAAATATGAAGAGGACCATCAAGAGTTTTAATAGTATGAAAATCACCGAATGTAATCAAAATTTCCTAGGGTCTTTTATTTTTAGATTTTTGTTGAGGTTTAGGTTGAGTCATCAATTTAGGCTTTAGTTTTAGTTGAGTTTGAGTTGAAACTTTAGATTGAAGCTGGGGTTTTGGTGGAGATATAGAGTGAACAACATGCTCCACTTGATTAACAATATGAATAAGATCATCCATCTTTGATTCATACACAATATCCATAGAAGATGGCTGAGCAATAGTATTAGTATCATGTGTAGGCAAAGGATTCGTATAGATTTGAAGATTTTGATTAGAACCTGAGAAACAAATTTATTCCCACTACCATCAAAATTATCAATAGATAAAGCATTAGAGTTAATTAAATACTAAACTTTATGCTTTAAAAAATAACATTTCTCAGTATCATGATCATTTTGACGATGATATTGACAAAAATCTTTAGAATCAAAAGATTTAGACATCATTGTAAGTAATCATATTAGTAGTTAGTAACATATTCATAATAGAATGTAAAGATTTATAAAGATGAGTAAATTTACAATTTAATAAAAAATAAATGGATGCAAAAGTGGCATTATGAGATGCAACAATAACTTGATCAACAACTTCACTTGCTTGTTTATTTATCTTGACATAGTTGTTGAATTTTTAAACTTTATTTGGATTACGAGAAATATCACTTAAAACATCAACAAGAACAATAGTCATTGGAGTGTTTCTCTCGAATTGACTCACTTGTCATTGATAATGATGAAGTGTTGCACAAATTTGTTGAAAAGAGGTAAATTCAGTAAGTAGAATCTTATCTCTAATATTATTTTACAAATTTAAAATAAACATATGTTGAATATCAATATTAGGAACAAGATAGGAAATTTGAGCATGTAAATTCTTAAATCTACCAATAAATTTAGTCAATATTTCCTTCAAAAAAAAATTACAATGCATCAAATTAGTCAAAGACACTTGTAGACAAATTTTTTTTTTAAATTGTTGAATAAAAGCATTAGTAAGTTATGGAAATAAGTCACTAGAATAAGGAGGTAAGGAAAAAAACCATTGTAAGGCCTTGTCACAAAAGGTTCTAGAAAACAACTTGGGTAAAATCCTATGATCATGAGAAGAATAACTACAAAGGATTTTAAATGTTTTGACATGATGAAAAGGGTCTCCCTTACCAGTGTAATTCTCAAGATGAGGCATATCGGCTTGCTGAGGAATGGGAGTACACATAATATCTCAAGACAAAGGACTTCCAATGTCACAATTAGGAATACTTAACTTGTTTTGAGTCAAAGATGAAAGTTGTTATTGTAAAGATGATACAGTTTGAGCCAAATTGGTTGTATTGAATCATTAGAGGAAATAGGAGAACTAGAAACACTAGAAACACTAGGTAAAAAGTATGAAGCTACAAGAATGGAAGACACAACTAGAGAAACACTAGGAATTAAAGTTGGAAAAAAAATATAATGTGTAAAAGAAATATTATGATATGAAGGTTGTTATATGAGAAGGGACATAGGAGGAACACTCATAGAAGGAACCATTGCAATCACCAAAGAAGTATAGATAGGCATACTAGGTAAAATAATAGAAGAAGGTTCTACACTAATTATATGAGGAATCAACCATAAATCTTGAGCTTCTTGAGCTAAAGGTTTAACATTGGAATGCACAAGATGAGTAATACCATGCAACAGATTAAAACCTTCATCACTATCATGAGGAACTCTCTTAAGATCCTCTATAGCTTGAATAAAATCTTGATTATGGTTTTCGTGAATAAGCCAATTAACCATTTTATCAAGTTTAGTTGAAAATTTTTGGACTTGTTCAGAAGGAACTCTTAAAGAATCATCCTCATCATGAGATGTGTGAGAAGATTTTTGGTCAATAATAGGATTGGAATCAAGAATATTCAAATTCTCATCCAGAATCCTATGGAAAGGAGAAGACTTAGGATCAAAGGTATCCATAAGTCTACAACTTTTTCTAACCAAAAGATTAGAAGTAGGACGTCTAAGTAATAAAACTCATAAACCAATATAATGGAAATAAACTAAACTAAGAAAACATAAAGCATAAATATTTTTGTATTTTGAAAGAGATTTTGCAATTTTTATTTTTTTTGTATTTTTGAATTTTAAAATGCAAGAGCATAAGCTAAATCTAATCTTAATGCATGAAAATACCTAACAAATTTGAAATGAAATTTAACACCACAAAACACAATAGGGCATCTGATTCCACAAAAGATAGGGGTAAGCATGTCAAGTTCACCAAAATGAATAAGGTTAAAATACAAGATAATATGAAAGGAAATCTAACGCCATAAAACACAATAGGGCATCTAATTCCACAAAAGAAAAGAGGGTAAGCATGTCAAGTTCAACAGAATGAATAGATTAAAAATGTGGATGAAAGGGAATATAAGATATATCTTTAACCTAAATTCCCAAAAGGAATGATCCAAATTGATCAATCACAAAGAAGTGATCAATGCACAAATGAATCAAATGAAAGAGAATATGAAGAAAGGAGGAAATCCTATAATCTACTATAGAAAGTTAGTACTTAAAACCTTTAATAAATAAAAGACAAATACTAACCTCAAAGTAGAGAAAATCAAGAAAATGTTGATTTTTGATGTCTATACATAGTTTAAGATAATTTTGCAACTGATTTTGGATTGGAAATGTCAAGATGGAGAAAACCCAAAAAAAAATTGTCCTTTTGAAGGCAGGTCAATCTTGACCCAAATAGTAGGGCACAATCTTACCCTGGGACACAATTATACCCAAAAAAGTTGGCCTTGACCTTGTTGAAAATATAAGAGGAGTAACTGAGAGGGGAGGTTTGAATTAGTTACTACAAAAATAAATCATAGATCCCTTAGATTTCAGTACAAAAAAACTCTAAAAATTGAACTCTATTGATGCTCGACAAACACATAGAAAAATGTTGTAACTCAGTAAAAACTAAAATAACTTGGAAAATACTTAACATGAAAATATTAAGATGTTATTTATGATTACTATTACTTTTATTTAGTTGCAATAACATAAGATAAATAGCATGAACACATTTGACACCAAGATTTTACATGGAAAACCAATTTGGAAAAAACCACCAATTGCAACTAGTTACTAATTTTTACTCTTTCAAATTGAACCCTGTTAAGAGAAAACCCTATTAAAAGTTACAAAACACACTATTAGGTGTGATCCTATTAGAGGATTTAATCACCCTATTAGGAAGTGGCCTTGTTAGAGGTCTTTAGATAATTCAATAGAAATGCCACCTTGTTAGAGGATTTACAAATAGTTGTTAAGCCAACTCTATTAAGAGATTTAGATCATTGCTACAATAGTTAGAGAGTAACAACTACATGACTTGATTTGGATGCAATTGAATTGCTGATTCTAGATCTCAATTTTGGCTTGTATACTTGATCCTTCTTGACTGAATATATATTTTCAGCTCCACAAGGATATTATGCTTATCCTTCTGATTTGCTTCCTCTTAACATCACCAAATCTTCAATTATCTTCCATGCATTCATATATTTTCTAAATCTCATCTTGACCTTATATTTATATCTTTTAAATTGTCTTGTCAACTAAAATACAACTTAGAATAATTAATATTCATCTCCTTAGTTGGCTAGAACCAACACACAAATCAATTTGAACTTAATATGCCAAAATAATAAAATCCTTCATTTGATGACCTTGCTTGGTAGAAACTCACTTAGAAATGATTTTCTTGTGTTAACCAAGTGAACTCAGTCAACATTTCATACTTACAAAGTTCCTTTGGTAATTGAGTGAGCTCGATTAACACTAGTTCCATCCAACATTTCCTTCATTAACCGAGTGAGCTTAGTTAACACTCAACTTCTGCAAACCTTCCTTTGGCACCCAAGTGAACTTGGTAGATACTATCGTCAATGCCTAAGTGAGATTGGCATACACTAACTCATAATGATATGACATTTTGTTTAACATCAAATACCATACACAATTAATCAATTGTTTTAACAAATCTGCACTACTTTGACAAAATTTATGTTTGTGGATCACACAAGTTCGATGAAAAGGGTATCCAAATATACACTTTAATTTGATGTCCTCCATATATTCCTACAAGAAAAAAAGGGTTTTTATTTGGATGGGGGATTTTCCTTGGTCAAACCCCATTTTGGAATCAACCTTGATATATAATTGAAATTGCAATATGTGTAAAAAAAGTAAATGGAACTATTCATCTTGCTTATATTAAAATCCTTGAATCCACAAGTATGGATGCTCCAATAAATGTAGAAATGAGTGTAAGATGTCTCAAATCAATGGCATTAGACCTTCAACACCAATCTTGAATGAATCTTTGAATAGAAAAGGCTTGAATGGATATGGATGCAGAAAATCTTCAACAAGAGGGCTCCATAAAGATTGAATCCTTCAATGGCTAACAATGTACGTCCTCAATGAATTGGATCTTGATAGCTTGAATTCTTGATAATATCTCCTCTTGAAAAGTAGGTAATAAGTTCACTCATAGATAGTGGATGCTCTCATGAAAAAAAATTATTATCAAAATGAGGGAAGAAGGCTTCCTTATATAGAGATCTAGGGCACAAACTTATAAAGAAGGCTAACATAGGAGCATTAAATACTAATTAACCTTAACCCCTAAAAATAGACCTAGATTAAATGTAATTTAAAGGTTTACCATTATGAAACCTAAAATAGCCAACCTAGAAGCGGGAAAATGGAACTTTCCAAAACTCGATTTACTAAATCTCCCAGAAATTGAAAATTGAACCTAGGGTCATGGATAAGGTTGACTCTTCCCTAAGTTAGGGTCAAGGTCATCCTTAACCTAGTTTAGGGTCGAGGTGAAACTTGACCCTTCAATTTTTCCTTTTCACAGAGAAAATTGTCAGAAATAGGCTAGAAATAGAGAGAGAGAGAGAGAGAGAGAGAGAGAGAGAGAGAGAGAGAGAGAGAGAGAGAGAGAGAGAGAAGTAAAAAAAGGGGGAAATAGCTAGATCCATGCAAAAACCTATTCAAGATGCTTGGTGATGCAGGAGCATCACAAGATTCAAAACAATTCATAGACTCCGGACATTACATGCATTATAATTTTTTCAAAGTCAATATGGATATAATTGGTTGGGGAGACATTAGTATTTTTATTTAATAAATGCATTAGTAATATGTTTACTCTTCAGTCATGAAGAACCGTTAGAGGAATTAGAGTGAGTTAGTTGTGGGTAGTTGGAAATTATTTTTGGGGAAATCTTTATTATATTCTGTCATTCGATGAAAGGAAGCAATAGGAGGGTAGAATAGGGCAGAGTAAGAGGAATGAATGATAATCGATGAATGGAGAATGTAATCTAAAATGGAATAATGAAAAGAAGAATTAAGTTTCTGATTCATATCTTGTGGTTTCTTCATTTTCACAGTTATAATTCTCTGTTTGTGATTCTCTGTATTGTTATGAACGGAGTATATTAGAAAGCTTTATCATTTACATTTCCCTTCTGTTGTGTGCTCCACATCACTTGGCATGACTCCAAACCACTTACTCAGAGGGCTAAATACTCTTAACATGGAAGTAATTCCATTTTAAGATGATATAAATAGTATAAAATATTTTTGTATTTTCTTTCCAATAGTTTATTGACATGTGTCCTCCCATCTGAAGCTTGTTACAATCCTTCTTATAAAATGATTTCCAGGATGTCAAGTGAGGGTCTAAAGTCTTTATAATTTTTAGTGTTTATTCTATTTTATGGTCAGTTCAATTTTTGTGTCAATTGTATGTTGTTTTAAATTTGTAATCTGAGAATACAAATGAATCTTGAATGATAGTTTGTTGCCCAAGTTTTAGTCTATATCTTTTCTTTAGGGTTTTTGAGCCAAGTCAAAAGTTAAAGTCTTGAGTCTAAGTCTAGATTTCCCTTAGAATGGTCTTTCTTCTCATCTCACTTTGAGTTAACCTAATGTAGGAAATCATATGAGAAACACATTATTTCTTGGCTAGGTGATTAGGTCTTGGAGGGTTTGTTATGCATTTTCTTGATGAGAAGAAGATTTGGATGTTTCTAATGATTCATAATTCCTTGTTCCTAATCATGTATAAGGAAAGGATTCAACACAGATTGAACACTCCAAAATGTAGAAATGGAAAAAGAAACTAGTCAAAGGTGATATGACTTGGCTCATATGCAAATCATAAAAAACTACATGGTGGAGAAAAGTCAAATTAATGAAAAACTACATGGCATTAGCTAGTTGACAAGTTAAATATTTTATATAAAAATTGTAGGTTGTGTATTTTCTCAACCACCCAATTAAATTGATCTATTATTCTTGATGTGTTTCTATAAAAAATTTATTTATCTTTAAGTAAAGCAACATAGTGTGTCATGTCCCCTTTTCAAATAATTAAAAATAATAATCTTTGCTAAGGCAGGCAGGCCCAAAAAGGTGAAGTTTTGCCAAAAGGGGCTAATCTTTGGAAACCAATGGACTAATAAATAAAAATTATTATTAAAATATGTTTTATTAACCCCTTTTGAATGTGATTTAGGTTTATGCCCTCTTTTAAGGGATTTGGAGGCATTTTGGGCTCAGGCCAGAACTTGATTTTCGCTTATTTCTTTGTTGTTCTTCAGAGGCTGCCAAACTTGTGGAGAAGGAGACCCAAGAATGGGAGTTTTCAAGTTTTTAGGAAGGCTAAGGATTGGAGTTTAAATCCATTCCATGTGCAAGCTCATGCAAAGTTTTCCCTTGTGTTGAACAGTTCAAATTTGTGGATTTTTTGGGTGTGTTTTTGTAAGAGTTTGGTATTTCCGGTTGAGTATTTCATATCAGTCTGGGTTGCTGCTATATTTTAGACATTTAGATGTTAAAATAAAGCTGAATATATTTATTTGTTCATGATTTTACTTCTATGATAGATTATTAGTGTTTTTGTGGTGTTTCTAGGCTATTTTGTGTTAATTTCGGGAGCCCGATGAGCATTGTTTTTGTCCTCCATTTGGGAGCTATTGTGTAATTTATATACAGATCTAGAAATGTCATTTTTTAGGCTTTTATTATATTTAAATTTTTTTTTAAATATCCACTTTCAAATTTATTAATCATATGTGAAGCTGTGAAGTTTTTGGTGCTATTTTGGGCATACCCGATTTGGGTTTTATTGAGAAATTGGTGGATCTTTGAAATATTGGTTGTTTGATTTTAAAAATATGATTAGAGGTTTTAAATATTATATAAAATTAGAAAGGTACATTTCATAGTGAGGGAATGACATGTGTCTCAATGGACCTATTACATTCTATAGAGTACAAATAAGTCAAAGTCAAATACTACATGCAATGAAGTGACACCATGTGTCTACCATGATGTACCTAGTTGTGAAGGTGGACCTATGCTGCAAAAAAAAGAGACATAACATTATTTTATTACCACCCTCAAATTGAGATGTATCCGCCATCATCTCTATCTCAATCGAAAGGGAAATGGATGATTATAATTGTTGATTTCAGCACATCCCCAAATATTGCATAGTAAGAACAAGTTGATCCTATAGTTGATCAATGCCTTATCTATTGGGAAATTCTAAAAATCACACACATAAATCTATGATACCATTGAAATATTCCACACATAAAGATATCAGATCTATCTTATCACTTTGTGAATAAGATATTGGTGTTCATAAAGACCTCATTCTCATGAAGTATCCTTCTCCAATAACTAGCAACCCTATCAAATACATCAAGTATTTACTTGGCCCTTTGTTCCAACAACAAAACATATCAAACATACAAAATTATGGGGATGCAAATGGGTCTAAGTTCTTTGTCCCTAAATCTCTAAATATTATAGATTATAGAGATAGGAGACAAGAATTAAAATGAAACTAAGAAAATTCTTGCTCATTTGTAGCCATTTCTTTGAAACTATACATTCAATATGCATGTAAGCAACTCATGAAACCACTAAATAGATTAGAACTATCTATATTAGCTTAATTACTATTGTTCATACAAGATAAATATGCTTAAGAGAATGGTATCATAGCCATGAGAATTTCTCTCAAAAAATTTGAACCATGGTCTCACAATATTGAGAAAACCAAAGATTGGAACCCTTACAATGAATCAAAAAGAGAGAGATATAGGAAAACAATAAAATCTTGGATTTGATTTGGAAGTGACATGTGCCCACTTGCATCTTCATTCCCTATTGTTGTAAAGCATCTCTCATCTTTCTATAACTAAAATATTTATATGATTCTCATCATTATTATCTAACAAACTTGAAATATCTCTTCTTCAATGATGAAAACCCTTGTGTTGCCAAAATATCTTAAATGCATCTAAAATGTTGATAATCCATCCATTGAACTAACTTGGAGGTGACAACATTCTCCCCTAATTGCATTCATACTGCCTGTTATGTTCATCATGTTCACTATTTCATTGGAAATCAAATCTAAGCTGCCCCAACTAAATGAAACTAAAAAATGGGTATTTGAGACAAAACCTCACATAACTTGAACCAATTGCTTCCTGTATAGAAAAAAACTCCAAAAATGGAAAGTTTTTTATCTCCTAGTTCTGGCGATATATAATAGTGTTATATTTTCTTACCAGAAATGTCCAAAATCTCAAAATGAAAAATAGGCTCTAGGATTGGCCTCACAGGTCTACAATTCTTTTATGCAAAAATTAAAAACTTTTCTAAAGTCAAAACTTGAGAATAAAACCTTAAAATATTTTATAATATCTTGCACATTTAGAAAAGAAAAATAAATAATAATAAATTATTATTTTATGCCTATTTATTTTCCCCAAAATCCAATCTAGGTCAAACCTATTTGACCATCTGCACCACATGGTAACATGCCATTGGTCAAATTTTGTCATGTCATATGCCACCTAGTTTCCATGTGGCACCCTCTAATTAATCCACTAGTCACCTAATATGTTCCCACATATCACCATTGTATTGGCCTTTCCAACTGCCCCGTCATCACCACGTCATGCTCTTTCTAGCACTCACCACATCACCACCACATGACATCTTGCTATTGGCCAAATCATTACACATGCCATGTCACTATTGACTCAAGCCTGCCACCATGTGGTGGCTTCTCTCTTTCCTACATGCATAGTCATCAACTGCCACATTACATGTGGTAATGCACCTTTATGACACATGGCCTATTGTGCCACATTGGCACCTCAAGAAATGTGCTAAGTTTGAAATTCCTTGACGTGTGTCATCTCCTAGTTCATCCACCTCATTCCACATGCTTCCACTTATCATCATTTGGTTGGTCATTGGAAATGCCATGTCATCAATCTTTGGGCCATGTGTTTGGACAAAATTTTTTTATCTTCTCATCTGGCCAAGTGGGCCCATTATGTATGAGCACTTGTATCTAAAAGAAAAAAATCTTTTGACACTTAAGCTCAAAGTTCTTGGATATAAATATAAAAATAACTCTCCCTACCTACTCAATGTAGGATAAAAAAATCTGATATTTTCACTCGTTAGGCCTATAATATGCTGAATATCTAGATCCATTTGTGTAGTAGGTATTTATAGAAATGAAAAAGGTAGGCATTCCTATGCATATTAGCTTTGAGGAACTCCTATGCCCAATCAGTAATGTGGCATTTTGAAAATGTCTACTACCCTCCTGCTACTTGTGATCTCCATCAACACCATCAAAACCATAAACCTCACAATGATTCATGAGCAATCTAATTAGACAAGACTCCAGCACCAAATACTCCTATGGTTGTAGAAGTTGCCCAAAAAAAGGAAAGAGAAAGTTGCTACAATGACATGGGAATAAAATTATATTTTCCAACGTCTCTAGAGGACATACATACAACTAGGTCAACTGTTAATGTTATTTGCTAAAATATTGCCTATGCATCACCAAACTAGCATTACTCCCATCTGCTCCATCACCTTTTATGTTGAACAAAAGCTTCCTTCCTTTATCATAGCCCTTCCTTATTTTCTTTTCATGGTACTCTCATGACAAGTGCAAATTCATTGTGAGCTAGGAGCCTACAATGTATCTCTACATTGGAAATTCTCCACATTAAAACAATGCTAAGACTTGGATCTCATTCAAGCAACACACCAACATTTTCCATTATGACCCTAGGCTTTGGATATTTTATGTTTTAGTGACTCAATGCTCTAATTGGTATGTGTTATAATTCTTTAGAATAACTGAGGGGGGGGGGGGTGAATCAGTTATCCAAAGTCCAATGATGTCCAATACAACTTTTTCTACAAATCCTTAATGGCACATAACTGAAATTATCATGCATGCAATTGAACATTAAACAATTATGAAAAGTAAATATGCATCACACCATAACACTAAGGATTTCATAACCCAAAAACCCTCAAGGAATAAGAAGGTAAAACTGGAGTAGGGATGATACCCACAAAATAACTATGCAATTGATTTCAACCACTTCTGATGGTCTGCCCTATTAAAGGCTACAACACATTGTTAAATGTGACCTTGTTAAAGGATTTAAGAACATTCAACTTGGAATGTCACCCTATTAAAGGATTTACATAGAGCTATTAGGTTCACCCAAATCCATGGGGTTTTCATTCACCTGCTCAAAAGAATATTTCATCCCTCACTAAGGATCTCCTATCCTCCTCCTAAGGATCTCTTTATCCTTCTCTTAAGGATCTATTTCTCCTTCTCTTGAGGATATCTTTGTCCTTCTCCTGGAGATCTCTTTATCCTTTTCCTGAGGCTTATCCACCTAGCTGTTAAGCTAACCTAGCAATGTAGGGTTTCAATATCTAATACAATGGTAAGAAAGTATTAGAAGGGGTTTGACCTAATACAGATTGCAACTTCAACCTTGCAAATTTCAGATTGCTCTTCAATCCTTTTCTTTTCTTGAATTTCCTCCCTTGCAGTGCTGATAGCTTGTTCACCCTTCAAGATCTATCTCCTTGAGTTCTTCCACTCATCATGCCAATGCTCTCTCTGGTCACTCGATCAATTCAGAGTCTTGATGCTCAGTTCTTACTCCTCTTGGCTTCTTCGCATGATCACACTTATGACCAACTCCCTCTCACCAACTTCATGATAAATCCATTAGCATTCACCAAAAAAAATTTACATAGTGTTATGTGCCACCAGCTCATCATTCTTATCTTCTATCTGGTTCACAAAATTCTAGATAACTACCATGTTGGCTCAAATTTGGCGAATCTTTGACTTTTCAAAATAATGCAGCAACTCGGCATCATTGGTTTACTAATGCTCAACAACTTCTATGTTACTCAGCTTCTTAATATTATTTACTAGTGCTCGATACTTGTATCTTCACTTGGCACCTGTATCTTCACTCGGCACCTGTATCTTTCTCGGTACTTGAAGACTACTCGGCACCTAAAGATCACTCAGCACTTGATCTTCACTTGGCACCTGAAGATCACTCGGCACACACTAAAATTAAACTTGCTCAGCTTCAACTAAGAATCTGTTCGGCACTAACTAGAACTTAGTTAATCCTTACATCATGTGTCTCAGTGTGTCCATCCTCTGTGTCTTAGAGTATGTCATCAATACACTATTTCATCAATGGTTTAGCTGATCCTTATACTTTATTATAACATCATAACTTCAACCTTTTTCTAGGTACTCTAGTTACATCTATTGATTGCCACCTCCTTGTTAATCAACCAATTGATAGTATTTGGATCACTAAAGCAATTGTCATTCCTACAAGTAGCAAGTTTGACATCAATGACAAAACAATGATTGAAAACATTCTTTACCAGTTCCATTACTCTTCAGTCATGAGCTTTTCAATCATTTCTAAAAGTATGATATTTATATGTGTATTCTCTACAATCATTTCCTCTCATTTTGACTCCTCCTTGCACATGTTATCACTCCATCAGCAATGCGTACAAATATGTGCAACTGAAAGGTTTCCCTTGGCACAAAAATAATAACTAACAAGCCATTTTTACTTCTAAATTTATATTGGTTAAACTTTCATGGATAAAATGTTAGCCACAAAATTAATAACTCTCACTATTGCACATGAAATATTCATTCTACTCTCTAATTGGGTAAAGTTTGTATATGGTATTGTTACTTTATGACAAGGACACACCTGAATCTATGAATTCTTATATTAATAACATGCTTAGATCCTTTTCTTTTATCTAATATTCAATATAGGAGATAACCAAAATGCCATCCATAACATGACAGACAATTCCAGTGTTGCTAATGATGATCCTCACAACCAAGTAATGTGTTCCACCATCATACTTGTCCTTAGTCTAAAAATATACCTCTAACAAAAATTTTTGAGAAAGAATTTTTAATGGAGACTCTATATTTTGCATAAAATTCAAGCTCCATTAGGTATGACAGTAAAAATTTAGCATCCATGATAGGCTCTCCATACACATCCCTCACTGGGTAGAGAACATGCTTTGAAATTGCTAATGCAAGATTCCTTAACTAAGAATGGATAAATATTAACTTCACTAATCTAGAATTCTAATAGAGGTCACAAATTTTTCATACTTCCTGGCAGTGTCAACCTTTACACCTTCCAACTATTATTTCAATCACAATGCCTTGTTGATCTAGTGAAATTAGTTGGGCCCAAAGTGGGTCTAGCTAAAAAAAAATCATTTTCAAACACGTAATCCTTTAAACTAATCCATTAGTCACCTAACATCAAAAAATTCAAATTTAACCACTATAAAATTAATATTTAACTCAATTTTCAACTTTTTTCATGCCAAAGGGTCTGACTAGCTTTAAAAACTAACAAAAATACCTAAATGAGATCCAAAAATAGACATGTTGATTCTCTATTCTACATCCTTGCACCCTACCAAATCTTGTTCATGATAATCATTTAGTCAAATGACATTGGTCGTCAAAGTTGCCCTCTTAGAACTATCTGCAAGCAAACATGTTAGAAAACCATAAATCACATTTTGTTTTGGCTTTGAAAATAGGTCAACTAACAGTTGGGGAAATAAAAATAATGGTGTTAGTTCACTATCATGAGGAAAGTATAAATCTAGGATTTGGGCTCATGATGAATAACTAGGCAAATTAGGCAAATGGTCAAAATGGGCTACTTACATTTGCAAAATTGGGAACAATGGGAGAAAAGTGATTTTTGCAAACAAAATGGACTTGGAAAGTGTGCAAATGGATTCATCAAGACTTACAAACTAGCACACTTAAAGTATTTTTAGAGTAGATCATAATGGTACAATCCATTTGATCTCACCTATCATGAATTCAAAGATATGACATCCCAAATAGGGGTACTGACCAATCTACACTTCTTGACACCAACAAAACTTTACAAATTGCATATGGAATTGCATTCAAAAATTGGTCAAACAGATTCATCATAAGCTCAAAATTGAAACATAACAAGTCTCTAACCTCTAGAATGCAATGCAAAAGGAATTATCTCATTTTGGTCAACTAGATCAATGTTATAACAAGTCAAACAGAGCCTCCCATAATTCTAAACAATTTACATCAGCGCAACAACAATAAACAACTAAATTTGAGGGATTCAAAACCTAATCAAAACATATTGGAATAACTTGAAATATGAAATATAGGTTCTTTGATATGCATACTAGTATTCCCAAAGCAATGAGTCATGAAACAGTGCTCAAAATGAAACTTCACGGAATGATTCAGAATGGTAATTTATCTTCATGAAACACATAGATATACTAAATGCAAGGTGTTAGAAATATTATACACTTCTTACACATCAAAAGGATAGTTGGGTACACATGTATTAAATGTTCTTTAAGGGCTTCAAAAGATTGGAATGGTACTGAAATTGGGAAGGTGATTTTGAGTCCTAACTGATTGCAAGAAGCCAAATGGTCAACATGTGTTTTAAAAACATAATGAATTTAGAATGGAGAAGATGCCACATGTTTGTATGACTAGATAATTTCATACTTGGTTTTCTTTTATTATGTGACTGTTGCTCTCCCAAAATTAAGAAATGATAGAGAACTATAAATGTAACTTCATTTAACATAATAGTGGTCGAAAAACTTGAGAGGGAATGGTTTTGCAATTCCATTTATAGTATTTTATTTTCATGTTTTGTAGTCCATAATTTATTAGATAGCTTTTTGCTTAGAGTTCAAAGAAAATTATGTATGATCCTATAAATAATTAAATTTCATTTTGAAATTTACAGTACATTAATTCTATTTGTTGCTTCATATCTGGTCACGTTTCTTCTCTTGATAGTTTCATACATGTTAGATATTTCATCGGGAATTAAAGGATAATGTATGAAAATCTATTGGATACTTTTTGAATTACATTTCAGTCAATGCTAATAGCCAAAGCAGATCCACTTTCCCTCATATGTATAATCATTTATTTCCTACTTTTTCATTTAGCTAAGTAATTAGCATTTAGAATAGAATTCGAAGTTAGAAAATATCAAGATAACCTACTGCAATCATTCCATTGAGTGTGATATGTTATTCACATACATCTTGCCTAAGCTATTTGTGCCTACAAACAACTTGGTTATCATTTACTACTCTTAGGTTAAGAGCTTATAATATCAAGAATTTCTGATCACATAAAGACATATTCATTGCATATTATTGCAAGAATCATAGGGATTTTTACCTAATCAATTTAGAGGGTAGTGATAGGATACATAAATTGACCCATTTATTGGTAAACATCCTTTTTCTCCTCCAAAATTTGGGTATCAAAGCGTCAAGATTATAAGATGTAATAGGAGGACAAACTATTAACCAACAATTTTTGGTGACTCTGCTAGGAATAATCTAGATGAAAATTTTGAAGAATTTCCCTTCATAACCAATTATACTCTAAATATGTATTTGAGTTACAAGAAAGGACTTGTAGTATTCAAGTGTTTTCCATAAGAACTTGATACTAGTTTACAACCTCTACGTACCAAAGAAGTGGAGCAAATTCAAAGTTGAAGACTAGTAAGATAAATTTTTAAAATACCATTTATATGAAAATTTGATACACTATGGATTCCAAATATACTAGGAGTGCCAAGGAGAAAGGAAATATTGACCAAATATACAAAGATCTCAAAAAGGCTAACTTTTTTATCCTAGAAGACCTTTGTAGAAGAGGAAGAACACATGAAAGGGAATCTATAACCAAACAACTTCAAGATACTCTATTGTCTATAATTCTCCCTCCAAATAGAACATAGAGAAATCAATCTTTTGCTCCTCCTATTGTCAAAAATTCTATTCCTTCTATTTTTGATGTTTTTTTGTTGATTGGTACTACTCTTCCTATCTTTTTTTTACTTTTCAAACAAATCATTTAATTACTGTACCAACAATTATGGCACAACCATGGGGAAATGCTATTGGTCCTCTTTCACTTGGGGATAATAATGATTTGCCAATAACATCAAGGAAGAACTTTCCAAGATTCAATATATATGGATCTACTTCTATAGAACAACACTTGAGTGCTTTCCATAAGGCTTGTGGTGTAGTAAATCCTCAACATGAAGATGTGGTATTCAGAATGTTTATAGATATAGTGGTAGATAATTTTGTTGATTGGTTTCAAGACCTACCTATAGGATGCATCACAAAGTGGAAAACCATTAAACAAAGGTTCGAGGAAAGATACAAAAGCATAGAAGATGCACAGACCTTGTTATTACAATTTTCACAAATAAAGAAAGAAATCTCAATTTATATGAGAGATTTCAATGCAAAATTCAATTAAATTCTCAAAATAATTCCTAATAAAAGTGCACCTACTGATGATAATAAGAAAACTTTCTACATTAGCTCCATGCCACCTAATATAGGATACCAAATTAGAAGAGCAAATGTAGCCTACTTGCAAGTTGCTCAAACACTAGTTGTGGAGATGGAGGATGACACGATAGCCTCTGATAAGTGGAAAAGATAGTTTCAATCTAGAATTGTGAGCAATATAGCTAGTACTTCCAATACTATAGAAGCCATGCTCCAAAAATTGTCTAATGAGCTCATTTCATTGAAAAAAATAAATCAATAGACCTGCTTATCAACCTCATCAAGAAGGTTATAGAAATACAAATTGAGGTAAAGCTTTGAAAATACCATATTAGCAATTTAACCTGATCCAAAAAAGATAAACTATGTGTGTTTTTCACTTAAGATAAGATTGTGATGGAGATACATGTACTAATATGATCAAACATAGATAGATGGTGTATAACAAAGGAAAAAAAATTGAATATCCTAAAATTGAGGATGATCATGCTCCTTTTGGCATTTCTGAAAATTATTTCTTGTAGTGTGAATTAGATTCAAAAATAGGAGGTGATTGTTTTGCTACTGTAGAAGGACCTCAATTAATAATAATGACCAGAGGTTATAAAAATAGAAATCAGAACAATAACTCAGTTCCTATCAAGAATAATGCACCATCAAATGAAGTTGATAAAGACAGTGGCATAGTAACTTCATCCTCACAAAAGGAGCACAAAAGTAAGTCTACTAATTCCTTTGACATAGTACAATATTGTGAAGAAACAAGAATTCAAATATCTCCATTGGATTATTTGAAATATATTCCTAATCAATTGAAAAGATTAGTTGAGCATTGCAATAATAATAATAATAATCATGCTAATATTAATGCTAATGCTAAACATCATAATAAGGCTAGCAATAGTGGAGCTTCTTTTGATAATGAATATTTTATAATTCCTAGACTATTTCAAGAAGAAGAATCTAGTGTTTTAGCTACTTGCCCAAATCAAAAGCCAAATACTTTTTATATTTCTTTGTTCATCAATAGAAATAGATTATATATTTGCTTCTTACCTCTCTAAAAAATAGAAACTTACCATTCTACTAGTAGATATCCTTGCAAGCTATGGAATTCTCTTGAGTAGAATTTTTTCCAAAGAGATGGGGGGAGAAATAAAATTAGATTGGTCTAGTGCTACTACACAAGTCAAAGACAAAAAAAAGTGAAGCTAGAACCAGAATAGAATGTTGATCTCAGATTGGTTTTGACAATTGAGTGTCAACACACTTAAGATATTTACTAATTTCATGCCGATCCAGTAACACAGGCCAAGTGTAATACATATGGATACCAAGTTATAATGAGTGTTGAATCACTCATGTGCTGAGTGAATAGTTGATGCCAAGCAAGTTCAAGTGTCAAGCAAGACAAAATTATGGTAAGTGTCGAGCATCAGTATTATCAAGTGCCAAGTAACATAGAATGGACCTATTTGTTTGTGATGGCACAAACAACTATATAAACCATTTTCAAGCTGACTTATAGATAGATCTTGAAGCTTTAAAGATAATATCGAATCTATTTAGATTCCCTATTTGATCAACATGCAACCAATTAGAAAAATGGAAGGAATTAAGAAGGAAAATGAATGAATCTCAATCGTAGATTCATACTTAACCCTAAGCCACCAAAGTCTTGTTAAAGGGAGATGGAGCCCCAAAATTTAGAGTATGTGTGAATGTGTATGCGAGGTAGTGATGTGAGTAAAGAATTGAAGGTAGTGAAAGGGGTGAATTGATCAGTAAACATTCAAGGTGACTTAGAAGTGTGAAGAATTGTAGAATCAGCTTATAGAACAAAGGAGAAGCTATATAGCATTGATATAATAGATCAAGAGGATCAAGATGGATAGGATTGTGATCTAAAATCAGCAAGGCAAGGTTGTAAGTAATCAGATCAAACATCTATTGTTACTTTCTAACAACTATTTCAGTAGGGTAAAATCCTTTAGCCTAAGGGTTATTTAACAATCATTGTAAAATCCTTTAACAAGGTGACATTCCAAGTGAGTGTTTTAAAGTCTTTTAGCCAGGCACACTTTTAACAGGGTGGGATCTAACAATCCTTTGTAAGCCTTTAACAGGGTAGGCCTTTCACAAGGTAGATCATGAAAATGGTCAAACTAGGTGACACTTTATTGCTACATTAGTGAAGAATTGTGGGTGTCATCCCCACCCTAGTTTTACCTTCTCATTGGACAGTTTCTAAGTAATAATATATGGTGTCAAGTGTTTATGTGGATGCATTTACTTTACGTGTTATTTCAATATGTCAATGCATGTATTGTTTTAAGGTAAAAAATTTATTGGTTAAAGACTAGTACTTCTGATTCACCCCATTTCCCATTTGTATTTCTAGCAAAGAAAGAAAAATTCACTATTTTGAAATTAGATGATCCTAAATATCAATTATTGTATCATGAAATGAAGTTTGGAAATTATTTGTTGTTCTCTGGTACCCCTAAGATCTAAGAAGAATCAGAACCAAATAAAGGTAATTAATTATGGACAATACATTTGATGGTAGTTTTACAAATGTTGGTTCAAGTGCAAGTGTGGTGTTGATATCACTTAATGGAGAAATGACTTGTGTTGCTTATAAGTTGTATTTCGAAAACACTAATAATACTATAGAATATGAAGCTCTCTTCTTGGCATATTGGCAAAAATAAAAAAGGGAGTAAAGATTTTTAAAGCACAAGGAGATGCAGAGTTGGTAGTAAGACAAGTCAGAAATCAATATGTCATGAAGAGTTCAAGATTGAGAAACTGTTGTAGTAAGGTGTGGGATGAAATTGATGGTTTTGATGCCTTCTTAATTAGATTTGTACTTAGAGAATTCAATTCAAGAACTGATTCTTTGGTAGTATTTGCATCATTTTTCTTACCACACCCTAATTTCAAAAATCAAACCTATAAAGTAGAAGTTCTATTTAGGCCTAATGTCCTTGATAATGAGGAGTCATGGCTGTAACACCCCAAAATTGGCACATTTCCATATTAACTAATTCTAGTATGTTCGATCATTCCTAAGTCCTATTTCACTAGGAAATTCATATTCTAATACTCGCTACTTGACCTAAGTGTCAGGTGCAGAAAACCCTAATCTACATTAATCACACTCTTTATTTAATTCCTAAGTAGTGACTCAAATTAGCTACATTAAACCTATTTATTAAATTTAATTTAATTATAAGTGTTCATACTTTAATTAAATTAAATTACTTCTTTAGCTATTAATACAAAGGAATTACATGTATTTAATTCAATAATTTCCTCATTTTAACTATTTAATTAATTGAAATTATGCATTTATGAGGTCATATCCTATTTGATTAAATTAAATAATCTCTTAAAATATTCTCTTCAGTTCCAAAGTGGAAATTCTGAGTGAACTAGAACTCGAAATGGAATCAACTTAGTTAACTCTTTCTCACACTCAGATGAGAATCAATTAACTCTCCATTACACTGAGATCTAAAATAGTCAACTACATCTGCACAAGGAAATTTCCATTTTGACTAGGTCTCATCTTCAATTCTAACTATTCATTCCAATTGATCTAGACTGTTGATCAATCCTGGGATTCTATTTAAGGAGCCTTCAATCCCTTATTAAAAAGAGGTTGAATATTTTTTGTATCAAATTTATGTCAAAATATCTACTCACTGTGCTCATATTGTCATAGTTTTATTACTTTCTAGTATCTTAATATCATTTAGCTTAATATATGCATACATATAGACTAAATGCTCTTTATTATAACTAGATTAATACCTACACATCATATAGATTAATTGCATTTTCATACAACTCAAGTAAAATCCTTCGTACTAGAGATCTGATTGTTTGCTTCTCATTCTGAGAGCAAAGGCAAAATCCTTCTACTTAGAAGGCAACAAGTTGAATTGTTGGTTCACTTGGATGAATAATCTCATATTCATTATGGGATGATCTCTCAAATAATGATCATGTTGAAGTGTGTGTGAGGATCTGAGGCCCACATTTCACATATACATTTCTGGCATACACCATGGGGCCAAGAAATCAAGTTTTCTGACCTCATTTTCTTTGTTTTTTGCATTTTTAATTGTCGCAGTCATCTATACCATTTTCCAAATTTTCATGTGAGAAATCTTATTTGTGCACAAAGAACTAAAGATTTTGCCCCTTTCATTGCACTTCCTCATGCAAAAAAGTGTATGAATGTGTGTTTTTTTGTGTGGTATGCATCATTTTATCACACAAGCATGTGCATGATTTCATGCAAAATTATGCAATAACACATGCAAATACAGTTTCCAGAATTCAATTTATCATTATGTTTTGACTAGCAATTTTCTCTAAAGAATTTTTCCTTCTAATTTTTTTTTTTCATATAGCTTAAAAATGGTTTTTAGGATGCCCATCGAAGACATCTTATCAAAACATTTGAAAAATATATTGATTGTGTGATTGTAGGACATTTGTTGAAGATACGCATGTCAAAGATTTATTTTAAATCCACTTAAACATCATATCTTCTTTTATTATTTTTCACACATAGTATAAATAGGGCTTGTGAACTTCATAGGGTGCAAGATAGGGGAAAAGAGGAGTATGCTCTTTACTACTTGGAAGTGATGCCCAAGAGTAAATCAAAAACTTAGAAGCCTTTGAAAGATGGTACCCGAGGGAGGCAAGCAAGTTAGTTGTTCTCCTATTGGAGTCTTTTCTATGAAGGGGTGATGATTTCCTTTTAGGGAATCAAAAATCTTGAGAAAGGATGAATTAGGATTGATTAAGCTAACTTAGTGATTAACATGTCTTGCATGTTTGGGCAAGGTGATGAGGTAGAGGAGTATGCTCTTTCCCTTTGAGGGAAATTAGAAACTTGGACCATTAGATCTGAACCACCAGTCTGAGTCAACCTTTAAAGGGCCTGCCAGAGCAATCCAACCTCCAAGAATGACCCAAGTGAGCACACTCCTTTTGCTAGAGATTTCAACTCACTATAATAAAGAATCTTTGTAGAGCAAAAGACTCCAAAGCCATGTTAATTTCTTCCTCTTGATTCCTAATATTGCATATTAAGAGGAGGCTCTATCTGTTGCACTAGCCGACATTGGCCCCAATCTTTCTAGTCAAGTGTGTGCACTTTCAGATGCTAATGTGAGTTGTTGGTTTTAACTTATCTTGTGAAGAAACTAGGGATTAATATGAATAGAAGCCAAGTAAAAAATTCTTAGTAAGTTGCTACCTAGTTGATCTCCAAAAGGGGGCATAATCTTTGTGCAAGAAGCGAGAAGAATCTCTCCTATAGATCCTCACGATAGGAATGTACCTGGGTGTTGGAAGGTGGTATATACACTTGACCCCTACTAAAAGGGTGTTCATTTAGTGTATATGTTATTGAGCCCTTGGAATACACCAAAAACATGTGCACCCTCTAGTGGGGTGACATGGTTGAGTGAGGTGAATGCATGCACATAAGTTGCGAGACAAAGGTTTTTCCCTCTCTACCATTTTTTGGTTATATGGATAAAGCATGTTTGTTATTGTTAGGAATAAGGTGTCTCAACCTTGTATAATTCCTATTCTTATTATTTGTTTTGTAAAATATATTTCTTGCAAAGAATGTTGATGTGTCGACATCTTGAATTATGTATAAGGAGATCATCACTAAAACGATTATGACAGATTCCTATGACATGTAAGAGCTATGTTAGGAAGATTCAATGATAGGTGAAGACATGTGGCAACTGATAAATTTGAGTACTATACACTCTACCCAATAGTGGGGTTCAAAATTTTTGTAGGGTTCCTATTTTCTCGGAGAATGGTAAAACCCTAATATGGTTATCTTTGGGAGTAGCCCTAAAGTGAAGCACATGTTATAAGCATTTTTTTGTTTGTGAAGAGGCGGATGCAAAAAAGTGAATTGTTGGTACTGCAAGTTGCTACTGGTGTCTTTTGTTGTCACTATTGAACTTGCATTGCTAGTGTATTGTAACCTTGTGTTGAAGATAATACATTGTGCAAGTTCTAGAGGGGTGGGGTTTTTTTACCGAAAGGTTTTTCCTCACCGAAAAATCTTTGTGTTATGTGTTTCTTTCTCTGTCTATTTTCTTTATGCTTTCTTGTCTAAAATGTTGTTGTTTACATGATATTGAATTTGTAAGTGTAAAATATTTTAATAGGATTTGCACCATACTTCTCTTATGAGATTAGTGTAGGAAGTTGTTTTCGCACCTGAGTTTCCTTATAGTTATTGAGTCTTTAAACTTGTCCAAATCTGTCAAATAAATTGAAGGTCAAGACTCGCCCATCCCATTGAGTTTTGTTGTCCTCAATTGGATTATTTTTGGTGACTACTATTTGCTTCCCATGTCTATCTGAAATAGCTGTCTTCTTGAAAACACAATGCTATCCAAAAACTTGAAAACCATTTTGCTATCTGTCTAAAATTTGTAAACACAACTAATCATTTGTCCAAAATTATTTGAAACTTATAAAATCTCTTCAAATCTAGTTAATAGTTGTCAATCTATCTAGATTCTTGCACCCAATTCTACAAGATTTTGCATGAGAAAGTATCTTGTTAGCATTTCCTCGTGTGGTTCTATGCAAGTCTTCACATGGGTCCCTACAAATCTCCATGCAAGATTTTTCCAAATAGTGTCTTTTTATGCTAAAACCTTATCTTTTTGTTGCATTGTCAAGTCCTTGTGTGGCCCTATGCATGTTCTCACATGAGAAACCTGGTCAAAATTGGTTAATCTAAAACTTTAAATCCTTCTCTAGGTTTCTTCACATGGTTCCTTGCAAATCTTTGTGAGAGCTCTTGTCCTAAAAACTATCAAACTGTCTTATCAGAGATATCTATGCTCTAGGTCTGATCTACATCTACAACATTTACCAATTCTTTATCTATAAACAGTGTCAAACAGTGACTTCTTACTTAGCTAACAACTTGTGACATATACTCTATCTTGCTCTTGTCCTCTTGTGTTTGTCATACTTTGTGTCACAATAGTTATAATCTTTGTTTTTTCTAGTCATTACTCAAATGACTTATACTATAGTACACAACACTCTTATCTTTCTTTTTTGAGACTATGTTCTAGTGTGGTCCTTTTCTATGCTTTTTCTTTGTGTCCTTGTCTATGACTATGGCAACACGAAGTGGAAAAATGATTTATCCCCTTAGACTTAGATGAGGTAGAGCTAGAGGTCATAATCATGGAAAAGGTCAATTCTTAGTTTATACATGGTTCGTATCCAATTCATCTAGTGAGGAACCTTCATGATCTCCTTAACCTATCAAATCACCTCGTATTTAGAGAACATTCTCTATAAAATTACAAAAAACTAGGAACCCCTTGTATCAAGAGGATCTTGAAACTAGCAAAGGTCATATGTATCCAAATAACATAGTTGAATTCTTATTTAGAAAACCTTTTCAATCAACATACACTTAAATATATAACAGTCCTAAAATGGTTGATCATGAACCAAAACATGGAGAACATAGTAGAGAACAAGATCAACATAGGAATGAAAGATATAAGGAATATTTTACTAATGAAAATGAGGAAGAGGCAAAAATACTTCTCGAACATATAAAAAAATATTGTAAGGACAAAAACTTCCAAAAGGTCATGGAAATTTTTCTTGAGAAGAGAAAGAAAAATACTTTCTCAAACTTGGTCAAGAGGGAGCCAAGCTACCTCATCACTTTAATGTTGAAATAATCATTACACCTAAAGAGGAAATTGAAATTTCCAAATTACAAAAGTAACTAAAGATCATGCAAGAGTAGTTAGCCCAAATGATGTGTGATAAAGACAACCCTACAAAAACATACATCTTAGATGCTCTTTATTCATTTCCTTTTGACAATAGTATAGACATGCCTCCTTTTCTGAGAGGAGTTGAGTTACCTAAGTATGATAAATACTTTGGAACTACCAATTCCCAAGAAGTCTAGGTGGTCAAGCTATGTAGTGGTTTTCACGCTTGCCTACTAGTATCAAAATGTTTGATGAGATTGCTAACCTATTTTTCCAATAGTATTCTCACAACATACAACACCCAATTAACATTTGAGACTTGTGCAACCTTAAATAGAAATTTGGGTTATCACTCCTCACATTCCTTTAGAGATGGAGATAGTTTTACATTAGATACTCACACAAAATATTAGAAATGGAGAAACTTGATATCTTTATGGATAATCTCTTACCTGATTTTGGGTATAGAGTTCAACTTCAAGGTCCACGTACCTTCAAAGACATTGTCACCCAAGCTATTTGGATAGAGTAATTCATGGTCAAAAAGGGTGAACTAACCCTTCAAAAGGATAGTAAATAAGAGTCAACCTCTAATAAGGACAATTCCAAGTATGTGAACAAAAAACTGTGAGGTTGTGTGTGATGGAGTTGTTGACAACATTACTCCTAAACCTACTAAGGCATCCTTCAACCTTAGAGATAATCTCAAAGCATCCATGAATGTTGAGAAACCTCCTTCTAAAAACAAGACATTTCAAAACAAACCAAGGAACTCACCATGGGCCACATGCCCTAAATGAGAATTTATGCCTCTTGGTGAACCTTTCGATGTGGTCTACAAGACCTTGTTGCAAAATAGACTCATTTCTCCATTGGAAAACTCTCGTCCTCATGATCCCCAATGATGACCACCATGGTGGAACAAAATTGTATTTTGTAAATGTTACCAAACAAAAGGTCACAAAACTAGCAACTACATCAACTTGCATCACAAATTCCAAGACCTAATCAATGATGGTGACATTGTTGTGGATGAACATAACAAGAACTCAGATCACAAGGCTTTCAAAGAGCCATTTCCACACTATGAAAAGGGAGAAAAATCAAAACAAAAACCTAATAACAAGGTCAACTATATGTACTCTAATAATGAAAACATAATCAACATGGTTGAACCTATGGATTTTGAGTATTGTGATGTTATCAACATCAAGGGCAAACAAGACAATCCCAGACCTAAGACACCATTTGTCTTAAGAGGCCTTACTTCCAACACATCTCACAATGAACCATCACAAACTTGTACCAACATTATTACATGTTCTCCTACCAAGTTAGTACTCAAAGGCCCTATGCCTTCTACTCCTAAGTTTGAATAACACAAAGACAAACCCCTTGCTGGTCCATCTAGCAAAGGGACAAAACTTGCAACAACTTCTACGCCCACTAGCTACAGTATCCTCGATCAGTTACAATGAACAAATGCTCAAATCACAAGAATTGCTCAAAATATTGCCTGGTCATAAAAACATTCCTGACAAAGCCCTCACTGAGGCAAACATCCCTCAAGATCTTGATCTTGAGAGGTTCCAATCTATGGTAGGTCATCTGACCTCACCTTACTATATGTCCTTCTTTGAGGAGGATGACAATTCATTAAGTCATCTACATAATCAACCTCTATACATTGAGGTCATGATACACCAAACACATGTTTTTCCTATGCTTGTTGATAATGGAGCTATTTTAAACATTATCTTTGTTGCTTTGCTCAGAAAATTAGATTATTTTGAAGAGTCCATTGACCCTTGTCATAAGATAACTATCAAAGCATATGATGAAGTCGAGCGCAAATCCTTGCATCTTGTTGTGTTACCTCTCTAGGTTGGTCCTATCAAAAGGGATGTCTCTTTTCAAGTCTTATATATTCCCTTATCATACAATATTCTGCTACAAAGACCATGGATACATGAGATGCGAGTTATGCCTTCCACTTACCATCAATGCGTAAAGTTCCCATTTCATGGCTCTGAAGTCAGCATACCTGCAAGTACTAGTTATGCCTATAACATCCTAAAATATACTAAAAACTTTGTACCTACTAATTGGGAATCTATAGACCATCATGATAACAAGATGAAGCAAATTGAGCAATCCCTCACGCTGAAAGAAACTGGAATGGGTGAATATCACATAGTACTAGTTCTATCTTTGACATCTCTTCCTAAGTATTCCTGTCATTATGGGAGACCATCTGAAGTGAAGAGACCTTTTGTGTTGACACCTAAAACCAAATATAATGGTACTTTTTTCAAAGCTATTATCCCTCTCAAGGAGGAAAGTGAAAACAAAGCCATTATTGCATGGCTCTATAAAGAGGAAACTCTAGTTGATCTCCCAGAATAGTCTCATGAAATTACTTTTGAAAAGTATAGTCTAGGTCTTAAACTCATGAAATTCTTTGGCTACAAGGGAACTGGTCCTATTGGATGCAACAAAAATGGTTTGATTGATCCTATCAAATTGATAGCTAGGAGGAATCAACATACATCTGGTCTAGAATTCAAGAAGATTCCCTTTCATCTAGGGATTAACAAATTTATACCAAAGCCTAAGAATTCATATGAAAATGAGTTACAAGTTGAGTTTGATGCCCATGAAGACAATGTTGATGATTAGGATCCTTATCCTTATCCCATTCCTAATGATCTTGCTAAATTATTTACTAAACAAAATGATTTTGTACCATGCATTAGCACCATGGATGGTGATGTTATTTTTTTTTTATGATACTACTAATTCACATCATACCTGAAAAGAATAAGTAGAGTCTAGTCATGCTTTACACATTGAGTATCTTTGTAAAATTCTAGAGGATCAAGGAGAGTTTATCCCAATTACTGTTGGAGAATTCTATAGTCTGTCACCATGCAACACAAATTCTTGAGAGTATGAATTTGAATCTCTCTCTAAATCAACTACAAATAAAGAAATAGATCAAGTTCATGTCTATGAACATATATTCAAAGTAAGTGAAGTGTCTAGGGTTAGGTCAGATGAGTCTTATCCAACTAGTGTCATCAAGTCTTCAATTAATGATAGTAGAACTTAGAGGCATTTAAAGACACTTGCAGACGAAGCCACTTTAGGTCTCAAATTGCTTGTCCAAGCATTTGATGATTATACTATGAATGCAATCAAACCTGCCACATATCTTTCACTCTCCTACCCCTAGCTAATAGACTGAAATTCCAATGCTTCTAGTGAAGTCCCTACATTCCAAAAAGACTCTACTTTTGCCTATTACTTAGACCTTGTCAAACCTATAACGTCTTCAACTAGTGAACAAAGCATCAACATGACTAAAGTTGACATCAAATATCTCAATCATACTATCAAAAAGAAAAGAAATAAAAGGTCCAATGGTGAAAACCACATTATGGCAGTGTCAGAACCTAAAAAAGTAAAAATAATAGATATATCAAAGGGTGAAAACCTTTCTGACGTGACTGTAGATGAGATATTTGATGCACTTCATAGTCATTTTCAGGAAAGATGATTAGTGTATAGAGCCAACATAGTCAATCAACTTGGGAACAAAAGAACATCCTCACATGATACATCTTGCACACTCATTATGTCTAGAAGAAAAAGAGAAATTTAGTACCTTCTTCCAAGAGAAAAAGATAAACTTTGTGTGGACATATTCAAATATGCTAGGATTAGATCCTGATCTCATAATGCATCATTTGTCTATTACACTAGGAGTTAAACTAATCAAACAAAAACTTAGAAAAATGCATCCTCATGTTGCATTGTTTGTCAAAGATGAATTGGAAAAGATTCTAAAGTTGGTTTCATCTAATCTATTAATTAAATTGAATGGATATCAAACATTGTTCCTATCTCCAAGCACAACAAATCTATCAGTCTATAAAAAATTTAGAGATGTAATCTTAGCATGTCCAAAGGATGATTTTCCACTCCCTAAAATTGATATGATAGTGGACATGATGGTAGGATATGGAATGGACTCACTCATGGATGGATTTTTTGGTTATAATTAGATCAAAATTGCACTAGAAGATGAGGAAAAGACTGCTTTTACTTGATCACGGGGAACTTTCTATTGGAACATGATGCCATTTTTCTTGAAAAATGTTGGTGCCACATATCAAAGGGTAGTTACTACAATTTTCCATGACATGATGCATACAAAAATGGAGGACTCTTTTGATGATACCTTGGTTAAGAGCACAAAATACAATACCCACCTTCAAGATCTAGGACCTATCCTAGATCGCATAGAGAAATTTAGTCTAAGACTTAATCCTAAGAAATGTGCATTTGGTGTAACATCTAGGAAACTACTTGGGTACATTGTGTCCACAAAAGGAATTGAGGTCAATCCAAAGAAAGTTAAGGCAATCATGGGCATGCTTCCACCCCATAATATTAGTCAAATGAGAGGTATAAAAGGAAGACTTCAATCTATTCACAAATTCATCTCACAACTGGATTATAGGTCACAACCTTTTACCAAGACTTTTCATAAAGGTGTGAAATATAACTAGAGCCAAGAATGTGATTAGAACTTAACATAGATAAAGAAATATCTTGTTGATCCATTGATGTAGATGCCTTCTATCTATGAGAAGCCTCTCATTTTGTACATCTTAGCAATAGAATCATCTCTTGGTATCTTATTAGCACAAGAAGAAAATGATAACAAGGAAAGAGTTATCTACTACTTGAGTCACACATTGATTTCTTATGAAATGAATTATAGTATAATTGAGAAAGCTTGTTTGGTAATGGTCTTTTCTTCTCAAAAGTTGAGACATTGCATGCTCACTCATACTACATGACTAGTTGCTAAAATTGATCCATTGAAGTGCTTACTTAGCTGATGGGGACACAAC
The DNA here is from genome assembly GCA_028749045.1 of Cupressus sempervirens. Classification (NCBI taxonomy): domain Eukaryota; kingdom Viridiplantae; phylum Streptophyta; class Pinopsida; order Cupressales; family Cupressaceae; genus Cupressus; species Cupressus sempervirens. The sequence goes on from CM053787.1 coordinate 163,300,761, forward strand.
CCAAGAATAGAATGGACACAACAGAAAAGGGAAATTATATAACTGAGAAAATAAGCTAGTACAAATAGTATAGAGAAAATAAACTTCAGAACATGCCCTAAGGGCTTACAATAGCATAAATTTGGAGAATATTTCTCCTTTTAGCACCTCCTCTCAAACTCCACTCCGAGCTGCCTTTTACAATGCCAAAAATCTCCTTAAATAGACCCCGTAGGGTTAAGGACTAGGAGTACATTCTAGAAAGTGCTAGTCGGCATCCACCAACAAAATAGAAGGTTCCAGAAGCTGCGTTAGAAGTCGGTGCAAATCTAGAAGAATCCAGAAACGGTAGCCAAACTTTCGGGAGGCATAAATTTTGAACCGTAGCTCTGATTGACGAACCGTTTACATTTTCAGAAAGCTCTCGAAGCGCTCTATAGCCTTATGAAAAATATTTTCTCATCCCCCATTTTTCAACCCTTTTCAAGGTCATTTAATGCCCCAAACCTGACTTTGAAGCATTCTTAGGAGGTCTCCAAAACTTGAAAAATTGCAATAACTTTCAAACCGTGGGGCCTTTTGACCTTATTCTTTTTCTGGAATGCTCTAAATCACAATTACATTCATCTGGCCAATTCACACCTTCTAGGTCACCAAAATGATGGCCAAATTTCATGCTCCTATTTTTTCGAGATTTTCAAACGCACTGATAGTTGAACTATGAGAGTTGGAACCTTTATTTGAGCCAAATGGGTATCCAAAAATGTAAAGACATGAAACAAAAACTAAGTCTAAGTACATTTTTTTTGGGTGACACAAGATTTCCCTTATACTTCTGGATGCTCCTGCATCAGACACCCAGGGTAGATTGAAATGTGATCCTGTCACTTTATGGATGGTAGAGGAAATCCCAAATGGGAAACCTCAGCTGCTAAAATCCAAGTTGAGTCCTCGATCGGCCGTCCTTTCCATTTGACCAAATACTCTTCATACTGCCTGTTTCTAGTACTCCTACCCACACGATGATCTAGAATGTCTTCTATCTCCTCCTTCTTAGAAGCAGGAATTGGACATGGCTCTAAAACCAGCTCCTCATCTGCACCATCATCATGATACTCTGTTAAATCTGCAATGTTGAAAATGGGAGAAATGTGAATACCATCTGGCAACTCCACCTCATATGCATTTCTTGAGTTATGTTTCTTCAAAACTTTGCAGGGGCCAAATTTCTTCATTTTCAGCTTGTTGTAAGTACCAACTGGAAATCTTTCTTTTTGTAAGTGCACCATGACTAGATCCCCTACTTGGAATTCCTTATGTCTTCTCCTTTGATCAGCCCTAACTTTATACTCTTGATTCATCTTGATAATGTGTGCTTGAACCTCCTCATGTAGATGCTTGATGTTTTCAGCAAATTCCTTAGCTTCAACACTTGTCCTCTCCCCTTGTTCTATCTTCCTCAATTCTGGTGCAGTCCTTGGGCTATTCCCATATACAATTTGAAATGGTGATTTTCTAGTACTCCTATTTACAGAGTTATTATAAGAAAACTCTACTTGTAGTAGAATTAAATCCCATCCCTTGGGCTTATCTCCAACTAAACATCTCAGCAAATTGCCCAGACTTCTATTTACCACTTCTGTTTGGCCATCAGTCTATGGGTGATGTATGGAACTGAATTTCAAGTTTGTTCTCAACTTCTTCCACAATGTCCTCCAGAAATACCCCACAAATTTAATATCTCTGTCAGAAACTATACTCCTTGGAAGACCATGTAGTCTTACCACCTCTTTGAAAAACAAGTCTGCAATATGGACAACATCATGAGTTTTGTGGCATGGAATGAAATGTGCCATTTTGGAGAACCTATCAACCACCACGAATACTGAGTCATTACCCCTTTGTGTCCTTGGCAATCCAAGAACAAAATCCATACTTATGTCCTCCCATGGCCTTGATGCAATAGGCAATGGCTGATATAGGCGAAAACCCCTTGGCAACTTGACAAACCTGGCAACTCTGTACAAACTTCTTCACATCCTGTGTAATTTGAGGCCAAAAATAATGTTCTCTAAGAATGGCAATGGTCTTATCTCAACCAAAATGTCCTGCCATCCCTCCACTGTGTTTCTCCTTAATCAGATTTTCCGTCATGGAACTCCTTGGAATGCACAATTGACTTCCTTTGAACAACATGCCATCCTGAATCAAATAGTCTAACCACTTGGTTCTATCTACAACAACAGGTTCTTTACAAGCTTTCCATGCTTTAGAAAAATCAGGATCCTTGGGGTATAAATTCTTGAGTTCATCAAACCCAACTACTTCAACCTGCATTGTTGTAAGCAACAACTGTCTCCTACTTAGTGCATCTGCAACCCTGTTAGATTTTCCACTACTATGCTTCAACACAAATGTATAACTCTGGAAGAATTCTACCCACTTCATATCCCTTTGATTCAATTTATTTTGGCTATTTAGGTACTGTAGTGCCTGATGATCAGTATACAAAACAAATTCCTTTGGCAATAAATAATGCCTCCATTTCTTTAAGGCCTAAACTATTGCATAGAACTCTTGATCATAAACAGAATACTTCTTCTTTGCATCATTCAATTTTTCACTAAAATATGCAATAGGCTTACCTTCTTGGCTTAATACAGCCCCAATAGTGCTACCACTAGCATCACAATCCACCTGGAATGCTTTTCTAAAATTTGGAAGTGAAAACATAGGCTGTTCAGTCACCTTCTTATTTAGCAATTCCAAACTTCTCATAGCTGCTACAGTCCATTTGAACTCTTTTCTATCCCCTCTTATTGTATCAGTTAGGGGTGCACATATGCCACTGAAATTCTTAATAAACTTCCTGTAAAAACTAACCAGACCATGAAATGATCTTACCTCAGTAGCAGACCTTGGAGTAAGCCATTCCAAGATGGCTTTTACCTTCTCTGGATCCATTTTGAGACCTTCAGGTGATATAACAAATCCCAAATAGACTAACTCCCTTTTTGCAAAGACACACTTCTTTAGATTAATTAATAGTTTCTCTTCCCTTAGCCTTTCAAGGACACTACGAATATGCAGTAAATGTTCTTCCAAAGTCTTGCTGAAAATTAAAATATCATCCAAATAGATAATAACAAATTTTCCCAAGAACTTCTTAAGTACCTCATTCATGAGCCGCATGAAGGTGCTTAGGGCGTTCGTCAATCCAAAGGGCATGACTAACCACTCATAAAGACCCTCCTCAATCTTGAAGGTTGTTTTCCACTCATCTCCTTCTCGAATCCATATCTGATGATAGCCACTCTTCAAATCTATCTTTGTGAAGTATTGAGCTCCACTCAAGCAGTCCATAAGATCATCCATCCTTGGTAAAGGAAACTGATACTTGATGGTTATCCTATTTATAGCTCAAGAATCTATACACATCCTCCACTCTCCATCCTTCTTTGGTGCAAGTACTGCAAGTACTGCACATGGATTCAGGCTCTCTCGAATCAAGCCCTTCCTCAGCAACTCCTGAACCTATCTATTTAGCTCCTCTGTTTCAGTAGGAGTCATCCTGTGAGCATCCTTGTTAGGCAAACTAGCTCCTAGAATCAGATCTATCTGATGACTGATTTGCCTTACTGGTGGCAATCCATCTAGAACATTATCAGAGATAATATCTCCAAATTCCCCTAGTAAATCTGAAACTTCAAATGGTATTTCACTACTACCTTCTTTATCTTTCCTAGGAATCAAAGCATAGCACATATACTGATGTTTCATGCCATCTAAAAACTTCCTTCCATCAACAAGACAAATCCTAGCAATGCTACATACCTTTTCACCTTCCTTTTTCATGGGCTTCAATTTGTGGCAAGCTCCATCCTTTGTCAAAGAGTATGTGTTTGCATGTCCATCATCTATTGCATGTCTATCAAACTACCATGGTCTACCCAAAAATAGATGGCAAACATCCATCGAAATAACATCACAGAAAACTTCATCATGGTAACTCCCAATTTTGAATTTTACTAAACATTGTTCACTTACCAGGACCTTATGATCATCTTTTACCCAAGAAATCCGATAGGGCTAGGGATGTTTTTCCCTCTTGAGCTTCAACTTAGAGACCATCTCTTCTGATACCAAGTTATCAGTGCTACCACCATCAATGATCACATCACAACATTTATCCTCACACTTGCATCTGGTACAGAACAAACTCCTCTGTTGTCCTGGTTCATTCTCACCACTTAGTAGGACTCTTTAATTTACCAAGGTCTCTCCTCTTTTTGCATCCTCTGAATGTGATGATTGTGCATCCTCATTAACATGAGCAACCCTAGTTTGGCCCTCAGCTCTCCTATCTGTCCTTCCTTGTCATTGAGGTCATTCAAAGGCACGATGACCTTCTTCATTGCAATGGAAATAGGTACCACAGAAGCCTCCTCTTACTTGTCCGTATCCTCTACCTCTTCCTCTTTGATTTCCAAAGTCTTGATCATGGGAGCGATTGAAACCCTCATTCCTCTGGTTTCTGCTAGTACCCACATCGTCATTTTTCTTTTGGGTTTCATTGCGGCCTCCAGATGATCTACCACTTCCCCTTCCTCCTTGACCGTGCCCTCTTTGTCTTCCTTCAAACCTTTTACTCAGCTTCTCTTCAACTCATAGGGAAAACTGGTATGCTTCTTCAACACTGGTCATTCTTACCAGACTTAATTCCTCCTGGATGCTAGGTCACAACCCACTGATATAACGAGCAACCTTCTCCTTATTTGCTTCTGCATGCCCCACTCTAATCAAGAGTCGGTAAAACTCCTCTGTATATTCTTGGACTGATCTTCTTGCTTGCTTTAACCCATGCATCTTCTTAAACAGATCAAGCTCATAGTCGATAGGAATGAACTGCTTCTTCAATTTGTCCACCATGCGATCCCATCTTGTGATTTTCTCCTTTCCTCTTCTAAGTCTTTCCAGTTGAACCTCTTGCCACCAGATTTTGGAATGGCCTTTCAGTTTGGCCTTTGCAAATTTAACCTTATCTGGGTCCCTTATATCCTCATACTCAAAGTATTCTTCCAGTTCATTGATCCAATCGATCAACTCATCTGGTTTCAGATTTTCTGAAAATATACCCACTTCAATTGTAGGTCTTTTCCCAAACTTAGTAATGGACCTAAAAAGCCTTTCCTCTACAGGATTCAGAACTTCCCTGTCAACTTCTTCTTCTGGTCCCATTACTTCCTCTTCATTGTCATCCTCACTATTGTCACCTGCAGCAACATTTGCTCCTCTACGAAGCTCCTCTTGCAATGCTTGTACCTACCTCTGGAGGGCTCTAACCTCCTCAGGATCAATAGCTTTGGCCCTTCTGCCACACTCTCTTCATGGAGGCATCTTCTAAATTGAACCTACAACCACACAGTCCTAGTGCAAACTGCCTCACAGTCAGCACTCTGCCTACACACTAAGGAAAACCCGCTCTGATACCACTTGATGAGGACACAACCCAAGAACAGAATGGACACAATAGAAAATGGAAATTATATTAACTGATAAAATAAGCTAGTACAAATATTATAGAGAAAATAAACTTCAGAACATGCCCTAAGGGCTTACAATAGCATAAATCTGGAGAATATTTCTCCTTTTAGCACCTCCTCTCAAACTCCACTCCGAACTGCCTTTTACAATGCTAAAAATATCCTTAAATAGACCCCAGAGGGTTAAGGACTAGGAGTACATTCTAGAAAGTGCTAGTAGGCATCCACCGACAAAATAGAAGGTTCCAAAAGCTGTGTTAGAAGTCGGTGCAAATCTAGAAGAATCCAGAAATGGTAGCCGAACTTTCGGGAGGCATAACTTTTGAACCGTAGCTCCAATTGACGAACCGTTTACATTTTCAGAAAGCTCTCAAAGTGCTCTATAGCCCTATGGAACAACTTCACTCTTCCCCCATTTTTCAACCCTTTTTGAGGTCATTTAATGCCCCAAACTTGACTTTGAAGCATTCTTAGGAGGTCTCCAAAACCTGAAAAACTGCAATAACTTTCAAACCGTGGGGCCTTTTGACCTGATTCTTTTTCTGGAATGCTCTAAATCACAATTACATTCATCTAGCCAATTCACACCTTCTAGGTCACCAAAATGATGGCCAAATTGCATGCTCCTATTTTTTCAGGATTTTCAAACGCACTGATAGTTGAACTATGAGAGTTGGAACCTTTTTATTTGAGCCAAATGGGTATCCAAAAATGTAAAGACATGAAACAGAAACTAAGTCTACGTACTTTTTTTTTTGGGTGACACAGGATTGCCCTTATACCTTTGGATGCTCCTGCATCATTAGCAAGGCAGCTCTAACAAGAAGGTTTGCTAAGTGGGTCATGATACTAAGTGAGTTTAACATTCAGTATGTTGAATAAAAGGGTATCAAAGGACATTTGATTGTTGATCAATTAGTAGAAGCACCGATGCAAATTCTTATTCCACTAAACATTGATTTCCCCAATGAATCAATTCTAACAATTACACACCAAACTTGGGTGATGTTCTTTGATGGTTCCTTCGCACAACAAGGATCCAATGCTAGACTCTTATTCATAAAACCTCAGAGGTATTCACTATCTATGGCATACAAGATTTTATTTCCTTATACAAACAATATCACAGAGTATGAAGCTCTCATCAATGGCATGAATATTGTAGTTTAACGGAGAGTAGATGAGTTAAATATCTTTGGTGATTCCCAACTCATCATCAACTAGGTCAATGATGTATATCAGAAAAAGAATGAAAAATTGATCCCTTATAAATGCATGGTGGATGACCTAAAGAAATAATTTGCTCATATCACTTTCCAACAAGTTCCTTAGGTGGACAATAAAGTGGCTAATGCCATGGATACTCTTGCTTCCTTATTGAAGATGCCAGAAAATGATCTTCAACATGAGTTTTTAGTGGAAACATTACTCTACCCTACCTATGACTCCCCCAAATCTTGGATGATCTATTCTATTATAAGACATGACTCATCTCACTACCACCACATATAATCCTACTTGCATGACCAAACCATCTTGGAAAATCTAACCTAGAATGAAAAAATGTCACCTTATCCATAATGATTCATGGTATGTCATTATTGCTGATGACTTGTTTAAGATAGGTCTCAATAGAACACTCCTTACGTGTCAAGAACCTAATGAGTCCAAATCTACAGTAATAGATGTACACAAGGGTATTTGTGGATCTCACTCTAATGGCCTAACACTAGCCTTGTAAGCTCATTAGAGTTGGTTGCTATTGGCCAAATATGGAGCAAGAGGCAATCAAATATTCCAAGTCCTACAAACAATGCTAGCTCCCTGGGAATTTGATTCATACTCTAGCTAGGGAGTTGATTCCATCTATCATGTTGTGGCCATTCCAACAATGGGCCTTGATCTTGTGGGTTGAATTCACCCATCCTCTTCAAATGGACATAATTTCATCATTATAGCTACAAATTTTTTCACTAATTGAGTAGAGGCAGTCCCTCTCTCTATAGAAAATGGAAAAATTGCAACTTTGTTCATTATGAATCACATCATTTGTAGGTATGGTGTACCCTCCTCCATTATTACTGACAATGGAGGATAGTTTTAAAATAAGGATCTTAAGGAGTTGTGCAAAAAGTTCATAATCATGCAACACTAGTCTTCTATTTATTACCCTTGAGGAAGCTAATTATTGCCTCTATTTTATGATAGTTTTAAACACTTTGTTGAACACTGTATTTTATTTTCATCAAGACATTTGTGAACTTATGTTTACCTAAACCAATGATTAACCTATGGGTAGATAGTATGTCATCTTTTGCCAATATCATATATATATATGATGTAGTGTTTCATATAATCATCAGATTGTGTGTTCTTATATTTGAATTTAATCTGATAATGCTGATTTGCAAATATCTTTGCATATAACTAACTTGTTAGCAATAAAGCTGAAGATGATTGGAAGAATTCAAAGATGAACATTGAAGATAGCCAATAAAATTCAAGGAGAAAAGGACAACATTGAGGTTTAGCCATAGTGGAGAAAAATAATAACAGTACCAAAGGACATGGTTGCAAGTATGGAGGAGCTATGAAGACTTACTACATTCTCTACATTTATTATTATGTCAAGTGGTTTTTTAGACTTTATTATTCCTTCCTTGAGCCGTTATATTTTCTTTCTGCCTTGAGCTATTATCTTTCTTTCTTTTTTGCTTGTGGATTTATAGCTAGTTTATTTGCTCTTCTATTTCCAAATAAGTGTTGATCTTCTATATATAGGGATCAGAACAATTGTGTCAGAGGTTAGAAGAAGAAAGTTTATGAAAACAAATTGTTAACTTTTGCGGGGAGTTGTTTTTACAGTTATATGTATTGTTATCATGTAATGAATTTTTGAAATGTAATGAAATGGTTTTTGGGTTCTATCCAGTGTTAGTAGATTAGTTGAAGCCAACCAAGTGGGCCCACTTGGGAGGTGGATTATATTAGAGTAGTATAGATTTATTTTCAAGCATTTCTAGTATTGCATGTAGAAGTTGTAAGATCCTTCTTGTAGCATCATACTTTGTGAATGTTCCTACAACATCTGTGAGAATAATTATAGTAGATGAATTGAGTTGGAATATATGTTAGCATTTCATTGCATTTCTAGTATTTGTTTCAATAAAGAGTTAAGCATGTTAGTTTCCTACAACAATAGTGTAGGTTCTTTTCTTTGCATTTTACTTTCCTGCAGCATAAGCATAATGACTCATTAAGAGATCTAGTGCACATATTGTGCCGACCATTTCAAGTATATGTCCCTAGGTTGAAAAGATTAAATGCACCTCATAGTGGGAAAAAATAATCCTTAGATTGAATACACTATTCCTAAGCATCGCCTTGAGCATGATTATTATACACCTATTGTGAGGTGAACCATTTTTGGCAACGCTATCAAGGATGGTGTCAAGCTAGGAGCATTCTTGAGTCATAGTTCCTACATAAAGTTTTTAGAGATTTCTATTTTTAAAGCTTTCTTCACTAGTGTGAAGAATTCAATTACATGCATCAAAGAGGAAGACGATGAGATGAATAGGGTAGATTTCTTCCATAGGAGTCTATTAATTTGAACAAAGAAATTGAAGAAGAAGAAGTTGAGTTTTCTTTTGAAGATGCAAGCCCTATTTTTCCTATAGAATCATCCTCAAGAGAAGAACCTATAGATACAAGTGGTCTTCAACCTTTTGCTGAAATTTTGGCCAATTTCCTTGATAATATTGCTTTAAATCCACTGATAGGTTGTGCCATTACTAGAGGTATTAGATTATGAGGTGGATTAAATGCAGGTGGTGGCATTAGATTTATCAAAACTATTAAAGGTCAACTATGAAGAAAGGCTGAGGACCTTGTTCCACAGTCACTAAAAGACTTAGCCAAGGTATTTCAAAGCTTGAGATATCTAACCTATTGTTAGATTTCAAGAAGGACATCATAAATGATGCTAGTACACATCTCAACACAATGACTACAAAGAAGAAGTATGCAGAAGCTGAGTTACAACTAGCTAAATATTGCCCTCATTATAAAAAGCAAAAGAAAGATTGCCAATGAAAACTAGTTGCAAGCATGGAGAACCAGCATCTTCCAACTAAGTACCTCAAGATAGATGAAGATGATGAGCAAGTATTTTTTTCTTGCTCAATGCCAGCCATGGGCCCAATGTCAAGGTATGCCTTAGGACCCTTTGCAAAATTCAAATTCATATGGTAATCAATAGAAAAATTGTAATCCCCAAGGTCCTCCACAATATCAACCTAATTGGAATAATGCTAGGCAAAACAATCTGCAACAACCCCAATGGCCTCAGAATTCCCAACCATCTTGGCCCAACCAAAAAAATAACCAATGGCAGAACAAGTAGAACCAATGGCAACCACCCCAAGGGAATTGGAAATCTACAAACCAATGGAGGGGATCTCAATAGGGGCCTAACCAAAATACCAGTACTCCACTATTACCATCTCTAGTTCAACAACCTTCTCTAATGCCACCACCTACAAATCCTAGACCTCAAAAGTAAACACAATTACATGTACAATCTCAACCAAATCCAACTAGCTAATAACCACAGCAACACATGTATAGTGTTGATGCTCAGCAATATCCAGCTTACGCTCTGAGTATTCTAGATATACATCTAAGATCTAGTACAACTTTACTAGTGCCTAAACCACCTCTTATAACTGAAATACCAAATACTCCTGCAGCATCAAAACCCTCAGTCACTAAAGAGGTTGACCCAACCAATGTCACTATTTCAACTCAAGCTCAACCAATGGTGGAACCTTCTTTTCCAAAAAAGCTTATATGAAATAGACCTATACAAACATAGGAATAATCTTTTGATATTATTGATCAGTTGAAGAACATGCATGTCCAAATACCCCTATTCTAAGCCATTAAAAATGTTCCAATCTATGGAAAAACCATTAGAGATACCTGCCTAAAGAAGCCTAGAAGGAAGAAAAGGGACCCCACCACAATCCATGTTGTGGGACAATTGGCTAACATTATGTTAGGAAAATTGATCACACGAAAATATTCTGATCTAGATAATGCAATTGTGGATGTGAGTATAAATGGGTGGTCTGTTAAAAATGCTTTAATAGATCTTGGTGCTGCTATAAATGTCATGACCGAGGACACTATGAAGAAGTTGAAAATAGAAGTATTAAGGGCTACTCCAACAATTCTACAACTTGCAGATAGTTCTACTGTCAACCCTTATGGGATGATAGAAAACATAGTTGTAACCTTAGACTCTCTAGAGTATCCTATATACTTCATGATTTTGTCCCCCAAAGTTAATCTTTCTAGTTACCCTGTCATCCTAGGTTGACCATTGGTTAGCTACCATTGATGCAAATTTAAGTTGTAGATCAGGGAATATGACCATATCCAATGGCCAAGCAACAAAGAAATATGACCATATCTAGCACAACCATTACCAGATTTGAGCACATCTATTTGTCTAGATTTAGGGGATATAGAAGAAGAGTTAAATTCTATAGTACATCTCATGATGTTACATTGAAAATTCTTTCTAAAGTTGTAGGAGGAAGATTTAGTACTTCAAAGTATTCTTAATAACAGTTGTGTGGTAGAAAAGATGTATATGAAAGTTCTATTTTGCAATTAATCACATATGAGGAATATGGTGAGAATTGTACTCTACTCAAAGAACCTAAATTAGAAGCAAGTCCAATCTATGAAGCTACTATGATAGAGTCTACCGCTACTATTGAACTATCCAGAGTTCATAATCTCCACGTTAACCCCAAATTAACATCCACACAAATGGAATAGTTGACAAAGTTTCTTCAAAAGCAAGAAAGAGCTTTTGCATGGGACTATGGTGATATGAAAGGGTTGAGTCCTACATTGTGCACCCATAATATATATGTCAATGAAGGATGTCTACCACTCTGTCAACCCTAGCAAAGGATAAATCCAAGCCTTTGAGAAATAGTTAAAACTAAATTGCAAAAATTGCTTGATGTTGGTTTTATTTATCCTATATTTGATAGTAGATGAGTGTCACCTCTAGTCATAGTGCCCAAAAAGGGAGAAAAATGGAGAATTTGTGTAGATTACAGAGAATTGAACAAGGTCACCAAAAAGGATCACTTTCCTTTACCATTTATAGACCAAGTTCTAAACACTCTATCTAGAAAGAAGTATTTCTCTTTTCTAGATGGATATAGTGGTTATAATCAAATTAGTATTGCTCCTGAAGATAGGGACAAAACCACATTCACATGCCCATGGGGTACCTTTTTCATATTTTGTTTCGCCATTTGGTCTATGTAATGCTCCTACAACATTCCAACAAGCTATTATTAGCATATTTTCTGATATATCACATGATTATATGGAAATATATATGGATGATTTCACAACATTTGGAGTCACCTTTGAGGAAGCAATGATGAATCTTGAAAATTTTTTGGTAAGGTGTCAAGAACATAATTTGGCACTTAATAGTGAAAAATGTTTCATGCTCATGCAGGAAGGTGTGGTACTTGGTCATTTCATATCAGCTATAGGAATACAAGTGGATCCAACTAAGATAGAGGTAATTCAAACATTACCCATACCTACAAAATAGAAAGATGTAAGATCTTTTATAGGTCATGTTGGATATTATAGATGTTTCATAAGAGATTTCAGCAAAATAGCTAGTATCATGTATAAATTACTCACAAAGGAAGTTGAATTTAGTTGGACATCCCAATGTAATGAAGCCTTCTTGCAGCTTAAGAAACTTCTCACTACAACCCTAGTTTTACAAAGCCCTAATTGGAATTTTCCTTTTCATATATATACAGATGCTTTTGACTATGTCATAGGTGTAGTTCTAGGACAACAATCTCAAAATCTTGAAAATGCAATATATTATATTAGCAAGAGCCTTCATGAACTAGAATTAAACTACACAGTGACAAAAAAAAGAATTGTTACTAGTAGTTTATGCCTTGAACAAATCGTGGCATTACATAACTGGCTATCCCATATTTGTTCATACTAATCATGCAACAATTAAATATCTCATGAACAAACCTACTATAACAGGCAGGTTAGCAAGATGGTTACTGTTATTGCAAGAATTTGATATAACTATCATTGATAAGCCTAGAAGAGCCAATGTTGTAGTTGATTATTTATCAAGAATCCATCATGATGATAATGACACTACTCTGGTAGATGATGCATTTCCAGATGAGCATTTATTTCATATTGTTGTTCAAACTCTATGGTATGTAGACATTGCTAACTACATTGTAGCTAATAAAATACCAAAACATTTTTCTTACAAGGAAAAGAGGCTACTTGTAGAGAAAAGTTTACATTTCTCTTGGATAGATAATCTCTTGTTTTACATTGGACCTGATCAAGTTATGAGAAGATGTGTGAGAGAGGATGAGACATATGACATTCTACATGCATGTCATAATGAACCATGTGGAGGGCACTTCGTAGCTAAAAGAACAGCTTTGAAAATCTTGACAACTAGTTACTATTGGCCTACACTTCACAAGGATGTAGCCAACTATACACGAAAGTGTGATAAGTGTCAAAGAATGGGTTGACCAACAAGAATAGATGAAATGCATCTTAACCCACAGATGGCATTAACACCATTTAACAAATGGGGCATGGACTTCATTGGTCCAATTGATCCTCCATCCAATGGGTAATCATATATCCTTGTGTGCATTGATTACCTAACAAATTGGGTTGAATTCAAAACCATGAAGCATGCTCATGATGAAAAAGTTGCAAAATTTCTATGTGAAGAAATTTTTACTCGCTATGGTGTACCCAAAGAACTAGTCACTAACCAAGGTGAACAATTTGCCTCTAATTTGATCTCAAAATTGATGAAACAATATAACATTAGGCACTGGAAATCAAGCTCTTATTACCCTCAAGCTAATGGGCAAGCAGAAGTCACAAATCATGAGCTAGAGAACATCCTAACAAAAACAATTCATTTCCACCATAGGGATTGGACTAGCAAATTACAAGAATCTATTTGGGCCTATAGAACAACATGGAAGACTACTACAAGATTCACACCATTTGAGCTCCTATATGGGAGAGTATCAATGCTCCCCATTGAATTTGAACATAAAAATTTTAGAACTACACTATAGTTGGACATTGAACTTCCTATAGCACAGAGAGAACATCTTCTACATCTTAACTCTTTGGATGAAATGTGCAAAGCTTCTTTGGAATGTACTAAAATTATACAAAAACAAAGAAAAAAATGGCATGACTCTCACATTATCAATAAAAAAATTCAAGTTGGTGACTAGGCACTACTATATGATTCCAGATTTAAAGATATGTGAAGCAAGTTGTAGACAAGATGGTTGGGTCCATATAAAATTAATCATGTCTTTGACAATGGAGCTGTCCAATTAACTACCATTGATCCAATGCCTTTTAAATTATTTGTCAATAGCATAGACTCAAGTTATATAAATGGCCACAAACAAAAGAGGACTTCCTACAGCAGTTTCAGCGGCCAAATTCAAATACAAACTAGGTAACTCTTCCTACAGCCGAAGGTGTTACCCTTCTATCTGCCACTCTTGAACACTAATTTCTTTGTGGATGCTCATAATAAAAACTTTATGCCCATATAAAGTTCTAAAATTCTCTATTCACTTTATTATTTATTCTTTATCCACCTCATGTCATTTCTTTACCTTCCACCCACCCACCTTCCAAGTTATAATTTTCTAATGCTTTCAATAAACACCACAAGATTGCTAATGGATGTTGTCACTACTGATGTAACTTCTTCCACCTTTTGGTATGTGCAACGATTAATTCAAAAGTATAAGATTTTCAAATTATTTTTCATTTATATTATGCAGATTTTTTTGCTTATATCTAATCTTGTATTCTTTATATTATGGCAACGTTATGCTAGTTTCATACCCCGTACTAAGTCTGATAAGTGTGGACACTTGTACATATTTCATAGGGGGTAGGGAAGGTTACTAAAACCCAATGACATTCTTATTTATTTGTAAAGATTTTTCCAAATCTTCATATTTCTTTTATTGATGGAATTCAATTGTCGTAAGTACACAAGTGTCTAGGTGTCGTACCACTTATTCTTGAGTGATTTCTTATTGTCAAGCTATGATGTGACCTGTATTTAAATTTCAAGTGATCTGAATCTCATTTTTGGATGATTTTCACACACATCCGTGATTTACTCTCATTAAAGCCATATTATTGTTCATAATGAATCATTATGACATTAATTACCTATTAAATGAAATGTGAAAATGGGTCTGTCAAACAACAAAAGAAGCCAAAATTCATAAGGTGGAAATAGTGCAAGTAGTGCAGATAGTGAAAGTGTTAAGAAGAAATGGGTGAACAATTGCAGTGATAAGAACTAGTGGAGCATACCATTTTGCTCTTAGATGTAGAGACAGTGAGGAGATTTAATGTGTGTGGCTAGTTAGGGTATTTCTTAAGTTTAACTATATTTGATGAAGAAGCAACCACATAATTCACAAGGACATTTAATGAAGGAGAAGCTTCTATATGGAGTTTAACAGTGGCTATTACAAAAGAGTGAATAGTAGAAGTAACTAGGTTATCAAAAATAGGAGAACATTATCCTAATATGCATTATGGAAGAGTAGCGAGAGCTTAGTTTGTCATACCAATTGATCCTCAGTTGGATATTACCAAGCAAGGTTAAAAAGAACATCTCTTCTACCACCATACAACAAACTGGTCATGCACATTATCAGGTACCTCACATGTGAAGAAAGATTTTCATATTTACATGCACATCATTTTAAATTTCTTAGTTGTATAAGACATAATCATCTAGTAAATGTTCCCAATTTTTTGTACAAAATTCTATGTGTTAGTGCTAAAGAAACCCAAAAAGGAAAAGACAATTACATCACCATCATGGCCTAATTAAATTACTCATAGAAAGATCACTTAGGGATGTTTTTCCCATGTCATGGGTAGAATTTTTCCAAGCTAAAACCCTACAACCCCAGGCTACCCTTAATGAATAGCCCAGTGAGGAGAATGTAGTTTCCACTGATGAACCTACTAAGAAAAGAACTCAAGATGTTGAAATTGAAAATGTGCAAGGCAATGTCCAAGAAAATGTCTAAGAGAATGTGTAAGAAATGGTGCCTTTACCTATTCAAGGAACCCAAAAACCTACCTCTAGCTGAGCAAAAAAAAAATGGAAATTGCAAGAAGAGATCTCTACTCCAGTAAAAGAAAAGCCAAACCCTATAGTCATGAGGAAAAAGAGAACTAAGATGGGTTGTACAGCAGTTACTCCTACAAAAAATAAATCAAAAGGAAGAGGTAGGTAGAAGGTTGTGATACTAGAAGAAACCCCTATAAGAAGAAGTCCTAAAATGAGAGGATAAATTTTTAAAGAATCCACTTCATCCAAGCTATCTACTAAAGAATCCCTAGTACAAATTGTTCCTGATAACTCTCCTTCTCATCCTGAAAGTAAAAACATTCCTTAAAACCCTAATGAGGAATGTAGGGTTAAAGCCAATGAAAATCAAAATGATACCTCAATAGGCCAACCAGGTACTTCAAGTTATAGAGATGAGATAGTTCTTGAGAAATTTTATCCAAACAATGCCCTCATTCCTTGTAAATCAAAATGGCTTATTTCTTGTGTAGAACATTTATGGAGGGAACAAAGAAAGAGGAAAAGAAACCATGAAGAGGACAATGGTTCCATTACTCTACAAAAACTCCTCTTCTAGTTTTTTGGACAACATATGTTTGTTGTAGCCCTATGGAAAGAAGAGAGGAAAAGAATGAAGAGAGATATAGCATCTCATAGTACAAAAATTATAGATTTGAAAGAGCAATTAGAAAATAAAAAACAAAGGATGGATCATGCCCTCAAATTGGATGATTAAACACTTGCCTATAGACCACCATCGCAGATTTATGCTCTTTATTTAAAGGAACAATTTCTTTTATTCCAACTTATGATAACCCTTAAGAATATAAATGCAAAATTCAAATCAGCCCAAGAATTCTATGGTTTATAATTAACTCTACCATCCTAGCAGTAGAATTTTCTATGTGAATTATATCTGCACAATTTTATTATCCCATCAAAGGCCCAATGGAATCCTTTACTCTATATAGGGGATATACATCTGAGGGCTTTGATGTCTTGGATGTATAATGAAGCAAACTATGATAGGAAATTGAATAACTATAGAGATGAGGAAAGAATAGAGCCCCTGGCATTAAGAGTTGAGAGCAATAAATGAGAAGAAGTTCCTAGGGACTGGTTTAGATTAACTTATGGGGATAAGAACAAGGGAGTAAGGGATAGAGTCTTCACTACTAGAACCAAGGCCTATGCAGATTATGAGAACTTACCCTACTTTGCCCTCCAAAGAGCCATGGCTAGTGTTAGAAGTAGATGGGCTAGATTACTTGAGACACTTAAAAGGTTAGAGCCACATAGTCCCATCAATTTGGAGGCTACCCTTCACTAAGCTCTAAAGTATCTAGGGTTAGGTAAATAGGCTAGACCAGAACTATGGTGCCCACTCACTATGCAACTTCTAATGCTCATGTGGCACCTATATGATATTAATGCTGATGGACTTGACAAGTTTCATGAGGACAACATAAGGGAGGTTTGGGAAAGAACACGAGGATTCTATTATACCATCAAGAGCAGTAGGAAAGGAAGGACTAAAGTTGGGGAATTTAGGTCACTGACTAGGAAATGTTATGCTTAAGGACAAGAATTATTTTACTAGGGGGCAGATGATGAGGCTAATTATTGCCTCTATTTTATGATTGTTTTAAACACTTTTCTGAACACTTTGCTTTATTTTTATCAGGACATTTGTGTACTTATGTTTACCTAAACCAATGATTAACCTATGGGTAGATAGTATGTGATCTTTTTCCAATATTATATATATGATGCAGTATTTCATATAATCATTAGAATGTGTGTTCTTATATTTTAATTTAATTTGATAATGCTTATTTGCAAATATCTTTGCATTATAACTAACCGATTAGCAATGAAGCTAAAGATGATTGGAAGAATTCAAAGATAAAT
This sequence comes from Cupressus sempervirens, assembly GCA_028749045.1. Lineage (NCBI taxonomy): Eukaryota > Viridiplantae > Streptophyta > Pinopsida > Cupressales > Cupressaceae > Cupressus > Cupressus sempervirens. The sequence continues at coordinate 163,318,449 of CM053787.1, forward strand.
GTTGAAGACAGCCAATAGCATTCAAGGAGAAAAGGACATTGAGGTTTACCCATGGTGGAGAAAAATCATAAGGGTACCAAAGGACATGGATGTAAGTATGGAGGAGCTATGAAGACTTACTATATTCTCTATGTTTGCTATTATATCAAGCAATTTTTTAGACTTTATTATTCCCACCTTGAGCCATTATCTTTTCTTCCCACCTTGAGTTGTTATCTTTTTTTCTTTTTCACCTACAAATTTATAGCTAGTTTGTTTGCTCTTCTGTTTTAGAATAAGTGTTGATATTCTATATATAGGGATCAGACCAATTGTGTTAGAGGTTAGAAGAAGAAATTTTATGAAAATAAATTTTTAACTTTTGCATTGACTTTTTTTATAGTTCTATGTATTGTTCCCATGTAATGAATTTCTAAAACATAATGAAATAGTTTTTGGCTTCTATCTTGTGTTAGTAGATTAGAAAAAGCCAACAAAGGAGGCCCACTTAGGAGGTGGATTAGATTAGAGTAGTATAGATTTATTTTCAAGCATTTCTAGTATTGCAAGTAGAAGTTGTAAGTTCCTTCCTATAGCATCAAACTTTGTCAATGTTCTTATAATATCTGTCAGAACAATTATAGTAGATGAATTGAGTTGGAATATATGTTAGCATTTCATTGCATTTCTAGTGTTCATTTTAGTAAAGAGTTAAGCATGTTAGTTTCCTATAGCAGTAGTGAAGGTTCTTTTCCTTGCATTTTACTTTCCTGCAGCATAAGCTTAATGACTCATTAAGAGACCTAATGCACATACTGTGCCAACCATTTCAAGCATACGTCCCTAGGTTGACAAGATTAAATGCACCTCATAGTGGAAAAAAATAATCCTTAGATTGAATACACTATTCCTAAGCATGGAGTTGAGCATGATTATTATACACCTATTGTGAGGTGGACCAAACCCTAGGGCAATAGTCAAGTGGAAGCATCCAACAAGGTGATCCTTAAGATCTTGCATCACACAGTTAGCAAATCTAGAAGAGACTAGAACCTTCAAATTAATCTAGCTTTATGGGCTTACAGAACAAGTATCAGAACTCTAACAATTACAACACCCTTTTCTTAAGTATATGGAGTGGATGATGTGCTTCCAATTGAGGTTGAGATTCCTACTTTAAGAATCTCCATGAAGGGCCTCATTATTGATGATGACTATAGAATATCTTGGCTTCAAGAGCTAAAATTGTTAGATGAATTTCATTAAGTGGTATGTGATCATCTTTGAGCTTATTAGTAGTGTATTTCTAGAAGCTACAATAAGAAAGTTAAGCCATGTGACTTCCAATTGGGTGATCTCATTCTGAGACAAAACCCTAAGAATCAACAACAATAGGTACAAAAAGGGAATTTCAAACCCAACTAGCTTGGTCCATAAATAATTACTGAAGTGTTTGGATTTGGTGCTTGCCAACTTTCTACAACTGAGGGAGAGGTGCTCAAGGAGCCCATCAACACTCTACACCTAAAGTTGTTCTACAGTTGATCTAGTTTCGGAAGCTCTCTATATATACTTAAATGTCCTAGAAAAAAAGCCTAAAAATTGCAAAAAGTCCTTAAAAAATCATTTCCTTGGTGAAAACCTAGCAATGCGCACCTTGGTAATACCAAAAAAATTGGAAAATTCAAAAAATACAAAAAACACAAAAAAAAAATTGAAAAACAAAAAAAAAATTCCTTGATGAAAACCTAAAAAATAGGCATCATGGTAGCAAAAAAAAAGAATTTATGCTAACAAAGGTGAAAACCTGGTAAATAGGTGCCTCTTGTTCCAAATGCTATATCTTGTAGTGCATCTTCCAGCTCCTATATAGTTGCTTTCCTACTTTAGTTTGTTGCTTTTTCTAATGTATATATGGATTGAATCTTTTCATAACTCATGGGAAACACCCTATAGTGTAATAGGAATCTCTTTTATGACAATCATTAGTTGTTCTATCTATGTCTGCCTACTTTCACTTACTTTACTATTGAGATTCCTCTCCAGAAGATCTCATTTGTGTCAATCACTAGTTGTTCTAACCACATCTGTCTATTATTTCTCTATTTCCTACTAAAGATCCTCTTACTAAATATTCTTCTTTGAGTTTAGCCACCAATTTTTCTAATTACATCTTTCTATTGTTGCTCAATTTCCTACTAAGGTTCTTTATACTAAAGATTCCTCTTTGACTTCAGTCATTAGTTGTTCTAACTATGTTTTTCTACTATTGTCACCCTACTAAAGAGATTTCTTTCCTACATGTTCTAAACATTAACACTTGACATCATTCCTATAACATAGAAACTAAATTGAAAACATTGAACTTTTTTGGGATATGTTGAGTTTTTCTTTGCTTGTTTGGTTTTTCTCTTTATCATGTCTCTTTGAGAAAATTGATGATGTCTCTTTTGACTAGAGAAGCAATGATTGGGGGCATGATCATTTATTTTCTTTCTACTTGATGGTCTAGTTCCAATGATTTGAAGCATCTATATAAAAGCGGTCTCCACTATAAGAGCCTCCATCTCATATTGGATGGTTGTGTGTACCTCAACTCCTTTTATGTGGACTCTTTATTGAGGTTGGTTCTTTTTCTTTCTTGTTCGAGTGAATTCTCTATGCTACAGTAAATATTGATACTCATCCTACTAAGTGAATGTATGGGTCACTGCAAGTATACATAGCACATTTATGTCTTAGGTTTCAAACACAAGGGTCATTGTGAACACAATACTTACTAATTACTTAGCATAAGAAGGATCTCTTGTGGGTCTAGTGTGTCTACATGCAAGAAACATTTTGGTAATCCTAGCTTTTATGCTCTGATGTTTATGTTAGCTTGCTACATTAAAAGGGACAAATGTTCTGGTCATTTTGGCTTCTTGTGCCTTGAATGCTTACATTTAATCTTGACAAAACTAGAATACATTTCCTATTCATATTTCCATGATTTCAATGTCAGTGGGAATTATACAACATCTAGGGTTTCTCTATACACTAGTAATGATAATTTTTGAAGCTTGGTAACTAGACCTAGGGTTGCATCTAATATAGGGTTGCATTGCATAAGTATATGGTTTGATCATTGATTTACTTGCATCCTTTATGATAAGGAATTGTCAGCTTCTTCAAAGTATCATGTTTCTTCATGACCGCACAAATGATTTGAAAATGACCCTTTAGGCCCTTATATAGGTTTTAACCTAATTTTCAAAGTGCTTCAATTTGCATGAAAATCACCCCTAGCTAATTTGGCTAATTTGAACTCATTTTTGGGATCAAATTTGAAATTTGACACACTTAAATAGCCCAAAATTGTATTTTAAAATTTTGGGACTGATGCGATTGAACACTTGTGCTATCTATTTTTCTGATACTTTATGAATCTTAGAATCTTTTCAAATCACACTTTCTTCATATTTTTCAAAAAAAAGGGAAAAATTCAAATCAAGTCAACTTTGGTCAAACTTTGTTTTTGGACCTCAACATCACTCTAAATTGAGCCCAAATTTTCTTCAAATTCTTTTAATCTATTCTACATTCGTCTGAATCTAATCTTTCTTTTGTACCCCTCAACATACTGCTTTGAATCACATCTCTGGTGTGTCATTTTTCCATTTCGCTCTCAAGGGGGTAGGATGATTGCATCATTAAATCTTTCAAAACTCGCTTCAACTCAATCTAAATCTTATGTCCTCATTATTTAGGGCATCTCATTGCTCGAGGCATCTCATCACTCAGGGCACCTTGTTCCCCTCTATCTGGCATCATTTGTCATCTATCTTATCTTTTGATTAGTTGATCACATCTTATAATAGTCCTTATCAGAGTTTGATGGACAAGCATCGAGACAGTCTAAACCCTCACTCCTGAGGATCAAGCCTTATTCTAGGGATGATTCTACGACTCATGATAGGTCTTTTTATCTCCTTCATAGACCAGCATTCAAGTGTTCTATCTAGACTCTAGGGTATTAAGCTTCTTTTTGGAGATAATTCCAAATTATTGTCGAGGGTTAATCTTCACTCTGGAGATAATCCCAAGTCTTGGTACAAATTAAGCCTTATTCTATGGATAATTCTAAGCTCTTTCTTTCAATCACTATTCGATGGAAAGGTATCGGGAAAATCTAAACCCCAAATCTTGAGAGTTGAGTCTCATTATGGGAACAATTCTGTGACGTTTGACAATCTTTATCTTACCAATTTCGGTATCTAGGTGTTCTATCTAGATCCCTTAAGTTTAAGCTTTGTTCTAGAGATAACCTTTAAAAGCTTATCAATCTTAGTATCTATGTGTTCCATCTAGATCCCTTAAGGTTAAGATTCATTCTAGAGATAACCTTTAAAAGCTTATTAATCTTGGTATCTAAGTGTTCTTCTAGATCCTCTAAGGCTAAGCTTCATTCTAGAGATATCCTTTAAAAGCTTATCAATCTCGGTATCTAGGTGTTCTATTTGGATCCCTTAAGGTTAAGCTTTTTTCTAGAAATAAACTTAAAAAGCTCATCAATTGATCTTTGTATCATCAATTTTAGAGCCAATCTCATTTCTTGATCTATGCTTCATACTTCTAATTTTGTTGAATTGAACATGTTACTCACACATTCATTCAAAGAGGGGCAAATGTAATACCCCAAAATTGGCACATTGACATATTAACCAATTCTTGTCTATTTTATCATTCCTAATTCCTATTTTACTAGTAAATATTAAATTCTAATTCTAATACTTGCTACTTGACCTAAGTGTTAGATGTAGAAAACCCTAATCTGCATTAATCACACTTTTTCTTTAATTCTTAACTAGTGACTCAAATTAGCTACATTAAACCTATTGATTAGATTTAGTTTATTTATAAGTGTGCATACTTTATTAAATTAAATTACTTATTTAGCTAATAATACAAAGTAATTAAATGTATTTGTAAGAATTTGGTATAGCTCTAATACCATGTAAGAATTTGGTATAGCTCTGACACCATGTAAGAATTTTCCTTAGGGCAAGATTCACCCAAGATTGTAGAACTTGAACACAAGCAAAACTGTAGACCAAAAAAATTATGATCAATACATCAGAGTATGTCATCATACATTTCTCTATATTATATGTGATGATTGTACACACTAGGAGTGCTTGTATATAAAGGCCTCTCAGGAAGCACCTAGAATGTCTCTAGAAAGAACCAAGAGATAAGCACGACAACTAAGCACACGTCTTATCCATCATTCTAGATGATAGGATAAGAATGAAAAGGTGTATCTCAAGTGGAGATGTTGTAGACACCATGTGCTTAATTAGTGTGCTAACTCCTATATTGTCAACATGACAACTCATAAGAGTGCACATACTCCTAGGTGACTAATAAATATATATTAAAATAATCCATTAACCTAAGTAAACTTAAGTAAGTGTAAATAGTGAATAATTATTTACATCAACACCCCCCCTTAAGTACAACTTAGGGGAATTCCCTTAAGCTTACAAAAACTAGGATGAAATGCATAATGGGCCCTGACTACTAGGCCATGTTAGGTACCCATTTACATAATAAAAATGCAATCTCTCATTAAGTAGAGAAAGAGGGAAAACCTCACGGGAAAAACCCTCCCCCAAAAAGAGAGATAAAGAGACAAGATGCATGGATGGATGGAGTAATCAAGACCACCCCATTATGACATACATTGAGTATATACAAGAGAGAAATTAGACAAGGACAAAACCCCCTAAGAGGAAAAGGTCCCCCCCAAAAATGAGAAGAAGAAGGAGATGTAGTAGTCCCGCCCCCCCCCCCCCCCCCCCCCCCCCAAAAGTAAGGTGTTGACTAGTGAGAAATGCTCCAATGTAGAAGCTAGTCCATGACTGTTGAATTATGTTCCTCCCCTTTGGAAGAAACAATGGTAGGAGTACAAGTGAGATGCTTCCACTGTGTATAGAAAGAATCTCAACTGTTCTTATGTCAATATTGATGGTGGCTCCTTTCAAAAATGCTGAGAAGTATAGATCTAGCATGGATTGTTGTAGAACCTATTTCAAAGAACAATCTATCTGCTCAAATGATAAAGAAACCTCCAACAAATGTTGTACATAAGTATCCACAATCACATCAGTCTACAAAGACCGATCATGTAGAGAATGGACATGAGGGTTAGAGTGAGCCCTTGCAACAACTGTAGAAGGATCATCTTCATCAAAGAGAAGCAATATATCATCAAAGAAGTCTCCCAAGTTTGTGATATGTGACTCCACAAACAAACCTGAAATGTTAGTCAAGAATTCATCACCTGAGGCTAGAACTAGAAGAAAAAGTGTATCTTATTGTGGTGAAGTGCATGAATCATTTATTGTGGCAATGAATGAAGAATTCACCTCAAAGTGATGAATATCATCAAGAATGTCTCCCACATCTTTAATGTCAGACTCCATGAATAGAGTTGCAATGGTTTGAAGGAAGTCATCACATGAAGGTAAAGTAGGAAGACATGAAGTGTCTTGCTACACTAAATCTGAAGCATCTATGGCTAGAATAGGATCGGTAGGAACAATAGGAGCATCTAGAGGTGTGATCTCATCTAGAGAGGATGCAACTACAACTGGAAGTAAAAGATCTTTTAGGAATGGAGGAATATGTGGATCTCCATATGTCTCCCAAAGATGAATCCAATAAACATATGGATCAAATGACTTTATATCCTCAAGTGAATCCATAACCTCCATATACATAAATAGAAAGAGAGTACACCAAATAAGGGCACTTATATCTACATGGTAGGTAAGTCCTCTTGCATATGGCAGTGCATTGTGTTGACTAAGATATGTTATAACCAATTGACTCCATTCTTGATAGTTTTTTGGTGTCAAGATGATTAAATCTTACTCCTCCATGATGCACTAATAATTGTACCACCCAAAAATGCAAAAAAAAATGAAAGAACCCTCCTAATGAATGATTTAGGCACTTGGTAGCCACTTGCCAATCTAGGGCCTATTTCTAAAAGTAGTATTTTAAGCATTTGAAGCGGAAAAATTTGGGATTTGTGAGTTGTAGAAAACTTCAAGAACAACAATCTCAATCCACCTACACCAATGTGTAGATCATGAAATTCTACCCCAAAACAAAATAAAATTGCTCGCAAAAAGGAGTCCGTATGAGGGAGATATCATTGTTTGAAAATCATTGCTACTATTATTTTTTCTAAATCACCACTGTCGCACCTCCAAAAATCAAATGGCTCTAGATTTTTCCTCAGATGTCTAATTTGGATGGAACAAAATTTGATTTGGGGGGATTTTGACCTTTTAAATATGATACAAATATCTAATTTGCACCAGCAAGCACCAATCTTCACCTGCAAAAAATCTCTCCTATGGCCCAATGGCCAAAAAAAATTTAGAAAATAATGTAGATCTAAAAATATAGCTGAAAAAAAAAAGATCTAAAAATTAAATGTACAGATCTGAAATGATCATACCAATTCTGCAAATTGGTCCTTTGGGTGCCAATTTGCAAAAAAAAATTGCCTCACAATCAACTTTGGCCTAGGGTAGGCAACTTTATAGCTGATTTTCACTGAATCAACATTCTAGATGCAATGGTGAGGTCAGATCAAGTTCTAGACACTCTCAATTTCTATGATACTCTAGATTCAGGCCGAGGTGCTAAAGAAAGAAGATGGTCTCGAATGGCTATGTGAAGAGAGATTCTCCAAGAGCTCTGATACCATGTAAGAATTTGGTATAGCTCTGATACCATGTAAGAATTTGGTATAGCTCTGATACCATGTAAGAATTTTTCTTAGAGAAAGATTCACCCAAGATCATAGAACTCGAACACAAGCACAACTATAGACCAAAAATGAGTATGATCAATATATTAGAGTATGTCCTCATACATTTCTCTGTATTGTATGTGATGATTGTACACACTAGGAGTGCCTATATATAAAGGCCTCTTAGGAAGCACCTAGAATGTCTCTAGAAGGAATTATGAGATAAGATAAGCATGACAACTAAGCACACATTTTATCCATCATTCTAGATGATAGGATAAGAATGACAAGGTGTATCTCAAGTGGAGATGTTGTAGACACCATTTTCTTAATTAGTGTGCTAACTCCTATGTTGTAGACACTATGTACATAAAAGAGGTGTGAACTCCCATGTTGTCAACATGACAACACACAAGAGTGTCCATATTCCTAGGTGACTAATAAATTAATTAAAATAATCCACTGACCTAAGTAAACTTAACTGTAAATAGTGAATAATTATTTACACCGGCAGTATTTAATTTAATAATGTCTTCATTTTAATTATTGAATTTAATTATTCAATTAATTGAAATTATGTATTTATGAGGTCACAACCTATTTGATTAAATTAAATAATCTCTTCAAATATTCTCTACAATTCCAAAATGGAAATTTTGAGTGAACTAGAACTCAAAATGGAATCAACTTATTTAACTCTTTCTCACACTCAGATGAGAATTAGTTAACTCTCTATTATACTCAAATTTTAAATATTCAACTACATTTGAAGAAGGAAGTTTCCATTCAGATTGAGTTTAATCTTCAATCCTGGCCATTCATTCCAATTGATTGTGATCGTTGATCAATCCTAGGATTCTATTTAAGGAGCCTTCAATCCCTCATTAAAAAGAGGTTGAATATTTTGTGTATCTAATTTATGTTAGAATATCTACTCATAATGTTCATGTTTTCATAGGTTTTTTACTTTCTAGTATCTTAATATCATTTAGCTTAATATATGCATACATATAAACTAAATGTTCTCTATTATTCCTAGATTAATACCTACACTTCATATAGATTAATTGCATTTCCATATAGCTCAATTAAAATCCTTTGTACTAGAGGTCTAGTTGTCTACTTCTCATTCTAAGGGCAAAGGAAAAATCCTTCTAGTTAGAAGGCAACAAGTTGAACTATTGGGTCACTCAGATGAATGATCTCATATTCATCCTAGGATGATCTCTAAGGTAATGACCATATTGAAGATGATAAACAAACACTTAAATTCATTGAAGGGGAAGGTCCTTTTGAATGTTTGTATTTTGAAGGAAGCACTAATGCAAAAGGTAATGATTATGGGGCAAGAGATGAAAAGAAGATAGGATCTGATGTGTTTTAGTCAAAAGGTAATAAGATTCCACCTCATTTAATATCTTTAGAGAAACTCTTTCATAGGAATCACACATATATAAAGGAAAAAAGAGATAAGAAGGGAAAGACATGTGGTGAATATGATGGAATCAACATAGGGACATAAATTAACCCCGAGATGATAAACATAGAAAAATGTTGCACACCAAAAGAGAGGGTAGAGATCAAGAAATTACTTATTGAATTTCAAGATGTTTTTTCTTGGAGTTATGAATACCTAAAGAATTTCATGGGTGGGAAGTTCAAACATGAAATCCCTCTTCAACCAGATGCAACATCATTTAGGCATAAGTAGAGAAATTATAATCCCATAGTTGAATGGGCAATGTTCAAGGAAATTGTCAAAATGTTGCAAGTTAGGATTATATACCCTATTGATCATTCCACTTGGGTGGCTAATATTGGACTAGTGAGGAAAAAGAATGGAGAAATAAGAATTTTTGTAGATTTTGGAAACTTAAATCAAGCCTCACTAAAGGATAATTTTTCATTTCCTAATATGGATCATCTTTTATAGATTGTTGCAGGATCAAAGATGATATCCATGTTGGATGGATTTTTAGGATACAATCAAGTTTAGGTAAAAGAAGCAAACTAGTTCAAGACTGCATTTACCACACCATAAGGTACATTTGCATACAATAGAATGTCTTTTGGCTTAATAAATTTAGGAGAAAATTTTCAACATGGAATGAATTTGTCTTTTGACGATTTCAAAGACAAAATTATTGTCATATATCTTGATGATTTAACAATCATAGATCTAGAAAAGGTGTTACAAAGATGTAAAGAGCATAGTATCTCCTTGAACCCAAAGAAATCAATATTTTATATTAAAAAAGGAAATTTTATTGGTCATATTGTATCTCAAGGAGTGAAGATTGATCCAAATAGGGTTAAAGCTATTCAACAATTAAGTCTACCGTTGAGTAAAACTAGAGTGAAGTCCTTCTTTGGCTAGGTAAATTTATTGAGAAGATTTATTCCTAATTTCTCTAAAATAGTTAAATGTATAGTTGATATGATGAAAGGAAATAAAAATTTCAAATGGAGTTATGTTGGGAAAAGGACCTTTGAAGATATCAAGGATATCATTGCCAAAGCCTCTATTCTTATTCATCCTAACTACACCAAAGAGTTCATCATCTACTATTATGCTTCAGAGCATACTATGTTATCTATATTAATATAAGAAAATAAAGAGAGAATACAAGTTCTAATAGCTTTCATGAGTATACCATTAAAAAATCAAGAACTGAGATACTCTCTAATGGAAAAACATATATATGTAGTGGTGAGAGCCCTCAAGAATCTCAAATTTTATGTGTTGCATTCTCATTCAATAATATATGTGTCAAATCCTACAATGAAAATTATTTTGACACAACAAGATGTTGGTTACAATAATAGAGGAGTGTGGATAGCCAAAGTTCAAGAATATGATATAGATATTAAGCCAACCAAACTTGTAAAAGGGAATGCACTTTATAAATCCTTGGCAAAGAATCAATAATTCAAAGAAGAAGATACACCAAAATTTCTTATGGTAAGCCTTTAGAGTCCCTAGTTCTCAAACATTTCTTATTGTCTGACACATGGTGAATGCCATAATGGATTGACTACTAAGGAAAGGACAGATCTAAAAACTAAATCCTTGAAATATGTAATTCATGATTACATCTTCTATAAGAGAGTTATTGATGGAACATTTCTAAGATGTGTGGATAAGGAACATCAGGTGAAGTTGTTAGGATCTTTTCATGATGAAGCATGGGGAGGAAAAAAATTTAGCACTATCATTGCATTAAAAATTTTGAGACAACGTTATTATTGGCCTGGTATGTTTAAAGATGCATATAAGTGGGTGGATAATTGTGAGAAATGCAAGATGTTTACTAGTAAATCTTAGCTAGTTGCCTTACCTCTTAGGCTAGTATTAATTGAAGCTCCTTTCCATCAATGGGGTTTATATTTTATAGGCCCAATTAATCCTCCCTCTATTCAAATACATTCATACATACTCACTACCATAGATTATTTTTTCAAATGGGTAGAGGCAAAGCCAATGAAGAAAACTTCCTCATAGGTGGTATGTGAATTTATCAAAGGAAATATTCTAGTAAGGTTTGAAGTTCCTATGAAATTAATAATGCATCTTACTTTTCCTCCTCATAAATCATTGAATTTTTCTATGATAATAGTATTCAAGTTGGCCATTCCTCTAATTATTTCACTCAAGGAAATGGACAGGTTGAGTCCAATAATAAGAACCTAATTAATATTTTGAAGAATTTGATCTCAGATAGTTAGAAAGGTTGGCACAATAAGATTCATGATGCTTTATGGGCTGATAGGACTACACCTAAAAGAGCTATAGGTATTACACCTTTTAAATTAGTCTATGGAGTGGAAGCTAATTTTCCATTACCTTTAGAACTTGTTGCATGTAACTTAAAGACTATCATTAAAGAAGATGTTTTCAAAGATGGATTAGAGAAGGTAATCATGTATCTTACTAAACCATAAGAAGAGAGAAAAAATATTATTGACAAGATTACTAAACATCAAGGAAGGATAAAGAAACTATTTGATAGAAGAGCAAGGCCTAGAAAATTTATGGAAGGTGACCTAGTGTTGTTATTAGATAAGAGACATGAGCCAAGAGGCATACATTCCAAGTTTCAATCTTGGTGGGAAGGACCTTTTCCAATCACACAATAAAATCAAAATAATTCTTTCAAATTGGCATATCCAACTAGAGAAGCCCTGCCATGTTCTTATAATGGGTGCAATCTGAAGTTGTATCAAATGCAAAATTGAAAATAGGTAACCCTATGTAGTAGATAGCTAGATAGGTTTTTCTTTTCATGTATTTTTCTTAGCTTAGTTGTTTGTTTTCCTTAGTTAGTTCCTTGTTGCTTTCTTAGGTTAGCTTGTTCTTTTTGTTTCCAAGTTGTCACCCTTATGCAGAATGAAAGATTTCTTAGATTCTTTCAAGAATTATCATGCTTAAATACCCAGATAGAGCCATTTTTTGCCCAAGTTTCAGTCTATATCTTTGCTTAAGGGTTTTTGATTCAATTCAGAAGTCAAAGTCTTGAGTTTGAGTCTAGATTTCCCTTAGAATGGTCTTTCTTCTCATCTCCCTTTGAGTTAATCTAATGCGGGAAATCATATGAGCAATACATTATTTCTTAGCAAGGTGATTAGGTTTTGGGAGAGTTTGTTATGCATTTTCCTAATGAGAAGAAGATCTTGATGTTTTTAATGGTTCATAATTCCTTGTTCCTAATCATGTCTAAGGCAAGGATTGAATGTAGATTGAACACTCAAAATGTAGAAATGATGAAAGAAACTAGTCAAAGGTGGTATGACTTATTTTGAAAATAAAATCAATGGCTCAAATGTAAATCATATAAAATACATGGTGGAGAAGATTCAAATTAATGAAGAACTAAACATAATTGGCCAATTGACAAGTCCAATAGTTTAAAGAAAGATGGCAAGTTGTGTATGTTCTTATCCACTCAATTAAAATAGATCTACAACTCTCTATATGTCACTATAAAAAGTTGATCAATCTTTAAGTAAAGTGACATAGCGAGGGAATCGTATGTCTCTCAATGGGCCCATTACATTCTATAGAGTACAAATAAGTCAAAGTGAGATACTCCATGCAATGAAGTGATGCCATGTGTATGACATGATGTACCTAGTTGGAAAGGTGGACCTATGCTATGAAACAAAGAGATGTAACGTCATTTTATTACCAACATCAGATTGAGATGGATCCACAGTCATCCCTATCTCACTATAAAAATTTGCTTGGTCATTATTCTATGTGACAAAGCAACAATCTAACATGTGTACAAGGGGTGACCCATAGTGGAAATTATAAAGGAAAGTCTCAACATTTAAATCATGCTCATTAATTTAACATTGATAGTTAGAATTTGAAAATTCAATGACTATTGGAATACAAAATAAGCAATTTGGTGTGAAACAACAAAAAATAAAAGAAACAATGATTTTCCATAGGATTTTCTAAAGATTATAGGAATCCAAATAGTCATCGTGTGTTTTAGAAACATGATAGATTCAGAATTAGTAGTAGAGAAGATGCCACATGTTTGTGTGACTAGACAATTTCATATTTGGTTTTCTATTATTCTATGATTGTTTCTCTACCAAAATTAAGAAATGATAGAGAACCATAAATGTAACTTCATTTAATATAACAAGGATCAGAAAACTTGAGAGGGAATGGTTCTGTAATTCCATTTATAGTATTTCCTTTTCATATTTTGTATTCCATGCATTAGATAGCTTTGTGCTTAGAGTTGAAAGACAATTGTGTATGATCCTATAAATAATCAAATGGATTCCACTTTTTTTTGATATTTGTAGTATAGTAATTCCATTTTTTGCTTCATATATGGTTATATTTCTTCTCTTGATAGTTTCATACATGTTAGATATTTCATTGAGAATTAAAGGATAATGTATGTGAATATGTTGGATACTTTTTGAATTCCATTTTATTCAAGGCTAATAGCCAAATAAATTCCACTTGCCCACATATGTATAATCCTTTCTTTCCTAATTCTACATTTAGATGAGTAATTTTTATTTAGAATAAAATGAGAAGTCAAAAAATATCATAATCATTCCATTGAATGTGATAGGTTATTCATATACATCTTGCCTAAGTTGTTTGTGCCTAAAAACAACTTGGTTATCCTTAACTACTCTCAAGTTAAGATCTTATAATATCAAAAATTTATGATCACATAAAGACATTCATTGCATATTATTGCAACAATCATAGGGAGTTTTATCTAATCAATTTAGAGGGAAGTAATAGGATACATACACTAACCCATTTGTTGGTAAACATCCTTTTGTTCCTCCAAACATTGGGTATCAAAGAGTTAAGATTATAAAATCTAATAGGAGAAAAAATTGTTAACCAATGCAGTCTTGTCATGTCTTGCATTATTCTTGAGTTTACACCAGTGATGTATTATTTTCAAAGAATATTAATACAAAGAGGGAGTTTTGAATATCTATGTCTCTAAATTCTATCTCCATTTTTATATGCTTGTTATTTTGGGATTGAATGAGGATAGGTTGTATGTCAATTTAATGTTTCTTTTAATTCAAAGAATTAAGTAAATTCTTCCATAAATTGATAGAGTTTCTAGTCATATGAGAGGTATATTATAATAATAGAGTGTATGGTTAATATTTGATGAATTTAATTGTAATTCAATTAAGTAGGTCAATTATTTTCTAGTGTGACTCTGTATAGAAATGGATAAGGCACTGATCATAAGTTGTGATGCAACTTGATACAATTATCTAGTTACACAAAGCACGTACAAATAAAAATTAATATTTATTTTTTTATAATGAAGATTTAAACTTTTGATCATTACTTATTTGTAATAGCTTTCCTCTGAGTTATAGTTAGCTATTGTGATCAAGGAGTCATTTACGAATCCAAGAAGATTGTTGATCATTCTCTGCTATAGGGGATAGATTTAAAAAGAAGAGTGTGAGTGAATGAATTTTTAAAAATAAGATCAAATAACCAATAATTTCCATCCCTAAGGTGCACCTTCCTTAGCCTTGAAAAGCCTAAAGTGTAGAGAGCCTTTGTACTCTGTTGAAGTTTGTCTAAATCTAAGATTAATTCTCCTTAATATGGGATCTAGCTAGTCCTTAGGCTTGTCTTTATCTTCTGCATCCTGGTATTGTTTTTAAAGCAACCTAGTAGTTTTAAAATAACAACATGTTGATGTCACCTTCCTAAGTTGAATGTATGGTTGGTGGGAGCAATTTGGAATTTCACTTTACAAACAACCAAGTTAACACATGTTTTAAACTTTAAACTAACCCCCTCCCCCACTATGCCAAATGTGCCCTCCACCATTTTAAAGAGGAAAGCCTTGGGGAATTTCAAGAAGAGTTGGGGAGGCATGCAGGAGCCTTGGGAAGTGCCCAAGTGCCTTGGAGGTAAAGTTGTCATAGGTAGATAGGGTTAAAATAGGATTAGGAGAATAAGGTAGATATTAGTACTTAGTAAATGTGTTTAGGTGATTTATAAATTGGGTTTAGTATAAAGGTATTTTTCTAGTTGAATATTTAATTGGTATGGTGATTTTTTTTTAATAATATACTTTATTAGTTGTAAATTAGTAGGATTGAGAGATAATTAGGTTAGTGTTAGGGATCATTTTTTATAAGAAAAATAGGTTTTGAAGGGAGCCTATAACCATTTTCAAATCAATAAATTCTCAACAAAGCCCAAACTAAACAAAACATCAAACATGAGGTGAAACAAGTCATTGAACAAGACATACTGACCAGAGTGGCATCACAGATAACACAATACTCTTTAGCCACACAAACAGGTTTCAAGTAGGCACTTAAAATTCCAAATAGGTTTTGAAGGGTATCTTAAACCCTATACAAAAAAACCATTGAAGGTGGAAAAAGTCACCAAACAAAAGGTGACCTATGTGGAAACACAAATAAAACAAAACATTACAGCCACAAAATAGCTTTTGACCGAAATCTTGAAACCCCATGATGAGACACACTACAGAGAACTAAAGACTGAAAGATAGTATAAAGACAACTGGCCAAAAGCCAAGTATCATACTTTTCCTTTAGAACCCTTCTTATTAGACTATTGTGCCATATCAAAAGTGGGATTGGATGGCTTGACCTTTTTTCCCTTTACTGTAGTCCATCCATCCTCCACCAAACTAGCAACCCTCTGCCACTTAAAATTATCTCCTTCATAGACAGTTTCAAAAACCCCTAAAACTAGGGAGAAGACCATAGAAGAAAGAGGAAGTGATAGCAACTGCAACATCACCCAAAAAAGGAACTACATTGAAAACACCAAAAATTGGAACTACAGAATCAAATGGACCAACAACCACCATAGCCAACTTTGGATCCACCAACAAGATCGAAGTGGACTGACAAACAAAGGCACCAGTAGCATCCATGCCAGAAACTTGGATAGAAAAATCCAAAGATAGACCGGCTTCCATCATAGAAGGAGCCAAAGGAGGGGAAGGACTAAGAGAGACAATAGCAAAATCCACACCAAAAGTTGGGACAGTAGAATCTAGAGACAGACTAGCTACCACCACAGAAGGGGCTAGAGGAAAATCCTTCCCAGGAGAAGATAGTTTATGAGAAATAGTAGTAGAATCCACCACTAAAGTTTCTAGTAGAGAGTCACCATTCCCCATAGAAGGGACCTTTTGGAACATGTAGTGGTCTTTCAAGACCCCCTTCCACCAAGAAGGGGACATTTTTGGTCTAGATTTAGTAGAAGAGCACCTGGCAGCTAGGTGAACATTCAAGTGGCAATTCCTGTAGTGAAAGGGGATGCCCTCATAGTCAAGATGAATATTCTAAGAACCAAGAGGAGAGTCCAACAAAATCATTTATGGGAGTCCCTTAGAAATGTTGATATCAACCAACATGCAAGCATACATTGTCTGAAACACTTTGGAAGTAGCCCTATCAAATATCACAAAGTCTTTGAGAGTATTCCCCACCTCCCTTAGGATAGAGCATCACCAAAGGTGAAGGGGGATATTCAGTAGCCTTAACCATAGAGGAAACTTATTAAAAGTTTATGTCAATGGGTTGAAATCCTTGTGCCAAGTTTTAGCCATCAAGGGAAACTTCTCATCCCAAGAAAAGTTGTTGCTGAAAATAGCATTTCTTTCTTCAATAGTATCAAATTTCACAACAAAAAAACCCTTTCCAAAGGGTAAATCTGGACAGTCTCCGAGATAAAGGTCTCCCAAACATGAGAAATCCATGCATAAAAATCTGAAAGAGAAGGCCAAAAAACCTTAAAGTGAAAGATAATAGTAGTGTCCTCAAAATCTTTCATATTGATAGAGATCTTATCAACTATAGTGGAATTTAAAATAATCCTTTTTGGGTTACATACCACAACTGTCACAGTGTCATGGAGCCCCAAATGTATAATCTTGCAAAACCCTAGATGCATCATCTAACCACCAATACTAGCCTCATAAGATGACACATCAGCATAAGAAATGGAAAAACCACCCAAAACACCTAGTGAACAAGTATTCCCTCCACAAACAAGAGAAACCCTATCCTGACAAGTAGAAGCCAAAGTAATCACCATAAAGTCGAAAGTGGGAGTAGAAGTTGGGTGACCATCCAAAAGATGGACATAAAAAGTTGAATCCAGATGTGGGAGATGGATCTAGACTTAGGAGCCAAAGCTGAAACCAAGCATTGAAACTAAATCTAAAGAAAAAGCCAAGTGCAAGAAGCCAGGTGGAAAAAAAAGAGTGAGAAGAGTTTGGGATTGTTAATATGGTTTTATAATTAAATATTGTGGATATGAGACAATAAAATTTAATTGAAGTTTTATATTATGAATTCTTTTTTTATAGCACTTGAATTTAAATCTATTTTAGTTAGCAAATAATTAAATAGGTCTTGAGTTATAGAAGGGGTCATGGTTTGAAGTTGAATAAGTGTTAGAGTATGTAAATGAAATAGTGTTTTCAAGTTTGTATAATTTTGAATTATTAATTGATTACTTGATTTTCATATTTTAATGATTTAGGATGACATTTAACTAAAATAATAATAATTAACTATATGATACTTAAGTTAGTAATTTGATTAATAGAAGATGTTAATGTTTGAAAGTGGTGTAGATCAAATTTGACTAGATAACTTGCTAAGACAAGTCAGATTATGCTAGATGATCAATTGTATATCATAATTAGATTTATAATAAATATTTAATTTTGTATTAGTTCTAATGGGTCATTTTATAATTGGGATTGAGTGTTAATGCATTGCTTGGTCAACCTATAAATTCATATTAGTATACCTACGTGTTTTAACTAGTAAAATGAATTAAGTGCAAAGGTGTAAAATTAATGTAACCTAGCTTAGGTCCTCAATAGAAGTTCTCTGAGTATTATGTTACATTTAAACATGAAATTATAGTTTAATCAACTAAATTATTCAACCTAACCAAGGTTTTCCTATATCACTAAGACTTAGGGTTTTAAACTTGTATAGTGAGTTGGTATACCAACTCTACATCCTCTTAAAATATAATCAAAATACAATTATTTTCCTAAACCTCAAAACAAGAACAAACTCCTTTGTATCTATATTAACAACACCTTTTACTTTTACTCTAATTAATATTTTTATCAAAAATTATAAATCCTATAACTCTAGTAAACTAGTCGTACAACTTCGAGGCTTGAACTCAACTTTACAAATTTTTTTCTCTTTTCCCAATGCATTTGGTGGTTGTATGTATTGAAGTTAGTTGGTATTACTTTTTTTTTCAAAAATTGTTGGTGTGTTTTTGCCCTAATTTTTGGGCATGACACCTTTTGACACATAGGATCAATTATAATATGTCCCTAGGTGTCCTAGGATGCTAGGGACATCTGTTCTCATAAATCATGTCAAAATGGGTCATAGGTTAACTTATGACCCCTTTTGACCCATACGATCAATTAGAATATATATCCCTAGGGATCCTAGGAGCCCTAAGGACATATGTTATCAACAAAGGTGTCAAAACAAGTCACAAGGTCAACTATGACCCCCTTCAACCCATAAGGTTAGCTAGAATATGTCCCTAGGGGTCCTGAAACCCCTAGGGATATATGGTGTTATCAAACATGTTGAAAGGGGTCATAGATTGAGCTATGACCCCTTTTGACACATACGAACAATTAGAATATGTCTCTAGGAGTCATAGGACCCCTAAGGACATATGTAGTCATCAAATGTGTCAAAAAGGGTCATACATTGAGCTATGACCCCTCTTGACACATACAATCAATTAGAATATGTCCCTAGTGGTCCTAGGACACATAGGGACATATGTTTTCATCAAACATATTGAAAGGGTTCATAGGTTAACCTATGACCCCTTTCAACCCATACAATCAATTAGAAAATGTCCCTCAAGGTCCTAGGACCCCTGTAGACATATGTTATTGTCAAACATCTCGAAAGGAGTAATAGGTTAACCTATAACCATTTTACATACATAGTCAATTAGAATATGTCCCTGGGGGTACTAGGAACCATAGGGACATATGTTGTGATTAAACTTGTCAAAATGGGTCATAGGTCAAGCTATGACCTCTTTTGACACATGAAATCAATTAGAATATGTCACTAGGGTTCTTAGGACTCCTAGGGACATATGTTAACATCAAACATGTCAAAAGGGGTCATAAGTTAAGCTATGACCCCTTTTGATGCCATACAATCAATAATAATATGTGCCAAGGTGTCCTAGGACCCTTGGGGCATATATTATCATCAAACATGTCAAAAGGGGTCATAGATTCACTTATGACCCCTTTCAACCTATACGAATAATTACAAGTGTCACTAGGGATCTTAGGACCCTTACACACATATTTTCTCATCAAATGTGTTGAAAGAGTTCATAGGTTGAGTTATGACCCCTTTTGACCTATAAGATCAATTAGAATATGTACCTAGGATCTTATAGCCCCTAGGCACATATGTTATCATCAAACATGTTGAAAGGGGTCATAAGTTGAGATATGACCCCTTTTGACACATACGATCAATTAGAATATGTCACAAGGAGTCCTAGGACCCCTAGTGACATATGTTGTCATCAAAGATGTTAAAAGGGTTCATAGGTTCACCTATGACCCCTTTTGGCCCATACAACCAATTAGAATGTCCCTAGAGGTCCTAGTGTCGACACCAAAATTTGATTACATCACTTAAGTAATCTTATTTAGTCATCTCCTAAGGCATTATTTATTAATTATTTAATATTTAATTAATTCAATGTCATCCCCTAGTTAATTAACTCGATTAATCAACTATAGTCCAATTGATAAAATCAAATAACAACCCAAAGTCTAATTATAAATTAAATGCCTATTAAATTAAATCTATTTGATTTAATTCCAAATTCCCCTTTGATTTAATAAATTATTTCAAATCAAATCCCCAACCTCTAACTATTCTTAAATCCCTATCATTGGCTAATTCCAACCCATTTTCCCATGCTAACCTCACTTGGCCAACTAATTAACCCTCCTTGTAAGTGCTAGACCACTTGTATCCCTTTAACATGCCATTTTCTTTCTAATCCCCTCCCAAGATAAGCCTGATCCCCTCCTAAGCATCTCCACAACTTTAACTAAGGTTTAAAAAGTTCTAAACCAAAGTAAAGTCAAACTTCTATCATATCCCTCTTACATTCCTATACAAAAGACTTTAAGGATATTGCATGCATTAATGACTCTATAAAGCCTCTTACATCCCTCTTCCACACTCCTTCTCCCTCATAACTCCTTATGATCCTCCACTTTAACCATCCCCTCACATCCAATCCCCTTGTGACAATTTTCACGAGGCTATAGATTTGAAGAAGTACAATTCATTTGCTTCTCTCTCATTCAATCCTAGCCTTCCCTCATCCTTCCTCCATCCTTTCATCCTAGCCCTCCATCCTCACATCCTTGGCCTATAAATTAAGCCCTCTTCCTTCATATTTCATAACCAACTTATAATGCCCCTTTAAAGAAAAAATTATTAAACCATGCCCTTACCAAGTAGGAATCCTCACTCACCATATACACCATGTTTTACCCTTTGAAGGCTCCCATCCATTGAAGGCTTGAAGCATATTTGAGAATACATCTACATCATTGGAAAGATCTACATAATCAAGAATGCTTATTGATTTCTCTTCCCTAAGTTTACACTCTATTTTGCATATTCTTTCGTCTAATCTATATGTGAGTTTTGTTTTTGGTATGTAAATGTTATAATCTTTGGTAATGTTCTTTGCATGCTAACTTCCATAGCTCTACATTTGAGCATGACTAGTGAGACACCACATATGGTTCATTTCTTCATCAAACTCTTCATTTTTATTTTTATTAACTAATGAACTAACAAGCTAATGGTCTTTTCTATAGTTAGAGATGGTTTCTATTGATTATGTATGTTTGAAGATGCACATAGGAGGAAGAATCATAGCTTGAAATGCTCAAAAACTCTAGAAAATCTTCTTGCCAATTTTTCTTCTCTATTTTGGCCCTTCTTCCTTATTTTGGTGCATCCATGCCTTATTTTGGTGCATCTTTAACTTATGTCAGTGCTTTTACACTGCATATGTGCATTCATCACACTTTTTAGCACTTTTTTGCTAGATTTTTGTAACTGGTGAATGCACACCCCCAAAATTTGTAGTTACTCTTTTTTCTTATGCATTCATTCCTTACTTACACACATCCACTTACTAATTCTGCACATCCATCCATTAATTTTGTGCATCCATTAACTAATTTTTTATAGTGCATTTGTCCATTAATTCTGCACATTCATGTAATATTTCCATGCATCCATGTAGTAATTTTGCACATCCATTTAGTAATTTCACACATCCATGTAGTGATTCCATGTATCCATGAACTAAGTCCATGCATCCATACTCTAATGCCATGATTTTGGTCAGTAATTGAATAAATCTATTATGTGTTATTGCACATCTATTATGTTCGCTATGCATCTATTGTGTTTTAGCACTTTTTTTTATTTGTGCATCTATAACTAGGGATTTTATCTTTTTTCTAGGTTAAAGAATATAGGAGATTATCATTTTTTCTATTCATTATTTGTAGGTTATCATTTTAAAAAAAATTGTTGGAATTTACTTGCATGTTTAATCATTGGTTTGATGAAATCACACTTCAATTTGGACCTATAAAAATTATCAATGGAATCTTGAATGCAAAAGGAAAAACTCAACCAAAATTCAATCTTGAATGCCTTAAAGAATTCAACAAACACTTCATTGGAATGAATGCATAGAAATCAAACAATTCTTGAATGCTTAAAAGGTCAAAGAAACCACACATTTCATTTTGGTCTTAAAAAGAATATTCCAAACACTTCAATTTAGGGCTTTAAAAAATCACTTGAATGCTCTAAAGGAAAATTTCTCTTATTCTCACCATTTTCAAAGATTTCACATGAATGGTTTATTATGTTGACTCGTTTTACTTTTTTGATTGTCGATGTCAAGTTAAAATAAACTGTTCATGTTAATCACAAGTATTTAAAAAAATAGATAGAAAACCTTAAATCTTAAAAGATTGGTATGAACCAAGTTTTTTGTGTTCCTTAAAGCTATCTGTCATTTTTTTCAGACTAGAACCCTTAAATTTATGTGATGTATGTATTAAAATTTGTTAGCAAGATCATTTGCAACAACCTAGAAGTCCTTCTAGTGATTTCATCATCCTTCGGGAAGCATCTCCCCCTTTGATAAAAGCTCAAACTGGTAAACCCCTCTAGCTAGTATATAAATGAGAAGAAAGATACTCCATTTTCTCCATATAGGACAGGTTTGAATGATGTGTTTTTGATGGTAGCTTGAGGTGGAAAAACTTTCCCATGATTTGAGCATGGTCAAAATAAATTCTTAAGTGAATCATGCACGTAACAACCATTTTACATGACTCCACGGATCTAACTACAAACCAACTAGTAGCTACCCTTTTAGCCTTACATTAAAACCAAATTTACCATAGAGATAAATAATGCTTGAACTATCTTATTTGTGAAATGACCTTGTGGAAAATATTTGTTGAAAATATACATCTATCAAAATTTGTTATCAAATATCTTTTTTGTCAAAAAAGAGATCCATTATTTATCTCCCTTAAAGTTTACATTTTCCTTTTAGGGATTGCTTGTTCACTTGATCCAAAAACATTGTCTCAAAGTCAAAATAGGGCATACTTAGCATAGTCACTGCTCCATCAAAGATTCATCCAAGCTTCCAAAAAATTATCATTCTAATCACACCCATTCTATTAACCTGTGGTGTTTTCCTCTAGTATCATTATTTCTAAAGTCTTCCATCAAGTCCTTCTTTTTCTCTCAATATCCTAACTAGTCGAGTTATCTTCACCATTTCCTACACCATTTCCATCTTCCTTGGACTCATTCCTTCCTCCTAATATGAGCTTCATCTAAATTGCATTATGAACATACTTTTTATCCTAATCTAAGCTTTAGCATTCATCCATATTCATCCTTCATCCCTATCCAAATCATCATCAAAACTTGATATCACAATTCTATTATGATGAGTTTGGTCATCTCACCTATTTTTCTAGTCCATCCTACTCCAATGATGATGATAGTCTTATTAGATTGGGGTTATCATTGAAAAAAAGATTGATCTATCAATGCTTAATACAACCACTCAACTTATCATACATAGTGTATATGAGAAAATGTTAGTATGCTAATAGAAACCAAATTTAAATAAAGCTTCTACAAACTAAACAAAATTCATAAACTTCAAGATAGACTAAGATGAGCTCTTAATTGAGAATATGAGCCATTAATGGGCTCTCTCAATAAGAAGCTCTCTTGTTGAGTAGCTTTGTCTAAATAGATAGGATGTATGCTCAAGCTTTATGCTTCAAAAAGGGCTTCAATGGATGATTGTGGATTTTTGGTGTGGATAGATGGCTTTAGTATGGATTTGGCTCTCAAAATAGCATTATAACTTTACTTCATGGATTGTGTTATTTTGCAAAGGGGAAGGATCCAATTTATAGGCAAGAGGCTTGAGGGTTTGAGGGCTAAGATGCAAGGATGGGAAAAAGCTTATGGAGGGCTCAGATTGCATGAGAGGAGAGCACATGGATTGTGCTTCCTTACAACCAATCAAGGAGTGACACATGTCACATGGTGAGAGGATGGAGAAAAGGGGAAGGATGAGTCAACAAAGGAGGCTCAAGGGATAAAATCTTCATAAAGACCCTCATAATGACTTGTAAGAGCAATAAAAGGGCTTGTAAGAGTCATTTATGACCTAGTGGACTTCATAAAGTTTTATGGTTGAGATATTTTGAGGGTGATGAGAGAAAATTCAACTTGGACTTGATTAGGAAGGTTTTAAGCTTGCTTAGGCTTGTGCAAATGATTAGAGGATGGCTTAGGATGGTTTAGGATTAGCTTAGGGATAGGCAAGTGGATGGCATTTAATGAGGGTGGGTGAAGGAGGAGATATTTGTTAACTTTGGCTTGGGTTAGTAAGTTTTAACCCATGTTTAGGGAATGTGACAAGGTTAGGAGGGGATTAGGATTAGGTTTAAAGACATCTTCTAGAAGAGTCTAGATTTTGGAGGAGGATAAAGACTTTCTAGAATAGTCTAGAATTTCCTAGGATGAGGATGAAGACTTTCTAGAAGAGTCTAGAACTTCTTAGGATGAGGATAAAGACTTTCTAGAATAGTCTAGAATTTCCTAGGATGAGGATGAAGACTTTCTAGAAGAGTCTAGAACTTCTTAGGATGAGGATAAATTAGATTTTTAGGAAATAAATAAAGTTTTATTTATTTCAAGGGTTTGGGTTGAGGAGATATTTATTAAAACTTTTTTTAATAAACATGAGGATTAATATTTAATCTTAATTAAATATTTTGAGTTGGGATTAGGGGTAGCAAATGATGAGATCAGCCTTTAATCAAAATTAAAGAAGGATTAGAAGATTTTGGAAGAGGTTATTGGTCATAAGGAAATTGGCCAAGTTTTGGGCAAAAAATAAATTTTTAATTTATTTTAGGATTTTTGGTCAATTTATTAATTAAATAATTAATAAATAAGAAAATAATGTTTAAATAAGATTTAAACATTTTTGGGAGGGATTCCTTAATTAAATATTTTTAATTAAGATAAAAGGATTTAATGGCATAAAAATTAATTAATTAATTAATTAAATAATTAATTAATTAATAAATGATGATGTCATCAGGAATTTTTCAGAAAATAAAAATACTTTATTTTCTAAAGGATTTTTAGGTGTCTACATTTTGCCCCTCTTTGATGTGATGCCGCAAGTGGCATGACATCAAAGATAAGAAAATAAGATGCCCAAGGCTAGAGCAGAAGAGGAGAGAATGGACTATGAGATGCCCCCTCAAGAAGGCAGCAGGGAGAGAAAGCGAGGCTTGGTGGCTTCTTGAAAAATACAAGAATCTGGGATGAGCAAGGAGACTCAAATTGGATTAAGAGAAGAGGTTGAATTAGCTCAAACTCTCACTATGGGAGAATGATAAAGGAGAATCAGATGCACAAGAGGAAGCAAGCTTAAGACCTTAGGGAAGGTGGAGGATGAAGGAGCAGAGTGCTATAAAAAGGAATCCAAGATAGGGAGATGGATGAGGAGATTATAAAGCTGATGCAACAGGATTTCAAAGAGTTAGATTGGCGGAAGATGGGTTTCGAAGATCCCTAGGACTAGGATTGTGGATCTCGAAAGATGAGGCTTGGTGGGTTGATTTGGATTGGTGGATCCCTAAGACTAGGATTGTGGATCAATAAAGCTAAGAGTGATGAGTGATTCAAAGAGATACTGATGCATCAGCTGGGGTAGGAGAGACGGATGCTGGATATGGATGGGGGATAATGGAGATGAAGGAAAACCATTGAAGCTTTTTGAGCGGGGGGATACTTCAAAGAGAAGTACCACCATGTAGTTGAGCACTAGATTTGCTATAGGACTAGTGGTTAATTGCCAAGGTTACCAAGAACATCAAGGCCTTTTCACCAACCATCCAAAGGACTGACAAACTAACTCAAAACAAACACACAAGGATTGCCCCAGCATCACACATGAATCCTAGAGGAAGCAGCGTGGAAACGACACTGGAGAACCCACAAGCAGAAAAGAAAAACAAACGAAAGACCTGATCAAGACCTTACGCTCTAATTGCCCCATTCGCAGCATACCATGATATGGAAGATCGTGGCAACCTTGAGGAGGGAACAAGGAGATTGCTTGGAAAAGATACTTCAAAACCCAAAAGGGAAGATCCCAAATCAAAAGAAAGCGAAAATCCAAAAGAGAACCGTTTGCCAACGAGATGGGTAGAACGAGGTACTAACGGACCAAGATCAAACATGAGGAAAGCTATATCCTGCAAGGACCTATCGGAGAGCACCTAAGCTGGTGGATTTGGATGAGTGATGCGTCTGGCAAGCTGAACTAAGAAAGATAACACTTTGGTGATAGGAAATCTAGCTAAAGGATGCATTGGAATAGCTAACCAAGATGTGTGATGGGTGCAAGATGCTGATCAAGGATGAACTGACACGAACGCTAGATAGATACAATGGTACTAAGCTAAAGAGGATGTACAAGTTGATGGACCAAGATATTTACAAGTGGGCTAATCAAGATATGGTACAAGCTAACGAACCAAGATAGTTACAAGCAGGCAAAAGCTCAGGATGATAGGATAGCGGGATGGTTCGATGTTGTGCAAGATGCGAAAGCTAAGGGTGGGGTGATAGCAAAAGATATGGATTTGGCAGGATGCATCCAATGTTGATGAGAGATTTTGTGACCAAGGATAGCTAGAGGAGTAGGATGAGATGGCTGGATAGGATGGTAGATAGCTAGGATTATGATGGATATAAAGAGATGACATTGGGTTTGCATGAGGATAGCCTAGAGCTAGATACCAATGACAAGGGAGGATGGAGAAGACAAGATCTCCAAGGAATATAGTGCCCCCAATCAGAAGATAACATGCAGAAGGAGGTCTTATGATGGATGTGATAGGATTGAACCTAGGATGGAAAAAGATGAAGGCGCTAGGGAGATGGATGATAACTAGGATGATGGGGTGAGGTTGCAGAAGATAAGTGGATAGTGATAGATAAAAGCTGGAGGATGAAAGATAGGTGGATAGTGATAGATAAAAGCTGGAGGATGAAAGATAGGTGGATAGATTGGAAGATGGAGTTGGATGTCAAGAGATGACCAAAAGCATGAGGGTGATAGGCTAAGCTGGGGATGGCGGGATTACGCATGACGCTTGTTTGCCAAGTTTTCATCATGGTACTTGTCCAAGGCGCTTGAATTGTCAAGTTTTCACCAGTGGACGCTTTATTTTTCTTTTCTTTTTTGACTTTTTGACTTTGGACTTAGCTGGAATGATTTTGGCTTTCTTCAGCTATTTTGGCTTTTTTTTTGGGATTTTTCACTGGCTATTGGAATGTTCAATTTTGTTGCTAGTTGTTGGTACACCAGATGTGTGATTTATGCAATAGATCGGATTAGATGGGATTGATGGCAGGATATGGAGGGATGAAAATGCTGGAAAGGAGCATGAGATGGGGATGCTTGTAAGAGCAACATTGGCACATGTTGGGACGGGTGTGAAAAGAGCATGTGGGGGATAGATGGTAGATGCAGGCGTGATGGAGGATTTGTGGAAGCGTGCTTGGGGATATAGGCACCCAAGATGGAGTTAGGAGATGGGGGACATGAGTCACTAGATGGGGGATTAGCAATGGCGGATGCCATTTTGCATTGGGTTTCGACTTTTTTCTTGGTGATCCACATGGTTTTGGATTTTCTTTTCATAGGCTTTTGCATTGTTTTGCATTCTTTGATTGGATTTTGCCTTTTTGGAGTATGTCTTTTAGAATAGACATATGATTGCCTAGGATGTGGATTTTTAGCTTTATGCATTTTGAAGTTGGCATTTACATTATTGTGGTAAGCTTTGGGACGATGGTTAGGAGAAGCTTTGTGAGATGGAGAGGATATGAAAGAGCATGTAGGGGGATGATGATGGATGATGTGCCCTGATATGTGCCTTTGTTGATCTTGCATAGGAATGGATGGAATAGGATTTTTATGATGGCTGATAGGAGGATGGAGGATGGTAGATTTTGGGACATAGGGACCCAAAATGGATTTAGCGGATGAAGGGGGGATATGGTAGGTTGTTTTGGGTTGCAAAGATGGTGGAGGGGGGATGACATAAGATTTCTTGAAGGAGTGATGGGAGGCTGGCATGGTGGGCTTGGAGATAGGCTTGGTTTGGGGGTGTGGTGTACCAACACCTTTAGATGGTGAGCCTTTGGATACATATCCAAGACCATGAAATCCTAGATTTTTTTGTGCAATAATAGGCTCTCTGATTCCTTTCTCTTGTGGTCCTAAACCTTGACCTTGATAATGCCATCGATTGAGCATTTGAACAAGCTGAGGAAACTTTTTGCTTGCAGAAAATGGTAGAAGTGATTTATTAGGTGTATTGCAATGGGGAGATACTGTTCTTAATTCTTCTGCTGAGAGAGGGCCACCGTGGATGAATGTAAGTGAACCAAGAGGGTAGATTATAGATGGTGGAATAGCTTGGATAGGTGGTAAGATGAAAGCACGGAGCGGGGGAGATGGAAGGATAGGATCTTGATGTAGCTGGTGGGATGACAAGATATCTTGTAGTGGAGGAGATATGGCTCGAGGTTTTGGAGATGGAGGAGATGGTGACTGCACTATGGATGGAAGACATGGTATGATGATATCTTCATTTGTGCTTTGGGGGATGTCAACATGTTTTTGGGCAGGATCTTGATAGGATTGGTTTGGAGTGGATGGTGCGATAGGAGGTGAAGGGATGGATTCTTCAAAGGCAGCGGATGGATAGATGGGAGATTCAGTAGTGGAGATGGGTGAGTAGAAGATGGATGCATAAGGGTCATTACGAGAGATTTGGGAAATGCTTGGAGGCGATGTGGATAGGATTTGGAGGGATTTGATAGCTGGTGGGATTTTGATGCTTGCGGGAAGTGGAAGGATTTTAAGCAATTTGATGGATGGTATGGGGATGATAGCTATGGGAGATGGAGGTGATATTATAGATGGGGAAGCTTTATCACTGACTACTTCACATGTTTGGATTAGATGACATGGCTTATCGACTATTGGAGGCAACTTTTCTTGTATTTCCTCTAGGAGATTCCTTGGAGACTTGTGTGTCAAAGGTGGAGGTGGATTGACAGGAATAGCTAGTGTGATGGGGGTGGAAGATTGGAAGCTTGGTTGATGGGGTGATGGAGGGGAAGCTGGAATATCAGATGGCATGACTAGATAGTTTGGAATAACTCTTGGATTTTGGGGGATGCTTGGGGGAATGTTTCTAAGGCTTTCAATATACCCGTCATAGTCAACAAGATTTTCATCATCATTGGAATAGGAGGTGGCGGGAGCAAGGACAATGCGACCAAACACATCATGATAGGATTGGTACTTCATGCTTTGATGATGAGTTTGATGGGGATGGGGTCTTGCGTATGGATGAACACGGAAGCTCATGGTTGGATTTGGGTTAAGCACAGATTTTGGATTGGCTGATGAAAGATTTCCTAGGGAGAGTCAAAGTTGCATGACAGACCTAAGGAGGATTGGCTGAAGATTTTTGGCTTTCCTGTGGATGGAAGACTTCAAGGGCATGCTGTCAAAAAGTGAGAGTTTTTCTTTCCTATGCACTGGATTGGTGGAGATTGTGTCAACCTAAGAATAGACTAATGATCCTATGGGCATGACACGAGATTGATCACTTGTGGATCCCAACCTTTAGCTCAAGGTGATGAGGGATGCAAGTGACAAAGCTAGATTACCCTAGACAATGCTCTGTTAGAGGGATAACCTTGGTGAGATTGGTTGATTGGTAGGATTGATTGGATAGCAAACTCTAGCAGAGTAACAACAACTCTTTAAAGGCTTGGATGGTTTTGGATTGGGTTTCTAGCTGGCTGGGGGGATGATTTGGATGGATTTTGGATTTGGGATTGTTCTAAAGAAAGGAACTAGATAGATTTGGTTGCAGCGGGGGAGCTTGGATGATTTTTTGATGAGGTAGTGACTATGCTAAGTATGCCTTGAGTTGGGAGATTTCTGCTTTTTTGGGATTTCGACCAAAATTGGCAAACATTCATTCAAAAGCTATGAACAAACAAGCAGACAAAAGTTTTGAGCAAGCACGTCAAACACACCAACATCTTAGGAAGCTTTCTATAAGGATGAAATTTGGTTTAGCTAAGGAGTCCTCGATATACGCAAGGTACGTGAGGCCCAAATCCATAGATGAAACCAAAAAGATGTCACACAGCCGAGAGGAGCGGTAACCCACTTCTCCTCTTTCACTTCTCAAGGGTATAAAGTTCCTTGAGGCTTAGCCTGAGTGACAAAATTTTGATCCCAAGAGAGGTGTCTTTGGATTCACCTCCCGATCTTTATACTCCGCCGGAACGCTGGAGTTGAGGTCGTCCCAAGGGGTGATGAAATCCCCAAGCAGGCCTCCTAAAAAGCTAAGACAAGATTTTGGATCCTAATCTTATGCACCCAAGATGGTCTCGAAAGACGACAAGGGGAGAGAAGACTTGGATGATCTTGGGCTAAAAAACACACTTGTTCTTTTACCAACTGACGCTTAAGTTTTCTGATCTAGACTTTGCAAGCACTCATGTTTAAGATACAATGTTTATTCCAACTTTGAAGTGTCAACAAAAATAAAATTGATCAAAGAATGCAAACAAGAAGAAGAGTTAGGGTCAACAAGAAGGTAAACCCGTGCGCCCGAAGGCCCTCCACGTCAAGTATCGATTGATTTTTCTTTAAGGCATTCAAGCTTGAGTGTGAGTTTATTTTAAGCCCAAAACAAAGGTGTGTGAGATTCGATTTCAAGCGCGCTCCCGGAGGCCCTCCACGTCAAGATTTGTCCAATTTTTATGCCCAAATGAAGTGTGAGCGAGATTAAGGTGCATTCAAGGAAAATTTGATTTTAATCCATGGCATTCAAGAGTGATTTTAGCAACATGCATTCAAAGACAAGTGATTAAACATTCAAGTTTTTTCCTTTGAGCATTCAAGATTGAGATTTTGTGTGTTGTTTTAAGAACTTTGAAGTGCTTTGTTTTAACCTTAGATCATTCAAGATTGTTTTGGACTCAAAAGTGAAAATGACTCTTTGGACTTTGCTTTTCATTCAAGATTTTGTGTGCTAGTTTGCATGTTTTAAGCCCAAAAATGATATTCCTAGATTGTTTTGATGCATGAAAAACCTAAGAAACATTCAAGATTTTGCAACAAGACATTTGTTTGGAACAAATAACAAAGCTTTTTAGGACAATTTTGGCAACCATTTAGGACTCTTAGTTTTCATGAGATTTTTTAAAAGAACTTTAGTGTGCACTTAGTGTTGATTTTGAACCTTTTGAAATGGAAACTTGAAGTTCTTTTTAAATTCCCAAAAATGAAGTGTTCCTAATTTTGCATGAATGCATCTAAAGCCTTGATGTTGCAAGGATGCAAATGATTAGATTGGTTTAGTTTCACTTGTTAAAAGATTTTTTCTTTTTTGCAAATTTTTAATTTTTCAATGAATTTAAGTATGATTTGGGGGTTCATTTTAAGCACTAAAAAGAAGTGTGTATGATTTTGCTTCCTTAAAAAAAAAATGGCCAAGATCTCCCACAAGAAGAAGAAGAAGAAGTAGATGGAATAAGAAGAATATAGACAAGAAGAGGAAGAAGAATTTCAAGGTCTTTGTCCACCTATAAGCTTGAAAAATCTGCAAACACTATGAGATAGAACATGAGTTCCTTTGTCTTCTTCATGCTCATGTGGACCTACAAAACCAATTTATACAATCCTACCAATCACAAAGACAAGAAAAATTAGCCAAAAATAGCAAATAACATACAAAACTTGACTAAAAAAGCTAATGAAGATGACCCATGCGGGGTCCCATCGGGCGTGCCAAAATGTATATGAAAAATGTTAGTATGCTAATAGAAACCAAATTTAAATAAAGCTTCTACAAACTAAACAAAATTCATAAACTTCAAGATAGACTAAGATGAGCTCTCAATTGAAAATATGAGCCATTAATGGGCTCTCTCAATGAGAAGCTCTCTTGTTGAGTAGCTTTGTCTAAATAGATAGGATGTATGCTCAAGCTTTATGCTTCAAAAAGGGCTTCAATGGATGATTGTGGATTTTTGGTGTGGATAGATGGCTTTAGTATGGATTTTGCTCTCAAAATAGCATTATAACTTTACTTCATGGATTGTGTTATTTTGCAAAGGGGAAGGATCCAATTTATAGGCAAGAGGCTTGAGGGTTTGAGGGCTAAGATGCAAGGATGGGAAAAAGCTTATGGAGGGCTCAGATTGCATGAGAGGAGAGCACATGGATTGTGCTTCCTTACAACCAATCAAGGAGTGACACATGTCACATGGTGAGAGGATGGAGAAAAGGGGAAGGATGAGTCAACAAAGGAGGCTCAAGGGATAAAATCTTCATAAAGACCCTCATAATGACTTGTAAGAGCAATAAAAGGGCTTGTAAGAGTCATTTATGACCTAGTGGACTTCATAAAGTTTTATGGTTGAGATATTTTGAGGGTGATGAGAGAAAATTCGACTTGGACTTGATTAGGAAGGTTTTAAGCTTGCTTAGGCTTGTGCAAATGATTAGAGGATGGATTAGGATGGTTTAGGATTAGCTTAGGGATAGGCAAGTGGATGGCATTTAATGAGGGTGGGTGAAGGAGGAGATATTTGTTAACTTTGGCTTGGGTTAGTAAGTTTTAACCCATGTTTAGGGAATGTGACAAGGTTAGGAGGGGATTAGGGGTAGCAAATGATGAGATCAGCCTTTAATCAAAATTAAAGAAGGATTAGAAGATTTTGGAAGAGGTTATTGGTCATAAGGAAATTGGCCAAGTTTTGGGCAAAAAATAAATTTTTAATTTATTTTAGGATTTTTAGTCAATTTATTAATTAAATAATTAATAAATAAGAAAATAATGTTTAAATAAGATTTAAACATTTTTGGGAGGGATTCCTTAATTAAATATTTTTAATTAAGATAAAAGGATTTAATGGCATAAAAATTAATTAATTAATTAATTAAATAATTAATTAATTAATAAATGATGATGTCATCAGGAATTTTTCAGAAAATAAAAATACTTTATTTTCTAAAGGATTTTTAGGTGTCTACACATAGTAGGTGGTTAATCACTTGTCATGAATCCTGAGGGGAGCACTAAAAAAATTCTAACAATCACTCCCTTAGTTTTACCTAAGGTCTAAAGATTCAAACGTATGACCAAGCTCTGATACCACTTGTTAGAGTGGGGTTGTTGTTGCACCAAAAGATTGATTTATCAAGGCTTGATATAACCACTCAATTTATAGTAATAAGACGTGGTTAAGAACTTGTCACAAATCTTGAGGGGAGTGTTGAACAAATTTCGAATAGGTCTTATTCACTAGAGTGGTTATATCAAAAGCCTTATATATCTTTCTCCAAATGTCCTCCAAACTCCAAACATTCCTCCAAACTAATCCATCATACCTCCATGCATAACCACTAGTACTCCTATCATACCTTTGACAAGGGAAATCCACTATTGCACTCATCCACACCTCTTTCCTATATCATGCCCACATATTCCCCTCATAATTTAGTCATGTCTACATCTTCCTCTAGCTTCATTTCCCAATCTCCACCCTTCCAGAGCTATGCTACTAGCTACATCCCTATTCCAAACCCACCATCTCAATATCCTCCAAACCAATTTTTAGATCCTCCAACCAATCCTAATTATACACTACATCACCTTAATCTCCTTACTCTTTCTAGTCTAACATGTATGTCTCCAAGGAGTTTTATAAGGAATCCAAAAGAAAACCCATCTCCCACACCCATCATTTCTCTTTCATCATCTCATCACTATCATTCCTATTTCATCTACCACATTTTATAAATACCCTTCCATCTCCTACCTCCCATCCATCAAATCCCTCCAAATACCATCCACATCCCCTCCTCCTAGAATTACCTAAATCCCATGTAATGAAACTAATGATCCCTTCTACCATCAAGTCATCCCTATTGAAGAGCCTCTCATCCATCAATCTACCTCACTTAAAGAAATCATACATACATCTCCTATTGCACCACCCATTCCAATCCAATCCTATCAAGATCTTGTCCAAAATCATGTTGAAACATCTCATGGCACAAAAGAAGATCCCAGCATCCTTCTTATTCCTTTACATGATCCACTTTCATCATTCACTCCATCCAAAGAGTAGTCACCATCCCCTCCATATCCAAATCCTATTATTATACCTAATGCATCTCAAGACCTATTATCCTCTCTCCATCAAAATCAATATCCTCTCCTCCCATCCCCTCTACTTCATGATCATACATATCCTATAATCCATGGTTATAGATCTACATAAGAAGAACTAACTATCACATCTAAAACTTAAGCTCCTTCACCTACTAATGGACTCACATCTTGTGTTCCAAATAATAAACATCATATTGAAGTAAGAAATAAAAGTGCATCTCTAGATGTTGGTATCCCTTCTATCCCTTCATGGTCCCAAATCCTTTCATCTTCACCCAAAATTTCCCATCCATCTTATTCCACATCTATTTTAGGCCCTTATCCTACTACTTCTTTCCATCCCTCCATTTTGGGTTGCTATATCCCTTATCTAAATCATCCACCCTTTCCATCCATTTTGGGTCCTTATATACCTAATCTAAATCCTTTATCTCATTCATCTCTTTTTGGACCTACTTCTTCCTCACTTCCATCTATTTTAGGTCCTTATCTTGCATTCCCTCCATCCATTTTGGGAAATTATATGCATCCATATTCTATATTCCAATCCATCATTCCATCCCCTCAAATCTACAAGCTAGATCATCAAAGGAACTCATCCTTGAACTCCTTCCAACCTTCAACCTCTATCTTTCCATCCACAATCCCTCCATATCCTCCATGCTCTTGTTCCCATACCATGGCTAATAAGAGAAAATTGGATGCCAAAATTAAAAAACATAAATCCAAAAACCCACAAAAATCCCAAGTATCAAAATGTCCCATCCAAAATGTATGTTCAAGAAGAGAACATCTTATCCAAACAAAAGAAAAATTCAAAAGGCCATAAAGGCCCAAGCTAAAAAAGTCAAAACTCATGTGGATATCTAGGATGCTCATGAAAGAAATGCATCTTAAAGAAAAAACGTAATTGGCATCCATTCCTACTACTCAAAAAGCCTCAACATTCATACTTTATCCAAATCTCCATATACACATCCTTCATCCCCCTAATTTACTTCTAGTCCTTATGCTTCTTATCCTACATTTCCCAATCTCCATCTTCCAACTTTACTTTTGGTACTTATATTTTTCCTACTCCAGTTTCTCCTTAATCTCATCCAAAACCATCTTTCCCACTACTTCATCACCTTTTAGGGTTTGTGTCAATGATGATCTTTCCAATTTTGTCATCTATTTCCCCACTAGTCTTATGTCTTCCTATCCATTATCTACCAACTCCCACTCACCATTCCACTTATTTAAACCTAATATTTTGCATGCTTCCTAAATCTACCCATCCTACCAACATCTATGAGTAGAAATTCCAAAAAAAGTTAGAAAGAAAAAATGCAAAAAAAAAATAGCAAAAATGCAAGTAAAGGAAAATAAGTGTCCATTGGTGAAAACTTGGCAATTCAAGCACCTTGGACAAGTACTATGATGAAAAATTGGCAAACAAGAATCATGTATAATCCCTGCATCCAAATGCTCTATAAACTTGGGGGCAAGTTCCATCCCCCACCATATTCATTTCATCCCACCATACCAACCACATATTTCCTCCATTTAGTCCTTCATCCTCCTTTGGATCTTGATAAAAATAAAGGCCATCACCATATGCATTCTTTTGGTAACCTCTTTGACATCCATTTCCCCATCACAACTTGTATCCACCCATTCTTTCTTCCATATAATCCATCCATCAACCGCATCCATCCATCATAGTTACCCTCCACCTCATTCATCTTTCCCATCCTAGCTTCCATCTACCTCACCGTCCTCTTGTTGACCAATCTTCAATCCTATCACACTCCTCATTGAACCTCCTCTTGAGTAACATATGATGACTGGGGAACTATATTCCTTGGAGACCATATTGTGTCCATCTTTCCATCTCCCCATTCTAGTCCCATTTCCATCTAGTCATCCCCAACATCATTCATCTCCTAATCCCTATATTTTTGCATTCCTCTACCCAAACCTCTGATCAATCATACCTTTTCTCCTATCCTTGCACCTCTCAATGGAAGAACCATCTTTCCATCACCTAGTGGATCCCTTGTCATTAGTATCTAGCTCTAGCCTATCCCCATGTACCCCAATGTTATACATTCATATCCTAATGCTCCTAGAAATCTATAATCACATGCACCATCCCATTGCACATCTTTCATCTCACCCAATCACATCCTTAGTATTTTTCCCATCCATTTTGAAATCCTTAGTCAAGATCCCATCATCATAATTGGGATGCATCATTACCTTCTCCATGTCATTGTATCCACCATCAATCCATGTTCTCTTGCTAACTTCTCATCCTAATATTTTCTCTCGCTATCTTCTCATCCTAATCTTTTCACCCACTATCTCCTCATCCTAACTTTTTAATCTACTATCTCATCATCCTAAGCTTTTCCTCCCCTCTATCTACTCATCCTGTACTTTTTCACAATCTCCTCATCCTAATTTTTTTTCTTCTATCTCTTCATCCTAATATTTTCTTCCATGTTCTCCTCCTCAATGTTTCATCCTATTATCTCATCATCCTGATATTTTCTGCATTTGTATTATATCAAATCAATTTTTTTATCCTATCATACTAAGCTTCTATATAGTGATCCTTATAAATATGATGGTCAATCAGATGTATATCCCCATGTCTATCCTTAGCTTTTACCCCTTTTATATATCACATCTTTATGTTAGTTTGCATCTAATCAAACTCTAGAGTTCTCCTACCTACACATTATAGAAAGTCCTGATGTGAAATCCTTTGTCATCCAAGTGTTGTCTATAAAGTTTCAATTTTCTTAAATTCCATAACCACTCTAGATACCACTAATAGATCCTTGTAGGATACATCTTTGCTCTCATCTAATCTTGGTCTGTGTGTCTCCTACCCTACCGATCTCTTTGTAAAGAGGTTATTTTTAATGGATTTACTCTTTCTTTTGATATTTGGTGTCACTTTTGGTTCTTTCTTATCTTTTCAAAGAAATTTGGTTGTTCCCTCCTCAAGGTCTCCATGATCCATTATAACATGGTGTGTTGTGAATGGGGAAATTTGAGAGCAAGGTCTTGATTAGGTATTTTGTCTCTTTCTTTTTTTGCTTTCTAGTTAGTTGGATGTGACCCTTGTAGATTCCAAACATGTGATCATTTGTGGTTTCATGATGCACTTGGTAAATATCACTTGTTTGTGAGTTACTCAATGTCATTTCCACTATAATTCCTCTAGGATTCATGTGTCATACTAGGGCAAGCCTTGTGTGTTTTTTTCTAGTCAATCATATGTAATATGTTGAAGTTAATGAAAGCTCAACCTCACAGCTCCTAATGCTCACCTACATGAAAACACCTATCACAAAAAGAGAGAAACAAAATCTATAGAGGCTAGAATTCCTAGATCCATAGTTTTGAATTAGTCCTATGTAATATTTGTCAAAAGTCATTGATGTTCTTCATAACCTTAGCATGTCTCTAATATTCCTAAATCAAAATAAGTTCTCAACTACATGGTAGTGCATATCTTTAGAACACCCCCATGCTTAAGCTTCAATGGATTACTATCTCAAAGAGGGGCAAAATGTAGACACCTAAACCTGATTACATCACTAAAGTAATCTTATTTAGTCATCTCCTAAGAAATCATTTATTAGGTGTTTAATAATTAATTAATTCAATTTCATCGCCTAGTTAATTAATTTAGTTAATTAGCTATAGCCCAATTGATAAAATCAAATAACAACCCAAAGTCTAATTATTGATTAAATCCCTATTCTCTTATTAAATTAAATAAATGCAAAAATCTATTTTATTTAATTCCAAATTCCCCTTTTATTTAATAAATCCTTTTAAATCAAATACCCAACCTCTAACTATTCCTAAATCCCTGACATTAGCTAAATCCAACCCATTCACCCATCTAAACCTCACTTAGCCAACTAATTAACCCTTCTCATAAGTGCTAGCCCACCTTCATCCCTCCAACATGCCACTTGCATTCTAATCCCATAATAAGCTAAGCCTAGTCCCCTCCCTAAGCATGTGCACAAATTTAAACCAAGGTTAAGATGTCCTAAACCAAAGAAAAGTCAAATTTCTATCCTATCCCTCTTACATTCCTAACCAAAAGACTTTAAGGATATTAAATGCATTAATAACTCTTTAAGGCCTCTTAAATCCCTCTTCCACACTCCTTCTCCCTCATAACTCCCTTTGACCCTCCACTTTGACCATCCCCTCACATTCAATCCCCTTGTGACCCTTGTCACAAGGCTATGGATTTGAAGAAGCACAATCCATGTGCTCCCCTATCCTTACATTCTAGCCCTCCCTTATCCTTCATCCATCCTTTCATCTTGACCCTCCATCCTCACATCCTTGGCCTATAGATGAAACCCTCTCTATTCACATTTTGTAACCAACTTTCATGCAAACTCATAATGCCCATTTGAAGAAAAAATGACTAAATCATACCCTTACCATATAGGAATCCACATTCACCCTATATAATGTATTTTACCTTTTGAAGGTTCCTATCCATTGAAGGCTTGAAGTAAATTTTAGAATACATCTTCATCATTGGATATATCTACACAATCAAGAAGGCTTCGGGTGCTCTTCCCTTAGTTTGCACTCTTTTTTACCTTCTTTTGTCTAATATATATGTGAGTTTTTTTTTGAGTTTTTGAATGTTATAATCTTTCATAATTTTCTTTTCATGGTAACTTCCATATCTCTACAAATAGAATAATCACCTACAATAGGCCAAAAAAATTGATCATTTTTTCTTAATACTATTCTAACCCATTTTGGTTCACCCAAAATATAGAATTTCTTGTATTGCGTTAGGGGTATGTGCAGGATCATGGTGAGCCAAAAATTGGTGATATGGAAAAAATTAGTCTAAAAACATCCAAAAGAGATTTGAAATTCTCTCTAACTTTTCTCCCCTTTCCTAATATCAAAGCAAAAAAAGGTTACCTAGGCATATCAAGTATCTGAGATGTCGAGTATCTGATTTATTAGATGCCCAAAACCTTGGCATAAATTTAAAAATTAATCTAAGCATTATTTTCCTCATTTATTTTCAACACTCATAACCCTAGCATTGGGTATCAGACAAAAAATATGGTTATGATAACATCTTGCCAATTTCTCACTCCCAATTCCATCCAACTATTCGTAAGTACATTTTTTATCATTTTTTAATTGATATAGTTTTTTTTTTTTAACGCATTTATAATGAAAATATAAGTTTTTTAGTTTGATTTATAAATTATTTATTCAAATTGTAGTTATATTTTCATTTTCATTATAAATAGTCATGGTAGACCCTAATCAACTTCCAAAAAATCCCCCGTCAAACAATGATCCTCAAAAAAATCCATGTGCTTCCCTCTCCTTAAATCCTCATCTTCCCTCAAATTAATTATAAATTCTTTATAGAAGTTTTTTAGTTTGATTTATAAATTGTTTATTCAAATTGTAATTATATGTTCAATTGTATTATAAATAGGCATGGCAAACCCTAATCAACCTCCAAACAATCCCCCACCAAACAATGATTCTCAAAGCAATCCATGTGCTTCCCTCTCCTTCAATCCTCATCTTCCCTCATCCTTCCTCCATCCTTTCATCCTAGACCTCCATCCTCACATCCTTTCCCTCTAAATGAAACCCTCTCTTCAAAATTCATAATCGAATTTCATGCAAACTTATAATTCCCCTTTGAAGAAAAATTCATTGAATCATACCCTTACCATGCAAGAATCCTCACTCACCCTAT
Source organism: Cupressus sempervirens (assembly GCA_028749045.1). Lineage (NCBI taxonomy): Eukaryota > Viridiplantae > Streptophyta > Pinopsida > Cupressales > Cupressaceae > Cupressus > Cupressus sempervirens. The sequence continues at coordinate 163,358,509 of CM053787.1, forward strand.
ACATCATGTTTTACCCTTTGAAGGCTCCCATATATTAAAGGCTTGAAGAAATTTTGAGCATACATCTCCATCATTGGACACATCTACAAAATCAAGAAGGCTTGTTGGGTGCTCTTCCCTTGCTTTGCACTCTCTTTTGCACCTTCTTTCATTTATTATATATGTGAGTTCTATTTTCAGTTTGTGAATGTTATAATCTCCAGTAATGTTCTTTCCATTCTAACTTCCATAGCTCTACACATAGGATCCCTAGGGACATATATTTTCATCAAATATCTCAAAAGTGGTCATAGGTTGAGCTATAACCCTTTTTGATTTATACTATCAATTAAAATATGTCCCAAGAGGTCCTACGAACCCTAGGGACATATGTTTTCAACAAATTTGTCGAAAGGGTTCATAAGTTAAGCTATGACCCCTTTTGACCAATAAGATTAATTAGAATACATCCCTAGGTCTCTTAGGCCCCTAAGGACATTTTTTCATCAAACATGTCAAAAGGGGGTCATAGGTTGAGCTATGACTCCTTTCGGCACATACAATCAATTAGAACATGTCCTTAGGGGGAAATATATTGTCATCAAACATGTAAAAATTATTCATAGGTTAACCTATGACCTCTTTTGATACACATGATCAATAAAAATACGTTCCTAGGGACCCCTAAGGACATATGTTGTCTTCAAATGTGTCAAAATGGTTCATAGGGTGAGCTAATACCCCTTTTGACACATAAAATCAATTAGAATATGTCCCTAGGGGTTTTAGGACCTCTAGAAATATATGTTGTCATAAAATGTGTCAAAAGGGGTCATAGGTTGAGGTATGACCCCTTTCAACACATATGATCAATTAAAATATGTCCCTAGGGGTGGTAGGACTCCTCGGGACATATGTTATCATCAAACATGTCAAAAGGGGTCAAAGGTTGAGCTATGACCCCTTTTGACACATACAATCAATTAGAATATGTTTGTAGAGGTTCTAGGACCCCTAGGGACATATGTTGTCATCAAATATGTCAAAAGGTTCATAGGTTGAGCTATGACCCCTTTGGGCACATATGATCAATTAGAATGTGTCCCTATGGGTCCAAGGACCCCTAGGGACATATGTTGTCATCAAATGTGTTGAAAGGGGTCATAAGTTGAGCTATGACCCTTTTGAGCCACATAATCAATTAAAATATGCCCCTACAAGTCCTAGGACCCTAGGGACATATGTTGTCATCAAACATGTCAAAAGGGATCATAGGTTGAGCAATGATCCCTTTCAACCCATACAATCAATTAGAATATGTCTTTATGGGTCCTATGACCCCAAGGGACATATGTTGCCATCAAACATGTATAAAGGGGTCATAGGTTGAGCTATGACCCTTAGGGACATATTTTTCCATCAAACATGTCAAAAGGGGTCATAGGTTGAGTTATGACCCCTTTCAACCCATACAATCAATTAGAATATGTCCCTAGGGGTCCTAGAACCCCTAGGGACATATGTTGTAATCAAACTTGTCGATAGGGGTTATAGGTTGAGATATGACATCTTTTGACACACATGATCAATTAGAATATGTCCTTAGGGGTCCTAGGACCCCTAGGGATATATGTTGTCATCAAATGTATCGAAAGGGATCATAGGTTGAGCTATGATTTATAATGAAATAAATTGCGCAATAGAAAAAATAATATGAAATTTTATATAAATACTTGATAATAGCTAAGAGTAATAGGCTACTTCGAGGGGGCAACCTCCAAATATCTCCAATGAGAACACACTTCACAATATGATGATTAAATAAGACTCACAACCTCCTATATATATCTAATTATGCTTAGGTTGAATAGAGAAAACTCATCATAACACCTAGGCTGACCTACCTACCTAAATTATAATATAATAATGATAACTATGACTTAATTAAGGATTAAGATAGCCACAAGTTGACTATTCATAACCCTATATACAATAATATTAATGGTGTAGCACGATCCCTCTATACCCATACAATCAATTAGAATATGTCCCTAGGGGTCATAGGACCCCTAGGGACATATGTTGTCATCAAACATGTCGAAAGGGGATATAGGTTGAGATATGACCCCTTTTGACACATACAATCAAATATAATATGTCCCTAAGACCCTTATGGGCATATGTTGTCATCAAATGTGTTGAAAGGAATCATAGGTTGAGCTATGACCCCTTTCAACCCATATTATCAATTAGCATAAGTTTGTTAGGGTCCTAGGACCTCTAGGGACATATGTTGCCATAAATCATGTCAAAAGGTGTCACAAGTTTACCTATGACCCCTTTTGACACATATGATCAATTAGAATATATTCCTATGGGTTGTAGGACCCTAGGACATACATTGAAAGGGGTCATAGGTTGATCTATGACCCCTTTCAACACATACAATCAATTGGAAAATGTCCCTAGGGATCCTAGGACCCCTAGCAACATATGTTATCATCAAACAGGTTGAAAGGAGTTAGTGATGTAGCTATGATCCCTTTCAACACATATGATCAATTGAAATATGTCCCTAGGGGTCCTAGGGCCCCTAGGGAGATATGTTTTCATCAAAAGTGTCGAAAGGGCTCATGTTTTCAACTATGGCCCCTTTCAACCCCTATGATCAATTAGAATATGTCCTTAAGGGTCCTAGGACCCCTAGGGACATATAATTCATATTAATTTATAATAGAATAGAATAGAATATATTAAATATAATATAATATAACATATTATAATATAATATAAATAGCAAAGTATAATATGAATATATTATAATAGACAATTAAAAATACCATTTCTAATGTTGTTGGTACACTTCACATAGATTTTGGAGGAGATAATGAGGACCCTTCCTTAACTTCCAATCCAAACCCTCCATTTTCCATAAGGTTCCTTTATATATTCAGGTGTGGGATATCAAGTATCTGATATATTGGATACCCGATATGTTTTTAGATACCCAATATATCAAATACCCAATAGTTTACTAGAATGTTTTTTAAATGACTGTAGTACTCCAATCACTTTTTCACTAGGTTTGAGGGTTATGCAAACAAAAAGCAAGATTTAGGGCCCAAAATTTCAAAAATTTGTTGAATCAATTGATTTGGTGTCCAAAAAATGCTAACACTAAGTGGAATAATGGTAGGAGAAATTCTAAATGGAAGATGAAGGTGATGAATGAAGAAATTGAAGAATATAGGGAAAACCATTGTAGAAAGAGGCCAGGTATGTTTTATTCCAATTAGGTCAAGCTCGTAAGAGTAGTGTCCAACGAAGATAATGTTGAATTTGATAATATGAATCAGCTTAATGTTGGGAATGACAATGTACTAATCAAACAGGAGAATGTAAAGCTTAAAAGATAGATATAACAATTGAGAATGATAGTGATAATGTTGCAAATGAACCTTATAATTCTCCTTGTTATAATTGAAATGAGGTTCCTTGTAATGCAGAGAAACAAACATATGAGTTTAAACCTAGTAGAACACTAAAGGGGTTATTAGAGATTGATGAGGCCATTTTGAGCACATTGGAAGGGAAGAGATCACATGGAATAGTTTGGTTGTTGACTTCAAGACTATATCAACAATTTTTGGCAACAAGACATTGGTGGAACAATGCCAATTTTTTGTGCAATTGTTAAGGATACAAAAATTAAAACCTATGCTATCAAAATTGAAAATTTGTGTCAACAAGAAAATGGAGAGAGATGTCATTATTGTGAAGAATCTTTTCAATGTTCTTAATACCATAAGAAAAAAGAGTATGGAGAAGGACAAAACAACTACTCATAAGGTTATTATAGCTTCCTTGGTAAGTCATTATTTGAAAAAAGTGAGATTTATTAGAAAAACATGTGTTGACTTAAACATAAGTCATGTGACTTTTAGTAGAGAACTTCAAAGAAGAGAGAGACTTGTCAATCCTCTTCAAGCTAATACAAGGCATAATTGTGGGAAATTTCCATATTCTAATAATAAACTAACAAAGGGTGTGAAGGAACAAATTGCACAATTTTGGCACTCTAGCTCAAGAGTGTCACCACATGCAAAGGATGTTTTGAAGTTGAGAATTGACAATAAATACCATACCCCACATCCAAGACATTATTTGGAGGTAACTAAAACAATTTTGTTCAAATAATTTTTTGTGACTAATCCAACATTGCATATATCACAAAGGGATTTTGAATCAATGAATTCATTTTATTGTGGGCCTCTTAAGATTTGAAATACATGTTGTTGCAAATATCATATGGATTTTTCTATGCACCATGAATTATTATGCTCCATCCATTCAAATTTGCATACTAATGAAATGTTAGAAATGTGTGGTGATACTTGCCTTCCAAAATCATTAAGATCATTACTAGATCAATTCTTATGTCCTAGAGATGATGGTTGTTTCTTTTATAGAAATGATTGCTTAAATAAGAAGTTCTCACAATGTAGCAATTTATTAAAATTTGTGACATCTTTCCATGAAGGTTGTGAAGAAGATACTGAAAAGACATTAGTTTTAAAGAGGGTTTATGAAATGGTGAAATGCGCATTGAAGAATGTAGGTGAAGGCTCTAGATGTGAGTTTCTCACAAAACAAATGTGTGTGGTTGATTTTATTTTAGATTTCAAGGGGGAAAAATTACAAGTATGCAAGGCATAGTCATAGGTCTTAGTGGTTGAATCAATAATTTAGAATGTGTAAGGACACTTTTCCCACTGACACTATTATATCAATTGTTGACTTTGTAGAGAAATATACACTAAAACTCCAAAATTAAACACAATTTGAATGTTACAAATCCATTTAGATTGTTATTTTTTGTCCACATAACATATAGACATTCCCTTGTTAAAATAATCAAAGAGTACTGCTTTTATATGAGCAGTGATAGATCTCACTCTCATGAGTTTGTCCAACATTGTTTCAAGAATTATTTTGAGTTATTTTGAGAACATGATATTGCTATGGATGAACATCTCATTTGGTTAGATAATTGCATAGGTCAATTCAAGAATGCTTACATGTTTGATTGGTTGTGTAAAGTGCATGTAAAGATGATTGTACCTTATATTTGGAGATTTTTTTAGTTTGGACATGGGAAAGGGGAGCATGATGGAGTAGGGGCATGTGTGAAGACAGTTCTAGTGAAGGAGAAAATGAAGATTTTAGTAGCATAACTTCTTGATGCTTGTACCATAATTGATTGGTGTACATATGTATTATCATAGGGGGGACTCTTGATTTAGTAGTGCACAAGTTCTTTTGATTGGTTGAGGAGGGATCCTTAGGTGATATATTAGATTGTGCTATAGTAATAGATTCTTCAAAGATGCATTCATTCTACAATTTTTTATTGTAGTACATGGACAATTTGGATATGATAGCTAGCTTGATTTTGTCCTAGTTATTTTCAATATGATTAGGATCACTATGAGTTAACTAAATTGGTGGATAGATGGGATCCACATTATATTACTCCATTATATCTCATGCCCTCTATTAGAAATGATGAGATGGATAGTTCTTTTGACCATAACCATCTATCAAATCATCTTTAGCCAAGACATGTCTCTTCATTGGTTGCACCACAGAGGAATAATGAGAAATTAGATTATTGGTTAGCACATTATGTAAGAGGTAAACAAAATATTTCACAACCAATTATAGATGATGAAAGATTCACATATCCTACTAGTTTATTTGTTGATGTTGCAATTGTTAGAAACAATATCCCACCAAGATAATAGGGGGGGTGAATCAGTTATCCAATAATTATCAACCTTAAATAATCTTAACCAATCAATCAAAGTAAAAAATAACCATAATAAAATGAACATACACAATTACACTAGATTTGTTAACTACAAAAAACTTTGATTAGAGGGAAAACCCTGATGAGAATGATGCCCACAAGATGATGTACTAATATAAATATTCCTTGTTAGAGGATGGACACTATTAGTGTAGAAACCTAAATCTAATTACACCGCTTCGGTAATCCTATTTAGTTATCTCTGAAGGCATCATTAATTAAATTTTTATTTAATTAATCCTTTTCCATCTCCTAGCTGATTAATTTAATTAATCATCTATAGTCCTAATTGATAAATCAAATAATCCATTATTTATCAATTAATCCTATTCTCCTATCTAATTCCAAAAAATCTAAAATTTATTAAAATCACTTTAATAAATAAAGCCCTCAAAACCTAATAATCTTAAAACTATCCTAAATCCTCCCATTAGCTTAATCCACCCCATCCACCCATACTAACTAATCTTAGCCACTAACTCACCCACCCTCATCAATACCATCCACTTGCACATCTCTAACATCCCTAATATAATCCTAACCCAAGCCTAACCCATCCCCTAATCATTTGCACAATCCTAAATGAGCTTAAGACTTTCTTAATCCAAGCCAAAGTCTATCCCCTCAAAATATCCCAACCACTAAGCCATAAATGCTCCCACAAAGCCATAAATGACTCTTACAAGCCCATTTATTGCTCTTAAAATCCATTATGAAGGTATTTATGAGCTTTGAGCCTCCTTTGTTGACCCCTCAACCCCTCTTGCTCTAACCGATGACATTGTGACATGTGTTACTCCCTAATTGGCTATAAGGAAGCACAATCCATGTGCTCTCCTCTCATTCAATTTGAGCCATCCATAAGCTTTCTCCTTTCCTTCCATCCTAGCCATGGATCCCTCAAGCCCTTTGCCTATTTAAGGAATCCCCTGCCAAGCCAAATCATCACAATCCATAACCATAAAGTTACCATGCCATTTTGAGAAGCCAAACTCATACCCATTTCAAATATCCACTTCCATGCTAATATTATGATGCTATTTTGAGAGCTTAAGGACTATCAAAATACCATCATAATGGCAAAATCCATCCACAAATCCACTTTGAACCATATTTTTCATTGAAGCTTGAGCAATATTATTGAGCAAACATCTACATCAAAGGACACATCTACAAAATCAAGGAGGCTTTTGGAGTGATCTTACACTTAGTTTGCACTCTCTTACACCTTCTTTTGTCTAATCTTATATGTGAATATAGTTTTAGTTTGTGAATGTTTTTCTTATTGTTAATGTTCTTTGCACCCTAAATCTTGTTCTACATTTTGGCATGCCCGGTGGGACCCCACAAGGGTCATTTTAATCTTCATTAATGCTAGTTTTACATGCTTTTCATGTTTTGGCTAACCATGCAAGACTAACATTTTAGGCTTTAACTTTTGTGTCTTTATCTTGTGGTTTTTGATTGAAGGGCCACATTGAACGCCTCAAGAATGTGCTCCCAACCCTGTTCTTGATTTTGACCTAGCAAAAAGTCAAAATACAAAACTTTTTTGCATCCCCGCAACCCCAGGAATGTGATCTCGTAGTCTTGGGAATGCACCATCAAATTGGGGAGAACAAAATCCCAAGACCTAGGAACATAGAAAGACTAGCAGGAATTCCAGCAAACCAACTCCAATCAACTTGTACGTGTCAATAAACCCAACCAATGAACCCGCTAGCCAATCTTTTAGCGAAAATGTGCCTCAGACCAGCAGGATCATCATTCCCACTTGCGAGAATCCTGACTTTTTTCTGTCTTAAACTTCTCAAAATTGTAATAAAACTTTTGTCCATGCGATAGTCATTCCTTCTTGTGGGAACGTTGTAAGGCCATAAATCCACAGGATCGCTCTGTCAAAAGGAGCTCTTGATTTTTTGGCTCGTGTTTTTAAATTCTTTTTTGACAGTCTTTCCTATCATTCCTGTGATCCAAAATCATGGCAGGATTGTCATTCCCATGAACAGAAAGTCTGCGAGATCGCGAACCTGCCTGTGGGAATGTGGGTACCCTCGTGGGAACATTGTTTCTTGCCTTTTCTCTGTGGGAATGTCACCTAACTTTGGCTGTCATTTTTAGTCATTATTTTGAATGCTTCTAAGTTAGAAGAAATTGACTTGTTTGCATAATCACTAGGTACAAATTGCACATTTCATTTGGTGCTTTAAAAAGAACAAACAAATCTCTCTTTTGCACGCAACTTAGGAAAATTTGATTTTTGAACACTTACAAAATTTGTTAAGTTAAAAACAAATCAACAAAAATGAAATTGAGTAGTTTTTCATTGGACTCACTCTTTTCTACTCACCCATCAATTCAAACCCTTTGGTTGCAATCTCAGCACCATACTCGGGGCGATGGGTCAACTTGAAAAAGGTGTTAAGTGTTTCACAATTGGATTCTACTTAATTAGCTTTTAAGGGTTTGTCTTAACTTATAAGATTTCTTGAATGTCCAAAAATCTTGATTAAATCCATCACACTTCAAGCTTGGGTTTTAAAATTGAACAAAAATCAATTGACGTGGAGGGCCTCCGAGTACACAAGATTTAATTTGCAGACCCTAACTGTTCTTCTTGCTTGCATTCTTCGATCGATGTTACTTTTGTTGACACATCTCAAAGTTGGAATTGAACATCTATATCTTAATCACTTTTGTTTTCAATAGATCAAACAATCTAAGAATCAGTTGGTGAAAGAACTCTACTTTTTAGCCCAAGTCATCTGAATCTTCTCTCCCCTTGTCACCTTTGTGGGCCATCTTGGGTGCATAAGACTAGGATCCAAAACCTTGTTTTTAGTTTTAGGGGGCCTGCTTGGGGATTTCATCACCCCTTGGGAGACCTCTCTTGGGATCAAGATTTTGTCACTCGGGCTAAGCCTCAAGGAACTCTATACACTTTTTGGTTTCATCTACGAATTTGGGCCTCACATACCTTGTGTATATCGAGCACTCCCCAGATAAACCAACTGTGAGCTATGTAGACAACCATCTAGGATGTTCATGTGCTTGAAGTGATTGTTCAAAACATTTGTAAAAACATACACACTCCTTGGTGCAAGTATCACATTCTAGAAATCAAAACTTCTATTTGGTTGTTCCTATCTATTGCTTGATCTTTTACTTCTTGAATGAATGTTTGCCAAACTTGGTCAATCCTAGCTTAGGGCACTTAGCATAGTTACTAACTTCAAAAACCCCATGGTTGTTATTTTAATCCTTCAAAATATCTCATGTCAAGCGATCCCAAGACTAAGTTTAAGAAGGCTAAGCTTCCTCAAATACCAGCCTATAAGGAAATCGAAGCAGAGCATAAGAAACATACCCGTAACCCTAGGATTTCCAAATTGGATCAAATTGAGAAAGACAGAGCTAAGGTAGCATTGCAAATAGAATGGAACCACAAAATCCAAAACCTAACCCTTCAACACACACACACACACTTATAGGTTTAGTCTTTCATCTAGGAATTTCACTATCCCATTCAAGCATTTGAAGTTAGACCATCTCCTCTCATCTTAGGTTGTTGAAGAAGAAGCCTCCACCTACATTGTTAAAATCTTAGCGTTATTCCCTCACTCACTTAGAAACATTTTTGAATCACATCTCTCATCATCTTGAATATCCTTGAAAACACAACACTTTTCTAGGAATAGGTTGTTGTTGGTGTCCCACATCACCTTGAGCCAAAGGTTAGGGTCACACTTTTTGCATCACCATCACATTTCCCACATTCATATTTTAGGAGAACACAAGTTTCTTGCACTTAGCACCATATCATTTAGACACCCTTAGTATCATCCCTCGCTGCATTTTCATCTTTAGGAAAAGCATCCTTTCATGCCACCTACCACACATTTTGGTAGGAACACACGAAAAAAAGATATAGATCCTAGTCATAGTGGTAACACATCTTGAGCTCAACTATACTCTATAGTATCCCTGAAACTATCAGACCTACCACTGCAAATCCCAGAAGAACCAGGATCATCCATAGATATTGAGGCTTTCATAAACCAACCTAGTCATGCTACCATTGTAAATGCCATCATAGATCACAACAAGTAAACCATCATAGAAAATTTCTTACGAGACAATGTTGGTGTCTTTGAGTTTGGACATCCACCACCTATCAACATAATAGATCCTACTCACCCATTGTTTGGATGGCAACCACCTCAGGTAGAACCAGCAAAACCAAATATCCCCTTGACCCAAGTGCAAGTTCCCATTCCACAAAACACTCATCCCATTCTCACTCAACCATTAGTGCATACTAAATTTCAACCAACCTCAAGTATACCATTTGCATCTATTTCCACCACTCATTTTTTTGTTCCACCAAATCCTCCATTTGCATCTAGCAGCACTACCTTTTCGCTTCCACCCCATATCGCATCTAGTCCATTTTCTACTCAAATATCATCATTAGGGTCCAATACCTTATCTTCCATCCCACTAAACATCACTGTTAACCCCTTTGTAACTAGCCAAAGCTCTTTAGCCACATTTCCTTTGGGACCTTGGAATATTACTGTGACATAGGCACCTATCACTAGTCTTCTCCCTAGCATTGCAGTCATGTCTGCACCTTCGACACTGTCATCCACTACTTCACATAGCTATTCACTCCCACCCCTCACCAACTATTTCTCCATGCCACCTCTAGGAAATAGCCCAAATCCACCGCCACTACAGTTCCCTATAGTAAACACTTTGCCACAAATTAACTACCTTGCACCTACTCCAAATCAGTCCTACTCTCAAGTAAGCACACAACCCACATATATTGGGCATGGTATGTATTTCCAAAGAATAGCACAAGCATTATTTGCATTACCACCTTTTCAACTACAGTCTTCACATCAGTAGTAAGTGCAAGCAACCACACAGAACTATCTCATAGGGCAGCAACCTCATAGTTATCTACCACACCAACCATAGCAGATGCAATAGTATGCACAACCCACATTCTAGCAAACCATAGCATCCACTCCATCGATTATGCAAACCATTTTTCCACAGACACCATATGGTCATCAAAGTTCTCCATATCACACTTCAAATTTTGGCATGTATCCTACACCAGGGGTACCTGGATCAGGGGCACCCACTCCTCCACTTGTAAAGTCTGAATGGGAAGAGATGAAAAATGCTCTCAAAGCCCTCAAGGATGGGATGGACACCAAAACTTTTAAATTTGAAAATATGATTGCCCATACCCTTTTGATAGGACTATCACATTGACTCCATTTCCTAAACATTTTGAGATCCCCAAGTTTGACAAATTTAGGGGGAAGAGTGATCCAGTCACACATGTTAAGGAATTATATATGCATTATCAAGAGATATCTTATAATGATGTGTTCCTCATGCGGCTCTTTCCCAAGAGACTAGCAGGACCAGCCTTGGAATGGTTCTATCGTATACCTCAAGGTACTATTAAAACTTTTACAGAACTTTTTGAGGCCTTTGTTTCTCAATATACTCATCTCGTTGAAATTGAATTATATGTAGTAGACCTTGTCCACACTAAACAAAAGGGAGGAGAAAGCCTTGTAGAGTACTTACAATGCTGGTAGATCCTTACAACAAGGATCTCTTGTACCATCCCTGAGCGCCATCTTGTCAAGATGTTCATAAACAATGCACACCCTAGCCTCGCTCATCATATGGTTATGAACTATTTGCAAACATACAAGGACATCAAAGAAAAAGGAATGGACCTCGAGCAAGGTCTTATTAAGGATGGTTTCATCAGATTGTACAAAGAAAACACCCAAGACCACGGTTCGAGCAATGACAAAACCCAATATTGGAACAAAAACAAGAATACAATGACAAATGGTGCCACTGACACTCGACAGGTCCCTACTGTTGGGGTAGCTACCAATGTTCCTACTATGTTTTTCCAACAACAAACTTATCAACAACAACCTCCTGTGTATCACCAGCCACCCATGCAAACTCATCAGCAAATATCAGTTCCTCATAATCAAACTAATGCTATCACACTGTTGGCAAGTAGTAAACCACATGTTCAGAGGCAACCATGAGCATACACCCCATTGGGGGAACCTCTTGATACAATCTTCAAAAAATTGGCCAAAGATAACCTTGTTCGGTATCCACAAATGCAACCCTTGGAACCCAATCAGTCTAGAGCATCCTGGTACAAAGATAATGAATATTGCAAATTCTATCGTGTCAAAGGGTACACTACCCTTAAATCCATGCAACTTAAGGATTATGTAAAGGACCTCATTGACCAAAAAGAGATCACAGTGGGGGCACAACCCTCACCTAATGCAGGATTAATGATGTATCAAAATGCTTTCCCTCCTCATAACACAAACCCGAGAAAGACACTTGCAAACCCTCCTATCAATAAACCTAACAAGGTGACAACTGAGACACGTCTCAAAATTATACCTCATCATACTTAGACTATGGTAGTTTAATTGGTTGCATATCCCAGGTTGAACCATTTGTCAATGTCATCAATATCAAAGGCCCAGACACTCAGTGTGCAGTTGCTACTCATCGGACATAAATCAATATAGCTGGTCCACCTGTATCCACATAAACCAGACCACCATCAGCATGACCGCCTGCATCTTGAGCATCTCCATCAGAATCACCTTGACTAGGGCCATAGTATAACATCTTGGAACACCTTGGAAATACGCCAGCCCAGATCTCCATGTTGGATCTCTTACGAACAAACCCACTTTATCAAGAGATCCTTGACAGTGCTCTACATGAGTCATGCATCCCCTTTGACATAAATGCAACTGAGTTTTGCAACTTGGTTGGCCATCTTTCAGCCTCATGTGCCTTATCTTTCAAAACCATTGATATCCCAGCAATTGAACCCAATCACATCCTCCCACTTCGCATCGCTATTATGGTTTTTGACTTTGCAGTTAAACGTGTCATGATAGATAATGGACCGGCTCTAAACCTATGTATTCTAAAGTTCATCAAGTAGGTAGGATATACTAAAGTAGATATCATCAATGAGGTGATCACCATCAAGGCATATGATAATTTGGAGCGTACTACTGAAGGAACCATCTTGCTCCCTATCAGAGTCGGCCCAGCCACTCAAGAAACACTTTTTTATGTAGTTGATCTTAATCTTCCATATAACATCCTCCTCAGTCATCCATGGATTCATGCCATGAAGGTCATTCCATCCACATATCATTAGTGCATCAAATTTCCACATAATGGCACTGAGATAACCATCCATGCAAATCCTAAACCCTTTGCTTATTGCAATGCGATTGAAGCTTCATACACCAATCACTATCTTGGGATCAAAATTGGCACCACCACGGCTAGTTCCTCTGGCACTTGCTATGATTTAGACACCATTTTAGTCTCCACTCTTTCCATAGTTAAGATCAACTACCAAGGTTGTGGCAAGTATAGTCTCACAGATGCTTTTGTTGTTGGCGCTCTACCACTTGACCCACATACTCAAGGATGCCCAATACATCAAGGGCCTATACCAGAAACCACCTCTCGACTTCACCAGTTGGGCCCTACCACTTTTTTCACCAAAGGTATCCTTGATGGATCACAAAACACACTAGACATTAACACATGGCTATACAAAGAGCCACCTCCTAAAAGTGAAGCACTTCTTGATCACTTTAAATAGAAATACTCCTGGTCACATCGCTTGGCCATGGAGTAATGGGATTATCAAGGAGGTGGTTTAGGCTGTCAGGAATCAAGTATGAGATACCCTATAGAGGCACACCAAGGGTAGAAAACCAAAGGCTTGGGCTATGGACTCCTTGCAACTAGGAGCACTACAACGGAAGGCCATGCCCTTACGAACATCCAAAACACTCTCGTCAAGGTTGAAGACATCCTGAGGAAGTTGAAAAGAAATCTTACAATGATATTTTCCTTGACAAAATAATCCTTCAAACCTTTGTGCTCTACCATTTATCCTTGAATCTCATAGATCTCCCCCTCACTCACCCTTAACTCATAGATTGGGACCAACCAAGTATCATTCATGTTGACGAGTTCTCTACCGAGCACACGCTCCTTAAATTCATGGGGGTAGAAATGCCACATAAATGGCCACCTCCACCATCAGCATATGTCTACAAGCTGGATCCTGCAGGTTACTTCAAGGAGGAGGAAATCTCTAGTCACAAAAATGAAATTCTAAAAGAAACAAAAAAGATAAAAGATAAAAGAAAAAAATCCTATGGTGAAAATTCCTTTGGAGCACCATTTGGTGACTCAAAAAATGAAACAAAAATAAAGGATGTATCCAACGGTAAAAACCTCTTAGAGGCACCTAAGGATGGAGATTTCATCCTCCCCCCATACGAGCATCAACCTCCTATATCTTCAATTTTGACAGAAGAAACTCGACCTCTAAATATTAGTCTAATAGAGATACCACATATCACATACATCGCAACCTCTCTACCACATAAACAAGCAGATCTTCTTCTTGAAGTTCTCCATAAAAATATAGGTTGCTTTGCATGGTCATATCAGGATATGCCAGGGTTAGACCCCAAACTATTTGTACACCATCTAGAAGTGGATCTAGGGGCGAAGCCCATCAGGCAGAAACTTCAAAAAATGCACCCCATGGTGGCTTTATTAGTCAAAGTAGAGCTAGAGAATTCATTAGAGGCCAAAATCATTCGACCAATAGATTATTCTGAATGGATTTCTAATATGGTACCTATTACCAAGCCCTCTAGTGATATCAAAATTTGCACCAATTTTTGGGATCTTAATAAAGCTTGTCCGAAGGATGACTTTCCATTGCCAAATATCGACATGATTGTGGATCTTACCATAGGTCATGAACTCTTGTCACTAATGGATGGTTTCTCTAGATATAATCAAATTCATATAGCAGAAGAAGACCAGCATAAGACAACGTTTACTATAACTTGGGGCACATTCTACTACAATATGATGCCATTTGGGTTAAAGAATGCCAAGGCAACCTATCAACGCACAATGACGGTCATTTTCCATGACCTAATCCATAAGATACTTGAGGATTATGTGGATGATATTCTAGTCAAGTCTCTCAATGCTTTGGATCACTTATCTCACCTCGAGGAAGTGTTCAACCAACTAGAAAAATATCATCTCATGCTAAATCCAAAGAAGTGTGTCTTCAGTGTTACTTCGAGAAAGCTCCTAGGCTTCATTGTGTCACAGTGCGGTATTGAGATTGACCCTAAGAAGGTCAAAGCCATCATGGATATGGCTCCTCCTAAGACACTCAGGAACCTTCATTCTTTGCAAGGAAAGCTCCAATCAGTCTGGCAGTTCATTTCTCAACTTGCTGATAAGTGTCAACCTTTCACTCACTTGCTAAAGAAAAATCAAAATTTCAAATAGGACTCAGCTTGCCAGTGCAATTTTGAGCTCATTAAGCAATACTTAGCTAATCCACCTATTTTGGTTCCTCTAGTTGTAGGGTGCCCCCTCATATTGTACATCACAGCTACTCCCACAACATTAGGTGCTCTTTTAGCACAACTTGATGATGTAGGAAAGGAACAAGCTATTTATTACATCAGCCGCACATTAGTGGGCTATGAGCTTAACTACATGCCAATGGAGAAGGCATGCTTAGCAGTGGTGTTTGCCACCCAAAAGCTATGTCACTACATGTTGAGTCATATTGTACAACTGATATCAAAGATTGATCCATTGAAATATATGCTTTCTTGTACAGTACTCACCAGATGCCTGGCAAAATGGGTTATGCTTCTCAATGAGTTTGACATTCAATATGTTGACAGAAAGGCCATCAAAGGCCAGGCTATTGCAAATCACTTGGCTGATGCACCTTTAGTTGCAGATCATCCACTCATCATGGAATTTCCAGACGAATACCTCTATTTGATAGAAAAACAATCACTTTGGAAGCTATATTTTGATGGCTCCTATACATCTCATGGCTTCAGTGTGGGCATATTCTTGGTTACACCTCAAGGCGATTATATTCCTAAATCTTTCAAGCTACAGTTTTGGTGTACCAATAACATTGCAGAGTATGAGGCCCTTGTAGTGGGATTAAAAATTGCCATTGAATGGAATATCATAAAGCTTTAGGTCTATGGTGATTCTCAGCTTATCATCAAACAAGCTTTGAATGAATATCAAACCAAGGATGACAAGTTACTACCTTAAAAAGATCTAGTTGATCAATTAAAGGATCATTTCACTTAGATCCAATTCATACAGATACCTAGACTCCAGAATAAGGTAGTTGATGCTATGGCTACTACTGGTTCTCTCTTGGAAATACCACACAAAGCTACGCAATATGAATTCTTGGTTGAGCAACTGCACAAACACACATATGAGAATGATGAATCGACACAGGTATGTATCTTGCTTGATCCCCAATCTCCATGGTACCACAAAATTCATGCTTACCTACTAAATGGTATCATATCTCCTCACCTCACATGAACCCAATTCCAAAACCTTATTTGCAAAGCTTTTTGTTACACTATCATCACCCAAACCCTATATTTTCATGGTTATCATGATACTCTCTCTCAATGTTTAGATAAAAATGAGGCAGCGATAGCTCTCAAAGAGGTACACGTTGGACTTTGTGGTGCTCACACAAGTGGGATGGTGCTAGAAAAGCAGATCCTTTGGGCTGGATATTATTGACCTACTCTAGAATAGGATGTATGTGAATTTGTGAAATGATGTTTACCTTGTCAACAACATGCTAATTTAATCCAGGCTCCAGCACAGGACTTGTAACCCATTGCACCACCATGGCCTTTTGCCTGCTAGGGATTTGATATTGTTGGTCTTATTGCACCACTTTCTTTAGAAGGGCACAAGTGGATAATCACCACCACTAATTATTTCACTAAGTGGGTTGAAGCAGTTCCTCTTGTTACAGTCATGGGAGTTCAAGTGTCCAATTTTATATTGTATCATATCATATGTCACTTTGGCATCCCAACTACCATTTTCACAGACCATGGAGGTAATTTTGAAAACCTAAATATGGAGGAATTGTGCACTTCCCTTCACATCCACCACTACTTTTTTAGCCCCTATTTCCCATAAGGTAATAGTCAGGTAGAGGCAACTAATAAAACCCTACTCAAAATCCTCAAGAAAGTTGTCAATGACTCTAGATGTGATTGGCATTTGCAAATTAATCCCACCCTATGGGCATACCACACTTCATTCCATACAGCCATTGGCACAACTCCATACTCCCTGGTCTATGGTGTTGAAGCAGTCCTACCTATTGAGGTTGAACTCCCATCACTCCACATTTCTCTCTGAGGAAAAATATCTAATGAAGAATAGGGAGTGGCTCGACTTACTCAACTTGATCTACTTGATGAAAAAAGGCAACAGGCCTATGACCACCTCATGGTCTATCAAAGTCACCTCAAGCACAATTTCAATAGGAAAGTCCATCTGTGTAGTTTTTCAGGAAGGTGACATGGTCCTTAAAGAGAATATGAAGGTTCAAGCTAACAGAGAAAAGAAAGGCAAGTTTGAGCCCACCTAGCTTGGTCCTTATGTGGTCATGGCATCTTTTGGCTCAGGAGCCTATCAGCTATCTACCCTTGAAGGTGAAGTCCTAAATGATCCTACCAACATTATTCACCTCAAGAAATTATACACCTAAGGACAGAATTTGCAAATCAAGGAAAGAAAAAAGGCACAAAATAAACAAAGCATCCAATGGTGAAAACTTGGCAATTCAAGTGCCTTCGATAGGTCCCTGGTGAAAACCTAGCAAATAGGCACCAGGTGTACTACAGCTCTTCCATTATCTATCACTGACACACACCCCTTTATCACCCCTCCATAATATATCACTCATCTCCCCCACTTTTCTAAGGTGTTCCTTATTGTTATTCACCATGCTTCGCAACATCATCCTCTAGCACTTTGCACTATGCAACATCCCACCTCATTCCTGTATTATAGCATCCCATGTATCATACTTGATGTATCCTACCCTTGTACGCTACTAGATGTACCCTATCAAGTACTTTTTATCCTTGTAATTTACCATAAGTAGCATATATAGCCCATATAACATGTGTCTCATACCTTTGCACTAACCCTTGTCTCCCATGTACCATACCTATGTGAATGTAGCAATATCTGAACCCTTGTACATAAATCATGCTTTACATAATCCCACCTAAAAAAACCCATGTATCATAGCAATTCTATCTCCTCATCCTAAGCTTTCCCCCATCATGCATATACCTACTACTGTGTTTCACGAGTTCCCATGTCCTTAACTAGTCATACTTGTATATACTATCCAGGTCTTGTTGCAACCTGTTAGTAGCTCATCAGTTGATCTCTTTGGCAAAAGATTACTTTCTCACTTTACAGAATCTTTTTTTGTTTCTTTTTTGGTTGATTGTTTCCATGTATCTTTCATTGTTTCCTCCTCAAGATCGCCATGATCATTTCATATCATGGTGTGTTTTGACTAGGGCAACTAAAGAGGTTGGTTTTGATCATAGTCTTTTATTGCTTGAGAGTTAGTTTGATATTATCCTTCCATATTTCCAACATTTTTTCATCTTTTGATAAAACATGGTGCACTTGGGTAATCTCATTTGCTTGTGGATCATCCAGCATCATTCCAACACTGATCTCTCTGAGACTCATGTGTGATGTCAGGGCAATCCTTGCATGCTTGTTTGAGTCAATCCTATGGAATTTTGGGGAAAAGGCCTTGAAGTTCTTAGTAACCTTGGCAGATCCCTAACAATCCTATATCAAAAAAAATTCTCATACTACATATTGGTACTTCCTCATGAAGAACCCCATGCTCAAAGCTTCCCCTACACCTCACTTTTATTTTTTTCAGAACCCCTAGTATCCTCCTCCTTGTCATCACCCCTCTCCCTTGAACTATCACTTTTTCCACCCTCAATATCATTTGATTCAAAACCTTGAACATCAATTATTTTTTATTCTCATCATAATGTGATCCCTATCATAAGTTACTATCCTAGCTCTAAAATCTCTGCTATCCTCCGGACTGTGAGTTTGTTGGTCACTCTTTTTCCAACATTATTCTCTTTAGAGTCAGTATCTCCTATGATCACTTTTCATATCATAGAAAACTATCATAAGTCAAGCATTGGTTATCCTATTCCACCACCATTGTTTGTCTTTCATCTCCTAGAATCTTGTATGTTGTATTATCATAGCTTGTATCCTTTTATCATATTGCAGAATATCATTGCATTCAGTCTTTTTTATTCTCACATGCTTATCATAAATCTCAGGTGTATCTTTTAGTTTGTGTTCTTTTTAGCATATCATAAATTTATTGTTCTCTCTTTTTAGTTTATTTAAGCTTTAGCATTATAGTCATTCATCATTAGATTCTGGTTCATTTTAGCATAGTCATTCACCATTAGATTATCATTCATTTTAGCATAGTCACTCATTATTAGCTTATGATTCATTTTAGCATTGTCTTTTATCATTAGTTTAGGTTTCATTTTAGCATTGTAGTTCATCATTAAGTTGTACTTCATTTTTTATTTTTTTATTTTCATCTTTTATTTTGCGATTCATTTTTCAATCTTTCATCCATCTTTAGTTTGTGCTAACATATCCTAAATGTCATGACATTATATTCATTTTCCATATCATAAATCTTTTGTTTATCCTTTAGTTGGTGATTCATTTTACATTTGTCACTTATTTTATAGTTTGTACTTATCATCATACAAAAGCATATCAAATACTCTCCAAAGAAATCAATTCTCTAGGATCACATCACATCCATCATAAGCCACATCACATCATCATGATCATATCAAAAACATATCATATCGCATAACATCTATCATACAAAAAATCTCATCATCATCACATCTACAATATCATAAGGAAAATCATCTCATCAAGGATCACATCAAATCACATCACATTTGTGCTATCATAGATAAAAATCACATCACATCATATATGCACTATCATAGCCAAAATCACATCAAAATCATATTGTATTATATATACAATATCATCAAAATCCACATCCTGCATCAAAAACTATCAGCACAATCATAAAAATCATGACACATATCACATCTTGCATCACCAATCATCAACAATATCATCAAAACATCACTTCCTATCCAACGCATATCAAACACTATACATAACATCTCCAGTCCATAAACACATATCTCACCAGAATCATCAGATCTATGTATTAGTGAAAGAATGAAAGAATAAAAATCCATCAGTATACAATATCCATATCATACAAATGGGTCTAAGCCCACACAAAATCTCCATGTGTCTCAAAAAAGCCAATATATATAGAGTACTCAGTATCCCAAAAAGTCACCTACTCATCGATGGTCAACCCACCATCCCTGCATCATTAGTCTCCTCCTCTACCCCTCTCCTAGCCCCTGGTGGTGGTGGCCTCATCAGTCCTCCCCCTATCCTAGAGCTCTCAGCCTCCTCCCTCCTCCCCTACCACTGGCTCAGTCCTACCCTCTGACTATGCCCTATGCACTAGGACCCGCCTATTCTCTCCCCCCTAGTGCTCCATCCACTCTCCCCTCCTCCTTGCATCCTTGTGTGGTTACCTATTGTCCCTGACTATGTGGGTCACCTGTAGTGCTCAATATTTGATGCTGGTACTATGGCATGGTACCTCCCCTGATAGAATCCAGCCCTCTCCCTCAAATCCTCCATCTCTGCTCACAGTCTCCACAACTCATCCAAACCCCCTCCTACTGCCACCTATGCCCATAAGGTCACCACCTCCACCACTAACCTATCTAACTCCTATTAAAGGGCATCTAGTCTTGCCTTCACCCCCTACCACTCCATAGTCACAACATCCAACCTCCCCTCCACTCAACCCATCTCCATCTGTAGCCTCCCCACCTCCACACCTGTCCTATCTGCCTGCCCCTAGGCTGTATCCTACTCTTGTCTAAACCAGTCCCTCTCTACCCAGAGCTCATCTCTCTCCTGCTATGTATCATAGAGCATTTGGCTCATCACCATGTGTGCCTACTCTAGCAAGGCATACCGAGTTGTCAATCTATCATCTCCTCCCCCGATAGATCATCTCCTTGCATCTCCCCCTGCTACCCTTTGTTGCCCCTATGCCTCCTCTCCTCCTCTCTCTGGCTAGGCTCCCCTCTCCTCTGATCTCCTCTCTAGCTAAGCTCTCCTCTCCTCCCCCCTACCCTCCTCTACCAGGCTAGCTCCTCCCCTTGTGCAACTGCTACTGCCCACTGTCGCAACCCCCTCACCACATACTGCCCCTGTCAGGCTGCTCGGGCTAGCTCCCCTACCACCACTGTTGACCTCATGCCTTGTGCTCTCCCCATTGGTCTCAGTCGCACAAAAGCATCTCAATACTCCTATGTGGAGCCCATGTCTACCAACCCCCCAAACTAATCCCACTACTATGGCTCTAGCTCCAGCCATGCCCTCAACAAACCATCCCTCTACAAGGTTGGCCCGTACATCGACACTGGTTTGCATGTGACCCACTAATACCAATGTGGATCTTTTAATGCAACTTGCTGCCACCCAAACTATAGCAGTGCCCTATCTAGCCTGTACTACTCTGCCACATACTCCCACCTCCCAAACATAAAACATGGGGAAATGGTGTATGGGAGTTTCTCTCCCTCCTCTGCCCATGGTCCCAGGCCCATGTATGGCCTCCATACCACTGTCACTATCTCATCAATACACACTCTCCAGTAGTCCACTAAATCTGTGTAGTGGTATGTCAATGGCTCGGCCTAGCTGTATGCCATTGGCTCTTCCCTTTGGGTCTTGACGTATCTTTTCCCTGCACACTTTTTGTTCCTTCCTCAAGGTTGTGATGATCTTACATATCATGGTATACTATGAATGGGGAAATCTACATGTAAGGTCTTGATCAGGGCTTTTTTGTTTATTTTTTTTCTTGTAGGTTACTCAGTGTTAGTTCCATGCTGCTTCCTCTAGGATTCATGTGAGATGCTGGAGCAATTCTTATGTATTTTTTTTGAGTCAGTTCATCAGTCCTCTAGAAAGTTGGTGAATAGGCCTTGTTGTTCTTGGTAACCTTGGCACTTAACCACCCTTCCTATATTAAATCTAGTGCTCAACTACCTGGTAGTACTTCTCTTTAAAGTATCCCCCCACTCAAACTGCTTACATGAATTCCCTTCATCTCCATTATCCCCCATCCAAACTACTTTATCTTCCCATCATCCATCCCCTCCTCCTGGTTTCCTTTTTATATAGTGCTCCACTCCATCATCCTCCCCCCAATCCTAGATCATCTTAAGCTTGCTTCCTTTTGTGAATCTGCCCTCCCTTTATCATTCTCCTATAGTGAGAGTTTGAGCTAATTCAGCCCTTTCTCTTTTCCAACCTATGTCTCTCCTCATCTCAAATTCTAATGCTTTTCAAGAAGTTGTCGAGCCTCATCTTCTCTCTCTTCTGCCTTCTTAAGGGGGCATCTCATAGTCTAGTCTCTCCTCTTCTTATCCGAGACTGGGGCAAATTTGTTGCTAAAACATCTTCCTCATGTCGTTTATATTCAAACCATTTTGAAATAGTGTTGTCTCAACACTATGTCAAAGAGGGGCAAAATGTAGACACCTAAATCTGATTACACCACTTCGGTAATCCTATTTAGTTATCTCTAAAGGCATCATTAATTAAATTTTTATTTAATTAATCCTTTTCCATCCCCTAGCTGATTAATTTAATTAATCATCTATAGTCCTAATTGATAAATCAAATAACCCATTATTAATTAATTAATCCTATTCTCCTATCTAATTCCAAAAATCTCAAATTTATTAAAATCACTTTAATAAATAAAGCCCTCAAAACCTAATAATCCTAAAACTATCCTAAATTCCCCCATTAGCTTAATCCACCCCATCCACCCATACTAACTAAGCTTAGCCACTAACTCACCCACCCTCATCAATACCATCCACTTGCACATCTCTAACATCCCTAATATAATCCTAACCCAAGCCTAACCCATTCCCTAATCATTTGAACAATCCTAAATGAGCTTAAGACTTTCCTAAGCCAAGAAAAAGTCTATCCTCTCAAAATATCCCAACCATTAAGCCATAAATGCTCCCACAAAGCTATAAATGACTTTTACAAGCCCATTTATTGCTCTTACAAGCCATTATGAGGGTCTTTATGAGCTTTGAGCCTCCCTTGTTGACCCCTCAACCCCTCTTGCTCTAACCAATGACCTTGTGACATGTGTCACTCCCTAATTGGCTATAAAGAAGCACAGTCCATGTGCTCTCCTCTCATTCAATTTAAGCCCTCCATAAGCTTTCTCCTTTACTTCCATCCTAGCCATCAATCTCTCAAGCC
Source organism: Cupressus sempervirens (assembly GCA_028749045.1). Classification (NCBI taxonomy): domain Eukaryota; kingdom Viridiplantae; phylum Streptophyta; class Pinopsida; order Cupressales; family Cupressaceae; genus Cupressus; species Cupressus sempervirens. The sequence goes on from CM053787.1 coordinate 163,381,811, forward strand.
ATTTTTCTATTTAAGGAATTCCCTCCCAAGCCAAATGATCACAATCCATAACCTTAAAGTTATCATGCCATTTTGAGAAGCCAAAGTCATACACATTTCAAATATCCACTTCCATGGTAATATTATGATGCTATTTTGAGAGCTTAAGGACTATCAAAATACCATCATAATTGAAAAATCCATCCACAAATCCACTTTGATCCATATTTTTCATTGAAGCTTGAGCAATATTATTGAGCAAAAATCTACATCAAAGGACACATCTACAAAATCAAGGAGGCTTTTGGAGTGATCTTGCACTTGTCTAATCTTATATGTGAATATAGTTTTAGTTTGTGAATGTTTTTCTTATTGTTAATGTTCTTTACAACCTAAATCTTGTTCTTCAGTTAGGAGTCTATCACAACATTTAGTACATATGATTCCTTGTTAGGAGACTTTGAATCCATGTTAGGAGATTCCAACCCTATTAAGACTTGTGTCAACCCTGTTAGGAGTTGTAGAAGGCAAAAGGACCCATTGTCCAAACAACTTCTGAGCCAAGACCACTAAACTCATTATCCAATTGATCTCTCAAGTATTCCTTCTAGAGTAATTATTTGTACTATACCTTAACTCCTTTCCTCTATCCTATCAACTAGACCAATCACTATCAAACCTTGTAGACCAAGTCATGAACCTCAGCTCCAAATATCAAGCTTTGGATCTTGTAATAAAATCTTAGCAATGAAGTTTCCTTCACCTTCACTCATCTCTACTTATCTTTGAATGTTTCTCTTCATGCTTCTTTCAATCATTAATCCATTTTATTCATGATAAAGGAAAATTTCCTTTCTTTATACTAAATCCATAAAACAATTCCCTAAGTCGGCTATTACAGCTTCTCAATTAATTATTATAGGACCTCATTAAGAACATGTTACACTTAATTATAACATTAATCTTTTTCCTTGTAACTTGAATAAATTTTTGTATGTGTAACATTATGATGAGCAATCTTAGTTGCATCATTTCCATATTGTCTTCTTTACATATTTAACTTCAGCTTCTTAGAATAACAACTCTACTAAGAGATATAACAAGTTTACCAAAACATGCTTCTCTAAACTCTATCTTGGAACAGTCGTAGCTGAAACTTTCATAAATTCTTCTATAATTAATATCTTATGCTTCCAAGGTTAGCTACACATACTAGACACTTAGTATTATCTTCTTTTAACCTCGCTTAGTGAAAATGCTCAACTATCTATCTATACCAACTTGTTCTTTACCATTGTTCTTCTATCAAATGCCACAGAAAACTGTTATGTTGACATCAATTAAAAACATAGTCATGAATGTAACATATCATCATGGAAATGGTCTAATAATGTTTCTACAATACTCCTCCATAGAATTATCATCAGCATTCATGCTTCCAATAGTCTCCCCCTTTGGCATTGATGGTACCATAGATGAAAAACATCTATTTCCAAAAATACCAACTGTAAAAGATTATTAACCTTTCTTTTCAAATCCTCTTCATCAATCATTCTCCCCCATTGATATACCTCAATGTGATTTATATCAAACTATTTTCATGTAATTTATTTTTCATTATAATGTTTTTCATGCTGTAATTTCTCCCCCATTGACATCAATGTCAAAGGTTTAAGAAATCATCAATCTCTGCAACAAAAATCTCTAACTTGCTCAATTTCCAAAGACACTATTCAAAACAACATCTATCAAGAGTCCTAGATGACTCTCTCCATCAAAAGTACTCCCCCATATAGGTAGCATCAACATTCAACCTAAACAAATAATAGTGCTCTCTTACACTGGATTGATGCATTCTTTCATCATCTACTCTGATGTAGGAAGGGGCATAACCCCTAGCATACCTCACAAATACTCAAAAGTCTCTTTGGGAAGAGGCTTGGTGAAAATATATACATTCCTCCCTTTGGTGCTTACATACTCCAATCTAATTTCCTTTTCTACAACTTTATCTCTTAACATGTGATATTTGATATAAATGTGCTTAGTCTTAGAATGCAACAGTGAATTCTTAGACATATTCATTGTACTTGTGTTATAACAATGTATGCCAACATGTTCATTGAATTCTATCTTTATATCCTTGAGCATCTGCTTCATCCAAACAACTTGATTACAATTTTTTGTTGTTACAACATATTTTTCTTTTGTTTTACTTTGTGAGGTATAGTCTTGCTTCATGCTTAACTAAGAAACCAATCTTCCTCCAAGAAAGAAGGCTCCACCATTGGTGCTCTTTCTGTCATCCATAATGCCTACCCAATCAACATTAGTATAAGCATATAAAGTGAAATCATTATATTTTTCATACCATAATCCAAACTCTAGTGTTCCTTTAAGGTATCTAAATATCCTTTTGACTACTATATAATTTTCTTCTTTGGGATCACCTTGAAATCTTACAATAGTTCCAACTATATTTTCTATATCGAGCCTTGTGTGAGTCAAATATTGCAACCCTGTGATCATAGATTTGTACTTCCTCTACTCAATAGTAGGTGTCTCATCTATTGTAGATAACTTGTGTCCAATTACCATAGGCATTCCAACAAATTTACATGTTTCCAAATCAAACCTTTTTAGTAGATCTTTCAAATACTTAGTCTAAGAAATAAAGATTCCTTCTTTTTCCTATAAAATGTATAATCCTATGAAGTATTTCATTTGTCCTATCATGCTCATTTCAAATTCCTTCTTCATTTCTTCTGTAAACTTGTCACTTTCATCATCATTTTCTCCAAATATGATATCATCAACAAATATCACCAAAATCATCAATTTCTTTCTAGTATAGATTATTGTTTGCAATACCTTTTCTAAATACAAGCTTTTTTAAATGCTTGTCCAACCTTACATACCAAGTTCTAGGTGCTTGTTTCAATTCATACAATGCTTTCTTCAATCTATATACTATTTCCTTGTCATCTACTAAAGTAAAACCTTTAGGATGTTCTATGTATACCTCTTCTTCAAGTTCTCCATTTAGAAATGTTGACTTGACATCCATTTGATACACTTTGAATTTTTTATGTGCTACATATGCTAAGACTAACCTTACTGCTTTATTCTTGTCACAAGAGCATAAGTGTCATCATATTCTATTCCTTCTTTTTGTGAGTAACCTTTACATATCAATCTTGCTTTGTTCCTTACAACTTCACCTTGTTCATTCATCTTATTCCTGAATATCCATTTTGTTCCTATCACATTCTTGTTTGTTGGTCTGGGGACCAATTCCCATGTCTCATTCTTCCCTATCTGATCCAATTCTTCTTTCATAGCTTTCTTCCAATAGTCATATTTACATGATTCATATGTATTCTTTGGTTCAACTTGAGATATCAGACATAGTTCTTCATTTATTCTGCTTCTTGTCATCACACCTTTATCTCTACTTCTAGTGATCTACTCTAGTGGATGATTCTTTGTCATATTCTTGCTAGAAGTAGGATTTGTTATCTCAACTCTTAGCTCTATTGAAGGTTTTGAGATTTGTTCCTACCTTATGTCTCCTTCATTCTACAAATCATTGTCAATCTCAAAAAAATACTTCATCATTCCTTGGTTTAGTAACAACATTCTCATAATCATAATTGTAGTGAACTATTCTTTTTTGTATCTTGAATTTCTCATCAACTCTTACATTTTCACTTTCAACAATAGCCTTAGTTCTCAGATTATAACATCTATAGGCTTTGATTTTCAATGAATAACCAAGAAATGTACCTTCATCAATTCTAGCATCAAACTTACCAATATCATTGTTTGTTTTGATATAACATTTTCTACCAAAAATTTTGAAATACTTAAATGTAGGTGAGTGATGAATCCATAGTTCATAAGGGGTCTTTTTTGTGTCTTTCCTAACTTGCACTCTGTTCATAGTGTATACTATTGTGTTCACAACTTCTCTCTAAAAAATCTTGGGTACATCATTCTCAGCTAACATAGCTCTTGTTGCATCTATTACTAACCTATTTCTTCTCTCTACAATGCCATTTGTTCAAGGGTTCTTAGAGCTGATAACTATCAAGTTTGATTCCATTAGCTTCACAAAAGATGTTAAACTCATTTGAAGTAAATTATCCTCCTCTATTTGATCTTAAACATTTAATCTTCATACCTAATTCATTCTAAACTCTATTCTTGAATATCTTGAACTTATCAAATGCCTTAGATTTTTCTTTAAGAAATGCAACCCACATCATTCTAGAAAAGTCATCAACTAAAATCATGAAATACCTTTCACAATAGAATCCTCTAGTATTCATAGGACCACTAAGATTTGTATGTGCAATCTCCAACTTTGTTGTAGTGATAAACTTCTTTTTGGGAAAAGAAGTTTTGTTATGCTTTGCCAATACACACTGCTTGCAAATTGTGTTAGTAAGCTTTACAATCTTAGGAAAATCTCTAACTAAAAACATACTACTAGCCTTCACAATGTTTTCAAAGTTTGTATGAAAAAATATCTTATGCCATAACCACCTGTTATCTACCTCAGCAACCAAACATGTCATTTTAGTAGGATTTGGCTAAAATAAATTACTTCTAGATCTAGTTCTTGTTCCAATTACCTTTCCATCTTTATCTTTGATCATGCATGTTTTCTCTATAAACTGTAACTAATAAACTTTATCCACTAGTTCTCCAACACTTAGAAGATTGTGTTCCAAACCATCAACAAAATATACATCTTCATTGTTAGTTTTACCATCAAGAGTTATAGATCCAATACCTTTAACATGGCACACTGCATTGTTTCCAACTTTAAAAATTCCTCCATCACGACTTCTAAAGTCAAAAAAAAATCATATTACTAATCATATGATGTGAAAAACCACTGTCAATTATCTAATCAAGTTTCTTTTCAACTTATAATACGAAAGCCATTTTCTATGGACTTTCTTCTTTAATAGCTACAAATCTTATTTCATCATCACTAGCACTTACCGTTTGTTCATCAGAATCATCTTCTTCATTTGCATAAAAGAACTCTCTATCTCTTCTAGGTTTGAAATTTTCTATATATTTTTCTCTCTTTTAGGACACTTAGATGCATAATGACCAAACTCATTACAAGTCCAACATTTAAAAAAATTCTTACCATCTTTTTCTCTTCTTACCAGAAGGGCTACTCCTTCTATCTTTCTATCCTCATTAGATGTTCTACTGCTAGCAAGGTCTCCTCTAGCACTTGTGCTCCTCAATAAACTAGGTGGAATATATAGGGCACTAAAAGTTGTTTCTATTATGGTCAATTCTTTAGACTGACTGATCTCATTCTCAACTACTTCAAATCTCCCAAGTAATGTTTCCTTTGTGAAATATTTCGTACAAGAGATCAACAACTATATCATTTGAACTACTTACTTAAATGGTGGCATTAAACTCTTCAATATCTTCTAGATCATCTCATCATCTTTCTTAGTTCTACCTTAAGATATTATACCTATAGTAATTTCTTATATCATGCCTATATATGTTTTTATAGATTCATCTTCCATCATGTTAGCATCTTGAAATGTACAAATCAATCTTTGTAGCCACAATTTCTTAGAATGTTCATCACCTTCAAAACTATTTTCCAAAGCTTTCCAAATCATATGAGAAGTATTAAGTGATTTTACCTAGTTGTACTCAATTTCAAGAAGTGTAGACAATAGTGCTTCTCTAGCTCTCATGTCACATGTGAAGATTTTTCTCTCTTCCTTGGTACAAGTTTCCAAAGCACCTTCCACAACAATTATCTTTTCTAATTTTTCAAGATCCAATATTTTGGACCCATGCACAATAGACGTATCTTCATCTTTTCCTTCTAGCTATCATAATTTCTTCCATCAAACTTCAAACTATCCTTTCTGAATATGTTTTCCATGGATCTCCCAAAGTTGTTAAACTTTATCTTCAAGGACTAGATTCTCTAATACCAATTGTTAGAAACAATAGTCCACCAAGATAACTAAGAGTGGGGGGCAGTTATCCAATAATTATCAACCTTAAATAATATCAACCAATCAATAAAAGTAAAATAACAACCATACTAAAATGTGCACACACAATTACACTAGATTTGTTAACTAGGGAAACCCTTGGTCAAAGGGAAAACCCCAGTGTGAATGATGCCCATAAGATGATGTACTAATATAAATATTCCTTGTTAGAGGATGGACCCTATTAGGAGTCTAATACAACACTTAGTACATATGAGTCCCTATTAGGAGACTTCAAATCCCTGTTAGGATATTCCAACCCTCTTAGGAGTTGTGCCAACCTTATGAGGCATTGTAGAAGGTAGAAGGACCTACTATCCAAATAGCTTCTTGGGAAAGACCACCGAGTTCTCTTCTCACTAGATCTCTCAACTATTCCTTTTAGATTCATTATATGTATTTTAATTTAACTCCTTTCCTCTGTCTTGTCAACTGGACCAATCACAGTCAGATCTTGTAGACTAGGTCATGAACCTCAATCCAAATATCAAACTTTGGATCTCATAATAAAACCTTAGCAATGAAGTGTCCTTTACCTTTTCTCTGCTCTTCTTATCTTTACATTTTTCTCTTCATGTTTCTTTCAATCATTAATTCATTTCATTCATGATAAAGGAAAATGTCCTTCCTTTATATCAAATCCATAAAATAATTCCCTAAGTCGACTATTACACCTTCTCAATTAATTATTATAGGACCTCATTAAGAACACATTACACTAAATGATAACATTAATCTTTTTCCTTGTAACTTGAATAACTTTTTGTATGTGTAACATTATGATGAGCAAGCTTAACTACGTCATCTCTAGAATATCTTCTTCACATCTTTAACTTTAGCTTCTCAGAATAAAAAATCTACTAAGAGATATAACAAGTTTACTAGAACATGCTTCTGTAAACTCAATCTTAGAACAATCTTCACCGGAACTTGCATAACTTCTTCCAAAATTAATATCTTATACTTCTGAGGTTAGCTACATATACTAGACACTTAGTATTATCTTCCTTTAACCTCTCTTCATGAAAATACTTAACTATCTATCTATACCAACTTGTTTTTTACTACTACTCTTTTGTTAGATACTATAGAAAATTGCTATGTTGACATCAATGAAAAACATACTCATGAATGTAATAAATCATAATGATAATAATACTACAATATCCTCCCCCATAGAAGTATCATCATAATTAATGCTTCCAACAAGAACATGGTTGTGGACATGCATGTTTAGAAAGAATGGGATTCCTACATTCAAAGACTATGATAAGCACAAAATAACTCTCATATATTCACATCTTATTATAGCAAAAAATGTGAATTTTTTGAAGCAACAAGGAATACCAAAACTAAAAGAGCATTTTACTATTAGTAATATTGATCACAAATTCCTATCGGAGACCCTCAAGCAGAGAGATGAACCTTTAGGAACACTTGCCTAGGTAATAGTAACTGGCAACAAGGTTTTATATGTTCATTATATTCTTTAAATTTAGTTTCATATGTTAATTATATTCATATACTTGTACTTAATATAAAATGCATGCAATAGTATCATTTACTATGATATTGAATTGTAGGTGTCTTCAATAGTAGCAATGCATAAATATAGAAATAATTTGAAGGAGCGGAATGAAGACAATTCTATGATAGTTTAGTCTATAGGATTTTTGGTAGTCATGTACATATAATATGGTTCTATCAATGATATACACAAGGAATTTCTACTATGCACAATGATGTACATTATGTACTTTTTTTTCCATATACATAACTTTTTTAAGGCAAAGATATATTCATATTTATATTATTCAATTGTAATTATGATGAAACACTTGAAATATTGGAAATATGAACTCATTGGTTTATTATATCTTTTCATAAGGTTCACTAATTGGTGTTTTGATATGGAATAGATTAATGATATATTCTTATAGACATCTATGTAACCACTTAGCCTATTAGTCCATATTTGTCAAAGGTTGATCAAAATGGTCAAGGTAGTCAAAGTCATTAAATAACATGGAGGGATTGTAAAAATCATATTTTTATTTCATCATGGCATTGTTTCATCAACATCATTAGCTCTGGATGGCCAGGTGAACCATAGTAACAACGTAGTTGTTGAAAATAATTGATCAATTGTATATTGTCTTTGATGTTACACAAAATATCATATCTTTACCAGCCAATGTATGTCGAGCTCACTCAGATGATGAAGGCAGTTTCGATCATATCCCCATTTTAAGATAGAATTTTAATAATTATTAGATAATATAATGTTATTAAATATATAATAAAGTTATATTAAAACTAATACTAAAATATAAAACAATAAAATAATAATTATTTAATCTATATTATTAAATAATAATATTTAGTATGATATTTAAATAATTATAAAATAATAAAATTTCAATGAGTAAAGAAAGAAATAAAATTAAGAGACAATATTGTAGAGTTAGCTTTCTAATAGAATTTAATAATAAATAAATAAACACAAGTAAATAAATAATATAACATGGAATAATATAAATCAACTAAATCTAATAAAAACTCAAGAGATGTTTAACAAATAGACATGACTCCATAAAATTAAGATATAAAAGGGAGGAGAGATTATTTTAGATGGTGGAAAAAGGAAGAGGAGAAGACATGAGTTCAAAAAGGAAAAATGGAAGAGGAAAGTAATATGAAGAAAATAAGGAAGTGACTTTTTGAAAAGGTGTCAATGATATTGAAAGGATGTGAACCTTTGAAAGGGTCATAATTATGAATAGTTGTGATTCTTCAAAAATATTGTGATTATAAAGTAGTGGGACTTTTCCAAAGGATTTTAGTTATGAAGTGTCACAACTTTTTGAAAGGATTATAACTATGAAGTGTTCTGACTTTTCAAAGCATTTCTATTATGAAAGGTTGTGACTCTTGGAAAAGAAGAAACAAAAAAGTATAATTTTTTCCTTTCCTTATAATTAGAAAATGAAGAATTTTAGAAAGTAAATATAGAGTCATTGAAGGGCTGACTAAGGATAGAGCCACATGGACCAAGAAAAGAAGGTAAGAAAGATATGTTTATGGATTATATTTGTTTAATTATATTTATAAATTTATTTATATTAATGAATCATACTTGTGGATAATATTGTGTTAACCTATGAGGTTAATACCATGGATACTAATGAAACTTGAAGCATGGAGCATGTGAGATATTTAAGATCTCCATTGTCCACCATGGCTGAGAGTCGATATCAAAGCATGGAGCATGTGAGATATTTATGATCTCTATTATCTATAATGGCTAATAATCGACATACCTAAATATTTTGATGTTTTCAAATATATACATATGTTGTTGTCCTTGGATAAAGGATGTCCATCCAAGAAGAAACTTAAGGGGTGTGCTCTCAAGATGATGACAAGGTAGTTATGAGATAAGAAGCCCAACTTGAAGATGTCTTTAATATTGGGGTTAAATTAGTGGGTAGATTAATATAGCTATTTTTATTATTGTTATGATTTTAATCATTATTTTGTAGGAATTACTTGTCTCAAATTAACCTTAATAGTGGGGAAATTATAGTTTCCTATGTCTGTCAAGTATTTCAATATTTTGCAAGTTTAGAAGATAGTGTCTACTGAGTTCACTCGAGCATCAAAGAGAAGTTAGTATAAGTTGAGTGTTAACCAAGCTCACTTGGTTAATAAAGGAAAGTAGGATGGAACTATTGTTAACTAAGCTCACTTAGTTACCAAAGGAAGTTAGCAAAGATCCATTGTTAATCGAGTTCACTTGGTTAACATAGGAAAATTATTTTTTAGTTAGTTTCTACCTAGCAGGGTTGGCTAACAAAGTATTTCCTTGTTTTGGCACATTGAGTTTAATTATTTGATTGTTGGTTCTAGTTGACTGAGGAGATGAATATTAATTATTCTAAGATGTATTCAAGCCAACTTGACAGTGTGTATGATATAAGTATAAGGTCATGTTAAGGATTGGAAGTGTGTGAGAGTATGGAAGAATAGAAGATGCTAAAAGGAATAAAATTAGAAGGATAAGCACAATATCCTTGAGGAGCTGTAAAGATACATTCAATCAAAAAGGATCAAGTATTTGAGCTAGAATTGAGATATGAAATCAGCAATATAGTTACATCAGAAATAAGGTCATGTCATTATTACTCTCTAACCATTCTAGCAGTGAACTAAATCTCTTAACATAGTTGGCTTGATAGATATTTGTAAATCCTCTAAGAAGGTGGCATTTCTAGATTGAGGTGTCCAAAGACCTCTAACAAGGCCACTCCTAATAGGGTGATTAAATCTTCTAATAGGATCACACATAATAGTGTGTTTTGTAACCTTTAATAGGGTTGACTCCTAATAGGGCTCAATTTAGAAAAATGAAACTTAGTAACTAGTTGAAATTGGTGATTTTTCCCAAATTGGGTTTCCACATTAAATATTGGTGTTAATTATGTTTATGCTATTTTTTATGTGTATGAAACTAAGTTAATTAAGGTTAATCATAGATAATATCTTAAGATTTGCATATTCAATATTTTTTATAAAACAGTTTTTATTTTGGTTACTAAGTTACATCATATTGATAGTATTAACTGAGTGCCTATGTGTTAATCAAGTAATAATAGTTTCATTAGAGTTTATGTTTTGTATTGACATCTAAAGGATCAAGTATTTATTTTTTTGGTAACTAATTCACCCTCCCCTCTGAGTTACTACATGTTTCCAAAAATTGGTATCAAAGCTTTTGGTTCTTGTAGAAAAGGTTTCAAGGACCTATATTAAAGATTAGGATGTTTTTATAGAAGGGAGATCCCCAAGTTGAATAGAGATAACTTCAATACATGGTAGGAATTTATGAAGTTACATTTGGAAACCATCAGTGATTTGGGTCTAAAATATCTTAACACCAAGTATGTAGCACCTATTGTAACTATCACTATTGAAGAAATTGTAGAAAAGAAGAATCATAACATTATGATGATTAATATTACTTCAACTCTCAACTATGTTGAATTTGATGAAGTCAAAGACTATGGTACTACCTATAAAAAATGGATCAAGCTAAAAGCCATCTATGGAGGAGATGATAATGTAAGAAGAGGCAAACCTAAAATTCCTAAAGGATAATTTGATCAAATAAAGATGAGGAAATATGAGAACATTGCAAAGTACAGTGATAGAATCAAATCCAATATTTGTGCAATCAAAGCCTCAGGAGAAAAGATTGAAGAACACTTCTTCCCATATATGCAATCAAAGTATCAGTAATTCAAGAGATGAGATGAAATCCAAAGAATGATATAACATTGGATGCAGTAATTAGAAGATTGACTACATTTGAGCTAGATAACTATGATAATTATGTTCCTAGTTTTGGAAATCTTGAGTCTACATTTGAATCCAAGTTGTCACTCAAGAAGAAAGCTAAAAGGTCTAAAGAAAAATAATCTAAAAGTGAAGAAGAAGATAGTTCTGATAGTGATCTTAAAGCCATTGAATCATTACTTGTAATAAGGTATCCCAAAGGAAAAGGAAAGTATAAAGGTAAAATCCCTTTAATTTGTTTTTCTTGTAAAGAAGTTGGTCACATTGTTGCAAGGTGTCCAAACAAAGAAGACAAGGATGAAAAGAAGAACAGAAAATACAAAGGCAAGAAGGATTTCAAAAGCTAGAAGGACTAAAAGGAAAAAGGTAAGTCTTGTTTTATGGGTAAAGATTTAGATAGTAGTGATGATGATGAAATGGTCTATATTGTTGTAAAAGATGGATTTGATGATGAAGAAGATAAAATGGCACTTGTTTATCACATTAGCAAAAATGACACATGGATTATTTATAGTGGTTGTTAACATCATATGACTGGTGACAAAATAAAGTTTAAACATATGGAATTCTATGATGGTGGAAGTGTAAGATTTGAAAAAAATGAACCATGTTGCATAAAGGGAAATGGTTGTATCTCACTAACCAATGAACTTAGATGTGATAATGCTTATTGGGTTGAAGGACTAAAGCATAATCTATTGAGTGTGGCGCAATTGAATAACATTGGATTCAAGGTAGAATTTGTGAATGGGAAGGCCAAGTTACTAGATGGAAAAGGAAATCTAGTTGGGTCTAGTAACCAAACAAAAGGTAACTTATTCTACCTAGATATTAGTGAAAGTTCATGTTTCATTGCTCAAGTAGAAGGAAGTTGGTTATGGAATAAAAGGTTGTGTCATGTGAAATTTGATAATCTAATCAAGATAAGAAAAAATAAAAGAGTGAGAGGTATTCCTAGTTTGAGAAAACCTAATATGGGCCTATGCAAAAATTGTCAAATTGGTAAGATGGGCAGGACAAGTTTCAAGAGTAAGAACTATCATTATGAAGAAGTCTTGGAGTTGGTTCATACAAACCTTTGTGGACCTATTGCAATTGAGAGATACAATAGAGATAAGTACCTTTTTTTTTTATTGATGATTATTCTAGAATGATGACTATGTTATATCTAAAAGATAAGTTTGAAGCCTTTCAAAAGTTTATGTAGTATTTGGCAAGAGTAGAGAAACAAATAGGAAAGAAGTTGGAGTGTTTGAGATTGAATAGAGGAGGTGAATTCATTTCCAATGAGTACAATGAATTTGGCATAGAAAGAAGAAACAAAAGACAAGTATCAACCCCTCGTACACCTCAGTAGAATGGTATAGCTGAAAGAAGGAACAAATCAATCATGGATTGTGCAAGAACCTTGATGATGGAAAAAAAATTTCCCATCAAATACTGGTAGGAAGCAATCAGTATAGTAGTGCATACCTTGAACAGAGTACAGCTAAGAAAGACTCAAATCAAACTTTGTAAGAACTATGGTATGGCTGAAAACCTAATGTAAGTTACTATAAAGTATTTTGTAGCAAATGTTATATTTTGAAGGAGACTAGGAAGGGTAAATTTGATGTCAAAGGTGATGGAGGCATATTCCTAGGATACTCCAGTAGAAGTAAAGCATATAAATATTTGAATATGACTATCAATAAGATAATAGAAAGCCCACATGTGCAAATTGATGAATTTGTATAAAAGAGTGAAGAAGAGAGTAGAAAAGTACCTAAAGATTACAAAAAAAATTATTTTCTTTAAACCTGATACATTACCAAATCTAATTGGAAGTTAGTAGACTTCACATCTCAAATTCCCAAAATCTCCAAAAGTGCCTAAGTTGCCACAAGTGCAACCCGAGTCATAATCTGAAGGACTTGAGTTGCAATCAGAGGCTACCAAGTTGCAACCAGAGAAAACCATGTATGAAGGACACAAGTCATAGATAGTGGGACTTGAGCATGATGCAGAATATCATGGTGAGGTAAGTGGAGCAAATTCTAAATCGAAAGTACCTATTTTAGAAAGATATGTCAAAGGGTGCCATGCAACTAATCAAATAATTGGAGACAAGTCAGATGGAACAATGATAAGGAGAAAATTGAAAGGTACAAGTTTACTTACTAAATTTGAACCTAGATCAGTTAAAGATTCTTTGGATAATGAAAGCTCGATTGAATCGATGAATGAAGAGATAGAATAGATAGAAAGGAATAAGACTTGGACTTGTTCCTAGAACCAAGAATAAGAATGTAATTGGTACAAAGTGGTTTTTCATGAACAAGCTAAATGAAAATGGAGAAGTTTCAATAAATAAAGGTTAGTATGTAAAGGCTATTCTCAATATGAAGGTATTGATTATGGTGAACTTTTTCTCCTATTGCAAGATTGGAATGTATTAGGACCTTACTTTCTTATGTTTCACATAAAGGATTTAAAGTATATTAGATGGATGTGAAATCTACATTCTTGAATGGAATCCTTGAAGAGGAAGTCTACATAGAGAAACTTGAAGGTTTTGTAGATCCCAACAAAAAGGATATGGTTTGCAAGTAGCACAAAGTATTGTATGGTCTCAAGAAAGCTCCTAGAGCTTGGTATGAAAGGCTTCATTGCTATTTGATGAAGATTGGTTTTCAAAGGAAAAATGATAACAATAGCCTATACATCAAAAGGACCAAACAAGAATATTGTTTTGGCAGAAATCTTTGTGGATGACACATTATTTACTAGAAATGATGATCTATACAAAGGTTTTTCACAAGAAATGAGTAAGGAATATAATATGTCCATGTTTGGAGAGATAAAATTATTTGTTGGATTATATATTCAAAAGAAGAAAGATGGTATCTACATTACTCAATCCAAGTATATCAAGGAGATACTAAAGAAATTTGGAATGGAAGATTCAAGACCAGTTGGAAAACCTATGTCTACTAGACATAAGCTTTCCAAGAATGATGATTCCAAGGAGGTAGATCAGACAACATATAGATTAATTATTGGAAAACTATAATATGTAGTGCATTGATGCAGGAGCATCCTGGGTTGCCTTGTTATCCTGGTCATTTTTGTTCATTTTGTAGTTGGTGTCGAGCTCCTGTCACACTCTTTAGGTGCCGACATGCTGAGTTCTTGTCGCACTCTTCAGGTGTCGAGCTCCTATCGTACTCTTTAGGTGTCAAGCTCCTATCGCACTCTTCAGGTGCCGAGTTCTTTTCACACTCTTCAGGTGCTAAGTTCCTGTCGCACTCTTTAGGTGCTGAGTTATTGTAGCACTCTTCAGGTGCCAAGTTCCTATCACACTTTTTAGGTGCCAAGTTCCTATCGCACTCTTCACATGCCAAGTTACTGTAGCATTCTTCAGGTACCAAGTTACTGTAGCACTCTTTAGGTGCCAAGTTACCCAGTGTATGCTGAGTGCCAGTATTTGGATGTGATTTCTGCAAGCCAACTTGTAGGATTTATTTCATTCACGACATTATGTTAAGATCTTTTCTTAGGATGAGTCCAGACTATTGTTGGGTTGGCCCTCCTCTTATGTAATGTTCTATAATGTTCTGTAAGCCATTTTGGCAAGTATAAATAGAGAGTTTAGGCTTAGAGCTAAGTAAGTTTTTAGAAGAAGGAAAGTTTTGAAGGAGCAGAACTAAAAGTGCAAATTTTTTGTTGGATCTTTGAATGTGAATGTATTGTAATTGGTCGTAACCTAGAAGGCCTCATAGCTAGGCATGTATGAAGATATTTTGATGAATCAATAGAAGTATTTCCCTCTTCTCCTCCTTTGGTTGCTGTCGACTTGTGTTTGCTTCCATTGTGTTTACTCTTGCAAGGTGGTTTGGATAGTTGGGTGAGCCTTTGGCCCTGGTTATTCATCCTTTACTTGTGTCAATTGGTATCAGAGCTTAAGGTTTGTCCTTGTAGAGATTGGATCATTTAGAACCTTGATTTGGATTTGGTTGTAGGGTGGAAGATCTATAGATTTGACCTATAACTTGTTGAGGGTTATGATCTTGCAAGAACCTAATTTGTAAAGATGGTTCATGGTAGAGGAAATAATGTTGATAATGCTATATTGGATCAGTTGAGATGAATTGCAGCCAAATTAGAAGCTGTGGAGATAGCCTATAGGAGAGGAGCACATCTTGATGATGTGCATGATGATGAAGCAGTAGCACCAAACCATAATCCAAAACTTGAAGAAGACCAAGATGAAGCAAGATTGTTGAGAGTATTGTCTAGAGCGAATTCAAAGCCTGCTATAGAAGTTGTTCCTTATGATGGAAAATTGGATACCAATGCTATGTTGGATTGGATCTCTAATATGGAGAAGTTCTTTGAGTATGAAAACAATCTTGATAATGGAAAGGTGAAGATTCTAGTCACTAGGTTGAAAGGTCATGCATCGCTATGGCGGGAACACTTGCAAACTGATAGACAAAGGAGAGGAAAGGAGAAGATCAAAACTTGGCCAAAGATGGTGAACAAGGTAAAGAACAAATTCCTTCCTATTGATTACCAAGTTAGCTTATTGAGAAAGATGCAAAATTTGAAACAAAAAGACATGACTGTGAAAGAGTATACTGAGGAATTCTATAGACTAGACATCAGATCTGGACATGTGGATGATGATGTTGAGAAAATTGCAAGGTACATTAATGGATTGAGATTTGGAATACAAGATGAAATAAGTTTTTTGAAGCTGGAAAGTGTAGAAGAAGCATATCAATATGCCTTGAAAGCTGAGGAGATCTTGACAAAGAGGCATGAACAAAGATAGAGAGGTAGAGGTGGTAGATTCTAGAGAGGTAGAGGTAGATCTTATGGAGAAAGTGGTAGATTCTAGAGAGGTAGAGGTAGATCTTATGGAGAAAGTGGTAGATTTGAAAGTTTTGTACAGGATAAAGGCACATCTGAATGGAAGCATGATGACAAAGGCAAGACTGAATGGAAAAGTGGTAATTCTTACCAAGGAGGCACTAATTATTACTGAGGAAGAGGTAGTTCTTATTCTAGAGGTGGATTTCATGATAATTGTTTTAGATGTGGCAAAGAAGGGCATAGATCCTTTGAATGAAGATCTTCTGAAGGTGGGCAGAATAATAGAAATGTTGTGATTCAAGAAGATGATGAGGGTTCACCAAGTGGACCTGAGGCTGGAGAAAATTTGATGGTGAGAAGAAACTTATGTAATAAGGGAGGTAATGAGGAACCTATTTTAAGGAGAATTCTTTTCAAGACAAGATGTAAGATGGCTGGAAAATGTTGTAAAGTGATCATTGACAGTGGAAGTTGTACAAATCTCGCATCAAAAGAGTTGGTTACAAAGTTGTAGTTGCAAAGGCTAAAACATCCCAAACCTTATCATGTTTCATGGATCAAAGATGAGCATAAGATATTGGTAAGTGAGCAATGCCTTGTGAAGTTCAAAATTGGACATTACTTTGATGAAGTTTTGTGTGATATTATGCCCATGGATTGTTGTCATATTTTGTTGGGTAGACCTTGGCAATATGATAGATATGTTGTACATGATGGAAGATTGAATCAATATACTCTTTGGGTAAATGGAAAAAAAAAAAAAACATTTTTGCCTTTGATTGAAGCTCCAGATGAGGTTAATTGTACTGCTATAAAAATCTGCATGATTAATGGGAAACAATTTGAAAAAGAAGTGAAAAAGAATCAAGTTCGTTTTGCTATAATTCCAAGAAAACCAAGTTTTGTCAATGGTGACCAAGTGATAGATGGTAGTATTGACCAAGTGCCAGGAGAAATTTTAGAGTTGCTGGATGAGTATAAAGGCACTATTGTTGAAGATATTCATGATGATTTGCCTCCAGTAAGAAGTATAAGTCATTGTATGGAGCTGATCCTTGGAGCTAATTTTCCAAACAAAGAACCATATAGATTGACACTTGCAGAGAATGAAGAACTTAACAGACAAATGCATGAACTATTGCAGAAAGGTTTGATTAGAGAAAGATTGAGTCCATGTGATGTACCTACTGTATTAGCACCTAAAAAGAATGGAGAATGGAGAATGTGTACTAATTCTAGAGCCATTAACAAGATAATAGTGAAATATAGGTTTCCTATGCCAAGAATGGATGACATAATGGATTGTTTGAGTGGAGCAAAGTATTTTACCAAGATTGATTTGAAGAGTGGCTATCATCGTATCAAAATCAGAGAAGGTGATGAATGGAAGATTGCTTTCAAGACAAAAGATGGTTTGTATGAATGGTTGGTTATGCCTTTTGGTTTGACTAATGCACCTAGTACTTTCATGAGGTTGATGAATGAAGTTCTGAAAAGAGTTTTGGGTAAATTTTTGATTGTTTATTTGGATGATATTCTAATACTCAACAAGACTAAGGAAGAGCATCTTGAACATATTAGGCAAGTATTGCAGAGGTTAAAAGAAGAAAAGTTGTTGATTAATCTGAAAAAGTGTTCTTTAATGCAAGAGGAGATTGTGTATTTGGGATTTGTGATTTCAGCTGATGGTTTGAAGATGGATCCTAAAAAGGTTAAAGCAATTTTGGAATGGCCTACACCTGAGAATGTAAGTGAGGTAAGATTATTTCATGGTTTGGCTAGTTTTTATAGAAAGTTTATAAAGGATTTTAGTGTTGTTTGTAATGCTATGACTGAAACAATGAGGGGAGATAAAAAGGAATTCAAGTGGACACATGGAACTGATAAGAATTTTGAGACTTTGAAACAAAAGGTTGCTGAATTACCTGTATTGGCTTTACCTAATTTCAACAAAGTATTTCAAGTTGAATGTGATGCAAGTGGTAATGCAATAGGAGCTATATTAAGTCAAGAAGGTAAGCCTGTTGCTTTCTTTAGTGAAAAGTTGAATGATGCTAAAAAGAAATATTTTGTGTATGATCAAGAATTCTATGCCATTGTTCAAGCATTGAAGAAATGGAGACATTATTTGATACCTAAGAAGTTTGTGTTGTACACTGATCATAAAGCTTTACAATACTTGGGAAGTCAACATAAATTGAATCAAAGACATATGAAGTGGGTTGAGTATTTGTAGAGTTTTACATTTGTGATCAAGCATAAGAGTGGAGTTACTAACAAATTTGTTGATGCATTGAGTAGAAGACATTCTTTGTTGACTGAATGAAGGTTGAAGTTCTTGGTTTTGATGAGATGAAAGAGTTATATGAGGCTGATCCTAATTTTTCTGAGGTGTGGAGAGAGTGTAGAGCACCAAATCTAATAGATCACATAAGTAAGTATGATGAGTATTTCATTCAAGAAGGTATGTTGTTCAAAGGCATTTAGTTGTGTATTCCTAGAAGTCCTATGACGTTGAATTTGATTAAGGAAAAGTATAGTGGTGGATTAGTTGGACATTTTGGAATTGATTAAATATTGAGTTTGCTGAAAGAGAAATATTATTGGCCACAAATGTATAAGGATGTTTAGAAATTTGTAAAGATTTGTGGAGTTTGTCAAGTTGCAAAGGGAGTGAGCCAAAATATTGGTTTGTATACACCTATTACTATTCCTGGGAAACCTTGGACTGATATAAGTATGGATTTTGTTCTTGGATTGCCTAAAATAGTGAAAGGGTATGATTCCATATTTTTTGTAGTGGATAGATTTTCTAAGATGGCTCATTTCATACCATGTAAGAAGATATCAGATGTAGAGCATGTTGCTGAACTTTTCTTTAAAGAGATTGTGAGATTGCATGGATTACCAAGAAGCATTATTTCAGATAGAGACAGTAAGTTCGTTGGTTATTTTTGGAAGACTTTGTGGAAGAAGATGGGTACTAAATTGAAGTTTAGTTCTACATTCCATCTATAGACAGATGGATAGACAGAGGTTGTGAATAGAAGCTTGGGTAATTTTCTAAGATGTTTAGTTGAGAATAAATCAAGCAATGGGAGATGGTATTGGCACGAGCTGAATTTGCCTATAACAATTCTATGAATAGGAGTATAGGGAAGACACCTTTTGAGATTGTTACTAGAATGCATCCTAGAGGTATATTAGATTTGAGAGATGTTGTTGGTGAAGAAAAGAAAAGCGCCATAGGAGAAGAATTTGCTAACTTTATGGAGTCCTTGCATAAAGAAGTGAAGTTGAGGTTGGAACAAAGTAATTAGAAGTATAAGGAGAATGCTGATCAATCTAGAAGACACCATGATTTTTAGGTTGGTGATGAGGTGATGGTTCATCTAAAAAAAGGAAGATTCCCAGTTGGAACATATAGCAAGTTGAAGATGAAAAAATTTGGACTTTGTAAGATTTTGAAGAAGTTTGATAGTGGTAATTCTTATGAAGTTGAGTTACCTAATGACATGGATATATCTCCTATATTTAACATTGCTGATTTGTATAAGTATCATGAGTTAGAGGATGAATTTGTTATACTAAATGATTATCCTAAGAAACAGATTGAGGAAGTTGAATAGATATTGGATCAGAGAGTTGGAAAGATTACAAGAGGAAAAGATTACTATGAATATTTGGTGAAGTGGAAGAACAGACCTATTGAAGATGCTTCATGGATATGTCAATTTGAGTTGGATTTAGCTTAGCTTGGGACATCTCAATGATTCAAGAGAATCATTTCTTCCAACCCCAGTTGTCTGATGCAAGAGCATCCTGGGTTGCCTTGTTATCCTACTCATTTTTGTTCATTTTTCAATTGGTACCGAGCTCCTATCGCACTCTTCAAGTGTTAAGTTCCTGTCACACTCTTTAGGTGTTGAGCTCTTGTCGCACTCTTTAGGTGCCAAGCTCCTATCATACTCTTCAAGTGTCGAGCTCCTTGTCATACTCTTTAGGTGTTGAGTTCCTATTGCACTCTTCAAGTTTCAAGTTATTGTAGCACTCTTCAGGTGCCGAGTTCTTGTTGCACTCTTCAGGTGTCGAGTTACTATAGCACTCTTTAGGTGTCAAGTTACTATAGCACTCTTCAAGAGCTAAGTTACTCAGTGTATGCCAAGTGCCAGTATTTGGACATGATTTCTGTGAGCCGACTTGTAGGATTTATTTCATTTGCGACATTTATGTTAAGATCTTTTCTTGGGATGAGTCCAGACCGTTGTTGGGTCGGCCCTCCTCTTACATAATGTTCTAGAATGTTCTGTAAGATATTTTGGCAAGTATAAATAGAGAGTTTAGGCTTAAAGCTAAGTAACTTTTTAGAAGAAGGAAATTTTTGAAGAAGCAGAACTGAAAGTGCAAATTTGTTGTTGGATCTTTGAATGTGAATGTATTGTAATTGGTCGTAACCTAGAAGGCCTCACAGCTAGGCATGTATGAAGATATTTTGATGAATCAATAGAAGTATTTCCCTCTTCTCCTCCTTTGGTTGATGTCCACTTGTGTTTTCTTCCATTGTATTTACTCTTACAGGGTGGTTTGGATAGTTGGGTGAGCCTTTGGCCCTATTTATTCATCCTTTGCCTACGTCATGCATACAAGGCCTAATATTGCATTAGCAGTTGGTATGATAGAATATTTTTAGCCAATCCTAAAGAAAATCATATTATAGTGATCAAGAGAATCATGAGGTATCTGAAGGGTAATAAAGACTATGGATTATGGTACAAGAAAGGAGGCCATTTGGAATTGAAATCCTTTACTAATTTTGATTGGTCAGGAAGTGTTGATGATAGGAAAAGCACCAGTGATGGAGCATTCTTTCTTGGTAAAACACTAGTGTCTTGGACAAGTAAGAAGCATAACTATATTTCTTAGTCTACATCAAAGGAAGAATATGTTGTAGTAGTAGTTAATTATTCCAATGTTGTTTGGCTCAAACAATTATTGGTAGGTATGAAGGTAGAGATCAAGGATCCAATGGTTATCTTTTTTGATAACACTAGTGCAATTAATATATCAAATAATCTTGTGATGCATACCAAAACCAAGCACTTTGCAATAAAATATTATTTTCTAAGAGAATTGGTGCAAGACAAAGAGGTAAGATTGGAATATGTGAATACTAAAGAAAAAATTGCGGACATATTCACCAATGCATTACCTAAGGATGCATTTTTGAATATAAGAGGTAAGTTAGGGGTCATTCTCATATATGTAGCTCACTAAATGAAGTTTAGTGGTGCATCAACTAGAGCATGTTAAAGATCATTCAAGTTGATGTAGTATTGAAAGGGAAGATTGCATATGAATCATTACATAAGGTACATTGATATACACTAAATATTGTCTTTGGCATAAGATGTCAAAGAGGGAGAGTTTGTTGTCATATTCACAAAAATTTTCTAAAGAGGGAGAGTTGTGTGTGGCATATCACATAAATTTTTATTGAAGATATTAAAGAGGGAGAGTTTAGTCATACATCAAATTAAGAGATGTCAAAGAGGGTGAAAAAACTTGGTCTGATATCAAAAGGATAGAGTTTTCTATTAGAAGAAGATGTTGATGACAGAGTTTGCTAACAGAGGTAGAAATTGAAGTGAAAGGGAGTTCACACTAATGAAGCAAGTTCTCATGGATGAGAATAGTATGAAATTAAGGATGTTATCCTTAATATTATTTTTTTCTAAAATTTAATTGTATTATGACATGTTTTGTTTCCATCAATGCCAAAGAGGGAGATTTTGCAAAATAATTGATCAATTATATATTATCTTTGATGTTACACAAAATGTCATATCTTTACTAGTTAGTGTTTTTCGAGCTCACTTAGGTAATGAAGATAGTTTCCTGTGTCTTTTGAGCATTCCAGTGTTTTCCAAGTTTAGAAGATAGTGTCTACCAAGTTCACTTGGGCATCAAAGAGAAGTTAGCAGAAGTTGAGTGTTAACCGAGCTCACTCAATTAATGAAAGAAAGTAGGATGGAACCAGTGCTAACTAAGCTCACTTGGTTACCAAAGGAACTTAGAAAAGATGTAGTATTAATTGAGTTCACTTGGTTAACATAGAAAAATCATTTATGAGTCAGTGGCTACCGTGCAGGGTTGGCTAAAAAAGAATTTTCTTATTTTGGCATATTGAGTTTAATTGATTTGATTGTTTGTTCTAGCTAACTAAGGAGATGAATATTCATTATTCTAAGATGTATTCAAGATGAATTGATAATGTGTATGATATAAGTATAAGGTCAAGTTGAGGATTGAAATTGTGTGAGTGAATGGAGGAATAGAAGATGATGAGAAGAAGCAAATTAGAAGGATAAGCATAATATCCTTGAGGAGCTGCAAATATAGATTCGATTAGAAAGGATTAAGTATTTGATCCAAAATTGAGATTTGAAATCAGTTATATAGTTGCATTAGAGATCAGTTCATATCAATGTTACTCTCTAACCATTGTAGCAATGAACTAAAACTCTTAACAGAGTTGGCTTGATAGTTATTTGTGAATCCTCTAACAAAGTGTGATGGGGACACAACCCAACAACCAGAATAGACACAATAGAAAGGGGAAATTATATTAACTGAGAAAATAAGCTGGTACAAACAGTGCAGAGAATATAAACTCAAAACATGCCCTGCGGGCTTACAATAGCATAAATCTGGAGAATATTTCTCCTTTTAGCACCTCCTCTCAAGCTCCAATCCGAACTGCCTTTTACAATGCCAGAAATCTCCTTAAATAGACCCCAAAGGGTTAAGGACTAGGAGTACATTCTAGAAAGTGCTAGTAAGCATCCACCGACAAAATAGAAGGTTCTGGAAGCTGCGTTAGAAGTCGGTGCAATTCTAGAAGAATCCAAAAACGGTAGCCGAACTTCCGGGAGGCATAACTTTTGAACGATAACTCTGATTGACGAACCGTTTACATTTTCGGAAAGCTCTCGAAGCACTCTATAGCCCTATGGACCAGCTTTGCTTGTCCCCCATTTTTTGACCCTTTTCGAGGTCATTTAATGCCCCAAACCTGACTTTGAAGCATTCTTAGGGGGTCTCCAAAACCCGAAAAACTGCAATAACTTTCAAACCGTGGGGCCTTTTGACCTGATTCTTTTTTTGGAATGCTCTAAATCTCGATTACATTCATCTGGCCAAGTCGCACCTTCTAGGTCACCAAAATGATGGTCAAATTGCATGCTCCTATTTTTTTGGGATTTTCAAATGCACTGATAGTTGAACTATGAGAGTTGGAACCTTTATTTGAGCCAAATGGGTATCCAAAAATGCAAAGATATAAAATAGAAACTAAGTCTAAGTACATTTTTTTTGGGTGACACAGGATTGCCCTTATACCTCTGGATGCTCCTGCATCAAAGTGGCATGTCTAGATTGAAGTGTCTAAAGACCTCTAACAAGGCCACTCCTAACAAGGTGATTAAATATTTTAATAGGGTCACACCTAATAGTGTGTTTTTTAACCTTTAATAGGTTTGTCTCCTAATAGGGCTCATTTTAGAAGAGTGAAAATCAATAACTAGTTTCAATTGGTGGGTTTTCTCAAATTGGGTTCAATGTTAAATCTTCGTATCACTTGTGTTCATGCTATTTATTTTATGTATATGCAATTTAGTTAGTTAAAGTTATGTTGGCCTAGTTTTTCACTACCCTTGTTTTGTTATATTTAGCAGTGAAAAACCCTAAATGTGTACGCCAAATAATTTGAAATTCAGTCAAAACCATAGGCAAGAAATTCACCATAGAAACCCTTATGCCTTGTCTTGTTTTTCCCTAGCCTTTGAAAACCTTATAAATTAATTTTGCAAATACATTTTGGTGGGACACTCTTATGCTAAGGTTTATCCATGCAAAGATACCTTTATTCATCTTTTTAATAAACCTTATAAAGTTTTCCTTAATTGCATTATTTTATTTGAAAAAAGTCCAAGTTGCGGTATCTTTGGAGCACCGTAGATCCTTTCAAGATTAAGGTTTGAGGCGTGTCCACAATATGGAGCTGCAAGGTCTTTAAATATTGTGGGCAAGCACCTTTTCGACATGTAACCCCTGCTGACATTCAAAGCTCAGTGCGCCACAAAAGTTTTTGTTGTCAAAATCAGTCAGACCTTTTGCAGAGTTGTCAGTGTTCCCTGTGCACATTTTGAATTTCCTATGATGTCATTGGTTGGCCTTTTAGTGATATTAATACTTTGCAATCCAAATTTTGTGATCATTGATTTAGCAAGAATCAAGGGCTGGCACTTGCCCACAATATGAAAGTGCAAGAATTTTAAGCAATGTGGGCAAGCCCCTTCATGACATGTGGCATAGTGTGATATCATAGGCCCACCTTTCTCAAAAGATAATAATAGTTTGTCTTCCGTGGTAGTTGTCAAGTGAGTTAGAATACAAAGGAAGCATCTCATTGGTCCGACTAGCTAACTAGGTATTATAGTCATGCAAGATTTTTGATCACTGTAGATTTGAATAAGATCCAGGGTTAGTGCTTACCTGCAATATAGACTTGCTCGACATTTAAATAACATGGTCAAGAAGGCACAGTGGGACCAAGACTTAAAATGAATGTTGAGTCATGCCATGTTGGAAAGGTTAGATGAAGTAAAGCATGCTCATTGGTGGTAGGTGACAAGTATGCCAAGTTGGAAGCGGTGATGTCATGGGCACAGAAGCTTTAAATGCTACAGTCAGATTAGTCAGAGCACGTTGATTAAAAGATAATATTCTATTGGTTAAGCTAGCTGAGTGATCCATCAAATAAAAGGTTTTAGACTCACCATTGATCTGGAAAAGATGGACGGAGAGCGCATGCCTGTAATAAGAAGTTGAAGGAATTTTAAATAATGTGGGCATGCACCCTTTTAACACATGGCCAGGTGCTCTAAAATTTTTAAAGCTTTTTGTGTTTTCAAATAAAGTTGTTCGATCATCATAGGATCAATGGGTGAAATTCAAAGTTGAAGCACAAACACAAAAATAATGGCTACAAGAGTTAATATGATTCAGAGTTCCTTCGTACAACCTTAATGCATAGGTATAACATGAGAATTTGCCATTATTGAGTCACAAAATTGCAGATTCTTTCAATGTAAAAGGATTTCCAGAGCTATGGCATAGAATTTCATAGCGGTTTCAATAAATTTGCAGAGAAAATTGTAGAGAAAGAAGGGAAATTTTAGTTGGTAAGTAACCTGTAACCATAAGAAATCTAGAATTTGCTATTGTAAGAGTGTGAAATTTTAAAAAATGCCTCCACGAAAGGAATTTTCTGGGCAAACTAATTATTTAAAGAGGGTTGTGCATGATGATTTCCTGGAACAATTTCCCTTATTAGTAAATGAAATAGCTAAAGGTAGGGAGCTCATTCCTAGGAACTCTAGGGTAGTTGTCGCTGAGGGTTTCTATGATAGGGAAAACTAGGTATGAGATGCCCAAGTATCTATGGGAGGTTTGCAATTGTTCAAAAAAAAATGGTTTTCAGAAAGGAATTTAGATAACCCCATGAGCAATGTCTAGGAATTCAACATTGGAAGATTAAAAATCCCTATATTTTTCTTTGATAGTGATCTATTGACTGACCTAGCTAAGAAATATGATCCTATTACGGGGTGGGTGAAGAATCATTCTAGAGTGAATCTTTTTAGGGTTTTCTCGACTATTCAGTGAAATTTTTAACCTTAACCCTAACCATGCTATGCATGAGATCATTGATATGGATGATTTTCAAGCAAGATATGATGCACAAAGAATATACTTGAGGATGGGGCCATTGTAGGAGCATGCTGCTAAAGTTGGAACCTTGTCTGTGATTACTACTAGCACACCCGAGCCTTTACTAAAAAGACATTTTAACCCTAGGGCTCAGGCATTATATATTTCTCTTTGTAATATTTTTGGAATGGATGAAGTTGAGCAGATCCCAGGCTCAATTGTCCTCATAATGGTTCAAACTCTTCAATTTGGAATGAGCACTATTCTAGATTTCACTACTTTTCTTGCAAAAGAGATTCACAACGGTTTGGTGGGGATAGCAAGGGGAAAAGTGGATAAACCTTTCTATTGGTATTCATTTCTTATGTATGTATGTTTGTATAAGGGACTTGCCTTCTTTTCTAAGGGTATGGAGCTGGAAACAACTAGGAATGGAGAGAGGAATCCAGTATAGTTGTGGAGCATGGATATGACCTCAGAAGCCATAGATGCCAGTTATGTGAGGTTTGATAGATATTTTGCATCAAAGCTTAGATTGCTTTGGAGAGGAGATAGCCCTAGAATTCCACAAGCATTGTTAGAATTGGTTAGACCAAAGGACCATGCAAAAGGGCTATTGGTTAGTCATAATTGGGGGGATATAATTCCCTGTAATGTTTCAACAGTAATAAGAGTATATGGCTTTTTGGGAAAGCCTCATGTGCTGCCATTTCATGTGCCTCTGAAGATAGGAATAGTTGAACTATTATGGAAAATAGGCACTATAGATGAGAGGGAGTTGCCTAAGAAAGGCACATTTTTTCCAATTGTTATTGTGGCACATGATTTTGTCTTTGTAAGGAAAGGGTGGAAGCATTTGAATTTATTCTTAGATAAATATAACATGGCAAAATCTCATGCTAGGTTTATTGATATTGAAGGATTCTATGACCTCTTAAGAGAGAATAAAAGCTTCTTGCATGGTGCAACAAGTTTACTATCCAGAGGATGTGATTAGAAATGTTTTTACTTTGCAAGAACAAGAATTGAGAAAGGAGAAATGGATATTATTTAGCAAAACCCTAGAATTCATTAATGCTTTTGACCCCCATTATGATCCATTAAAAGATAAGAAATATTAGGGAGCCAAGATGCAGGCATTGATCAATAGTTTTGCTATGATAATACAAGCCATAAATGAGAAGAAGGATGCATATGCCAAGGCTTATCCAGACAAGGCTGCAGAGGTGCAGAGGAGAATAAATACTAGAAATATGGTGTCTCTTGGTTAGTACACTTTGCAAAAATGGGCAAGATATGTAATGATTCAAAATGTGCAACAATTTCCTCCTCGTCAGAGACCAAGGCCAGAAAGCCCACCTACAGCTAGTGCTTCGAAAAGACAAAAATTAGAGCAAGGGTCTTCTTTTCAAATGGATCAATATTCCCTAAGCTAGTCTCCAATTAGAATTGATGATGAAAAATATCTAAGAGAATAGCTTAGACAAATTGGTGGAGAGGGAGATGTAATTGTTACCTCCACAGATTTGGAGATTGGCAAGCCACACAAACCACCTACACCTTCCTTTGATTTAACTATCGCTAATTACCAAGGTAAGGAAATTGATCCAATAGTTGCCCAATCCTCTGAGAGGTTTATTAATGATGAAAATTTTGTGAAATCTATGGCATTTGCTCAATTTTTATGGAGGCTAAATATAGAAGACTTGTAAAAAGATAAAGGCAGAACAACCTAATAAATCAGATTCTGCTATTATGGAGGAGGTAAAGTCTAAATTTTTGAATGATTTTTCTCAATTTACCCCTAAGGCCAGTAGGCAAGTAATTAGACAGTTAAGAGTCCTTATTTTACCAGAATGGGATATAGTGAATGCCATGGTTTTTGATTCAGTAAGGAAGCAAAAGTACATCCAATTTAAAATTGAAGAAGAGGTATTACATGCTCGTAGAGGAGTCAAGTTTAGTGATGACCACCAAGCCCTTATTATTTGGTCAATTGAAAAAAGAGACAAGACCAAAATGTCGGAAATCTCTACTATACGGCATACTAGTGCATTGATAGTTTTTAGGGCTGGTGAGGTAGGCAGTAAGAAGATTGTAGGAATGGCCTTAGAAATGTTAAAGTTTGGTAGTGTTGTATCTGGTCAGGAAGAAGAAAGATTTTCCCAACTCAATGCTAGGTTTGAAGAATTTTTAAAAGCATATGAGGAAAGTGGTATGTAGATATAGTCATTGGAAAACAAAGTATCTCAAATGGAGAAGGTACTTGGGATGAGAAAATTAGGAGAGTCTAGTAAACCCAGGATTGCTTACCCCCAATGACCACCTGTTGAGCCTTTTAAATCAACACCAATTATTGAAATACCAGACACCCCAAAAAGGCCTCAGTTCTACACTGCAGAGGAGTTTGAAGAGGAGAAGAACAAATTGTATGCACTACATGTAGAACTAAATGATCAGTATCAAGAAAAATTGAGGCAGGGTGTTATGTATTTAGTGGACAGGATAGAATGGCCATCATTTTTTGATTTATTATCAGGGATTGCAATCATCAGGGATGAATTAAAGAGAGATGAAGTTGTATTTAGACCCCTTGTACAGAAGTGGATAGAAAGAACTGAAGATATCACTACTATGTGTATATCTGTCATCCAGCTGCCCTGTCATCAAATAGAAAAAATCTTTGACTTGTTGAATAAATTGCAAGGATTTGACGATAAAAAAAATTCTTTTCAAAAAAGATTAATTTTTTTTTTTTCCAAGTATATTGCAAAAAAGTTTGATTTATTCCCTTGTGCATTAAAGACTATTGATAAAGTGAAGGAAAAAGAGGAATGGAAGAGGGAGTTGGATGAGATTTTTTGTGAAAGGATAAATAAAGTTATAAATGAAACTGGACACTTGTTATGGGCTATGAAAAATGAGGAGCTGGTTAAAGTGTAGATATTCTATAACTCCATCAGAAAAGAATTGGTTGATATAGAAGCAGTTGCAAATTCTTTAATAACTGTACAAAGGGAGGTTCTAAATTTTGATTGGCCAGATGACACTTCTTATAATGAATGGAAAGATAAATTCATGTCTATAGACCAGATGTTAGAAGATGACGAGGTAGAAGATGATGCAAGTGTAACTGTTACTTTAACAATTGATGATAAAGACAGAAAAAATCCCCAAGTTAAAGTAAACTTGTAGGTAACTAAAGAGGACACATCACTTTCAAGCCTCATGGTCACTTATTTTGAGGAATCAAATTGATAGAAGCATTGAATCATTGTACTTTGCAAATACCAAGGGATGTAATAGAAAGGGGCCCACAAAAGGAATGTTTGATGTATAAGTCTTTATGTTACTCACATTTTGTCATTTTTTGATAGTGTATGTAATTATCTCTTGTATAGGACAGCTGTCATTTTCTCTTAGCCTGATGCTTGTTGCATCTCACACTATATAAGTGAGATTCCAAGGCTAGAGAAGGGGTTTGATTTCTATTGTTTCTAGGTGATATACTTTTTTTTTTTTTGATCCAATGTTTGAGCAAGTTTTATGATGTATTATCTCTGTTAGTTCCTAAGAATAAATTAATATAGATTGATCTCTATGTTTTTCTTAAGGTCATTCTGAGTTTACTGCAAATGTATACAATTTTCAAAGAAAATGAATACAAATTATGAGTTGTCCCCATTGTTGGTCTGACTTTTTCTGCAGTAAAAAGTTTTCAGTTAAACCATAGAAAAGTCAGATGTTCTATGTCTAAGTGAAGTATAAGGTTTTGGATAAACCATCTATAAGAAATATTCGCCATGTAAGCCTTACATTCATCCCTATTTATAAATGGTCGGGCGCAAAATTTTCAAAATTCAAAAGAAGGGAATATGCTTCCGTATTCCTTTTCCTTTCTCCCGGGTTACCTTTCTTACTGTTTGTCCCAACCGTCAGATCCGATTAGATCTACCACTGGCGTTACCTCGCTATTGAAAGTTGCATGCGCATTAAGTATAGAGAGATAGCGAGTGTTGAGTTTTTAAGCGGTGGGACCATGAAGTGAAGGTGCGGCGATCAGAGATTTGCTATTTAATTGCTTTATTGTGCAGGTACACTTAGCAATTCACCATAAAAAGGGGGAGAAGGACCCACTAGAATATCTAACATCAGAGCCGGAATGTTGATTTTTCCAGAAGTTCCGCCACCTCGCTATCAAAAAATTCAGGCACTTCACCGTTAGCGAAGTAGCGAGGCCACATGAAAATCTAAAAATGATGACATTGCATCTTGCTTGTATCATAATTACACCAGGTGGCATGACCTGTCATAAATACCGTTGTTAGAATCAGTTTTAATTAACAGAAGTAATTACTGGGTACCCCCTTGCTTTTTTCGGCACGGAATCCTTTAAAGTGCCGGAGCTCGCTACCTCGCTATCGAAAAATTGAGATGCTTCACCGTTAGCGAGTTAGCGAGGCCCCGTAAAATGGTAAAAGAATGGCAAGATCTATGATGACGTGTAATGACAGGTGACTGTGATAAATTTTGACATGTGCTAGCTATGCAGAGATCCGATTCTCATTAATGCCTACCTGACTAAATGTACAAGAAATCTGGAACGTCAGCTTGAAGTGAATCAACGGAGCTCGCTACCTCGCTATGAAGAGTTGCAAGGAAGATAATTACAGCGATATAGCAAGATGGGCCCACCGCCTTCTTTCTTAAGAAGTCTTGTAGCGTATCTTTCGATCATTTCTTGGTCCAATCAACGGTTGTCGCCGCCTCGTTATGGAAAGGTGCTAGTTCTTTATGCATAACGAAGTAGCGACATGCTGACACGTGTTCTCCATCGTCAAGTGGGTCTAAAGGTAAGCGCCATCAAAAGAAAGAATTATGTACATGGCAAGCTCTCATTGGGTAATATAACTGACATGGCAAGTATAACTCCTAGTTGTTCTCTTTGTACCGCATGATCGTAGGATCTTTGAAGATCAATGGCGCAGTTTTAAATAAAAAATGTAGTGCCACTCTCTGTATTAATTAGACAAGAAAGCTTCGTCCGTGAGAAAAAACAGAGTATAATACAGAGAGATTGCATCAGTTTCATTTCACGCGAGAAAAGATTTGAAGCCATTCTTGTGCAGAAGCTATTACTGAAAGAAAAGCGTGCCAAGGTTGATAAGAAATTGTCAAGTTATCTGTTCGCTGAAATTTTGCAGGAATACAAAGGAGAATTGAGACAGAATTCAAGTAAGTAAAACTGCCATCATCTTTGTGAGCTTTTAAGTTTTAAAGAGGATAGCCCAAGATGCCTCCTAAGAAGGGATTTACAGGAGCAGTAAACTACCTGGATAGAAATGTGCATGATGATTTGCTTGAGTTACTTCCTGAGTCCACTGTAGAAACGGTGCAAGTTAAGAGGTTAACCTCACTCAATCCTCAGCTTAGGGTAGCTGATGGATTGTATGATAAGGGTAATTGGGTCCGGGATGCTCAAACTGCTCAAACTGGTTTGAGTTTATTCAAGAAATGGTTTGCAGAGAGAAAGTTATATGCCCCTCATGCCAACATTTGGAATTTTGATCTTGGGAAGCTTGTTGTTCCCAGAGTGTTTATGGATTTTGACCTGCTTGAAGCCATAGCAAAAAACTATGACCAAGCCACTAAGGTAGTGA
The DNA here is from genome assembly GCA_028749045.1 of Cupressus sempervirens. Taxonomy (NCBI): domain Eukaryota; kingdom Viridiplantae; phylum Streptophyta; class Pinopsida; order Cupressales; family Cupressaceae; genus Cupressus; species Cupressus sempervirens. The sequence continues at coordinate 163,413,486 of CM053787.1, forward strand.
GGAGAATAGATGGTGAGGCTTTAGTTACCATCAGTCCCTAGGAGATTAGGAAGGTATTCAGTCTGGGACCCCTCACCATGTATCATGTGCCCATTAATCTGATAGATTTAGAAAAAGAATATATATCCAAGAGGGATGTAGTTAGACAGGGTGCACTGAAAGCCCACATAGGCCGGATTGGAGGCCTCCCAACCATAACATCATCTTCTAAAGAGCCCTTTAAGAAATCATGTTTTAATGCCAGGGCAGTGGAGATATATAGGACCCTATGCAGAGTCTTCGGAGAGGGCAAAGAAGATTTTATTCCGGTGAGCTTCATGTATATGATCACCCAAATCTCTTCTTTTGGTGTGGAAATAATTTTTGATTTTGCATCTTACTTGGCAAATGAGATTCATCATGGATTGGTGGGGATTGCACAGGGCAAGGTGGAAAAGGTTTGGGGTCAGTATTCCTTACTGATGCATATGTTTCTTTTTAAAGGGGCCACTTATTTTGGTAAAGAAATGGTTTTAAATAGAGAACAAGAAGGGGAAGCACTACCAGTCCAATTATGGAGTGCAGACATGACCTGGGAAGCAGAAAATGCTAGCTTTGTTAGATTTGATAGGCACTTTGCCTCCAAACTAAGGTGCCTCTTATTGAGTGACAATCCCAGAATCCCTAAGGCATTAATGCACCTTATCAGGCCTATGGACAAAACCCACAATCTAAAAGTTTCACATAATTGGGGAGATATTATCCCATATTTAGTCTCAACGGTCATCAGGGTCTATGGTTTCAAAGGAACACCCCATGTGTTACCCTATCAGGTACCTTTAAAGGTAGGGGTAGCTGAGTTTTTGTGGCAGTTGGGAGGAGTGGAGGAGGCCTTTTTGCACAAAAGGGGGACAGGATCAATTTTTCCTACTTGTACTATAGCCCACCAATTTGTGATAACTAAAGAAGGGTGGGCCTTTCTCCATAAATTTTTGGATCAATACAAAATGGCAGTGTCTCACTCTCATTTTTGTGATACAGAAGGTTTCTTTAACTCTGCCCTTAGATTGAGAATCAAGCTGCGTCCAGTTCAGCATGAATTCTATTTTCCAGAAGATGTAATAAGAAATGAATATTCTCTCCATGAGCAAGAAATAAAGAAAGAAAAATGGAGAGTCTATTCAAAAGTTTTGGAATTCATTAATTGTTTTGATAAAAATTTCAATCCTCTTAGTAATGTTGCAAACAATGCAGATAAAGTACATAAGCTCATGAGTAATTTCTCTGAGATAATGGAGGTAATGAATGAGAAGAAACAGCATTTTATTAATTCTTTTCCAGATAAAGCTAGAGAAATTATGAGAAAATTGGGTTTCACTCCCAACATTGGAATAGGTTCACTGGTGGTACAGAAGAAAACAGGATATACTATTGTCCGACAGCAGGTGCCCGTTGTGCACAAAGAAAAACAGATTGTTGGATCTTCCAGCACTGTCCTAGAAGAAAGACCCCCTGAACCTTCCCCCAAAAGAAGGAGAATAATAAGGGAGGAAGAATCCCCTGATGAAAGTGGCTCACCTTCTCAAACCCCAATAAGAGTCGAGGAAGAACAACTCACCAATGAGCAATTTGAACAAATGGGGTCACAAGGAGAAATTTTTGTTACACAAGCAGAGATTGATGAAGGGAACCCTCAGGAAACCCCTGTACCAAGTTTTGAATTAACTACAGCAGATTTCAGAGGAAGGGAATTGGACCCTGTTTTGGAACAAGCCAGTCAGCATTTTTTGTCTGATAACAATTTTGTAAGATCTAGGGCTTTCCATCAGTTTGCGTGGAGAGTAAACATGCACATTTTTGAGCAAAGGTGCAATAATATGAGAGCAGAACATCCAGAAATGGATGAGACCTCCATTCAAAATCTAATAAAGGAACAAATGGTTCAAGAGTTCCAAAATATAACCCCTGATGAGGGAAGACAGATGGTAAAAAATGCTAATGTTTTATTATTTCCCAATTGGGACATTGCTGATGCATTAGTTTTTAATTCTGTTTCAAATAATTTAGGACTCCAGGATCCGAACAAAGAGGAATTCCTGGGTACAGCATTCAGCAATGATCAAGCTGCCCTTGTTATATGGTCCCTGAGAAGAGGATCCAGAGTTACTTCATCACAGCCTAATGACTCAGGATTGACAGGGAGTATCATTGTAAGAAGAGTTGCTGACACTTCAAATGTACAGGCAGCCCACATGAATGTGGATTATTCTAAATTTGCCCTGGCTACTGCGGAAAGAGAAGAGAGGGAAATGATGGATATGCATAATAAATATGAAGTAGTGGTGGAAGCCTATAATCAAGAGGTAAAGAGGAGAATTGAGTTAGAAAATAGGATATCTCAATTGGAAAAGGTACTTGGAAAGAGAAAAGTGGGAGAATCCAGTACATTAAGAATTGCATATCCCCCATAGTCATCTGTGGGATTAACCCCTATTATTGAGATACCTGACACCCCTGAAAGACCCCAATTCTATACTGCAGAGGAGTTTGAAGCAGAAAAAACCAAATTACATGAGTGGCAGATAGAATTTAGAAATCAGCAGGAAGAGAAATGGAAGCAGGGTGTGACATACTTGAGGGATAAAATACAATGGTCAGATTTTTATGACCAGTTGACCAGGATTGTAACCCTCATAGATGAGTTAAATAAAGAAAAGAATGGACTAGACTCTCTTGCACAGAAGTGGAGACAGAGGAATAATGATGTTACAATTGTTTGTATATCTACAGTTCAAATGCCTTATCATCAGGTTGAAAGAATTTTTGATTTATTGAATCAATTAGATAATTTTGAAAATAAAAGAGATTCTTTACAGAGGAAATTGACACTCTGTTTTTCAAGATATCTTGCTAAAAAATTCACCCTATTTCCTTGTGCCTTAGAATCTGTTGATACAGTAAAGGAAAAGGACAAATGGAAAAAGGAAATAGATGAATTATTTGATAACAGAATAACAAACATCATCAGTGAGACTGGCTGTTGGTTTTGGGCAAAGACAAATGAAGAGCTGGTAAAAATACAACTGTATTATGCTGATATAAGAAAAGAATTCGATGAATTAGAAGAAAATGCCAATTCTTTAATAAAGATACAAAGAGAAACCCTAAGTTTTGATTGGCCAGATGATGATACTTTCAACAGATGGAAAGATCAGTTTAGTGAACAGATGTCAGGAGAAGATGACGAGGAAGATGTAAGAGTAATAGTTACTCTTGTAGTCAGCAATGATGACATAGAAAATCCCCAGGTTAAAGTGATTTTTCATGTAACAGAAGATGATACATCACTTGCAGACCTTATGGGTATGTACTCTGAAGATGAGGAATGATTGCGAGAGCAGATCATAACAACCAAGAAGCATAACAGAAAGGGACCCGCCAAGAAGTGTTGTTGTAATCAACCTTTCTGTTATTCTTGTTTTTTGTTTTTCAAAAGAAGGACACCTGTCACCTACTGTAGCCTGAAGCTTGTTGCATCTCACATTATTTAAGTGAGATCCCAAGGCTAAAGATGGGTCCGAATTTGGTTTTCACTAAGTGTTGTGCTTAGTTCTTTTTTGGTCCAAACATTTTTGGAAAAAAATTTATACTATGCTTTTTCTGTCAAAATTTCTGAGATATGGATGAATGTAGAAAGAACTGTGCTTCTTCTCTGAAGGTTTTTCTGGGTCTTTTGTAAAGGATATATCATTTTCAAAGGAAATGAATACAAGTTATGAACTGTCCCCATATCTGTTCTTCTCTGAATTTTGTCTCCTTTTTAATACTGAGCTACCTTGATGTTGTGTGAGTAAAAGCTCATGCAATTGATTGCAATTTAGTAAGACTGTACATCCATTTGTTATTGCTGTTAATTCAATGGATTAAGTAAAGGCTTTGATGAATGTGATGAGGTTGCTCGAGTGTTAATAAGGATTTTTGAATGATAAATTCTGGTAAGAATTGCTGATGAAAATTCGTTGCAAGGCAACAAATTAGATCTAAGAATTTACTTGACTCTGAATTTCCCAATGGATTAGGCACTGATTGGAAGTATTTCAGCCAAAAGAGAAGTATATTATAACTAGCTTTTTTCAAAATACATCATAAAATCAATTTTCATTTATCTTTCCTGTAAGATTTTCAAAGTTGGCCAGCACTTGCCTGCCTAGATTGTTTTAGCTTCATTTAGCCATTGTTTTTGGAAACATCTGCAGAGCTATAGAAGATTTCTTGGCCATATCTGTTCAAGGGATGTGTTTATCAATTATTTACCTATATGTTTAAGGATTTAGAGATGAGAATCAAAATGAAACTAAGGATAATTCTCATACAATTATTCCATCTTTGAACCATCCCCGGGTGCACCCGCCCTGGTTTTACAGAGCCAAAAGAGTAGAAAACCGTCTAAGGTTTTATTGAACTTGGGTCCTAATACTTTGCATATGCAAGTGATAATGAGAATTGGCTATTCTTTAGGTTGTGTATGTACTGATATCTAGGTACTAAGCCTTTTGTCGCTTAGTAGTTTTAGTACTGTTAACATCAAAATAAAATGCCAACAAAATGGCGACTCTGCTGGGGAATTATTAGTGTCAAAACTTGAGAATCTAAAGAAGATATAAACCCAAGTACCATTGCTACACACTGACACATCCAGCTTATCCGAGTGTCTTATCTAACAAGCAAGAGTTGCAGTCTTACAACATTAGTGATTGATCTCTTTGTGCCATATTTTTGTTCCCGCTCGTGTATTGTTTTCTTTCTGTCAGTAAGGAGTGTTATTATATTTTCCCGAAAAAGGGTGGCGACTCAGTCAAGGTTTTGAAGCTAGTGCTTATTGTAACAAAAGGAGAATATGGCTGACAAGAGAAAAAACACAAGGGCTTACATGAGAGCCAATCCCGATGTATCAATGTATACTAATTTACCCCAAGGTGGTAGGAAGAACCAAAATAAGAAAAGAATAGATCCAAATCCTACTTGGAAGCCTAGAGGTAATGCCTCTGTAAATTCCCATTATCAACCGATAATAGCAAGAGAATCATCTTCGCTTAGTTCTGAATCCGAAAATACAAGACTTTTAGGAGGTATTTTCAGTACCCCATTACCAGATCAGAGAGTTTTTCAAGATAAAGATGTATCTACTATGGGAATTGCTTCACCCAGACCAGGGCCTGTATCAGATATAAATTGTAGGCTAGGATTCAGGAGTTCATCTGATAACATTTTTAATCCCAGAGTAGCCCCATATATAGAACCAAACCTTATAAATCTAGATGATCCTGCTGATTCCAAGGCAACCTCTGCTTGTTCTAAAGAAGTGCAATCTGAAATAGGATTTTTGAAGAAATGGATTGCTGAGGAAGAAGCTAAGCGCATCCGTCTTGAAAAGGAAAGGGAGCGAGCCACTTTGGATGCAATAATAGAAAGAGATAATTTGCTAAGAAGGATGGCTGCTTTGAAAGAGCAAAATAAAAAATTAGAAGAGAATACCCCCACTCTCCATCAGGACGTCTTTGGAAATATTGATAATCTAAGAGCTAAAGTTCAACAGCAGGAAAAACTCCTAAATCAAAGACAAGAACCAATTATTGCTCAAGTTCAAGCTTATAAACCCATTCAAGTTAATCCAATAGAGCCCACTGGAACAGTTCCAGATAAAGGGAAAGGCAAGGCTATAGGAATCCAAATAAATGAGCCTCAAGCCATACCGAGCAAACCTATACAACCCTCCATATCAAAAATAGATCTAGAACTAGAGAAGGCTCGAAAGGAGAAGGAAGACCTTGCAAAAGAACTTGAGAAGGTTGAAAATGAAGCTCAGGCCGCAGAAACCAGAAGGAAAATCCAATTCATAAAGTCTAATTCTGCATTGAATTCATGGCCTATTTTGTCTATCCCACCTACAAATCCTGCACCAGTTAATGCTCCCATAATCCCGACTCAGAAAGCACCCCAATCTGCTCCTACCTCATCTTCCAATATTGGCACTCAAGTCCCATTTGTCCCACCACAGCTATCCCAAGCTGCTCTCCTAACTCAAGCTAATGCAGCTAGTACCTCTAACGCTCCTGGTTTCTAGAAGAAACCTATATACCTCAAAAAATATAGACAAATGTCATTTGCCGGTATTCCTGGTGCCCCCCATCCCATATCTTTTGATTTAAGGGATAAAGTGGTGAAGTTTTCTGGAAATAATGCTGTTACTGGTGAAGAACATTTGAGAATTTTCATTGACATGCTCAATGATTATGAAGTTGAACATGAGGACATGGTGATGAAATTATTTGTGCATTCACTCACAGAGGATGCAAGGGATTGGTTCAGGAGGTTGCCTGATGATAGTATTACTTCATGGAGTGATTTGGAGAAATTGTTCAAGGAACAATATGGGGACAATACCAATGCAGGATTCATGTTGAATGAGTTCAACAATATCAAGAAGAATCCAAATGAATCCACATTTGATTTCAATGTGAGATTTCAGAAAGGGATGTACAAACTATTTCAATTTATGCGGTTAAATGAAGACGTCTGTCTTACAACCTATTTTAATGCCTTTGATAGCAAAATGGCCTACCAACTGAGAGATAAGGATCCAAAAACTCTGAGAGATGCCTATAGAGTTGCAGTGAATATAGAAAATAATAGAAAGGCCTCTGGCAAATTAGGGAGGAGGGATGATCCTAAACTTTTCAACCCTAAGAGTAATAATAAAAGGGAAGGTGACAAAACTCCCATAGGAAAAAGGCCTGAAGAACCTACTATAGGCCATGTTTTAGAAATGCTTAAGAAAATGAATCCCACTAATTTCAATAAGACAAATGTTACTGAGAGAGCCCCTATGAATAACAGCAATTTCAATAGACAACCTAGGATGCAGAATTACCGTTACACCACCCAATGGAAAGATGGTAAACCAGTTCCTAACCAGATCCAAAATATGAAAGATAAGGGTACCCCAGACCCCCTGCAAAGGAATACTATAAATATGAATGATGATTTGCCTTGGTGCATTATATGCCAATCACCTCATTCTGCTGATTATTGTGTTGTTGCCCAGTCGTTCGCCCAAGCTCAAGGAGCGCAAGCAGAAGAAGAAACAGAAGAAAAAAACCATGATGATATAAGCTGCAATATGGCGAATACATCTGATGATTTGATAGATTCTGATTCAGAAGAACCTGAGAACGATGTTACTAGCCAGACAATTGCTTACCAGTTACATCATCAGCAAATATTTTCAGATGATGAAAAGAATGATACAGATAAGGTATGCAATACATTTTCTGAAGTAGGTTTCACAAACCTAAGAATCCCCTCAGAGGAGGAAATTGATAGAATTACAGCCGAAATGATTTCACAAGTCCACAGTAATTACAATTTGAGAAATAGAGCAATAAATAATGAGGCAGGAAGGCCATCTAGTATGTTCATCAAAGACACCACTCATAGCACAGATGATCAACACAAGAAAGTCAGTATAGATGTGTCTAAGATCAAGGAGAACAAGGGTCAGAAATGGGAACCAAAAAAGAAGGTTCAATTTCAGAAAGTTGAAGCAACAAAGACCGTAGTGCAACCAGAGAAATCAGAATCGGATGTTGTCAAGCTAAAAGTGGTGCCCACTACTCCAAAGACTCCGATCCCAGGTACTATTGTAAAACCTACTGTGGTTGAACCTGTTGATATGATTGCCATGTTATCTCAAATTACTGTGAAAGTACCCTTGTCTGAGCTTTTTAGAATTGAAGAACATAAAAATCAGGCTTTATCATGGTTGGGTGGAATAGCAAACAACAATAGTATTGATAATCAAGCTGTAGCCCAACAGACCCCATTAATAATAGAGGACAATGGTATTATATCCCAGATTCCTCAGATGTTCTTAGATGATTCATCAGTTGCGTTCATACAAGATATTGATCCTTTTTTCCTTAGTTTAATCATAAAAGGGAAAACCTTGAAAAATTGTATGATAGATTCTGGAGCTTCCAACACTATAATGCCTTTTAAAGTAATGGAAGCCCTAGGATTGAAGGTGGATACTAAGCAAGGTAGATGCCGAGGGATGGATGCTAGAGAGGTCCCAGTAATAGGTACTATAAATGCCTTACCATTCAAACTGGCTGCATTTCCTTAGGTGGAATTAACCATGTCTGTCCTTGTAGTGGATATACCCCCACATTACGGGATGCTACTTTCCAGAAAATGGAGTTCCGCCATGGGGGGAAGCCTACAATGTGACCTTACTTATGCCACTTTCCATATAGGGGACAAAGCTATCAGGGTAAATAGGGAACCAAGGGTTAACCACATCTTAGGTGAAGAAATTGACAAAGATACCACCTGTTTCCTAGACACGGGGATTAATGCTTTCAGGGCTGAATTAATTATTCAGGAAGTGGAAAACTTACCTGATATCATTGAAAATGAGGTTGAATGTTGCATGAATTCACCAAAATTGTGGACAATGTTCTTTGATGGGGCTAGTTCTAAAGAGGGTGCAGGGGCAGGTGTAGTCTTTGTGTCCCCTGAAAATAACACTTTTAGGTATTCATTCACCTTGAAGTTTGCTTGCACAAATAACATTGCTAAATATGAAGCATTGTTGCTAGGTCTCAAAGTGGCCACACATCACAAAATTAAGAAATTGTGTGTCATAGGGGATTCTGAATTGATCATCTCTCAGATTAAAGGAACATACTCCTCAAAAAATAGGAGATTAAAACAATATAGAAACGCGGTCTGGGATCAAATAGAATTCTTTGATGCATTTGGGATCTCATGGAGAGATAGAACCTAGAATAAAATGGCTGATCTTCTGGCCAATGTAGCTATCAAACCAAAAGAAATATCATTTGCAGGAATCTCCCAGATTGAGATTCAAAACAGACCTTCTATACCTGACAACATTGACAATTGGCAGGTGTTTGAAGATGAAAAAGATATCACAAATTTTTTGCTAAATGAAGACAAATACCATGGGCAGGAGATGGACTGCAATGGACTGATTGAAACCATAAATGGGAAGGAAACCATTTTTGGTCAAGAAATCATGCAATTAAAAACAAATAAGATGCCTAAGGGGTTGGTAGTCTTGGAGAACATTTTTGATAACCAAGACAGAGTAAGATCGGAAATAAAGGACCCCAAACCGCAGAAGCTAGAAGAAGTGAATTTGGGAACGAATGAAATCCCTAAAAAGGTTTACATCGGCCAAGATCTGCCAGTTCAAATTAGAAAAGCATTGATTGACCTACTTAGAAAGTACAGGCATGTTTTTGCTTGGTCATATGATGACCTTAAAGCTTATAGGGAGGACCTTTTCCAGCATGTCATACCGTTGAAAGAAAATATAAAACCCTTTAGGCAAAAGCAGAGGCCAATCAATCCCACCCTTGCCCCAAAAATGCAGGAAGAACTGACAAAACTGAGAGATGGTGGAATAATCAAACCAATTAGGCATTCCACTTGGGTTTCAAACCTTGTTCCTATAAGAAAAAAGAATGGAGATATTAGGCTTTCTGTGGATTTTAGAAATTTAAACATTGCATCTCTAAAAGATAATTATGGCTTACCTAATATGGAAGCCATGTTGCAACAAGTGACCGGCTCTGAATTGATGTTAATGATGGATGGCTTTTCTGGATATAATCAAGTTCTGGTAAAAGAAAGTGAACAGTTCAAAATAGCCTTCACAACCCCTTGGGGAACGTATGTGTATGTGAGGATGCCTTTTGGCTTGATTAATGCAGGAGCTACTTTCCAAAGAGCCATGGATGTAGCATTTCATGAATATATTGACAAATTTATGGTTGTGTACCAGGATGATCTTACAGCGTATTCTAATAAGGCTGAAGATCACTGCAAACACTTGAACAAAATTTTTATAAAAGCCCTGGAATATGGGGTATCCCTAAACCCAAAGAAATGCTCGTTTGGGGTCACAGAAGGAAAGTTATTAGGACACATAGTGTCCAAGGATGGGGTAAAAATAGACCCAGAAAGGGTAATGGCTATTGATAAAGTCCCTAAACCTAAAAACGTGAAAGGTATACAGTCCTTTTTTGGCCAGGTTAATTTTCTGAGGAGGTTTGTTACCAACTTCGCCGAAATCAGTAGACCCATTTCGAAAATGCTCAAGAAAGGAGCTGTTATAGATTGGAATGGTGAACCTTCACAGGCATTCCAGGATATAAAAACTGCGATAAAAAATGCTCCAGTGTTGAGGACCCCAGATTATACAAAACCCATGCATATTTTTTCTTTTGCATCATTCCATATTGTAGCTGCAGTTTTATTACAGAAAAACCATGAAGGGTATGAACAGCCTATTGCCTTTTTTAGCAAAGCCCTGCAGCATGCTGAACTGAAGTATGAAATAAATGAAAAACAAGCATATGCTTTGGTAAAGGCTGTAAAAGCATTCAGAAGTTATTTGGTAGGTGCTACTATTATTGCCTTTGTACCTAGTGCTGCAGTTAAAGATATTTTCTCTCAGCAGGAAGTGTCAGGAAGGAGATGCAGATGGATCAATAGAATCCAAGAATTTAACATTGATATGCAGATAACTAAGTTAGTCAAAGGTCAAGGTTTGGCCAAACTTATGGCCGAAACTAACCTGGAAGCTAATCAGATAAACCTAGTAAATAATGATTTCAGAACTGATTTATGCGACATGGACCACTGTGACTGGTACATTAATGTTATACATTATTTGCAACACATGGAAGTTCCTCCCCATCTGCCTGATAATGAAAAAAGGAATATTAAATTGCAAGCCATCAGGTATGTAATTGTTCAAAATAACTTATGGTGGAGAAACTTTGAAGGAGTTCTGTTGAAATGTGTTGACAGAGAAAGGGCAAAAGAGATTTTGAAAGAAATGCATGCTGGAGTATGTGGAGGACATTACATGGCCAAAACTACTGCGCATAAGATAATGAGAGCTGGTTTCTGGTGGCCCACTTTGTTCAAAGATGCTCAAATTATGGTTAAAAAATGTGATCCTTGTCAGAGATTTGTTGGGAAGCTGAAATTCTCAGGAAATACTCCACTGAAGCCAGTTGAAACTAAAGCACCTTTTCAACAATGGGGTCTGGACTTCATAGGAGAAATTTTTCCCAAGTCCAGTACTGGCTATTCCTGGATTCTGGTTGCTACTGACTACTTTACAAAATGGGCAGAGGCTATCCCTACCAGAAATGCAATGAGTAAAGTACTAAATAATTTCTTATTGAATAATATCATTTCCAAATTTGGATGCCCACAGAAAGTTGTCACAGATAATGCTATGTGTTTTAGGTCTGAGGAATTCATAAATTTTTGTGATAAATATGGAATGACAAGAACAACGTCTGCCCCATATCATCCACAAGGGAATGGACAAGCTGAGTCCACAAATAAAAGTCTGTTGAAAATCATTAAGAGAACCTTGGACGATAATAAAAGGGCATGGGATTCTAAGTTACAGTTGGCAATATGGGCTGATAGAGTAACTGTAAAGAAGGCAATTGGGGTGGCTCCATTTGATTTAGTGTATGGAATTCAAGCTAGAATGCCCCAGAACAATTTGATGGGATTATACAATTACATCCAGTCATATGATGAAGATACTACTGATGAAATGAAAGAAAGAATGAATGAACTAGTAGGATTGACCGAAGCCAGAAGAGAAGCATCTCTGAGAAATAAAAAATTGCAGTTACAAGTCAAAACACTCTATGATAAAAGAACTGTAAACAAGAAATTTGAAAATGGAGACCTAGTCTTAATGTGGAACGCCAGAATTATAGATAAAGGAAAACATGGCAAATTTGATCCCATTTGGTTAGGCCCATATCTCATTGAGAATGCTTGGGGTGAAGATTCCTACATAATCAAAGATGTATTTGATAATATTCTTGAATTGCCAGTTCATGGACAGTTCTTGAAGAGGTATTTTTCTTGAAAAAATACTTAGTTTCTTCCATGAACATTAGTTTTAGGTTTTCCTGGCGTCCTATTTTCTGTAAATCCTTGTATAGTCTGAGTTTTTGTTTTTGTGTGTTGCTCTGTGCTCTCTAAAGAAGTTGTCATTTCCCGGATGTGTGGTCTGCTCTCCGATAAATTCTGAATCCTTGCATAGACTCAAGTAGTCTATCATCCCCAGATAGAGCCACTGTTGGTCTGACTTTTTCTGTAGTAAAAAGTTTTCAGTTAAACCATAGAAAAGTCAAATGTTCTATGTCTAAGTGAAGTATAAGGTTTTGGATAAACCATCTATAAAAAATATTCACCATGTAAGCCTTACATTCATCCCTATTTATAAATGGTCGGGCGCAAAATTTTCAAAATTCAAAAGAAGCGAATATGCTTCCGTATTCCTTTTCCTTTCTCCCGAGTTACCTTTCTTACTGTTTGTCCCAACCGTCAGATCCGATTAGATCTATTGCTGGCGTTACCTCGCTATTGAAAGTTGCATGCTCATTAAGTATAGCGAGATAGCGAGTGTTGAGTTTTTAAGTAGTGGGACCATGAAGTGAAGGTGCGGTGATCGGAGATTTTCTATTTAATTGCTTTATTGTGCAGGTACACTTAGCAATTTGCCATAAAAAGGGGGAGAAGGACCCACTAGAATATCTGACATCAGAGCCGAAATGTTGATTTTTCCGGAAGTTCCGCCACCTCGCTATCGGAAAATTCAGGCACTTCACCATTAGCGAAGTAGCGAGGCCACGTGAAAATCTGAAAATGATGACATTGCATCTTGCTTGTATCATAATTACACCAGGTGGCATGACCTGTCATAAATACCGTTGTCAGAATCAGTTTTAATTAACAAAAGTAATTACTGGGTACCCCCTTGCTTTTTTCAGCACGAAATCCTTTAAAGTGCCGGAGCTCGCTACCTCGCTATCGAAAAATTGAGATGCTTCACCGTTAGCGAGTTAGCGAGGCCCCGTAAAATGGTAAAAGATCGGCAAGATCTATGATGACGTGTAATGACAGGTGACTGTGATAAATTTTGACATGTGCTAGCTATGCAGAGATCCGATTCTCATTAATGCCTACCTGACTAAATGTACAAGAAATCTGGAACGTCAGCTTGAAGTGAATCAACGGAGCTCGCTACCTCGCTATGAAGAGTTGCAAGGAAGATAATTACAGTGACATAGCGAGATGGGCCCACCGCCTTCTTTCTTAAGAAGTCCTGTAGCGTATCTTTCGATCATTTCTTGGTCCGATCAACGGTTGTCGCCGCCTCATTATGGCAAGGTGCTAGTTCTTTATGCATAACGAAGTAGCGACATGCTGACACGTGTTCTCCATCGTCAAGTGGGTCTAAAGGTAAGCGCCATCAAAAGAAATAATTATGTACATGGCAAGCTCTCATTGGGTAATATAACTGACATGGCAAGTATAACTCCTAGTTGTTCTCTTTGTACCGCATGATCGTAGGATCTTTGAAGATCAACGGCGTAGTTTTAAATAAAAAATGTAGTGCCACTCTCTGTATTAATTAGAAAAGAAAGCTTCGTCCGTGAGAAAAAATAGAGTATAATACAGAGAGATTGCATCAGTTTCATTTCACGCGAGAAAAGATTTGAAGCCATTCTTGTGCAGAAGCTATTACTGAAAGAAAAGCGTGCCAAGGTTGATAAGAAATTGTCAAGTTATCTGTTCACTAAAATTTTGCAGGAATACAGAGGAGAATTGAGACAGAATTCAAGTAAGTAAAACTGCCATCATCTTTGTGAGCTTTTAATTTTTAAAGAGGATAGCCCAAGATGCCTCCTAAGAAGGGATTTACAGGAGCAGTAAACTACCTGGATAGAAATGTGCATGATGATTTGCTTGAGTTACTTCCTGAGTCCACTATAGAAATGGTGCAAGTTAAGAGGTTAACCTCACTCAATCCTCGGCTTAGGGTAGCTGATGGATTGTATGATAAGGGTAATTGGGTCCGGGATGCTCAAACTGCTCAAACTGGTTTGAGTTTATTCAAGAAATGGTTTGCAGAGAGAAAGTTATATGCCCCTCATGCCAACATTTGGAATTTTGATCTTGGGAAGCTTGTTGTTCCCAGCGTGTTTATGGATTTTGACCTGCTTGAAGCCATAGCAAAAAACTATGACCAAGCCACTAAGGTAGTGAGGAGAATAGATGGTGAGGCTTTAGTTACCATCAGTCCCGAGGAGATTAGGAAGGTATTCAGTCTGGGACCCCTCACCATGTATCATGTGCCCATTAATCTGATAGATTTAGAAAAAGAATATATATCCAAGAGGGATGTAGTTAGACAGGGTGCACTGAAAGCCCACATAGGCCGGATTGGAGGCCTCCCAACCATAACATCATCTTCTGAAGAGCCCTTTAAGAAATCATGTTTTAATGCCAGGGCAGTGGAGATATATAGGACCCTGTGCAGAGTCTTCGGAGAGGGCGAAGAAGATTTTATTCCGGTGAGCTTCATGTATATGATCACCCAAATCTCTTCTTTTGGTGTGGAAATAATTTTTGATTTTGCATCTTACTTGGAAAATGAGATTCATCATGGATTGGTGGGGATTGCACAGGGCAAGGTGGAAAAGGTTTGGGGTCAGTATTCCTTACTGATGCATATGTTTCTTTTTAAAGGGGCCACTTATTTTGGTAAAGAAATGGTTTTAAATAGAGAACAAGAAGGGGAAGCACTACGAGTCCAATTATGGAGTGCAGACATGACCTGGGAAGCAGAAAATGCTAGCTTCGTTAGATTTGATAGGCACTTTGCCTCCAAACTAAGGTGCCTCTTATTGAGTGACAATCCCAGAATCCCTAAGGCATTAATGCACCTTATCAGGCCTATGGACAAAACCCACAATCTAAAAGTTTCACATAATTGGGGAGATATTATCCCATATTCAGTCTCAACGGTCATCAGGGTCTATGGTTTCAAAGGAACACCCCATGTGTTACCCTATCAGGTACCTTTAAAGTTAGGGGTAGCTGAGTTTTTGTGGCAGTTGGGAGGAGTGGAGGAGGCCTGTTTGCACAAAAGGGGGACAGGATCAATTTTTCCTACTTGTACTATAGCCCACCAATTTGTGATAACTAAAGAAGGGTGGGCCTTTCTCCATAAATTTTTGGATCAATACAAAATGGCAGTGTCTCACTCTCATTTTTGTGATACAGAAGGTTTCTTTAACTCTGCCCTTAGATTGGGAATCAAGCTGCGTCCAGTTTAGCATGAATTCTATTTTCCAGAAGATGTAATAAGAAATGAATATTCTCTCCATGAGCAAGAAATAAAGAAAGAAAAATGGAGAGTCTATTCAAAAGTTTTGGAATTCATTAATTGTTTTGATAAAAATTTCAATCCTCTTAGTAATGCTCCAAACAATGCAGATAAAGTACATAAGCTCATGAGTAATTTCTCTGAGATAATGGAGGTAATGAATGAGAAGAAATAGCATTTTATTAATTCTTTTCCAGATAAAGCCAGAGAAATTATGAGAAAATTGGGTTTCACTCCCAACATTGGAATAGGTCCACTGGTGGTACGGAAGAAAATAGGATATACTATTGTCCGACAGCAGGTGCCCGTTGTGCACAAAGAAAAATACATTGTTGAATCTTCCAGCACTGTCCTAGAAGAAAGACCCCCTGAACCTTCCCCCAAAAGAAGGAGAATAATAAGGGAGGAAGAATCCCCTGATGAAAGTGGCTCACCTTCTCAAACCCCAATAAGAGTTGAGGAAGAACAACTCACCAATGAGCAATTTGAACAAATGGGGTCACAAGGAGAAATTTTTGTTACACAAGCAGAGATTGATGAAGGGAACCCTCAGGAAACCCCTGTACCAAGTTTTGAATTAACTACAGCAGATTTCAGAGGAAGGGAATTGGACCCTGTTTTGGAACAAGCCAGTCAGCATTTTTTGTCTGATAACAATTTTGTAAGATCTAGGGCTTTCCATCAGTTTGCGTGGAGAGTAAACATGCACATTTTTGAGCAAAGGTGCAATAATATGAGAGCAGAACATCCAGAAATGGATGAGACCTCCATTCAAAATCTAATAAAGGAAAAAATGGTTCAAGAGTTCCAAAATATAACCCCTGATGAGGGAAGACAGATGGTAAAAAATGCTAATGTTTTATTATTGCCTAATTGGGACATTGCTGACGCATTAGTTTTTAATTCTGTTTCAAATAATTTAGGACTCCAGGATCCGAACAAAGAGGAATTCTTGGGTACAGCATTCAGCAATGATCAATCTGCCCTTGTTATGTGGTCCCTGAGAAGAGGATCCAGAGTTACTTCATCACAGCCTGATGACTCAGGATTGACAGGGAGTATCATTGTAAGAAGAGTTGCTGACACTTCAAATGTATAGGCAGCCCACATGAATGTGGATTATTCTAAATTTGCCCTGGCTACTGCAGAAAGAGAAGAGAGGGAAATGATGGATATGCATAATAAATATGAAGTAGTGGTGGAAGCCTATAATCAAGAGGTAAAGAGGAGAATTGAGTTAGAAAATAGGATATCTCAATTGGAAAAGGTACTTGGAAAGAGAAAAGTGGGAGAATCCAGTACATTAAGAATTGCATATCCCCCACAGTCATCTGTGGGATTAACCCCTATTATTGGGATACCTGACACCCCTAAAAGACCCCAATTCTATACTGTAGAGGAATTTGAAGCAGAAAAAACCAAATTACATGAGTGGCAGATAGAATTTAGAAATCAGCAGGAAGAGAAATGGAAGCAGGGTGTGACATACTTGAGGGATAAAATACAATGGTCAGATTTTTATGACCAGTTGACCAGGATTGTAACCCTCATAGATGAGTTAAATAAAGAAAAGAATGGACTAGAATCTCTTGCACAGAAGTGGAGACAGAGGAATAATGATGTTACAATTGTTTGTATATCTGCAATTCAAATGCCTTATCATCAGGTTGAAAGAATTTTTGATTTATTGAATCAATTAGATAATTTTGAAAATAAAAGAGATTCTTTACAGAGGAAATTGACACTCTGTTTTTCAAGATATCTTGCTAAAAAATTCACCCTATTTCCTTGTGCCTTAGAATCTGTTGATACAGTAAAGGAAAAGGACAAATGGAAAAAGGAAATGGATGAATTATTTGATAATAGAATAACAAACATCATCAGTGAGACTGGCTGTTGGTTTTGGGCAAAGACAAATGAAGAGCTGGTAAAAATACAACTGTATTATGCTGATATAAGAAAAGAATTCGATGAATTAGAAGAAAATGCCAATTCTTTAATAAAGATACAAAGAGAAACCCTAAGTTTTGATTGGCCAGATGATGATACTTTCAACAGATGGAAAGATCAGTTTGGTGAACAGATGTCAGGAGAAGATGACGAGGAAGATGTAAGAGTAATAGTTACTCTTGTAGTCAGCAATGATGACATAGAAAATCCCCAGGTTAAAGTGATTTTGCATGTAACAGAAGATGATACATCACTTGCAGACCTTATGGGTATGTACTCTGAAGATGGGGAATGATTGCAAGAGCAGATCATAACAAACAAGAAGCATAACAGAAAGGGACCCGCCAAGAAGTGCTGTTGTAATCAACCTTTCTGTTATTCTTATTTTTTGTTTTTCAAAAGAAGGACACCTGTCACCTACTGTAGCCTGAAGCTTGTTGCATCTCACATTATTTAAGTGAGATCCCAAGGCTAAAGATGGGTCCGAATTTGGTTTTCACTAAGTGTTGTGCTTAGTTCTTTTTTGGTCCAAACATTTTTGGAAAGAAATTTATAGTATGCTTTTTCTGTCAAAATTTCTGAGATATGGATGAATGTAGAAAGAACTGTGCTTCTTCTCTGAAGGTTTTTCTGGGTCTTTTGTAAAGGATATATCATTTTCAAAGGAAATGAATACAAGTTATGAACTGTCCCCATATCTGTTCTTCTCTGAATTTTGTCTCCTTTTTAATACTGAGCTACCTTGATGTTGTGTGAGTAAAAGCTCATGCAATTGATTGCAATTTAGTAAGACTGTACATCCATTTGTTATTGTTGTTAATTCAATGGATTAAGTAAAGGCTTTGATGAATGTGATGAGGTTGCTTGGGTGTTAATAAGAATTTTTGAATGATAAATTCTAGTAAGAATTGCTGATGAAAATTCGTTGCAAGGCAACAAATTAGATCTAAGAATTTACTTGACTCTGAATTTCCCAATGGATTAGGCACTGATCGAAAGTATTTCAGCCAAAAGAGAAGTATATTATAACTAGCTTTTTTCAAAATACATCATAAAATCAATTTTCATTTATCTTTCCTGTAAGATTTTCAAAGTTGGCCAGCACTTTCCTGCTTAGATTGTTTTAGCTTCATTTAGCCATTGTTGTTGGAAACATCTGCAGAGCTATAGAAGATTTCTTGGCCATATCTGTTCAAGGGATGTGTTTATCAGTTATTTACCTATATGTTTAAGGATTTAGAGATGAGAATCAAAATGAAACTAAGGATAATTCTCATACAATTATTCCATCTTTGAACCATCCCCGGGTGCACCCGCCCTGGTTTTACAGAGCCAAAAGAGTAGAAAACCGTCTAAGGTTTTATTGAAGTTGGGTCCTAATACTTTGCATATGCAAGTGATAATGAGAATTGGCTATTCTTTAGGTTGTGTATGTACTGATATCTAGGTACTAAGCCTTTTGTCGCTTAGTAGTTTTAGTACTGTTAACATCAAAATAAAACGCCAACACCCATATTAGTTCTTTCTAAATTTTATCTCCTTTTGATTACTTGGTTATCTTGATATTGTATGAGTAAAGGCTTGTGCAATTGAATGCAATCCAGTTAGGTTGTATATCTGTTCACCACTATTATTAGTTCAATGGATTAAGTAAAATCTTTGATGAACTAGATAAGGTTGCTATAGTATTAAGAAGGATGTTTTGAATGATGAATTATGATAAGAATTGCTGATAATATTTGTTGTAAGGCAACAAATTAGATCTAAGGATTTGTAGTAGACTCTGAACCCTAGTGGATTAGGCACTGGTCAAATTGATTTAGCTAGAAGAGAAATATTTCATAAATGGTTTTTAAATGTAGAATTATAATCAATTTTACTTTTAGTTCCTGAAGATCTTCAAAGTTGGCCAGTACTTTTTTGCATGGAATGTTTTAGCTTCAGTTAGCCACTATTGTTGAGAACACATGCAAATGTATAGAAGAATTTTGGCCAGATCTGTTATATGGGATGTGTTTATCAAATTGTCAAGAATTATGCACGTATTTGAGGATTTGAGATGAAAATCGGAATGAAACTAAAATAATTCTCATACAGTGTTTTCCAGTCTTAAATCATCCCTAGGTATACCCACCCTAGTTTTGCAGAACCTAAAGAGTAGAAAACCACCCTTGGTTTTGTTGAAGTTGGGTCCAAATGGTTTGCACATATAATTGTTAATAGGAATTGGCTAATCCTTAGATTGTGTGAGTGATATCATTTTGGTATTAAGCATTTTGTTGCTTAGTAGTTTTAAAACACCAATAGGTTAATCATAGATAATATCTTAATTTCTTTGTATTTAGTATTTTTTATGTAGAATTTGTTATTTTAGTGGTTACCAAGTTATAGCATATTGTTAGTGTTAACCGAGTGTCTATGTGTTAATTGAGTAACAAGAGTTTCATCAAAGTTTATGTTTGTATTGACATCTAAGGGATATGAGATTTATTTTTGTGGTAATTGAGTCACCCTTCCCCTCTTAGTTACTCCTCTCATATTTCTAATAGTTGTTTCAACTACAAAGAGCCTAGAACATTTGCAAGCACCCTAAACCAGAGTGTCTCCAAGGTGCCCTAAGCAAGTTTGGACTGCAATTTTTTAACATTTATGGCTATAAAATCATAAGGCCTATTGAAAAAATGGTAGATTCTATAGGATCATGATATTGGTTTCCATAATAACCTTTCTCAATTATGGGAGATTCAATTTCCTTTGGAATTGGCACAACCATCTCAATTGATGCCAAACCTCATAGTGTTCCTCAATGAATTGGTGCACCAATGTACAACTTTAAAACCATTTGTTATGACATCATTTTTTTAGTGTTGTTAGCTTTGGATAGTTGGGAAAACCCTAATGAAACCTTTATTTCAACCATGAAGAGCCTAGAACATTCGTGAGCACCCCAAACTGGAGTGTCTCCAAGGTTCCCTAAGCATGTTTTGGTTGCAATCTTCTCAAACTTGTAACTCAGGGCTTGTGAGACCTATCAAAAAAATCACATTTTACAGGACCATGATATTGATGTCTACAATAATCTATCTCATTTTCGGGAGATTCAATTTCATTTGGAATTGTCACAACCATCTCGGTTGATGCCAAACCTCGTAGTGTTCCTTAGTGAATTGGTGCACCAGTGTGTAACATTTGAACCATTTTTTGTGGCGTCATTTTGTTGGCATAGTTAGCTTTGGATGGCTAGGTGAACCTCATTGAAACTTTTTTTGGACAATAGAGAGCCTAGAACATGTAGGTCTAATTTTTTACAGAATAAAATTCTCCTAATATAGGTATAAAAAATCAAAATTGAGTCAAAATTGTAGCCCAAATTTTGACCACTATTGAAGAAATTAAGCCCTATAAAAGCTTTTGATGCACATGTACCCGATTGTACCTTGGAAGCCCGTGAGTTGTTTAATGTTTCTAACACCTTCCATTTAGTATGTCCACTTGTTTCATGAATTTAAACTATTGTTCTAAGCTATTTCGTGAAGTCTCATTTTGAGCAATTGTCAAATTTGTATTTTCACCAAAGTGTCAAACAACGACAGGAGGTTGTGTTTGCAACTAAATATCTCACACCCAATAATGTTTCATGGCTCACTACTTTGGGAGTATTTAGTGTCCATACCTAAGAACCTATGTTTTAGATTTTGATTCATTTTGAATCTGTTTGACTAGGTTTTGAATCCTTCAAAGTTGGTTGTTTATCAATGTCATGCTAATGCAATTTATTCAGAGTTCTCGAAAGCCCTGTTTGACGTGTTATATCTTTTGACCAGTTGACCCAAATGATGAAATTTCTTTTGCATCGCATTTTAGGGGTCAGAGACTTGTTATGTTTCAAGTTTGAGCTTATGACAAATCTGTTTGATCAGTTTTCAAATTTGATTTTAAATGCAATTTATGACTTTTTACTGGTGTCAAAAGATGCAGATTCATTAGTACCCATGTTCATGACATCATAACTCCTAATCCGTGATAGGTGAGATTAAATGGATTGTACCACAATGTTGTACTCTGAAAATACTCTAATTCTACCAATTTTCACAACCTGACGAATCCATTTGCACACTTTCTCAAGTCATTTCCATTTGCGAAAAATGTTTTTCTGTCATTGTTTCCAGTCTGCAAATTTGAGTACCCCACTTTGACCGCTCTCCATTTGCACCCAGTTATTTATCATGAGCCCAAATCATAGATCTAAATTCTCCTCATGACAGTGAACCAATGTCCCATTTTTCATGCCCCCATGTGTCAGTTTACCCAGTTTTCAAAGCCAAATTTGAATGCAACTTAGTATTTTCTGACATGTTTATGTGTAAGTGAATTTAAGAAGGCAACTTTGATGATCAATATCTCTTGACCCAAAATTCTTCATGAGACAAGATTCAACAGGGTAAAAGTATGTGGAATGAAGAATCAACGTGTTTGATTTCGAAGCCCAGTCAAGTGTTTGGGTCAATTTTTAAGGCTAGTCAAAGAACCCTCTGGCATGAAATTGGCAATTTACAGATAACTGACAAAATGAGCTTTAATTGATGGTTCAGTGATCGAACTTGATTGTAGTCAATTCAAGATGATTAGTGGATCAATTTTACAGTTTGGTTGTTCAGAAATTTAAAAAAAAATTAGCAGGACCCATTTAGGGCCCGACTGATTCCATCAAATAAATGAAGCATTGAGAAATTGAAATTCTCCAATCATGGTGATTACAGCAATGGTCACAATGTTTGTGTATGGATAATTAAACATGATTTGAGTATCTTATTTATAATGCTTTTCTGAATGTGGTACGAAGAATATGACTGGTTATAATGAAGATGATGAAATGTCATATTTGTGGAGATAAATACTTACATCTTTTGAATGTTTTATGGACTGATAGGCCAAAGAGCTAGAGGCTCTTATGAAAAGATTCAAAAATTTAATGAAGGGTGAAAAAGTAGACTATGGTGGAGAAGATTTTGATAATAGGATGGTTAATCACTTTGTTCAAAAAAAAAAACAAAAGCAAGTAATGAAGAGTGGAAAAATTCTAGTGTAGCACCAGATATAGAAGCTTATAGAGAGCTTTTTAAAAATGCAAGAGAAATCATCAGTGTAGCAAGAAGTGGGCTTAGTGTACAAAAGAAAAGAACACCCAAAGCAAAAAGAGAGTTTTGAGAGGAGTGGAAAGATAAGTACAAGTGGTTGAGGACTACTACACATGAAGGAAAAATAGTTATGAAATGCATATACTATGAAGAGCATAAGTTGGTTGGGCCATGGGGAGCTGATATTGGGTGCACTAGTATGCAACATGATGCATTAGTTACTCATGAAAATTCAAGGAACCACAAACTTTTATAAGAAAAATGGATATAAAAGAATAAAGGAAAATCAAAATTTGGTATAATGCTTGCAAACATTGATGATATCAACAAGGAAAGAGTCATCACAACCATGAAATTGGATTATTGGCTCATGCAAGAAGATATTCCTCTTTCAAAGTATGAGTTCCTTTGCTTCCTTGCGATGTCTTTACAAAGCACCAAATATGCCCAAGAATAAGGATTACAAATCACACACATAATGGAAGAGTAGCTCATGCAATGAAAAGGAAACGGTAGCAAATATGGAGAAAATCACACATGGAAGGGTTACAGACATTTGCAAAGAGAACACACATACAAGGAAAATCGCCAGTCAAAGATATTTGCCATGCAAACAAAAAAAGAAGAAGCCACAGGGCAGATTAAATCTCCAATACAAAAGAAGGAGGGAGTTCTCTTTTTGTTGAAGGCAAAAGACACAAGTAGGAAATTAAAAGGAGATCCACGCACAAGAAGGGGAGTTGGAGTCAATAGGGGTGGCATGTGAAGTAAAAAATGTGAGGAAGTTTGTAGGAATGGTCCATGCCATATGAGAAACCCATGTATAAAAGAGCCAAGGCAAGCAAATCAAATTCACAGGGAGAAATTGAAAAGTTTGAAGAAGCAGTAGACTATGTAAGAGGAAAGCTCCATACAAGTAATGGTGGAGGGAAAAATGCAGTTGAAGGAGTAATATAATGTTTTAACAAAGAGAGCCCCATGATAGGAGAGTGTAGCATATAAACAAAGAAAATCACCTGCGTAGGTGATGGTAGCTAGTTTAAGAAAGCCACAATGCAAACAAAAAGAGCAGCGCCAAAAAACAAAATAGAGGAAGCAAACCACATGAGTGAAATTTCCAGCTCATTCATTAAGGTGAGGAAATTAGAGGCCCTGGATTGGAAAATAACATGGTTTTCAAAAGTCTAGGAAGTTGTGATCCATTTTACAAAGATATATTCCATGTTGGATGATGATGGGAGAGGAATAGATGCCATAGAAGAAGGAAATTCTATGCCTAAAGAAATATCCCTCTAGAAACATGCAGCCTTGCTTGAGAAAATTCACATCTGGAAGTAGCTTTCATGAAGCGTTCACTGTCTTCCATCCTTCATAGACAGTTAAGTATTAATGTGCTAGTGCCTGATCAAAACCAAGAGGGTGGTCAATTCACAAGGTAGTGTTGAAGGAAAAAATTGAGAAGCCTCATAATCATTTTAGAAAGAGATTCGCTTTTAAAAGAGAGCTACCTGCTACTCATTTAAGCCTTTAGCAATGTAGTTATCCCACATGCATTGTATGGGGGTATTTTAGTATGCTTTTATACTCTAATAGATAGAAAGTGTGTTGTCTTAAAGACACAGCTTTTGGAAGCATGAGCTTGCATGGGACCCTATCACTGACCTAGATGTGGATGATAGCTAAGTGATGATGTCACAAATTTTAAATTAAGATCCAAGTCTAATGATGTGGTGGGAAGTGCTCAGATCACGACACGTGTCTTCATCTAATAGTGGGTGCATGCCTACAAAATGAAAGTGCTCGACTAATAAATAATGCGAAATTGTAGGTGATCACCATGTGTCAGTTGGTCCCACGCATGGTGACATGGCAATTGATAGTAAGTTTTAGTCTAATGCACCAGATCTTGACACATGGCCTAGATCAATGGCTAGCACATGCTCACTTCCCGAAGATGTAAGGTGGTTAAAAAATGTAAGTGGGTGAATGGCACATGGCGATGAGGTGGCAGGTTGAGGCCAACCAATCAGAGGCTACCACATGGCATGTTGGTCAAAACTAGTTTTTCCTGAGATCCAAATGCAAGGAAAAATTGAGATGTGTCAAAGAAAATAAATTTTTGATTATTTTCAAAAAAAATTATCATTTTTCCAAATATCAAAATGCACCTGCAAGCAAACCTTTTTAAATTTAAAAGAGTTATAATCTAAGTTCTAACTTTAGACTTTTATTTTAAATTTTTGAAAATTTAAATTTTTAGAAGGTATGCAGACCTGAGTTTTTTAGTAGAGGGGGAGTGATTTTCAAATTGAGATTTTCAAGGTTTCTGAGAGGCTAACATAGCAATATTATATATCATTGAAACTGGGAGAAGACAAACTTTTCGATTATGGAGTTCATTTTTGCATAGGAATTCACTTGTTCAAGTTATAGCTAGAAATGTAAAATTTGGGGACTTCTCAATGAAATGAGCTAAAATTGAAAATGCAATTACAGGATTAGTAAAACATGGTAAAAACATAGTTGGGGTTGATTTTGATCATATTCGATCAATTTAAACTCAAATTTTTACCAACATTTTAGTAGGCTTTCAGATTTTTGGTGACTCAAGAGGTTTTCATCATTTAGCAAGAGATATTTTCAGATCAATTACAGAATACTGATGAAAATCAAATTAGATCAAAGGGGAGAGAGATTAGAGAGAGTCTTTTCATTTCTAGGAGAGGGAATTTCAAGTGGACAGATGTCAAACATAGAACAGATCAAGGAATTCTTTCTCTCCTATATCTTTCTTTCTCACATTCTTTGTAAGGGTTCCAAGTTTTCACTGTGGGACCATTATTGGTTGGAATTTCTTAGTCTTTCTATGAGACCACTTTGTTGGATCTAGATCTATGATTCCACCTTCATTCTTTAGAATTTCTTCATGTATGAACAATAGTAGGAAGGATAATACAACTAGTTCTGATCTTTTAGGTGTTTTCTATGTTTTGATTGCATGCATATGAATGTATTATTTCAAAGAAATTAATACAAAGAATAGTAGGTTGAATTTCATCTTGAATCTTGTCTCCTTTATTAGTGATCTTCAATTTTTTATGATCTTTGAACAAAGAGCCTAGGTCTTAGTTGTAATCTCTTAAGGCTATATGTTGTTTCATTGTTGCTTATAACTTAAGGGGTTATGTAAATGCTTAAGGGAAATCAATAGGGTTGCAAGTTTATTGATGAGGATATCAGGTAAGAATGAGGTTTAGATTGAGCGTAGATGTCTATTTACAAGGTGAATGGATAGATCAGATATCTGAAGATATGAATATGTCTCAGGTACTTATATGTATTTATTTGATTCATAGAATTGCCCAATGGATTAGGCACTGATCAGCTACAAGATCATTAGGTCTTACTATTGCATATTAGGGGTTTTGTTGAGTTTAACATTATTAATCAAACATTTTTCCCCTTTCATGTTGAAGAGCTACAATAGAATGCCCTCACTCAGCTTGTGAATTTCATAGATTTTCATTTAGCTACTATAGATCTATGTCATTGCATGAGTTATTAGGAGATATAAGGGTTAAATCTACTTTGATATATTCAGGAATATGTTTTTCACTAGTACCATATTAATTGGATCTAAGGTTCACCTGCCTAGGTTCTACAGAGCCTAAAGTAGAAGAAGGGTCTAGCCTTATAGTTGGCCTGGTGTCTGAAATAGTATGTTGAAGATGGGAGTTAGCTGCCCTTAGATGTACCATATTCTCATCAGGGTAATATAAAACCTATAATGTTTTAAAACACCAAAAGAATGTTCATGAGCACCCAAAATAGAGTAAAAGAATGTTCGTGAGCACCCAAAATAGAGTATCTCCAAGGTTCCCTAAGCACATTTGGGATATGATCTTCTAATGCTTGTAACTTAGAACTCATGAGGCCTATCAAAAAATGGTCAAATGCTAAAGGACTATGGTATAGATATCCATAATAACCTCTCCCAATTCTAGGAGATTCAATTTTTTTGGAATTAGTATAGCCATCTCAGTTGATGCCAAACCTCATAGTAAACCTTAATAAATTAATGCACCAGTGCGCAAATTTTTAACCACTCATTGTAGTTGTTGGTGTTTTAAACTACTAAGCAACAAAAACTTGATACCAATATGATGAAGAAAAACATAGTCTAAGGGTTAGCTATTTCCTATGTTCAACTAAGGAATTCTCAAATCTGGACCCAACATCAACAAAATGACAAGGATTTTCTACTCTTTAGGTTTTGCAAAACCAAGGTAGGTGCACTTGAGGGATAAAATGATTCAAAAATTTATACCATCTTCACACTTCATTCATTCAAATACATTCTATTATAATATTCATCCCCTATAGTAGATGTTTTTTCATAATTCTTCTCAAATTTACATGTAATTCTAGGTAACAACAACTAACTAAGACACGAAGATTATATGCAATCAAGTATTGACTAGCTATGATACTCTTCATACATTTGAAATAAAATTGATTTTGATTTTAAGATTTTTTTTTATGCTTGTTCATAGTCTTTTCATTTGCAAACTAAAATAATTGATCACTACCTCATCCATTGGGATTTAT
This sequence comes from Cupressus sempervirens, assembly GCA_028749045.1. Taxonomy (NCBI): domain Eukaryota; kingdom Viridiplantae; phylum Streptophyta; class Pinopsida; order Cupressales; family Cupressaceae; genus Cupressus; species Cupressus sempervirens. The sequence goes on from CM053787.1 coordinate 163,440,465, forward strand.
AGTCTACCCAACTACTTTGACTTAATTGATTACATTACAATCATTATCATCAGCAATTTTCCCTAAAACTCATTCTTATGCATATCCTTCTTTCTTCCTAAAAATCCTATCCTATCATTGAAGCATTTACTTAATTCACTAAACTAAAAGTAATAGTGAATTGATATACAACCTATCCTAGTTGCATTAAATTGAACAAGCTTTGCCCATACAACCTCAAGATAACCGGTCAATAAGATTGGAAACAAGATTCAAAGAAAAAAAGACATGGTGATAGTTCATCTTTGTATTAATTTTCTTTGAAAATTATATAACATTGGAGTAATACTCAAAACAACTCAAGACAAAACAACATGATCCTTGAATCTCAATGTATTCTCAGATTTGTAGAGACAATACATCACGAAATTGATATCAAGGAAACTAGATCAAATGTAAACTTAGCAGAACTAAAAATTACATAACAGTTTGGACCCTTTCTCTAGCATTGGGATCTCATTTATATAGCATGAGATGCAACAAGATTCAAGTCTAGAGAAAAATGGTAGTTTTCCTTAAGAGAGAAAGATATTTTACAAAAATTTATTGTCAAAAAAAACAAAATTTGGTACAACAAAACAAATTTCATCATGAATATTCTTTGGTGGGACCATTTCTATTGTAGCTTCTTTGTTAATGAGGATTTATTAATTGGTGTTGATTATGATGCTTGTGATGGCCCTGGTTCTAATACTTGAAAACTAAGCTTAACTTGTGGTTCTCCATCTAGGTCATTGTGCAATGACAAACTGACAGTTACACTTGATTCTCCCATTGCCAAGTCATGATTTTGAACCTCTATGCTTGTTACTACAGTTGATTGTTTATCTTTATCCTCTTCTACCTTAACTGATGCATCAGTTGTTTGCAACTCATCTTGGTCTATTTCAGCTTCGTCAGTTTCAACAAGCACTAATTGTTTTGAATGTACAAAATCAGCCATCCACTTGTTAAAAAGTGTGTCATCTGGCCAATCAAAACTCAATACCTCATGCTACTTCTTCAAAAAAAAATCCTCTAACATTTATTTTAAAAAATTCTTCCCTACTAAGATAATAGAATATTTGAACTTTAACAACTTTCTCAGTTGTTTTTTTCCATAATGCATGCCTCTTTTCACTTCTGACCCCATTAATTCTAAGGCACAATAAATCATCTAACTCTTTGACCTATTCTTCCTTGTTCTTTAATTTATCAATTTTCCTAAGTGCATAGTGGAAAAGTTCAGATTTTTCAGCAAGATATTTTGAAAAACAAATTATTATTCTTTTTTGCACTGCAACCCTCTTATCATCAAAATTGGATGGATCATTAGTCATGTCAAAGGTTTTCTCTATTTGTTCGCAAGATAGACTAATTATTGAAGCACATAAAAGGGTGACATATTTATCTCTGCTACCCCATTTACTCATAATGGGCTTTAAAGCATCCTCATTACCTTTTATTTCATTCCACATGTCCATATTTTTACCAGTAGTTCATAAAATGTTGGCCATTCAATTTTGTCTACCAGATACAAGATTGTTTTTTTAATTTTTTCCTCATATTGGTCATTTAACTCCACATGTAATGCCTAAAGTTTTCTCTTTTCCTCTCTAAACTCCTTAGTTGTGTAAAATTGTGGTCTCTATTGAGTATTTGGTAGTTCTACAAGGGGAGTTGACCTGAAAGGTTCAATTGGGGGTGAGGAAGATAAGTAATCCTATGCTGACTAGATTCTCCCACTTTTCTCGTTCCAAGTTGTTTATTCATTTGGGCCACCTAAACCTCTAATTGATGTATTATATTTCCTATCTCTTCATATTCTTTTATAATCTCTTTAAATTTATAATTGAGCTCAAGAAATTTATTCTTGTCCTTAGCAGCAACAACAACTCCAAAATCCACCATTTCCTTGGTCATGAGAGATACCTTTTCACTATATACCACCTCTGCCTTGTATAACATGAGGCTATCTATATGTTTAGCACTTGAAGCTTCTTGTATCTTGGTCTTATCCCTTTTCTCAATGGACCATATCATCAATGCCTAATGGTCATTACTATACTTCAATCCTTTATGGGCCTATAGGACCTCTTCTTATGTTTTAAGCCAAGTATCTTTTGCCTTCCTCATGGTATCAAAAACCATGGCATTTTCAATGTCCCATTCAGGTAATATCAAAATTCCTAAATCTTTTGATAATTGTCTTCCCCATTCAGGGGTTATCTATGTAAACTCTTCCATGAAACCATCTTTGACTTCATCTTCAATTTTAGAGTCCCTTTTGTTAGGTTTCTCTACTTTAATCCTTTTACACTTAGTCTTAAAATTATCAATGTTTCTCCTCCATAAGAATTGAGCAAATGCTCTAAACTTTAAAAAACTCTTATCATCAATAAAAAATTTATAAGCATGTGTTATTACAGGATCTATTTCCTTACCTCTATAATCTCCCATAGTGAGAGCTAGTGTTGGCATAAGAGGCTCTTTAGGTACTTCTTCTTCTATATCTATTGTTGTAACCACAATATCCCTCTCCCCTCCTATTTGTCTCAACTATTCTCTCAAGGATACTTCATCATCTATCCCGAGTAGGGTCTAGATAGGTGAACATTTTTCAACATTAGAAGATGATGACTGCTCCAATTTTTGTTTCTTAGGTGCATGTGTAGCAGGTGGGCTTTTAGGGTGTGGTTTTTTATATGGATGAATAGGTTGTACACTCCTGGCCACTATATACCTAGCTCTTTTCTAGAATGTGTACTACCTTGGATTCAAAATCATTTTACTTGATAATCTCTTCTCCACCTCAATGGCCTTGTCAAGGTATTCTTGTGTCACAATTTCCTTCTTTTCATTAAAATTTTGCATAATCCCTACAAATTTATCCATCAACATATCTACCTTTATACCCCAATATTTTATATCAACTAGGAGATCATAATTTGGCTCAAAAACATTTATAAAATCCACAATTTTGTTGTACACTTTCCACATGTCCTTCCTAAGCTCCTGCTCTTGTAATGAGAACTTATTCCTAACTATATCCTTTAGAAAATATACAGTATGTTTATGAGATTTTCCCTTAATTCTTTCTTTGAATAGGTCATAAAATCCCTTTGAATCTATAAAAAGGGCATGGGATTGAGTCATTTGATATTTGTCTAAAAATTTCTCCAAGTTCCTTTTTGAGAAAAGCAAAGTTATGCACAATAGTAGTCTTCCATAAAAGATCAACAATTCCTACTTTTAAAGGCACTTGATAGGGTAGCACATGTGGTTTACCAAGAAAACCATAAACTCTGAACATAGTAGACACTACATGTGGGATGATGTCTCCCCAATTGTGACTCACCATCAACCCCTTAGCATGATCTTTTGGTCTAATCAATTCCATCAGAGGTTGTGGTATTCTAGGGCCATCCCCTATCAACAAAATTCTATGTCTAGAAGCAAAATACTTGTCAAATCTGACAAAACTAGCATCAGTCACTTCCCATGTCATATCTACACTCCACAATAGGATAGGGAGCTTTTCTCCATCTCTCTTTAATTCAAACTTCATTTCTCTAGAGAAAAAGGTAACCCCTTTGTACAAACATATGTACATCAACATGGAGTACCAACATAAGGGCTTATCAACATTAGCCTTTGCAATACGTATTAGTCCAGTATGAATTTCTTCTTCCAAGTGAGTAACAAAGTCAAAAGTAGAACTCATACCATATTGAAAGGTATAGGAAATGATGAAGATAATGGAACCTAGGATGTGGTCTTTCTCATCCATGCCAAATATTTTGCAAAGAGAAATGCAATGCATGTGTTGTAGGGTTGAAATATATTTTCAATGAAGGCTCTAGAGTGTTTGGTGTAACTAGGGCCAATGATCCTATTCTAAAAAAGTGATCCTATAATGTTCCTCCCCTCAGATATACTCTTTGAGGATCATACCTAGCCTAGAGGTATTATATGTCTATCTTTTCATGGACTACATGGTTAGGGTCTAACTTAAAAACCTCTTTGATTAATTCTAGTGAAAGCCTAAAAAGGTTATCACTGGCATGATTCTTCATAATCCTAGTAATTGGATCATATTTATTTGACATTATTGCAAGAAAATCATCACAAAAGAAAACCCCCGCGATAACTAATTTTCCTATGTCAAATTCTCACACATTATTCAAAGTAGTATCTAATCTTCTTTTTGCAAACCATTTTTGGAAGAGCTCTAATCCTCCAATAGATACTTTAGCATCCCTCAACTAGTTTTCTTTGTCATAGAAACCCTCACTATCCAAAAACCTAGGGATCTTTGAAATAAACTATTTTCCCTTGCCAAGCTCATTCATGAACTGTGGCATTTCCTCTACAACCTTATAGTTCAATAATAGAAACTTAGAATTCTTACTACAACATTAATCTTACATTAAAATAACATTGATTATAATTAATGATTCAATAGTCATATTTTGTGCCATGTAATGAAATTTGAAATTCCACCATCGATCTTCAAGAATCAAATGAATTAACTTGAAACTAAAATGATTGTGTTAACCCTTTATCAAACTGGCCATGCATCAAAAATGTGCTTCCCCATATTCATTAAAGTTTAAGTAATTTCAAATTGTGAGCAAGCATTGATCATCGATCTTTCTAAGATCAACAATCATGAAGACCTTTGGAATATTCTATGTTCGCTTTTAATACTTTGGGTCCACTAATACAATCACCCTCCAACTCAATAAACATGTAGACCACTCAACAAATTGGTATAAGCCATTTCAACATGCATCTCATCTCAATATGATGAGTCAACCTTTTAAAAGACTAGTCCCACTTGTCCACATGTCAATTAGGCATTTCCCCACTTTCATTAAACATTGGAAATTTTCATAAAGTGGGAAAGTGTTATCTATTAATCTTCAAACAATCGATGGCCCCATAAGATTCACCCTATTTAGAATCTAGTTAGCAACAGCAACTAATGAAATGGCTCAAATTTTCCAATGTGTGCTGATAACCATCTAGCAATTCTGAATTTGTTCTGACATAGCCAGCTTTTGTGGTTCATTAAGGAACTAATGTCACTAAGGGCTACGTTTCATGCAGGCACTTCCTCACATTTTCTAAAGGTCAAGAAAGTTCATAATGTGGGAAAGAACTTATTTTTTATGTTTCTTTGGTCAATAGCTCACAAATATAAACCCTATAGTAGTTTAAAACACTTCGAAGAACACTAAGTAAATAACACAGGGTTAAAACCATGGAAAAAAAAAAGATTAATGAGAAAAAGGATTTTTTTTGGGAAAGTATTTTAAAAATAAACATGGAAAAAGGAAAAAGAAACTTTTAAAGAAAAAAGCCTCCCACGTAATTTTCAAAATAAAAGCAATACTTTTCATATTTTTGAAAAATAGGGGAAAACAATGAGGGTTTCATGAAACTTAGAAATTTTAGATAGGATTGTTCACACACTTTATCCCTTAAAACAAAAAACCATTTGCTTTTCATGATGAAATGTAACAAAACTATTAAAAGTGAAAAACTAGGCCCACAATGGCTCTATCTGGGGATGATGAATATGCAAATTCATGCGAGGGCTCAAAACCCCTGGAAGAAGCAGACCACATACCTGACACATTTCTTTCTTGATAACTTTGAGAGAGAAATGGCACAGGAAAAATACTATACAAGGCTATACAAGAATTTCCAAAACATATAGAAAACCCTAAAACTATTGTTCATGGAAATAAGTATTTTCAGCAAAAATACCTCTTCAAGAACTATCCATAACTAGGCAGTTCAAGAATACTGACAAGTAATTCTCTGATATAATATGAATATTCCCCCTTGTTTTCATGAATCAAATAAGGACCAAGCTAGATGGGATCAAATTTTCCATGTTTTCCCTTATCGTCAAGCTTGGCATTCCATAATAATATCATCTCTTTAGGCTAAAATTTTCTTTATGATGCTTTTTTGTCATACAAGTATTTCATTTGTTCTTGAAGCTTAGCATTTTGTGCAAATGCATCTCTTCTTGTTTCACCCAACTATAAAATATCATCCATTGTCAACTACATATCATCAACAATATCACTATCATATAATTAGATGAATGTGTACATATCATTTAGATTATTTTGAGGTAATCTTGCCTGAATCCCATATACCATATCAAAAGGTGCACAGCCAATAGTTTTTTTCACTATAATCCTATCTGCCTAAAATGCCAGAGGTAATTTGGAATCTGTAGACTTCTTATTTTCTCCTAAAATCCTTTTGATTATTTTGAGTAGACTTTTATTTCTATACTCAACTTGACCATTACCCTGAGGATGGTAAGTAATGATGTAGCATCAGTAATGCCATAGTTTTTGCAAAAGAAATTATACTCATCTAATCTGAAGCACATAGCATTATCTATAACAATTTTTTGTGGGGATCCAAACCTAAAAATAATGTTATTCATTATGAAACTAGTCACTACTTTAGTTTTTGTATTCTTAGTAAAAATTGCTTCTACCCATTTGGTAAAATAATCGGTAGCAACTAAAATCCATGAATGTCCACCACTAGATTTGTTAGTGATTTCTTCAATGAAATCTATGCCCCATTGTTGAAATGGTACTTGCACTTCTACTAGTTTTAAAGGCAAATTTCCAAAGAACTTAAGCTTTCCACTGAATATTTTCTTACCAATTCTTGACCACCCTTAAACAAGGTAGGCCACTAGAAGCTAGATCTAAGAATCTTGTGAGTTTTTATTTTAGCCATATCATGCCCCCCATATGCTCCTTCATGCATATCACTTGGGATCTTTTTTGATTCTTCCTTATCTACACATTTCAAAAGGACACCCTCCATGGTTCTCCACCATAACTAGCCTCTAGCAATAATGTATCTAATAGCTTGTAATTTCAAGGCTCTTCTCTATTTTTTTGTAAATTTTGGTGGATTTTTCATCTTTTGTAATAAAAATATCACATCCTTATACCAATCACAAGTATCTATGTCACATGTGTCACTTCTACAACCATCATCTAGTTGGTTTATCTAATTTACCTCAAGATTAGTTTCTATCATTATCTTAGCAAGACCTTGACCTCTAACCAGTTTAGTAATCTTCACATCAATATTAAATTCTTGGATCCTATTGATCCATCTACATCTTCTTCCTAATACCTCTTGTTGAGAGAAGATATCTTTCACTACAGCATTTGGAACAAATGCTATCACAATAGCTCCCATCAAGTAACATCTAAATGCCTTAACTACTTTGACCAAGGAATGTGTGTGCTTCTCATTTATATCTCACTTAAGCTTAGCAGGTGGCAAAGACTCGCTAAAAAATGCAATGGGTAGCTCAAATCTTTCCTCGTTTTTTTGTAATAGGACAGCAACAACTATATGAAAAGAAGAAAATGAAAAAATCTGCATGGGCTTAGAGTAATTAGGAACTCTCAAAACATGGGCATCCTTGATGGCTTTCTTTATTTCATTAAATGTCATTCTTGGCTCTTCATTCCATTTAACCTTTGACCCTTTCTTAAACATTTTTGAGATGGGCCTTCTTATTTTAGAAAAAATTGTAACAAATCTTATGAGAAAGTTGATCTGACCAAAAAATGATTGGATACCTTTCACATTCTTTGGCTTCTAAATCTAATCAATTACTTTAACCCTCTCAAGGTCTATTCTAACCCCTTCCTTTCTAACCAAATGGCCAAGCAACTTACCTTCTGTAACAACAAATGTATATTTTCTAGGATTAAAAGAGATGCAAAATTTTAGTGATCTAATAAAAACATTTTCTAAATGCATTTAATGGTCATTAGAATCTTTTGAGTAAGTTTTTAGGTCATCTTGGTATACCACCAAAAATTTATCAATGATATCCTTAAAAGCTATATCCATAGCCCTTTGGAAACTAGTACCAGCATTTGTCAAGCCAAAAGGCATTTTTCTATAAACATAAGGGCCCCAAGGTGTTGTGAATGCAATTTTATATTGCTTAATTTCTTTGATAACCACTTGGTTATTACCTAAAAACCCATCCATCATGGACATATGTTTTGATCTAGTAGCCCTCTATAGCATTACTTTTGTGTTACATAAGCCATAATTGTTCTTTAATGAAGATATGTTCAAATTCTTGAAATGTACACATAGTCTTATATCCCCATTCTTTTTCCTAATAGGGACCAGATTTGATACCCAAGATGAATGCCTTATAGGCTTGATAATACTAGCATCTCCTAACTTTATTTGTTCTTCTTGCATCTTGGGTACTAGGGTAGGATTTATTGGTCTTTTCTTTTGTCTAAAAGGCTTGGCTCCCTCTTTCAATGGTACTTCATGTTGAAAGAGGTCCTCTCTATATGCTTTCAAATCATCATAAGACCAAGAAAATGCATTTTTGTATTTTCTCAATAGACTAATCAATTATTTCCTAATATTAGGGGCCAATTTGTTTCCAATATAAACCCTTTTGGGTGCTTCATTAGTCCCTAAGTTTATCTCTTCCAAATCCTTGGCACTAGATTCTTTATTCTCCATTTTGGGTCTATCATGACTATCAAAGATAGTCCTCTAGAACTACCAACCCCTTTGGGGTCCTTTTTTTTCAATTACACAACCTCCTATCCAAACATAGTGTCTTTGCCATCAACACTTTCAACATAGGCTACACAATCCATTTCTTTTCCATGAAATTGGCCCCTACAATTTAGAAAATTTATGATATCTTTGTCATCTCAAAAACTTGCTAGTTATAGACATTATTAGGAAATAATGGCCTATTTTGCACTTCAATTTGTGATATACTAGAAAAAGATATATCTCTAGGTTTAATAGCTACATTTTCTAGCACATCTTCCATCTTATTATTAGTCCTATCCATCCAAGAGATGCCAAAAGCATCAAATAGTTCAATTTGGTCCCATATAGCATTCATGTATTATTTTAATCATCTATTATTGGATGCATAAGTTTTCCTTATATGATAAATAATTAGTTAAGAATAACCAATAGCATGCAACATCTTTATTCCATGGCTGGTTATAACTCTCAAGCCTAGCAAGAGTGCCTCATATTCTACTATGTTATTTGTGCATGAGAAATTCAAAGTAAATGAATACCTAAATGTATTCTTCTCTAGGATATGAACACTACCCCAAATTCTGATCCATCCTTAGAGTATGCTCCATCAAAAGACATGCTCCACAAAAATTTTGAATCCATGCAGCATGTTACCTCTTGTGTAATCAATGGAGGAAACTTCTCAACCTCTTGAATGATCAACTCTGCTTAGAATGCATTGACATTAGTATCTAAGAAGCAAGTTGAATCTTTGTCAATACTCTCTTCAAAAATATGATTGAACCTTGGCTCTCTATTAACTTTAATAGCCTTATCTACTATATGGAAAGTAGCATATGATAAATCACATTGTATACTACCTCCCATTGCACTACTCCATTTCCTAGACAATAACATTCCAAAATGGAGAGGGATGTCTACCACAAGGATAGCCATAGTTAAGCAGCTAATTTAAAAGGAAATGCATTTATTGTACCTATGATAGGAACTTCTCTATCTCCATCTACCCTGTCTAGTATCTACCTGCAAACCGAGGGCTTCCATGACTTTGAAGGGCATGATATTATCAGATGCTCTAGAGTCTATCATACAATTCTTGAGGATCCTACCTTTTATAACTAGACTAATGAAAAAAGGATCTATATCCTATAGGTAGGCCACATATGAATTGTCTAAATACATCTAGGGTATTTAGGACATCATTCCATTATCCTCTTCTAAGGATAATGTACATGTAAATCCTACAGTGGTTAAAAACACTTTGAAGAACACTAAGGAATTAACACAGGTTTAAAACCACAGCTAAAACAAAGGTTAATGAGAAAAAGGATTTTATTTTGAGAAAGTATTTTAAAAATAAACACAGAAAAAGGAAAAAGAAACTTTTAAAACAAAAAGCCTCCCACGTAATTTTTCAAATAAAATAATACTTCTTGTATTTTTGAAAAATAGGGGAAAAAAACAAGAGTTTCATGAAACTTAGAAATTTCATCTAGGTTTTTTCACACACCTTATACCTTAAAACACAAAACATTGGGTTTTCACTATGAAATATACAAAACTATAAAAGGTGAAAAACCAGTCCAACAATGGAATCATTTTGTCAATGTCTTTAGCTCCAAATGGTTAGGTGAACCATAGTGACACTGATGTTTTAACCATAGAGAGCATAGAACATTCATGAGCACCTCGAATTGTAGTGTCTCCAAGGTGCCCTAAGCATGTTTGGGTTGTAATTTGCTGATGCTTATGACTTGGAACTTGTGAGGCCTGTCGATGAACTATCAGATGCTTAGATGCTAGAGGACCATGATATTGGTTTCCATAAAAATTTATCTTAGTTGATGCCAAACCTCATAGTGTTCCTAAGTGAATTGTTACACCAGTGCACAACTTTCAAATTGTTCATCATAGCAAAATTTTTGTTGGCTCTGGATGGTCAAGTGAACCTAGTAACATCACTATTTTTACCATGGAGATTCTAGAATATTCATAAGCACCCCAAATTGGAGCATCTCCAAGGTGCCCTAAGCATGTTTGAGTTGTGATCTTTTGACACTTGTAACTTGGAACTCATGAGTACTATCAATGAACTATCAAATGCTAGAGGACTGTGATATTGATGTCCATAATAATCTCTCTTAGTTCTAGGAGATTGAATTTTTTGTTTAATATTGGCATAATGATCTTGATCAATGCCAAACCTCATAGTATTCCTTAGTGAATTGGTTCACTAGTTCACAACTTTTGAACCATTCATTGTGGCATCATTTTGTCAATGTTACTAGCTCTAGATGATCAAGTGAACCCCAATAACACCCTTGTTTTGACCAAAAATATCCTAGAGAATTCATGAGCACCCCAACCTAGAGTGCCTCCAAGGCATCCTAAGCATGTTTGGGTTACAATATTTCAATGCTTGTAACTAGAACTTGTGATGCTTATTGATGAACTATTAGATTCTAGAAGACCATGGTATCAATTTCCATAATAACCTCTCTTAGTTATGGGAGATTCAATTTTTTTTTAATTGGCACAATGATCTTGATCGATTCCAAACCTCATAGTTGATGAACACCACACATAAAAGTTCCCACAATGTGTATTAAACACATTTGAGCAAGGATCTTTGAGGCGTATAACTCAAAGCCCTTATTGTTTTATTTGTTCATTATGTTCATGGTTAGTTTGATGTTGAAAATTTTCAAGTGCTCATCTTCACTTCCAACTATTTTTTCTTAAGGAGGGATTTTGGTTTTGGGATTGCTTAAAGTTTTGAAGGAGTTTAATTCTTTTCTATTAGTGTGATATTAATTCCATAAACCATGAACTATATTCTAATGAAAAAGACTACAATGAATAAGATTTCATTAACCATATACAAGATTCCAATGAATGAGAATTCAATTAACAAGATTCTAATGAAAATTATTAAAATAATTACAATTCCATACACTATGAAAGTACACATGTGTAAAAATTCACAATAATATAATATATCAAAATATATAATCATATATTAATTCCATGCAAATGTACGTCAAAATGTACATGCATATACAAAATATGGCACATGCCATCAGAATGTCTATGAAATCAAATTTTATACATAAAATATTACATATGTCATCTAAAAACGTGCCCTAAGGCATCCCTAAAAAGCTACTATATCCTAGGCTTTGGGAGGATCATCAAAATGGAGCTTCTTTGATGCACTCTTTGACCTCACTAGATCCTACATGAACAAAAAAAGATAAAATCCAAGTTAGACTAGTTTATTAAATGATTTTTACATATAAAATAAATAAATTTATTCCAATTCATATTGATCAATAATGAAGGAAAATTCATTTACCTCTTTCCCTGCCTTCCTCTGCCACTCAGGATTCCTTGCATATGTCCTCAACAAGGAACACACCTCACTAAGTTTGACCTAAACAAGTTTGCATGGTTGTCAGATTGATCTCAAAACTACAATGTTATCAATGATAACATAGTAAGTTAATAACATAATCAAGAATTCAAATTATAATTTACCTTGGGTGATATCTAATCGGCAAATGTTAACTGAGTGAAAAAAGATACAAAACCCTATTGACCCCCCTCCATCACATCATCTATTCACTATGATGGTTAAAAATATAGTTTTTACAATTATGACAATTATTTCTTTATAATCTAAGAACATTAAGATAAGTAAGAAATAAATCAAAAATATACATACTATAGGTCTCTCACTACAAATGGAAATGCATGAGGGACTGCGATGTTGAATCTGGGTATTTGCATCATCAAATGCCACCCCCTAAAAAATAAACAATACAACAATATTTCACTACTAAAAACAACTAAAAAGTACATACCTCTCTATATATACACTTAATGACTTTAAAACATATAATTACCTTCCCCTTGTCACTAGTCGATGGTGCAACCCCCTCACACTACCCCCTACTAATAGGTGAAACCTGCAAGAGAAAAAGAAGATGATAAATCATGTAAAATACAATATCAAATAGGAAATTAATGAGTAATCAAATAATACATTTCGTAGAGGTCTCGAGGCCAAATGAACTGGTCAAAAGTGTGACAGCATCCAAATCTCTCATCTCCTCCTCTATCATTAGTTGGAAATAAATGAATCACATAATGTACACAAGTATGAAGTGATAATAAATATTTTTTAATATAAATATTGATTTAAAATTAATAATTCTATGATGAATCAAATTTATAGACTTACCATAATAGAAGGAGCCCATGTCTCTACCCACCCCACCTTGACTCCTGCGAGAGGTATGCTTATCTTTATAGCCATGTTTTTTGTATCATCATCCCTAAACTCAAACTGAAACTCAAAATTAGTATTGGGACCCAAACAAAGATTCTTGCACATAACTCAAGTATTCAACACACATACATGTGAGCAAGTGTCAAATGTACTAATGCCAACATCATCAACATGGGGAGGCAACAATAACCTAGTCTAGGTGACTAGTGGACTAATCAGATTATGAATGGCCCTAATAGATATCATGCTAGCCTTAGTGATGACATCAAGATGATATACTAGAGGATGGGAAGGGATATCAAGGGGGGAAAAATAGTGGCTTTTCTCCACTTCGCCCAAGGTCTATCCTATAGTGCTCCACCTCCTACACCCATAGTTGACCTCATGCTCCAATAATTTACTCAGCATATAATTTTTTCAAGAAACATTTGGGAAACTCCAAGTGGTGGTTTGTTAATAACCATCCAGCAACGATCCCAAAATTAAGTTCTAATCGTCTCATTAGTGCACATTTGATTGAAAATTTTGGCTTTTTAGGGTCAACTACTATACTAGTTTTTGGATCGTAAAATATGTCAGTTAACTCCTTTTTACTAATATTTAAGGGCCATAACCCCACCATAATCCAAACCATCATCAAACTAGTCATGTATCTCTTCATGCCAATGAAGAGTTGCATCATGTTGCTTGGTAAGGGTGTCAATATTAGCCACAATAGTATTAAGGGTGGCTAGCATGGGAGATAAACTAGGGATAGTACTTTATGATTGTTGCACAACCCTCAAATGATTTAGATTTTGTTCAATTAGGTCTTGAATTCAGGGAGGGTTTGAAGGGGTAGTGGTGGTTCTAGATTATTTTAAGGATCATTGTTTGATGGGGGATTGTTTGGAGGTTGGTTAGGATCTGTCATGTCTATTTATAATGCAAATGAACATATAGTTACAATTTGAATAAACAATTTATGAATCAAACTTTTTTTTAAAAAAATTATTATAAATACCTAAAATAATAAAAAAAAAACTATATCAATTAAAAAATGATAAAAAATGAACTTCCTACTAGTTGTATGCAATCGGGAGTAAAAATTGGCAAGATGTTATTGTATACCCAATTTTCTATCTAATACCCAATGCTAGGGTCATGAGTGTTGGAAATAAATGAGGAAAATAATGCTTAGATTTCTTTTTAAATTTATGCACAGGTTTAGGGCATATGATATATTAGATACTCAACATATCAGATACTTGATATGTGTAGGTGGCCTTTTTTTTCTTTTGTATTAGGAATGCAGAAAAAAGTCAAAGAAATTTCCAAATCTCTTTTGGATGTTTATAGACTAATTTTTTTTCACATTGCCAATTCTTGGCCCACCATAATCTTGCACATACCCCTAACATGATACAAGGAATTATATATTTTTGGTGAACCAAAATTGGTTAGAATAGTATTAAGAAAAAATAATGATCAATTTTTTTGGCATAGTGTAGGTGATTATCCTCTTGTCAAGCTATGGAAGCTAGCATGCAAAGAAAATTACCAAAGATTATAACATTCACAAACCAAAAATAAAACTCACATAGAGATTAGATGAAAGAAGGTGCAAAAGAGATGGCAAATTGAGGGAAGATTCCCCAACAAGCCTTTTTTATTGTGTAGATGTGTCCAATGATGGAGATGTATGCTCAAACGTGTTTCAACCCTTCAATAGATGGGAGCCTGTATAGGGTGAGTGTGGATTCCTGCATGGTAAGGGTATGATTTAGTGATTTTTTCTTCAACTAGGCATTACAAGTTTTCATAAAAGTTGTTTATGAATTGTGAATGGAGAGGGCTTCATCTATAGGAAAAGGATGTGAGGATGGAGGGTCAAAATGCAAAGATGGAGGAATTATAAGGGAGAGATGGGATGTAAGGAGAGGGGACTACATGGATTATGCTTCTTCAAATCCATAGCCTTGTGACAAGTGTCATAAGGGGATTGGATGTGAGGGTATGGTCAAATGGAGTAATGAGGGAGAAGCGATGTAGAAGAGGGATGTAAGAGGCCTTAAAGAGTTAGTAATGCATTAAAGAGCCTTAAAGTCTTTTGGATAGGAATGTAAGAGGGATAGGATAGAAGTTTGGCTTTGCTTTGTTTTATGCCTTCTTAACCCTTGGTTTAAAGTTGTGCACATTCTTAAGGAGGGCATTAGTCTTAGCTTAGGAATAGATTAGAACGAAAGCATCATTTTAGAGGGATACAAGTGTGCTAGCACTTATAAGGAGGGTTAATTAGTTTGCTAAGTGAGGTTAACATGGGTGAATGGGTTGGATTTAGATAATGATAGGGATATAGTAGTAGTTAGAGGTTGGGGATTTGATTTTAAATGATTTATTAAATTAAAGGGGAATTTGGATTTAAATTAAATAGATTTATGTATTTATTTAATTTAATAGGAGAATAGGGATTTAATTAATATTTAGACTTTGGGTTGTCATTTGATTTTATCAATTGGATTATAGTTGATTAACTAAATTAATTAAATAGGGGATGACATTGAATTAATTAAATATTTAATATTTAATCAATGATGCCTTAGGAGATGACTAAATAGGATTACTTAAATGATGTAATCAAATTTAGGTATCTACATTTTTTCCCTCTTTGAGATAGTGTTGGAACAATACTATTTCAAAGAAGTTTGAATATAGACGACATGAAGAAGATTTTTAAAGAAAAAACTTGCCCCAATCTAAAAATAGAAAGAGGAGAGACTAGACTATGTGATGCCCACTCAAGAAGGTGGCAAAGCAAGGTGATGAGGCCTGATGGCTTCTTGAAACGTATGAGAATCTGGGGCAAGAGGAAGGATGTAGATTGGCTAAGGGAGGAACAAAAGGGACTCGAACTCTCTTTATAGGAGAATGAGAGAAGGTAGTTGGAGAGAGGATGGGGGAGGAGTGATGAAGGAGTTGGAAAGGAGATGGGGAACTTTGGATATTTATGGGAGTGATAGAGTTGCTTGATCATGAGTTTGTTGGAAATTTGGTCAATGTTCTCCTCAAGATTCATGACAAGGGCTTAGTTGCCTCCTATGTGCTATAATTTGAGTGCTCATATTAGGCATTGATAGATCAATTTTTTGGTACAAAAAAAACCCCATTCTAACAAGTGGTATCAAAGCTTGATCATAGTTCAAATCCTTAGACCCTTGAGTAACGTTGATGGGGAGATTATTGAAAATTTGGTTAGAACTCCCCTTGGGATTCATGATAAGGGCTTAATCACCTCTTTTTTACTATAAGTTGAGTGGTTGTATCAAGTATTGATAGATCGGTCTTTTGGTGCAATGACAACCCCATTTTAACATAGTATAGTACTAATTAGAGGGGATGCTTAGATAGGATTTGGTCCTAGAAAGTGGCTTTGATTTTGTGGAATAGAGGGATGAAGGAATCCATTGAATCTTGAGCATGGGCGTGTTCCAAAGAGGAGCACCACCATGTAGTTGAGAACTTATTTTAATATTGAAATATTATATACATGCTAAGGTCACAAAGAACATCAATAAATTTTCACCAATATTATGTTAGAGTAATAAAGTATTTTCTTATTAATTAAATTATATTGATTCAATTATTAACTTATTATCTCTAGTTTACTTAAGCTAAACTTTGGGCATATAATAATTAATTCTTTAATTAATTATTATCATGCAAGCTAGGTTTGTTAGTTATTGGGGTTTTGATCTCCTTTTATAAGAATTGATATCTTTGTAATTTATTCATTCACTTTTGATTATAGAAATTTCTCTTTTTTCTCATCGAGAATATCTCAACTATGGATCTAGGAATTCCATCCTCTATATCTTTTACTTCTCTCTTTCTATGATAGGCGTTTGTGTGCAGGTGATTCTTGGGAGCTATGGGTTGAGCTTTCATCAACTTTAAATGGTATCAAAGCTAATGGCTACTAGAAAGGAGAGTGATCATTTTTTATGCAAGTATTGAAGATACTTAAAAATGTGGGGTTGAGCTTTCATCAACTTCAACATAGTATCAGAACACAACATTGTGAAGTGCCTAGGGTGGTTTCGTGTTCACCATATTCACCATCTTCCTTTGTCAAGTGAGTGTTCCTTCCATGATATTAACCTCATGATGTTTTGATGACATGTACCACTATAGGTGTTTGTACATCTTTTGCACTTTTTATGTTTCTTGTT
The DNA here is from genome assembly GCA_028749045.1 of Cupressus sempervirens. Classification (NCBI taxonomy): domain Eukaryota; kingdom Viridiplantae; phylum Streptophyta; class Pinopsida; order Cupressales; family Cupressaceae; genus Cupressus; species Cupressus sempervirens. The sequence goes on from CM053787.1 coordinate 163,457,586, forward strand.
CTTCTTTCTATAGAAGATATTGCATTTAGTTTCAATGTTCATGTCTTACCTCTCAAAACTATAGGGGTGTTATTTTGGTTCTATTTCTTTCTTGGTTTGATGTAGTGAGTTATGTATTTAGTATTTGATCCTATGTACTAGGCGATTTCAATGGCTGGATACCTATGCATTTTGATGACATGGATCATTTACCATATAAAAATTCTTTCATTCCTATTTTTGAAGGCCATGAAGATACTTTCCATCTTTGATTGATCATCTCTTCACACTTAGTCTTCTCTACCTAGTAGAAAGGAGAGTGATTTTTTGGTTGCAGGTATTGAAGATACTTAGAGATGTGGGGTTGAGCTTTCATCAACTTCAACATAGTATCAAATCACAACATTATAAAGTGCCTAGGGTGGTTTCATGTTTGCCATATTTTCCATCTTCCTTTGTCAAGTGAGTGCTCTATCCATGACATTTAACCTCATGATGTGTCGATGACGCATACCATTATAGGTGTTTATACTTCTTTTGCACTTTTGATGTTCCTCATTCTTCTTTCTATAGAAGATATTGCATTCAATTTCAGTGTTCATGTCTTACATCTCAAAACTATTAGGGGGGTTATTTTGGTTCTATTTCTTTCTTTTGTTGATGGAGTGAGTTATGTATTCAGTATTTGATCCTATGTACTAGGCAATTTTAGTGGCTAGATACCTATGCATTTTGATGACATGGATCATATACCATATAGAAATTCTTTCATTCCTATTTTTGGAGGCCATGAAGATACCTTCCATCTTTGATTGATCATCTCTTCACACTTAGTCTTCTCTACCTAGTCATGTTTTATACAATGGAGGTTCTTCAGATCAGTAGTTTGATAGTGTTTGTAGCTTCATGCTTCAATGGTTTTCTTCATGATCATCCTTTTGTTCCTATCTTCTAGAACAGTATTTCCATCTCTTTTTGGAGTAAGTTTTTTCCAAAGTATTTTTCTCTATTTCTCCTTTTTTTAGAGATTTGGTTGTGCTTGGGTACCTCATCAAGCCTTATTTTTGGGACCCAATTCTTCTCTCAGTAGTAGTTTCTAGATTCTTAGCTACTCCCTAAGTTTATTTTAAGTGGAGGCATTAGAGTAATAAAGTATTCTCTTATTAATTAAATCATATTGATTTAACTATTAAGTCACTTATTATCTCTAGTTTAACTAAGATAAACTTTTGGCATATTATAATCAATTCTTGTATCAATTATTATCATGCAAGCTAGCTTAGTTACCTGTTAAATTTTTGTTCTCCTTTTATAAGATTGATCTCTTTGTAATTTATTTATTCACTTTTAATTATAGAAATTTATCTTTTTTCTCATCAAGAATGTCTCAACTATGGATCTAGGAATTCCAACCTCCATAGCTTTTGCTTCTCTCTTTCTATGATAGTTGTTTTCATGTAGGTGATTCTTGGGAGCTGTGGGGTTGATCTTACATCAACTTTAACATATTACATATGACTGACTCAAAATAAACATACAAGGATTGACTGAGAATCATACATGAATCCCAGAGGAATTAGAGTGGAAATGACACTAGATAACCCAAAAATAAGTGATATTTCCCAAGTGCATCATGAAACCACAAGTGATCACATGTTTAGAATCTACAACGGTCACATCCAAGTGACTTGAAAGCAAAAAAGAAAGAGACAAAAGACTTGATCAAGACCTTGCTCTCAAATTTCCTAATTCACAACACAACATGATATAAAATATTATCGTGACCTTGAGGAGGGAATAACCAAATTTATTGGAAAAGATAATCAAGAACCAAAATTAAAAAATCCAATATAAAAAGAAAGATTAAATACATAGAAAATAACCTTTTTCCAAAGAGATTGATAGGACAAGAGATGCATAGACCAAGATTAGACAAGAGAAAAGTTGTGTCCTACAAGGATCTATTGAAGGTTTCCAGAGTGGTGATAGGATTTAGGTAAATTAAAACTTTATAGAAAACACTTGGATGACAAATCAGAAATGAACTAACATAAAGATGTGAGGGATATACAATGGTACTAAGTTAAAGACTGGTTGTGGAGGACTTATAACTGACTGGCCATGGTATTTACAAGGATCATTATATAGAATCTTAGTATGATATGATAGCATAATTGATCTGATACAATACAAATGCAAAAAAATTTAGGATGAGGAGATAGCATGATAGAAAGCTCAATAGGAGAAGATAACAAAAAATCTTAAGATGAAGAGATAGGGGATAAAAAGTTCAAGATGATGAGATAGTGAAAAAGTGCAGGATGAATAGATAGATGGGAGGAAAATATCAAGATGAGGAGATACTAGATAAAAACATCAGGATGATGGGATAGTGGATGACAATCTTAGGATAAAAAGATAGCGAGAGAAAATATTAGGTTGAGGAGATAGTGATATAACATGGATTAATGGTGGATAGGCTGATGTAGAGAAGGGAATGATATACTTTAAGGAGTGGGAAGGTGGTGTAAACTAGACTTCTTCAAGCACTTTCCTTCACTAAGGACTCACCTAGGCTTCTCTTCTAGCCTATCAAGGTTACCCTTGTCACCCTAACCTCAAGAGGATAGCTATCTTATCCTCCACACTGTTGGCACTCAAAATTGCATTCCCATTTTGAGTATCCATTTGAAATTTTGAGAAAGTTAACCCCTATGAATGCCCATAACTGAATGTGCACTCGGCTATCCTTTTAAGATCCTTAAGATCCTAAATCTACTTTCTACCCCATTTAATATGAAAAACTCAGTCAAGAACCTATTACAGTATACAAATCCACCACATCCTTTGAAATCCTTTAGCCTTTTCTCATTTTCTTGCTCAAGGCATGCCTTTTAAACCTTAGGCAAACTTGAAATAATGTTTAGATTAAATCTGCTTTAAGTTTAAGGTAATTAGGGTTTACACCTTTTTAAATCCAAAAGGTTGTTGTTCAAACTTACCATGCAAGTCTCGGTGATCATAGATCTTGTTCAGATTGATGGACCATGCATTTCTGCATTTTCAAAATGCGAGGAACTTACAAAATGCGGGCAAGCGCATAAGCGACGTCTGTCCCTTTTGAAGACGCAAGGAGATTTTGTACGAGCAAAGAGGACAAGTTATGAACATCATCGATTTATGTGAGATTAACGAATGAGGCATACCCGCATTTTCAAGATGAGAGGCAGATAAATATTGTGGGCATGCCACTTTGTGACGCGTGGCACAATGGGACCCAAGTGTGAAGAAGTAACGATCTCATGGGCGCCAAAGTTTTGAGTGTCGCGGTTAGTTTTGTTAGAACATGTGCAAATAAAAGGTATTTTCTCATTGGTCAGGATCATTTTGAAGGGCCACCTATTATTGAAATTTTGAATCACCGTCAATCTAAGCAAGCATCAATGGCTAGCGTTTGCCCGCATTGTTTTATTTTCGTATGATTTTATAACGCAGCTGAAAAGATTATGGACCGTATCGCAATTAACCAAATCATGCCATTTTTGAAATATCACATGCTTTGTGATAAAGACATAATGCAATGGTTGTTCAGGATTTTCTTCATCAACCGTTGATCTTCTTTAGATCAACGGAGGGCGTTGGCTCGCATTTTCAAAATGCGAGGAACTTACAAAATGCGGGCAAGCGCATAAGTGACATGTGGGGCGGACTTAGGTCGTTGATTCAATTCAGACCTGCGGTTCTCACGCAAAGTGCCCACTAAAAGATAAATTGAACACATGGCTAATTTTGATTGGGTTTTTCTAGGCCAGCTTGCCTAGTGGATTTCAAAGCCGTCATGCTCACATTATCAACTAATACGATTTTCAAGATCGACAGTGCATATTTTACTATTGAAGGTGGTATTATTATGCATATTAATGAGATGTGAAAACCTTCATGTGTGAAAGTAAAGAACAAGGTGTAACAAGTGAGATTTGCCCAATATCAACTTGTGTGAGTAGAAATTTGTGAGTCATCTCTGAACGAAAAAAGTTACTGCTGAGATTGAGGTAGATTTGGCACGAGTGTCAAGTAGTTGGCTCAAGGATAAAATGCAAAAGTTACAGAGATAAAAGGAAATACTTCAAGTAAAATTGTATACCATAGTCTCTGCATCTCTTAGTCCTGTTGTTTTTTTTCAAAAGATGTTTCTAAAGATTTCACTAAGTCTGAGGGTGTGGATAGTGGAAGGATTGTTCGTTGGGAGTAGTTGGTTTTGGGACACTGATACTTTGAGAAATGATTTATTTATTTTTAGAGGATGGTTCAGAAAAGAAGAACAGTTAGCTTCATATGCCTGTGTATGGTTTTTTGATAGAGGAAAGCCAGTAATCAAGTGTCGTAGTCAAGACACCAAGGTGGTAAGAAGAAAAAGGAATAGACTTTGTAAGCTGACAACCTTCTCAGCAGAAACATCATCTTTTAAACAAATTTTCAAAGTATCTTAGTTTGATGCCAGGGTAGCAGAAATATTTGGGACCCTATGCATAGTTTTGGAAGAGGGTGAGGAAGATTTTATACCTTTGGGTATAGTCTTCTTCATTTTTTGTGTGTGTTTCCCCTTTTTGTTGAGATAATGGATATTGCACACATTGCATAATATTGTTATTTTATTATTTTATTTTATTATGTAATGTTATGCCTAGATGGACGTGCAACATGTAAAGATTCCCATGGAATATTCTTGATGAGTTGTATTGTAACATTGTGATAATATTTGATGTAATTATTTAATATTGGGGAAAAGAATTAAATGCTCAATATTAAATGTGGGGTCAGTGGGTTAGGTAGCACATGGTTTATGTAATACCACTTGGTGGTTTTGTGGGACTTGCTACTATATAAGCAGCCACAAGGGTAGTTGTTGTAGAGAGAAAAACAGAGTGACAAGGAGAAGACAAAAGGCAAGAGTCGAGCGGGACAAGGCTTGACAGGTTAGCCAAGGGAGCATTTGTGAAGGTTGGAAGCATGGCATGGGATGTGTGGATTCATGCTTGTTCACATAGTTTGCTCGGTTGTGGCTATGGCCATGAAGGCTTCCATGGTTGTATGGCAATGGTATTTTTGCTGAATAATACATGGTGATGGATGCTTTTGGAGGCTGGATTTTTCCCTCAATGAGGGTTTCCCAGGGTATATATTGTGTCACATTTAGTGGGTATGTTATCTAGTCTCTTGCATGTGGATTTTAATTCTGTGTTTATTTTAGATCTATTATGGGTTATGTGGAAACGGTGGTTATATTCTTTGTTGCCAAGTTTCCTTACAAGTGGTATCAGAGCTATGGTTTTATTATTGTAACCCTAGATTGAATCCATGGGAATGCATGAGAGGATAAAAGAAAGGGCAAGATATATGAATGTTTTATTGCAGATCTAAGGACTTTGGGTTTGCTGTTATGATGGGATGTTAAAATAATTTGGGCATGTGAAATTGTTGGAGAAAAAGATTTTTTTGGATGTTTCATTTAAATGAGGGTTTTGGGGGGTATCTTGCAAAAATGACCTCCTGGGTAAAAATAGACCTCACCATTGGATCCGGGTCGACATTTCCATAAATTTTGATATATAATATGCCCTAGTTTGGTCATGTTCAGAGGAAATGAAAGAGTTTTTTTTTGGTTTTAGCCCATGATGGCCGTCAAATTTAATCCTGTCGGAATTTTCATCACTGAAAAAAAATTAAAAAATGAAAAATCATACTGAAAATGGTAAAAAGACTGTCTTAGTAAAACGGCCATAACTTTCTCTCAGAATATCAGATTTTAGAGTTCTTATAGGCGTTGGAAAGCTAATTCAGAGCACTACAAGATGGTGTAGGTTTGGTTCTATGATTTTGAAATTTTGTCAAGTTTTCAGAGCCCTAAAGTTAGATGTTATTTATTTTGAGCACAGATTAGGGCATAACTTGGGCATACGAAGTCAGATTTTGGACTTCGAGTAGTCAACGGAAAGCTCTTGGAGAGCTCTACACATTGGTTCAGATTTGGTGCAAGTTTGCCATGATTTATTTATTGATATATTGATCTAAACATTTTATAGGTATATTTTGACTATGGTAACATTGTGAGTTTATGGCATTGGAAATTTAAGATTTGATGTCATTGTATACTCAATTCATATTTCAAATTGGTCTCATGATAATATGGTTATCAGTGTTTGGATTTGGATATGCATGATGACTTGTTGGGTCTACAAGTTGTGCAGTGTTGTAAGCGGTCTATACTTACAGGTTGCATTTATAGCTTGGTTATGGGTTGTCTTTGCCCATTGATCTTTCATTATTGATGCATATTCAGATTGGTGGCTTGGATTTGGGTTGTCTATGCCCTAAGTCACATGATTTTATCTTCATGTAGAAGGGATGAGATGTTGTTACCAGGTACAGTCATGGTGGAGGATTGTGGTTGACTATTTTATGCTGACAGGTTGGACATATTGAGAACCAGATGCTCCATTCATGGATGTGATCATGGTGTCATGGATTTTGGCATGACATGATTGGATATATAGGTACATCCTTGATGTTCATTAGCTTGGATTTTCTGATTTGGTTATGGTGGTATATCTTCTTGGTTGAGGATCATAGTTATTTAGTTTTTTTTGAGGAGCTCATGATGTGCACTTTGAGTTCTTTGATGGTTTGATGCCTTGGTTGATTCTCATGGTTAGAGGATGGTTTTTTTTCATCATGATGTCATGGATAGCTTAGATACACGGTTTAGTGGGAGCTTGTGACAGTGATGGGGTGACAGTGCAGGATTAGTTCCTGGTTTGGTTTATATCTTCTTGGCTTGGAGAGGATGGATTTTATGATTCCATAGGTGACTTGGTACCACGGTTGAGTGGGAGTTGTTGGCATTGATATATTTATTGAGTGTTTGCAGATGTTGGAGGTTTGTCTTAGATCCTGTTGCTACAGAAGCGTCTTTGACATTTGCATGGTGCACTTGTTATCTTCATGGTGTGTGAAGATGGTTAGATCTTGAGGACTCATGGAGTTCTTAGTTATCTTCATGGTGTGTGGAGATGGTTCTTCCTGGTATGTGGAGATGGTTTTCTTCATGGTGTGTGGAGATGGTTGCATCTTGAGGACTCATAGGGTTCTTGGCAATGGTGTGGTTTATGCTTTTATTTGGCATGTTATCCTTGGTATGAGGATGGTTTCATTATTATGTCATGGTATACTCTTGATACGCATTTAGAGTTGTGACATGTTATGGTATATTCATGTGGAGCATTTTATCTCTTTGGTTGAGATGGTAAGATCATGTTGTCATGTTTATGTTCCTGAGGCCATGGTTGGAACTTTGACATTGATCTTGGTTTAGTTTCTTGGTATTGAGTACACTGATCATAAGCTGGATACTTCATGATATTGCTATGTTGCATTTGGAGTTGGCATGGATTGATTGGTTACAGGTGTTCGTGGATACTTAGAGACGGTGGTGACACTGATTTCTCTTAGATTAGAGAAGTATTTGTTGGGATGGTTGATGGTTTCAGCAGGAAGTTCGAGGGGTAGTCACCTGATATGGATTTGAGAGGAAATTGTTCTTAGATGAGTCTTTGTTGGAGACTTGTGTATCTTGATGAACATTCTCATTCCCCACTCTTGGTCTACTCGGTGGTTTGCTACTTGAGAGGTATAGCCCATTATTTTCGCTCAGTTGCATTATATTTATGCTTATCTTTCATGTATATGGATCTTGAACTATAGCACATGAGTTAGTTCTGGAGGGTTCATTTGAGATGGTTTAGCATTGGTTATCTCCATGTGCATATGTTGTTATGCTGGTTGAGTTTGGGAGATGGTTTTATATTGGGCATTTTCCTTGGATTAGGAATGGTTATTCTTTGGTTTAGGAATGGGTTTATTGAGTTTGATCTTCTTGTGAGAGGCTTACATCCATAATTAGTTATATGGTATGGTTTGGGTGTTGTTGAGGCTTCTTGTTGGGGTTTTATGGAGGAGATCATACTTGCACAGTTTACATCTAGAGGTGTGTGTAGAAGGACATGATATAGGTTATGATTTGCATGGTTTCTCTGGTCTTGGTTATCTTCCTGGATGTTCAATTTTGCCTACATTGGATTTGAGATTGGTTAGAGATTGTGATCACTAGTTTGTGCTCATGTTTGTCATGTGAGAGATGACATGGTTATTTTTTTCTCTTTCCTCTGTTGGTTGTGGTGAACTTGGGAGAGCATTGGAGACTTGTTATGAGAGTTATTCTTGAGGGATATTGGATTATGTATTGTGGATGTCCTTGATACTACATGGATTCACTTCTTTGAGATGTGTTGAGTGGATTGGTCATAGATTTGACATTATCTTTTGTAGTGGGAGCTTCTTGGTATATATGTGGCAGGTATTGCTCTTGAGGCTTGTGATTGCAGGTTATAGATTGGATATGTCGGTGATATAAGATTCACTTGTTATACCTTTGAGGTATGGATAGTTGGATGGGTTTGGCACTTTGCTGTGGGTGCTATTTCAGCTATGGATATTTTGACAACTACGGATACATGTGATTACCTTTGGATCAGGTTTTTTTGTGCTTGGCATTTCAGGTTGTACAGGATTTTATGATCTTCTAATGCGACAGGTTGGGTGGCTTTCTCTTTGGATGGCTTCTATGTATGTCCAGTGGCAGTGGCATAATAGGAGGTGAGATCATTCATGTTCAAGATGCTGGATACTTTGATTTTTTCGTGGGTACCAGGATGGAGCACTTGGTGTATTTTGGTCCATGATGGTGGATGTGCTAGGAGGGGTTGTTCCCTTGTTCATTTATGTGGCTACGGATTGACCCTATGCAATGTATACAACAAGTGGGAGATTGTTGAGATAATGGGTGTTGCACACATTGCATAATATTGTTATTTTATTATTTTATTTTATTATGTAATGTTGTGCCTAGATGGACGTGCAACATGTAAAGATTCCCATGGAATATTCTTGATGAGTTGTATTGTAACATTGTGATAATATTTGATGCAATTATTTAATATTGGGGAAAAGAATTAAATGCTCAATATTAAATGTGGGGTCAGTGGGTTAGGTAGCACATGGTTTATGTAATACCACTTGGTGGTTTTGTGGGGCTTGCTACTATATAAGCAGCCACAAGGGTAGTTGTTGTAGAGAGAAAAAGAGAGTGACAAGGAGAAGACAAAAGGCAAGAGTCGAGCGAGACAAGGCTTGACAGGTTAGCCAAGGGAGCATTTGTGAAGGTTGGAAGCATGGCATGGGATGTGTGGATTCATGCTTGTTCACATAGTTTGCTCGGTTGTGGCTATGGCCATGAAGGCTTCCATGGTTGTATGGCAATGGTATTTTTGCTGAATAATACATGGTGATGGATGCTTTTGGAGGCTGGATTTTTCCCTCAATGAGGGTTTCCCAGGGTATATCTTGTGTCACATTTTGTGGGTATGTTGTCTATTCTCTTGCATGTGGATTTTAATTCTGTGTTTATTTTAGATCTATTATGGGTTATGTGGAAACGGTGGTTATATTCTTTGTTGCCAAGTTTCCTTACACTTTTTGTGTCCGTGGATGGCATATTTTGGCAAGAAGTTGGTTAAGGAAACAGACGTGGCTGGGGATTAGAGCATCCCTATTTTGTTATTTTTTATAACCACATTGTTTTCCAACTTCTGTACTGCATGCTAAGTAATGATTCTGTTATTTCTGAAGCTTGGCATGATCAGTAAAGAGTGGGAAGTAAAGATGACTCTCATTCAGTAGTCATCGTGACAAAACCCACGGGCCTAGGTTGGTGCATATTCTTCAAAGTTGATTTTCTCATTAATAGGGCGGTCTTAGCATTTGTGCATTCAACAAATTAGTGGTAAAGCTGAATCAGCAAAAGGTGGTAACAGAAAAGGACCCTACAGGAGAATATTTGATCTACATAATGTTTTGTTAATCATTTTCTTCTTTCTGTTGTTACAAACTTAAGATATCTTTTGTAAGGGACACTTGTCAGTTCTCTATGCCTGAAGCTTGTTGCATCTCATAGTATTTAAGTGAGATCCCAAGGCTAGAGAAATAAGAGGGGGGTTATTGGTTGGTTTCCAAAGTTTTTTTAGCTCTTGGAGCTCTGCTCAGGCTGTGAAAACCATGTACCTAGCATGTCTTGTATGAATAGCATATGGATTTCATAGATAGTTCTGATACACTAGTGTGATCTTGTATCTTGTTTTATGCATTCCTAATGTACTTATTTCAAAGAGAGAAATACAATGTGTAGAAGTTCTTTTGAATTTCAATATAATTCTGTGTCCTTTCTTATTGAGTTTGTAATGTTATATGTTCAAGAACAAAGATCTTGAACCTATTTGCAATTACCCAGTTGTATGTTTGACATTTTCTTGCCTTTGACTCAAGGAGTCATATAAGTGCTTGTGATTTCAGACAAGGTTGCAAATTCAATTAAAAATAATGTGAGAAAGTATGGGTTATATTGGATATTGTTGTCTAATTCATAAGGTGAATAGACTGAACATGAATGTCTTAACATATGTTATATGTTGATTGATGTTCAAGGATGCATAATTCTGGAGTGTAGGGTTGCCCAATGGATAAGGCACTGATCATTTATAGGATCATTAAATTTTTGTTGCATATTGAACATGCTGTCTTTCCTCAATAATTAAGTCAATTTTCTCTTTTATGTTGAAAGATATTCAAAGTATAACCTGCACTTAGCTTTCCAATTTCATTAGTCATGTCTTTAGCTATTTCATGCTTGTGATCTCCTAGTTAAGCATAGAAGAATTAGGGGTTTCATCTGCTTTTATAGATCTTGAATATGGTTATTACACTGGTCACATGGTCAGATCTAAAGAGGTTCACCCGCCTAGGTTTTGCAGAGCCTGAAGAAGAAGAAGGGTCATGCCTTATAGTTGGCCTGGTGTCTAAATGGATGTGTTAATAATGGGAGTTAGCTGCCACTAGATACATTTTGTTCTCATCAGGGTAATTGGAAATGGGTAACATTTTCAGACACCAACACACACTTCACTATCCAGCTACACCAATGTTTTTAGAACTTGCATCCATCATGGAGACATTCCAACATGTTCTCCAAAATCCTGATTTCACTAAGAATGGTCATTCTATCTTCAACTTGGAGTCAAAGATTCAACTTGAGAGATTTTATAATTTCCCTATCCTCCTCATCTCAAAATCCATATGTTTCTCTATTGATTTCTTCAAATTTGGCAAAACAATCCTAATTAGGCCTTTAAACTTAGTTTTTAGACTATAACTCTAAAATTCTCTTAACAAGATGGAAATCTAGTGACCAATATGAATACACTTTTGGAAGTACTTCAAGATTTTGTAGGTCTCTAGTCCTCAACTTATACATACATCACTTTGCTAATTAGGTGCCTATAAGTAAGGGTTTCAAGAAGTTCTTATTAGCATCTACTAGGTTCTAACGAAAACCTTAGCAAATATTGTCTTGGAAACTTCTCCTCACACATATAGCTTCCTTACACATCCCTCTTCCTTTAACAACACTTAGATTGAACTTTCCAACACATTCAATCTACCAAAACTAACTCACAAGAACTATGATCACCTAGCCATGCATTGAAAGCTTGCCTAGGGCATCACTTGAAAAAATTAAAAAACGGCCTATCTAGACTTCTCCTTTTCTATGTATATTGTAAAAAGAATTCACTTACATATCTATAAAGGCCATGATACATCCATAGTGCAGCTTCATGAGGGAGCCATTTTACACAAAACTGTCAAAATAGGAACAACAACTACTTTATTTATAATTGATTTTAAACTATAAACTAATGAACTCCTATCAACTTACAATCTAAACCAAAATGTACCATGATAACATGAACTACAAAGATCCAACACTAATAGAAATTCTCCAATCTATTAAATAAATTGAAAAACCAAAAACACAATAAACTATTAAATCTCAACAATAGTTCGTGGAGTTCAAATTTCAAAGTCCACTTATTGCAACATCCCCTTCGAGTGGGTCCCCTTCATGTTTTTATAGTGATGTAAGGGAAAATATTTCTCTTCACCCTATCTTCTTCTAGGATCTTTTCTAGGCCTCTTCTCTAGCCTATTAGGTTTCTTCCACCAACCCTAGCTCTGAAGGATTCTAATCCACTTCTTCTTCCCTTCAACTTTCCCACACCAATAATGCAATCAACTCAACTACTAGCTTATTCCATGGATGTCTTCTTGGTTCATCCATGCTAAATGAACAAAGATGATCAAAACTACCTAACAAAGGAAACACAAGTTTTTCTCTAACACATTTGATCCATGCCAAGGCTCACTAACCAAAAATATGTAGTCATCCTTATCGATTTCAAGAAATTGTCTTAAACTAGGTCTAATAGGGCAATAAGGAATTAGACCTCTAAACTCACATTTTGGCACATAACTTGGAAAAACTCTTAAGAAGGTGATAAAAAAACTTCATATCATGATACCCTTTTGGAAAACCTTTGAGATTCACCTAGTCTCACTTACCCAACTTGTATGTACAATGGGATGCTATTTTTAAGAATAAACTTAAGGGTTTCATCAAGATACTGACATCACTCACAAGGCTTTACTCAAATTCCTATAAAATGATGTCAATAAATTTTCTCCTTGGGCATAATGATTCTCCACTTTCATAACCTTCTCTCAATCCACTTATGTTGAAGCCACCAATGCATTCAACCCTATTAAATGGTGTTTCCATCGTTGTGATCCCTGATCATGCTCACTTGGCTTGTCTAGGGCATCACTATAAAAAGGTCAAACTTTCTTTTGAGGGACCACACACATGTAGTCCTATAGTACAAGGAGTCATCGTACATATTCCAAGATACCATATAGATGCCACATGGAAACATGAGTTAGGACCCCATCAAGTCACTAACTGCCTAGTTTAGGCTAGCAACAGTGCACAAACCAAAATATTTACAAAAAGGAAATGAAATGGAGAAAAACCTATCGAATCACTACAAAAATAGAAAAAAAAATTTACCAACTTATGAACAAGGTATAGTATCATATTCAATCCATCAACTACCCTCAAGAAACAAAAAAGTCTCATATTGTGTTAAAACAACACAAAAAAATCCTTGCTCATTAACCAAAATGATTTCACAATGTCATCCAACCCCTATTACAAGTCAAGGGAGGCCTTATATAGATCCACTACACCTGATCCAACCACTTTGTGGTGGTCATTCAACCTTCTGACCTAAATTGTACTTGTTGCAATAAAAGTTGTCATGACAATTTTTGCAATTTTGCAAAATTGTCATGCAACATGAGAACTTTTTTCCTAGTTAGACCAAGCTTGGTGAAAACACCATGAACTCCATCAAGTTCTTTTATATGTCATTTATTACATGAAACCATCATTCCACCCCTTAGTTGACTAATCCAGCCCTCTAAATGTACAAATTCCATCCTTAGCAATGATGAAAACAATATGTACAACACCTAGCAACTTTGGTCAACCAAGTAGTAATGAGTACCCAACTAGACCTCCCAATGAGTAATGAGTACCCCCTTTATGTCACTAGTGGCTTGGCTATGGCCACTACAAGACAAAACTCAATAAGGAACCCTAGGTTACTAAGTAGCCTTACCCAGGTTCTCTAACACCATGCTCTCCACAAGATAAAATCATGTCACTCTTGTAGACAATATGTCATCAAAAATTCTTATCTTCTTGAAATTTTTATCTACAACCCATGTTACCTCTAAGTCTAGTTTATCTTTCCACTTAATGATGTGTTTAATGTACACCTAGTGTCTTGTAGTCTTCTTGAATCTTGAATCTAGTACTTTCTTTGCCTATAGCTACATCTTGGGAGGTAGGACATCAGATGCCACATCCTTTCCAACCTCCTATATGTTCAAATCTACTTCAGTTGAAGGCCCTTTAAACTTGGTCAAATCTAACACATTGAAAATAGGTGATATGTTCATATTACTAGGCAATTCCACCTTATATACATTAGCCCCATATTTATCTATGATTTTACAGGGTCCCACTCTCTTCATCTTTATTTTTGTAGGTACTCCTTCTACAACCTAGATTTTTTCAAATGTACCATGACATAATCACCTACTAAAAACTAAACATCCCTCCTTTTCTCATCCACTTTAGCCTTCAATTTTTGTGTAGTTTCTTGTACAGTACTCTTCACCTATTCTTGAATCACCTTCATGGTTTGGGTGAAGTCTTCTTCCTATCTACTCCTATACTCTATATCTCCAAGTTCTCTATGTTCACACAAACACCTTGGATGCATCCCATAAATAATCTCAAATGGGCTTCTACCTATTTTTCTATTCACACTATCATTATATGCATATTTAGTTTGAGGAATAATCACAGCCCATGTCTTACCATACTCTTGAGTTAGGGACCTTAACAAGTTACCCAACACACTATTAACCACCTCAATTTGAACATCAGTCTAAGGATGGTATGTTGAACCAAAAGATAGGATAGTTCCCAACGTACTCCACAAGTTTTTCCAAAAATGCTCATAAACTTGACATCCCTATCTAACATAATGCTTAGGGATAGTCCATGAATCCTCACAATCTCCTTAAAAAATAGGTGTGATATATGGCTAGCATCATGGGTAGTCTTAGAAGGTATGAAGTGGTCCATCTTGCTAAATATGTTGACCACAACATAGATGCTATCACACCCATATCTTGTCTTAGGTAACCCCACAATGAATTCCATACTAATACACTCTCATGGCTTATTAGGGACTGGTAATGGTTGCTACAAACCTGCATTACTAGTTCCTCCTTTTTTCTTCATGCACACTATACAATGTTCTACATACCTTGTCACATCCCTGGATAATTTTTTCCAATAGTAGAATCTTTGAACTAACTCTAGGGTCTTGTTGATGCCAAAATGTCCACTTAGCCTTCCATTATGTTTTTCTTGGATAAGTTTCTCTCTCATATAACCCTTAGGAACACACAACTAGTTTTCCTTGAATAGTAGTCCACTCTGTAAGGTATAATTAGAAAAAGAACTATGAAAATGATTTTAAAAATTAGTGTATACCTTATAAGCTTTAGAAAATTCTTCATAATCCTTATAGAGGTCCTTGAAACTCTTTATTCAAATGCTATGAAGTTGAACTTCTTGGATGGTCAGAATCCTTCTAATAAGTGCATCTACAACTTTATTCAGTTGCCCCTTTTTGTGCCTGATGGTTAATGTGAATTCTTAAAGATATTTCATCCACTTCAAATTTTTATTTCTTAACTTCTCTTGAGTATTGATGTAGCTAAGGGCTTGGTTATCAGTATACACTATGAACTCCTTAGGAAGGACATAATGCCTCCATTTCCTAAGAGACTGAACAAGAGAATACAATTCCAAATCATAGGAAGAATATTTTTTCTTGGCTTCATTTAGTTTCTCACTAAAGAAGGCTATTGGCATACCTTCTTGGATTAACACACCCTTACTACCATCCCACTTGCATCACATTCCAGGGTAAACAATTTATCAAAAGTAGGTAGTTTAAGGATAGGTTGTGTATCCATTTCCTTCAATTTTTCAAATACATATCCTACTTCAGAAGTCCATCTAAACTTGATTTTCTCTCCATCCTTAAAGGTGTCTAGAAATGGTGCACAAATACCACTAAAATTCATTTTCTATAAAATTGAGCTAATCTATGGAAACTTCTTACCTCTGTTGTGGTAGGTGGTGGCTAGTTTATGATAGCTACAACTTTTTCTTGGTCCATCTTCAAAGACCCTTTGGATACTACAAATCCCAGGTATACATGCTCTTGCTTCATGAATTCACATTGCTCCAAATTGGTCGCCAACTTCTCCTCATGCAACTTCCTTAGAACCATCTCCACATGTTGAAGATGTTCTTCTCTTTTCTTGTTAAAAATGAGTATATCATCAAGATATACCACTATAAACCTTCTAGTGTAATATTTCAACACTTCATTCATGAGTCTCATGAATGTGCTAGGAGCATTTGAGAGCCCAAATGGCATCACAAGCCACTCAAACAATCCTTCTATAGTTTTAAAAGTTGTCTTCCACTCATCTCCTTCCTTTATCCTTATCTAATGGTATCCACTTTTAAGGTCCAACTTTGTGAAATATTGAGCTCCTCTAAGACAATCCATCAAGTCTTCAATTATAGGTATTGAAAACCTATACCTTATGATGATTCTATTAATGGCCCATGAATCTATACAAAACCTCCATTTCCTCCCTTCTTGGATGCCAAAACTATGGGTACTACACAAGGACTGATCTTCTTATTTATTAGACCTTGATCTAAGAGTTCTTGCACTTTCCTAGATACCTCTTTGTTTTGATCTAGGGTAATCTTATAAGATTTATTATTTGGCAATGAAGCACTAGGTACAAATTCAATCTAATGAATTAGCATTATCTAGGAGGCAAAGTTGTAGGTGTTTCATTACTATCAATATCATTATACTTCACAAGAATCTCTTGGATATCAATTGGTAAGGATTCTTGTTTATCCTTTTCTTCTTCCTTAGGCTTAAGAATAATAGCATACCCTTCATTGTCTTCATGCTTAATGGCACTTATGAACTCTTTTCCACTACTCAGCAACACGCTGGGAGTTTAGACTATGATTCATCCTCCTCTAATAAGAATTAAATCTTAAAAGTTCTTCCATCTTTATTGAACAAAATGGAATTATCCTTCCCATCATAGCTACCACCTTTTTCATATTTCCAAGGCCTTCCCAACATTAGATGGCATGCATCCATAGGTAGTATGTCACAGAGTAATTTGTACTTGTACCCTACAATTGAAAACTCAACCCAAGTTTTCTCATTCACTAACACACAATCCCCTCTATTCAACCATATCACCTTGTATGGATTAACATGAGGTACCTTTACCAAATTAATCTTATTCACTACTTCCTTTGATATGATGTTGTCTATGGAGCCTAAATATACAATAACTTTTCACACCTTACCAAAAATCATGCACCTAATTCTGAACAAGGCTCTTCTATACTTGGGTTCATCCTTGGTTGGTTGTCTAATCAACACCCTCTTGAACATTAAGTTCTCTCCTCTCTCTGACTCAATATGGTCCACCTTAGATACCTTAGAGCTCATTCTATTCTTATGAACATATGCAACTCTCTTATCACCACCTAAAGAAGTAGGCTTTTTAGGACATCTATAGGTGGGGAGGCCCAATTGACCACAAGTATAACACTTCATACTTGAAATATATGATTTACTCCTACCTTCACCTCTCCCTTTTTTGGATCCTCCTTGATTGCATCTTCCTCTTCTATATCCTTACCCTGAAGTAGTTTCACTACCTTGCTCAGCAATCTTAGACTCACCTTATTTATAGGGGACTATAGGCTTAGTTCTTTTTAGATGCTCCACTTTAATCCACCCTAGTATCTTTCTACCTTAACAAGTTCCTCTTCCTAAATCTTGGGCCTTAGGCATAATTTTTGAAATTCCTCTCTGTAAGAGGCCACATCCAAGTCCTTTTTCTTTATACCTTGCCTCTTTCTATGTAATTGGACCTCATAATCTTCAAGAAAATAATTATCCTTCACTTTGGTCACCATGGCATTCTAGTTAGCTATAGGCTTTTTACCCATGTTGAGTCTTTCATCTTGCATGTATCTCCACCATGTCAACATTGAAACTTGGAATCTCTATTTGGAAACCTTTACCTTTTGTGCCTCTGTAACACCTTCACACTCAAAGTGATTCTCCATTCCATCACTGTATCAATGTCCATCTTTCCACTAAACAATGGAATTCCTTCTAGGGTTTTTCCTCCTACTACTTTGATGGCCTTCAAGAATGGTTCTTCAATCAATGGAGGGTATGGTTTAGGTATGATTTCCTCCTCATCAATATTTTCCTCCCCTTTATGACTACTTTCACCTTCTTTGTCTTTGTTCTTGGTTGCTTCAGAAACCTCTTCTTATTTGTCTTCATTTCTTCTAGGACTTCTTCAAGGATTTTGTTTTTCTCCTTTTGCTCACTCATTTCTTTGACTAACTCTACATTAGTTATCATGATTGTCTCACCTATTGATTCGTCTTCATTTTGAAACATCTAGCCACAATCCCAAATCTTTTGGGGGCTCTAATACCACTCTCATGTGAGGGAAAATATTTTTCTTCACCCTATCTTCTTCTAGGCTATGGTCTAGGCCTCTTCTCTAGCCTATTAGGGTTCTGCTACCAACTCTTCCTCTAAAGGATTCTAATCCACTCCTTCTTCACTTCAACTTGCCCACACCAATAATGTAATCAACTCAACTACTATCTTGTTTCATGGATGCCTTCTTGGTTCATCCACACTAAATGACCAAAGATGATCAAAACTACCTAATAGTGGAAAGAGGGGTTTGTCTCTAGCAAATTGCATCCATGCCAAGGCTCACTAACTAAAAATTCAAAGTCATCCCTATCAATTTCAAGAAATTTCCTTAAACTAGGCCTAATAGGGCTACAAGGAATTAGGCCTCCAAACTCACCTTTTCGCACATGACTTGGAAAAAGGCTTAATAAAGTGACAAAAAAAATTCACATCCTTATACTCTTTTGGAAGACCTTTGAGATTCACCTAGTCTCATGTCTCCAACTTGTCTATATAGTGGGATGCTATTTTTAAGCCTAAACTTAAGGATTTCATCAATATATTGATATAACTCACAAGGGTTTGCTCAAATCTCTATAAAAATATGTCAATAGGGTTTCTCCTTTGGCATGGGGCTTCTCCACCTTCGTAACCTTCTCTCTATCAACTTGAGTTGAAGCCACCAATGTATTCAACCCTATTAAATGTTGTTTCCATCACCATGATTACTTGGCTTGCCTAGGGCATCACTTTAAAAAGGCCAAACTTTCTTTCTAGGGCCCGTGCACTTGTATGCCTATTATAAAAGTATCCATCTCACATATTCCAATATACCGTAAAGATGCCATAGTGGAAAGGTGATTTATGACCCCATCTTCACAAACTATCTAGTTCAGACCCGCAACAATGCACAAACCAAAATATTTACAAAAATGGAATGAAATGGAATCAAAAACCTATCTAATCACTCATAGAAGTAGAAAATGTCATCTACCAACTTATGAACAAGGTATAGTACCAGATTCAATCCATCAACTACCCTCAAGAAATTTTAAAAAATTGTACTGTTGTAAAATAAGACAGAAAAATGCTTACTCATTAACCAAAATTCTTACACAATGCCATCCAACCCTAGTTGTAGGTTGAGGGAGGCCTTATATAGATCCGTTACACCTAATCCAACCTCTTTGAGGTGGTTATTCAACCTTCTAACCAAAATTGCACTTGTTATAATAAAAGTTCTCATGACAACTTTTGTAATTTTGCAAAATTTTCATGCAATTTGACAACTTGAGTCATAGTAAGACCAGGCTTGGTCAAAACACCATGAAACTCTACCAAGTGCTTTGATATGTCACTTATGACATGAAACCATCATTTCACCCCTTAGTTGAATAATCTAGCCCTCTAAATTCACAAATTCCATCCTTAGCAATGATAGCAATAATTTGTACAACACCTAACAAGTTTGGTCAAACAAGTGGTAATGAGGACCCAACTAGACCTCCCAATGGCTAAGTCCTACCCTACGAATCACCAACCCCCTTTATTTAAATAGTGGATTGGCTAGGGCCACTACAAGCCAAAACTCAACAAGGAACCCTAGGTTACTAAGTAGCCTTACCTAGATGCTCCTACACCATATAGGTTTTCTCAAAGGTGTCAGATAGTTATCCTAACTATCAACTCCTTCTTCACGACATGCAAATTTCTTGTCACAATGTTGTCATGCAATTTTTCAAAATTGTTGACAAATTTTTGCATCTCCTATAAAATTTTACATTTAACCCTTGGAAACTTCCAAATAGGCCTATTATGGTCCATTTATGATGTCTAAGCATTATTTATCCTTAAGAACATCGACTTACATGATTTGGACCAATTTTACTTAATTAATGACTTTGGCAATAATTGACATCTTTGTGATAACTTTCACAACTTTGCATAAAATGACAACAAATGACCTCCAACCTATGCAAAAAGATGTTATAACACCTTACAAAAAAAATTAAACTCAAATCCAAACATTTCTAAGACTTGTAGGGTATAAAACCCATAACCCAAATTCTGCTTCCTAAAATCCTAAACATAAGGTAAGAAAAACATCTAGAAGGGATTGAACTGAGTCAAATCCATCTAGGAGAAAACTCAGATGACCTTCTAATGTCTAAACACATCCAACCGACCTGACTAAGTTTAGTAAAAGATAAAAACCAAAGTGTAGAACTAGGACTAGGAGTTAGCTTCTTGAAGTCTACTTCCTTGGTCTAATTTGCTATGCATCACCTTTTCCATATCACTTTACAAGATGTTCCCAATAAGCCTTTGTCCTAGTTTGCTTGCAAACTCTTTTGTCAAGTACCTTTTCACCAATTTAAGGTGGTCTAGGAGTTAAAGTCAAGTCTTCTACATCTTGAATGAATTCCTTTAGTATCTAATTAGCATCTAGAGTAAGGCTTTTGTATCTAAATAGATCAGCAACATTAAAAATTGGTGATAACCCAACATCTGCAGGAAGCTCCACCTTGTAGGCATTGTTGTCATACTTGGCCAGTATTGTGCAAGGTCCTAACCTTCTCATCTGAAGCTTATGAGGGACTCCCTTCTATAGCTATACTTTTTGTAGATGAACCATCACAAGATCCCCAAATTGGAATTGTACATCTCTTTTACTATTATCCACATTACGCTTGAGTTTCTCATCATTTTTAGTTAAGGTATTCCTCATAGTTTCATGGACTTCCCTTACTGAATGGGAAAAGTCCTCAGCATAACCACTACCTTTTGCACCATCTTTTTGATCCCTTAGTTCAAAAACCCCTCTAGGATGCAACCCATAAACAACTAAAAATGGAATTTTACCAGTTATCGTATTGATTGTATCATTGAATGCATATTCAACATGCTCGATGAGTTGATCCAAACTTGTCCATATTATTTTTTAAGACACCTTATCAAGTTGTCAAAACTTCTATTTATTACCTTAATTTAACTATCTATCTAAGGATAATAGAAATATTTGTACCTAGCTTATGCCACAAGGTTTTCTAGAAATGTCTCATGAACTTTATGTCCCTATCTGAAATAATACTTAAAGGTAAGCCATGGATTCTTACCACCTCCTTTAAGAATAGATGCACAATTTGGAAAGTGTCATGGATTTTTTTCCAAGGGATACAAATGTGTCATCTTATTGATTATGTCCACTACAACATAAATATTGTCAAAACCTTGGTTGTTCATTGGTAACCCTACCTCAAAGTCCATACTTAAGTACTCCCATGGCCTACTAAGAATTGGAAGGGGTGGATAAAGGCCTTCATTGGAAGATGTTCCTTTTGGTTTTTGACACACCACATAACATTCAACATACTGTTTGATATCCTTATTCATTCTAGGCTAAAAATAGAATCTAGTATCTAAATCTTAAGTCTTAAGGACTACAAAATGACCACTAAGTTTTCCATTGTGTTTTTCTTGAATCAATTTTTTCCTCATTGAACCCCTAGTAACACATAGTTGACTCCCCTTAAACAATAAATTATTTTACAAATTGTAATCAAAAAATTCACCATCTCCTTACATACCTTGGATCTCTACAAAATCTTCATCATCATCATATAGGTCCTTGAAATTGTCAATACCAATGCTTTGCAACTAAACCTCTTGTACTATGAAGAGTCTCCTACTCAAGGCATCAGCTACCATGTCCTACACTCCTTTCTTATGCTTGATATTAAAGGTGTAAGCTTGTAGATATTCCACCCACTTCATGTGCTTTCTATTGAGCTTATCTTGGGAGTTAACATAACTAAGGGCTTGACTATCTAAATATGCCACAAGCTCCTTTGGAAGCAAGTAATGCCTCCACTTTCTTAGATATTGGACTAGAGCATATAACTCTAAATTATATGAAGATTACTTCCTATTTTCGTCATTGAGTGTCTCAGTATTAAAATCCATTGGCCTCCCTTCTTGGCTTAGGATTGCCCCAATAGCCACATTGCTAGCATCATACTCCACTATGAAGAGCTTGACAAAACTAGGTAGAACTTCAAACCCATTGTTTTCTTTAAGATTCTAATGAAATTTTGTCTTTATTCCACCCTTGATAGTGTCTAACATAGGAGCACAAATAACACTGAAATGTTTGATAAATTTCCTATTATATTAGGCCAAGCCATGAAAACTTCTCACCTTTTTTGCAACTTTGGGAGTAGGCCAAATTAGGATGACATCCACTTTACTTTGATCCATCTTGAGACTCCCTTGAGAAAAAACAAACTCAAGGTACACTAGCTCTTGCTTCATAATATCACACTTCTCCAAATCTATCATTAGCTTTTCTTCATGTAATTTCTTGAAAACAATTTGCAAATGTTTAATATTCTCCTCCCTAGTTTTACTAAAAATCAATATGTCATCTAAATAGACAACAACAAACTTACCAATGTAGTCTGTTAATACCTCATTCATAAGACTCATAAAAGTTGAGGGATCATTTGACAAGCCAAATGGTATTACAATCTATTCATACAAACCTTATGTGGTCTTGAAGGTTTTTTTCCATTTATCCCCTTCCCTTATCTTGATCTGGTGATAACCACTTTTGAGATCTATCTTGGTAATGTACCTTGCTTCCCCTAAACAGTCCATTAGGTCTTCAATCCTAGCTATTTGGAACCTATACTTAATGTTGATCCTATTAATGGATCTTGAATCAATACAAAGTATCCAAGTTCCAACCTTTTTGGGTGCTAACATAGTGGGTATAGCATAAGGGCTTATACTTTTCCTAATTAGGCCTTGGCATAAGATTTTTTGGATTTGCTTAGCGATTTCCTCATTTTTTTGAGGGATCATTTTATAGGAAGCTTTGTTGGGAAGGGTGGATCTTGGAATAAAGTCAATTTTATGGCTGACAAGTCTCTTGGGAGGTAGGATAGCAAGTTGTACATCACTAACACTATCCTTGTACTCATCAAGAATTTCTTGAACTTCCTTACGTAGCTCTATTTTATTTTGTTCCTTGTCACCAACTTCTTGTTTATGTTTCAACACTAGGGAAAACCTACTCCTTATCCTTCCTCCAAAGTCTTTAAGAACTCATTTTTTCCCAACATAAGTACATTCAAGTTAAGGATTGAATCCTCACTATCACACCATCTTCCTTGAAGGAGTATGCATTTTTTGTTACATCATGCATTGCTTGTCTATCAAACTGTCATGGCCTTCCTAGTAGAAGGTGACATGCATCCATAGGTAAAATATCACATAATAACTTGTCATTATATCTTCCTATTGAAAATTCCACCCATGCTTGTTCACTTACAAGAATATGTTTCCCCTTTTTTACCCATGTAACTTTATAGGGATTATTATGTGGAATTATTTTCATATTCAGTTTGCTAGCTACCTCCTCTAATATAATAGTAGCTGTGCAACCTGCGTCTATGATGACCTTATCCACTTTTCCCATCATCTTGCACTTCACCCAAAATAGTGTTCTCCTTTGGCTCGGCTCTTCTTTTATGGTTTCTTTAATCAATGTCCTCCTTATCATTAAGTTTTTTCTTCGTGCAATTCTAAGGGTACTTAAGATGGCTTGTTGTTGTTGCTAGACTCTTCTTTTACATAATTGACCCTTTTTTATTACACTCCCTTCGGAAAGTAGAACCTTTCTCAAGGAACCTATATATAGGGTGACCTATCTAGTGTCATTGATAACATCTCATAGCTACTAAGTAGGATCCTCTACCTTGACTATTTCTTCTTCCTCTTACACTACTGTTAGAGCTTCTTCCCCTACTAAAAATTCCTCTATTTGAGCTCCCTTCTTATTATTCAATCCACTTGGTTTCCTCTTGGGTCTTTGAATCTAAACCTCTACCACCATTACCTCTTTTATTCCTACCATCTTTGTATCTACCCCTGCCTCTAAAGTTGGTGTTTAATTTCTTCCTATTCTTATCTTCTACTTTTTGTGTCATTTGGAAACATTTACAAACTATTGTGGATGTCCATAGACTAATTTCTTCTTGTAAATTCCACTTAAACCCACTTAGATACCTAGCAACCTTAAGAGGCTCTTCTTCTTGGATCCCTAATCTCAAACACAACATCTGGAATTCTTCAGTATAAATTGCCACCTCCATATCTTTTTGCTTCAAGGTTTTCCTTTTCTTGTGTAATTGAATTTCATAATCTTCAGGTAGATATTGTTCCTTTACCTTAGCTACCATGGTTTTCCAATTTTCAATGGGTTTCTTTCCCATATTCTTCCTCTCCTCTTGGAGGTACTCCCACCATGTTAGTGTTGATCCTCTTAGCCTAGATTTGGATACCTTAACCTTTTGTTCTTCGGTAACACCTTCATACTTGAAGTGGTTTTCTATCCCCTCAATTCATTCCATCAAAATTTTAGTATCCATATTTCCACTAAACAAAGGGGTTCCTTCTAGGGCTTTCCCACCTAATTCCTTGATGGATTTTAAGAATGGATCCTCAATCTATGGAGGGTTTGGTTCAAGAATTTTGTCTTCCTCATCAAACTTTCCTTTACCTCTATCACTACTTTATCCATCTTGATCTTTCTTCTTAGTTGCTTCAACAACTTCCTCCAATTGTGTTTTCATCTCCTATAGTGCTTCCTCTATGATCCTATTCCTTTCCTTCTACTCCATCATCTCCTTGGAAAGTTCTAAATTTGTCACCATGTTTTCCTTCCCTACTAACTCTTTAGTAAACAAATACATGCCACCAGCCCCAAATCTTTTGTTGCCTTGATACCAATATGTTGTAAACTAGATTTCTTCAAGCCCTTTCCTTTACTAAGGACTCACCTAGGATTCTCTTATAGCCTACTAGGCTTCCCCTTGTTACCCTAACCTCAAGAGGATAGCTATCTTATCCTCCATACTTCACTATCCATCTACACTAATGTTTTTACAACCTACATCCATCATGAAAACATTCCAACTTGTTCCCCAAACTCTCAATTTCAATAAGAATGGTCATTATACCTTTAACTTGGAGTGAGGGATTCAACTTGAGGGATTTTAGACTCTTCCTATCATCCTAGTCTCAAAATCCATAGGTTTCTCTATCATTTCCTTAAAATTTGGCAACACTTTCCTAATTAGACCTAGTTGAATTAGGTCTCCAAACTTGATTTTTGGACTATAACTCATACTTTCTATTAACAAGGTGGAAAACTAGTTACCAACATGATACCCTTTTAGAATTACTTCAATATTTTTTAGGCCTTTGGTCCTTAACTTTTTTGTACATCACTTTTCTAATTTTGTGCCTATAAGTAAGGGTTTCAAGAAGTTAATATTAGCATCTACTAGGGTCTAATGAAAACCTTAGCAAATATTATCTTGGAAACTTCTCCTCACACAAATATCTTCCTTACACATCCCTTCTCTTTCCACAACACTTAGATTGAACTTTCCAACACATTCAATCTACCAAAATCAACTTGCAAGCATTGTGGTCACCTAGCCATGCATTGAAATATTGCCTAGGGCATCGCTTGAAAAATAGAAAACTGGCTTGTCCATACTTCTCCTTTGCTATATATACTATAAAAAGACTCCACTTCCATATCCCTAAAGGCCATGATGATTCCATGTTGAGGGTTCATGGGGGAGCCATTTTCCACAAAACTATCAAAATAGGAACAACAACTAGTCTATTTACAATTGATTTTATAGCTATAAACTAATGAACTCCTATCAACTTGGAATGTAAATCAACATGTGTTTCAATAACATGAAATACAAATATAAAACACTAACATCAATCCTTAAATCCATTG
The DNA here is from genome assembly GCA_028749045.1 of Cupressus sempervirens. NCBI lineage: Eukaryota > Viridiplantae > Streptophyta > Pinopsida > Cupressales > Cupressaceae > Cupressus > Cupressus sempervirens. The sequence goes on from CM053787.1 coordinate 163,483,596, forward strand.
AAGCACTTGAGCAACCAAAAACATAATAAACTGTCAAATTTGAACAACACCTCGTGGCTTTCAAATTTTAAATTCCAATTATTAAAATATCCAACCCTTGGAATGGGTATCCTTTTTGGTTTTATAGGTTTTTTTAGAGGTGTTAGATAGTTATCCTAACTATCAACTCCTTGTTCATGACATACAACTTTCTTGACACAATGTTGTCATACAATTTTTCAAAATTGCTAGCAACTTTTTCCATCTCCTAGCAAATTTTTCATTTAACCCTTGGAAAATTCCAAATAGGACTATTATGGTCCATTTATTATGTCTAAGCATGATTTATCCTTTAGAGCATCAACTCACATGATTTGGACCAATTTTATCTAATTGACATCTTTGTGACATCTTTCCCAACTTCACATCAAATGATAATAAATTACCTCCAACCTATGCAAAAAGATGTAACAACACCTTAGAAGACAAATTAAACTCAAATTTAAACTTTTCCTAGACTTCTAGGGTATAAGACCCATAACACAAATCTTTCTCCCTAAAAACCTAAACACAAGGTAATCAAAACAACTAGAAGGGATTGTACCTAGTCAAATCCATCTAGGAGAAAACTCAAATGACCATATAAGGTCAAAACACATCTAACTAACTTGGATAAGGTTAGTAAAAGCCAAAAACCAAAGTGTGGAACTAGGACTAGGAGTTAGCCTAGGTGCTCCTGTACTACACTCCAAAAAACACAAAAGTTCAATCCATCCTTAGATTGAATAGACTAGAGTCTATGCCTAGCTTCTTGAAGTTTACTTCCCTCATCCAAGTAGCCTCTACAACACCTTTTCCATGCCACTTTACAAGATGTTCACAATAATCCTTTGTCCTAGCTTTCTTGTAAATTCTTGAGTCAAATACTTTTTCACCAATTTGAGGAGGTGTAGGAGTTAAGGTCAAGTCTTCTACATCTTGAATGACTTCCTTCAGTATCTAATCAACATCTCGAGTGGGGCCTTTGCATCTAACCAAATCAACAACATTAAAAATTGGTGATAACTCATCATCTATAGGAAACTCCACCCTATAGTCATTGTTTCCATACTTGGCTAGTATTTTGCAAGGTCTCAACCTTCTCATCTAAATCTTATGAAGGACTCTCTTTTGCAATCATTCTTTTTATAGATGAACCATCACAAGGTCCCCAACTTGGAATTATACATCTTTTTTTATTGTCATCCACCTTATGCTTGAGTTTCTCAACATTTTCAATTAAGGTCTTCTTCAATATTTCATGGACTTCTTTCATTGAGTGGGAAATGTCCTTATCATAGTCATTGCCTTTTGTACCATCTTTCATCTCCCTTAGTTCAAACACCCCTCTAGGATGAAACCTATAAACAACTTCAAATGGATTTTTACCAGCGGACCTATTGATTGTATCAGTGTATGCATATTCAACCTACCTAATGAGTTGATCCCAAACTGGTCCATATTCCTTTATAAGACACCTTAGCAAGTTGCCAAGACTTCTATTGATTACCTCAGTTTTACAATCTATCTGAGGATGATAGGTAGATCCAAAAGACATATTTGTGCCTAGCTTATGCCACAAGGTTTTCTAGAATTTTCTCATGAACTTTGTGTCCCTATCTAAAATAATACTTAAAGGTAAGCCATGGATTCTTCCCACCTCCTTTAACAAAAGATGTGTAATTTGGAAAGCATCATGGACTATTTTGCGAGGGATAAAATGTGTCATTTTATTGAATCTATCCACTACAACATAAATATTATCAAACCCTTTCTTGGTCCTTAGTAGCCCTACCACAAAGTCCATATTTAAGCACTCTCATGGCCTGCTAGGAATTGGAAGGGGTTGATAAAGGCCTACATTGGAAAATGTTCCTTTTGGATGGAGGGATTATGCATGATGCTTGTTTTCCAAGTTTTCATCAGGGTACTTGTACAAGGTGCTTGAATTCCCAAGTTTTCACCAATGGATTCTTATTTTTCTTTACTTGCTTTTTTTCATTTTTTTATATTTTGACTTTTTACGATGGATTTTTGCTCATAGATGTTTTTAGGATAGGTGGATTTAGGAAGCATGAAAAATATTGGATTTAAATAAGTGTAATGGTGAATGGGATTTTCAAAATAATGGATAGGAAGATATAAGACTAGTGGGGAAATAAATGAGGGAATTGGAAAGATGATCATTGGCATAGACTCTAAAAAGTGATGAAGTAGCAAGAAAGATGGTCTTGGACAAGATTAAGGAGAAAATGGAGTAGGACAAATCTAAGGACCAAAAGTAAAGTTGGAAGATGGAGATTGGGGAATGTAGGATAAGAATCATAAGGATTAAAACTCAATTGGGGGATCAGGGACATGTATATGGAGATTTGGATAAAGTATGAATGGATGGGGCTTTTTGAGTAGTAGGAATGGACAAAAATTGAGATTTTTCTTTGAGATACATTTCTGTTATCAGCATCCTAGGTATCCACATGATTTTTCACATTTTCAGCTTGGGCCTTTATGGCCTTTTGAATTTTTCTTTTGTTTGGATTAGATGCTTCTCTTCTTGAACATACATTTTGGATGGGACATGTTGATACTTGGATTTTTGTGGGTTTTTGGATTTATGCTTTTTAATTTTTGCATCCAATTTTCTCCTATTAGCCATGGTATAGAAACAAGAGCATGGAGGATATGGAGGGATTTTGGATGGAAAGCTGGAGGTTGAAGGTTGGAACGAATTCAAGGATGAGTGTGTTTGATGATCTAGCTTGTGGATTTGAGTGGATGGAGTGATGGATTGGAATAGAGGATATGGATGTATATGATTTTCCAAACTAGATAGAGGTAATGAAGGATAAGGACCTAAAATAGATGGAAGCAAGGAAGGAGTAGGTCCCATAAGAGATGGAAGAGATAAAGGATTCAGATTAGGTATATAAGGGCCCAAAATGGATGGAAAGGGTGGAGGATTTAGATAAGTGATATAATGACCCAAAATGGAGGAATGGAAAGTAGTAGGATAAGGGACCAAAATTGATGTGGAACAAGATAGATGGGAACTTTGGGGTGAAGATGGAAGGATTTGGAACCATAAAGGGATTGAAGGGATACTAACATCTAGAGATACACTTTTATTTTTTTCTTCAATTTCATGTTTATTATTTGGAACACGAGATGTGAGTCCATTAGTAGGTGAAGGAGTTAGAGTTTTAGATATGATAGTTATTCCTTCTTCTTTAAATCTATTGACATGGGTTACAAGAGATCTATGATCATGAAGCAAATTCAAATGGGAGGAGAGGATCTTGATTTAGATGGAGAGAGGATAGTAGCTCATGAGATGGAGTAGGTATAATGATAGGATTTGGATATGGAGGGGATGATGGCTGCTCTCTAGATGGAATGAATGATGAAAGTGGATCATGTAGAGGAATAAGTGGAATGGTGGGATCTTTTTTGTAACATGGGATATTTCAACATATTTTTGGACAAGATCTTGATAGAATTCGATTAGAGTGTGTGGTGTGATAGGAGATATATGGATGGTTTCTTTAAGTGAGGTGGATGGATGGGAAGTTCTTCAATGGGTATGAGTTGATGGGGGAGGGACTCTTCAGGTTCATCACATGGGATTTGGGTAATGCTAGGAGGAGGGGATCTAGATGGGATTTGGAGGGATTCAATGGATGGGAGGGAGGAGATGGAATGGTATTGATAAGTGGGGTGGATTATAGTGATGGGATGATGAAAGAGGAATGATGGGTGTGGGAGATGAGTTTTCTTAAGGTTTCCTTATAAAAATCCTTAGAGCCATACGTGTTGGACTGGGAAGAGTAAGGGGATTAAGGTGATGTAGTGTATAAGTAGGAATGGTTTGAGAATTTGGAAAGTGGTTTGGAGGATATAGAGTATGTGGAATTGGACTAGGGATGTAGCTAGTACCATAGCTCTAGAAGGGTGGATATTAGGATATGAAGGTGGAGGAAAATGGAGACATGATTGATGTATGAGGGGAATATGTGGGTGTGATACATCAAGGTGGTATGGGTGAGTGCAATAATGGATCTCCCTTGTCAAAGGTATAATAAAAAGTACTATCGAGTATACATAGAGGTATGATGGAGTAGTTTTGAGGAATGTTTGGATTTTTGAGGAAGTTTGGACAAAGATATCTAAGGCTTTCAATATAACCATCATGGTCAACAAGACTGTCATCATCATTAGAATAGGATGGAGAGGGAAAATAGGTGGGATGGCAAAACTCATCATAATAATATTGTGACATAAAGTTTTTATGATGATTTGGATAGGGATGAAGGATGGATAGGGATGAATGCTAAAGCTTACATTAGGATTAAAAGTAAGCTCAGAATGGGATTTAGATGAAGCTCATAATAGGAGGAAGGACTAAGTCCAAGGAAGATGGAAATGGGGTGGAAAATGGTGAAGATAACTCAGCTAGTTAGGATATGGAGAGAAAAGGAGGACTTGATGGAAGACTTTAGAAATAATGCTACTAGAGGAAAACAATGTAAGATAATAGAATGGGTGTGATTAGGATCACAATTTTTTGGAAGCTTGGATGAATATTTAATGGAGTAGTGACTACGCTAAGTATGCCCTATTTTTAATTTGAGAAAAAAAAATTCGATCAAGTAAACAAGCAATCCCTCAAAGGAAAAAAGAATTTGAGGGAGATAAATAATGGATCTCTTTCTTGACAAAAAAAACATTTGATAACCAATTTTTACAAATGTGTATTTTCAAGAAGTATTTTCCATGAGGTCAATTCATAAATAAGACAGTTCAAGCATGATTTATCCCTATGGTCAATTTGGTTTTGATGTAAGGCTAAAAGGGTAGCTACTAGTTGGTTTGTAATTAGATCCATGGAGTCATCTTAAATGGTTGTTACATGAATAATTCACTTAGGAATCTATTCTGACCATGCTTAAATCATGGGAATTTTCTCCCACCTCAAGATAACATCAGAAACACATTGCTCAAACTTGTCCTAGATGGAGAAAAAATATTACCTTTCTTCTCATTTATATATCGGCTAGAGGGGTTTACCAATTTGAGCTTCTATCCAAGGGAGAGACGCTTTCGAAAAGATGATGAACTCACTAGGACTCCTAGGTTGTTGGAAATGATCCTGCTAACAACTTTTGGTACATGCATCACATAATCTAAGGGTTCTACTTTGAAAAAAATGAAAGGTATCTTTAAGGCACACAAAAAACCTAGTTCTTTCCAATATTTTAAGCTTTTATGTTTTCTATCTATTTTTTAAAATATTTGTGATTAACATGAAAGGTTTATTCCAACTTGATAGCAATGGTCAATAAAGTAAAATGAGTCAACATAATAAACTATTCACGTGAAAGCTTTGAAAAGGATGAGAATCAGACAAATTTTCCTTTAGAACAATCGAGACGTGATTTCTTTAAGCCCTAAATTGAAGTGTTTGGAATATTCTTTTTAAGACCAAAATGAAATGTGTAGTTTCTTTGACCTTTTAAGTATTCAAGAATTGTCTAATTTCTATGCATTCAACCTAATGAAGTATTTGTTGATTTCTTTAAGGCATTCAAGATTGAATTTTGTTTGAGTTTTAGCCTTTTGCATTCAAGATTCTATAGATAATTTTGTTAGGCCCAAATTGAAGTGTGATTTCATCAAACCAATGATTAAACATGCAAGTAAAGTCTTAAAAAAAATGTTTTTAAATGACAACATGCAAGAAATGGTTAGTAAAAATGATAATCTCCTAAGTTCTTTAACCTAGGAAAAGGATAAAAACCCCTGTTATAGATGCACAAACAGATAGAGTAAATGCACTAAAACACATAACAGATGCGCAGTAACACAGAATAGATGCATGCAACTCCTAAATAAAAGCACAGAATTATAGTATGGATGCATGGAATTATAGTATGGATGCATGGATGTGCAGAATTACTAAATGGATGTGTGGAATTACTATGTGGATGTGTTGAATTATTACATGGATCTGCAAAATTAATCGACAAATGTGTTGTATGGAATTAGTAAATGGATGCATAGAATTACAAGATGGATGGGAAGAATTATTGAAAAAATGTATGGAATTAGTAAATGGATGTGCGGAAGTAAGGAATGGATGCATGGAAGTAGGGAATGGATGCGTGAAAGCAAGGAATTGATGCATGGAAAGATGGAATGGATGCATAGAAGAAAGGAATTGATGTGTGGAATGAATGAATAGATACACATAAGATGGAATGGATGTGTGGAAGTAAGGAATGGATATACAGAATGAAGGAATGGATGCACGGAAGTAAGGAATGGATGAACAAGAAAAGAGAGAAAAAAGCATCGAGACAGAGAGGAAAGACTATGAAGAAGTTTTTGAAGGGTTTCGAGTGTTTAAAGGTATGATTCTTCCTCCTATGTCCATCTTCAAACCTACATAATCAATAGAAACCATATCTAACCACATCAAACAACAAAAAAAACCATTATTTTGTTAGTTTGTAAGTTAATAAATCCAAAAATGAATAGAGATTGATGAACAAATGACCCATATGTAAGGTCCCACCAGGCATGTCAAAATGTATAGCAATAGAAGTTAGCATGCAAAGAAAATTACCAAAGATTACAATATTCACAAACCAAAAACAAAACTCACATATATATTAGATGAAAGGTGAAAAAGAGAGTACAAGCCAAGGGAAGAACACCCAACAAGCCTTCTTGATTCTATAGATGTGTCCAATGATGGATATGTACGCTCAAACATGCTTCAAGCCTTCAATGGATGGGAGCCTTCAAAGAGTAAAACATGGTATATAGGGTGAGTGTAGATTCTTACATGGTAAGGGTATGATTTAGTGATTTTTTCTTTAAAGGGGAATTATGAGTTTGCATGAAATTTGGTTAATTGTGAAGGGAGGGGGTTTCATTTATAAGCCAAGGATGTGAGGATGGAGGGCCAAGATGCAAGGATGGAGGAAGTATGAGGGAGAGCTAGGATACAAGGAAAGGCGAGCACATGGATTGTACTTCTTCAAATCCATAGTCTTTTGACAAGTATCATAAGTGGATTGGATATAAAAGGGGATGGTCAAAGTGGAGGGTCAAAGGGAGTGTAAGGGAGGAGTGTGGAAGAGGGATGTAAGAGGCCTTAAAGAGTCATTAATGCATGTAAGATCCTTAAAGTCTTTTGGATAGGAATGTAAGAGGGATAGGATAGAAATTTGACTTTGCTTTGATTTAGGACTTCTTAACCTTGGTTTTAAGGTGTCCACATGCTTAGGGAGGGGATTAGGCTTAGCTTATGATGGGATTAGAATGCAAGTGACATTTTAGAGGGATGCAAGTGGGCTAGCACTTATGAGGAGGGTTAAGTAGTTGGCTAAGTGAGGTTAGCATGGGTGAATGGGTTGGATTTATCAAATGATAGGGATTTATGAATAGTTAGAGGTTGGAGATTTGATTTAAAATGATTTATTAAATCAAAGGGGAATTTGGAATTGAATTAAATGGATTTGTTCATTTATTTAATTAATAGGAGAATAGGGATTTAATTTATAATTAGACTTTGTGTTGTCATTTGATTTTATCAATTGGGCTATAGTTGATTAACTAAATTAATTAACTAGGGGATGACATTGAATTAATTAATAATAAATACTTAATCAATGATGCCTTAGGAGATGGCTAAATAGAATTGCTTAAGTGATGTAATTAGATTTAGGTGTCTACACTATTAGTATCCCAAAGGATTTGACTCATGTAGTTATTGACTTTAATGTTATCAAAGAGGTACCAACTCTCAAATCATCCAAGAAGAATGTAGTTAAACAACTTATTGAGTCTAAGTTGGATAAAGAGCCATGAAAATCAATGACAACCAGCAACTTGATGTTAAGTTTTCTTCAATTATACTAGGTTACCAAATATAATCAACCTCTACTACCATCATTCATAGTGCTTACCAAATGTTAAAAAAATATGCTTAAATGCATGTTTGTGAGAGTCTAAGGCAACAATTTTATGTAGGAGCATACTAGGGATAAGGGAAATCTTGCACCACCCAAAAAAAAATTGTTTTTGTCTTTTCAATAAGGGTTATTTCAAGAAATGCAAAGATATTGTTTGTGGAAACTTGGTATCTTTAGTAAATGAATCATACAACCTTAGAATGTTTTGATTTCATAGGTGGAGTTTTATCTTAGTTATTTCAGACCATCTGTGAATCTTCGATGTCATACTATATGTATTTCATAATTTCTATGAGGTTTTTGGATATGAAATCTTTGAGCTCAATTTTAAAGGCCTAAACAGCTTTAGAATGGAGTCAAACTTTGGATGTTTGGAGCTTTCTAGGATGTGATATTACATAGTTTAGTTGTTATGCAACTTTGATAATACATAAGGGCTACCATGATGAGTTACTATGTGATCCATCATACCTATGGATGCATGTCATATGTCGTTGGGTATGCCATGGAAATTTAGTAGGAATGTTGTGCATGATGATAATGTGAATACATATGCCCCAACAAAAGATGGAGTGTAACATAAGATAAATACATTAAAGGACCTGGAAGAAAAGGTATACTATTTCCAAAATAATTTTTTTTGATGGAAGAAAGTCCCTAGAATGTATGAGTCATGAGCATATGTGTTTTTCCTATTAAATCCCTAAAGTTGGTAAAGAAGTAGAATATGTAATAATGTTTCTGATAAATTACCACCAATAAGAAAGATCAATCATTAGATGGACTTGATTCTAAGAGCTAATTTTCCAAATAAGGAAGCACACATAATGACACCAATACAAAGTGAAGAATTGAACAAACAAGTACAAGAGTTGTTACAGAAGGCATTGATTCAAGAGAATCTAATTCCATATGTTATACCAGAAGTATTAGAACCAAAGAAGAATGGAGAATGGAGGATGTGTATAGATTCTAGATCTATCACCAAGATTACAATCAAGTACAAGTTTTCATCGTTGTGGATGGATGATACTATGGACTATTTCAGTAGAGATGTGTATTTCCCAAAGATGGATTTGAAGAGTAGATATCATCAGATTTAGATTGGAGAAGAAGATGAATGAAATATTTATTTTAAGAAAAAAGAAGAATTATAAGAGTGGTTAGTCATGGCTTTTGGGCTAACCAATAGATTGGGCACTTTCATTTGACTCATGAATGTGGAACTAAAGAATTTTCTAGATAAGTTTGTCATTGTTTACCTAGATGATATTTTGATCTTTAGTAATTCACTGAAGGATCATATAATGCATAATCATAGGGTTTTTGAGAAGATGAGAGAAGAAAAGTTGAGGATTAATTTGAAGAAGTGTAGTTTATCTAAGCTAGTTTATCTAAGATTTGTAGTTTCAATAGAAGGTCTAAAAATGGACCTTGAGAAAGTGCAGGCTATCCTTGAATGGCTTACTCTAAAGAGTTATACTAAGGTAAGATCATTTCATGGTTTAAATAGATTTTACAAAAAGTTTTTTAGGATTATTAGTAATATTTGTGGACCCTTGACTAAAACAATGAGAGGGGATAGGAAAGAGTTTAAGTGGACTACAAGTGAGATAAGATTTTTAATTTTTTGAAATAGAAAGTTTTTGATTAAGGAAAATAGGTTTCAAAGGGTGCCTAAAACCCTTTATAGATATTTTAATTTTCAAGGAAACCCAAACTTAGAAACACCAACCCTTAGATGAAATAGGTCACCTGACAAAACAAGGTGACCAAGGTGGCCTCATAGATAACACAATGCACTACTAAAAAGTTACAGAAAGTTATACACCAACATGTTTTACCATTTCCAAATTTTAATAAGGAATTTCAAACTACCTTGTAGATTATGACACTAGTGGCACTGCAATAAGAGTTATTTTTGAGCCAAGAAGATAGACGTGTGCATATTTTAGTGAGAAGTTAAATGATGCCAAAAGGAAATATATTTTTTTATGATTAGGAATTTTTGTGCTATAGTTTAGGCATTGAAGAAGTGGAGACACTATCTTCTTCCTAAGGAGCTCATTTTTTATACTGATCATCGAGCTTTGCAATATTTGAATAGTCAAAGAAAGTTGAATCAAAGGTATTTGAAGTGGATTGAGTTTTTGTAGAGTTACACACTTGTTTTGAAATTTGAGAGTGGGAAGTCTAACAAGGTTGAAGATGTTCTTAGCAAGAGATAAACTTTGTTGATAGAAATATTGATTGAGGTAGTTGGGCTCAAGGAACTCAAGAGTTTGAATCTAAAGGATCTTGATTTTGGTAAAGCTTGGAAATCTTGTAAAGATCCTATTACATTTGATAGGACAAAGTGGTTGGCTTTCATCCTCTATGATGGAATTCTTTTTACAGAAAGTCAAATGTGTATTCTAAGGAGTTCTATAAGGGAAAATCTCATTAGGAAGAAGCATAGTGGAGAATTGGCTAGACATTTTAGTAAAAGATAAAACTATTTCTTTGGTTACTTGAGAGTTCTTACTACCCGTAGTTACAAAAAGATGCCAAGAAGTTTGTTTACAATTGTAAAGGATATTAAATGGAAAAAGAGGTAAAGTATAATATAGGGTTGTATCAACCATTACCTTACCAAAGAAGTTATGGGAGGATATCAGCATGGACTTTATTCTTGTCTTACCAAGGAATTAGCAAGGGCATGATTCTATTTTTGTAGTGATTGAGATTTTTTTAAGATGATACTTTTCATTCCTTGTGAGAAGACTAGTAATATCATTTGAATGTGGAAAAAAAATTACTAGAGAAGTGATGAGACTACATGGTCTATGAAAGAGCATAGTTTTAGATCAAGATACCAAGTTTGTGGGGTATTTCTAGTGCACATTATGGAAGAAGTTGAAGACAAATTTGAAGTTCATCTCATCACATCATCCATAGGTTGATAGATAGATAAAAGTGGTAAATATGAGTTTGGGGAATTTATTGAGACAGTTAGTTGGAGATAAGCCAAAAGGATGGGAGATGATTTTACCATAGGTAGAATTTTCATATAATAATTTTGTCAATAGGAGCACTAGTAAATCACCATTCCAAATTGTATATGGGAGTAGTCCCATAAATTCTAAAGAATTAAGGAAGTTGGATAAAGGAGAGATAAGTAATGTTGAAGGTGAGGATTTTGTAGAACACTCAAAGAAAATCCATGAGGAGGTAAGGAAGCATATCACAAATATGAATACACAATACATGGTCAAGGTAGAGGAGAAAATGAGGTATAAGGAATTCTATGGTGGGGATGGATTCATGGTTCATTTGACGAAGGAGCAATTTCTAGTAGGTACATGTAACAAGTTAAAAATAAAGAAGTTTGGGTCATGCAAGATACTAAAGAAGCATGATTTAGAGAATGTATATGAAGTTGAGTTACCTACTAAACTAAATATTTCACTAGTATTCAACATTCAAATCTAACAGAGTATTATAAGGGGGGTATTGAAGATGAGGTCACATAAGTGCAATAGAGTATTTCAACAACTACTTTAGCTACAAAGAAGATTGATGACATATTGGATAGTTGTGTTGGTGGAAACACAAGGAACATAACATATAAAGAATATTTGGTCAAATGGAAAGGATGACCTATGGATGATTCATTGTGGCTGATAAGGGATAAGGTTAACCATCTTGGTTTTCCTCTGAACATCTAAGACATGACAGGATCACTTCTCAAATTAACTAAAATTATAATTTGTAATTTTTTTGAGGTGACCCTATGTAATAAAAAAGAAAATAATATTTATTTGGGGGTTGATCAACCTCACAAGTTAGGGAAAAATGTCTAGAACCTTCTTAGGTGGTGGAAAATTGCATATATAAGGAAGGCATGTAGTGTTCTCTATAATGGTTCAAGGTAGTGGTTTGTAGCTTTGTCTCAAAGAATATTGTAAAGAAAACACCTGCTTTTTCTATTGTACTTTTGAAAAATTGTATTTACATATGTGTGGAGATAATAAGAAGCCCATTTTATATTATGGCAAAAAATGTGTTGTTTCTCTATTTTTTTTGTATGTTTGTGGTATTAAGGGAAGAACTCTTCATCACAATTGATGGATAATTAGAAATATTGAGAAGGATAATTTATAAATCTTTAATTATGGATCATTGATTATCTATAGTTTCTTTTATTTGATAAGTAGATATTTGGATATTTCAAATTGTTCTAGAAGAAGTTGAAAAAGAGAGAGAGGAAATTCCAAAGAATCTAGTGGAGAAATATCTCGGTATTATTTGTTGCGTGGTGGATATTGATGCCTCGTATATGGAGGTAGTCAAACCATGAACTTTTTAGATTAAAAAAATGGGATATGAAGTGAACCCTATGATTATAGTTGGGTATATTAAGGAAATATTGATAAGAAAACCTAGTGATCTTAATGCAGAAAGGTTTGGTGCTTATACGGAGAAGTATCAAAAAGTTCAAAGGTAACTTAATGATGTAGCAAGGAGTGGGAAGATTAAGACAATGGTTGGTAACATTGAGGAGAAGGAAAGTATAAGAAAATATTGTATCCATATGTTGAGGAGGAATCTATAAGAGAAGAGAGGGGAAGTTCAAACCAAGCTCAACTATGTGATGTTGAGAAGGAAGAAACACCTCCTCCACCTATCCCTATGCCACCTAGTCAAAAGATAGCAAAGAGTACATATAGAGACATACCTACAAATGTGAGAAGAAGATGACTAAGAAATCATATTTTGTACTAGTGAGGAGAAAATAAAAGTATAGGTACATCGAAAATAGTTAAAGAAAATGAGGATAATTCATCCATAGAATCATATCAATCAAAGAAAATAATTGTAACTAAAGGTGTGACTGCAACAAGAGTTATTAAGGAAACACCTATAAGTGTCAAAAATAATAACAAATCCTACTGTAAGATTTTGGACAAAGTAGTTAACCATGGTATTTTAGTTGAACTAAAGAAGTATTATCAATTATTTGATGAGAAGGTCCAAGAAAGACCTAAACAAGGATTAATTGTTCATTTCAACAAATTTAGTAAAATACTGGTTGATATTAAGGATCAAATACATTACATCTTGTATACAAATCACAAGAGAGAAGAATAATTTCACATGAGGAGGATAAAAGGATAAGAGAAGAAATTATCTCTAAGATATTCCTTTTTATCAGAAATCATGAGATGAACAACTCACTTATGAAGCTAAGAAGAGGTTATTGAATAAGAAGATTTTTAATATGTTAATGTATGGAAGGTAAGAACAAATCATTACGTAAATAGATAACATATTCAATAAGATGCTTATTGAATTCACACATGATGCACCTAAGAATTTTTAGGTATATTGTTGTTTAGTTGTTAAAATAGTAATATTAGCCCTATCCATCTCTCACAATTCCTCTTTATAAAATACTTTTGGGGACAATAATACCCATCGTCACTCTTTTTAAGAATAGCACTTGCACTAGAAGACGGTGCAAGGGTAAGCTAATAGGTTCAAAAAAAATGTGATATTGTAGAACGGTGGCTTAAAACTTTTCAATTAATTCCAACACATTATAAAATGTTGTATTTGTAAATAGAACAAGCATAAGTGAAACTAAGTACGAAACCAAGGATGTTTTTTGAACAAGATAGAAATTAACTTGAAACTTGCACAAAGAAAGCATAATTGTATTCATGTCACTAGATTAGAATAATTGCATACTACACACATTATTGTTTTACACAAATAAATCATTGTACAAATTCTCTTAGAATATTGTATCCTTTCAAAGTAACATCAAGTAAATATGACTACATATTTTACTAAAACAAAATGTGAGGCATAAATAAATAAAATGCACACTTACAAATACAATTTTCTTGTAAATTTATTATATCCAAAAACTACATGACTCTACTATAACACTCTTCCAAAGTGTATATTCTTATGAGCTAGAATTGGTAAATCATTAGACATTTATAATATATGCTTATTAAGGCCAACAAGGTCAACCATTTGTTGGTGACTATAAAAGTAATGGGAAGTGTTGGCCTAAGATTTTGGTGAGTTATGATAGTGTTATGTAGAAAGTTATGGAGACTACCCTTATATCATTTTCTTATGATGGTTGTTTGTTGAGTTATACTATGCTACAACTTACTAGGTTTCTTGAATCTTTACATTTTCCAATAAAATAAAATAAATCTAAATCATTAAAAAAAAATCAATGTGATTTATGTTTGGAGAGTAGGATGAAGGATTTCATAGATAGAATCTTAACTTTGTACTTTTCAAAATTTTGTATAAATTTAAAACACTTCTAACATTTTATAAAATTTATTTAACAAGTATTATTCTTATAGCTAAGCTTTTTAGATTACATGATGAATTTCATGTTTTGTTGGTAGACTATAAAAGAAATTTGGTTTCATTTTTATGTCAATCAAGAGTGATAAGTATGTAATTAAAAATAACATTAGATTGTTTAAGTATAGGTAGTGTGTCTTTGTTTATACTAATAAGTAAATTTTAAATGTGATCTAAAAATAAATATTTTTATATGATTCATTGATGTAATATAATTCTTCTATTTAAATCTCACTGTATAATAAAAAGAAAAAGATAATTATAAAATATTTTCTATTAGCTATATTTGTTCACAAAAATTTGTAGATAAGTGGAACAAGGTTACTTTAAAGTCAACATAGTCATAAATGGAACAAAATAGAGCATAAAAGGAAACCATAATTGAATTGCAACTATTTACAAAATTTTTTGAAATTATGGTTTTAAATATAGTGACTATTTTTTAGCAAGAAATTATAGGACATACATTTCAATTTTATGACTAATTGTAATAACATACTAAATGCAAAATTTACATGTTTCATGAATAAAGAATATTTTAATATTTTAAAATGTGTGTGTGTGTGTGTGTGTGTGTGTGTGTGTGTGTGTGTGTGTGTGTGTGTGTGTGTGTGTGTGTGTGTGTGTGTGTGTGAAATTAAATTTTTATATAATAGCACAATATTTTTTCTTCTGTTTTCCCATGTCATTCATCTAGTTACATAAAATTTTAATCATGGATGAATAGTATAATCTCAAATATTCATAGGATGTCCTCAATATGTGTTGAATATGTATATTTCTCTCATTTTTCTCATTTCAAGATCTCATATTTCTTGGGATGACATTATAAAATGTGTACTTGCACAATGACACCTTTAAGATTTACTATATTATATAAATCATCTTTCTATAATTTGCAATCATTTTAGAATTTGTCTACTTTTGTGCTAGTATTATATTCATTTGAAGTAAATATATTCATACATGAACATATTGAAAATAAAATATGATGTGTTCAAAATCATGACTACATAGGACACATTAAAATACTAAAAATATAATCAAATAAAAAATATAATAAATAAAATTTAGTTATAAAACACTAATCAATTTTTAAAATATAAGTTTTTAAATCAGTGTATTAAATCTTATTAAATGAAAAAAATTAGGTTCTTTTGGGCACTTAGTACATCTGCTTGGCCTTCAAAATTTGAAGATAATCGCCCCCATAAGAATCCTCAGCCCTAAGACACATGCTTGGACCTCTGCAACACAACTTCCTCCTACCTTTCTCTATAGTACACAAGACCATTGGATATTCACCTTCCTCTTGTGTTTCTTCCCACCTCTCTATAAATCTATTAATTCATTCGATATCTACATATTATGAAATGTCCCTTTACTGATTTTAAATGATATTTCATGCCTCTAATCAGATTTTCAAAATCAAACAACTAATATCACAAAGATCCACCAAATTTCTCAAGAAACCCCAAATCGGGTATGCCAGAAATAGTGCCAAAAGCTTCACAGCTTCACCTATTATTAATAAATCTGAAAGTGGACATTTTTACAGAAATTTGAGCAGCATAACAGCCTATAAAATGACATTTTCAGATCTGTATAACATGCACACAATAGCTCCCAAACGGAGGACAAAAATAATGCTCATCGGGCTCCCAAAAATAGCAAAAAATAGCCTGGAATCACCACAAAAACTTAATAATCTATAATAGAAGTATAATCATATCCAAATACATATTTTCAACTCTATTTTAACATTTAAAATTCTAATATACAGCAGCAACCCAAATTGATATGAAATACTCAACCGAAAACACCAAACTCTTACAAAAAATACACCTGAAAACTCACAAATCTGCACTGTTCAGCACAAAGGCAAACTCTGCATGAGCATGCACATGGAATGGCTTCAAACTCCCATCCTTAGCCTTCTTGGAAACCTAAAAACTCCCATTCTTGGGTCTCCCTGGAAACCTGTAAACTCCCGTTCTTGGGTCTCCTTCTCCACATGTTTGGCAGCCTCTGAAGAATAACAAAGAAATGAGCAAAAATCAAGTTCTAGAATGAGCCCAAAATGCCTCCAAACTCCTTAAAAGAGGGCATAACCCTAACTCACGTCCAAGAGGGGTTAATAAAACATATTTTAATAATAATTTTCATTTATTAGTCCATTTGCTTCCAAAGATTATCCCCCTTTGCTGAAACTTCACCTTTTTGGGCCTGCCTGCCTTAGCAAATATTATTATTTTTAATTATTTGAAAAGGGGACATGACATATTAGCAATGTTGTAATTTTTTAATTCCCACCATTGCTACTCCATCGAATTTGTAATAGTTCAATAATTTCACCAACAGTCAAAGATGGTAAAGCCTCAAAATCATTTGACAATTTTGTCTTTTTGTGACATCATTCCATTACTAAAAAAGTCTAATCTTATGGGATTCTCGAATCTATTTGGATGACTTGAGATTAACGAACCCCTTAACCAAACATGTAAGCTCCCCAAACCCTAAAGGAAGATGCGCTAAAGTTCTAAAATGTTACAATTGAGAAAGCAAAAAAAATTACGGCCAACAGTTTTGAAATCCTTGAGGCAACTCTTGCAATTTCAGATAATTGTGCACAATCATTTTAATGAAGGAACTTGGCTTGCCAAAGTCTTCCAAAAGTGCCACAATGTTTTTGCTACAATCCCTGAAACATTTCAAGTTCACAAAAACTTTTACAAGTGCCAAAATGTTGATGCATGTTGTAACCAAAAAAAATTAATCATTCAATCAAACAAGCATAGTTAGGTGGAGAAAGGAACTAGGCACATACCCCACAACCTAGCATGTTAGGTACCGTAAAACCAAATTTGCACTTCAAAATCAAGTACACATTGGTTTCAACAGGGAGATGGGTTTTGTTGATGATGTATGTGAGAAACCTCGCAAATAAAGCCTATCAGCTAATTAGAGGCTTAGGAATGCAAATTTCAAATTAATTGTGATGTTTGACATGTCACATCAATATTTTACCTTATGAGTATTTCATCCTACACTAAATCATCAAATGACACCTAGGAGTACAATGTATTATCATCATTTAGCAATATCGGCCACTTGGATAATTTATTGACAACATCATTTCCAAAGGGGTAGTACACATGAATTTGAAATCTTGAAAGAAGCTCATCATTTCACATTTAGATAGTATAATTTTTTTAATATTCCACAAAATCACTCTACCTTGTTTAAGACCATTTATGACAACCATCAATTCATCTTCCAAATGAATCTCATCAATACCATGTTAAGGTTGCTTGAACTTTTGCCATATTATTTATTTTTTCTTCAATTCTCTGCCCTAGTGACAATGGTGTTTCTTCTAGAATCTCTTACTAAAAAGTTTGCATCAAAGGGCCTAGGGTTTTACTTTGATGCATCATCAAATTTTACTTAGGTCCATCCATCTTTCAAATTTGACTAGGGTTTTTCTCTCTGTCGCTATGCTCGTGAGCCACTATGCCCAACGACTGGAATCTATTGCTATGCACATGAGAATTCTTTCATGAGCTCGTGAGCCACCATTGTTTGTGTGTCATCGCTATGCCTATGCCGATGTGCCACCACTACCTTCTATTGTGCTATGCTTAGGAGCCACAAACCAAGAGCTACCACTACCTGCTCTACCCTATTTCTTGCCCCCTTTTCTATCATGGGTTTTTGATTGTGGGTACTGTATATTTCATTTTACAATTGATTACAATGGGATGTTGCAGTGTCATACTGGAGTGTGCACTGTGTCGTGAACAACTAGTGGGAGCAGCTAGTAGTGTTATCACTAATGACTAGATTGCATGGGAACTATTTGACAAAATGTCTGGTATTGTATCTACTCTTGTTTATTCAAGTAATACATATTATTGTTTTTTTTTTTTTAAAGACATTTTTGACCCATGGACCCCCTACCCAACCTAGTAGCATTTCAGCAAATAGTTGATCACTTAACATTACTAGAGAAGGATAATGTAGCTCTAAAAGTTAGAACTCTTTCTCTTTCTGCATTTTCCCAAGGTCTCTTAGTGTAGTTACAGAAGTTTGAATTAGTGAATCAAACTCTCTAGGACACTATTCACTCCCTATCTGAGTCATTGAATGACTTGAACCAGCAGGTTGTGGCTAATTCTTCATGCATCCAAGACCTCTATGAAACCTTAATAGTAGGCATTACAAAAGATATTGGCTCCATTATTGAAGACTTCGAAGATATCAAAAACCTCAAGGGCAAGCAGACCGAGCTTGTTAATAAACAAACATCTCTCTTGACTAAAATAGAGTGGCAAATTGAATCTTGGGCATCCACTTGCAAAAACTCCAGCACTACACCTCTGCCTGAGGTCAAAAAATTGTCCAAGAGAAGCCAGTAGAAGACTAGGTTAGGTGATTCCAGGAACTCAACCTTCAGGTTAGGGGTCTTCCTTTGTCCTCCACTAACCCTCTCCCCATAGGATACTCATTTCTCAATGAGAAACTAGGTAATTTAGATATTACTTTGGACAAAGCATGGTTTGGACACAATGGCACCCTTTTTCTTAGGTTTCTCTCACTAGCTAATCAGTTACAAGCTCTTAGGACAAAGAAGAAGCTCTTCCTTCTTCCCACAAAGATATTTCTTGACAAGGACCTCACAAAATCATGGGTAGCTGAACTAAAGCACTCTAGGAGTCTTGTGGGAGAGGCAAGGAGAAATGGGAAAAGGGTAGTAATAAGGAATCTAAAAGCAGTTATTCGTCACTCACCTCCCAATGGTTGGGAAGTGAGACATACCCAAACCAAATGATAGTTTGAACACCAATAGTTGGGCAAGTCTAAGCCCCCAATTGGCTCTCTGCTTGTCAACTGCTAGAATGGAAATGGCTCCTGGTGGTCTTTGTCAGGCTTACTTCATGATGCAGTAGGTTCTACTAATTTTTTGGTTGTTACCAAGACTCATGAGAGTCCTACACAACCCCTTCTAGGTTACACAAGGTACCAGTGGCTTTTAGTTTGCAGAGAGGAGGTCCACGCTTCAGGTGTTATACATGGTTCTGGTGGGGTTACATGTTTGATTAGAGATGAGTTTTTCAATACTATCATATTAGTTCTTTCTAATACTTATGCCAAATTTATATGGATCAGGTCAGAGGCACCAGCCGGCATTAGAGAGATATCTTCACTGTTGTATGTTGCTTTTCCTTAGCTTACTCACCTTACGCCATGCATAGTGTTGAGGACGAGAACCCTTTTACAGACCTATATGAGTGCATCTCCAAGTTTAGGGCTATGGGTGACATCATCATCTTAGGAGATTTTAATGCACATACTAGAGATCTCTAGACCCCCCAATATGACTGTGGATCTGACTTGATTTGTACTACAAAGAGGGATCCTACTAGTATGGGGCTTCAATGATTGTCTGACGATCAGAGAAGGCCTCTCTCTTGCTATGGTTGCCACCTTCTCCAGCTTTGTGAGTCCTCCGACTTGAGAATTTTGAATTGCCTCTCTTGCTTCCTAAGTTCTGAGCTTTTTACATGTTGGCCTCATAGTGGGGGTGTGAGTGTGGCTGATTATATCCTCACTATTGATTATCTCCCCCCCTCCATCCACAACTTACTATCTCTCTCATCTTCCCTTGGTTGATCATGCCCTTCTTAGCCTTTTGGTTCGTATTTATTCCCACCCTCTACCACCCATCTCTAGACACCCTACTCAAATCTACCCCCATACCCATTTTTGTTTCAAGGATAGTGATCAAAACCTCTTCATTTTTCATTTGAGAAGATTCCTCTATCCTATTAGCTTCATAGATCATACTAAGGTGTCCACCATGTTTCACTCACTAGCCACAGCGATTTGGGAGTCAACTCTCCTCTTTATCCCCCATCGCTCCATTCCCAGCACCCCCAGATCTATTCAACAGAATACTTGCCCCATGAACTAGTGGTTTGATGATACTTGTAAAAGTTTCCACTGCTCCTTGCACTCGACTTTCGATACTCATTCCCCTGCTTTCACCACCATACAACTCTCTTACAAACACTTTCTTCACCATAAGAAGTGGTTGCTTCATAAGGCAAATCCCTTTGCGACATGCTTATTCACTATCCCAAGATGTTTTAGCGCATCATGTTCCCCTGACGTAGCTGACCCTTATCCAACCCCAAGCTTCACCTCCTTGCCTCCCATGTCTCCACATTGTATGACATCTTGGGTCAGCTTGCTCCCCTTCCCATCCCACCCCCCCCATTGTCACTTGTTCTCCACCTCTGGCATTTACGAGGCCATCATACTTATTAGATGTAGCAGGACAGTTGAAGAGGAGGGTTTTCAAGTGGATCTCTTCAAGCTCGATACCACAATCTTAGGCCCTTATCTCTCTACACTCTTTAATAGAGTGGTTTGTCTTGGTCTTCCAAACTCATGGTTGAGACACGTTATTCACCTAATCCATAAGTCTAGGTTGGCCTCTGATCCTGAAACCTATAGGACCATCATGATTGGGCATACATTTTCCAAACTTTATGCTATACTATTGAATACTATTTTATCTTGTGAGCTTGGCAAGAGAAAATGCAGGGGTAAGGGTCAAACAAGATTTAGAGTGAACTACCAGACCATGGATTATATCTTCACACTATGGGCTATTATCGAGGAGGCTTGGCACCACTCAAAGAAAGTCTATTGTTCTTTTGTGAATTTTCGTAAGGCTTTTGATTCCATCCCCAGAGTGGCCCTTTTTTAGAGACTTAGAGATATCGGTATTTCTAAGATCTTATTGACGGTTATCATGAGGTTATATGAGACAATGGTTGGTAGACTCAGGACCATCAAAGGCCTCTCTGGCCCTATCTAGAGCACCATTGGGGTGAAGCAGGGTTGTCCTCTCTCGCCCACCTTGTTCAGGATCCACATTGATGAGCTCAAGGCTTTTCTCAGTGACTTCTCGCTTCTGAGTGATGGTTTTCATCTACATCAAGTATTAATTGTTAGATTATGGTGACTGATCAGGAAAGTACTATACATACTTCATAAAATCTTTGGATTTTGATCATGGCCGATGTTGTAGCTAACATATGGCCAACATGTTGTAACCCTAAAATGGCATAAAATACTTGTATAAAAGGGCTTAGGGTTAGATATTTTCATTAAGCTATGATGCGAAATTGGTTCTTATGGTGATACTAAGCTGTAAGGGATTACGGATTGTAGTTAGGTTGTAATCACTGGATCATAATAATATCAAACTTGTTGTTTGGTGGACGTAGTCTAGGGATTTGGTGAATCATGTTAAATCTTGGTGTCTTGTGTTCCTTTTTGTGTGATCTATTATTTTCTATTATTGGTTATATTTGCATGTAATTATTATTTCTATCTGTGGTTTAACCCTAACAAGTGGTATCAGAGTGAGGTTTTCTTTCAGTTATCCTCTGCAAGAAAGTCTCACAATTAAGTGGGAGTGTCACAGTTGAGTGGGAGTGATGGCAGATGAGGGTAAGCTGAGGGTTGATAGGTTTAATGAGCAGAACTTCTAGTTATGGAAGATGCAAATGGAAGAGTATATTTATCAGAAGGATTTATGGAAGCTATTGGAAGGCAAAGACAAGAATCAAGGATCTATGTCAAATGATGAATAGGATTTTTGGATAGAAAGGCACTTGGAAGCATTCAGTTATGCCTAGCACCAGCACCATTAGTGGCATTTAATATTACAAAAGCGAAGATGACAGAAGAGTTGATGAAAACCCTAGCGACATTGTATGAAAAGCCCTCCGATTCAAACAAGATATTTCTCATGAAGCATTTATTTAATATGAAAATGACAGAAGGTGGATCTATTGCAGATCATTTAAATGAGTTTAATACTATTACTAGTCAATTATCTTATGTGGGTATCAATTTTGATGAAGAAATTAGGGCTCTCTTGATTTTGTGTTCTTTGCCTAAAAGCTGGAATGGCTTGGTAATGGTTGTGAGTAATTTTGTTCCTAGATCTAGTACCCTAAAATGTGAAGATGTGATCGATGTTATTTTGAGTGAGGAAACTTGTAGGAAAACTTCAGGTGGATCTACATCAGGAAGTGATTTGAATGCACAAAGTAGGGGCAGAACAACTAAGAGAGGAAGTAACTCTAGAAATCATGGGAAATCAAGAGGAAAGTCAAAGGGGAGGAGGTCTCAATTGAGAGGACCAAACTACTATCGGTACTATGGGAAACTAGGTCATAAAAAGAAAGATTGTTGGAATCAAAAGAAAAATGAAGGAAATAAATCAAATGGAGACAAGGAGGAAAATGTGGTAAGTAACAAATCCGAAGAGGATGCTTTGATTCTGTCTTTAGAAAGTGATGATTCATGGATTTTAGATTATGGTGCTTCATTTCATGCTACACCTCATAGAGGTTATTTCATTGATTATGTCCAAGGAGATTTTGGGCTTGTTTATTTGAGGGATAATGAACCCTGTCAGATTGTTGGAAAGGGAAATATTAAGATTAAGTTGTAGAATGGGAATCATTGGCTACTACATGAGGTAAGACATATTCCAAGGTTGAGTAAGAATTTAATTTTATTAGGGCAACTCGGTGATGAGGGTTGTGTAGTTACTTTTAATGATAAAAATTGGAAGGTCTCAAAAGGTTCCCTTGTAGTAGCAAAAGGTGTGAAAGTAGGCACCTTATATCTTTGTACAGGTCATATTGTTCCTTCTACTTTAATTATTTCAGAGAAAAATGAATGTTCAAAAACAATTGTTGCAGTTGAGTAGGGAGAACAAATAGTTGTTGTAGATCCTAATATAATATTTTGGCACAACAGACTTGGGCACATGAGTGAGAAAGGTATGAAAGTACTTCATTCAAAGAAAGTTTTACCAGATCTAAAATGTGTTAATATGGATTTCTGTGAAAGTTGTGTGTATGAAAAAAAAAAAAAAAAAAAGTGAGTTTTGTGAAGACTGGGAAGGTAAACAAAAAGAAGAAATTAGAGCTTGTGCATACATATGTATGGGGACCAGCTCAGGTATCTTCCCTTGGAGGCTCTCATTATTATGTAACATGTATTGATGATGCAACTAGAATAGTATGAGTTTATTTCTTTAGACAAAAATTTGATGTGTTTCAAACTTTTAAGAAATGGAAATGCTTGGTTGAAAATGAGACTGGTAAGAAGTTAAAATGTCTCAGATCTGATAATGGTGGTGAGTATTACAGTTATAAATTTGAAGATTATTGCTCCACTAATGGTATTCCTAGACTAAAAATTGTTCCAAGGACTCCACAGGAAAATGGAGTGGCTGAACACATGAACAAGACTATAATGGAGCGTGCAAGGAGCATGAGGTTGCATGTTGGGTTGCCCTTACACATGTGGGTGGAGGTTGTCAATACTACTCTATATTTAATTAATAGAGGTCCCTCTACTCCTTTGGGCTATGGTATTCTAGATGAAGCATGGACTGGTAAGAAGGTGAGTTATTATTTTCTCAAGACCTTCAGTTGTGAAGCATTTTCTCACATAGATTCTAAAAATAGAACCAAGATGGAAGCTAAGTCAAAGAAATGTGTATTTTTTGGATATGGCATTAATGAATTTGGTTATAGGCTTTTGGATTTTGAATATCATAAAATTTTAAGAAGCATGGATGTCATATTCAATAAGAAAGTGTTGTACAAAAATCTGTTGTAGCAACATGAGAAGAAAGAAGATGATTATGTAGTGTTGGATGATACTCAAAAAGTTGATGTTCTAGCCATTCCTCATGATGTGCAACAAGCGCAACAACAAATACCCCATACATCGGTGAATGTTAGACGGTCAACAAGGCAAATTAGACCTCTAGAAAGATTCTCTCCCTCTTTGTATTCTATTTTACATACTGATACCGGTGAACCTGAAAGTTATGATGAAGTTGTGCAGGTGGATACTAAGATTCAGTGGGAGTTTGCAATAAAAGATGAAATGGACTCTCTGCTAAAGAATACGACATGGGATTTGTGCAAGTTGTTTGCAGGTAAAAGAGCTTTACAGAATAAGTGGGTTTACAGGTTAAAAGAAGAGGAAGGGGGCCAGAAAAGATTTAAAGCCAGGTTAGTTGTAAAAGGATTTGCATAGAAAAAGGGAATTGATTTTGATGAGATATTTTCTCTTGTTGTTAAAATGACTTCTATATGTATTGTTTTAAGTCTTGTGGCTACTGAAGATTTGCATTTAGAGCAGCTAGATGTTAAAACAACCTTCCTTCATGGTGATTTGGATGAAGAGATATGTATGCCTCAGTCACAAGGATTTGCAGTCAAAGGTAAGGAGAACTTAGTGTGCAAATTGAAGAAAAGTTTATATGGCTTAAAGCAAGCACCTTAGCAATGGTATCTAAAATTTGATAGTTTTATGCATGAGCATGGTTACACTAGGTGTCATTCAAATCATTATGTCTAATTTAAGAGGTTGGATGATGATAGCTACATTATTTTATGTTTATATGTTGATGATATACTTGTAGCTGGATCTAACATGGATCACATTAAGGGGCTGAAAAGCCAATTAGCACATGCATTTGATATGAAGGATTTGGGGTAGCAAAACAAATTCTTGGTATGAAGATTTGTAGAGATAGGAAGAATAGGAGATTGATGCTATCTCAGGTTGATTATATGGAGAAGGTGTTGCAACGTTTCTCTATGGAGAATGCTAAAGCTATTAGCACACCTTTACCTAGTCATTTGAAGTTGACTAAGGAGATGTGTCCTAAGACACAGGAAGAGGAGGATAAGATGTCCAAGGTACCCTATGCTTCATCTGTAGGAAGCTTGATGTATGCTATGGTATGTACTAGGCCAGATATTGCACATGCAGTGGGAGTCGTTAGCAAGTATATGAGTTATCTAGGAATTGAGCATTGGAATGCAATCAAAACACTTTGGGGGCTCTACTACTAATTTACAAGGCTATGTTGACTCTGATTTGGCAGGGGATATTGATACCACATGGAGTACTATAGGTTATGTCTTTACTGTTGGTGAGGCAGCCGTGAGCTAGTTTCTCAGTTATAGAAGGTTAATGCTTTATCCACTACAGAAGCAGAGTATGTTGCTACTACAAAGGCAGCCAAGGAGATGATATGGCTTCAGTTCTTCTTGGAAGAATTGGGACACCCTCAGAGGGATGATTACTTGTTTACAAATAGTCAAAGTGCCATTCATCTTGCAAAGAATTCAGCTCTGCATTCTAAAACCAAACACATACAGTTGCGGTACCATTTCATTCGGTCAGTTTTGGAGGATGGACAGTTAAAGCTGGAGAAGATACATACAAATGAAAATCCAACAAATATGTTGACAAAGGTAGTAATAAGGGAGAAGCTAAACTCCTCTTCAGCTTCGGTTGGTCTTCTAGATAGACCATGACTCAAAGAATAGCAAAGTCCAGGGTGGTTTGATCCAGTGGGAGCCCCATGTGGTAGCGGTATAGCTATAGGATCAGTCTCCAAGTGGGAGATTGTTGTTTAGTGTGGAGCCTGATCAATCCTCAAGTGGGAGATTGTTAGATTATGGTGACTAATTAGGAAAGTGCTATACATACTTCATAAATTTTTTAGGGTTCGACGTGGCCAACGTTGTAGCCGACATATGGCCGACATATGGATGACATGTCATAACCCTAAAACAGCATAAAATACTTGTATAAAAGGGCTTAGGGTTAGGTATTTTCATTAAGTTGTGATGCAAAATTGGTTCTTGTGGTGGTATTGAGCTATAAGAGATTATGATTTGTAATCAGATTGTAATCATTGGATCATAATAATATTGGACTTGCTATTTGGTGGACTTAGCCCAGGGATTGGGTGAACCGCATTAAATCTTGGTGCCTTGTGTTCTTTTAAGTGTGATCTATTATTTTTTGTTATTGATTATATTTGCATGTAATTGTTATTTTTATATGTGGTTTAATCCTAACATTGATCTCCAATCTTCTCTTTGCTGACAATGTAGTTCTTCTTGCTTCTTCTCCTGAGGGTCTCCAGAGGCTTCTAGATAGACTTGTGTCTTTTTGTGACATGAGACAGATGGTTGTGAACCTAGAGAAGACTCATGTTATGGTCTTCAATGGTCTAAAGACCTCACATTGCCATTTTCACTTCTAGGGTTGGGAAGTTGATAGTACATCATTCTACACATAACTTGGGGTTCAGTTTTCTGAATCTCGTTTTAGCTTGAGATCAACCATTTAGCCTCAGATTAGTAAAGGGATGGGTTCCCTTGCCATGCTCAAGAGATAGTTCTTCAGACACCACTTTCAAGATACACCATCTAAGCTATCCCTCCTAGAATCCTTAGTAAGACCCACATTGTTCCATGGTTCAGTGGTATGGGGTCCTTCCCTTTTGGACTTGGATTAGACCATGATTGAGCACACCCAAACTCCGCTACTCTTTCAAATTATCAGATGTCATAGATCTACCCCCCACAGTATTATTTTGGTTGAGTTTAGTGCTCACCCATTTAGGCTTGTAGCCTTTTCTGACCTGATATGGTTTCTCTGCCATCTTCATGGCTTTGCAGATTTGGCTGAAGGCCAACACAAACACCCTTACTTAGCCTACTGCTCTTCAGTTGTTATTGCAGAATTTGATCCAGCCTCTAGAGCCTATTGTTGGTATGCTCATGCTACTATCCTACTAAGTTCAGTCAGAACAGATATCAACCATCTCTCTCCCTACCAGTTCTCATTGAATGCTCCTATTCATCCCCTCCCCTCTCGGTAGGAGTTCAATAGGCATGTCAAACTTGACATCTATAGGCAATATATTATACAGACCTGGGTTGATCCTCCAGGGGGATTACATTCGAGGATGGATTTCTACGCTAAGCACTTCTTAGATATTCAGTATGGGATTATTGTATGCCTTGAGTACTTACACAAATATTGGACACATGCCCTATGTATCTCCCTTGGTTCCTTCAGGGTGGGCTCGCATCGACTCAAGATCTACGTCGATCACCATATTCCTAGAGAGGATTGGCTGTGTAGATTGTGTACCTTAGCTAAGGTAGAATCTGGGATGCATTTCCTTTTCAGATGCCCATTATACTATGAGATTAGAGGGAGATTTTTATTGTCTATTTAGAGATTGCAAATCCTTCTTAGATTTTTTCATGTACATAGATCGGTGTTGCATTGTGCTCTATCTCTATGAGTCCTTATAGCATCGCAACCATACTTTACAGCTATAATTTTCTAGGAATCAAACTTAGGCACAACTTATTACAACCTTCTTCTCGCCCTTAGCTCTGGCTCAAAGTGTGAAGCGACCATGCAGTGTCCCTAACATGGGCCATTCCAGATCTGTGAGACCCCGCAGGGGACCTCGTTGCCAGTGACACTCCTCTCATAGCACTCAGCCTCACCATAGGGCCTCTAGTAGATGCCAGCTGTATTAGTCACAATTGGACTTTTTCCCTTTGAGGACAGATACCTAATCTTTTTCGTGTTGTCTCCTTCCTTCTTCTTCTTTTATTATACTTGTTCTTTTGTGGACACCATTTGATGCTCTGTCTATTAGTTATCTTCTTGGTGTAAGCTTCCAGTCCCATAGACCCAAGTTGTCATCTTTTGTAGGACATTAATAAAATTATCTATCTCATTTTATCTTATCACTTCACCTATTTATTTTTAATCAAAATGGGATTTACCTCATAAGTGTTAGAATCTTAAAATATTGATAACCCAAAAAACTGGTGCAAAGAATAGATATCTAAACTATGAAAGCAAATGATACAAAATCAAAATAGCAAGATAGAGTTAGTCTCCAAGAGAGTAATGAAAATGCTAGAAGCAAAATAACATTAAGAGGATGCAAAAGAAATTGATTCCAAATATAAGCCAGGTAGCATGCTTATATAGACTAGGAAGAGGGAGGAGGTTGCAACACCGACCAATGAGGAGCAACCATCTATCAGACTAAAGATAGCAAAGTATCTTCCTAAGATAGTTAATGGATGCTCACATGTAGGAAGGTGACACCTCGCAACCACTTTCTGAATAAGACATGCTTTATTAACCTAAGCAAGATTATTAAAAGTGTAGGAAAAAATTAGCAATATAGGGCAAAATAAATAACCCACTAGGAAATAAAAAAACTACACTCATACCCCCCCATAAGCGAAGCTTAGGTGGATGAAGAAATGGGTCTTGGCAAGTTAGGCTCGATGAGGTACCTATGTACATAAATT
Source organism: Cupressus sempervirens (assembly GCA_028749045.1). Classification (NCBI taxonomy): domain Eukaryota; kingdom Viridiplantae; phylum Streptophyta; class Pinopsida; order Cupressales; family Cupressaceae; genus Cupressus; species Cupressus sempervirens. The sequence goes on from CM053787.1 coordinate 163,512,226, forward strand.
TCCCCCAAAAGAGAGAGAAGAGACCCACAAAAATAATCAAGACCCCAAGTAAGAGGAAGAGGCCCCCCCAAAAGATGAAGCACCCCGCACCCCCAGCAAAGCTCGTAAATGAAGGAACTCACTCTTAGTGAAGGGTTTGGTGAAGATATCAGCAACCTGTTCGGAAGTTGGACAATAGCAAAGGTCAATGACATGACCATGGATGAGCTCCCAAATGTAGTGCATGTGGATATCGATGTCTTTGGTCCATTGATGATGGACCAGATTCTATGAGATCTGAATGATACTTTGGTTGCCACAAAAGATGACTGATGGTCGTTTGATCTGGATACCAAACTCAGTGAGAAGATGTTGAAGCCAAATGGCCTCAGTGGTGGCATTCACAACCTCCCAATACTCAGCCTTAGTAGAAGATAGAGCCATAGCAAACTACTTCTTACTTGACCAACAAATAGGACCAGAACCAAGTGAGAAGCTGTAACCTGAAGTAGACTTGCAATCTTGAGAATCACCTGCCCAATTTGAATCTATGTAGCACACCAAATCAAGCTCAATCCCTATTGCATAGTGAATCCCATAACTGTGAGAACCTTGAATGTAGTGAAGGATCTGCTTCATTTCTTTCCACTGCAACTCATGAGGCTCCTGCATGAATTGAGAGACTATGCATATAGCATATGACATGTCAAGTTTCGTATGAGTCAAATAAATGAGACTCCCAACAAGTTGGCAATACAAGGTGCCATCAACAAGTGGAGAAGAACACTGAGCCTCAAGTTTGACTCCAGAAAGGAAGGGAGTCAAAGCAAGCTTACAGTCAGTCATATGAAACCTCGAGAGTAAATCTAGAGCATACTTGGACTATGTGATGGTGATCCCAGAAGTAGACTAAAAGATCTCAATCCCAAGAAAGTAATGCAATAAGCCCAAGTCAGTCATCAAGAAATTGTCTTGAAGGGCAACTTTGACAACCTTAATGGTGGGTGAAGAGCTTCCTGTGATTAGCAAGTCATCAACATACAAAACCAAAAATAGGAGTGAATCACCCTATTGCAGATTGTAGATATTAGGATCAGAATGGTAGGAAGTGAACCCAACTGATAGAAGAAAGGAGTCAATCTCGGCATACCAGGCTCGAGGAGACTATTTGAGGCCATAGAGAGAATTTCTAAGATGGCACACAAGTGAAGAATCCTGAAGGAAACCCTGTGGTTGCTCCATGTAGACCTCCTCATGAAGGTCATCATGAAGAAAAGAACTCTTCACATATATCTGATGTACTTCCCAACAATTAGTTGCAGCAATGGCAAGAACTAGTCGAATGGAATACATTCAAGCAACTGGTGCAAAAGTCTCAGAGTAATCAATCCTAGGAACCTGGGAGAATCCTTTGGCAACCAAGCAAGCCTTATGTTTGTCAACTAACCCATCTGCTGCAAATTTTGTCCGATAGATCCACTTACATCGAACAAGTTTTCTTCCCTTAGGAAGAGGGATAAGATCCTAAGTGTGGTTCCTCATCAAGGAACTATACTCTTCCTGCATAGTTGTATCCCACTCAGGAATACTAGAAGCCTCATGAAAGGACTGTGAATCTGAGGCAATAGCAATGAAGACATGTGGAGCATCCTAGAATTGTGAACGAGTCTGCCTGGTGTATGATGGATCCCCAACCCAATCACCTACAAACTGCAAGGTCTCTAGCCCAAAGTGGACCAAAAGATGGAGAATTTGGAGGAGAATCATCAACATGTGAATGATGACTAGGAGAGGAAGGAGGTGAGTCCTCTGAATCACTCTCTACATCGAAAGTGGAGGTAGAAGATAGCTTAGGTGTATCTGACTCATCAAAATATTTGTCATGTATTCTAGGTGACTCCAATGTCAAAGTAGAAGGAGTTGGAGAAGTGATAGAAAGGGAGCTTGAAGGTCCCTCCTCAAACTGAACACTCCTCTCAATGAACAACTCATGTGTAGTAGGGTGGAGCAACCGATAACCCTTCACACCATCAGGATAACCTACAAATATGCAAGGTTTTCTCTACGGATCCAAGGCCTTGTGTTTCCCTGCAGGAATGTGGGCCCATGTTGGAGAGCCAAAAACTCAAAAGTTCTTAATTGATGGTTCCTGACCATTCCAAGCTTCAAAAGGAGTAACTCCCTTCAAGGCTCGATGAGGAACACGGTTTTAGATATAACAAGCACAGTTAATGGCTTCTACCCAACACTGTGGTGCAAGAGATCTAGAGTGAATCATACAGATTTCCATTTCCTTCATGGATATATTCTTCCATTCTGCAATACCATTCTGCTGAGGATTGTATGGAACTGAATGTTGTAAATCAATCCCCTCTAAACTGCAAAATATTTCAAACCAATGGTTGACATACTCACCACCATTGTTTGTGCACAAAACTTTGATGGCTTTCCTAGATTGCTTCTCTACAAAAGTTTTGAAGTCTTGAAAATGATCAAATACCTATGACTTCTATTTGAGAAAGTAGACCCAAGTATATCAAGAAAAGTCATCAATGAATGTGAGGACATATCGAGCCCTACTAAAATAAGGATGTTGAAATGGACCAGCCAAATCACTGTGAACTAACTCTAGTATCTGTGAAGCTCTCCATGCCTTACTTTTGTCAAACTTTTCCTTAGGATGCTTACCAAGAATACAACCTTGGAAAACACCGCCTGAGAAATGAATCGAAGGCAACCCTATGACCATGCTCTATTGGTTAAGTTGATGCAAGTAGTAGAAGTTAAGATGGCCAAATCGCTCATGCCATAATTAACTCACATCATTAGAGTGAGTGAGCAAAATAGTCAAAGAAGGATTAGGAACAAAGTGAGAAAATAGATAGAGTCATGACTGATGATCTACTCTTCCAACTGCAACTGTAGAATCACTATGCAACTCATGTATCTCCATTGAATCAAGAGTAAACTCAACTCACTTTCCTAAACCTTTGTGATTAATTTGGTATACTAATAGGAGATTAGTTGATAATGAGGGTACACAAAGAACATCATGGAATGTGCCATCTCCCACATCAATAGACCCTCTCCCACACACCTCAACAAGAGTGTCATCACCTATCAAAATAGAAGGCATAGTACATGGCTCCATGGATGGAAGTTCTTCCTTAGATGAATCCATGTGGTGCAAAGCACCCAAATCAAGAAACCAAGTGGATGGTGAGGAAGCAACTGCAACGACAGCCTTGCCCTTTGCTTTCCCCTTGTTGTTTTCTTTATCCTTGTTAGACCCTTCATTAGAACTTTTTTTGATAGACTCAAGAACATTGATATTATTCTTCTCAAGAATGTATGTCAAGTGATCAATTTGTTTCTTCAAACATTTATGTTCATCATTACCAGGTCTTTTACAATAGGCACATTTGACCTTTTCTTTCTTAGGCTCATCGCCCTTGGAAGATGGTGTATCAATAGTTGCTTTTGAAGAAACCGATATCTATCCTTCTTCTCCTTGCTATTCTTTTGTTTCTTGTCCTTACTATTGTTGTTACTACTTTATCCTTTTTGTTCTTGTGTGCCTTGGTTGGCAGCCAAGGCATGTAACAAGATAGACTGCCCAGCTGGATTAGCTTGTCTTGTTCTCGAGTGAGATTGACAGCAAAATCATCTAAAGATGGCATGGTGAATAGAGTATCAAGTGCACCCTTAGTAGCATAGAAGGTAGAGACAAACACGGAATATTTTGAACTTAGCTTAGAGAGAATACTAAGAATCAGTTGTTCATCTTTCTTTTCAATTCCACATAGTTTTAACTGCAACCTTAGTGACTTCAATTTAGTGAAGAAATCTTGGATTGTGTTGGAATTGCCTGGACTATAGCTAATTAGTTCATTTTCCAACATATGACCCCTCATTGAATCTTGTGTGCCAAATAGTGCTTCTAGCTTTAAGCATATTTCATTTGGTGTATTCAAAGATTCAATGTGAAATAGCATATCAAGAGAAACAGACAAACACAATGTTCCATATGCCTCATCACATTTGTTAAACCACTTAGGCGTATCTTCATCTTTATCAGGTTCAGTTTCAAGTCCCATAGTTATCATATTTAATCCAGCTTTCCTTAAGTGAATTGTCATGCGTGATTTCCACTCAAAGTAATTGTATGGAGTTAGGATGGGCATATTTTTTTTATCCATGATGAAGAAATGTAGAGAAGAAATGCCAAAAGAAAAGAACCCAACCATGACAATGCTCCCCGCCCCCTTTTACTCAATCAAACAACCCCCCAAAGAAAAAAGATTTGGCACTTTATTTTAGTGCATTTACAACTACCACTAGAAAGAAATACTTAGTGGTCTTGATTTCAATGCATTACAAACCCTCATGAAGAGCATATGCTGAAAGTGAAACTTGGATAGAATAATCAAGGAAATAAATAGTACCACTACGATCTACTCAAAAAATAATGCACTTTCAAAAAAAGAATCGCTTCAATACGAGGTCGTATGAGAAAGTTATGATCTTTCAAAGTTTCCAAAACGAGAACTGTGCACAGTCACGGCCGAGAATCTACAATTTATGAATAATTTATGCATGAAAATCAAAAAAGAACTCCACTAGTGGATAAAGCACAAAAAAATAGCCAAGGTCATCATAAGAATCGTCAAGATCAAAGTTTGTATGAGCAAGAACGAGGCATTTGAAAATTGCGTTCAAATTTGCGACTACCAATGGAGAGGGGTACGGCTGTAGCTTTTTTCTGCTCGATTCTACAAAATATACAGATTGTCTGCAAAAACTAAAAGATACTCAGATGGTTTTTCGGTATTGCAAACAAAACCCAAAAGGCATTTTTCTTGTTGATGTACAAAAGATGTAGCTATACTGTAAATCAGACACCTTTAACAATAAAAAATAGCTCCAAAAACCAAGAAACGACTCCAGCAATCAAAAGATGACATGCAAATGTTGAATCAGCTTCATAAGTCCATCAATGGCATATTGGAACCTGCAATACTAATTGAAAACTTCAAATATGCACTTTGGTTGTCAAATTTGAGATTGAAACCCCAAAGATTAAAAATATTTTTGTCAAAACTTTTTTGATTCTCAAGATCATCCAAAGATGCAAGAGAAGAGCATACTTCATTTTTCAGAAAACTATAATAAGATTTATTAGCCACCACCCTCCCGGAATCTGTCAAATAAGGAAACTAAAATCTACTCTTGCACATAGAAAAGCTCTGATACCATGTTAGAATTTGAAAAGATTGATAACTTAGAAAACTAGTGCAAAGAATAGATATCTAAACTATGAATGCAAATGATACAAAATCAAAATAGCAACATAGAGTTAGTCTCCAAGAGAGCAATGCAAATGCTAGAAGCAAAACAACATTAAGAAGATGCAAAAAAAATCGATTCCAAATACAAGCCAAGTAGCATGCTTATATAGACTAGGAAAAGGGAGGAGGTGGCAACATCGACCAATTAGGAGCAACCATTAGTTGGACTAAAGATAGCAAAGTATCTTCCTAAGATAGCTAATGGATGCTCACGTGTAGGAAGGTGAGACCTCACAACCACTTTCTAAATAAGACATGCTTTATTAACCTAAGCAAGAATATTAAACATGTAGGAAAAAACTAGCAATATAGGGAAAAATAAATAACCCACTAGGAAATAAAAAAACTACACTAACAATAAGACCTATTAACGTGCATTAATCATAGTTTGCTATCAAGCTCAAATACATCTAAATTTTGTAAGATTCTAATCTTAGAATTTGTTGTGCTTGAATTTTCAACATATGTATCAACAACTTGTTGCAGTGTAGTGCATTCTTCGCATTTGCACCCTACATCTTCAGTGTCATGCCACAATTTCTACGATACAAAACACAAGTAATTTTTTTTGTTCTGTTTTCGGTCACAAGCAAGTTTGGAACATGAAGAATGTTGGTGGTACTGAGTAGTTTGCTCGAGATCTGGACCTTTCCTAGTTCCTCTTGTGATGATCATCTGATAACTAAAGAAATTAGGAGCCAACTACGAGGGGTGTAATGAGAGTGAGTACTTAATTTTCTGCATCTGGTACAAAATGTTTGATGACCAAAAATACACTTAATTATAACATCAAAGAAAGAGGATCCCGAAGTTGATTTGAGAAGATGTTAAATCGTTAAAACGTGGCTTCCATAAATGTTAGGTAGATCCTAGGTTGATATTATTATTATTATTATATTGTAATTATTTCAATTATTATCATTATTTTTTTTATTTTTCTATTATTAGAATTATTATTATACTTAAGCATCTGTGTTGAATACACATAATTTGATTCATTTGCTAATGCATTTATTCTTAATACTTATGCTCAATTTTCCTACCTTTGTTTAATTATGTACGTTCATAACATTCTTTACTATCTTGTTTTTATAAGATGAACTCTAGAGCACACAAAGTTTATATCATAGCTCCATTACTTGTACCATGTATTAATTTTGTGAACGTAGTATTAGCATTACATAGACTACCTCTTGAGTATTTACTCCAACATAATTGTTCATAACCTTTAATTTATGTTATCTTATTATTTAATTATTATCAATATCACCCTCTTTTCAATTTTGCTAATTACAAAGAATTAGTTGTCAATAAAAAGCCTTACTAAAACTAAGAGAACAAAATGAATGCATATTAACATATTAATTATTCATCTATCTAAATACCCTATTAACCATAAACCACTAACTTGACCCCACTCACATTTGAATCACAAATAATCTGCAAACTGACCACACACTAACCTTTTTCCTAAGAAGATGAAATTACTTTTTCTCTAACAAAATTCCAAATTACCCTACTACCCACGTGCCACTACCCATAATCCTTTACACTTACCCATAGACCATGCGAATTTTCCTTGGGTTGCTCTCCATGGTGAACTCGCTTACCAATGTTTTGTCCAAGACAAGCATAGGCGCCTTTTCCATGAGTCAAATCCCATTAATTATGAGCTAGTGAATATGTATTTAGAATTCCCATGTTAAATCGACTTGCTCCTAGGTCCCATCTTGTTGGCAGCGTGGAGTTTATCCTAGTCTTAATTAGGTGGGTGAAGCAAAAAAAAAATGTAAAATGACATAACTTCTTCCAAGGAAATCAAGGCGCCAAGGACAAAATGGAAGTCATTTCCTCTTGTCAGAATTATGTCATAAACTTGCAAGACCTTCCAATATAAATTCTAAGGCTCCAAGCGCCTAGGGAATAGGTTGCTGAAATAAGTTTTGGTCATGTCAGAGAAATTAAATACTTTGGTCTCCTCTTCCATGAGACAAGCAATTCGCCTAGTGGGGTCCTCCATCCACTTTTCTTCCTCTTTGCATGATAAACTTTAATGTGCGGAGTCAAAATGGGTGGTCGCCTAGTGGGTTTAGGTAATTATTAGTTTAGTCATGGTAACCCTTATTTATGACTTGACACTAGTTATAAGATGATCTAGCTTAGACAAGTGTGTGTGTGTGTGTGTTTTACAAAAGCTTCTTGAGTTGATGGGAGATTGACTTGGATTACGTGTTTCACATGAGCCCCCCCCCCCCCCAATGCTTAAATATGATAACGTTAAGTCTCATAGGTTATAGGGTTCTAGGATCCTAAGGAATACTTTTGATTATTTTAATGTCTGCATCAAGGAAAGAGATTTATGTTACTCTTCCATACATTTTCCAGACAATAAAATGTGCACCTACAGGATTTGCTCTTATGTTTGGGATCCTTAAGTATTTTTGTTTGTTTTTTTTTTCCAATTTCATTTTCTATCTATATGCTTATTTGAAGACTAACATGATAGACCATTACTTCATAAATCTCATGGATTATTCCATATTGGAATTTATCATTAGAAACAACAACTATCCTAATTACCCTAAAACTTATAATACAATGCTTTTATTTGGAAGGCAATACAACTTTTGCATGCAAATCTAGAAACCTCGAATACTCTGATTTATTGTTGATATTTCAATCATGATCACTGAATCATTATCTTTTCAACATAGCCTACACTCGATATAATTTCAAGATTAACTCAAATGTTTTTGAATCATTCATAAGAACTTGTGGAAATAAATATAACAAATGATAACCTCATATTCTTCATGCAATGTATATTCTAACACAAATTTGCTATTCCTTTAATAAATTTAACCACGTGGATTGGCAACATTTAAGCAAACATTCTTTTTTGTTTGTGTTCCTCTGAATCATACACTCCACACAAACACTAACATCAGCTGGGGTGGTGATATCATCTTAACAGGATACATAATGTAAGACTTTTATAGACTTGATGTTTAACAGAATTTTTTGTATTGGAATATGCATGAGAATGGTAATATCACTTCCACTACTCAATGGAATTCACATAACAAGATAAAGTTTACCAACATTTCAATACAATACAATAGTATTCTCTCTACTATACCAACATTTCAATACAATACAATAGTATTCTCTCTACTATGCAAAGGCATGTCTCCACAACTTCCAACTATCCAAGACTCCAACAAGTACCTGCAATAAGAGACAATATGAAGAACCATGGAGGCTCACTACCCAACCTAGGCCTCTAGGAGACCACCCCCGCGCTAGGGGAAGCAAGGCTCAACCGAGATGCATTCAAACAACATCACAACAACAAGAATTACAAGATCACAACATTACATAACACATTTACAACCCCAACCAAGGTTTGCACAATGATCCACAAATGGAATCATAACATTGGCTGAAGGTGGGCTTTCAATTAGGAGACTTTCCATTACATATCAAAGATGCCCTTTCGGGGCTTCCATAAACAACAAGTTTTCATGCCCTTTCGGGGCTTTCACAAACAACAAGTTTTCATGCCCTTTCAAGGCTTTCATAACCATCCTCCAATCATACTACCATCAACCAAAGCATCCCTGAATTTCCATACTTCATCAATCTTCTTACTACACCATCACTCTCCTTACTACCCATAACAACTATGAAACATATGGCATACAGTGGAGGCCATACTCCAAGGTTCTCAACTATATCTCAAGCCCAACTAACTCCTTCACCCAAGGCTTGCTCTTCCCTCCCAAGGGTGAGTGAAGCCTTCACACCCATGAACAAATTTCGACAATCAAACAACACAAGAAAATGTTAAAGGAACCTCAAAAAATTTCATGAACCAAACCACACCCTCACAATACAACACAACACAAGAATTCCAAGAACATTCCTACCAAAGGCACTCTTACAATTTTCCATTTCAGCTATAAGATATAAAGAAAACATGGCATGAAGGACTAACCTGCTTACAAGCTATGGCAATGGAATGAAGACCTCCTCCTGCTTGGTTTCCAAACTTCTCCTTTCCAATCTCAGTTTGTCCCTAAAATTAGAGAGTGGGTGAATGGTCACCAAGATTGGCACAAGCTCTCTATAAAGCCCTTAACTTTCATCCTCACCTACCCCTCTTACTTTTTGTGTCTTTCCACCAATGAGAACTTAACCAAGTGGTGTAATGAGGGGAGAAGTCATGTGACAATATGATTTTCGAATTGGCTTGGAAATGACTATTTTTTAGGGTCCCCTAGACCTATTTATGGTTATATTTAAACTCCCAACTCATACTATTACCATGTGGATAACTTATTGTCACAAAATTAACACTTGGAAAACACTTTTGGCTCACTAAAGTTCCTATCAACTTATAACTTGAATTCCGTCAAGAAGGTGACTTTTCCTAACACTCTCTAGGGTGGTTTAATTGATTTCGCAATGAGGATTAGGCTTAGGTTAAGTGACTTCATGCCAAAGACCCCTATTTGACATGTCATTTACACATAGACAGTACAAGTGTCAAATGACACGCACACACACACACACACACCTCAAAATACTTTACACATCACGATGACATGTCTCTAAGTACTCATACTTTCTGACTATAACACTCATGCACAATCACATTACGAAATAAACACAATACAACGAGGTTTTGAATCTTCCAAAGATTCACCTTGGCTTTACTGTGTTCACATAAGATTGAACCTTGTTTCCCCCAATAATCTCCATGGTTCAATTATCCTGCACTCTTAACTTAAACATCAGTAGCTCAATGAAATAATATAAAAATATGTACAGATAAATGCAGAATGCTCCTCTATCACATAATTGCATTAGCATATACAATTAGCTTTCATCTAATTATTTCCTTGAAATATTCAAGACATTGAAACATCAAGGTATGCATAACATTAATCTTTCTAATCATAACAAAGTATCGTCCTAAATTTCATCACAATCCTTGTCCATCTTAACAATAAAACATCAAGTCATATCCATTAAATCATTATAACATGTAAATTGAATCCTTAATATATATGTCTTAAGTGAACATCATTATTTTCACATTGTTTACTAGCATCCTTACAAATCAACCAACTAAAGTAGTAATTCTAACAAGGTTCTTTTATCCCATTATGAGTTGTGTGCCCCTAGGGTTAATTTCTCAAACTATTAGCTTGTTTCACTAATTATGTCGTAACAATTTAAAACTAATTTTCCAAACATATCCATATGTCTTAATGTCATCTTAATCTATGCTCATAGTTGTTCTTAGCAGAATGAATGCTATTTATCTTTCCTATTCACTTGGTGGGTTGCACCGTGTATCTTGTGACCAGGTTCTTAGCTTGAATGTTTTGACTCTCATTTTCATGTGGTGTTATCTTATTGTCCTCATGTTATTGGATAGGGTATCAATCTTATATTAAACAAAATCTACATTAGCCTCTAATAGGGTCCCATACCTCATTATCAATAACAAAAATTTCCATCATGACCTAATTAAGTCCTAATCATATTTCTTTCATCAGGATCTAGAATAGGGTGCTAGTGTGGGTCTTACATTCAGATATTTGGGCATTCCTACCTCATTACCATTGCTTCATACTCTTGCTCAACTTTATATTTCACAATTAGTTTGCATTTGCAACTCTTAAGTAGTATATTGCATTCATTGCATTTTATAGGTTTCATTTCAAGAGTTTGAGAAGTGGTGTGTTACATTCACCTTTTGAATTTCTAGTTGTACCAAATAATTTTTAGATTCTTTTCAAGTCTCAAGTAGGTTATTCTTTAATTTGACTAATAAAAATTCCAAGAGTTGTCTTTAACCATGTGATGTGCCTACCTGTCGTAGTCCCCCATAACGCATGAGTTTGTTGTTTGTTTTGAAAACAGGCTTATCTCTGAGCATCGAGTGTATGTTGTCAAGTTAGACAGAGACTGAGGGGAAATGTAGCAAGAAGCTTCAATTTTTTGTTCTTTATTCCTGTTGCAGGTGAACCGCTTGTGAGAGGCATCACCAATTGCATTACAAGATGTAGACCAAGTGTTTGACAAAATGCCTCTTCAAGTAGAATAGCCACAGTACCCTAGAACTACAGGTTAATCCTTTGTTGCCTCTTCTCTCTGGTCATTGTGCATCACACTCTGTCTGAGAACACAATTGGTGAATTGGAGAAGGACCATGACACGTGTATTATTCAATTGTTTGACAGAATGACTCCTCCACTCGATCTAATCCCATGGCAGTAGATTGTGGACCATCTTGAAATGATAGATAAAGACAATGCAGCATTGAAAGATACAATGTTCACTATATCTAACATCTCTCACAAATTAACAGAATAGGTTCTTACACTGGAATCTCAGGTTAAATCTAACCTGCAACTCAAAGACATAGTCGAGTCTCTCTCAACATCGATCCTAGAACTTAAGCAGCTGACGACCTCTAATACAACTACTATTGGTAATCTCTCAACAACTTTCAACACTACAATTGCAAACCTCACAACTATTAAGGAGAGAGAGATTGAAATTATTGACAAACTAACACAAGGTAAAAACTTGGGCTGCCTTGTGTAATACTATTGTTGCAACACCTATCTCAGGTGTTGAGAAGCTGGTCCAAGGGAAGATAAACGAGGAGTGGACGAGACAAGCTTAGGAACTAAACTTGCGGGTCTATGGTCTCCCTCCCACTTCTAACCCTCTTGTTGTTGGACATTTTTTTCCTTACAGACCAACTTGGCATCTCACATATTTCACTAGATAGGTGTTGGCTAAGCCCATACAGCACCCTCTTTCTCCGGTTTCACTCCCTCTCAGATAGACTACAAGCTCTTAGAGAAAAGAAGATGTTATTCTCTCTTCCTACTAAAACTTTTTTGGATGAAGATCTCACTAAATCACAAGTGGTAGAGTTGAAACACTTGAGGGGCCTAGTTGTTGAGACTGGAAGTAGTGGGAAGTGGGTTGTGGTTCAGAATTTGTGATTCCCCCCTAGTGGTTTGGTGTCGAGACAGACTGACAAGACCAAATGACGCGCACACCAATAGTTTGACAAGAATGGGTTCTCCTCTGGCTCTATTCTTGTTAATTGTTGGAATGGCAATGGTTCGTTATGGTCCCTACCTAGCCTATTTTAGGATGCAGTTGGCTTAGCAAATATCCTTATCATCACGAAGACTCATGAGATTTTGAACTGTCCCCTTCCACGGTTTGTAGGCTATCAATGGCTATCCATATGTAGAGAGGAGATTTATAACTCTAGTGGGGTTCGGGGATCTAGAGGCTTGTCTTTTCTGATTAGACGATCTTTTCGAGGCTGCCTCAGTCATCTATACTAATGTCCATACCAAATTCCTTTGAATCTGCATCGAACATGCTAGTCACACTAGAAATCGTCAAAGAGATATCTTCATCGTTGCTTTCTACATCCTGCTTGCCTCTTCTCAATACGCTATTCATAATGCAGAGGACAGAGACCCTTTCTCAGACTTACAGGAGTGTATTTGCATGTTTGTGGATAGGGGTGACATCATCATTTTAGGAGACTTTAACGCCCAGACTAGAGACTTGTAGACACCTTTACATGACTGTGGTTCAAATTGGTCTTGCACTTCGGGGATTGATCCAACCAGTCTTGGGCTCCAAGGCACCTCCGAAGATAGTTGTGGACTTCTATCCAGTTATGGATGCCACCTTCTCTAGATGTGAGTCCTCTGACATAATTTTGAACAGCCTCTCGTACTTCCCAGGTTCTGAGATCTTCGCTTGATGGCGACACTCTGGTGGTGTGAGTGTTGTGGACTATGCTCTTGCTTCAGCCTCTTGCATTCAAGTGTTAGCTTGGTTGATCACACTCTCCTCAACCTTTTGCTTACCTTTTCCGCTTGCCCTTAGCTCCCCCCCCCGGTGCTTTTCCTTCCCCACCCTCCTCTTGTCCCAGCCCGCATCCCTGCCCATTTTCACTTCCCCGAGAGCAACCCTACCCTCTTCACTTTCCATCTTAGGTGACTTCTTCCCCTTGGTAGCTTCTCTGAGATCGACTAAGTTGTTGCTCTATTTGACTTGCTAACAGCTATGATATGGGAATCTTCTCTCCTTTCCATCCCCCATCATCCTTTTCATTGCTCCAAGTGGCATAATACATGCCCTATAAACCAATGGTTTGATGATGACTGTAAGTCTTATCATCGCCATTTGCGTTCGACCTTTGAGACTTGCTTCGTTGCATTCACCAGCCTTCGTCCTACTTACCGCCATTTCCTTCACTCCAAGAAACGATCGTTCATTAATTCCGAATGTTGCTTCTTGTGTGTTACGCTTTCTCAAGATACCAAGTTGTTTTGGCGCACTTTATTCCCTCATTGTTCCACCACCTCGCTCTCCTCCCTTGATTTCATCTCCTTCAATGTCCATGCCTCCACTCTGTACAGCATCCCGGGCCAACCCTCCTTTCACCTCACCCCACCTCCCCATTGTCGGCATCTTTTTACCCCCACCAGCATTCTTGAGGCCATTATATACATGAGATGCAGTAGGGCAGCCGACGAGGAGGGTTTTCAAGTGAAGCTCCTCAAGCTTCGCACCTCGGTGTTGTGCTCCTTTATTCCCACACTCTTTAACAGAGTGGTCTGCACTAGCTTCTCGGCCTCCTAGTCAAGGCATGTTATCTATCTGATCCACAAGTCCAAGTTGACTTCAGATCCCAACAACTATAGGACTATCATGATTGGACACACCTTTGTCAAGCTCTACGCCACAGCACTTAACACTATTCTTATTAGAGAGCTTGATAGGAGAGATTGTAGAGCTATAGGCCAGGCTAGGTTCTAGGCAAGTTACAAGACCATGGACTACATCATGACATTATGGGCTATTGTTAAGGAGGCTTGGCACCACTCTACAAAAGTTTACTATTGTTTCATAGACTTTTGTAATGCTTTTCACACTGTCCCGTAGGGAGGCCTTTTCCAGCAGCTCAGAGACATCGAGATTTCAAAGATCTTATAGACAGCTATTATGAGATTATACGAGAACATTGTGGACAGATTCAAGACCCTTGAGGGTTTTTTGGCTCCTATTCTGAGCATTATTGAGGTGAAACAGGGTTTGTTAGAACATTGGTTGAAAGCATGAATGTTGATGATATTCCTATGGGGGAGTATTGTAGATATGTTACTATGATGATATGTTACATTCATGACTAAGTTTGTCATTGATGTCAACGTAGCATTTTTTTGTGGTATTTGACAGAAGAACAGAAGAAAGATCAAGTTGGTATGGATGGCTAGTTGAGTATTCTAACTACCCAAGGTAATTGGAGATACTTCTGAGTCTCTGGTATATGCAGTTAACATTGGAAGAAGAAAGGATAAGTTTGGAAGAAGTTATGTAAGTTTTGGTGACGTCTATTCTAAGATAGAGTTTATAGAGGCATGTTCTGGTAAACTTGTTAAATCTCTTAGCAGAGTTGATATTCTGAGGATCGAGGTTGAGGACATGAAGAAGACATATTGGTGATGGTGTGGCTAAGTTCACTCGTCATAATATTGTGTGTATGGAAAGCTATTCAAGTTGTAAGGCGGAAGATTAATGTTATCGCTAAGTGTAACGTGTTCTTAGTGTAGCCCTATAATAATTAATTAAGAAGGTCTAACAACTAAATTGGGGAATTGTTTTGAGGACTTGGTATAAAGAAAGGACATTTTCCTTTATCAAGTAGGACATGAATTATATTGATGCAAAGAGATTGTAAGAAGAGGGAGAGCAGAATGTGAAGTTGAGTAGAGCAGTGCGAAAGTGAAGGAAACTTCATTGTCGAGGTTTTGCTAAGTGATCTAAGGTTTGATATTTGGATCTGAGGTTGGTGACCTGGTCTACAAGGTTTGATAGTGAGTAGTTCGGTTGATAGAACAAAGGAAAGAGGAAGACAATAATAAATTGCATGTTTGAGCAGTGAGCTCTTCTTGTAGTTGAAATCGCATGTTTGGGCAGTAGGCTCATCTTGCATACATTGTACTACAACTCCTAACAGGGTTGGCACAACTCCTAACAGGGTTGGAATCTCCTAATAGGGATTCAAAGTCTACTAATAGGGACTCTATGTACTAAATGTTGTAATAGACTCCTAACAGGGTCCATCCTCTAATAAGGAATATTTATATTAGTACATCATCTTGTGGGCATCGTTTCCACCGAGGTTTTCCCTCTGATCAAGGGTTTCCCTAGTCAACATATCTAGTGTAATTGTTTATGTACATTTTATTATGGTTGTTGTTTACTTTGGTTGATTGGTTAAGTTTTTTTAAAGAAGATAAATGTTTTAATTGTCAAATAATTGATTCACCCGCCCGCCCTCCCCAACCCCCCTCTCAGTTATCTTGGTGGACTATTGTTTCTAACAGGGTTGCCCTCTTTCCCCCACATTATTTGGCATTTATATTGATGAGCTCAAGACCTTCCTTGGAGAGTCTTTGCTCCCAGGTGATGATTGCTACTTACACCGAATTTTGATCTTCGTTCTCCTATATGTTGATGATGTGGCCCTTTTAGCATCTTCTCTCGAGAGTCTTCAAAGGCTCCTAGACGGTCTAGGCTCCTACTGTGACTTACAACAGCTGACTGTGAACCTGAGTAAGACTCGGGCTATGGTATTCAACCTTCTGAAGAGCTCTGATCTGCACTTCTATTTTTAGGGTCAAGAGATTGAGATCACCTCTTCTTACACATACCTTGGTGTCAAGTTTTCGAGACATCGCTTCAGTATGAGACTGGTCATCCAGCCCAGAGTTAACAAGGGGATGTGCTCCCTTGTTATGCTAGAGAGACAATGCTTTAGACACCACTCCCAGGACATGATATCCAAGTTGTCCCTCCTGAACTCCTTGGTTAGACCGACAGTGCTTTATGGTTCAGTGGTTTGGGAACCGTCTCTTCTCGACTCAGATTGGGCCTCTATTGAGCATGTTTAGACTTTGCTTCTTAGACGCATTATCAAATGCCATAGATTCATCCCCCATGACATTATGCTCATCCTTTCAGACTAGGTGTCATTTTTTATCTGGTTTGGTTTCTTCACCACCTTCGTGGCTTTGCGGACTCAACGGTTGGTCATCACCAATATTCTCACTTGGCCTATTGCTCCTCTGTTGTCGTTGTTGCCTCAGATCCCTCCCCTAGAGATTTATGTTGGTACGCTCAGGCAACCTCGTTGTTGAGCTAAATAGGGATTGATATTGACCACCTCCCTCCCTTCTAATTTTCATTAGATGCTCATGCTCATCTCCTCCCATCACCACAAGAGTTGAATGGGCATGTTAGGATAGATATTTATAGACAGTACATCACCACGACCTGGAGTAACCCGACCGGGGGGTTATGTCCTAAGATGGCCTTTTATGCTGAGCACTTCTTAGTTATCACTAATGGGGTTATTACACAGCCTAGCTACTTATCACGGCGTTGGTGTCATGCCTTACGCATTTCCCTTGGATCTTTCAGAGTTGGCTCCCACCAATTACGGATCCAAACAGATCATCATATTAGCAGAGAGGACCAGAAATGTCGCTTATGCTCTTTGTCAAAGGCTGAGACAAAGAACCATTTCATCTTTCGTTGCCCATCCTACTATAAGATCAAAGGGATGTTCTATTGCCTATTCAGAAAGTGTAGTTCCTTCACAACTTTCTTCATCTATACGAATCAGAGATGCCTAGCGCTCTATCTTAGGGAGGCAATGCAATTCCAAGATTCCACTTTGCAACGCTTGACCCCCTAGAACGTCACGGATCAGCCCCTTATCACCACCTTCTTCTTCTCCCCCTTGTCTCCGACGAGGGGGGTGAAGCGGACCTCCAATGCCAACAATACCCCCATGGTTGACCACTCTAGATCAGTGAGACCCCACACTAGGTTTAGTACGACTACTACTACTCTTACTCCTCAGCGGCGCCACTCTCGCAACTCACAACGACAAACCAGAGGTCCTTTATGCCCTGATTCATCTCGTTCGATGTTGGAGTTCTTTCAGCGGAGGAAAGGTCCCTAGTTCTTGCCTCCTTGTTGGCCTTTTTGTTGTTTTATTTATTTTGTTCTCGCTTGCTCTTTCCCAAACACCATTTGGTGTCTTGTAGTTCGCTACTTCCTTGCTTGTATGCTCTTAGTCCCTTAGACCCTTGAAGGTCTTTTGTTGGACATTAATAGATTTGTCTTATCTTATCTTATACATTTTTTGCATGTTCCCTTATTTCAATTGTCTAAAGTATATTTTGAGTCAATCCATCCCACCATTAATGTTTTGAAGCAATTCATGACGTCCCTTTTCAGGATCCCATTGCCTCTATTGAAGATATGATTACTTTTGTTGTGGCTATAATTCATTCTATTATTGATACCCTTTAATGGTTAATCTTTTATATTTACACCCTTCCCTTGAGGCAAAGGAGTCGCGTCTTTTTGACAAATAGACACTAGCAATAAATGATATCTCTTAATTATTATTTTATTCACACCCTTTGAGGATCGAGTGACAACTTTAACCAAGCTATGTCTTTGCCAAGGATTATTGTTCTTACAATAATTTTAACCTCTTCTATTTATCAGTAAATCTTTCTAATTTCTACCATAGCTATTAATGGAGACCACTTTCTCTTATATTATTATGATCAATACATCTTGCCTTGATTGTTGTCTTTTATTTTGATTTATCTTGTTGCTTTTTCATTTATACATTGTTTAGGTCTGGTATCATCTTTTGAATCTGTTTATATTTATACCAATGAATAAATACATATACCTTGTGTCTTTCAAATGAGTTGATCTCTCATTTATATCTTCAATGGTGGGGAGTCACACCTCTTCACTATGGCCGCACTTCGCAATGGTCACAACATTTTATCATTGTGACTCTTTGGAATAGGCACAACCCTTAATCATTTTATCCTTTGGAGTCACAAACCTTCATAATTGTCACTCTTCGAAGGAGTCGCAACCCTTCATAATTACCATCCCTTTTAAGAGTCATAGTCCTTTATGTCATTTGAAAGAGTCACAACCTTCCATATATACCATCCTTTAGAAGAGACAACACTTCATAACATTTGTCTTTTAAGGAGGTCATTTCTTTATTTTATTTTCATTCATTTTTTCCTCTTCCATTACTTCTTGATTCTACCACATCTTCTCTCCCTTCTTCTATCCCCTTTCAAATTAAGTTCTCTTATTCTTTTTTATAAATCATATTTGAAAATGTCAACTTTTTATTTCATGTCTTTTGACCCTTCATTAACTTATATAAGCTTATCTAAATTTTAATTCTTTTCTTTTATATTATTTTTATTATTCCTATTTTTGTTCTCTTATATTTTGAATTTATAATTATTGTAAAAAAAAAAGAACATTACACAATTTGAGCACTTAAAAAACATTTCAAAAGAGAAGTTAAAAAGATAACGAGCACAGCCAAGGAACTGGATACTTAAGTACAGAAACATAGAAAGTAAATTAATGATTAAGCTGAATCTACTATATCATTAATAATGTGTACTGTCTGATTACAAATAAATGCAATGGCCGTTCAAATTTACAGGTTATTGGACTTCGTAAGTATATAAAAGGTGAATGTAAAGGTGACCTTTAGGCAGGTGGCTTCGAAGCCAGAATGCCAATTCAACATATTAGATACTCTGAAGGAAGATAAGGGGGAAGAAAATCACATTGCCTTGCACATTATTTAAAATCTGTACCCCCTAGGTTTCAACTTTAACAACGTTAGAAAGTAAAGCAGGTCTCATAATCTGCCTACGCCCTCAAAACCTCCATGAATTTCAAATTCATAGCAGTGCAAACATAAGAGAGAAGCAGCACACAGTTTTATTGACCATCCTATTTGTGCGCAATAGTTTATAAGGAAAATATAAACAACACTTGTCAAGCTCCAAACGTAATCAAGGTAAGATCTCCTGATAAGAAAACTAATTTGGATAATGGCTAAATATTGTGAGATGTTGAAAACTTTAAAACTGCTGCATAGTGAACTGATTTTACTTGTTTACAGAGCATTTGAATGAACATGTATTGTCTTCAATGCCTCCGATCATCAAAAAATCTCTTAATATTTAATGGCTCTTTCCTAGGGTACTCCTGTTGGGGGCTAAAAAAACTTCCCTGGTTCCGATTAAAACCTCTCTGTTCGTGTGGGTTAAAACCTTTTTCCTGGTGCCGATCAAAATGTCCCTCCTGATGCCGGCTAAAACTTCTCTCTGAATCCATAGGCGCAAATGCTGGAATGGATAACAAGAAATATCAGTTAGCCAAAAAATTTCTCGGCAATCAGCAGAATAACCAGTAATGAAAAATCTATTAAATACGAAAGACATGGGATCCTATGGAAACTGATAGGTTGTTAGAAATATTCATGAACAGGGTGGAAAAGAAATCTTGCTGAAGTAACAATTGAAAAAAATGAATACTGGAAATAGAGGATAGCCATGCTGCTCCTATCCTAAGGCAGCGGCCACATCAGCCTCTTCTAAACTGGGGCAAAACATCCAGGTTGAAAATCCACAGCAAAACTACATGCAGCCTCCATGTTAGAGGGAGGATGATACTCTAGGAATAGGATTTTGGGTGGTTTTTGTAACACCACATCATCCTTTAAATAACCATACAGGGATATTATTTTATTTCTGGGGTTGGGTTTGGTTAGGCTTCACCCATACAAAAAAACATGTAAAAATCATGCATGTGTCCACACGTGCACTGTGCATTTGTGCAGTCTAAAAGCAGGAATTAAGTTTAGAATATCACATAGCATCATATAGACAACAGAACCACCATAAACTTGTATGTCATTAAAACATAAATGATAAATACTATAAAGCATTCGTCATTTAAATTTCAAGTTCAATATTAAATCAGCTTGAGACCATAAGATAGCCAGTGTGCCAATTTGTTTCTCCCTCCCTGAGCTTTCATACTTTCAATCTGTTAAGAAACCTGTCTGACTTCTCTGTTAATCCCTTGATAAAATCTTCTGATAGTGGGGAACATGTTCCTCCCCCTACCCCATGCATCCGTGATCATCCTAGGGAGACCCTTATTGTGTCTTTTGTCTCTAGGGAACCCTTTTACTATTAGCCCAAATATGAAAGATATGTGACCATGGATCAAAAATAGAATTGAAAAGAAACTTGATGGATGAAACAACAAATTCTGTCCCTCAGAAGCAGAATACAGGTGTGCCAAAAAGAACCCTTTCTCCATACAGCATTTATTATGCTTCACTCTACTTGTTTAGCAACTATCTAGCAAACAAAATTCGAAAAAAGGATTAGGTTTCCTGTGGCGAGATGAGAAAAGTAAGAGAAAAAAGCACTCAGTCAAATGGGACTGGTGTTGTATGGACAAGTATCATGGAGGGCTAGGTCTTAAGGATTTCAGGAAGCAAGGCATTGCTCTTGTTGTAAAATGGTTATCAGTGCTCTAGAGGAGGTGAACCATGGAAGGTTTTAGTCAAAAACAATATTATACTTGCTTCCATAAAATTTGCCAAACATGAGAAAGGTTTTCCCCTTAGTGGTCTTCTTGTAGAGGATACAGCAATACCTCTTCATGATCCAAGGTGTTTCATATTTTGTGGAAAGCTTGGGAGTTGGTGAAAGGCAAGGTCATCAAATGCAAGTTCATTCATTATAAATATTAGTATATTATTTGTTGATGTAATGCAATATCATCAATTACACTTTACTAAAGTTTACTACGATAATGCATTTGCATATTAGTTGTCATATAGACACATAGGAGTTTGTATATCAGTTGTCATGTAGATACATATGAGTTTGAATTTCATTTCAGCACATGGCATTGGAGAAATCAACTTGAGATGGAGTTAGTTGTCATATCATACCTCTGTGTGTGAGATCCACCTATTTCTCCGATCACATTATCATTGTCTCATTGTTGCACATACTTTGTTGTACATTGAAGAATGATCCACCTTTAGTGGACATGTGATTACACTTAGCGTAATTGATAGAATATCTGATGCATTTATCCTCATTATCATGCATTGCATATATATTTAGGTATATCTACATTGTGCATATTTGAATATCAATGGGTATTTTATTCATGTATTCTTGATCATTAAATCAATCAATTAATCATATCATTTTTCCTATCTCTATTATGTTATAAGTTAAGCTTCAAGATCTTGGCATTTCATTTGTTGCATTAGGCAAATTCTTACAATGGTATCAAAACCGAGTGTCATTGTATAGCCTATTTGGAAAGAACTTTGTTGCAGGTCAAAAATGGAGCTTGTGTTGGTGTAATTAAATATCACTAATTACAATTTACTTTAGTTTTAGTTGTCATGTAGACAAATTGGAGTTTGCATTTCATTTAGCACATGTTGGAGAAATCCACTTGAGGTGGAGTTAGCTGTCATCTCATACCTCTTCGTGTCTAAGATTTGCCTTTAGTGCTCCTATCACATTATCATCCTCTCATTGTTGCACATACTTTATTGTACAATGAAGGTGTCAGCCGACTGGATGGTTCCGGCGGTGTTTCTGTAGCCAACGGAATGATGTCCGGCGGTGTTTCTGTATTCTGTAGCCGACGGGGTGATGTCCGGCGGTGTTTCTGTATTCTGTAGCCGACGTCGTCAGTAAATAGTTTGTAGCGGATAGAATATTTGTGGCCGACGGACTCCTTTGGGAAGGTTCGGCGGTAGTATTTATATCCTGTCTGGGATCATTGTAAATCATCAATCATCTGCTATTGCGAATATTATGAAGCCTAATGTATGTTCTGGCATATGCGAATATTATTCTGCTATTATTGTTTGTATGCGTTGATTTCTTTACCTGTACGGTAAACATTTGGCGCCATTGCCTTATGAATCTGGAAGGTGGGAGGAATGAAGATTAATGCCAAATCAGCTTAACAAGGATCGAAATAAGGCGAAGGAAAAAGATGGAATCTGTATTACACAAAAGAATTTAATTCTCGCACAGCAAGCCGAACGCCAACGGAGATTTCAGAAGATTGCCGACGGACACTGAAGCGCGGAAGAATTGTTGGAGGAGACTCGGCAGCGGGTGGAATTGGTGGAAGAAGCACGGGAGGAGTTCTTGAACTTGTGTTCGCCAAGGGAGGAAAACTCTGACGAAAGAGCATCAACTTGCACGGCTCGCAGTGCCGACGGAGCACGAGCGTGGAGTGATCTCTTCGTCCAGGATAGACTTCCGCGGGAAACAATTTCAGAGGATCCTTCTTCTTCACCAAGGTTCGCACCTGTCGACACCTCTAGTGCGGAAGTGCAGACCGCTGGTGCGGAAGTACAGACCACCGGTGTGGGAGTTCAGACTGTCGGTGCGGGAGTTCAGACTGCTGGCGCGGGAGTGCCGATTGCCGGTGTAGGAGTGCAGACCTCTGGTGTGACAGTGCAGACCTCCAGTGTTGTGATGGCGGGACCCAAAGAGAAGCTACCGAAATTTGAAGGCGATGGTACAGTCGACCCCATCCGACATTGTAAGACATGTGAGACGATCTGGCGGGCAAATGGAATCACAAATGCCGACGAATGGGTCAAGCAATTTTCGGCAACCCTACGGGGTGTTGCGATTGATTGGTTTTCGGATACAGATCCACAAAAGCTGGATACCTGGGATAACATTAAAAAAGAGTTCCCGGCGGAATTTAAACTCTTACGGGATGATAATGAAATCGTAGCGGAGATTTTCAATACCAAACAGGGGAAGCACGAAACTGTTCGCGTCTACGCCAGGAGATTAAAAGACTTAATAAACAAAATGGAAAGCAAGCCGGCAGACGAATTGCAGAAAAGATGGTTTGTGGATGGCCTACGATCGAAATTGCGGAGGAAAATGAAAATTGTCCCACCGTCATCATATGTGGATGCGTGTAACAGAGCACTGGACCTTGAAAGTGAACAGAAGACAAAGAAGAAGAAAACTAGCTCCTCTGATTCTGATGACGACGAGCCTGCCGGAGATGATAGCAGCGATGACGAAGGCAGCAGCAAGAATGTTCGTGCCCTACAGAAGGATATGGTTCACATGATGAAGGAGTTTAAAAATATGCAGAAGGAGCCAAAAGGTAGTGAGCTATGGTGCACGGAATGTAAGACCAACGGTCATACTAAAGGATCGTGTCCAAAGAACCAATTTTGTGACATTTGTCAGATCATGGGCCATTCGACAAAGGAGTGCCCCTTTAACATGAAGACAAGAGGATCTCCGCAGGTGCTTCTCACACAGGAGGCTTCCCCGACGGGTAGTAGCAGAAACACGAATACAGCCGGTGCTACATCTAGAGGATACAGGAATAATAGCAGAGGGCAAAATAACAATGCAAACAATAACAATAATAATGGGAGTCGAAGTCAAACTCAGTATGATGCAAACAAACGACCGATCGTTCAATGCCGAGTATGTAATTTGTGGGGTCATTTTGCGCGGGATTGTACAACGGCAAACACACCCAAATTATTATGCAGATGGTGCAAACCCAGCGATCACGAAGATTCCAAGTGTCCAAAGGCTGGAGTAAACTTGATCACTGTTGGCACGGATGTAGAGGAGGTTCTGGCAACTACACGAAGGCAAGCGGAGGAAAAAAGAAAAGTGGGGGAAGCGCCGGCGAACATTGCAAAGGCATCGTCGGCGGGGACATCTCAGTTGAAGGACATTACTGCCACCTTTGCAAAGAACTTCGCAGAACAAAACATTGTACGGCAGATCTTACAAACGGAGATACCGATCAAGATAAGTGACCTCCTTCTCACAATGCCCCAATTACGGACGACCATTCTGAATCATACACCGTTTTCAAAAGCACCGGAGGACACAGGAAGGGACAGTAGGGAAGTGATGACAACAGACCCAATGCTGCTGGCACTCACATCCGGACGGCATCTGGCAGTCGTCGAGATGGGGATTTTGGGAAATGTTTTGACAGAGACAATTGTTGACGGAGGGTCCAGCGTGAATGTCTTACCGGAGGATACCTGGAAGAAGTTGGGGAAGCCGACGCTGTGGCCACCTACATTCCAATTGCTCACGGCGGACCAGCACAGGATCAAACCGTTGGGAACCTTAAGGGCGCAAATGGTAACTATTGGTACGCAACCATTTTTATTGGATTTTGTGGTTATTCCATTGAAAAGAAAAGGATATGATGCTATTCTGGGACGAGATTGGTTGGTGCAAGCAAAAGTAAAGCATGATTGGAAACGAAATACCCTATCAATGGAGGGCGGAGGCAAAAGATTCACAATTGACCTGCATACACAAATGGTCGGTGAGGAGGCAACATCGTCAGATTCAAAGAGTGACGGCAAAAGTGACGACGAAGCAAAGAAGAGAATGAAACCAGACGAAGAGGGAGTATTGAGACTTGATGGAGGATCGAATGACGACAACCTGGACTCGGTGAATGGCCTGTTCCATTGGCAGATAGAAGACTACGAACTGTTTTCGAGTTGCAATATGTTAACGGTCGACGAACGTGACAAAACACAGGAAAATGAATGTCCGAAGGAATGCAGGGAAGCGGAAGAAGGAAAAGTTGCCACGGCTGAAGCTGAGGGGAAGAACATACAGTTTGAACACAGAAAAACGAAAGATCCCACTGTCCGGTACATGGTGAATAGACCGCGCGAAAAGAAAAAGTTACACCGCAACATAAAATTAGTGGAAGGGCACCGACAGCAAGGAAATAATCCAGTTGCGGGACGACCGCAGGCACAGTGGGCAACGGAAGTGGCACAGAACAAACGTAAGGCTTACGACGGTCAGAATGAAATCAAAGTGGAAAAGTTTAAGGGCAGATGGGTTGTACCATATCAGATTCGGAAGGTCGGCGACAATGGAGTGATCAGATTATCAACTTTGGACGGGCAGAAGGTACCTCCGGTAGTCAACAGATCCAAATTCAAAATATATGGTGCCAGGAA
Source organism: Cupressus sempervirens (assembly GCA_028749045.1). Lineage (NCBI taxonomy): Eukaryota > Viridiplantae > Streptophyta > Pinopsida > Cupressales > Cupressaceae > Cupressus > Cupressus sempervirens. Next base: position 163,537,579 of record CM053787.1, read on the forward strand.
GACTCCATCGCTGTCATAGGATGGCCAGATGACTCCGTCGTCGTTGCAGAATGGCGACGCCTGGAGGCAAAATGGAGGTACCTCTGTTATTTGATTTCTTTTAAAAATTTATAAAAAAAAAAGTTTGAAAGAAAAATATTTTTAAAAAAAAAAAATTGAAAAAAAAAATTTTGGGAGCCCCGCGGACAGAAAGGCCCGCGGACTGAAAAGCCCCACGGGCAATAGCCTGTCCGCAGGAGTGACAGGAATGTCCCCACGGACACTCTGACCGCAAGTTGTTAAAAGCCCCGCGAACAGCTGTCTGCGGGCATACAACTTGTAAAGTTCTCCGCCAAGGAAAGCTCCACGGACTTAGAAATATTCTGCTCTGCACTTCTAAATCTTTCTACCAAAAAGACTCCGCTCTCTCCTCTGCGTTGATCACCAAACAGTCTTTCTCCACCGGTAACAAGGGAAGGTCCGCGAGCAGTCTTCGCCGCTAGAAAGGAAGGCCGCGAGTTTTTTAAAAAAAAACTCCTCCGCCAGTCAAGTCAGAGTGTCTCTGCCGGTCGATCTCCTCCGCCAAAAATTAGCCGCGGGCATAAAACTTCTGAATCCCCCGTCTAAAGTACGTTGTCGTTCCATTCCTCCGCCTTGGAGCTGCCCGCCATGCCCTTAATGGCCACCACAGGGTTCGAACTCTTGTTCCATGGCAATTTCCTACTACCATTCGTTGCCAGAAAGAAACATAGGAGTCCGCACAAAAGGATTGCACAGGATTTTGAGACAGATCGGTTGGGATGAGGAGGCACTGAAAACATCTGAACAAAGCATCGAAATGCATGAAGCTGAATGCAAGCCTCAAATTCCATTCCCTCCTCTAGCCAGACTTTTGCGGGGAAACAGAGACATAAAGAAGAGTGCTTGTTCTGCCAAAAGGAGAAGAATTTCTGTATAGAGGATTAAAAAAAAAAAAAAAAAAAAAACGACATAATCAAGTTGTTCAAAATGAGTGACAGATGATGCCAAAGGGAAGGAGACACATCCGTGGTTGCCAGAAAGAGTGCAGAATTGGCAGATAATGACAAAAATGGTGTGTTCCGTGCATTTCTGTGTGGGTTGCGAAGTGTTAGTTTGGTCTTGGCGATGAGGGGCGCTGCCCCTCGACCCCGCCGGGGGCATTCCCTGGACCCCCAGTCGTGGCGGATATCAGTCGTGGGAGTCTGACTAGTTGAGAAGAGTTGAAGTTGCTACAGGCATGGACTTTCTGTGTACCAGAGGCAGTGGGAGCAGGTGTGGCTGTGAGGCTGTCTTGGTGGATGCGTAGAGAGCTCGGGAGGAGCTGATCATCCAGTTGGAGGCAGTGCAGCGACACTTGGCTCAGAGTACCGAGGGATTGAAAACAAAGAAAGCAGCACAGGTGGCTATCAAGGTCAGCTTGAGGAGACAGTATTGTGTTAGCAGAGGCTCCAGATGTAACGGGATGAATGTGGAAGTGATGTGATAGAAGCAAATTTTTTGTTGTAATCACTCTGATGATATTTTTTGTTTGTTAATTTGTCTCAGATATGTTGTAATTGTCGTCCAGAGACGACTTTTCTTTTTGAGGGGGATAGTGTCAGCCGACTGGATGGTTCCGCCGGTGTTTCTGTAGCCGACGGAATGATGTCCGGCGGTGTTTTTGTATTTTGTAGCCGACGGGGTGATATCCGGCGGTGTTTCTGTATTCTGTAGCCGACATCATCAGTAAATAGTTTGTAGCGGATAGAATATTTGTGGCCGACGAACTCCTTCAGGAAGGTTCGGCGGTAGTTTTTATATCCCGTCTGGGATCATTGTAAATCATCAATCATCTGCTATTGCGAATATTATGAAGCTTAATGTATGTTCTGGCATATGCGAATATTATTCTGCTATTATTGTCTATATGCGTTGATTTATTTACCTGTACGGTAAACAAAAGGATGATCCACCTTTGGTGGACATGTGATTATGCTTAGTGTAATTGATAGAATATCTCATGCATATCTCCTAGTTATCATGTATTGCCTATATATTCAGGTATATCTACATTATGTATATCTATATACTTGAATATCAGTGGGCATTTTACTATGTGTCCTTGATCACTATTGAATCAATCAATTGCTCAAATCACTTTTTCTATCTCCTTTGTGCTATCAATTAAGATTCTAGAGCTTGGGATTTCATTCTGTACCTTAGGCAAATTCTTATATTATTATATTACTTTATAGGTCATCTTTTGTATATGATGTAAATTAGGTGGATAAGATCTTTATAATTCTTACATTTGTAAATTCTTTATAACAATCATCTTGATCGTTTGTTTATACATTAAATTATTTACGAATTACTTCTAGGTAATATGGTAATAGAGCAAGATTTTTTTGAAAAAAATCTCGTTAATTTTTTTTTTTGGAAATCTTTTTAGTAATGTTTTTTTCAAAACAAATTTTACTTGAAGTTTGTGGGTCTATTCTAGGACAATATTCTTTCCTACCCGTGTTCACTTTGTTCCCTTTAGCCCCACGCGTAGGGTGTTTTTTTACTCTTTGCAACTCCAAAGGGATTTTTTGAGTCTTTGCAACTTGTTTTCTTAGTCAAAATCCCTTTTTGAATGTTGTTTTTAATCCCGTGTGGTTATGTTATTTTTTTGTTTTTTGTGGTTTTTCTTGCATCTAAGAGACAAAGGACACTATTGCAACTCACACAGATCCTCTACAACCTACACGACATTTAATTTTTTGCAACTTACGCGACCATTTTCCTACCATTTTTCTATGACGGGCATATTGACAGCCTTCTCTACCACTTTTTACCATTCTTCTGGTCGTCTTCTGCAATTCCCAACCTTGTTTGGTTATTGTTTTACAATTAGTGGTTATTTTTCTATCATTTTTTAGGGTTTTTTAAGGCTAGGGTTTTATTTGAAACTCTCTTTTCCCATGTCAGATTAAGAATCTAATTACAAATTCTTGGTCGCCTTTTTGAAACTTCAATTGGGTCATCATCGCTGTTTTGCGAGTGTCTTGATTTTTGTGCCTTGAATTTTATATCAGTTTGAACTTTATTTTGATTTCAAATTCTTCTTGGGTGTTTTGAGATCTCTTCTAGGTCTTCATTGGATTTCCTGGGTCAGTTGCAAATTTTGAGACTCAAAATTTGTATCAGTTGTACTTCATTATATCTTTAAAGCATGTTGATGCATCTGCCTATGTTTTCTTTATTGGGGTCTTGTTTCAGATTTTGTGTTATTGCCCCTTTTTCGTTTCTTGTTTTTTTGCATTGAGAAACATATGAGATGGCATCATTGAGCATCTTAATGTTGGAGGGAAATCAAAGATCAACGAGAAACATTATAAAACCTAGAAGTGGTGTGCATGCTAACAATCTTAAAATATGGCCACCTTGATAAGCTTGTTTTGGGCACAGCGGCTCAACCTACCACAGTCCAAGCAGACAAAGACAAGTTTGATGACTGGAATCGAGAAGTTATTATACTTCTCAAGCTCTCTATCATAGACAATCAGTTGCCTCAGGTTCCTTCTAGCAAGTTAGCATCAGACATCTAGCAACATCTAAAGAAGTTGCATGAGACATCTGACAAGAGCAAAGCATTCATCATAAAGAACCACTTCTTCTCCATCATGATGTATGAACATGTGTTGTACAGGAGCATCTCACAAAGATTAAGGAAATTCAAAATCAGCTCGAAACAATTGATCAAAGGAATGGAGGCAGATATGGTAGTCATCACTTTGAAGACCTACCTAAATCCTATGAGAACTTTATAGAGACTCTCAACATTACTTCCACTAATGTTTATCTGAAATTTCCGGAGTTGTGCACCAAACTTTTGCAGCAAGATCATTGGAAACAATAGTTTGGTAACAGTGCCACTTCGTCCTCCTTAAAGCATGCCTTTGCAACCAAATCCTTTAACAAGGATAAAGGAAAATCTCAACACTCATATAATGTTCCCATTTTTGCCAGTATCAGAGTTTGAGAGATTAACCTATTATTGTGATCCTCGTAGGCTAATTATTGTGGATAGAGGATCTTCTAAGGCAGTGGCTTGGCTTGGAAGGGTCTTGTCTTCTCCACAATCAAATAAGTTACAAGTTGGTCTTTGTTTAGCTCAAACCGGACTTCATTTGGGCTTAGTTTTGCATACTTACTCTTTGTGGTAAGTTGGGTGTTGATTGAGATGGACCCTTTCTATTTTTGGAAAGTGCATTTGGTCACATGTAGAAATGATAGGCGTGACTCCTATTTCAGACGGCATATTTAAATGATGGGTATTATGGGAGTTATAATATATTTAGTAGCCACATTATTATTAAATCATTAAATAACTTATTATAAAGTTATAATTTAACTTTATATCACTTAAGTTGAGGGTTGAGTAATCATTGGAAGGGACCATTTATTTTTTTAATATTATTGCAAGCCAAGTATTAAATGTTGTCAAAAGGGTTAAAGTTGGAAAGTTTCAAGAGTTGAGTTCTTTTGGGAAACTTACACAATTTTAGAAATTCAGTTCTTTTGGAAACTTTTGTCAACAAAGGCGTTATTAATATGAGCTCATTTCACTGAGAAAAGCATGCTTGGATATTTTATTAGCTTTTGATGCCTTTGTGGCTTTTCTGAATTTTCTGAATTGGGTGCCCTTGCTGAAGTATAAGGGTTTTTCCTAATAATTTCTATTGCAAATTGTGTTGTTAAACAATTTGTCTACTTTCCTCCTATCGTTCATACTGTGTCTTGGAGGTTGGCTGAAATATTGATTGATTGGTGAAGAGGATCGAATTACCATCTAGCATTGGTGAGATTGCAAATTGTGATTTCGAATTGTGGCACTAGAAATCTGTCGATTTACACCTGGAGGCAGCGTTTCATGTTCTTGGGCGAGCCTCTGAGCCAAATTTCACTTGGAGGTTGGGCGGCATATTTATCGGCAGCTGCAATTTATATTTAAAAGTATTGGAGATCAGGTTATGGGATGTGTGAGTATTGAAGGGGGGCTGCGTTTGATGCAATCTAAATCTGTAACATTTACTTTGGCCTATGATTTGCATTTTAGGGCCTGCAGTTCAGTTTCTCACCTCCAAATCTGGACATTAAGGGATGGTACACAGTTGCAGACCTGGGCTTTAAATTCTCTAAGCTTGTGATTGAAGTTTAAAGGTGGTGAAACATATTGTAGGTGCTGCGATTTACTTTGAGCTCTGGAGATTCTTTTTGTTAATTGGCATTACATTTGGACAGGCCAACTGTGAGGCAAGGATCCACACAATATAATTCAGGCTCCTTGTTATTTGTAAATTGTTTGAAATTCATTTGCAAACATCAACAAACTATGTTATAACAAATAGGCAAATAAATTTCCTGAATTGTGCTTTCCTCGCAATTACTTCTTCTTCTTATTTTTAAAAAATCATATATGCCAAACTCAAAAAAAAGTACATTCCAAATTCCATAAATATAGCATTGATCAGCTGTGTGCCAAATGTTTGATGAAATGCCAAACATCTGATTCGTGAAGAAGAATTAGGTAAAATTTAATGAAAATTAGAATTGCTCAAGTTATAGCCAGGTGAGGGTTATTTCAGTGGTATCAGAGCGGTTTCCTGCCATCCTATGGGGTAGGAAAGCTATTTTATTTTCAGATTTGTTGTTGCATTTGGAGTGACCAGCACTCTAGCTTTTTCTAGCCATGGACAGACAGGAGGATTGGCAGCTCTAGAAGTTGGTGGAGTAATGAGGAAGTTAGCGCGAATATGAATGCTTTGCAAGAGGGTGTGGAGAAACTCAAGCTTCATCAACAAAGGTTGGCGGAGAGCTTGACGGATCCAGAAACAGTTGAGAGGGCAGCAAAGTATATGGTTTCTGCCTTTAGAAGGCTGACATCGAGGTTGCAGGTAAGGAAGCTCAAGTTTTCCCCGATAGGTGTCCACGATGCAGATGTACCTATATTTAGTACGGCACTTGCTAGTCCTATCCGCAATGTTGATGACGGACTTATCTCACAGGGACATGTGGATGTGTCAGTGCACTTGGTGAACAACAACATTGAGCTTCAGCAAGTTAAGCCTCCCAAAGCAATTGCTACTATTAGTTCAGAGGCAGCTAATGTCATAGTTGTCACTAACTATTTAGACTCTCCCGAGGAGAGAGTTGTTATTGGAAACTTATATGTCAACTATCGTACTGTTGCTCCAATACAGGAAGTAGTTGCTTCCTCAAGTGGGACCGATGCACATATGGAAACACCCAACTGTGATGTTGGTGATTTAGTTCTTATAGTGGAGTCAGTAGATGTGAGTTCATGCTCTAGCATTTCTTATTCACATTTTGGCATGGAGTCATGTGTGCAAAGTCTGGTGATGACAGTTGAGGCTCTATCAGGTGATGGGGATACAGATACAATGAACACCTGTAATGATTTGTTGGATGATGCTATGAGTTGCACCAAGTATGATACCCCTTGTTAGATATTGGGTGATGACTTGGAGGAGGTTTTGGATGAGTCCCAAGATCAATGTTTAAATGATCTTACTATTGAGGCGGAAGCTGAGACATGTGAGGAGATTGATATTGCGAGGGCTTCCATTTCTTCGGATGGGGAGTTGATTGAGGTACATAGTAGTTGTATCTCAGATGTTGAGTTGTGCGAGGATGTTAGCACACGTATGAGCGATCTCGTGGTGGGCAATTCTGATTCAGTTTCCTATCATAGTGCAGTTAGTGAGACAGAGAGCTTGCATAGGAGTCAGGGGTTACAAAGACATCATGTGACCAGTCAGCTGAAGGTGAGTGATAGTGACATTTCTTTAGCTCTTGAGCATTATGATGTTATCCGTCAGATGTTAGCTACATCTGGTTGGGGTACTCTTATGTCTAATGAGCGTAGTGATAGTACTCTTTCTCTAGTAAAGATTCATGCACTTCGAGACACTATCAAGATCTTGAAGCATAGTTACTCTTAGTTAGTTGCTGACAGGGATTACATTCTAGAGTGGGGTAGCACCTGTTATGAGACATTGTTAGGGAAAGAGGAGGATGTAGCTGAGCTCACCCAGGAGCTTGAGGTGACTATGGACTCTCTTCAGTATACTCAGTTGGCTCTTCAAGAGTCACAGTCATAGTTGGATGAGGTTACTGTGGAGTTAGAGGGGGTACAGTCGGCACCAGCCCCAGACCATGTTCAGTTACATATTGTGATTAGTGGTGAGTTTGCTTCCACGATTGGGGATGAGGGACGTGATGATGTGGCTGGCACATCCATCTAGCATATGGGTGCAGTAGGTATAGAGGAGGTAAGGGCATCAGGGGATATGAGCTCTCATGGTGATTTGCTTCTATCTGTCAGAAGTACATTTATTTCTTCATTTCATACAGCTGGTACCATTGGACAGATGGCAATGCCACATTTTTAGAGCGATCAGTTGTGGGTCACAAGGGAGCAAGTTGATGCTTCCACGTGTAATTTCTACTGCACAAAGTCTTTCATGGAGTATCTTTTGGAGAGTTCGGATGTGCAGGAGGATTCATACAGAGTGTCTGAGGGTACTCTCATCTGAGGCTCTCATGCCATTCAGAGGTTGGTGGGAAAGATCGTAGAGACTTTGTCTACTATGCTTCCCCATAGGGATTTTAAGGTTGGGTTTGTTCAGAGGATCGCCCAAGATCCTGCCCGACTTGTAGTTCAGAGTGAGAGATTGGAGTCATCTTCTAATTCCCAGTTTGGTATTGATGATCAATTGACAAAGATTGGAGCTTTCTACCAATATTATATAAGAGGGTGTGCTCGTCATTTTTCTTTTGACCCACAAGTAGAGGATTTGGTTTCACAACGGTGTGGATTGGTTCCAGTTTCATACCATCCATTATGAGATGGGTTGGCACCATCTTTTGTAGATGGGATTGATAACTGCAAGTTAGACTGCTTGCAGTATCTACATACCCTGGATAGCTTAGCAGAGGTTGGAATTGATATCAATGTTTCAGGTATCTATGGTTGTTACCATCTCCACAATGCAGTTGGGTATGAGTGTCAGTTTGATGGGGACTCAAGTATGGATAGAGTTGGTATTTCAGTTGGAATAAGTTCTGATGTGTCGTTGCCTTTCTCAGCACCTAGAGTCAGTTTTCAGATGATTTTGATGCTGATGTCAGTTATTTAGGTACTGGTGCTACAGGAGTTGCTTGTACACAACATGGATAGTATGCAGTTCTACCCTTGGGATCCAAGTGGTCTGTGATGTTCATTTAGCTACAAGATTACTTGGGGACAAGCAATCCTAGGGAGGTAGGACTATAATGTCCCCATTTTTGTCAGTATCAGAGTTTGAGAGATTAGCCTATTATTGTGATCCTCATAGGCTAATTATTGTGGATAAAGGGTCTTTTGAGACAGTGGCTTGGCTTGGAAGGATCTTATCTTCTCCACAATTCAATAAGTTATAGGTTGGTCTTTGTTTGGCTCAGATCGGACTTCATTTGGGCTTAGTTTTGTGTACTTACTATTTGAGATAAGTTGGATGTTGATTGAGATTGACCCTTTCTATTTTTGGAAAGTGCATTTGGTCACATGGAGAAATAATAGGCATGACTGTTATTTCAGACGGCATATTTAAATGATGAGTATTATGGGAGTTATAGTATATTTCGTGGCCACATTATTATTAAATCATTAAATGACTTATTATAAAGTTATAATTTAACTTTATAATATCATTTAAGTTGAGGGTTGAGTAATCATTGGAAGGGGTCATTTATTTTAATTAATATTATGCCAAGCCAAGTATTAAATGTTGCCCAAAGAGTTAAGTTGGAAAATTTCAAGAGTTGAGTTCTTTTGGGAAACTTTAACAATTTCAGAAGTTGAGTTCTTTTGGAAACTTTTGTCAACAAAGGCATTATTAATATGAGCTCATTTCACTGGAAAAAGCATGCTTGGATTTTTTTTAGCTTTTGATGTCTTTGTGGCTTTTCTGAGTTTTTTGAATAGGGTGCCCTTGCTGAAGTATAAGGGTTTTTCTTGATAATTCCTATTGCAAATTGTGTTGATAGACAATTTGTCTATTTTCCTCCTATTGTTCATACTGTGTCTTGGAGGTTGGCTGAAATATTGACTGATTGGTGAAGAGGATCGAATTACCATCTAGCATTGGTGAGATTGCAAATTGTGATTTCGAATTGTGGCACTCGAAGTCTACTGATTTACACCTAGAGGTAGTGTTTCATGTTCTTAGGTGAGTCTCTGAGCCAAATTTCACTTGGAGGTCGGGCGGCATATTTATCTGCAGCTGCGATTTATATTTCAAAGTATTGGAGACCAAGTTATGGGCTGTGTGAGTACTGAAGGGGGTTGCGTTTGATGCAATTTAAATCTGCAACATTTACTTTGGTCTGCGATTTGCATTTTAGGGCCTATGGTTCAGTTTGTCACCTCCAAATCTAGACGTTGAGGGATGGCACACAGTTGCAGACCTGGGCTTTAAATTCTCTGACCTTGTGATTGAAGTTTAAAGGTGGCAAAACATATTGTAGGTGCTGCGATTTACTTTGAGCTCTAGAAATTATTTTTGTTAATTGGCATTACATTTGGACAGGCCAACTGTGAGGTAAGGATCCACACAATATAATTCAGGTTGCTTGTTATTTGTGAATTGTTTGAAATTCATTTGCAAACATCAACAAACTATGTTATAACAAATAGGCAAATAAATTTCCTGAATTGTGCTTTCCTTGAAATTACTTCTTGTTATTTTTAAAAAATCACATATGCCAAACTCAAAAAAAGTACATTCCAAATACCATAAATATAGCATTGACCAGCTGTATGCCAAATGTTTGACGAAATGCTAAACATCTGATTCGTGAGGAAGAATTGGTGAAAATTTAATGAAAACTGGAACTGCTCAAGTTATAGCCAAGTGAGGGTTACTTCAAATCACGTTCATCTCAGCAGAAGGGCCCCAATTAGTCTCAGGATGGTTTGAAGAAGAAGGTTTAGTGTAACTACTATCACAAATATAGCCATTCTCTCAAGGATTGTCACAATTGATTAACTTATGATCAACGGAAGTAGGGAGGGTCTCAACCTAAAGCCAATGTTGTTGAGCACATGGAGCAAAAAGAGTCTTCCTTTTACAACTTCATGGATAAAAGGCCTATAAACCATGTACAATCTTTTACCTATGTTGGTTAACAGTTTGTTCTATTATATTTGATAATCTTAACTCTTTGATACCCAATGTTTGGAGAAACAAAAGGATTTTTACAAACAAATGGGTCAGTGTATGTATCCTATCACTGCCCTCTGAATTGATTAGGTACAGCTCCCTATGATTCTTGCAATAATATGCAATGGATATGTCTTTATGTGATTAGAAATTCTTGACATTATAAGCTCTTAACCTGAGAGCAGTAAAGGATAACCAAGTTGTTTGCAAGCACAAACAACTCAAGCAAGATGCATATGAATAACCTATCACATTCAATGGAATAATTGCAATAGATTATCTTGATATTTTCTTACTTCTAATTCTATTTTAAATGCAAATGACTCATCTAAATGCAGTTGGAAAGAAAGGATTATACATATGAGGACAAGTGGAATTGCTTTGGCTATTAACCTTGATTGAAATGGAATTCAACAAGTATCCAATAGATTTGCATACATTATCCTTTAATTCCCAATGAAATATCTAACATGTATGACACTATCAAAAGAAGAAACAGAACCATATATGAAGCAGCAAATGGAATTACTGTACTGCAAATATCAAAACGAAGTGGAATCCATTTGATTATTTATAGGATCATACACAATTGTCTTTCAACTCTAAGAGCAAAGCTATCTAATGCATGGACTACAAAACATTAAAAGAAAATATTGTAAATGGAATTACAGAACCATTCCCTCTCAAGATCGCCAACCTTTGTTATGTCAAAAGAGATTACATTTATGCTCTATTTTTATCATTTCTAAATTCTAGCAGAGCAACAGTCATATAATAGAAAATGAAATATGGAAATATCAATTTGCATCACAATATGAGCACATGCTATCTCTTCTATAAATGATTCCGAATCCATGATATTCCTGAAAACACACCATGACTGTTCATCTTCATGCAGTCTCAGAAAATCCTGTAGAAAATCGTTTATTCTTCATTTTCTATCTTTGTGCGCCAAATCCATATATTGAATATTCTAATGGTCACCGCATTTTCAAATTCTGAGCATCGATATCAAATCAACAGTCGTGATTTAAACATTGAGACTTTCCTTTATGGTTTCCACCATGGGTCCACCGAGTACACATGTCTTCTTGTCGCTTTGCCGCTAAAAATAACAGTCGAGCAACTTCATATAGCGAGATAGCGAAAATCATGGATCTCTTTCCAATCTAATGATGATAACAAAAAAATGTTAAATTTCTTTACTTTGCGGTGCGGGTCCCTCTTTCCAGCTAGGTACACCATGGTAGATAGATGACAGAATTTTATGTCTGACATCAGACTGTTTTGCCTCATTGGTACCTCGTGACTAGACTCTGACTATGTTTCATGAAAAGTGATGGCCCAACGGACACGTGTCATTCCCTCGCTATGTCACTTTACTTAAAGATCGATCAACTTTCTATAGCGACACAACGAGAATCATAGATCTGTTTTAATCGGGTGGCTAAGAACATACACAACCTGCAATCTTTCTTTAAACTATTTGACTTGTCAACTAGCCAATGACATGCAATTTTTCATTAATTTGACTTTTCTCCACCACATAGTTTATTATGATTTGCATTTGAGCCGTCGATTTTATTTTCAAAAGAAGTCGTATCACCTTTGACTAGTTTCTTTCGCCATTTCTACATTTTTGAGTATTCAATCTGTGTTCAATTCTTGCCTTAGACATGATTAGGAACAAAGAATTATGAATCATTAGAAATATCCAGATCTTCTTCTCATTAGGAAAATGCATAACAAACCCTCCCAAAACCTAATCACCTAGCCAAGAAATAATGTATTGCTCATATGATTTCCCACATTAGGTTAAGTCAAAGGGAGATGAGAAGAAAGACCATTCTAAGGGAAATCTAGACTCAGACTCAAGACTTTAACTTTTGATTTGACTCAAAAACTCCAAAGCAAAGATATAGACTGAAACTTGGGCAACGGTTGGCTCTGTTTGGGGATTTAAGCATGATAATACTTGAAAGAATCCAAGAAATCTCTGGTTCCACACAAGGGTGACAACTTAGAAAGAAAAGAACAAGCTAAACTAAGAAAGCAACAAGGAACTACCTAAGGAAAACAAGCAACTAAACTAAGCAAAATGCATGAAAAGGAAAACCTACCTCGCTATCCACTACACAAGGGTTACCTGTTTTCAATTTTGCATTTAATACAACTCCAAATCCTGCCCATTACAAGAACATGGCAAGGTTTCTCCAATTGGATATGCCAATTTGAAAGAATTATTTTGATTTGCTTGTGTGATCTGAAAAGGTCATTTCTACAAAGACTCAAACTTGGAATGCATGCCTCTTGGCTCATGTCTCTTATCCCATAACAACACCAACTCACCTTCCATAAATTTTCTAGGCCTTGCTCTTCTAACTAACAGTTTCTTTATCCTTCCCTGATGTTCAATAATCTTGTCAACCATCTCTTTTCTCTCTTCTTGCAGTTTAGTAAGATACAAGATCCTCTTCTCTAACCCATCTTGGAAGACATCATCTTCAATTGTAGGTTTTAATTTACATGTGGCTAGTTCTAATGGGAGTGGCAAATTAGCTTCTGCTCCATACACCAATTCAAAAGGTGAGATCCCAATAGCCCTTTTAGGTGTGGTTCTATCAGCGCATAAAGCATCATGAATCTTCTTATGCCAGCCTTTCAATTTATCTGAGACCGATTTCTTCAAAATATTAATCAATTTTTTATTACTAGACTCAGCCTGCCCATTTCCTTGAGGGAAATAATCAGAGGAATGTCTAACTTGAATACCATTATCATAGCAAACTTAATGATCTCTGAAGAGGAAAAATAAGATGCATTGTCCATTACTAACTTCATAGGAACTCCAAACCCGACCAAAATACGTTCTTTGAGGAACTCACATACCACTTCTGAGGAAGTCTTCTTCATTGGCTTTGCCTCTACCCATTTGCTGAAATAATCTGTGGCAGTATGTATGAATGTCCTTGACTAGAGGGAGGATTAATTGGCCCTATAAAATCTGAACCCCATTGATGGAAAGGAGCTTCAATTACTATTGGCCTAAGAGGTAAGGCAGCCAATTGAGGTTTACCAGTAAACATCTTGCATTTTTCACAATTAGCGACCCACTTATATGCAACTTTAAACATACCAGACCAATAATAACATTGCCTCAAAATTTTGAATTAGTGATAGTGCTAGAAAAATGTCTTCCACATGCTTAATCATGAATAGATCTTAACAACTTCTCTTGATGTTCCTTATCCACACATCTTAGAAATTTTCCATCAATAGCTCTCTTATACAAGACATCATCATGAATTGCATATTTCAAGGCTTTAGTTTTTAGATCTCTACTTTGCTTAATAGTCAATCCATCAGGGCATTCACCATACATCAAAATAAGCAATGTTTGAGAACCAGGGATCCTGAAGACTTACCATAAGAACTTTTGGCATATCTTCTTCTTTGAATTGTTGGTTCTCTACGAAGGCTTTACAAAGTGCATTCCCTCTTACAAGTTTGGTTGGCTTAATCTCTATATCATATTCTCGAACTTTGGCTATCCACACTCTATTATTGCAACCAACATCTTGTTTGTCAAAATACTTTTCACTAAAGGATCTAGCATTTATTATTGAATGAGAATGCAACACATAAAATTTGAAATTCTTGAGCGCTCTCACCACTGCATATGCATGTTTTTCCATTTGAGAGTATCTCAGTTCTTGATTTTTTAATGGTATACTCATGAAAGCTATTGGGACTTGTATTCTCTCTTTATTTTCCCGCATCAATATAGCTGACATAGTATGCTCTGAAGCATAACAACAAATGATGAACTCTTTGGTGTAGTCAAGATGAACAAGCATAGGGGCTTTGGCAATGGCATCCTTGATATTTTCAAAGGCCTTTTCCCCAACATCACTCCATTTGAAAGTTTTATTGCCTTTCATCATATCAACTATACATTTAACTATTTCAGAGAAATCAGGAACAAATCTTCTCAAGAAATTTACCTGGCCAAAGGACTTTACTCCCATTTTACTCAATGGTAGACTTAATTGTTCAATAGCTTTAACCCTATTTGGATCAATCTTCACTCCTTGAGATACAATATGACCAAGCAACTTGCCTTTTGTAACACAAAATACTGATTTCTTTGAATTTAGGGAGATACCATACTCTTTACTCTTTGTAACACCTTTTCTAGATCCCTGATATGATCTTTTCTCTTCTTGGAAAAGACTGTCAAATCATCAAGATATATGATGATAATTCTATCTTTGAAATCATCAAAATATATGATGATAATTCTATCTTTCAAACTTTTGAAAGCCAAATTTATTCCATGTTGAAAAGTTGCTCCTGCATTGATTAAGCCAAAAGGCATTCTATTGTATACAAATGTACCCCATGGTGTGGTAAATGCAATCTTGAACTAATTTGCTTCATTTTCCTAAATTTGATTGTATCCTGAAAATCCATCCAACATGGACATCGTCTCTGATCCTGCAACGATCTATAAAAGATGTTCCATATTAGGGAGAGAAAAATTATCCTTCAGTGAGGCTTGATTTAAGTTTTTGAAATCTACACATTCTTTTTCCTCACTGGTACAATATTAGCCACCCAAGTGGAATGATGAATAGGGTATATAATCCTAGCCTGCAGCATTTTGTCAATTTCCTTGAAGATTGCCCCTTCAACTATAGGATTATAATTTCTCTACTTCTGCCTGAATGGTGTTGCATCTTGTTTAAGAGGGATTTCATGTCTGAACCTCCCACCCATCAAATTCTTTAGATCTTCATAACTCCAAGCAAAAACATCCTGAAATTCAATAAGTAATTTCTTGATCTCTACCCTCTCTTTTGGTGTGCAACACTTTCCTATGTTTATCATCTTGGGGTTAATTTTTGTCCCTATGTTGATTCCATCAAATTCAACATGTCTTTCCCTTCTTATCTCTTTCTTTCTTTATATATATATCATGCCTATCAAAGAGTTTCTCTAAAGAGATTAAATGAGGTGGAATCTTATTACCTCCAACTAAAACACATCAGATCCTGTCTTCTTTTCATCTCTTGCCACTGAATAATTACCTTTTGCATTAGTGCTTCCTTCAAAATACAAACATTCAAAACGACCTTCCCCTTCAATGAATTTGAGTATTTGTTTTGTTGGATACAATTGTCCAATTGTGTGTTGTCTTTGATGTTACACAAATGTCATATCAGTTATCAAACAGAGTCTACCGAGCTCAATTGGTCAGCAGAGCAAATTACAAAGTCTATCGAGCTCAGTTGGTCAGCAAAGAAAATTCTAGAGTCTACCGAGCATTCCTGAAAAATACTCTGTGGAAACAGTTTCTACCAAGCTCACCCGGGCGTCAAAGGTTTCTGTGGCAGAAGTCAGTTTCTACCGAGCTCACAAGGTCAGCGAAGGAAAGTCAGTGTTTACCAAGTTCACTTGGTCTCCAAAGGATTTTGCAGAGTTTGCAGTGTTCACCGAGCTTCAGTTGGTTAACATTGGAAATCATTTCTAGAGCAATGTTTACTGAGCAGGGTCGGCCAATGAAGGATTTCATTATTTTAGGAAATAAAGTTTAATTGTTTCATATAATGATTGTAGCCGACTGATGTAATGATTATTGATAATTGTAACTTGTAAATAAGCCGACTTGACAATTTGTAAGGTATAAATAGAAGGTCAAGTTGTGAATTATAAAGTATGAATGAGCGAACATGCAAGTGTGTTGATTATGTAAAGAGGAAGGTGTGAGCGAATTTTGAAGGAGGATCAAATATCCTTGAGGAGCAACAAAGATTTATTCAATCAATGAGGATCTAGTGAAGCAGAACAGAGATCTGTATCAGCAATTCAGTTGCATCTCATTCGGGTCAACTCGTTGTTACTTTCTCACCATTATAGCAGTGATTTCTAAATCTCTTGACAGAGTTGGTTTAACAGCCATTTTTTTAAATCCTCTAACAAGATGACAATTCTATTGAATTGTTCTAAAGTCCTCTACCAAGGCCACTCCTAGCAGGGTGATTAAATCCTTTAACAAGGTCACACCTAACAGTGTGTTTTGTAACTTTTAACAAAGTTGGCTCTTAACAGGGCTCACTTCAGAAGAGTAAAAATTGGTAGCTAGTCACTTGGTGGTTTTTTCCATATTGAGTTTCCACGTTAAATCTGGTGTCTCTTGTGTTCATGTTATTTCTTTTATTCATGCATGTTAAACCTCTATGAATGCTTAAAGATCTGTAATAAGTTAACTTACAATACATCTACTAAGTTACAGCATTTTTTTTCTATGTGGCTACCGAGTGACAGCAGTAACTAATTTTATAAGACATCTAAGGGATCTGTGTATTTGTTTTTGTGGTAATTGATTCACCCCCCCCCCCCCCCCCCCCCCCGCGCCTCAGTAACTCCATATATATTTCCAACAATTGGTATCAAAGCATTTGGTGCTTGCAGGAAGGATTTCAAATATCTAAGCTAAAGATCTAGATGTCTTACAAGAGGGAAATTCCAAGGTTTAACAAGGATAACTTTTCAGCATGGCAAGGTCTTATGAGACTCTATCTGGCTTCCATTGGAGATACAGGATTGAAATACCTTGATCAAGAATATGTAACTCCCTCTAGTACATTATTTGTCAATGACATTGCTGAGAAGAAAACTCATAACACCATGATAATAGATATTGCATCTGCCCTAAGCTATGAAGAATTTGATAATATCAAGGACTGCAAAACTGCCTTTGAAATGTGGAACAAGTTGAAAGATATCTATGGAGGTGATGACAATGTGAGAAGAGCCAAAGCAGAAAGTCTAAGAGGACAATTTGATCAGATGAAAATGAGAGAGGATGAGAACATTGCTAAATATGTTGAAAGAGTCAAAGCAAGTGCCAGTGCAATCAAAGCTTCTGGAGGAGATATCAAAAAAGAAACAGTTGTAAGCAAAGTTCTTAGAACATTGCTTCCCATTTATGCAATTAGAGTTTCTGCAATTCAAGAAAGAAGATGTGAAGCAAATCATAAGATAAATTTAAAGGCCATAATAGGAAGATTGACTACATTTGAGCTAGATAACTATGACAACTATGTTCCAGCTTCCAAGAACATTGAATCAGCATTTGAAGCCAAGCTTTCACTCAAAGAAAAGGGCAAAAAGATAAAGGATTCTCAATCAGAAAGCGAAGAAGAATCAAAACAGAATTCGAACTGTGATCTTGAGGTGGTTGAAGCAAACAAGCAAAACAAGGATGAGAAGAAAGGTCACAAGTGTAATGGCAAGAAACACTTCAAATCATTCAAGAACAAAGGTAAGAAAACATGTTTCATGGCTAAGGATTCTAAGGATTCTGACAATAGTGAAGATGAAATTGTTTACATTGCTGTGAAAGATGAATCTGATAATGATGAGGAAGATAACATTACACTTATCTCTCATGTGAGCAAAAATGATACATGGATCATAGACATGGTTGCTCTCATCATATGACTAGTGACAAAAGAAAGTTCGAACAATTTGAACACTATGATGGTGGTAATGTGAGGTTTGGTAATAATGAACCTTGTTGCATAAAAGGAAGAGGAAGAATCTCACTAACCAAAGAGCTTGTAGGTGATAATGCCTATTGGGTTGAAGGACTAAAACACAATCTATTGAGTGTGGCACAGCTAATCAATATTGGATTCAACGTGGAATTCATGAATGGAAAAGCAAGACTGTTGGATGACAAAGGAAAGCTTATTGGGTCAGGCATACAAACAAAAGGTAACTTGTTCTATCTTGAACTTGGTGAATGCTCATGTTTTATTGCTCAAGTTGAAGAAAGTTGGTTATGGCACAGATGGTTATGTTATGTGAAATTTGATAACCTGGTGAAAATAAGCAAATTCAAGAAAGTAAGAGGCATTCATAGTATAAAGAAACCTGAGGTTGGTCTATGCAAGAATTGTCAGATTGGTAAGATGGGAAAGACTAGCTTTAAAAGTAAAAACTATCAGCCCGAAGAAATTTTGGAAATTGTGCATACTGATTTGTGTGGACCTATTGGAATTGAGAGCTATACTGGAGAAAAGTTCTTCATTATTTTTGTTGATGATTAGCCTAGAATGATGAATGTCATGTATTTGAGAGAGAAATCAGAAGCATTTGAAAAGTTCAAATGGTATTTGGCCAGAGTACAAAAGAAAATAGGGAAAAGACTGAAATGCTTGAGGTCAGACAGAGGTGGTGAATTCATCTCCCATGAATTCAATAACTTTTGCATTGAAAGAGGAATCAAAAGACAGGTATTAGCTCCTGGAACTCCCGAACAAAATGGAATAGCTGAAAGGAGGAACAGATCTATCATGGATTGTGCAAGAACTCTAATGATTGAAAAGAACATTGCTATCAAACACTGGAAGGAAGCTATTAGCATTGTAGTTCATACCTTGAACCGAGTACAATTGAAGGATTCATTCAAAACCCCCTATGAGTTATGGTATGGCTATAAACCCAATGTAAGTTACCTAAAAGTATTTAGAAGTAAATGTTACATCTTGAAAAAATCTAAAAAAGGTAAATTTGATGTGAAAGGTGATGAAGGCATATTTTTTGAATATTCTTGCAAAAGTAAGACATATAGATGTTTGAATTTGTCTACTCACAAAGTCATAGAAAGTGCACATGTGAAAGTTGATGAGTTTGCAGAAAGGACTAAAGAAGAAAGCAAAAAGGAACCATAAGATTACAGGAGATCTATTTTCATTGAACCTAATACAGTACCAGATACATCTGTCAATCAAGAAACTTCTACTCCCAAGTCTTTAATTCAAAAGAAGTTCAAACCGAGTTGCAGGAACCCGAGTCACATTCAGATACTACCGAGCCAATGCCTACCGAATCTGAAGGACTCGAGCAACAGTTAGATCAACCTGAGCCAGAAATTGAAATACAAAATAAAGACAGTGGAACTCAGTCAAAAGGCACGGAACTTGTATTGGCTAAGTATGTTAGGAGACATCATGTACCAGATCAGATTATTGGAGACAAATCTAAAGGTACTATGACAAGAAATAAGATAAAAGGTACTTGTTTACTTGCTGATTTTGAACTTAGAAATGTCAAAGATGCATTAGAAAATGAAAGTTGGATTAAGGCTATGAATGAAGAGAGAGCAAATAGAGAAGAACAAAACATGGACTCTTGTACCTAGGCCTAAAGATAAAATTGTGATTGAAACCAAGTGGGTATTCAGAAATAAGTTGAATGAAGATGGTAAAGTATCAAGAAACAAAGCTAGACTGGTATGTAAAGGCTACTCTCAAGAAGAAGGAATAGACTATGGAGAGACTTTTGCTGCTGTTGCAAAACTGGAAGTTGTCAGGACCTTACTTGCATATGTTGCATACAAAGGATTTAAGGTATATCAGATGGATGTCAAATTTGCATTTCTCAATGGTATTCTAGATGAAGAACTCTACATTGAGCAACCTGAAGGTTTTGTTGATCCAGACAAGGACATGGTCTACAAATTACACAAAGCATTGTATGGTCTGAAACAAGCCCATAGAGCATGGTATGAAAGATTGCATAGCTATCTTATTCAGATTGGTTTTTAGAAAACTAATGATAACAGTAGCTTGTGTATCAAGGAAGGACCAGATAACAAGATTGTTTTGGCAAAAATATTTGTGGATGATATCTTGTTTACAGGAAATGATGGTCTATGCAAAGAATTTTCAGAGCAAATGAACAAGGAATTTGAGATGTCAATGTTTGGTGAGATTAAATTATTTGTTGGTCTTCAAATTCAGCACAGCAAGAATAGCATCTACATTACTCAGTCTAAATACATCAAGGAGATACTCAAGAAATTTGGTATGGAAGATTGTAAACCAGTTGGGACTCCCATGTATATTGGATTAAAGCTAACCAAGGATAATAAATCAAAAGAAGTAGATCAGACTTTATATAGATCAATAATTGGAAAGTTGTAGTATGTAGTTCTTACAAGGCCTGATATTGCTCTTGCAGTTGGTATTGTAGCAAGATTTTCAGCAAAACCAAAAGAAAATCACATGATGGCAATCAAAAGGATCATGAGATACTTGAAAGGTACTGAAAATTATGGATTATGGTACAAATTTGGAGGTAATCTGGACTTGAAAGTGTTTACTGATGCAGATTAGGCAGTAAACATTGATGACAGGAAGAGTACAAGTGGTGGAGCATTCTTTCTTGAAAAGAGGTTGGTTTCTTGGACAAGTAAAAAGCAAAATTGTACATCCCAATCTACAGCAGAAGCAGAGTATGTTGTAGCAGCAGTAAACTGTTCTAATATTGTTTGGTTTAAACAGTTATTGGAAGGCATGAAGGTGGAGATCAAAGAACCAATTGTTATGTTTTGTGACAATCCAAGTGCAATCAACATATCCAAAAATCCAGTGATGCATTCTAAAACCAAGCACATTGCAATAAAGTATCACTTTGTCAGAGAATAAGTGCAGGATAAAGAGATCAGATTGGAATATACTCATACAAAGGAATAGATTGCTGACATATTCACCAAGCCATTACCTAAGAATGCATTCTTGTATCTAAGAGGTAAGCTAGGGGTCATTCCCCTATCTGAAGCTCACTAAAATGAAGTTTTAATGATGCATCAACAGGAACCAAGTTGAAGATCTATCAGTTGATGCAGCATAATCATGGAAACATTGCTTATGAATCAGTACTTAAGGTACATTGTTACTCATTTGATATGTGTTGTCTTTGGCATGTGTTGTCAAAGAAGGAGAGTATACTATCATATCTTTCTGAAATTTGAACTTGTTTGTGGAGAGTTTGCTATTTAGAAAAGATGTTATGTAATTCCTTCACACAGAGAGATTGCTACATTAGAGAAGTTTGTGGCATAAAACCTAAGAGGGAGAAATGTTCTGTCAGAAAAAGACTTGTTTTCAAATTTCATCTGCTATGACATGTTGTGTTGCCATCAATGCCAAAGAGGGAGATTGTTGGATACAATTGTCCAATTGTGTGTTGTCTTTGATGTTACACAAAAAGTCTACCGAGCTCAATTGGTCAACAAAGCAAATTACAGAGTCTATCGAGCTCAATTGGTCAGTAAAGCAAATTCCAGAGTCTACCGAGCATTCCTGAAAAATACTCTGTGGAAACAATTTCTACCGAGCTCACTCGAGCGTCGAAGGTTTTTGTAGCAGAAGTCAATTTGTATCAAGCTCACAAGGTCAGCGAAGGAAAGTCAGTGTTTACTGAGTTCACTCAGTCTCCAAAGGATTTTGCAGAGTTTGCAGTGTTCACTGAGGTTCAGTTGGTTAACACTAGAAATCATTTCTGGAGCAATGTTTACCGAGCAAGGTCGGCCAATGAAGGATTTCATTATTTTGGGAAATAAAGTTTAATTGTTTCATGTAATGATTATTGATAATTGTAACTTGTAAATTAGCTGACTTGACAATTTGTAAGGTATAAATAAAAGGTCATGTTGTGAATTCTAAAGTATGAATGAGCGAGCATGCAAGTGTGTTGATTATGTAAAGAGGAAGGTGTAAGCGAATTTTGAAGGAGGATCAGATATCCTTGAGGAGCAGCAAAGATTTATTCGATCAGTGAGGATCTAGTGAAGCAGAAAAGAGATCTGTGTCAGCAATTCAGTTGCATCTCATTCAAGTCAACTCATTGTTACTTTCTCACCATTGTAGCAGTGATTTCTAAATCTCTTAACAAAGTTGGTTTAACAACCATTTTTGTATATCCTCTAACAAGGTGACAGTTCTATTGAATTGTTCTAAAGTCCTCTAACAAAGCCACTCCTAGCAGGGTGATTAAATCCTTTAATAAGGTCACACCTAACAATGTGTTTTGTAACCTTTAATAGGGTTGGCTCCTAATAGGGCTCACTTCAAAAGAGTGAAAATTGGTAGCTAGTTACTTGATGGTTTTTCCCATATTGGGTTTCCACATTAAATCTGGTGTCTCTTGTGTTCATATTATTTCTTTTATACATGCATGTTAAATCTTTATGAATGCTTAAGGATCTGTAATAAGTTAACTTACAATACATCTACCGAGTGACAACATTTTTTTTCTATGTGGCTACCAAGTGACAGCAGTAACTAGTTTTATAAAACATCTAAGGGATCTGTGGATTTGTTTTTGTGGTAACTGATTCACCCCCCCCTCCCACAATTACTGCATCTATATTTCCAACATGTTTATCATCTTCAAATACCTGCCATGACTCCTTATTATCAAGGACATTAGGCCTGAATAGAACTTTGACCTTATAGGTTTGATTTTTGAAATCAAGGTGTGTTAAGAGCAATGATGCAGAGACTACAAAAGAATCAGCGCTTGAATTGAATTCTCTAAGTACTGATGTAATTGAGAAGGCATTAAAACCCTAAATTTCATCCCACCCCTTACTATGGTAGTTTCTCAATCTTGAATTCTTCATGGTATATTGATTTCTGACTTGTCTTACTACCAACTCTGCATCTCCTTGTGCTTTAAGCCTCTTGACTACCTTTTTTTTTGTTGCTATTATACCAAGAAGGAGAGTTTCATATTCTGCAGTATTATTGGTGTTTTTGAAATCCAACTTTTAAGCAAAACAAGTCAT
The DNA here is from genome assembly GCA_028749045.1 of Cupressus sempervirens. NCBI lineage: Eukaryota > Viridiplantae > Streptophyta > Pinopsida > Cupressales > Cupressaceae > Cupressus > Cupressus sempervirens. The sequence goes on from CM053787.1 coordinate 163,560,472, forward strand.
TTCTCCATCAGGTGATATCAACACCACGCCTACACCTGAACCAACATTTGCACAACTGCCATCAAATTCCAGGGTCCACAATTGATCACCTTTATTTGGTTCTGATTCTTCTAAGATCTCAAGGATACCAGAGAACAACATATAATTGTCAAACTGCATTTCATAATACAAGATTTGAGATCTAGGATCATTTGATTTCAAAATAGTGAATTTTGCTTTCTCTTCTGGTTTTAGCTGCACCTTTTTGTCTACAACTTGTATAGTGGCGCTAGACCAATCTAATTTTATTTCTCTCCCCATGTCTTTGCAAAAACTTCTACTCAAGAGCATTTCATAGCTTGCAGGGATATCTGCTACTAGAATGGTAAGTTTCAATCTCTTAGAGGGGTAAGCAACAAGGGCAACTTGAGCATCTTTAATCTGTCCCAGCAATGGCACTTGTTTGGCATCCATTGAGTAGCATCTACCAAAAGTTTTAGTCAATGGAAGACCTAAAGTTTTGGCTATAGAGGTAGGCATTACATTGTCAGAGGCTCCTAAATCTATGATGCAATTATTCAATCTATTTTCATTGATGAACAAAGAAATATAAAAACGATATGGCTTTTGATTTGGGTAGGTAGCTAAAACAGTAGATTCTTCTTCTTGAAACAGTCTAGGAATCGCAAAATCTTCATTATCAAAAGAAGCTCCACTAGTGTTAACCTTATTATGACATTCAACATTGGCATTAATATTAGCATGATCTGTCTCTTTACTATTGCAATGCTCAACTAATTTTTTCAAATGATCAGGATTAGATTTCAAATAATCCAAAGGAGATATCTGAATTCTTGTTTCTTCACAATATTGTACCATGTCAAAGGAATCAGCAAACTTACCTTTGTACTCCTTTAGTGAAGAAGTTACTATGACACTGTCTTTATCAACTTTATTTGATGGTACATTATTCTTGACAGGAACTGAGTTGTTCTGATTTCTGTTTTTCTAACCTCTGGTCATTACTGTTAACTGAGGTCCTTCTAGAGTAGCAAAACAATCACCTCCTGTTCCTAAATCTGATTCATACTCCAAGAAATAATTTTCAGAGTCGCCACAAGGACAATGATCATCCTCACTTTCAGGATATTCAATTGTTTGTTTATTTGTTATCCACCATCTATCTATACTTGATCATATCAGCACATGTATCTCCATCATGATTTGCTCTTAGGTGAAAAGCACACATATTTTGTCTTTTTGGAGCAAGTTCAATTGCTAGTCTCTATTGAATAGGTGGTATTTGCAATGATTTACTTCCATTTGTATTTTTGTAACCTTCTTGATGAGGTTGATAAGAAGGTATATTGATTTGTTTCTTCAATGAGATGAGCTCATTAGACAACTTTTGAAGCATGCCCTCTATATAATTGGAAGTACTAGATGTATGGCTCATGGTTCCAGACTGAAACTCTCTTTTCCACTTACTAGAGGCTATCATGTCATCCTCCATCTCCACAACTAGTGTTTGAGCAGCTTGCAGGTTGGCTACATTTGCTGTTCTAATCCGGTATCCTAGATCAGGTGGCATGGAGCTAATGTAGAAAGTTTTCTTATTATCATCAGTAGGTGCACTTGTAGCAGGAATTCTTTTGAGAAGTTTATTGAATTTCACATTGAAATCTCTCATAGAAACTGAGGTTTCTTTCTTTACTTGTGTCAATTGTAATAACAAGGTTTGTGCATCTTCTGCGCTTTTGTATCTTTCCTCAAACCTTTGTTTCATGGTGTTCCAATTTGTGATGCATCCTGCAGGTAGGTCTTGAAACCAATCAATAGCATTATCCACCAGTGTATCTACAAACATTCTGACTGCCACATCTTCATGTTGTGGATTTAATACACCACAAGCCTTATGGAAAGCACTCAAGTGTTGTTCTGCAGAAGTAGAGCCATCTCCATTGAATCTTGGAAAGTTCTTCATGACACTCTTGGCAGATCGTTATTAGCCCCAAGGGGAAGAGGACCAATACCATTTCCCCATGGTTGGGCCATAACTGCTGGTACAGTGATTTGATTAGTTTGAAAAGTAACAGAAACAAGAAGAGCAGTACCAAGCAACAACAAAGCATCAAAAATAGAAGGAATAGAATTTCTGACAACAGGAGGAGCAAAAGACTGACTTCTCTGTGTTCTATTTGGAGGGACAATTGCAGACAATAGAGTATCTTGAAGTTGTTTGGTTACAGATTCCCTTGCACATGTTCTTCCTCTTCTACACAGGTTTTCTAGGATAGGAAAGTTAGCCTTCTTGAGCTCTTCATATATTGGATCAATCTTTCCTTTCTCCTTGGCACTCTTGGTATATTTAGAATCAGAGTGTATCAAATATTCAAATAAATAGTATTTTTCAAATTTGTCTTACTAGTCTTCAACTTTGAAATTTGCTACACTTCTTCACCAAGTTGAGGTTGTAAACTGTTATCAAGTTCTTATGGCAAACAACTGAATACCACAAGTCCTTTCTTGCAACTCAAATATATATTTAGAGTATAACTGGTTATGAAGAAAAATTCTTCAGAACTTTCATCTGAATTCTCCCCAGTAGAGTTGCCAAAAACTGTTGGTTAACAGTTTGTTCTCCTATTATACTTGATAATCTTAACACTTTGATACCCAATGTTTGGAGAAACAAAAGGATGTTTACCAACAAATGGGTCAGTGTATGTATCCTATCACTGCCCTTTAAATTGATTAGGTACAGTTCCCTATGATTTATGTGATTAGAAATTCTTGATATTATAAGCTCTTAACCTGAGAGAGTAAAGGATAACCAAGTTGTTTGTAGGCACAAATAGCTCAAGCAAGATGCATATGAATAACCTATCACACTCAATGGAATGATTGCAGTAGATTATCTTGATATTTTCTGACTTCTAATTCTATTTTAAATGCACATTACTCATCTAAATGCAGAAGTAGGAAAGAAAGGATTATACATACGAGGACAGGTGAAATTGCTTTGGCTATTAGCCTTGACTGAAATGGAATTCAACAAGTACCCAATAGATTCGCATACATTATCCTTTAATTCCCAATGAAATATCTAACAGGTATGAAACTATCAAAAGAAAAAAACTGAACCATATATGAAGCAGCAAATGGAATTATTGTATTACAAATATCAAAGAGAAGTGGAATCCATCTGATTATTTATAGGATCATACACAATTGTCTTTCAACTCTAAATGCAAATCTATCTAATGCATGGACTACAAAACATGAAAAGAAAATATTGTAAATGGAATTACAGAACCATTCCCTCTCAACTTTGCCGACCTTTGTTATGTCAAAAGAGATTACATTTATAGTTTGTTTTTATCATTTCTAAATTCTAGCAGAGCAACAGTCATATAATAGAAAATAAATTATGTAAATATCCAATTTGTATCGCGATATGAGCACATGTTATCTCTTCTATTGATGATTTTGAATCCATGATATTCCTGAAAACACACCATGACTGTTCATCTTCATGCAATTTTAGAAAATCCTATAGAAAATCGTTTATTCTTCATTTTTTGTCTGTTCGTGCCAAATCCATATATTTCATATTCTAACGGTCACTATATTTTCAAATTCTAACCATCGATGTTAAATCAACGATTGTGATTTAAATGTTGAGACTTTCCTTTATGGTTGCCACTATGGGTCCACTGAGTACACGTGTCTTCTCGTCGCATTGTCACTAAGAATAACGATCGAGCAACTTCATATAGTGAGATAGCGGCAACCATGGATCTCTTTCCTATCTGACGATGATGACAAAAAAATGTTAAATTTCTTTACTTTGTGGCACAGGTCCCTCTGTCCAACTAGGTACACCATGGCAGATAGATGACAGAATTTTATTGTCTAACATCGAACTGTTTTGCCTCATTAGCACCTCATGACTAGACTCTGATTGTGTTTCATGAAAAGTGATGGCCCACCGGACATGTGTCATTCCCTCACTATGTCACTTTACTTAAAGATCAATCAACTTTTTATAGCAACACAACGAGAATTATAGATCTATTTTAATCGGGTGGCTGAGAACATACACGACCTGCAATCTTTCTTTAAACTATTTGACTTGTCAACAGGCCAATGACGTGCAGTTTTTCATTAATTTGACTTTGCTCCACCACGTAGTTTATTATAATATGCATCTAAGCCGTCGATTTTATTTTCAAAAGAAGTCGTATCACCTTTGACTAGTTTCTTTCACCATTTCTGCATTTTTTAGTGTTCAATATATGTTTAATCCTTTCCTTAAACATGATTAGGAACAATCATAAAATTTTAGGCCCAGAAAATTTTAGGGGCTTAGCCCTAAGGTTAGGTGAGTGACGCCCCTTATTATAGTTACGATAATGAGATGCGAACATGAATCATTAGAAACATCCAGATCTTCTTCATATCAGGAAAATGCATAACAAAGCTTCCCAAAACCTAATCACCTAGCCAAGAAATAATGTATTGCTCATATGATTTCCCGCATTAGGTTAACTCAAAGGGAGATGAGAAGAAAGACCATTCTAATGGAAATCTAGACCCAGAGTCAAGACTTTAACTTTGACTTGACTCAAAAACCCTAAAGCAAAGATATAGACTGAAATTTGGGCTACAACCTATTTTATAGATTTTGGTGCTTCTCAACATTTCACTCATAGGCGTGAACGGTTTACATAATTCTCCCTTTACCGATTCAGCTATATTTGGCAGAGGTGAAGAGTAAATTATTGTAAGAAAGGGTAACATTTAGATATAGTCTAGTGGGAGGAATCTCATTTTCCTAAACTATACTTTGTGCTTGGCATGGAACTTAACCTATTGTTAGTGAGTTAGATCATGTGGGATTCTCTTCATCTTGATTTGGTATTCACTGCACACAAGTGTTTGACTGTTGATTGTGCAACACACACTACTTTAGTTGTTGGCATTGAGAATCATGGTCTATACAGACTTCTGGATACAAGTGATTCTCTCGAGAATGCCTTTACAAGAAAATCATCTTCTTCAGTAGACTCTAGCATCGACACTATGATCACTTGAACATTCACTATCTTGCCTAGCTTGTTCGGGATAACTTAGTACTTGGCCTACTTGAACTTCAAAGTTTGTGGAGCTTGTCAAAATGGAAAGCAACACAGGACGTTGTTCAAGGATGGTGACTCATGGCGAGCCCCTAAGGTACTACAATTGGTCCACATTAATGTATTTGGTCTGACGAATACTGCTTTTGTTACTGGGTGCAGGTATTTCTTACTTTTTGTTGATGATTTCAGCTATAAAATGTGGGTGTACTTTATTAGACATAAATCAAAGGTATTTACTTTATTTCATAAATTTAAGGCCTTAGTAGAAAAAAGTTCTGGTTGTTCTATTATATCACTTAGATCTGATAAAGGGGGGTAGTTTTGTTCTAACACTTTCTGTACTTTATGTGATACACATGGCACCAAACGTCAATTAACCACACCATACACCACTCAACAAAACCAACATTGTAGAACGTCACAACCACACCATTCCAGAAATGGCTAGGTCTATGATGGAACACGTAAATGTTCTTACAAAATATGCCAGAAGCAATGTTTATTGCAGTCTACCTCCTTAATCGGTCTCCCACACATGTAGTTAAGGGAAAGGCTCCTCAGGAAGCCTGAAATGGTCATAAACCTAGGATCAACCCTACAAAAGTTTTTGACTCTACATATGCACGGATTCTAGATGCCCAGTGCTCCAAGTTGGATTCCAAGTGTCAGAAATCTATGGTTACAAGATACAATGACAACCATAAAGCTTACTAGCTGACTGATGTATACACCAATCATCTTATCTTCAATCGTGATATTGTCCTTGATGAAGAACTGGGACCATTTCTACTTTCCTCGATTGAGCAGACTAGCGAGGATCAACCTTTGAAGGCCTTAGTTTGGGTATCCATCTTCCATTGAGTTCACTTAATGAGGGGGATGATGTAGATTCTAAAAATTAGATGAACTATCTAAATTTCCTCCGGATGATGCTAATCTTCCACCTATTCCTAATCCTCTAGTTATCTCTCCTCTTTTTGATGTTGTCACATCTACTCTCCAGCCTAAATCGTGGGCTAAAACCATAAATGCTCTTTGTCCTAATGAGCTCATTGCGGATTGATCCTCTAGAAATAAGGGAAAAAAGAAAAATGTAGTTTAACTTTGCTCTCATGTGTTGTTATGTGGAGCCTAATCAAACTCAGAGGTTTATTCAGTGCATTTTCTTCCCAAATCATTTCTATGGGGGTTTAGAGGCAAGACCCCTAAAGCCAATAATGGCCTTATATTGTAAAAGGCGTCGGGTGCTATTTTTCTATTTGGATGACTTATTCTAGCACTAATTTTGTAAGCGGCAAAAGCTTGCATGAAATGGCTTAAGGTTAGGGACTTCATAACGTATGGTGATATTGTTGCTTCTTGTGGCGGCATTGAGTTGTAAGGGATTGTGGGTTGTAATCATTGGATAATAATACTATTGAACTTCTTGTTGGTGGACGTAGCCCAGAGATTGGGTGAACCATGTTAAATCCTAGTGTCTTGTGTTCTCTTCTGTGCAATTTATTATTTTCTAATATTGGTTATATTTGCATGTAATTGTTATTTCTATCTAAGGTTAATCCTAACATCATGGCCAACCTTCACAGCATTTATGGGCCTCAAACATTTGAAGAGGCAAAAAGGATTCTAGAGTGGGAATAGGCAATGGATGCAAAATCCTAGAGTCTTGTGATGAACAACACTTGGGTTATTTCTAATCTTCCTCCAAGGAAGAAGCCTAGTAGCTGCAAATGGGTGTATAATCAAGTATCATGCAAATGGTACCTTAGATATATACAAGGCCAGATTAGTTGCTCAAGGGTTCATATAGTGGAAGGGCATTAATAATGAGGAGATTTTTTCTCCTATTGCCCAGATGAGTACAATTTGTCTTCTTCTCGCCATTGCGACTCAATTTGGATGGAAAGTCCATCAAATGGATGTTAAGAGTGTCTTCCTCAATGGTGAGTTGCAAGAAGTCTACATGATGTAGCCTTCCAATTTCAAAGTTATTGGCAAAGGCCACCAAGTATGTCGACTCAAGAAAGCACTCTATGGACTCAAACAGGCCCCTCGAGTGTAATACATCAAAGATTGATCACTAGTTGGTTGCTCATGGTTTCAGCTTTGTCAATCTAACAGTAATCTTTATATCAAACACTTTGGTGTTGTTCTCTTCTTGTTGTCTTTATGGATGACTTGATCATCACTGGCAGTTCAATACATTTGATTACATAAATTAAACAAGACCTATGCAAGGATTTTGATAGACAAATTTAGGGCTTCTCCATTATTTAGGTGTTGAGGATTGGCAAACTGAAGGTAGCATCTTTATTTCTTAGTTTAAGTATGTCAGGATCTTGCTTGACAAGCTTCAAATGTGGATTGTAAACCTGCCTTCACCTATGGAGAAAGGATTAAAGTTGTCAACCAAGTATGATTCTCCTCTTGTTGACAAAACCACTTACAGGCAACTAGTGGACAGTCTCATCTATCTCACTACAACCTGATCTCAGTTTTGCAGTGAGCTACATTCCACCTTCATAACAGCCCCGAAGACTAATCACTGGGTAGCAACAAAGCATGTGTTGCATTATGTGAAGGGCACCTCTAATTATGGACTTGTTTACACTAAGGATCCATTTGGTTCGTGGAAGATGACTGGAATTGACATTTGCATAATCTGAATTTGAAAAAGTTTGCATATGGCAAAATAGAAAAATGGAATTAGAATATCAGACTTCTAATTTTGCCTCAATATTAGATTATCAATCTTCCCTCTCCGGACTAGGAATTGAAAATTAAAACCTGGTTACACTTTTTTCAGCCATTGCTCAAAATTACATTGGATTGTTTTTTGGAGTCCACCAGCAACTACAACATTGTTAACCTAAATTTTTTTTTACCATTTTCATTTTCACTTTTCAGGGTTTGAACTTCGCAACTCTGCATATTCAGACTAATCAAACTTTGCTCTTGCTCTGCATTCACCATTTCTTCTGTAAACGCTCCTTTCTATCTTGATTCCTTCAATGAAAAGGGGCAAATTTGGTTCCAACCAGCGCAAATCAAAACCATGCCCTATTCTGAAAGGCAGTGCAGGTGCAGATGAAGTGTTACTACTTTCAGTGGAAGTGTAAATTAAACCATTGGGCAAAGCCAACCTTGTAAATGCCATGTTTCAATTGACCCCTGAAAGATGCATACACAATCCCTTAAGTCATGAATTATCCACAATTTGTTTGAGACACTTTGTAATCTGACAGAGTTGTAACATACCTTCTAATTGATAAGAGTTTCAAGTTGGAGGGCTTGCGAATACCTGCGTTCAGGCTCACATTTACTCTCTCTGTCACTTTGAAGGTTGACTGGGGAGATATTTTCGATAGGGTGGTAGCAGGAGAGACTAAAGCCCTTATTGATGCCATGGTTTTGTTCGTCTCTGCATTTTAGAAATTGACTCTTGCTTTTGTAAGAGAGGTGCCCAGAAACTGCCACATACAAAGTAGTTGAAGCTCTCCATGTTATTTCTCTACTACTGCAATTCCCCGAGGACAGCCATTATGCATTTACAGTGTCAATCACGTTGTTCCTAATGAATATTAAATGTCTATCTACTGGGGAAGATATGATTTTCAATTGAGTGTGAATTGAATAAGGCGCTTATGTTGTTGACGATAAGGATTGAGAGAATGAGTTGATTGTTCTCACTGACCTACATACATACAATCTAATACATACGTGGTTTTGAATTGAATATTCAATTTTATCAAATCTTTTTTTCTTGATAAGGATAACAGAGCACTACGTATTCCAATTCTAATTTGAGGAACCAAATCCAGAAACGGAATCTTCCCACTCATCTTCCATGAAAGAGCCAAGCATGTGGACATTCATTGTCACTATATTCAGCAGTTGATTGAAGACGGGACAGCTCAGTTGTAATATGCTCCAATAGCGGATCAGACTGCAAACATCACCAAGTCTCTTTGTCCACATAAATTTGCTAAATTCAATCGGCAGCTTGGTGTTGTTGACAGATTGACCATTAAGGGATGGTATTAGTATATTATTACATTACTTTAATGGTCATCTTTTGTATATTATGTAAATTAGGTAGATAAGATCATTTCTATGATCTTCAGTTTCTTATTAGAAACTAACTATTTTCTATATTTGTAGTTATTTATAACAATCATCTTGATCATTTGTTAATACATAGAATAATTTACCAATTGCTTCTCACTAATAATAAGAACAATAAAATAAATGCTAGTAGGTCCATATGGTGGAACCTTAAACATAAAGGGAAGCTCCAAGCTTTGCTTCAGGGATGCTCGGCCAAGAAATGGTATCTAAAAAGCATTCAATGCTTCAAATGGCATGATCAGTACCAGTCATATTGTCAAAATGTGAGCTTCTATTAGTCAGAAGCATCACTTTTCTTGATCCAATTGGAGGACTTGTATCATTCTTATAGAATCTTGCAAGCTTCTTAAACATCCTATCCATCGTATTCAACAAGTCTGATCAGCATAAAGACTTCAATGGACTGATGGCAGCCTCTTGCATAATATCAAAGCTAAATATGTATATAAATCTCTCTCTAATGATACTAATATTTATGATCATCTTACCAATTCTTGGATCAGTGGCTTTCTTATAGCCTCAAAAATTCTGATATAGACATTTGTTCTATTTGCAGGAAACCAGAATTTACTAAGCACATTCTCTTTAACTGTTTTTAAGAAAAAGAAATCTGGTCTATATTTTATGCTGGAATGATGAATTGGGATATTAAGTATCGTAATTGGCTATAAATCTTAACTGTTTATGTAAATGACATTGAGAAAATGCATACTTTTTTTTCATTGCAACCTTCAACCCAGATTCTTTGGTTTATTTGGAAGGCAAGGAATGTTGAGAAGTTTAATACGGTTAGGACAAAACTGAGTTTGATAAACAACTCACGTAGTTTCTTGTTGCCAAGCAGGGTACAGTCACCATGGAAATATCCAAAGCAAAGTTCTTAAAGTTACTTGGTGATGGTATTGTGACATTGAATAGACAAGAAGTTGGATATGGACCAAAGTAACAAGAATCGGAATCGGATCGGAATCGGCAAGGCCGAATCAAATCGTGAATCGGCCATGAATCGGAATCGAATCGGCCATGAATCGGAAAATTTAAAAAACCCTTGAAATTTAGTGAGTAACTTATTTCATAAACCCTTTATCGCTGATTCGATTCACCGATTCACAAAAAATCGTTTGGCTTGAATCGAATCGCCAAATCGCGTGAATCACATGAATCGCCGTGATTCTTGGAACTATGATATGGACATACATAGTCCTATAATCAGTTTGAGAACCCCACAAAGAACTTATGAAGTTCCACTTCAAGAGTGGTGGCAACTCAGACATTGAAGTGGTGAGGTAAAATAAAGAGTCTTTAGTTGTGCCCCCCTGCTGGGGCACTGGGAGTGGGAAAAATGTTTTATTCCTTTGAATACTTTTTAAAAATGCATTTTATTCCTTTCTCACAAACTGCAAGACCTTGGCACTACAACATGGAAACCTGCAGTAGTAGTACCAGGCTACAAATCATGTGGATCTCAGGCGTCATTGTATTCCATTTGAGAATTCATATGAAAAGAAAGACACAAATCCAAATCAGTAGACCAAAATTTTCCCTTCATGGCCTTGAGCATACAGACTGCAGAATGAATATTGACATGCTATACTGGCCACTTAAGCACAAACCACATGACCTCACAAAATGCTGTCTTTGTCACTGCATCACAACAATGTATGAGCACTTTAAAAAAAATCTCTGATCTATTTCAGATCGTTTTTAGTTTTTCCATTTGTCAGTTTTTGAACTTATGCATGCTTGTCAATTTCATGAAGAAGACGTTGCAAGACTACCAAAAAATATCAAAGAGTAACTTGTCCAGTAGGCAAGGCTCAAATGCTTAAAATAACTTCATGGATGTTAAAAACTAGAACATAACTTCAAGCAATCTCAATTCCTTAAACGTTCTGTATGACTATCACCTATACCAGACAGAAAAGGTGAAAGTGGTCATAATTGAATTCTTGGTACAGAAACGTTGGAATATGATGGAAACTAAGCCATTGGTGGGCTTGCACCAAACTAAAATGAAAGAAAATATGTAAAACATGGTTCAAAGACAAGGAATGGTATGCAATTCAGGCCAATATATGTAAAACAGTAAAACAATACTTTCATTATGCAAGGCATCAATTTACATCAGGAACTTACCCCTATCTCTAAACCTTTTCTCTTGCTCACGTTCTAGTTTGTCCCGGAGGTAGCTTATCTTGCCTTGATTGTAGTTTAACCGATTGTACACATCCACTCCCGCCTGTGAAAAAGCAAGAAATTATATTGGTAGCCTTTCTATTAAATGCAAAGTACTTATGTTTTAGTTATTTCAAGGTGTAATAGAGGATTACACAACTTACAAAGTACAATATCAATAACTCGAATGCATACTGGAAATGGATGAATGAAACTTGGTAATCACCTAAACCACAATCAGTACACAATATGCAGTTCTCATATAAACCTTCATAAATGACTATCAATAAACTGAACAACTCTTCTCTGGAACAAACTGTGCATTACAAATCTTGATGCTCAATATTACACATATACTTTTACTAGAAGTAGAGGTGGTGAACAATTATGTGAATGATTAATTCAATACATCTTTTTAGTGGAAAGTGACAATTTATAGTTCCAAAGTTGTTGCTTTTCAAATGTTTAAGAAAGCAACCAGGATGCAACCAGGATCTACTATCTATAATACCAAATAACCTTCCACATACATGAGTTAAACAACAACAGTAAATGTTGTTCCACCAATCAAGGATACAAAAATGAAAGAAGATGATTGTGATCCTTGCTTACATATTGACAAACCCTGCAAACTAAGTTACCAATTCAAGTGTGGATGTGGGAGCGAGAATCGGATGGCTGAAATCTTTTTGGGGGATTTTCGATGCCTTTATATATATATATATATAGTGGAGGCCAGAATATTATAGGAGATTTGTATTATGAGTATCTGAATTTTATCTAACCTGCTTCACATATTTAGACCCGCTATTCTTCATGGCATATGTATTTCATTGTTCTTATGTTCATACCACTTAAAAGGTGATATTCTCTTGGTTTATCGCAGGCCCTGATTCATTGTTGTGGAAGTCAAAGATCTCTTACTCTTGACTATAGTTTGCAGGGGAAGTAATTTATTAAGGTTGTCTTTGGTTGCAAATATTAACACTGAGCTTTATATTATTGATGGACAAGAATTAATAAATTAGAAGAGCATCTTATAGGGCAAATATTTCTGAAGTTTGGCTCATCCAAAATCTCTTGATTTAATACCATATTCCATTGGACGATAAAATTAACAGAAAAGCCCGAGGAAGTTGCTCACACCTGCCACACTGGATATACAAGACTTCATAAAATCATGGTTATGAATTTGGCGGAGATATCATGAATTTACAAGTTATAATTGGGCGTGTAAAATATTTCAAAATCTTTGGCTGGGAATGAAAGGCCTCCACATTCAAGGAAGTGTCATTGGAGTTAAAGAAACCATAAATAACATTCTCTGTTTCTGGGAGGCATCCACAAGGCATCTGAATCCCCCCAAATCTGCTTCTGCCTCCATGGTTGCAGGGTACACATCGGTAACTAAGCTGCTTATATAGGCAAATTGAGAGATAGGATTAGACAAGATCATGATAATGTCTTAACCCTATGGCATGAGACAAATATTTAACTAACCTAAGATTCAAGAACTAAATGACAAAAGATAATATCACATTACAACTAAGACTTCTAGAATGATTCCTAGGACCCAAATAAACTTAACATGTGAATAGGACCTACTAGGTGAGGTAAATAGATAAAACACCTTATTCACACCATCATCAGAGGAAAAAAAGTTAGAGGTAATAAGATTGTATTCATAAGGTATCTTATTGAAATTGATGTAGGAGCATCCTTGGATCATTGACAATTTTGCATTGCCCAAAAATATTTCCTTTGAGTTTGTCTGTTTAGTGTTCATTTGGACAGCTTTCCTCTTGTTTTAGGTTGCGATCAATCCAGTTGGCTCGTTTTCTTATGCAATCTTTATGGCCTGGTCTAGATATCATGAAGGTCCTAAGTCTAGCTTCGCATCTTGTTCCAATGTTTTCAAATGAAGTCATCTTAAGATGGGTCTAGTCCTATACTAGCTTTCTTGTTCTAATAATCAGGGTGGCGAGTTGCAGCTTGCAATGAAGATTCACAACATGTGATGTTTAATGGCACATTGTTCTATGTTATAATGCATTTAATCAACTCTTTTGTATGTTTGCACGACACAATGTATCCATTTAGGGTTGTTCCTTATGGATTGGGGTCATCTATTTGTTCGTAATATGTTTCCTTTGTCTTGGAAATTAATGACCAGATAAGTCAACTTGTGGTTGGCAATCTTGTGTATAAGTAGGGCAGTAGTCATTGTTTGAGTAGTGCTAGATGGTTGGAAGATAGAAGGATAAAAAGAGAATTGGTAGAAGCAACTGGGATAACTAAAGTCTGTGGAAGTATTTGTCTTGTTTGCAGTTGTATATTGACAATGATGTAAAATCTGCATTTGCAAGCCAACTTGATGATAATCCAGTGATTTTCTTCCTTTGGAGTTCATTGCTTGCTAGTTTATTAGGGCATTTTTCATTGTGGTATAATCTATCTGCAAGGTTAGACATCTCCTTTGGGGATTATCTTCCCTTGACTGCATCAAGTGGTATCAGAGTATAGTTCTACATCAGTGCAAATCAAGCATTTGGAATCGAGTGTCTCTGACTTGCATGCTTCATTGTTGTGGAGTGGCAAAAGATGAGGTTCTAATCTGCATCAACCAAAGGTTAGTGCAAGGTTGCTAGAGAAGGATCAGTTGCTTGGAAGATTGGAGATCACACTTGTGAACCTAGATGTGGGGTGGCAAAAGGTTGGATCTGACCTGCAATTGTGGAGGGTTGCACAAGAAAGGATTGGTTGGTTGACAATTTGATAGTTGCTTGGTTACAAAACAGACCTAGTTGCTGAGGCAGATTGTTGATGTTGATAGATTGTCGAATCAAATTAGGGCAATCAACACTTCTAATCAGATCATCGAACCTAAGGAATTTGAGGATTGGTATTCTTGTAAACATGTCACCTAGAAGGATAAATCCTAGAAGACTGGAGCAAATGATGGAAGATTTCAGAGATGAGATAGGGACTGACATCTGGAATGCTTTGGTTAGGGCTAGGAGAAGCCCTGAGACTAAAGATGAATTTGAGACAATTGCTGAAGATATTTAGATAGCTAAAGTTAAGATTATTGCCGAAGAAAGAATGTTGAGAGCTATGGCACAAATGGGTAAGAGTCATAGAATTGATGCTGCATGCTTTTCTAGTTCTCTACATATGGACGAATTGATAGATTGGATTAATGAGCTAAAGGATTACTTTGAGCTTGAAGATTTTAGAGATCCACACAGAGTCAAGTTAGCACACACTAAGTTGAAAGGTTATGTTGCCTTATGGTGGAAAGAATTGTAGAAAGATGGGAAGGTAATGGAGAACCTAAGATCACTAGATGGAGCATAATGGTTTCTAGACTTAAGGCCAAATTCATACCAGAAGATTATGAATTAGATTTGTTTAAGAGATTGCAAAACTTGAAACAAATGGATTTGACAGTTAAGGAGTATACAGAGGAGTTCTACAAGATGACAATCAGATACGGACAATGTGATCCAGATTATCCAAAACGATCAAATTTTTGAAACCTTTTCATATTTTTTTTTTTAAATTTCTAGGTCTTTTAAATGGCTTTTTTGGAGGTCTTTTGCTCAAAATTTTAAGTTGAAACTTTCATCGGTCCCTAAAACTGGGTAGCCGAAGGTTCTCTATTTTAGGGACTGAAACTAGGTTTTTAGTTCTTCTTTCCAACAGTGTAAACAGTTTTGAATTCTGAGCTCTAGGTCAAAAGTTATGACCCCGACAAGTTGGGAAGTTGGGATATATAAACACCTAGTTTTGAATAGTTTTACTTAAATATTGTTGTTTTTATTATAGCCACATATACATTTCAAATGCATGGCTATGGTGACTTTCGATGTTTAATCATTGTATATATTCTTACATTTTTGAATAATACGATGGCTTTTGGTTTGCATATAACTCTTTCGAGTTTTTGCAAGTTTTTCCAAAAATTGAGCATTGATATCGCAGGTACTTGATTCTCAACAGATATTGTGTTTCAGCCCATTTTTTAAATTAGATCAATGGTATCAGAGCTGGAACGCTCCTGTATACCAACCAACACAAGAACTTCCTATCAAAGATTAGGATTGGCCACACAAGATTTGTCTAAATACCCTCCTTTATAGCCACAAAACCAAAGATGTCAGATAATTCATCAAACTCTATGAAGAAGATAGTGGAAGAGGCTTTGGCTAGGCAACGAACAGAGATGATGAATCAATTTTCACAAATTTTGAAGAACCAACAATCGCACAGTTCGGTAGCACCATTCCATTGAAACGCCCCTTTTATAGGTGAATTTTGATATCCCAAATTTTGAAGGAAAAGTTGATGTTGATGTTGTTGATAACTGACTATTGAAATTAGATCGATACTTCTCTGTGAATCATTTCTCTGATGTATAAAAAATAAAATTTGCCCTCTTGAAAGCTGAAACTCGTGCGAAACTAGTATGGGAAACAAAAATGTTGAATAAAGAAAGCCAAACCGGAGAAGGGTTGGGAATACTCTCTGATAACAAACCCAATTGGGGAGAATTTGGAATACATAAATGAAGCATACTTGCCTGAAGATATATATGAATAGAAATATATAGAATGGCAGTTGCTTCGACAAAAGAGGGACCAATCTATATAAGATTACACCAATACATTCCATGCACTCTCTACAAAACTTGGTATAGAAGATTCAGAGAAGCACCAAATTTTTAAATATTGTAGCAGGCTTCATAGATATAATCAAAAATGAAATGGAATTCTTAAATATTGAAACATTGGCAACTACCTTCAAATATGCTACAAAAATTGAAGAAAAATTCAAACAAAAAGGGAAAAGAGATTACTTTTCAAATAATAAGCCAAGTGGTGAAGGTAGTAATTAATTTGGAGGAAAACCAATGGGAAAGTACCCTCCCTCAAATCCACCCAAGAATACATGGTGGGCTACTAAAACGACAAAAAATAGATACAGGCATGTGGTGTGAGATACACGAGCCCAACCCATAACACAAAGGAGTGTCGAAGCATTAAGAACCTGATGACAAAAATACGAGGAAACGAAGTTGAGCTTGAATCCACACCAATAGAAACTTCTAACAAACAAGAGAATGATTCAGTGATGGAAGCTGACTTGTATGCCATAGTTGCAACTACGACAGTAGTGCCACGTGAAGATGAAGAGAGATTATTCCATTCACAGATGTGGGTTGATGGGAAGCCTCTACATTTTATTGTTGATAGTGGTAGCCAAAAGAACTTAATTTCTATGGAAACAATCAAGAGATTTAAGTTTTAAAATGACAAGACACCCACAACCATACTCTATGGGATGGCTTAATGAAGGGAAAGACATTCAAATAAATCAATAGTGTCGCCTACCATACTCAATCAAACCATTCAAGGATGAAGTAATTTGTGATGCAGCACCTTTAGATGTATGTGATGTTTTGTTGGGGAAGCCATACATGTATCAAAGGCATGGGGTGTATGAATCCAGACCACACAGTGTCACAATCAAGCTTGGTGAAAAGAGATCGAATACCAGAGGCATGCCCTACTCAAGCTGCTTCTTTGATTAGTGCTAAACAATGTAAACGTTTAATTGTTCAAACTAGAAATGTTGTCCTCCTCATAATTCATCCTAAGCAAACAAAGTCAGTTGTTCTTAACACACATGCTAAGGTGGCCACAACAATAGACCAACAAAAGGAGATGGATAAAATTTTGAAAGAGTACCATAGCGTGTTTAAATCACCAATAGGGGTCCCAACACACTGTCAAGTCAAGCACTCTATTGATTTAATTCCAAGAACACCATTACCACATGAACCGATATATAGGAGGTCAATTTTGGAAAATGATGAAATTAAGAGACAGATTCAAGAATTGATTGAAAAGGGACACATCAAGACAAGTGCTTCACCGTGTGGCAATCCCATTGTTTTGGCAAGAAAGAAAGATGGGACATGGAGACTTTGTATTGATTACAGGGAACTTAACGAAATTACTGTGAAAAATAGATATCCAATTCCTCGAATTGATGATCTTTTGGATCAACTTAGGGGTGCTAAGTTCTTTACAAAAATTGACTTGAAATCTGGGTATCACCAAGTACCAATTTACCCAGCGGATGTATGGAAGATTGCATTCAAATCCAAGGAAGATTTGTCTGAATGGTTGGTTATGCCTTTGGCCTTACAAGTGCTCCTACTACGTTTATGAGGTTGATGAATGATGTGCTTAAACCATTTAGTGATTCTTTTGTAGTTGTTTATTTGGATGATATCCCCATTTTTAGCAAACACTGGTTTGAACATTTGCAACATGTTGAACAAGTGCTTTTGAGTTTGGAGAAACATAAACTCTATGCCAACTTAGAAAAGTGTTCTTTTGGTATGCAAAGCATCCAATACTTAGGGTACGTCATTGATAGTGAGGGTGTTCATGTGGATCCTACAAACATACAAATAATCAAAGATTGACCACCTCCTACAAATTTCACAGGACTTCGCAGTTTCTTGGGTCTAGCCAACTCCTATCACAAATTTGTATTTGGTTTTTCACATTTATCATGGGCTCTTAATCAGTGACCCAGGGGTAGAGCACAAACAAAATTTTGGTGGACAAAGGAAAAACAAAAAAGCATTTGAGGAATTAAAACTAAGAATATGTTCAGCTCCCGTATTGGTCCTTCCAGACTTGCAACAATCATTTGAAATAGAAACAGATGCATCAGGTTATGCTCTTGGTGTTGTACTCATGCAACACAGGCACTCTATTGCATATCATAGTGAGACATTTTCTGATACAGTACAAAGGTACCCCATCTATGACAAGGAGTTGTATGCCATTATTCTAGCCTGTAAACAATGGAAGTACTATATCTTGGGAAAGGAAACTGTGATACCTACAAATCATAAACCTCTTCAATTCCTGCAAACACAGGGGAAGTTGCAGAATGATAGGCATCAGAGGTGGTCAGCATATTTGCAACAATTTCACCTCAACATTCATCATAAAAAGGGAAGCAGTAATAAAGTAGCAGATTGCTTGAGTAGGCCTCCAATCATAGGCTTGACAATGGTGTTGGATTCCTATGGCCATCAAACAAAAACTTGGGCTCAACTATGATGATGATTTTTGTGACATTTACAATGCAGTCTTAGAAGGGAAGCATGTTCCTGAATTTTATATACATGATGGGTTACTTTGTCATATTGGTCACATATGTGTCCCTAGTGAAGAAAGAAAGAAACTGATATGGGAAGCACACTATAGCCGAGTGGCAGGACATTTTGGTATTGGTAAGACTACTGCAATTCTCCAAAAGTATTTCTATTGGCCAAAAATGAAACAGGATATCATTTTATATATAAAATCTAGTGTAGCATGTGCAATTGCGAAGCCTTCAAATCGTAAATTGGGCCTCTATCTACCATTACCTATCCCTGATAAACCATGGCATTCGATTTCAATGGATTTCATGTCTAGACTTCCAAGTAGCAGAAGGGGAAATGATTGTATATATGTGGTGATAGATAGATTTTCTAAAATGGCTATCATGGTGGCTTGTAAAAAAATGATTTCAGTAGAGGAAACTACCAAGCTATTTTTTGAACATATTTGGGTTCATTTTGGATTGCCAAAAAGCATTAGTTCTAATACGAATAGCAGGTCCATTAGTAATTTTGGTCTTCACTATGGGCTAGAATGGACACAAAGTTGACTACAGCATTCCATCCTCATAAAGATGGCCAAACAAAGGTAGTCAATAGAATGATTAGCCATATCCTTTGAATGCATCACTCCAAACACCCACGTACATGGGATGAGAGCTTTCCTTATGTGCAACATAGCTACAACCGTGCACTCCACACTACTATAAGACACAGTCCATTTGAGGTTTATCTTGGGTATCAACCATTGGCACCTATAGATGTAGCACTACCTATCTTGCAATCTAGTCTGCCACTAAATACTAAAAAGGAGGTAGATAAAGTATAAAAATTTATTTAAAAGATCAAACAATTACAGCAACAAGTTCATGATATTTTAGAGCAAAGCAATTAGAAGTATAAGGAAAGACATGATTAGCATAAAACTCCCCGTCATTTCCAGATTGGTGACAAGGTATGGCTACATCTTCAGAAAGAACACCTCCAAAGACCTAATAGAAAGCTTTGTCCTATTTCGTATGGCCCATATACTATTAGGAAACAAGTTGGTGAGAATGCTTTTGAACTTGATTTGATATTGTTTTTGGGGTTGCATCCAGTTTTTAATGTGGAAATGTTGCAACCTTATTTTCCTCCATTACTGGACATCTCTCAAGTTGCTAAGCATATTCATGCTACAAAATTGAATCCATCAACTACTACTCCATTACAGTGTGATCATGTCAATGAAGTCATGCTAAAATCTTTGAGAAATAAGAAAATTCCTCTATTTTGGGTGGTTCAAGCTGGTCAATTCTCTCATCAGGGCAAGTGGTTAACCAAGGAACAGATTGGAGCACAATTCCCTCATCTATTGTAGAAGCTTGATGCAATGGGGCCCATTGCCTCTTAAGGGGGGAGGAATGATCCAGATTATCCAGAACGATCAAATTTTGAAACTTTTTCATATTTTTTTAAAAGCTTTTCTAGGTCTTTTTAAATGGCTTTTTCGGAGGTCTTCTGCTCAAAATTTTAAGTCAAAACTTTCATCAATCCATAAAACTAGGTAGTCAAAGGCTCATTGTTTAAGGGACTAAAATTAGATTTTTAGCTCTTTTCAACAGTGTAAACGGTTTTGAATTCTGAGCTCTAAGTCAAAAGTTATGACCCCAACAAGTTGGGGTAAAAATACACCTAGTTTTGAATAGTTTTAGTTAAATATTGTTGTTTTTATTATAGTTGCATATACATTTCGAATTCATGGCTATGGTGATTTTTGATGTTCCATCATTGTATATATTCTTACATTTTCGAATAATATGATGGATTGTGGTTTGCATACAACTCTTTTGAGTTTTTGCAAGTTTTCCAAAAATTGAACTTTGATATCACAAATACTTGATTCTCACCAACTATTGTGTTTAGCCCATTTCTTAAATCAGATCACAATGAGAGCCATCTAAGGATAAGGTGGCTAGGTATGTTAATGACTTGAGGCTTAACATTCAAGATGAGTTAAGTATGTTAAGGATTAGTACAATTGAGGATGATTATCAGTATGCCTTAAAGGCAAAAGATAAGTTGAGGCAAGTTAACCCTAGGGTTAGGGAAAAACCAATCGTTGATAAGGGCAAAGAAAAACTGGTGATTGAGGAGGAACTTGATCAAAAAATTCCTAGAAAGGGCTAAAGTAATGGAGAATTCAAAGGTAATTGTTTCAAATGTCGGAATGTTAAACACAGAGCTTTTCATTGTTAAAAGTTGATTTGAGCAAAGCAAAACAAAACTTAGACGCACATGAGGAACAAGCAGAGAGATGAAGTTGTTGAAAGGGAAGCTACACCTGAGATGGGAGAATCTCTGATGTTAGGACAGCTATGTTAAGCAAGAAGGAACCGGGGCATACTTGAACATGTTGATGATGACGTTGTAGTTGTACAATGGGATATGATTCCTGAAGTTGGTACTGAATTTTTCCCTTAACCTGCTTGAATCACTTGAGTTATTAATGCAACTGAGATTCTATTATTTTAAAAAAGTTGGCAGGTTCGTGCTCTACTTTAGGCAAATGAAGCAATACCATGGATGTATTTACTGTTGACAGCCTTACTCTTTCAGATAAAGTAGCTTCTTAAAATAACAGATAAAACCAATAAAATTATTCATTCATTTCTATTTTGTGGGACTTAGATAATTCCTTCTTTCGTCTTCATGTTCTCGTCTTAATTTTTATAATTTATGTATTTTTTTGCAGTTTTTGCTCTCTCTCTTCTCCTTCCCCAAGACTTAGGTTTCCATCCTCCCTCTATTTTAACTCTGAGAGTCTGCAGCTCTTCCATCTTTTTCGCTCTCTAGTTATTGCTTCATCCTGGTGATGGATCATGTAGTATGATCAAAAATGTTAATGATGAAGAATTATACGCAGTTTAATCCATAAATACAAGAAAATAACAATTGACCTGACGTTTGTCATTTTCACCTCACTCGAGTGAAAGAATAGATTGTATTTTTATATTTCATCTTTGTCTTAAACATTTTCACTCCCTTTTACAATTTTTGTAGAGATATTTTCACCAAATTGACAATTATCAGGATCAACACAATCATCTTTCCCTTTGCAAATGACTTTACATTGTCCTCAATCTATACTTTCACCCATAACATCTTCAGTGAAAGAGTTTTTACCAACTCTAAATTCATTGAGCCACCACCTCAATAGTTTGACTCCTAGAGTTAAAATAGAAGAAACAAACATGCATATGTTGCTAATAATTTCATTCATTCACAAATTCCTAAAACCTTCTCAATGTACCCACTTTCTATGAATATTGCAATGCATGAGATCATATTTAACCAGAGAAGCACTTTTTGCACTTGCTACATTTATACCATTTGCACAAAGCAATTGAAACTTCAATTTTCCACAAATATTTTACATATCAACAACTCCCAAATCTATTTCAATTAATTCACTTTATTTTGCTTCCTGAAAACATTTTAAACTTTAATTGCTATCCATGCCCTATTTCAAGCCTCCTGTTTATGCTTTGGCTGGGACTGGCAAAGGTTGTGAATGTAGCTTGACATCTGCAAATGCATCCACTTGAAGGTTTCTATGGTAATTTTACCATATTTTCGTGCATATCCTGCATCCATTGCTACATAGTACATACCCATAAGACTATAAATCTCACTTTTTTATTAAACAAAGCACTTGTCATGTCTGTGCTTCCACATATTGCAGACATAGCTAATAGGCAGTATGGTTCAGATTACTAATCTGACAAGGCCTGTTTCAAAACTTACCATACCCTATTCCTTATCTGGCACAGAAGAGAGGATACATAAAATAGTTAGAACTGGCTTTTGACCTACATATCACATTTGCTAAAGGATTTTAAAGCGTTTCACACAATCTGCATGGCACAAAACTGAAAACGTGTTAGGAGTAATTTTTTCATTCCTGTGATGACAGTACTTTGAGGGATTCTGTTGGATTGTTCATGTGCCTTGTTCCTGTTATGACAGTTCTTTGAGGGATTCTGTTGGATAGTTCATAAGCCTTGCGCATGCTTCCACATTTGCATACGTTTCTTCTATTTGAAGTTTGAACTGCCTTGATGATATACAAGAAAAGAGGGTGATGAGAAAACTGTAAAATTGACAATACACCTGCCATTGCATTTGTCAAAGTAATTTAGTTTTTATAAACGTTTTACCAAATTCATCTTTCTGCAGATCAGCCATTAGGGCAGTTCTGAGACTGCAATTCTTTGAGGCACTCTGTAAAAAAAAAATTCATTCATTGTTTTAATGAATGACCGTACCTTGCTCAAAATTCCCATTCACGCACAGGACAGAGAGGGCATGCTGACACTTGCTGTTCAATCTGTGCTCAAATCTGTGAGTTGCATTTTCTAGATGGTATGTATAACAACTTCAACAATTTCATTATACAGATTTTGCAAACATCTCATATCATCACTGTGATTTGCCATGATAGATTTCAATAAAATGGCACCGTGCACTCAAAATGGCTCAAGATTTAGAGAAAAAAATTATTATCATCTGCATTCTGGAATAAAAACCCTAATACTAATGCTGCCTCCTTGTTTGTTAACTTAGGCCATGCGCCACACAAGAACTATATACTCAATGAAGCTTCTTTTTCCTTCTGTTGAGTTTCCAAGCTCTATGAGCTCGATAGATCGCCAAAATTTTAAGTACCCTTTGTTGAGTCAAAGAGCGTTCATCCCAGCTACATTTACATTTGATAATCTTGCAGACTTGCAACATGTTAATTGCTCTATGAGCTCGATAGATCGCCAACATTTTAAGTACCCTTTGTCGAGTCAAAAGTGTTCATCCCAGCTACATTTACATTTGATTAATCTTGCTGACTTGCAACATGTTAATTTTTTTCATATTAATTTTTTTCATTGCTGATGTGAAATACCTATTTAGTTCAACCTTGAAAAGAGCTGGGCAGCTCACTGAAGCATTACAACCACTTGAATTCATAAGGGGCCCACTAACATTTAAATGAACATTACAATTCTGATGGTGTCTTTGGGAATTCCGTTGGTGTCTGTGTTTGTGTGAGACACCCACAGTGGGCAACACCAACCATGTTTAAAGCCTATCAGCTAAAAAGAAGATAGTCACAAGACCAAATCACTCTACCAGTGCATGATACTCAGGAAGTCAGCATGCTGAGAGATAAGGAATAGAGATCTCCTGCAGAACTGGTCTTCAATTTCAAGAATCTCTTGAGGCAATGTCAATTGAAGCAGTAGAGACGGGGATTCCCGTCCCAAAAGAAGAATGTCATTTAAAAAACAATGTCACAGCAAAAAGAAGATAAAGGCCACGGTGGTTGGAGAGGATGCAAAAAGATCATAAGGAAGAGATTGATCCTACACTAGAGTTGCAGAAACTTTTGAACAAAATTAACAAACTAGTAGAGAAGGGCAAAGCAAAGAAGTTCTCCAAAGTCACTTGGGATGAATCAGAATTGAGAATTCTGGATGTAGAAGTGTCGAAGGTGGATAAGACCAAGGATGAAATCACCCTAGAGTACGACATAATGACAATTGACATAGAGTATGCTACTAAGCCATGGGTGATGGAGGAGTCTGACGATTCCACCCATGCACTTAAAGAAAGTATGAGGAAGATGGAAGAGAAATATAGAAAGTTGAAAAGTGAGAACAAGGCTTTCCGTGGATGCTTGCAGCACCTAGCATACCAAGTCAGGCAGGAAAATCAAGCATTTGTTCCCCCTACAGCTTGTCTAAAAGAGTGAGTGGATAACATTAAAAGAATGAGGAGAGTCGCCCAGGGCACTGAAATTGAATAAGGAATGTTCATCATATGGCATATAGGTTTGCTGAGGACCTGACTCAGATGCATGGTAGAGCTTATCATTTCCAAGACATAATGCATAGATGAAGTGTGGGAAGGCGCCCATATTTACCAGAAAAAGTCCATCCCACACTTGGAGGCTTCGATGGGGATTCCCAGACAAGCACCGATAAATGGATTAATAAGGTAAGGTGAAGCCTATGACTTTGCTCAAAGGTATTGTGCAGTAATCATTGGGAAGGAACTACTCCGTAAATCAAATGAACCAATCCAACTGAGGAAGATCAGAATATTCAGGAAGGAATACTCAATGTAATTGAAGCTATGTTTGGAATGAGGTTAGTTGATGACAAATGAACAGCAGAAAGATTGAAGAGTGGAGTAGAAGAGCTCTTTGGCACAAAGTCCTTGGCAGAAGATTTGGAGAGTATTTCCGTATTCTCAATCATATATAGGATTTAGGAATCAGCATTAGATTGAGAGAACTTCTGCAAGTTTGAAAGGGATATAGCCATTATGGAATTCAAATAGGAGATGACAGAAGTCTCTGCATAGATGAGCTGGAAATAGTCATGCCAGGATTCTTAACATTTAAGGAAAAGAATCAAACTTGAGCTATTCTGGATGACTATGGATTAAATTCATAGCAGGAATCTCATTTCAATAACGATCGCTTTGATCACTCTCCCACTGAGCAAGTGGCCCTCTTCTTATTGGTCCATGTGGGCCCACTTCTTTGTGACAAGATTCTCTCTCCATAACCTAACTCTAATTAGGGTTGAGGAGACAATATTGGCCCTCGACAATGTTTCAATTTGGGTTGCTCATTGTAATTTGTAAACCTATATAAGAGGCCCACTCTCCCACTGAGCACTCTCTTTTCATAGTGGAAGTCTCATTTCATTAACTTGACCTCTCTCCCACTAAGCAAGTGGCCTCTTCTTATTGGTCCATGTGGGCCCACTTCTTTATGACAAGATTCTCTCTCCATAACCTAACTCTAATTAGGGTTGAGGAGACAATATGGGCCCTCGATTATGTTTCAATTTGGATTGCCCCTTGTAATTTGTAAACCTATATAAGAGGCCCCTCATTGGAACAGAGTGAACTTGGGAGTTTATTTGTTAAGATCTACCTGAATAATAGAATTTCCATTAAGTTTGGTGACTACTTCAAGTATTTTAGAGCTCGCATGGTTTCTTTGTTCCCTCAGATTAGATTTTCTTTCAGGTTGTTAGATGAATGAGATAGATAATATTGTGATGGTGAAATCATTTGCTCATACCTTTTGCAATTGGATGATTTCTATGCACAGTGTAAGGTTGGTTTGAGCTTGTATGTGAATGCTTACTTTCTATTAACAAATGCACATTGTTCCATAATGGTGTTCATTTGTAACATAAAATTTTTGCACAACCTTTGAAGATCGCACCTTTTTTGTGTAGTTGAGTCAATAAAAAAAAGTGTGGTAGATTTCACAAAAGCAGTTGTTATCTTTAGAATTATTAGGATTAGAATATGACTTCTCATCCCTATCTCATTTACTTTCAACACATCTCACAAAAACATCTTAAACTACTCAACATTGCAAAATCATTCAAATAGCTCCCAAAACCAGTATTGTCTAAGTTAGCTTGAGAGCAGATTATGTAGTCCCTTTGTGTCACCAGCATGTTACAATAGCCATTGAGGTTATACACAGCAGCAAGACCTAACATATTACTTGTATGATCTTTTGCAAACTTAGCATACACGGGATTTTTCTCATGAGAGGATAAGATACCTTGGTATTTTATTCTATATTGGTGTGGTCACAAAACACACAAGAAGCAGCCAACACCAATCCTCTATAGATACAAAGCCTCCCAATAATGCAGAAAAGAATAGGGTTGAAAACTACAAAATTGCAGAAGACAAGACTCTTAATTTTTGTGAATTTCTAAAAACTACTTCTTTTTTCCAGACCAGCCACCATTCACCGAACTCTAAAAAGCCCAATCGACCTGCTCTGATACCATGCAATGGTGATTGTATTCAATAATTAAAATAGAGTTTATAGGCAATTACATTACAATGTTGTAAAAGAAAGAAACTAAACAAAAGATACAATTACAACCTACCTAAACTAACTAAGATGGTCATTAAAGAAACATTATTTAATAATGTTTTGTCAAGGAAGTGATGAGTATATGATCCATCTTTGATTCATTTCCGAGTGTATGGGAAACATATCGTGCATACCTCTCAAGACCTATCTTTCTCAGAGCATGTCAATCTAATAAAGTAGATCAAAAATAAGTGACAACTACAATTTGAAGAAATTTCTGGGAAGACTATGAGCAAAGCCCATCATTTAGCCCCGTCCTATCAATACAGCTCTCAACCCAAGTAAAGATTTTTGTGAAAATGAGGTTGAAAATAAAGATGCGGATAAAGCTTGTCCTATCCTTAAAATTAACATATTTACAAAAAGGCCTTTGTTTGATATGCCCTTAGTAAAAAGTCTGAATAAAGGTACCTCAAGCAATTTACCAGATAACGATCAAAATTATGCCAATACATCAAATACCAAATATGAATGCATGAAAGGACAAGAACAGCTGCCACATTTGGATCTTTTGTTATTCTTCCACATGTAAAAATATTTTTGCCACATTTCTAAGACTTTTTTGGGTCAAACATATGCCTAAAGTTTCTCTCAAAATTAAATGGCTAGGTCTAAAGTATCACAAGAGCTTGTTGAAGAAAAATTGCAAATCACAGCAGCCACAATGCATGGCTTCTTTGTGTCTTAGAGTCAAAACCTTGTGGTATGTTTTTTCTTGGCAAGCTAGTTGCTCAGGGCAAAACATATTTTCCAAAGGCTAATCTGGTTTTGGCTAAACATCAGTTGTAATGTTAAAAAGGTTAGTGATGTTATATCTTCAGCTCAGTTCCCGATGCAGATGCGAGAATCAGATGCACAGATGCATGCAATTTTGCTTTTTAGATTTTGGATGTGTTTGGACACGTCTATATATATATTTGTGTGTGTGTGTGTGTGTGTGTGTGTGTGTGTGTGGGCATGTGTGTGCAAAGAAATGCAAGATGTATACCAAAATAAGCCATTCCATAGTATAAACTTCACCATTGAACGTTCAACTTCAAACTTCACAAACACAAAAATACATATTGAAATAACTAACTAGTAAATTACTCAAGTTCAAGATTCCAGCGCAATTTTCTTGGCAAGCTAGTTGCTCAGGGCAAAACATATTTTCCAAAGGCTAATCTGGTTTTGGCTAAACATCAGTTGTAATGTTAAAAAGGTTAGTGATGTTATATCTTCAGCTCAGTTCCCGATGCAGATGCGCGAATCGGATGCACAGATGCACGCAATTTTGCTTTTTAGATTTTGGATGTGTTTGGACACATCTATATATATATCTGTGTGTGTGTGTGTGTGTGTGTGTGGGCATGTGTGTGCAAAGAAATGCAAGATGTATACCAAAATAAACCATTCCATAGTATAAACTTCATCATTGAACGTTCAACTTCAAACTTCACAAACACAAAAATACATATTGAAATAACTAACTAGTAAATTACTCAAGTTCAAGATTCCAGCGCAATTTTAATAACAAAATCAAAACTTACCTCATGATTCAATGTTGATCAGTCAAGAGTCAGGACTCAAGATTCACTAATCAAATTCAGTCATTCAGAACCATAAGGACTCAAAAAAATCCACATTCTTGTCATCTCAAAAAAACAACTTTTAAGTCATTTTGGGCGTTAAAAAATCATCAGGGCACGTGGTTGCTCACTGATGCATCCAGATGCTTGCCGGATGCACACAGGAAGCTCATTCCGGGCCTGTGGATGCTTGTGGAGGGACTGTGGATGCTTGTGGAGGCACTCACAGCGCCTCCACAAGCATCCACAGGCCTGGAACAAGCTTCGTGGGTGCATCCGGGCAGCATCTAGAAGCACCTGCACACCAGAATGCATCAGCATCAGCATCCGGTAGTTCTGGGAGAGAATTGATATCTAAGATCTTCAGATATGGATATTCCACTCTTGATCGATGTGATTGGGACATCTTAAATAAATTTTATTCAAACAAATCCAAGCCTTAAAAAATAGCTAACTTTTGTTGTGGTAGGCATAATGCGGTGCACAACCAAAATAAATTTTTCAATATTGTGGTCGTGATGTAGGCATAATGTGGTGCACAGCCAAAATAATTCATTCAATGTTGTGGTCATCATTATAAAGTTGTCAGTAATTAGTCTCTAGCTAATTGATCCAAGAGGGAATGCTCCCTAAGGAATGGAACATCTCAATAAAGCAAAATGATGAAAAGAATGAGAAGGTTTTCTATTTCTAACTAACATTTCTTTACCAGCAAAGCAATTTAAGGAGAGAGGACTTTTTGAACATTTCTTCCTAATCATCTGATATTAAAAAATGTGAACTTCAAACCATGAGGCAAATTAGTATTTTAATTATATCTGGTAGGTATATCTTGTTAAAGTTTGGTAGCTGCAGGACGTATCCGCGTACCTGTGGTTGCATCAGCGTTATATTAGAGATATTTTCTATGTAATTCTCTGCTGTGTTAGTCCTTTTTTATGATCAGGCAACAAAGAGTGTTCATTCATGAACAATCTTTAATATGAAAAGCCACTTCTTTTGAAGATAATGAAGAGTCTTCAACATGGCTAATGGAAGGTCATGTGTGTGTTCTAAAGAGACTTTTCTTGTGTAAACAAGGAGCTATCACATTGCATCTAAAGAGACCATGAATAGATATTGAAGAGTCTTATTCCGGCTCGATACTGGAATTCAAAGAGTCATTATGTGTAACTGTCAATCAGCATTAGGTCACATGTGTTCGTGGCTGTTACAGAACTCCTTTAAGTGTCAACGCTTGGCATGAGATGACTCATCCTGTCGTGATACTCTTGACTTTTCTCTGCATATATTGTGAGGATGCTTCTCTGAAGGCTGGTTACAAAAATTGAAGTCGAAGTTATTGGGTGTGATCAGTTTTATTGTGATTTTATCTGCAGTGCATCGTTATTGGAGTGGAAATATTTTAGCAGAAGTTTTGGGACATTGATTATGAGTATCTTTGCATCATTCCTTTCTTGATCGTAATTTTCTGTGAGGTGCCTCGTTACACAATTCTATTGGATTCGTGTGTGATCAATAGTTGAGTATTGAACATTATCAATTCTGAGAGATATCTGATCATTCTGCTGTTGAAGATTTATTTTATGGAGCCTAATGTTTATCCTTGAAAAGTACTGTATAATTGTGTTCAAATCACCATGTTGGTAATCAGCGTATGTGTGTTTCACTATTAAGTTCTTTGTTGATAGAAGCTAGAGTAAGGTTTCGTTCATCTTGTATGGAATGTTCATCATATGAGAACTACTTATAGTAGAAGATCCGTTATTTTTGTAAAGAGAGTTTTGTGTAATTGCTCAGTGTGTGAAGGCTCAAATGTTGTGAGCTATGTACTGAGACTCTGTCATTATTTAAAATAAAGGAGTACTTTTTGGTGTGGCTGCGTTTGTCCCTCAAGTAGGAGGGTTTTCCCAGAGTATCTCTGGTGCTATTGTGTTTTTTATATCTGTTGTTTGTTATGCTGTTCTGGTTTGTAAAATTTAAAATATCTGTGACCAGTTTTCTGGATCTAATAGGACCAACTATATAGGTCCTCTTGTCATCTTTTTTCTATCTTTTATCAACCAGTAGGGACAAGTCTTGTGGTTCCATCTCATTTTGGATCATTATTGAAAAGTAATAATTAGGGACAAGTCTTGTGGTTCCATCTCATTTTTGGGTCATTATTGACAAGTACTAATTAGTCTTGACTCTTGTGGGTTCCATTTAGTTTGTCATATGGAAAATGCATTTTTTTGAAGAAAATAATTATCGCACATACAAAATATCGCAACACATTCACACCTTTAAAACAAATGAACCAGTACAGAAAGGGTGCAGCAAGAGCACAAATATGGTTTCCAAAACACAAAAACGAAGGCACTCACAAATAGCTGTGATGAAAACCAAGTCATTGGCAAAAAGCCAACAGAGTACACATTTTTCAGTCATGACTCATATCAAAACACGTTTTATAGGAAAAGTCATGTAATACCCTAACTTTTCCTTCAACAACTTTACAGTGGTGATTTTTAAGGTTTGTTTTAGGTTTGCCGAAAATTTGAAATTTTTAAAATCCAATTCAAAGACTTAAATTTAAAGCAACAGAAAAGGAGATAAAGCTCTAATTGGCACTTTACTTCTGTTTCGGTTGTGCAAGTCAGCATGTCTATTAAATGACCATGGGCACTCATTTTTGTACATAGAAGTTTAGAATAAGAATATTTAGACATAAAGTAATATTATTATTATTTAATTTATCATTTGTTTTTTGTAGTTTAAACAGATTTTTTAATTTTATTTTTGCAGTTAACATACTCAAAGGCAGGAGGTTTATTAAAGCTTCAGTTTGTAGTTCGGGTTATTTTCTGAAGTACCAAATGTGCTTACCATGGTTTGGATTTTACCAATTTATATGTAGAAATAACATGTATCCTAGTATCCATGTAAAAGATTACAGCAAAGCTTAATTTATTGGGATGATGAAGGGCATTGCTTTGTCTTTGTTCCCATGAAGCAATCTAGTGAAGATTATTTTTATTACAAAACCCTAATGAAATATTTCCTTATTTTCCCAAGTTGATTAGTCAACAGTAACATGAAGAAAACAAACAAACTGCCCAAACCTAGGCCAAATTGAAGGGCTTTCCTAAAAAGATGAAAAAAAAGTTCTTTTTTTATAAACATTTCATAAACAAAAAATTACCTGAACACCTAATTTTCCCTCTAGTGATAAAGTATAAAAATGGCATGGATCATAAAGGTTTGTGTGGTTTCAAAGGCCTCAATTTGCGCTTGCCAGCAGAGCCTCTGCCCCTCGACCCAGCCTTGTATCATGATAGGAATACACCAGGGAAACTACCCTTGAACCCCACAAGAGGCACTGCCCTTCTTGTCGCTTAAGAAGCTTGATTACAACAAGAGGGTGATGAGTACTTGGGACTGCCTATTTAGTGTGCTAATTTTTCTGTTACTGTTGCACAACTTTCCAGAAATATCTACCCACCTGATGAAGGTACAGTGACCAAATTTCCTGACATGAATAGGCAACATATAATGTCTGCGGATGATTTGAAAAAACGGTAGACAAGATCATGGCATATAAAAATATAAATATTCTAATTAAACCATTCATTATTCTAATGTTACAAAAGTGGACTTTAACCAATAAAGAACACAAAATGCAGCCAGACATTAAGAAAACAATCTTATAGAGATGCAAAAACATTTACAGGATGCTCTCTGAATTGAAAATCAAAAAACTACATAATAAATGTAACAACTTGCAAGATAAGGAATATGTGTTCAATCTAGGATGAGGGAATGCATGATAATCAACAGAGAACAAAACCCTTTTCATTAAAATTTTAAAGAAAACCAGAAATGTTGCATTCATGCTTCTAGCATTCATTGGGTGGATAGCAGTGTTAACAAATACATGCTAATAACAAATACGTGACAGAATACAAACAAAAATAATCTTTATGGTACCTTCATTTGTGCAGGTTGGAAAGCCCGCCTCCTGCATTATAAATAAATAAAAAGAATGAGCATCAAAGAAATTATACAGATCAATAACTGGATAGGTAAACCTAAGTTATCTCATAATAATCTACATATATTCAACCAATGTACATTTAACTGCAATCATAAAGAAGTATGAAAGCAGAAAGGGTGGTGCATATCTTATGGGAGCTTATTGAGATCTAAGGCAAATTGAAACTTACATACCAGAAAACCTATGAGCATAAGAGCTCAGAATATTACAGCCGCTATTGTTATAGAAATTTCATTTTAACTCCCATATGGTCTGTTGGGTAACACAAACTACATTGACCACCAAAATGTCAAATAGATAATTATAAAAAGGTAGCACAAAGATTTTGTTATATGACATCTACGCAGTCTACATTTAAGAGAGCATTGCTATTATACAAGGTTGCATGGGTACTCGCACCCACACCCCTGGTACTCTTACCCAAGTACCGAGTGGCAAGTACACATATCCCAAGTACCAGGTACTCGATGGAGAGCATCATAGCTAAGATCCTTGATTAAGATTTCTGAAGAAACAAATCATTTTTTTGTTTGCGTATCAGCTTGTTATTTATCAAGCTTAATCAACACCTAATCAGTTTGAAACTTTGATACAATATTGATTAGCAATAAACTTTATCACTGTTCAAGTCAGAAGTTTATCCTTTGCAATATGTCATCCTCATATGATTTATGATCTTGTTCATGTTTAAAGTCTGCCTTCTCTGTTGTGCATCTAAACATTTATCATATATTATCATTACAAACATATAGCAACTCTGAAACTGAAAACAATACAATACATTTGCAAACTTTATCACTGCTCTTGTTTTGAAAAACAATTGTCATGACTCACAATTTCAGAATTTCTATATATATAAAAGTATAATTAAAATAAAGTTTGACACACCCAAGTACCCATCCCCTATTATGAAAAATAACCGTACCCGTACCCTAAGTACCCCCATCCCATGCAACCTTGTTATTATACATTCATGCAATACTTGACAAGTATTTTTCAAGAACCTCTCCTTAATCATATGTGAATGGTGCAAAATTCAAATGTTATGTATACAGCATAGAATAATTAGTTTAGTGAAAATTAGAAGTGTGCTAATGGAACAGAACAAGCATTGTCCAAACACACCGATGTCTGTCCAGATAATATCTGAAAAATGCAAGAGAACTAAACATAAGGGCAAGAAACAGGACCTATTCGGAGAAAAGTCAGCATCGTCGTCTTCTTCAGAATCATGAGCAGCATGTTCCTGGGCAACTTTATTTGAATAGCCCTCATCCCAATAAAGCTTTTCCCAGTCCTCTCTCAGCTCCTGATATAATTCTATGTACTGTTTGCACCAGGTCTCATGGTCCTTCAAAGTTTAAATGAACCAGTTAAATGAACAAATCAAGAAGCATTAAAAGCACCTGATAAATTCAATAATCCCAGATAGTTTGGAAAATACTTTAAAAAACAACATTCCCCAATGTACTTCCATATTTATGTATAATTACTGCAATATAAATGAAGGAGTACGTGTGGGTGTAAACAGGATGCAGCAACAGCAAAACAAAATAACAACTTCAAGTTTTGGAAATTAATCAAGATTACAATCACATAAAATTAAGATCATAGATCAATAGCTTGAACATGATATAATAACATTCTCAAAAGACCTTTTCAGTATCCTTTTCAGGTGCAGATACTTACACTAACTTTATGTTCTTTTTTGGATTTCCAGTAATGAATACATCAGAGCCCAAAAATAGTTCTAGATCAGAAGATTCATTCAAGGATTTATCTTAAACTATCTACCCCATGGAATATGATTGTAGATGATCAAGTGATTTATAAGGATGCGATAAAATATCCAAGTGTCTTTAATGATCAGATCTGCTTCCAACATTCAAGAATCAATTTAACTGGAATATAGCACCACACTCGGTGACAAGACAATCTTGGAAGAGATTTTCAGATTTTTAATTTGATAAGGAAGATCACATAAATTTTTGCATTTTGTGAAACAGTGAAGTATGAAAGAAATGGAAAGCATAAAGCCAGGGTATCATCTACAAGCATTGACAGTGTCTCTTTCCAGAAAAGGGTTTTATAACATATTATAAACCAACTAATTAAATAATGTGATAAAAAAATTATAACTTCAAGCATGTGGAAAAAATGTATGACCCTTCTAGAGGATCTATGGATGCGTGACATGGTAACATCAAGAGAGTATCTAAATTCTCAAATTTTAACAACTAGAAAAGCAATATTTCACTATAAAAGTTTTAATCTGCTTGATCCTCAATCAACAAAAGCCTTTAAGTTCATCTGTTAACATTAATTGCTGATGAACTGCATTTATTTCAATGTGCATTTGGAAGCAAAAGATCTTGTCCCCCACTACTAGGATGAAAATTGACACTGTTCAAACACTACAAGACAATGCAGATTAAAAAATCTCTAGGTAAGATAAACAAAAACTCTAGGCATATTGCAGCAATGTGATCATACTGGGAAGGGAACCGAGTTGTTCATGCTGGCAACCTAGGTTATAGGTTTGTCTTACTACAAAAATAAATTCCAAATTTGGCAGCTATTATAGATGAAGGTTAATGTTTATCAATCTGTGATATTATTTGCCAGTTAATATAGGTTTGTAATTTTCAAATAGAATTCTCATAAAAATACCAATTTAATTGTCAAGACAATGCTGTCAGAAAAATTGATATTGACATTTGAGGCCATACTTTGTGTCTGCTCAGCAAGATGAATGATACAATTATAAATGGAACTCCTTATGTGGATAACTTTGATTAAATAAATAAACAGAAAGTCATTTATTAAACACTTTGTTCATTTCTTTATTATTAATGACCAAGTGTCGAATGTTTATTAATTTTCAGCATGTATTTAAATGTTTTCTATCAGCTGCTACGAGAAGATGGATCACGGGTTTCAAAAAACTCTATGTTCCTATGCTTCATCCCTATTTATAATTTATCTCATTGCTTTCTTATCTCTATAGCTTCCCTAAGTTTTCTCTTCATAAATGCCAGAAAAGCCACTAGATTTTTGTGCTTTTTCAAGGTAAATCTTATGTTATTTTAAGTGAGTTTATTCTGCCAATGCTGCTTTCAACACAACTGTGGTGGATATCTTTGCAACATTCTTTAATTCTTTGTTTGAAGGAGCTACCCATTTACAAAAACAATCAATGTGAGTTGGATCTAGCTCATCTATAGTCGATCCGAGCATGGCATCAATTTTATTTGGATGTATGCAGATGGATTTCTGTCTTCTCAAAATGCTTCAGTTTTATTTTCTATCCATTCACCATATGGAAGATATAACATCAAGAGATCTTATTTCTATTCCTTTATTGTTAATGCATGTAGCTTCGGTCTGACATTACTATTATAAGCACATAGGTACGTATATATGCACAACAGCCTGATGCACACGCTGTTATGCATATATGCATACATACATGTTGTTGTACCTTCCACAGTCTGCAACCGATGAGATATATATTTGTTCCGAGATCATTAAGGCATGATCGAGATTATATTTGGTTCCTTTGATGTCTAGATCATGATCGATCTATCCTTTATATTGGGCCACAGATGTAATGATTGGTTATACATTTAATCACTGTGTCTATGACAGTAACTAATCATGAGTATTAGTTAACAATGAACGGGTGTGAGAATGAATGTCCATGTCTCCAATTGGAGACATGGACATTCATTCTCACACCCCTTTCATTGGTATTTATCCAATCTGCCCAATGAAATCTTGGCATCGAAATCTATTAATGCAAGCACTCTAAAAGGATCGAAGATAATTCTGAGTTTGATAATACTTTATTTTTGTTATTACTGCACTAAAGTTTGCAGATTCAAGAAGCAATTCAAAACATTGGTGTTATTGTTTGTACCTGCAACAAAATTCTGCAATCAATTAAATCTAGTAATAAACTTTACATGGTATCAAACGTTGGCTAAGGAAAGATCACACTAAGTTTATAAGGATCACATTTTACTTCAAATAACAGTCCTCCCTCTCTCTACAAAGATGACAAACACAATGAGATTCGAACATCACCTTGGAAGTGTTGATAACTTCGAATCCTAGAAACTTCGATTAATGATGTTGTTAAAAGAAAACAAATTGGAATCATTTGTAAGAGAGGACAAAGAGGAAGCTAAAGATGATCCTATGAAATCAAAATGGATCGAGAAAAATGAAAAGGCTATGAAGATAATTGTGGATGTTGTTCAAGACCACATAGCACCTATTATGGCCAAACATACCACAACATATTGTATGTTTCATGCTCTTGAAAATGCATTTATAATCAATAATACAGGCAGAAAACTTGCTCTTAAAAGGCAGATGAATAATGTAAGCATGAATAAAGGAGAAACTATAAATGCTTTCTTTATGATAATCACAGATTTGAAAGATCAATTATCTGCACTTGGTTATGAAATTGAAAATCAAGAATTATCCTTATAGCATTAGGAGGACTTCCAAACTCCTAGGAATCCTTTGTACAAGGTATAAGTGTGTTTTCTCAACATTTTACGGAGAGTTTGATTATATTAATTAATTGAAAAGAGAAAATACTCAAGAAAATCCGAACTTCCTCTCTTCCCATACTTTTCTCTCTCCACGTACTAAAGCTTTTAGAGAGAAGTACGGGTTAAGGTTTCAAATTTGAGTTTTTACTCTCTCTTCCCACTTTTCTCTCTCCACGTACTAAAACCTTTAGAGGAAGTTCGGGTTAAGGTTTTAAGTTTGAGTTTCCCATTTTTCTCTCTCCATGTACTAAAGTACTCTCTCTCCCCGTACTCCAACTTTTTGACCTAATTCTAACCTGAACCTCCCAACCCAAACTTCCACTAGAAAATAACCACCGGCTCTAAATAAAGTTCACTAAAATAATTTGAAACATTGGTTCTATTCATGGAGAAGGCGCTTGCAGGTCAGTCATGGTGAATATTTGTATTTTGGGAGGTGGACAAGGCATATGAATGAAGACACAGGTAGCACGGTCTCATCATCAGAGGTTTGCAATATTTGATGCTGTCAAGAAGAGGTTGTAACAGAGCCAAATCAAACACCCAGCAATAGATCTCCTTTGAATTACTCGTTGCTGTAACTACATGAATCATAGATTTATTTGGTGCTCACGATGCCAGACCGGTCCTACCACCCTCGCAAAGCCCAGTTTCACATATATACATCTTCCCAATTTGATTGAAATTTATTTTCTATCAAACAAATGGCTCTAGAGAAAAGAAACTACTTCATTAACTTGTCATTACCGTGGTTCGTCATCAACGCAAATAAAGTAACAGTTCTTGAAGCCGTTTTAGAAATCAAACTTGATAAGCAATGAAGTCTTGGCAATAAATTTGTGTCGTCTAATGTCTCCGCTTTCTTGACAGTGCTGAGTCAAGACAAATATGAATTGATATGTCTGCACGTTGCTCAGTCATTCATGCAATAGAGATTTGCGGCTTCACAACATAAACTAGGCATGTGGATCATTTGGTTATCGCCCTCTTGGGACACAACGCGGCCTTGATAGGCTGAATTAAGCATGTGAATTGTTTGAAACAATGCCATATTCAATAGAGATGCGCATTCCGTTCAAATCCAATCTCAAGCAACTCACAGTATCCAAAACGCAGGAAGCTGCTGATATGGAGATTGCGGACCAGCCAGAAGAATAATAGAAAGCTCGCCGTGAAAGATCATACCATCCTTGTCTGAAACATCAAGAAGGTGGGATCGAAATGCATTAAGCCGAGAGGAATTCCCAAGCTCACTGGAACACCACATCAAAAGCATTTTCTTTGCACGTGAATGGCGATCATAAGCAAGGCACGGGAATTGTTTGACAAAATGCGTTGTCTCCAGGCTGTGGTGCCATGAGCAGCATTAAACGTGGGAAGACTGTGCACGAAAATGAATGTGCAGATCAAGAATAAGCCGCCCCCAACAAAGCATGAGCATTGTTAAACAAAAATCGCAGGAAGACGCTCCAAGGCACCCGATACTGTCAAAACAATGGTATTTCGGACCTGTCACGGCATAGCAATGGTATTATTATACTCCTAAGCCGCATTTGGAGTTGAAAGACTGACAATGCATTTGAATACTGAGTCTAGAATCACATAGGGAAACACAAGGCAGTGGGTGCAACTTATTTGATGGAATGCGCTTTAGAGTGTAACTGAAACGTTTGACAGAATTCTTCATCTCCAGCACTCGGGTAACCCTCGGCTTTTCTCACCCACGGTATCCATAGGAAGAACTTCATGTCACTAATTAGTTCAAACAGTTGGCAAAGCAATGGAGTGAATACATTCAAAGCCAGTGTGCTCATGTAGTCCAATCGAAACATCATCAATTGATTAGAATAAGCGCAGCGTATGAAAAGACATATGGGCAGAGGTGCATGGACATAGACAAGCACGTGACCATTGACATTTGAAGGTAATTTGAAGACCGAGGAAAAGCAAGCAATCCTGCCATCAAGAAGAAGCACATATTTTTAAAACGTGCTTACTATCCGTTTGACAAAATGAGCAACCTCGAATGCCAATAAAGCACGTCTAAAATGCCGCACAAGAATACATAGAACAGTCACAAAGCAAGCTCTCAAAGAGGTGAATTGTTCGATGAAATGCTTCTGTTGCACATGAGAGCTGGATTCTTCAAAGCGAAGTAAAGATTTTGGTGAAATTTATAATTGGAGAAGATTTAACATCAAATTTGAATAAAGAAAAGTGGCTATTAACTCCGTGCGACTGCTAGGACAGCCCTTGACAGTTGACAGGTGACAATATGAGGTATAATTTTCAGGGTAAGGAACCTCCTATGATACTAAAAAGCACGCTCCCCGAAATATGGGGCATTTAGAAATCGCAGACTTCTGGAAGATGATGAGCAAAGAAGATAAATCACCCCTGGCACGTCGAACGCTGGAAAGTGGTCTGGCCCATGCAGGAGGGCATCTACTCGCAGTTCAATGTGTGGAATTGGTTTTAGAATGTATCAAGGCATATGATCAGAATTCGAGGGACATCAAGACTACAGGAGGTAATGTCGTAGCAAGGTTGGACCCAATATCTATATCCATCATTTTCAGATTGCCAGTAAGAGAAGAGTTTACAGAAATTTCTAAAGAAGGTGCCCAAGGTTATTTCCATCAGAATAAGAAAACATGCCTCAATGTTATTGCTAAAAGTTGGCTCAATCAACCCAGGCGAGGACAATCGCAGTTGCCAAGAATGTTACGTAGGAATATCTTCAATGAAGACATTTCTGATATGATAGTTCTTCTCAATAGAGTGGTGGGAAATCAGGCCGCTGAAGATTTTCATGATTGGATGTTTTTGTATATTAATACCATCACCACTGGGAAACAATTTATAGACTGGGGAGAAATGATTAGCGATGCTCTCCATTACCAGTTGACAGGATTTAATGCAAATCAAGGATTTTACATGTCCTCATATCTAATGTACGCAATTGCAAGTATGAAGTCATGACCCGGTCTAAATCCTTATGGGGAGTATAGCTTAACCACTCAAATTTATAACTATTACCCCCAGTTGCAATTGAAACAAAGCAATGCACACTTCCGCAGGGTGAATGATGCTTTTTCTATGCTCACTGCCAGGGAACTACAAGGAGACATAGGACTTCGAATTTCTCCTGAAGCGGCCAGTCTCATTAGTACTTATGGTAGCTTCTTCATACAATATCCTCGATTCACTTACATCCGCATCGGAGGTTTCCAAGATTGTCCTCTCATGTTGCCTCGCTTTGTAGATGACAAGTTGGTACTTTCAGAAGTCTGCAAGCAAATTGGTCTAGTAAACAAAAAGTGCAAGAACAAAAGATCAATCCCTTTTCCAATTGGCATTGGACATTACAATTGTTTCTCTTCTTTGGATGTTCAAAATATTGAGAGATCCATGGTGAACATAACTCTACACTTTTTCTACAATCGCTTTCCATTTGATGGTAGCGGGTATGTTAAAAATAACTTGGCACTTGGACCTGGCTATCTTCATTTTCCCACATTGGAAGATTATTGGGCGAATTGTGAGAATGATTTTGAAGTTAGAAAAAGGGACTGGATGAGATTTACAATACAACAAATCATTGATTACAAAATGGGATGGGATGTGACAGGCGTAACGGAGGACGGGTCAGACTTGATTGATCCTTACTTCTTTGAGCGGATACAATTACTAGAATTGCCATATATCAATTGGTCGCTGCCAGAACTAAAAGACCTCAAGGAAAGGACTTTCTTTGTGATTCAACGAACTGAGACTTGGTTAAAGAATAAAGTCAAAGAAGCCACTACTACTACTAAGTCAACAGGAAGAAGTAGTGTAAATAATAATAATACTTCTCAAGAAGGAACATCAGTTTCAGCCATTCCGTCTGCTATTCCTACATCCTCAGGCTCTTTGCATAGCACACAAGGGGGAGATGATGGTGAAGATCCAGATAAACGTGTTAACCTAGTTTCAGCATGTGAACTCAATGTGATCACCAGGAAGAAGAGATCAAAACCCAAGGAGAAGACCTTAAAGCCGATTCAACAAATGATTGACGAAGCTCCTGAGATGAATGCTTTACCCTCATTTGTAGATTAG
Organism: Cupressus sempervirens; assembly: GCA_028749045.1. NCBI lineage: Eukaryota > Viridiplantae > Streptophyta > Pinopsida > Cupressales > Cupressaceae > Cupressus > Cupressus sempervirens. The sequence goes on from CM053787.1 coordinate 163,601,308, forward strand.
ATGATTCAATCAATAGCATCTCCTTCACGCTCACTGTCTCCTGAAAACACAGAAGCAATCCAAGAGGAGCCAGTTGTAGAAGATGTGCATAACTTGAACTTATCATCTACAGTCTTACAGGTTCCTTCAGTAATCGGCTCATCCGCTAGTATTTCAACATCTTGGTTACAACAAAGTTTAGAGAGAAAGAAGAAAAGGATGATTCAGTTGGAGGCACCCAATCTAGATGTTGTAGCTGACTTGATGCACAGAAGTACAAAGATAAAGAAGACTAAAATGGATTCCAGACTAACAGTGAACCCTACTTCAGGTAATTTATCTGTTGAAATTGCACAACCAATCACAGAGAAGGATATAAATGAGACAAATGAATCTGATTTTAGCATTACTAAAGTGGATCTAGGCCGGACTACTCGTGAAGGGAAAGAACACAATTTTCAAGTGTCAGCTGCTGTCCTAATAGAACAATCAAGGAGAGATAAGCAAGTTAAGAATCAACTCAAGTGTCAAGTCCGAGCTCTTTCTTCATGCATCAAATCGATGATTGGTGACTCCTTTCCAGATCCTAGTTCATCCATAGAAAGTACAGAAGATCCAAAGAAGATGTTTGATGAAGGAACCATTCAAAACATAGGAGAATGCCAAACATATGGTAAAATGGTGAAAGCATGGGTACAAAGTATGAAAGAACAGGCATCAAGCTTATTTCAAGATGTGCAAGGTACATTTACCAAAGCGGATCATATACAACAAAGCATTCAAAAAGAACTGGCAACTCTCAAGGAACAACAAACATTCTGGAGAGAAATTGATGCCAATTTAGTAGAGATTAAAAGCATGGACAGCAATATAGTCAGGTCACTAAAGTTAATCAGCACTGGAGAAGAAGAGCGAATTGACATATGGCTGGAAAACATCCGATGGAAGAATGATAGTATGAATGAACAATTGAGTGAAGGAGAACAATTCTTAAACTCTTGCAAGTTACTGAAAAAGAGGGCCTTGGGAGAAATACCAATGATCATAGAAGGTATTCCTATTAATGAACATACTCAAAATCCAGACATATCGTCCATCTTGAAATGCATAGAAACAAAAATCAACACCAAACTTGGCAGTAAACAAAGTTCAAATGCTAGTGCTATGATGAAATTGAGCAATCTCTCAGTAGCATTGAACTCCTGTACTCAAAACTTGTCAGGTTGTGTCACAGAATTGGATGAAATTAGAAAGAGACATGAGTTGTGTAAGCTGAAGATGCAGAGTTTAATCGTCATTAAGAACAAAACTTTGGCTCAAGTCATCAAATCATTTAGAGCGTACAAGGCAAACTTGACTCAGTTGCTGGTAGCACCTACAGATCAAGGAACGAGTTCAAAGAATTAAAAGTTAGAAGTTTTTCTGTCTAAAGTTGTCTTAGAATTTTATTGATGTAATTTGTAAAAAGGTCAACTTTAGAATTAACTCTAGTTTTCATTTTTCTAACCATAGTTAAGCTTCAAGGGTTAGAGTTGGTTATGAATCGTCTTCAAGTAGTCCAAACTCTAACTTTTTGGGTAGTTACGAACCGGAAAAGTTAGTTATTCTAGATTGGCTATAAATTTTTGGAAATCAATGTAATAAGGGACTTTTTGGACTTGGATATAGGGGAACACTTATGCTCTGATCATAAAGCAATTTTTGGAAAGTGTGTACAATTGTTGTTTTTGTGTAATCAGTTATTTCTTTCTTTCTTGGTGCAAGAAATAAAAGGAAGTACATTTAGCGTTCTCTCTCCAAGGAATCTAGATTGTTAAAGTGTTGATTCATCTATGATTACTTTCATGGTATGATGTGAGTATTTGTGGATGTTTGAATTAGCATCGTGTTGGTGAAAGTTTTTCAAGCGTAGTCTTTGATAGCTCTCATTAATAGTTTACATCATTTTTATGAAAACGTAGAAGGTGTGTGGTGCATTCGCTATCAATGGTTTTCCTTCCTATTTTCTAAGTTCTTCTTATCCTTTTTGAAAAATCTAAAATTCCATCTTACGAGGGAGCTGCCCCTCTAAACACAGAGGAAGGCCGGATATCAAGGGCCTATCCAACTGTTGTGAACAATTTGCCACATACACTCCGTTGGGCAATTTTCTTTAGTGACAAATCTGTTTACCAACAAAGTGCTAGGTCTAAAATCCTAAACTAGATCGTTTAAGATCAGATTGTCTTCAAGAAGAATCGAGATTAATGATTAAGGGAAAACACAAAACCCTAGAAGAAGATGTTCAAGTTCTTAATACAAGTGCTCATAAGAAAGGAAAGAAGAAAAACAACAAAAGGAAAAGAAATTTTTATGGAAAAGGACAATCCAAACAAAAGAAAGACTTGTCCAAAATCCAATGCTTCAGATGTGATCTATATGGACATTGTGCAATAAATTGTCCCAATAGATCTAAACCTCAAGCATCTTTTGCAAAATCTGAGAAGTCAAATGAAGGCAATGAATATGAGAAATATGCCTTCTATTCAGCATTATCCAGCCAGATATCAACCAAAAGGAATAAATGGATAGTTGACAGCGGGTCTTCTAGACACATCAATGGATATCAGGATAACCTAGAAAGCATGCAAATAGAAACAGATGAAGAAGTTACAATTGGTGATGATTCTGCACACTTCGTAAAAGAAATTGGGACCTGCACCATAAAATTGAAATCTGGGAATTCTATTCAACTTTCTAGAGTTCTTTATGTACCAAGTATTAAGAGGAATTTAATATCTATATCTGCACTTGAAGATGATGGTTTTAGAATTGCATTCATGGGAGGGAAAGTACTAGCATGGCCTAAAAATTCAACCATTAAAAGGGTTGTAACAATAGGAGTAAGACAAGGACTTTTATAAGAGCTATGTGCTAAGACAAACCTTGCACTTGTACATGAGACCTCAAATTCAAATGAAAAATGGCATAGAAGACTAGGTCATATCAACTTCCGTGCTCTAACATCAATTGAGAAGGTAGTAACCAGAATGCCCAAGTTTAACCATATTCACAATGAATCATGTAAAGGTTGTGCCTTAGAGAAAAACACTAAAAAGCCATTTCCTCATTGGTTTGAGCAAAACTAAAGTAGCGTTGGAACTATTACATTTTGATCTATGTGGGCCCATGTCTATACCTTCTATAGGAGGATTCTTGTACTATTTGATATTTGTTGATGATTTTTCAAGGAAGACATGGATATACTTCCTTAAATGTAAAGAATCTTAAGGGATTCTCTCTAAGTTTAAAGAATTCAAAACCATCACTGAGAACTCCTCCGGTAAGAACATTAAAGTTCTAAGCATAGATAATGCGAAGGAGTATACTTCTAAAATATTTAAAGAGTTCTGCAAATTTACTAGGATTAAGAGAGAGTTCATAGTCCCTTACAATCCTCAACAAAATGAGATTGCTGAAAGGAAGAACAGAACTATTGTAGAAGCTACTCGGGCTATATTTTTTTATCAAAATTTGAGTATGTCCTTCTAGGCTGAAGCATCCAATACTGCACTCTATATTCAGAATACATGTCCTCACTCACATTTGGACAATAAGACTCCTGAAAAAGCATTTTCCTGGAAAGAAACTTGACATTAGTCACCTAAGGATATTTGGATGACCTGTATATGTTCATGTGCCTGTAATATCTCTTTCTGAATATTTTACTAAAAACCCTTGATATAAATGTGCAAATTTAAAACCGAACAGAAAACGAATATTTGATATAAATTCCAGAACTTTAATTGATTTATAACTAGCAAATATGCATAGAAGAAAACTCAGAAAAGTTTGTTTGATTCCTCCAATATTCAAAATTACATATATAGCTGCCAAATACGTTACTGTATTATACAACAGAAATACAATAACATGCAACAATCCTAAACAATCCAATCTTATAAACAGCAATAACAGTTAGATTGGCAAATGTAGATAAAATCTGTAAGAAGGCTAGGTTTGCATCCAACCTCCAAAAGCTTCTTCAAGGGTTTGCGTCCTCAAAGAGATAACTAGTCACTGTTTCCAGCTCCCAGATTAATATTTATTTTTAAATATTATCATCTTCATAACTCCCCATGCGGAGGTTGTTGTACTTTTATCACTTTTCCCAACGTGATGCACGCCCTTTTAGGCAATGTGGGATAAAACACCTTTTTTGTCCTTTAGTTACTTAAGTGAACATAATATCTTTTTAAAATAAAGTGACAAGTTAAATAAACTTTTAAAGTCACTTAGTCAATGAACCATATAATCATCAGGCATCAAAATAACTGACCAAATGAACTCAGATAAACACGTGCAATAGCTCGTTGGAAAGCTCTCATCAAGATGCTTCTAAACCAACACTGAGATACCAAGAATTCTGAGCTCTGTCTACTTACTAAAAATAGTAAGCATCCGGACAACCTACCAAAACTACTCTGATGGGGCTTGAAACTAGAAATGTCTAGGCCAAATCTCGAACTGAACCCCATAAAGAACTTTTTCGCCCCCGAAACCTAGGCGAAGTGAGCCGGCAACACAGAATTATAATGTCCCAGAAAAAAGGGACATTACAAGGCCTCCCTTCTCGAAGATTGCTTGCCCTCAAGCAATCTGCTCATACCTGTAGAAACCAAATGTCAAGATCCTATACTCGCCTCGAGAATGAGGTTCTACTCCTCAGCCGATGTACCCCAACATGCATCTTCCCAAACTCGGAATGGTGAAACAGTACAATAGGGATCGATGTGTCAAATAAATCAATGCCAGAATTCCAAGTCTTACCATAAAGGGACGCCAACTGCCATGTGTTGCTGCCTTGTGTGTCAATACCTTCAGTCAGAATGAATGCCTCACTCCATAAGTGACATTGTGAGTCTCTACCGTCAAGTGAAGATGGGATCTCAACAATATACCAATATTCACCCCAAGATGATAGCAACCAAACTCTCCACCTAGCTCCTCGATAAAAGGCAATACATGGGGATGCTCCACCTGGGTCTCAAATGAGAACTCGTACACTGTTTGAGATACCACTGGCCAGCTCCTGTAATACTTGTACCACTCCTATAATATCTGTGCCGATGACAATGACAGATCCAGCCAATCTAACTCCACCACCATCATATCACACTAGTGAAAATAGAAGAATCCTAATCTTTGGAACTCTGATGTGTCAGAAGGCTGAAACACACATCATAATCCTGTGACTGTGTAACAACACAACATAATCCACTAGATCTAAAATACAATTAACACCTAGATCCCCGTTCACCCAATCATCATGATCCTGGGTAAAGGAAAGAGTGGTTGGTGAATCACTGACATCATGAATGCTTACACTGTCTTCAATATACTACTGAATACAAAATGTAGACACCTCATGTGGAACATAGGGTAATGTATGTTCTCCCCACTTATCTGCAATTAACTCATTGATCCTTGAAGGCCCAATAGAATCAGCGAAAATACTACTAACATACACAGGAAAATCACTGATAATTGGAATATACCAACAAGTAAAATACCAATCAACAAGTAGGTCGTGGCCATCTCATAAGAGCTGGGTGATAAATCTCTAGATAAGCTGAAAAATCCCTCTAAGGATAAATCTGAACTTCCTACTCCACCATAAGTACCTTCGCTTATGTCAAAGTCTTCATAAAAGGAAGGTTCGCCATTAATTGAAATCTCTGAATTATCCTCACTTGTATCACTAACCATGTGCTCATGTAAAAATGTACAACTGCTCTCATAAAAATCAGAATTTCCAAACTCATCAAATTGCTGGTCCATAGAATTTTTCTCATCATGGAAAATCTTAGACAGGGAACACATTATTGAATTACATTCTTTGCCTTCACATCTACCCGCTTTATGAATTCCTTCAATGATTTGTGTGATTTCTTGTGCCCATGAACCACAGTTATTTTCTTCATGTGTGGCTGCCCCACTTATTTGAATTTCAGCTTTGTGGATGGAGTAATGTGTTAAACTCAATTGAAGGCATAACTCATCTACCTCTCTCCTTGTCCTTTCCAAATTTTATCGCTAGATCTCTATCCATTAATAGTTGCAAGTAATCATATTTTATCATTTTCAAAATTTCAAAAGTAATATGTAAAAGAGGACTTGTGACACCACATACATTCCCATCTCTCGTCTATCACAATCTTCCCTATGAGATCCTCAATCAATTTGGAAGAATCATCCATCCTTGTCAACACTTGGACAAGCTTGTCCTCTTTGACCAAAAACATATCCAATAAGTCAAGGAGTGATAATGGTTTTTGACCATCTCCTTCGAACACAAGTGGGTTGTTCTCCATAGAATTTTCTGATTTTTTATCGCCTAAGGGAACAACATTTTCAGATATGTCCTCCAACTCAACGTGTGTTAGATCATCTATCCTGCCAACATTGTGGTCCATTTGCTCCTCAAAATTTGACATAATTTCCAGCCTAGTATCACCATAAAATTTATCCAAGTTAATTTCCATGTCACTAAATAAGATGCTAGTGTTTTCCATGCCTAAATAAGATGGGGAGTTGCCAACATTGGCGGTTTGGTCAACTCTTCTACATGGGCCATCAACATGCTCATCAAAAGGACTAGTGTAAACAGCTCCATAAGATACTTTTGTCTCCCAATTACCTATTAGTATACTTGTGTCATTATTAGTATTTTGCATATTATCATGCAAAGGTTGCTCTTCCTTTTTAGTACTACTATCAAGTTGCTCGATATCTTCCCTATGCAAATTTCTATAACTATCCTTTGCAAGGAGATCTCGAGCCAAATCATAACATTTGTTTCTTATCATATCCATCTTGTTTTGAAGCTCTAGCTGAAAGTCCACATAATCAATGAAAGAAAATTCTTTTTGAAGCTTTGACGGGAATTTTCTATAATCATCGTACAGTCTCCTTACTTCAATTTTACATTCATAAGGATCTTTACTTGCCCATCATGAATGTACCTTAAATTCTTATTTTTTTGAAGGTCTGTTGTAGCCATGTTTTGTGTCTTCAACAACTTCCTATCTTTCTATACTTGTTTTGAAAGACTGATCAAGATCTACTTTGTACTATTGCTTGTATGAAGTCCTTTCACAATCAGCAGCATTATGCACATTTCTCCGAGGCAGCAGATGGTTTTGGATCCACTGCTTGAAAAGGCCTTTCAAAACCATCCTAGAAATTTAAACTCTCCCAATGAAATCCTGCTTTCTCAACTATTTCTATCATTAGGCTCAATTTTGCATTGTTAGTTGGAGGTCCACCTGAAGATTCTCTATAATCTGTTGGTTCACACTAACTCTCTGAGTTACACCATTGCATATGTGTTCTACCAGCACAATGATTATGCACTATTGTGTATTAAATAGCTACTGAACTGACACCTACGAATAACTTGCATTGAGATATGAGCCTGCGAAATATAGATGGCACCGTCCAACTTCTTGAATCTGCTTCTGACTCAATGCCAATCACTATAATAAACTTCACAAATTCTGACCAAAGAGTTATGATCTAGGCTTAAGGTATTTCGTCAAACATTTACCATGAAATCTTAGTCCCTTCAGTAGGTACCCAAACCGTGATGTTGTGGGTAAGCCGAGACGAGTTTTACCATTGATAAAACCTTCAAACCATCATCAATCCTTGTACTCTGACCACCTACTGCCTTGCTACGTCCTACTGTTGTTCTGGCTGAATGAGGAAGCATTCTCACTCGTGAAGTGAAATAAGATCACTGCCCTGTTTACTGCGTATGCAGTGGAGACCATGAACCTTCCTTTGCAAGTGATACGGTGAGCGAGAAATGAAGATTCGTTGTTTGCTACAGACTAAAATCTGTCTACTCACGTGACCAAGGTTTATGTACTATAATGTTCTCTACTTGAAATAATCAAAATATAGATATTATGACTGGTAGAAATTTTGACAAACAATTGTCAAACAACCAACCCTTTTTCAATGTGTAATACTATATTCATACAATAATGCCCCATTGAATTAAATGATATAATGTGACTATATCAACCCAAGACATTGTACATTTCGAAGAAATACATCTTTAGTATCAAGCACAAGAAATGATGCTACATATTTTATTCATGTTATGTAGTCACTGGATTCTGACCTTTACTAAATTTGAAATAAGCTTTACTAAATCAGACCTTTGTGTCTGCTCTGGAACTGAGGTATTTTATCACACAATTGCCATGCAATCTTAATTTCTTCAATATATAAATATTTTGTAAAATATTGTACCACTGCTTTGATTCAAGCATCGTGATGGGGATGTAAGATGGGAAAGCTTATGACTGGAATAACCTTCAACCACACCACCACTGTCGTTACTCCATTTAAACGTTGTATGCTACACCATTGAGTGTTGTCTTGACTAAAGGAGTGAGTCGACCCACCGATTCAAATGAATACATTAGTTATTTTAGGTCCTGCAACAACTGATGAAATCCGCCAAAGACATCGCTTTCACCCCCGACTGTCACTGCTACAAAATGCTAAAGCAAAACAACTCCTTAGTGTGGTGTTGATGTCGCCCTGTCTAGGGAGATATCACCGGGTGTGCGCCGACCCGCAAAGGGATGAATGTTGCATGGCTTAGATTGCAGTGACACCACCATCCAACAACCCATGTCTTCACTGCTGGCGTACGAGTTGGGATTATGTCCAACTGATGAAAAATTGGCCCGTGACACCTATTGCAACCTGCAACTACCTATACCGTCAATCCACAACCTATAGCTGAAACTGCTCCCTGTGCGTCTGCACCGTGAGGTTGATGTAACGGAGGAAGGCTTGTAACTATGGTAACCTTCAATGTCGTCACCCCTACTATTATCCCAACTGACATCTGTCTGCTATACCTTTGAATGTCGTATTAACTGATGGAGGAACGACTCAACAAAATGAAGGGGAGTATACTCACTGTCAGGCCAACTTCATATGCCATGGGAACCTTGGTTATAACCTCCAGCGTTCAACTCCAGTCGCAGCCCGTGTATTCCGCCCAACTACGACTATTATTCAACAAACCTCCCAGTCTGTAGTCTTCTGTTGGTCTCGACCTCAAGTATTCCGAAAACCATGCTTGGTATGGGTAAGACAATATTGTATATGACAGAGGGTAAAACTTAGTACCTCCTCCTTCACCCAACTACTAACAGTAACCAGTAACCACAAACTTATTACCTGAGATCTCCTGCTTGTTCTTGTGGTAAGAAATATTTCTAGTTAAATACAAGTTCCTACTCTTAACCAAAATCTAGTCTAAACTATAAGGCAAAACCAAATGTGAGGGGTTGGGGTGACGTCCAACTTCCTCGTAAAACTAAACTCGACGGATTTCATCTCAAAGTTTCTTGCCAGTCACATTAAAGCAACCAAGACATGTCAATGTATCGAGTTCATAAATTCTTGCGTCAATTCCTTCTGCAATTTAATTGCTGATATAATTTCACAGGCTAGCAGGATGCATGGCTCTGATACCACTATAATATCCCTTTCCAGATATTTTACTAAAAACACGTGATATAAATGTACAGATTTAAAACTGAACTGAAAACAATATTTGATATAAATTCCAAAACTTTAATCGATTTATAACCAGCAGATATGCATACAAGAAAACTCAAAAAAGTTTGTTTGATTCCTCCAATATTTAGAAGTACATATTTAAACCAGTAGTTAACACAAATAGTTGTCAAATACGTTACTGTATTATACAACAGCAATACAATAACATGCAACAATCCAATCTTATAAACAGCAATAACAGTCAAATTGGCAAATGTAGATAAAATCTATAAGAAGGCTAGGTTTGCGTCCAACCTCCAAAAGCTTCTTCAAGGGTTTGTGTCCTCAAAGAGATAACCAGTCACTATTTCCAACTCCCAGATTAATATTTATTTAGGTTGTTGTACCTTTATCACTTTTTCCAACGTGATGCACGCCCCTTTAGGCAATGTGGGATAAAACACCTTTTTTGTCCTTTAGTCACTTAAGTGAACATAATACCTTTTCTAAAATAAAGTGACAAGTTAAATGAACTTTTAAAGTCACTTAGTCAGTAAACCATATAATCATCAGGCATCAAAATAACTAACCAAATGAGCTCAGATAAGCATGTGCAATAGCTCGTTGGAAAGCTCTTGTCGAGATGCTTCCAAACCAACACTGAGATACCAAGAACTCTGAGCTCTATTTACTTACTAAAAATAGTAAGCATCTAAACAACCTACCAAAACTACTCTGATGGGGCTTGAAACTAGAAATGTCTAGGCCAAATCTCAAATTGAACCCCGTGAGGAACTTTTTCACCCCCGAAACCTAGGCGAAGTGAGTTGGCAACACAGAATTATAATATCCCAGAAAAAGGGGACATTACAGTACCTAAGGAGAAGAGGATTGAGTTAGAACCTTCTGGAAGAAGGGGTATTCTCATTGGTTTTAGTGAAACAGTAAAAGGATATAGAGTCTACATACCTGGACAGAAGCAAATAGAACTAAGCAGAGATGTTATCTTTGAGGAAGCCATTGCTTTCAGAAGAGCCAAAACCTCCGATGAACTAGATACATTTGATGTATCTCCAGAAGAGACTCCTGCTCCTGAGATTCAAAGGGCATTCCCTGAAGAGACTTCAACTGAAACTGAAATCCTTCCAGAGAGTCTTGATCACTCTAAAAGGCCACTTTGGGCAAGAAAAATAATGTAGGAAGGAGATGGATTCGCAGCCCCTTCAGGAACCTTTCAAGAAAGCAAGAGACCTAGAAAATTAACATAAAATGCTTTCTTGTGTGAGAGCTCAAATCCTGAACCTTCTAGTACTTCTGAAGCACTTAAACATCAAGCTTGGAAAGACGCCATGGTGGAAGAATACCAGTTTATACTAAAAAGTGATGTTTGGGACATAGTTCCAAGACCTAAGGAAAAATTTGTTGTGTTTTCAAAATGGTTTTTCAAAGTTAAGTATGCTGCAGACGATAGCATTGAAAAACATAGAGCTTGTTCTATGGCTAGAAGTTTTTCTCAAAAGGAAGGAATTGACTTTGAAGAGACCTCTGCATCAGTTGCCTGGTACACTTCTATTAGAGCTGTAATAGCCATCGCAGTAGCCAAAGGTTGGAAAGTCTATCAAATGGCTGTAAAAACTACTTTTCTTAATGGAAAAATAGAAGAAGAAGTATACCTGCAACAACCAGAAGGATTTGTAACTCATGATCTTGCTTCTCATATTTGTATATTGAAGAGGGCTCTATATGGACTTAAACAGGCTCCCCGGGCCTGGTATGAAAGGATTGAAAAATACCTTTTAAGTCTTGGATTCACCAAGAACGTGGCTGATCCAAATCTCTGCTTTAAGGTATCTAAAGTTGATATGCTAATTCTAATTCTTTATGTTGATGATCTTCTGATTACAGGGGAAGAACATCTCATTAATCAGTGTAAGAAAGATTTGGCTTCTGAATTTGAAATAAAGGATTTAGGAATTCTTCATTACTTTCTTGGTTTGAAAGTACGTCAGAAGTCTGGTAATATCTTTCTACATCAAAAGAAGTATACTATGAATATTTTGAAAAGATTTGGAATGTGGGAATATCGACCTATGTCTACACCTACGGAAACCAACCTTCACAAGCTAAAGGAAACAAGTGTTGAATCCAAACTAGTTGATCCCACCTTATACAGACAGATAATTGGGTCTTTGATGTATCTTGTAAATACTCAACCTAATATCTGCTATGCAATGAATGCATTTAGTCAATTCATGTGTGAACCTTATGAGATTCATCTTGTTGCTTTGAAGCATATATTAAGGTATCTTCAAAGTACTATTGGGTATGAAATTAAATATGAGAATACCAGCATGGAGTTACATGGATATACTGATTCCAATTGGGCCGGAAGTGTAAAAGACCGGAAAAACATATCAAGATGTTACTTCAATTTAGGATCAGCCATGATCTCTTGGATTTGCAGAAAGCAAGCTTTTGTTGCTCAAAGTTCTACTGAGGTAGAGTATATTGCAGCAACTATAGGAGCTCGAGAAGCAATGTGGCTTCAGAAGTTGTTTTCTAACTTGTTTCGTGAACCTATGAAACCTACCACTATTCACTGTGATAACCAAAGTTGCATCAAGTTATCTGTGAATCCGGTATTTCATGATAGATCTAAGCATATAGAAATTCCTTACCACTACGTAAGAGACATGGTGGAAAGAAGAGTTATTCAATTAGAATATATTAATACAGGTAATCAAACAGCTGACATTCTCACCAAGACTCTCCCTAAAGTAAAAGTTGATCATTTCAGAAAGAAGCTTGGCTTGATTGAAATGTAAGTTTATGAGATTGAATCTCAACTTTGTAAATTTGTATAATTTAAATAAAGATGTTTAAACTCTTTTGCCATATGTGTGACTCTATGACTTATGGGCCTACCCTATGTTCATTATTTAAGGTGATAATCTTTTATAATGAAATATTGACTCTGATAATATAAGGTGACGACTATAATGAGCCTTGCTCAAACTGACCACAATTTGCCCTAATTTGCTGCTTGTAATTTTGTCAAACAATTCATGTGCAACCTTGTCACTCGCTGGTCTGAGTGCATAAATGTTTTCGCAATGATATCCAATGTATATACTACTTGCAAAAGAGTCCTATGATGTTTAAACAAGGTCCTAGATGCAATGCAGATTTCTTTTTGTATTTTGAAATGCAATAGATGAAGTATCATGACCTAAATGTGCAACTACAGCCTATAATCATTATATCAAATAGTTGGCATACATCCCCTTTTTAAACTTTCAAATAGTCAATAACTCAAATAGAGAATTCCCAACTTCAGATATATTATTGACAATGCAACAATTCTACAATGGCAATGAGATGAGATGCCAAGACTCTTGGCTTACATACATATGCTTAAATCTGATATGAGCTTTCACCTACAATAGTACCTCCTAAAATGCAACTAGATGACATATAATAGCATGAATTGAACAAAGGAACCTGGTTCTTGAAGTCACCTTGATTCTCCAATGAAGATGCAAGCAATGTCCCAAAGAGTGATGGCCTCTAATGCCCAATGTAAATGTCTGAAGCAGCCACCCTGTTCTGATATAAAAGATTATTATAAAATAATTCCCAGCTATTATGGGCTCAAAAATGCAACCAGCTTCATCCAATAACCCTTCTATATAGTGTGCCCAAGGTAGGAAGGGAAATCAAACCAAGATGTGGGAGTAACGAACAAAATCGTGGTCTCCACAAGCATCCCTAATGTGACTGAGTTTTTATTTTCAGAATCTAAAAATAATATCAGACCTTCTCCTTTCAATATTTGATGCCAAGGAAGAGTGTAATGCTTCTCCAAAATTGTGCCTAGGCTGAGAATGCTTTGAATGATGCACCAAGTTACTGTAGCGCGACACTATTCATGGGTACTATAGCAGCCAACACTAAATTTGATCTGCAAGTAATAACCTTTAAACCCTTTATTCAGAAAGTACAATAATACATCAGCTATTGTACTCAATTATTTTTCTCAATGTAGCACAAATAGAAGACTAAAGTATCTTCCTCCCAGCTGCAATAATTCAAGTGATATTTCACACCCTCAAAATTGCTATCAATAGGAAGTTTTCGTTTCCTATGACAAAGAAGTAATCTGCAGAAACCCTAGGCTCCACAAGATGAAACAACAACAACAACATCAAATCTGCCTTGTGAGAATGAAGCCCATGATGTCCATTTATACTTTTTTCCTCAAGAGATCGGCCTCCTAGAACTTTCCCAAGTCACCTTCTAGAAGGAATATTAGTTTATTATTTTATTGAGTGACTTTATGATATATTATTTTATTTAAGTCACTTTATTAAATTAATTAAATATAAAGTTACCTTTTAATATTTATTTATTTGATAACTTTATAAATAATTAACTTAATACCACTTTTTAATTTAATTAAAATAATCAATTAGCTGTCTTCATAAAATAATCATTATTTTGGACAACTTAATTAATTAGATTAATTAAATCAAACTACCTCTAAAACGGGGACATTACAGTTCGCCCTTCTTGAAATTGCTTGTCCTCAAGCAATTCACCACCTGGATCCCACAAGAAGAACTACATAATGTCCCTGTCATCACTAAACAACGCCTGTAGCACCAGCACTCGCACAATCTGCTGAATCAACTCATTCCCAAAACTGTGATAGCGAATTTAATGCAACCACACGATTGGAAAGCCACTACCTATTGCTTGCCGTTGTACTGCTCTAATACCCCATGTCTCCAAAACACTGCAAGTCTCCAAGTCCTAAAACAAATGATAATCATCATGAGAGAGAAAAGTAGAAGACCTGCCAAACTTGGAATCATCATTTGTGGTTAGAATCAAATCATATCTAAGCTGACTAGAACACTCCTTATTCCACCCACCTCTCTGTGTCATCGAAGTCATCGTCAAATCCTAAACATGTGGACTAAAATCAAACTGATGAGCACACCTTAAGATGCAATCGAGGTGAGACTCTCCTAACTGAGCTAATGGAATACCCGAATGATCAAGTGTATTCCATCCAATATTGCCATCCTCGGAAGAAGGCTCACAATTCATAATAGGATGAGTTGGTTGTGCAACAACATCACCATGAATGCCATCTATAGTCTTTCCCTCATCGTGGATGCTATCTATTGCCTGGAAAGGTGTTGAATCAATACCAAAACCCAACGTGCAAGTCCTAGAAGGAATCATCTCCTTCTGATTCAACTGACCAATGTTAGCCTCTAGAGTACCAAAGAAGATAGTAGTACTCAGAACTCCACTAGCACCTGAATCTGCCACTAGCACTAATGTGTCTACACCACCACCTAACATTGCATCTGTATCCTGAGTGTGAACACTAGGTGAACTCTTTCCTCATCAAGGCATCTAAATAGATCCCAACAAGGTTAAGAAGGTGGTCACGGTCTAAAAGAAGGTGTAAATAACTTGATTTCATCCCTCCCATGCCTTCTTTGATCACCTGCAAGCTATCATGAGAAGACTTTGCCACAACTGCCTTTTGTCTTCTCTCAAGCTGAAATTCCCAAAGCTGATTTTCAATCATCTTATGCATCCTGTCATAACAAGATAGAGTTGCCACGATCCCATCCTCATTCACCTTTAACTGGTTCCTCAAACTATGTAAACCATGTAGAGTATCTCTAGCTTCATCCTCACGTGAAGAAGCCTCTAACTATGCCTGATATTCTTTTTCCACAAATTCCTGAATGCTCTCATGTCGATTTGCAAGTGGGTCAGTACCAATTCCATATGTCAAATCAGCAGTGTCTTGAATAGGTGTCTGAAAATGAGAGGACTCATGCTGCTTCCTGTCCTCATCATCATCTTGCTCAATTGAAACATTAGATGATTGCATGCTATCCTCTTGAAAAGAAGATGAAACCATAGGTAAAGTATCATTATCCTTACATTGTTCAACCAAACTTCTTAACAACTCATGTGCCATGGGTGACACATCTTGCTCACCTTTCCAAACAGCCCATAGGCCATTTGTCACGAGCTTAGAAATAGCATCATCCTCATACAAAACTGAAGACATGATGTATTGCATTGAACTGAGCATGCTACTAGGATGAACCTCATCAATAACATTCCAAAATATATGAAATATCTTGCGAATATCATCAACACAATCCATGGATAACATAATGTTTTCAAATCTGAACTTTGCAAATACTTCAAATAGTTTTACCCTCTTAGAAAAATAAGGGTTTTTGATGTCATCCAAACCTTTGAAACTTGCCACCATGATTTGAAGTACCTCTTTCATAATATGGCTGTCATAAGGATCAAGAGGAGCTGTTATCCTCATAATTTCACTAATGTAAGAGATGGCTGCAAGTCGTACCACCTCATCATGATGTCTCATAAGTTGTGGCTTAACCAAGCAATGCACTGCTGGAGACAAAGCCAGTTCCATAAATCAAAATGTGACTGTTCAACTATACATAGACAAGTCTCTAACTCCTCCAAAGTGCTTAGAAGAACCTCCTTTTGCTGAGATGGATGTTCTAATTTCTTCCCTACATTGTAAATTCTTTCTTCCAAAACTCTTTCACTTGTTGAAGCCATGCTTATAACTGAAACTTCTGATTTGCAGCTGAAAACTCACCCAACAGGATGGCAGGACAATGGTTCTAATACCACTATAATGAGCCTTGCTCAAACTGACCACAATTTGCCCTAATTTGCTGCTTGTAATTTTGTCAAACAATTCATGTGCAACCTTGTAACTTGCTGGTCTGAGTGCATAAATGTTTTCCCAATGATATCCAATGTATATACTACTTGCAAAAGAGTCCTATGATGTTTAGACAAGGTCCTAGATGCAATGCAGATTTCTTTTTGTATTTTGAAATGCAATAGATGAAGTATCATGACCTAAATGTGCAGCTACAGCCTATAGTCATTATATCAAATTGTTGGCATACATCCCCTTTTTAAACTTTCAAATAGTCAATAACTCAAATAGAGAATTCCCAACTTCAGATATATTATTGACAATGCAACAATTCTACAATGGCAATGAGATGAGATGCCAAGACTCTTGGCTTACATACATATGCTTAAATCTGATATGAGCTTTCACCTACAACAGTACCTCCTAAAATGCAATTAGATGACATATAATAGCATGAATTGAACAAAGGAACCTGGTTCTTGAAGTCACCTTGATTCTCCAATGAAGATGCAAGCAATGTCCCAAAGAGTGATGGCCTCTAATGCCCAATGTAAATGTCTGAAGCAGCCACCCTGTTCTGATATAAAAGATTTTTATAAAATAATTCCCAGCTGTTATGGGCTCCAAAATGCAACCAGCTTCATCCAATAATCCTTCTATATAGTGCGCCCAAGGTAGGAAGGGAAATCAACCCAAGATGAGGGAGTAACGAACAAAATCATGGTCTCCACAAGCATCCCTAATGTGACTAAGTTTTTATTTTCAGAATCTAAAAATAATATCAGACCTTCTCCTTTCAATATTTGATGCCAAGGAAGAGTGTAATGCTTCTCCAAAATTGTGCCTAGGCTAAGAATGCTTTGAATGATGCACCAAGTTACTGTAACGGATCACTGTAGCGCGACACTATTCACAGGTACTGTAGCAGCCAACACTAAATCTGATCTGCAAGTAATAACCTTTAAACCCTTTATTCAGAAAGTACAATAATACATCAGCTATTGTACTCAATTATTTTTCTCAATGTAGCACAAATAGAAGACTAAAGTATCTTCCTCCCAGCTGCAATAATTCAAGTGATATTTCACACCCTCAAAATTGCTATCAATA
This sequence comes from Cupressus sempervirens, assembly GCA_028749045.1. NCBI lineage: Eukaryota > Viridiplantae > Streptophyta > Pinopsida > Cupressales > Cupressaceae > Cupressus > Cupressus sempervirens. Next base: position 163,618,709 of record CM053787.1, read on the forward strand.
GGAAGTTTTCGTTTCCTATGACAAAGAAGTAATCTGCAGAAACCCTAGGCTCCACAAGATGAAACAACAACAACAACATCAAATCTGCCTGGTGAGAATGAAGCCCATCATGTCCATTTATACTTTTTTCCTCAAGAGGTCGGCCTCCTTCTAGAACTTTCCCAAGTCACCTTCTAGAAGGAATATTAGTTTATTATTTTATTGAGTGACTTTATGATATATTATTTTATTTAAGTCACTTTATTAAATTAATTAAATATAAAGTTACCTTTTAATATTTATTTATTTGATAACTTTATAAATAATTAACTTAATACCACTTTTTAATTTAATTAAAATAATCAATTAGCCGTCTTCATAAAATAATCATTATTTTGGACAACTTAGTTAATTAGATTAATTAAATCAAACTACCTCTAAAACGGGGACATTACAATGACTTTATTATTAGTAGATTACCATCATGATGAATATCATGTGACTTGATATTCAAGGAAAAATCATGATAGTTAAAAGATCATGTTGATGGATATCATGTGACTAGATATTTGTTGAAGATCAATATGTTCAAACTCATAGTGGATATTATGTGACTTAATATCAATGAATGTACCATGATCTTTTATGGTGGATATCATGTGACTTGATATCTGTATACGCACAATAATTAGAAAGAATATTATGAGACTTGATTTTCTTATATATATCTTGGGGATATTACTTCTCATATAAAGAACTCTTATATATATATATATGCACTTTGTCTTCCCTAGCTAAGAGGGAGTGCCAATGCATGTAGCTTCAGTCTGACATTACTGTGAGAAGTACATACGTATGTATATACACACAACAGCATGATGCACACACTGTTATGCATATATGCATACGTAAATGCTATTGTATCTTCCACAATCTACAACCGATGAGATATATATTTGTTCCGAGATCATTAAGGCATGATCAAGATTATTTTTAGTTCCTTTGATGTTTAGATCATGATAGATCTATCCTTTATATTGGGCCGCAGATGTAATGCTTGGTTATAGATTTAATCACTGTGTTTATGACAGTAACTAATCATGAGTATTAGTTAACAATGAACGGGTGTGAGAATGAATGTCCATGTATCCCCACACCCCTTCCATTGGTATTTATCCAATCTGCCCGATGTAATCTTGGCATCGAAATCTATTAATGCAAGCACTATAAAAGGATCGAAGATAATTCTGAGTTTGATAATACTTCATTTATGTTATTACTGCACTAACGTTTGCAGATTCTGGAAGCAATTCAAAACATTGGTGTTATTGTTTGTACCGGCAACAAAATTCTGCAATCAATTAAATCTGGTAATAACTTTACATTTATTCAATTTTTGATGAAATTTTCTTTTCAATATCCTTCAATTCCGATCAGCAACCTTGAAGCCACTACATATTAAGGGTTTTGACTCTTCAGTACACATAGCTTTTGAAATGGCTCGTGATGATAGAAGGCTTGAATGCAGAGATCAATATACATTCTATTTTCAACAAGTACACTAGTAAAGTGTTTTTACTTTAAAAGTAAATCAGGATGAGAGAAGGCTTGGAAGTAGACATCCAAACTTCTTCATAAGTTAAATATAGGAAAGATAGAAATCTGTTGCTTTACAATTCCTTTGTAAATTGAATGGTGAGACATGAATTCTTGAGTTCAGAGTAGAACTGTTTAAGGATCCCTTCTGTGTTGCCAATTAACATTGGTATAATTCTATACATTTCCCACATTTTTTGTTGTAAATTTATAAAAAACAAGAATCCATTATGCAAATGTTTCTTTAAAGCCAGTTTCTGCAACAAGGAGCAAAAAAGAACTTGTGGCAGCAAGTTGCATCTGTTCAAAGATGTAAGCTTGGAAAGGGAAGAAAGTGGATCTTAGACATAATATTTGGAAACATTTGCAGCCAGTTGACAGCCCAATTTATAATACTTGGAAAGCGGAAAACTTCCAAGTAATGCAGTCATTTGCCAGATCACATTGGAGCTCTCAAGAATGGGGTAAATAATAATTGTGGTTGGTAGTTAACAGCCCATTCAAATTTTAGTCCCTTTCCTAGGCTTTTATTTATGAAATCCATGTTCTGTATTGTGAAGTCAATGATATATTGGCAGATGCATGGCATGCCCTCATTAATGTGATGATTGCATCCCAAAGCCCGTTGGTCCTCTCATACAATCAAAGACACTCTCTTTCAGGTGGATATATAATTGTCCGTCAATTTGATTAATCAAAAGGAGAGAACAAGTTCATTCAGAGTATCATGCATATTCTACACAAAAATAAAAGTCATAATTTGTTTAAAAAAGAAATTTAAAAAAATTGTCAGAAGCTATTACAAACCCTTGTGCACATGCAATCACATGTGAGTATGAAAACCCTTGGATTAGCAGAAGATTAGAGAATGAATTCCCTTTGGTTTCACAAGTCAAAGCATAAAATCCTTTTGGCCCTGTATGGTGATCTCATTCAAAGTTTGTGACTGAGGCAGATTCCACCTTCCTCAAACTTGTACGATTTGCAACTTGGCATAAAATTATGCATTGTATTTCAGTTTGTTATTGCTTCTGTAGCAGCATATGTAATGTATTTAATATCCGTTTATGATCATAAATGTCTACTTCACCCTATATTTTTTATATTTATGTGCCTGGGTTGTAATCTTGGTGATCAATATAAAATGGAAATACATAGACTTGAAGGGAAATTTCTGGGTTTTGCAATGTTACCATTAAAATTATGGACAATCTTACTATGCTTCTGTGCCCCTAAACTGTAGAGAGTTAAGCAGGAGGCAATAGGGCAGTTGTACTTCTGGACTCCTGAACCTATTGGATAGGCTTAAAGGCGTCTTGTATAATCTCCAACAGTACTCCATAATGGCAACGAATAGTTTGGGTGGAACATCCAAAGGCTTCCATGTGATATCTTGAAATGATAGTTCTATATATGCATTGTAAATGTTCATATTTATAATTTGTGGTGCTAACTTGGTTCAAAGTTCAATATTAAGATACAAATTTGGGCAATACGTACTTCAAACATCAACCAAATCCTAATTAGGAAAATTTAGGGCAAATTGTGTAAAATCCTAATAGGGGACATTATAAAAGGGTTCCAAGCATCAAAGCATTACCCCACTCCACATTATGATAGTTCACCATAACCTGATCCAAAAAACTTCCGAGCATAAAATAATAAGGTTTACTTAAGTTATTATATCATCAGTGTCCACACGAAGATTGAGCAATTATTAGGACTCTTCCTACTATTGTATTACGCCAAGACCCATGCTGCTAAAGGAGAGATTGCTGCCAGGTAAATCCTACAAAAAGATCTCCGACTTACTCAGATGAACTCTAGTTGCTTTTTAGTTACTACTCATGTGATCTAACTCCCTTAAATTAAAAAAGGAAACTGGAAAATTAATAGTACAAGGGTTGGCAGAGAAGAGGCATAATGATAATGGAGTCCACTTGCAAAAACACTAACCCAGGTTCAGATTTGCCTTACTGCAAACAGGTGGCTCATAACTAATGCCAACGTATAGCAAGTTTTTTGTTGAGTGATTATGGAAAGTACTCCAGCAAGAAAAATGTTTACAAATGTTCAAATTTTTGGTCCAAGTTTATCCCAATCTGTGTCAGAGGGAATGTTGCCAACTTGCCATAACTTCTTTCTTAATAACAATACCCAAATAGGCACTAAGATGAACTCCAGTTACTATGCAGAGAGTGTTCATTGTTGCCCCAATTTTCAAAAAATCAAATTTAAATTTTTTGCATTAAATCCAAACTCCCTATAGATGACATGCACTTGCCAAGAGTTTTTTTTTTTCCAATGTTGGTGATCACCATGTAGTGGTAATTGTCTATTGAATAATGAAAACAGAGCTTACAAAATATAGGCAATTACATTACAATGTTTCTAACAGAAACAAACATAAACTGAAGACGAAAACAAAGATTGTCTAAATAGACAAAGCTGACCATTAGAGAAACATTACATCATTTCAATACCTTCCCTTAATAATCAACATTCCAACCATCCTACAAAGACAATCTGCATGTCCTTTGGTGACAAATGCATAGAGGGGTGCCCCTTCTTGTCACAAATACATAGAATGCTCGACAAAATGAGCCTGCTGCTGAGGCCCTCTCTGAATTTGTAGAACTTCTAGTCGTGAGCCAGATAACCAAAGTCCTTCCAACCTGATGTTGGGAAAACAAAAACAGTCACCCCTTGAAGCCAGAGACAATGAGTTCAGCTTCTCAAACAGAAACCAAGATTTTGCAGGAAAAATCACCAAACTCATGATTTTGCACAAAAAAATGCCAAAACTTTTGCAGATGGGTACTACGACCAAAATACTGACTGCAAGAAACCACAATTTTTGTAAAAAAATCAAAAACACACTCCAATGACTATTTTTTCTGGAAAAGAATCAAACACCACTAAGACCAGGAACAGCTGTCATGATGTTTCTTGGAAAATTCAAAAAAAAAAAAATGATTTTTAAGGAGAAAATTTTTTAAATGTGACTTTTGAGGAGAAAAATTAATCAAAACCAGTCATTAGAACATCATTCATGATTTTTTTGTGGAAAAAGTCAGAAAACCCTCTTGTGGAGAGATCCCATAGTTTTTTAGTGCAAAATTCGTGCAAAAAATGAAAACCTGCAATTGTGAAAATCTGGATACAACCCACCATGATTTTTGTGGAAAAAAACAAAAAACCCTTCACGTCCTCATGGTCAAAATCAGTGTTAGAAGCCTCAAACTCAGCTCGGACTCAACAAGCCGACAACGGGCTCAAACTCGGACTTGGCGTCCGAACTTTGCAAATCAAAAAACCCAAGAAATTCAAAGATTTTTAAGGATTAAAAGTTTTTTCCATGCATCATTTAGTCAATTAACATCAAATACACAATAATTGAGATAAATAGAAGCCACTTTGCACACATACACAACTTTGCATAGATCACATAAGTATAAATGCCAATTTCTGTAGGAAATTAGTTAACTGAATAGCATAATAGAAATATAGTGTCACTATCAAATGTCTACAATATTCACGGAATATGAAATCCATGGAATCAAAAGTTTATAACATATACAAAAATAAAGGCTCATAGTAGACTATGTCCTCATACAAGTATGCCTAAGATAGGTCATGGAAGCATTTAGTGTCATCCTCTCTTCCTGTGTCTAAGGCTGAACCTCAGTGACATGCTCATGATCATCCTCCTCGTCATCATACTCATCCTCATCATCAGAATCAGATCCATCACTCTCAACTTTAGGGTCCTACTGCTCTAACCTCCTCCACTACCATCACTACTGCCTTTCCCTCTTGATCCACCTGATCAACCCACTCCAAGTCTTCATCACTAAGGACAACATCATCAATCTCTATGTTCCACCTTACTAGTGGATAAACCTTGTCTAACACAGTAGGCTATGTGTCAGTGCCCAAGATCTGTTTGTAACGAAGGTGAAGGTTGCAGTGAACAAGCTCTAATTGCGTTCACATCCTAAAGCACTAGATGGCTAGCTCAAGATATGAACTGCAATCCTTTATAGATTTGGCACCTTAGTACCAAATATCTTCCACCATACATTTGAAACAAGAAAATTTTAAATCAATTCTATAACTTTGACTTAATCAATCTAAAGTGATAATAGAATTAGAAATTAGAATTTGGAATCATAAATTTTTACCAGGCATTAGTTTCGTCCTATTTTTCTTGCATAACTCTCGTGCAAATAGTTCTCCTTGTGCTTTCTTATGAATTTCTATCTTGAGGACTATAATTGTTCCAACTATTTCATCATGTAACATTCTCTCTATAACATCACAGAGGCCACTCCACACCTCGTCATCAGCCTTAAAACTTGGGTTAAATCGATAAGGAAGTGGACAGCTGCATGTATAGGCCTGTAAAGTAGATTGTGTCATCGCTTATCAATGACATCCTATATGGCACCATATGTAATACCCCTCCTTTGCAATCATTGTACAAACTATTGTTAAAGTTCTATCTGACTCTTATGTGGATATGTTTGCCCTTAACTGATATTTGAAACACAATACTTTGTTATGTGGGGTAATTGATTATATCACATAACAATGGCTACTTACTTGCAATGATGATGCTCTAATTGCTCTTAATCAATGAATGTAACTACCTGTTGGTACATTTGCCATTGCGCCAAAAGCTCGAGCTATCAACAAACATCACAAACACTAGACTTACCCAAATCCACGAGAGATAGTTAAGCCATGTCGTATAACCCTGAAAGAGGTGCTGACCACCAAATCAACAATCTCCCCCTCAACACCAACTGAGGGTTCTGCACTGACAGAATAAAGGAAACCTCCCGAGATTTGAACTCATGACCCAAGGCTCTGATACCAATTGTTGGTATGTTTGTTGTTGCGCCAAAGGTCGAGCTATCAACAAACATCACAAACACCAGACTTTTCCAGATCCACGAGAGGTGGTTAAGTCATGTCGCAAAACCCCGAAGGAGGTGCTAACCACCAAGTCAACACTACCTTCATAATAATGTCATATGATGTGTCTTCAGGTAATGTTTACCATATCTTCATGATGACGAGTTGCTTATGTTAGAATATGATGATATTTATAGTCATGCTTAATTAATTATACTTACCCCATACTTGCAAGTGTATAGTTTGTGTATGTTTTACATTTCTGTTTGATGTGCCTAATGTGGTTGAGGAAGGGAGTCATAGTCACTTGTGAGTCGAGAACTACACGATGTATCACTCCTTGCCATTGCCTGTTTAGCTTATATATATATATATATATGCACATGTACATTCTTATCTTTTATGCAGGTTGCAAGTACCGAGCATCGACTTCCCTAAATTGCCAGGATGAGCATTTCAATGGTAAGAATGGGGAGATAATGATTAGCTCCAATCTCAGCCAAAGCCTAATTACTTGTCCTAAGGAGGACATTTATCTGACTGCCTACCCTTTTGAAACCCATGAATTTTTCTTTGTGTTATCTAATTTTGACTTTGGTCAATTTTACTTATGTTGTTTTTATGTGGGTTTAACTATGTGATTTGCTTGATAAATGGTTTAATTAGGATGCTTAAATTCATCTTATGATATTTGAATTATTGAATATTATTTGATTTAAAAATGTATGATAATATTTAATTAATTGGAGATTAATTAAAAATATGTTTTAATTTAGTTTTAAAACTTAATTTAAGAATCTAAATTGGAAAATTAAGTAAAAAGAGGATTAAAATATTGAAGAGTAAATATTGACTTATTATAATCATTTGATTAATAATGATAAAATTGAAGTTGCATTTAAATAGTGGACTTTAATTATTATTAGTAATTAGAAATAATAAATTATAATTCTAAAAATGTCATGCAAAATAAATAAAGTGGAGAAAAGAAAGAAAATAATAATTTTAAATTTAAAAATACTTTGTGTACCTAAAAAGATTTATTAAATTAAGTTATTTAATATTTAATTAAAAGTAAGTGACTTTAAAATAACGATTATAGGAGGAGATTTTAACACAATTTTATATCCAGAGGAGAAAAGCGGGGGAAGGGGATGGAGGTCAGCTTCACAGATGGGCTTCTCATCCTTTGTCATGGATAATGGACTGATTAATCTGCCTTTTAGGCAAGGAGAATTCACGTGGAATAATAGAAGACAAGGTTATGTCAATATTGCAAAAAAGTTAGGTTCCTCTTGGGAGGAGATTGGACTAAAGTTGATTGGTCTATGGAGGCGGAGATATTACCCATTCATGGATCTTATCACTTTCCCATAATTTTGAGAATACAGGAGGACCTATCCCCAGACCGCTGTCCTTTCAAGTTTGAAGCAATGTGGATGAGAGCAGATGGGTTTAAAGAAATGGTGGAAAGATGGTGGAAAGAAGCCCCTACGAGAGAAGGAAACATGGCTTTTAAGATTTTTAAGAAGCTTCAATTCATTAAAGGAAAATTGAAGGTGTGGAATAGGGAATCCTTCCAAAATATTTTTAAAAGAAAAGAAGACCTAGAAGCGGATCTTAAAATCTTAAATGATAAGATAATTCAGGGAGGAATGACTGAGGAAGATTTTATGGAGGAAAAGAGGCTAAAAAAAGAGTATGAGGAGACACTGTTAAAGGAAGAATTGTTTTGGAGGCAGAAATCAAGGGAAATGTAGTTAAAAGAAGGGGACATGAACACTAAGTTTTTTCATAACTCTGTAAAAGTAAGGACTCATAACAAAATTTTCTCAATAAAGAATAGTTAAGGTGTAGTGATAAATGATCCAATCCTAATAAAAAAAGAAGCAGTGAAGTTCTTCAAGGACAGAGGTCAAATGGAGGTTGGACAGGAGGATTTAGAGGAGGAGGTTTTGAGCAATATTCAAAAATGTATAACTGAAGAACAAAATGCAAGGCTAATTGTTGTAGTTTCAAAAGAAGTGAAAAATGCATTGGGGAGTTTAGGGAAGGATAAGAGCCCAGGGCCTAATGGTTTCACAGGGAGTTTCTTTAGGCCAATATGGGAGTGTATAGAAGATGAAATTTGGGAAATGGTCGAGGAATCTAGAAGGGGGGGGTTTGTGCTTAAAGATTTAAATAACACTTTTATTGCATTGGTTCCTAAAAAGGAGTGCAACTCCTTTGAGGATTTTAGACCAATTTCTTTATGCAACATTGTGTATAAGATTATTTCAAAGGTGGTGGCAAATAGACTAAAGGAGGTGCTGAATTGTGTAATTTCAGAAGAACAAAGTGGTTTTGCTCCAAGAAGATCTATTTTTGAAGGAATGATTATTGCTCATGAAATGATTCACTCGGTCAAAACGAAAAAACTAAGCAAAATGATGGTAAAGCTGGCTATAAAACGAGCCTATGATGAGGTAAATAGCGTTTTTTTTATTTAAAGTTTTGAAACAATTTGGCTTTAAGGATGAATGGATTGGTTGGGTTAAGGGTTGTCTAAATTCAATAAGGTTCTCTGTGTTAGTAAATGGAAGCCCCTAAGGTTTTTTTGAATTAGGGAAAGGGATAAGACAAGGGAATCCCTTGTCCCCTTTTCTATTTATAATTCTGGCTGAGGTATTGGGCAGACTGATAACTGAAAGAAGAACCAAGGGCCAATGGAAGGGGGTGAAGGTGGCGAGAGGAGTAGACTCAATCTCTCATTTACAGTTTGTGGATGACACTTTCCTTGCAGGTGATGCATCAAAGAGAGAAGCGAGAGGTATGAAAGAACTTTGGAAATTTATGGGAATGTAACTGGACAAAAGATAAATTGGGCAAAATCTGAAATTTTTTTCTTTAATACCCCTTTCTCAAAGAGAAGAGATATTGGACGTATTTTAGGAATTAGACAAGGTGCTCTCCCAAGCAAAAATTTAGGAATCCCCTTATTCCATGGACAGAGTAGAGCAGAAGTTTGGAAGGAATTAGTGGAGAAATGCTTTAGAAGAATGGAGGGTTGGAAAGGAAAATGGCTAACCTTAGCAAGACGGATTTTGATATTAAAATCAGTAGTTTAAGCGGTGCCCATTTTTTCAATGATGTGTTTAAAGATTCCAAAGAAGGTGATAAACTTAGTAGAAAGGCAAATGAAAAATTTATTTTCGAGTGGGGCAGGTAAGGATAAAAAATGGCTATTACTAAAGTGGGAGAAAATTTGCAAACCTAAAAAATATGGAGGGGCTGGTATTAGAGATTGGAATACAATGAATTTAGCATTAGGGGCTAAATTGGTTTGGCAATTGGCAAATGATAAAGAGTAGTTATGGATGAGGATAGTAAAGGCGAAATATCTGGATTCTAATGAGTAGATGCGGATTTTAACTATTTAGAATCCAATTAAAGGCTCGACAATATGGAGTTTTTTATTGTCATGCCGACATGTCATCACTGATCATATTTCTTGGATCATAGGAAATGGTAATAAGGCAAAATTTTGGGAGGATTCATGGAATGGGTATAAATCTATAGAGGAGGAATTTGGTGATGAAGATTTGAAAAAACTCTTATGTGAAAAATGGGGAAGTTGTGTGATAAATTATGTGTGAAGTGGATGGAATTTTTGGAAAAAGATGGCAATGGAAAGATTGGAGAGTGGATGGGATTTCAGAAAGACAGCAACTCATTTTGAAAGAAATTTTCAAAGGAAGAAAGGTGTACATCTTAAATAAGGAGGACAGGATCAGTTGGTGTGCAGCAGCCTCAGGTAAATATTCAGTAAAAGTGGGATATGAAATTCTAGATTTAAGGACAGATGATAGTTTTGAGGCAAGGGATTTGTGTTGGAGTAAGGAAATTCTGCCAAAGGCGGCAACATTTGCCTGGTTAGCAATCCAAGAAAGAATACTAACAGGAGAAAGGCGAAGAAGATTCGATTTTCAAGGCCCTACAAAATGTTTTATGTGTGGAATGGATGAGGAAAATGTGGATCACTTATTGTTAAATTGTAAGATGGCAACACAGTGTTGGAGTCACCTTCAAAAAAAATTAGGATGGGATGGACCATGGAGTCCCTCTTTAAAGGCCTTTTTTATTTCATGGCCAAGGCGAAAAAAGAGGAATTGTTTAGAATGTATATGGAGAATAAGCCCCTCAATAGTGATATAGGAGGTGTGGAAGGAAAGAAATAGGAGGATCTTCCAAGATAAAGTAGAGACCTTAGAGCAGCTTTTAAACAGAATTGATCACTCCATTGAAGAAGTGGTGAATGCATCAGTCTTCAGAAAAAACCTTTTCAATTGTGTATTTATGAAAGCAGATATGGTAATCCAAAATAAATGGCCAAGGATAAAAATAGGCAAAGTTGGAGATATTGGAAAGGTAAATTCCAAAGCTAGGAAAAGGGTTGAAGCTAAGTGGGAGGCCCCTAAGGAAGGATGGTTAAAAGTAAATTTTCATGGAGCTTCAAAGGGGAACCTGGGAAGTTTGGGAGCAGGATGCATTGTGAGGGATAATTTAGGGAATACAGTGGCTTATGGAGCACTAAAATTAAAAGATGGAACAAACAATGAGGCAGAGTTTCAAGCTGCTATGCTAGCTTTAAAATGTATTAAAAAATGTGAAGGGAGGAAGACTATTTTAGAAGGAGATTCTATGGTTGTGATACAAGCGGTAAGTAGAAACTTAATCTAGGCATGGCATCTAAACAAAATTTAGGAATCTATCATGGAGGAGCTAAACACATTTGAAGAGTTCAAAGTCTGCCATGTGTTTAGGGAAGCAAATAGGGAAGCAAATGTTTTATCAAATTGGGCGGCAAGTTTAAAAGAGGACGGCAATCCCACTTATGAATTAAGTAGCCGTTGGGCATTTAAGGAGGCAGTTGATGGGGAGTGGTGTTTAAAATAATAAAGTAAATCTATACAGCAATTGGAAACTTGTGTGAAAAGGTGAAGTGACGGCGGGCATCAGTTAGCAAAAGGACTGTCAGAGAACGATGGGAAAGATTGTGAAGATCGCCAAATAATGATCTTCATTATGAGAAGTGATGGCAAATGTCAGGTCGAGAGATGTAAAGTAATGATGGATTAGATGTCTAAAGCTGAAGGCAAAAAAAAACTTTATAAATTACTATGTGGAGGAAAACAAACCACCCAAAATAGTAATTGTGAAAGTAGTGAAAGGAACGGACATCTGAGAAAATGGAAGCTACATTTACCTTTCAGACAAGTCACCAACAGAAAGCCCTATTTGGACCGGTGCAGGACAAGAGATTAAAATTGCTTTTAAAGTGCCCAACACCTGGAGTAATTATGGCGGTGAAAGAGACAGCTGGGGAACTTTTCCAAAATTCAAAGCATCATTGGAAAATTAATGTTGACATTGCAGCCATAGTAATGGTGTGGGGATTGGAAATAGAGCAGCCGATTGAGAAAGTTGAATGGGTGATGAGGAATTTGTTCCAGGAGGATTTAATAGTAGGGATAGAATCCCGTCTCGAGTGGGCTTGGTCGGGCAAGGGATTTGATTATAGTGAATGCTTTGAAGACTATGAGGAAGGCCTGAAGAAAGGGAGATATGGCTTTCTGTGGTGGCCAACTGGCATAGAAAAAGAAATGTATAGAGAGAAAACAAAATAAGCACGGACAACATTGAAGAGGGAAATTGAATTGTCTCTGGAGGAGAATGGGCAAAAAATCAAGGGCTTCTTCAAAAATTTCCCAAAGAAGAGGAGTGTCAATGCAAGAAGACTTAGGGAGATGGTACAGGAAAAATTTTGGATAGGGGTGGAAGATGATTGAAAAATGTGCAATTGATGGGCAGTTTTGTTATAGTTTTGGGTGATAAATTGTTTGAGACGACAAGAGCAAGGGAGGTTTTGATGCGTTGGAAGAAAGCCGACAAGGATGACGACCAACAAAGGTTTTTTTTTTTTTTTTGGATATGCAGAGGAAATTCAGTGGAGCCAAACGAAGAGAGAACGTTATTTCTGCAGGTAAAGGATATGGAGAAAAAGTTGATCGACGAAGGAAAGCATATTTTGATTAATCAATGCTACAGGTGTTGTAATAAGGGTCTTTTAATGTCCCGTTTAATGTTCCGATAAAGCAAATTTTGAAAGGTTAGGAAGTATATAGATGTTTATATTATAATGTAAAGGGGAGGGTTAAAATAGAAAATGTTAATATAATGAGATTAAGGAAGTTAGGAAGTATGTGAAAAAGATAGCTATTGTAAAGCTTGTGAGAACTTATGTAATGTTTTACTTCAAAGTTAATAAAAAAAACTTGTTACTGACCAAAAAAAAAGTAAGTGACTTTATTAAATTAAAAATTAGGAAACTCTAGTTAGGATTTGGGCTCTTTATTAGAGGTTTTTTGGTTATTTTAGAGATAAACAAGTTTTGGGGAAGCAATTGGATGAAGTTAGAATTAGCAAGTTTACACAGAGGTTCATAGTTATTTAACATTGAAGTTAAAGAGTAAATTCAAAGATTAGGAGTATTTTGGATTGCGTGTTTTGAGCTTGAGTTGTTTTGGAAATTCCACTAGTAGATTTAAGGTAAGGTTTGAGAACCTTGTGAATCTTTCCTTTAAAAAGATTGTCTTCTTCGTTTCTATCAAGTTGCACTATAGTGATTGTTAAAATTTATGAATAGTTTTTATTTGTAAAATTTAAAAGAGAAATTACTTCTGGGTTACATTATCTTTGAGAAATTAGAAGGAAAAAAATTAATATTCTTGTGTAGAAAATTATGATAAAACCTAAATCTAAAAACCCTTATTTTAAAATTAGCAAAACCATGTTGCATAAAACCTAACAAAACCCTAGGTTCCTCTTGAGAAAGCTTACATGCAAAATAATTAGAAAATATGAATATTCATCCAATTCAGAGTTTGATTAAGTGTCTTTGTAAATAAAATTAAAACAAATTGGAAGACAAAGATAAATTGGACATTATCAGTCAAATTAAAACTTAAGTCTAATATCTAAAAACAAATTGAGAAAAATTATGTCAAAATATATTTACATATTTTATAAATAAAATAGAATTACTTTATTGTGAAAAGAATTGTGTTTAAAAACATATGTATAAAGATATACATGCAAATCAATGTAGTTATGCATGTAAAGAAATAAATACAAATGAATATATTTATACATGTGAAAATGAATAAATGCATGTTAAAAAAATTGATATAATAATCGCGCATGCTAAAAGTAAACGGGCATGTGAAAATAATGCATGCAAGCTTATTTTTATCTTATATATATTAATTTTTTAAATTATTATAAAAATTAATTATTTAATTATTAATTTCAGAATTCTAGAAAATTAAAATATCCATATATATATTATTATTTATTTATTTTGGAAAATTAAATAAACAATTAAATTATTATTTTTACATGTGAGTTGTAAAAATAATAATAAGAATAATTCTTTTATTGATACAACTAAGTTCAGTTAACTCTTGGTGGAATATAATCTTATTACATGTTTATAAATGCATGTGTGGTTAGTAAATATTAATTATGATTTAGTTATATTTTTAGTGGAGTTATAATGAAGTTAACTAGATGATCATTTATTTATGGTGAGTAGATATGATGGACATAATTATATTTAATTTTATTGTAATTATAATTCAAGTTGAGCTATTTATAAAAGAACTATGAGTTCAACGGAAATTAAATATAAATATTGCACTTATATGGAAGTTAAAGTAATACTTTAAGAATGATATTGATATTAATATTTAATCTAATATTTTGTCATTAACTAAAACATTTATAATCTAAGATCATTTAAATAAATAATATGATAATATGTTATACTCAAAATGGATATAATAATTAATCAAGAGATAATTTTTTAGTTGAATATTAAATTATTCAATAAATTATAGGAAATAATATCATTATAATATTGATTAATCACGGTAATTAAATATATATATGAAGTATTTATTTACAATTATACCATAGGTATTCGTGCATGTTTTGAACATTAACTCTTAAGCCAAACTGAACTTTAGAATATTAATTAATTTAGTTACAAAACTAAACTTATATTATTATTGTGATTTCTTAGTATATGATTTTGTTGGAATTCCTTTTATGATGTTTGGGGGTTATGTAGTTGACCGATTAGTAAAGTACACCAGAGGCTATGGGATTCTATATTTTATGTGAAATGATATAACCTTTTTTATATCTCGATTAGTTAGTATATGATTTGGAGTGTAAGCGTGAGTATTCTTGATACAATCATTATGTCTTTTAACCAAAAGGGGTGACAACAATTATTTTGTTAAGTCCGATTTACATGGTCACCTTATGTTATCATTTATGTTGATCTATGTTCTGGATGGTTGTGTTGCAGAGTATGTTATTTTATGATTTATTCTATAATTTGAATGGTTATCTTTATGTGTGATGTACTCTATGATAGAGATGGATGTTATTGATATTGGTTTATTATACTCGTGATTATGAGACTTTATTGATTGTTACTATGATTATAGGATATCCATTATGAGATGGATGATTCTTTGAGATGTTATATTGAGATGGACAATGAATACTTGTGTGAATGTGATTTTTTTTCTATGCTCCATTATTTTACTTTGGTGACTTTCATGATTATGATTTTTGAGAATGTTTTTTGGTATTATTTGAATTATTTTGAATGAAGCATTTGGGTAGGTTATCTAGGTATATAGAGGGGAAGTGGCTTGCTATGGGTGTCAAGGCCCTACGTGACTGTCAGGTTAACTCATTGTCAGTATCTTAATTAAGTGATAACACTACACATTAAATGGGGGGTTTCCAAACGAATTAAATAGATTAAGTGTTCCTCATCCATGCCTTGAGCACTAGTACAAGCTAGGATGGGAGCGGGAGAAGATGTTTAATTGTGACCTTGCATTGTTAGTTTCATTGTCTGTACAAAAGGATTACTGATGTTGTATGAAGTCACTAGGGTGCCAAAGTTCAGAGAGACTGCCAAGGTAACCTTAGAGTTGACTCATGTGATGACACTTCCCCATGTGCATCTTAGGTTTCCTATATATTTCTATTTATGTTTTTGTTTTGGGTTGTCTCTACGATCATCTTTTTGTATGAGTAGTACCACTTGTTGTAGAAAGCTTTTAGGATCCTTGCCTAGGATTGGTGTTGTTGATTTTGTGGTTTGATTATCTGTGTGTGGATTGTACATTATCTCCCCTACACGGTGGGAGTGGGAGTGGGAGCCTAATTAGGTAACCACACAATCGAGAGGTAGTGACTTCTTACTATTTTTGTTTCTCCTCAGATTGGAAGATGTTAGATGTTCTTTGATGCAGTTGTACAGTTCTTTCTTATTCTTATCTTGGAGATTTTAATTTGGTCGATATGTATATATATTCATGTATCTTGTGCCTTAAGATCCTACAAGATGATGTATTGTATTTTGATGTGCTTGTATTTATTATTACATAACCTGCGACATGTGCAGTGGATGTGGTTATTTGGATGTGTTTCATTGTATTAGTTGTACTTATGTATATGCTTATGAGATTATGTATCTATTATTCCTTTATAATTATGGACATTATGTATCTATTATTCCTTTATAATTATGGACATTGTGGTTAAAATTAATACTAATTAATAAAACTTTCTTAAATAAGACTCAACATGAAGGAACCCTTGAGGAATGGAAATTATGTTTGCAATTGCTTATGTATACTTGATGTGTATGTTTATATTTCCTCTACATTGATATCTTATGTTGTAAAAACCTTTTTTTAAATGTTCACTAAAACATTGTAACATAGTAAGTTAATTTCTCTTGGGTTCCCAAGCAGAGCGTGACACCGTATTAAAAAGCTTGAATGGACTCTTTTTCCCTATCCATACCCTCATAACTATATCCCATTGAGGGCTTCTCTCCATCAACAATGCATGGGAGAACAATAAAAGACTCTATGAACTACAATCATTGTGAAAGGTGAAATATTAAGCTTAAGGTATTAAGTTTAGCATTTAAAAATGAACAAGGAACATAAACAAGTGTTTAAGAAAAAGGATGAAATGAGATGGAAATGAGGAAAAAAAAAAGAAAATTGCCTCCATAATCTCTTTGGCCGATTGCCAAAAGCCACTCTCATCAAAAACCCAATGAGTCATCTCAACCCCTACATTGCTCTTTGCATATGATGATCTTGTCCACTCCTCACATACAAACATGCCTTTGACTTAAGCAAGGATTGCAACATGAGAAAATTTGTTGCAAATCTAATTACCCTTGGATGAGATAACTCTTTTTCTTTGTGTGTTGCCTCATAAAGTTGAGGACCCAAGCATGATTATATATTAATTTACAATTATTTCTTCCTTGCACTAAACATGTTTTTACCCAAGAAAGTTTACTAAGATCCTCCAACATGAGGTCAATGCAATGAGCAACACAAGGGGTCCAAAACTACTAGTGGTGCCTCTCCATAAGAAGTTTACCTACAACAACATATTTGATGCATTATTTGAAACTATTTGCATCACATTCTTCTCACCCACCTCCTTCAACACTTCTTTCCATTACCTCATAAAGATACTCTGCATTTTTGGTTTCCCCTGAGGCATCAATTGATTTCAAAAATATTGTGGCACCTATAAGAAAATATAAAGCAATTTAGTACAATGATCAATTTACACTACTGATGTCTAAGTTCTAACTTTTTAAGTACAATAACCTAATGAGGAGACAATAAAATTCAGCAGTGTTATATTTCTTTTATTAGTCTAACCGTCGGTCATGATGTTGCAACCCTTTGTCCTCCATACTTTAGGTTGCCCCTCAATTTTAACTTTTACATCAGCCACTTGTCGGGTCCACATAGGACCTTTTAGCTCCTCATCATTAGGGGTTTTGAACCCCAGACCACAAACAATAACAACATTTATCACAATTTGCCAATAAGGAGACCTAAAACAAATTAAACAAACAAATAAGTATATTTATTAAGTTATTAGTAAGAGAAGTCATAAATTTTATTGAGTTTCTGAAAGCAAGAGGAGTAAGATATACAAATTAAAAAATAAAATAATAAGTACCTTGTTGCATTAAATGGAAGGTTGTTGTAGAAAAAGAAAATTCCACGTGTTATTTTTGTTTGCTCGTGCTTCTCCTTATTCTAACCCATGCCCTCAAGTGATGATTGTGAACCTAGAGTTGTGCGTGAAGCAAAGATGGAATCTAGTGTGGATTTTTGCTTACAAACTCAAGGCCCAATTCTCACAATCGTAAAAGTAGTACTAGTAGGTGGAATTGGAGAGCAATAACTTAAGAGCCCTCTCTAGCTAAGTGTGTCATTTCTTCATGTTGCTTCTTTCTTAATTCTTTTTTCTCTTGAGATGCCTCAAAAGAGATTGCATATCATATATGACAGCTTGGGGTACTGCCTCGTATGGTTTAACTATTAGAAATAGAAAATACTAAAAGGGGGGGTAAATTAGTATTCTACAAACTTTAGCCCAAAATTGAATATTATTAATTGCCTTATAACTTGCATATGAAAGCAACTAATTATGTTGAACAGTAAACATAACCATGCAATAAGAGAACTCATAACACCATATTTTGTTCACTAGGGAAACCCTGACCAAGGGAAAACCCTGGTAGGGATGGTACCCACAAAATGATCCACTAATCAAAAGTCTCTGGTTAAAGATATTGACCCTGTTACGAGTCTATTACATGCATGTAGTGTCTCGATCCTTGTTAGAAGACTTAGGCCTTGTTAGAAGCCCCAACCCTATTAGGAGTTGTTATGTACAAATACAAAAAGTATACAAGAAGAGCCCACTGCTGAAACATGCAATATACAATGTAATTCCTTGATACAAAAGATAGATACAAAAAACCTCTTTGTTTGTTACCGATATCTTCAATATCTAATATAACTCTCATTGCTCTTCACAAAACTCGCATACCTTTGATTATACATCACAATTCACATCATATAAAGTTCGCATAGTCTTCCTAAGAAGCACACTTAACTTCGCACTTAGAAACTTTCTTTTATACCTTTGCAATTCTCAAAATACTATCCAATCAGTCTTCAAGCTTTCACATGCTTGACAAAATATATTATTACAACTTGTTGTCTTAAGGTTAACATCTAGGATATCATCCCTAATTAATTAAGTAATTATTTTGTAATTCCTAAATCCGTAATTATCCATTTCCTATCATGCTTTGTTTTGTTTGTATACTGTTGCAATTGATAAAACTGTTATATCCTCTTCCGTACTAACTCGCGCACTTGAACACGTCATCCTAACACTCTGTCCTGTCTAAACCTAACTGTGCACGTGCCAATAATGCCTCTGTCAACTACACATATCAAAAATGTACCTGCTCTGCCAAATAAGCTAACTAATACTTAGACAATTTTCTAAGTATGAATGCCATAACTTGATCTTCAAGGTCTGTCTTCTTCGTACTGAAGATATGTTGCCATAAATGACAACATTCAATATCTACCTTAGCCAAATTGCCAACAATACATCATGCCTTGGTATATGTACAAGATGATATTTCAATCTATTCTTGCCTCCCTCATCTTGACAACACGTAACAACTTTTTTGGGCAAAGGATGGCATGTTTCCAAGCCCTATCCCTTGATATTGTAACATGGTCAGCATCAAGGTTATACTTAGGCCTAGATCTACTACCCTCAAGCTAAGACATGATGTTGTTGTTGCATATATCATAAATAAATAAAAAAGCATCTACAATGTAGAAAATCAATTTTGCGAAGACTAGGACTGCTTACTTTTCAACATTTTCATCAACATAAAATGTAACAAATTTAAAGACAAACAAATATGAAAAAAATGGAAACAAAAAAAATTCATGAATGTAACAAAAATTACAAAACAACATAAAGAAATGTAACTTACCTCTTCAAATTTTCTCTAAAAACGGAATGCAACTCAAACTTGTAGAAGCCTTCTCCAAATGTTTTTTCTAAACTCCTTCAGGCTACAAGGTGCCACAAACAATCAGCAATTGATATATGAGAGCCAGCCGATTTGCTAATTTATTTTCTAAAACCTCAATACTCTTCTCTCAAGCCCTTTTTCTCTCTTGTTTGTGTTTGCAAGTAATAGAATCACCTTTTTAGGTCTTAGACATGGCATACATACCCAAAAAACATATATATATATATATATATATATATAGATTTTATTTTATTTTAAAATGTTTTAGCTTTTGTCGACCAACCGCAGAGTCAAACCAGCGGGACTCACCAGACTCGGAGAGTCCATGAAGACTTGGTCAAGTCTAAGGCAAGAGGCCACCAGCCTCTGGAAGGTTGCCTTGCCTCAAGAATCGTCGAATCCTTTAACACTGGTCAAAATACAAAACTTTGTTTTTGAGAAAAACAAGCAAAACCCTTGGTTCAAGGCGCTGAGTAGAACAAGAAACCCCTAGTTATCTAAAAAAATCAGTTAAAAGCAAAACCCATAATTTGGGCAAAAAACAAAATCTGAAAACCTCAGTTTTGTGGGAAATAAAAAAAGCCGTGATTTTTATGGAAAAAATAATGTAAAACCCTTCCATGATTTTTTGTGGAGAAAAATCATAAAACCTAGAAGACCATGATTTTTGGGACAAAATCATGCAAAACCTTCACAATGCAAAAAAAAGGTCATAGTTGTGACAAACAAACCAAAACACCAAACTTCATGTGGTTAAATGCCCCAAAAAATGGTCAAACTTCATCGCGCAATGAAAAAAGAAAATACTTCATGTGGAAAACATATCATCATAGCACCCATGATCCATCACACCCTAGATCAAGAAAATTATAAGACTTTCGACAGAGCTGAGAAACCTTTGTGCAAAAACAGCATATTGAAGCAACATGCTACTCGCAAAAAGCACATGCAGGAGCATGTAACCCACATAGCCCTGGGACTCTCATGAGGGAGTTAAGACCTAGAGCCACTCTAATACCATGTAATGGTAATTGTATACTGCATAGTTCAAAATATCATTAACAGCAACTTCTCACCAAGGGCAAAAAAAAAGGGGAAAATATCAAAGATAAATTGACAGCTTATCGGGAAAAAATCAAGAACTTGTACTAGGTCTGCGGCTGATATTTTGGTGATAAGTAATTATTTGTGGTGATAAATTTGCTGAATCTCGGTGATATAAATCTGCAATAAAATTACATAGTTTATCATGCAGATACGTCTTTGATATTTTAATCTATGGTATATTGAATCAATGAATGATAAAAAGAGAGTTTACAATATATAGGCAATTAAAAAACGTAAACTGGAGACAAAAATAGATACAACATAAATAAACTAAGATGATGAGTCTTGTTGTCAACTGTTTGACACATTCCCTATTTTTGCTAACCGTCAAAATCCTTATGAATATTCAGGTTCAATTGATCATTCCATATGCTAATGATGTGGAGTTAAATCTTTGCTACCAGATCACGAACAATCCTATACTCACTTTGATTGTGTTCCAAGTTGATCATATGTATTGGCCTAAAATTCAAAGAGCAATTAAATTGAAAATATGGCAAAGATGATTGAGAGTCCTTTTAGGGGCATGTTCTTGATGATATTCCAAGCAATACGACCAATTTTTGCATCAACCCACTCCCTGATTTGAGAGATCTCAATATTCTAATTTTTACCAAGCAGTTTTTGGAGGATATCAAATTAAAAAAATTATTTACTGGGAATGTGATTTTATTTATGGATTTTTCTATCAGTACTGTTTTTATCCTCATGGAAAATTTTTGTGGTAAAATATTTTGCCAATTAAAACTCATGTGTTTCATCTTCTATGACATGAAGAGCTCTAATCAAGGAGTACGACTAATGAGAAAGTGGAAAATTTGCAAATTTTTCTAAGGCATTGATAAATGGAAGCCTCTCAGGCATTTTAAAAGTTTGTCAAGTGTGACAAGTTAAAAGGTAGTCTTTACATAAGCTTGCCCTTGTCAAGGCTTGTGTGCTCACTTGTGCACAACCACACAACTCACCAATTTTCTCACTTGTGCGCAACCACACAAGTCACACATTTGCTCACTTTGAGCACAATCACACAGCTTACACATTCCTTTGCAAGTGCTCATGTGCTCTCACCAACACAAATTGACAAATCCTTGCATATAAAATGAAGCAAAACTCATAACTGTCTGTAAAATGGCATGCAGCTTGTATGAAATTTATGGAAGCAAAGGCAAGACATATGAGCTGTTTATCTCAAATGTCTCAAAGCAATCTAATCTCCTGGAACTGGTGAAAGCAATATGCACAAAATTGTATTTGTTGAAGACTTCAGAATCTCTCAAGCAAATGCACTGACTGATGTAAAATACAAATTCCATCCCTTTCATACATGCAGCCTCTCTGAGCAGTCTCTGCAATTATGCGAATGTTTGCACAAAATATATTTGTTAAAAAATCTTTGGAATCTTGTCAGAAACTTTAATGGCAGCTTAAAGAAAAATTCCATTTTAATTCCTCCCTATGTAGTCCATGGAGAGGTGTCAACACATGTAAACTGTGTGCCAGAATGTCACAAACACCTGCGCAAAAGTGGGAAACTGGAAACAGCGTATGCACAAACCATAAAATATAAAAAAGAGAAGATTTTTGTAGTTGCACCTTAGTTAATATGTTGACAAAAGATGGAAGCATATATGTTGTTTAGAAATGAAATGTGGCAGATTTCATAAAACACATTTGTCATTTGGTAGAATGTCTCAAAGAGGTGTACCTCTTGGACTACAGTGACTGCAGCATATATACAAATTGGATTGGTTGAAAAGGATTTTGAAACTTACAAGCAAATTTAATTTGCAGGTATAAAGCCAGACTATACAACCTTTGCCCGCATCCTTCTGCCTGTGGCCAGGTAGAAAAATTGAAACAGAGTATAAACATTAAACAAAGCATAATGATAGTTTGAATGCTCTGGTAGAATGGTATGCAAAGCATGGAACTGTAGACAAGGCAAGGGAACTGGCTCCTTGGGATGCATCGAATTGATTTCATCTCATGGAATGCAATTAATGCAAGCCATGCACAAAATATATATTTCGAAAAGATGATATCAAAATCTTTGAATTAATGGAGCACTTCCCTAACATTAAATGTGCAGTTTATTGGCAGGTACAAAGCTAAATTTTGTAATTTGCACTAGCTTTCCTCCCTGTGCATAGAGAATGGGAGCTTCAGACAGGTAAATGGTTATACGGACATTGTGAGGGCAATGATTGACACACATGCAATATGGGAATTATGGAGAAAGCACTTGAATTGCTTGTTGAAAGCAGCATATATTCAAATGATTTGCTAAGAAAAGTTTAGAAACTTCCAGACATATGCAATTGACAGGCGTAAAGCCAAAATGCCAGTGCCTTGCATGCAGCATGCAATCATCAATAACAGCATACCAAAATGGGGTTTTGGTCAGATTTGGAAATACTGTGACAAACATGTATTCAAAATGTGCAAGCACAGGCAAAGCACTTTAAATGTTTGACAGGATGGCTCTAAGAAATAATGTCTCATGAAATGCAGCATTTGGAAGTTAACACTAGACAGATTTGTTAAAAAGACTTTGGAAAATTTCAAGCAAATGCAAATGGCGACTGTAAAGCCAAGTCCTACAACTTTCCCATCATCCAAAGCCAGAAGGGGAAACTTTTAAACAAATGCAGTTGGCAAAAAGTAATGCCAAATTCACCACTGTTGTCAACATCATCATTGTCTGCATCGATATGGGAGCATTGTGACAGTGTGTAGGGATCCATCAAAGTGTGAAGGATTGAGGAATTTCGTCGTCGTTGTAGTTGCAGCGGCCCTATTATGATAGCATGCAAGCACAGACAGGGCATATGAAGCAATTAACAAAATGCCTCATGGAGATGTCATCTTGTGAGATAGCATGGACACAAAATTGATTAGTTGAAAATGTTTTATAAACATTCAACAGTGTACTATAACTTATGTTCTTGTCTTAAACATTTACGCAGAAGTGCACACATGAGCTGTTAGGAAAAATGCCTCGAAGAAATGTTGCTATGGAATGATGTTGGAGGCTGTGCACAAAATGGATTTGAAGAAAAGAGCTTTTAAAACTCTTGTGCCTGTGCTAGTTATCTTCAAAACAACCTAAACTTTATTATTAAAATGTCAATTTAAACACATGGTGGTTATGTGGACCTGTTTCCTGTGTGATTTTAGATCATATATGAATATAGAAATTGGCATCATGTATTTAGTGAGGCATGGAAACAAACAGCAGCCCCCGACAAGGTGTTTCTGATATACTGTGTTGTGTGTTGGCATGTATTTCAGTGCCTTCTAAATATGTTTTGCAGACCGTAAAAAAATTGAATGATGCTAAAATTCAAGCCATTACATTCAAAACACTTTTGCAAGGATGGATCAAGCAGGGGCAATTTTGAAAAATAAATCCGGTTCGTATGCCTTGAATGGATCAAGCCAGGGGCAGTTTTGAAAAAATAACTGGCTTCAACTTTCTTTTAAAAAGGTCATCTCAATGAGAAGGTAGATATGTACAATTTTGAAGTATTATTCCTAGAAGGTTGATCTGTTAATGTTTTAGCATCAGTAGAAGTAAATGATGCTTATCTGATATACTAATCTATGTTTTCCAGATAAATTGTTATTGCTGATTCTTATATATATTATATATATTATATATTATGCATTATATATCTTATATATATAATATGTATTATATATATTATGCATTATATATTATTATATAATAATATAATAATATTATATTATATTTCATATATGGTTAATATCAATGTTAATATTATATATTAAAGAGGAGTTATGCATATATTTATTTATAAACTAAATGGTGATTAACTATAGAGACATGACTCTTCATGTCTCTTAAAGAGACATGTCTCCTCCTCTCATCTTATACATATATGAGCTCCAAATCTGCATTTGAAAATCATCAATTACAATGGCAATGAAAGTACATTTGCAAAAATGATCTCAGTTACTTTAACATGACCTACTAGAAAAGGAGTCAATACGGGATCAGTTCATGGAGACTTAGTATTCCTTGATTCTATGCAACTATGAAGAATCAAGGAAGGGGAAGAAATTGAACCGGTGACTGTTAGGAATTTAAATGTTATTTTTGTTTCCGTTACAACGTAACTGTTACTTGGAGGTTTCAAAATATATAGGAAGACTTCAAGTAATAGGAGGGAAGAGTTAAATGGCATCAACTTAGGGAGATGAAAAGACAAAGAATAATGTTAATTAATTGCAGATATAAAGAGCAGTAATAATAACTGCCAGAAGAGGGGATTGTGGCCCAAGAGGAAAGGGCCAAAGGGCTTAAGCAAAGAAAGGCGTGAGCAGATGCTTTGAACAGAGAAACACAGAGTAGCGTCGGAAGAGAGACAAGGCTGTGTATTAGTTTGAAAAGAACGGGGCAGCTTGCAGTAGAAGACAAGAACGGTAGTGTGCATGGAATGAAAGAGCCACGAGATGAACCAAATAAGGGAGAAGGAGAATAGGAAAAGAACAGAGTCTGAAATTCAATGGGCTATTGGAAGTGCAATTTTTCGTAATTGATTTGTTGCTGATAAACATATATATTGTAAAATAAATTGAATATAATAGAGTAGTTTGTTGCAATTATGTGTCATTGATATTTGGGTTTGTGGACAGAAATATGTCTACTGTGTGAATGAGTGTTTCTGAAATTTGGGCGGCTGCCTGCGTCAGCTTTAAAGCGGGTCTTAACGTTACCAATGTTCGCCTAGCAAGTCTTAGAAAGTTCATAATAATAAAAATGAGGTCTATACAAGTTCCAGGTAGCATTTACCAGCCAGAGGTTCCCAAGTAGTAATTTGAGAATGATTAAATAAATTAAATCGAGCCGAAATTCCATTATGAAAAATAACGACAACATTACCCGCTTGAAGGACAAAATCCTGAATTTTAATGCTTCAACTATAGGTCGAGATTGGAAAAACATACAGATTCTTTGAGGTTCAAGCGGGTCTTCCTCATGAATTGACTTCTCAATTGTTTCCTCTTTCTATTAGGGATATTATCCCTGGGTATGTGAAACCTTTCTCTGGGAGGCACGTCATCTCCAATTTCATGCATCTCTCCATCCACAACCCACCATTCTGATTTTTTCTTGGGGGTTGGAAGTTTAACAAAAGTCTTCTTAGCATAGGACCTGCTGCTGCCCGCTGCATATAAAAGCTTTTGGCCAAAACTTTTTTAATGAAAAAAAGTTTGAGAAGCGTTTTTTTCAATGGCTGGAAGGCAAAGAGGTTGCGGAAAGTGGAATATGGAATGAGGATACCATACCTTTGCAGAGGAAAGGAGAGCATCCCGACTGTTGTGGTGTATTTGTCTTAGCAGGCCGGGCACGATCATTTCTGCAAGTTCCTCTAGCATTCAAATAACGTCACAGGTCCATGGTTACTCGTTACATAATTTCCACTATTGTGGCCTTTTTCCTGTACGAAAAATACCAATTATTTCGTTAGGATGAGGTATGAAACTCTCTCGCGCTGAGTTGCATTTGATAGGGAGATATAATAAGGTTGTTTCTCCCTTTATAGGGAGAGGAACCAAAGTGGTGAGGGCTAATTTCGTCAACATGTAGCTGCTATAAGGGATGTCGTAAGACTTTCGTTTTTTTTTAAATGTAAAATGGATATTGAACTACCTACAACTAACGTTTGAAGGTGTGACTCATCACACAACTCATTAAAATAGTGCACTTAATGAAATGTGTCTAAAAATGACTTTTTGAACATTCGACCAAAGGTTAATATAAAGATCTCTACTAATTGAATTTAAAATTATCATTTGTTGTTAATAAAATATTGTATAACTATATGAAATGTAACATATATGCAACTTAAATGGACCAAATAGTTATTATTAATCATAAACATTTGTTATATATAACTTTTATATATAACACAAAAGGACAAATACTTCAACATAAAAAGATTATTTGTTGTTATAAAAATAGCATATTATTATATAAAATACAACTTATATCCAACACATAGGGACCATTAGTTGGACACTAATTTTTTTTTAACAATCTCACACATTTCATGAGAAAATACAAGGCATTTATTGGTATTCACCTTTTATATTTGTGATGATACATATTATTGATATGGTTTACTTTGTGTATGTACATTGCTACCGCAATAGTTGTACACGTAAAAATAGTGTGTACACTAAGATATCAATGTTTATTTAAGTGAGCATATTATGTTTTGAGTGACATACATATATTAGAGAGCTATGATATTTTGTTTGAGACAAAAAGTTATTTATTTCACTCATTAATGAATTCATTTATTTATTTTTTCTATAACATTTATAAGTTTTCATGTGTTCAAGTATTGGTGTATTTTTTATTAACATTTAGATTTTTTTTTTATATTTACAAATAGATCAATTAATTACAATATATAGTAAAATGTGTTGGAAGATTGGAATCTATGTTCACTATAGGGTGATCCACTATTGGACCCTGCTCCACTATTGGGTCCTCTCCCCTATCCATCATATCAGATTTTAAACATTCTGATCAACTTTAAAAATAAAAAAAAATAAAAAAACTAATTCAAAATCTCCTGAAAACTACTTCAAAATCTCCTACAAACTACTCTAAAATCTCCCTCATTGTGATTCCAACTGCTAAGACTATCACTTTTTAACCTTCCCAAACTTCGCCATTAGTTGTAGTCAAGATGACACTAATAACTTACCTCACACTAATAAGGGCTCGTTTGGTTGTGGGAATAGGAATGGAGAATAGAATTGCAATATTGGGAATAGGAATGGGTATTCCAATAACAACTATTTTTTGGAATGGGTATAAGCTCATTTTAGAGGCAAAATGGGAATATGTATTCTTATTCCCTATTCCAACTGACGAACCAAATGGAGAATTTAAAATGTATTCCTACTTTTCTATTCCTATTCCAACAACCAAACGGGCCCTAAAGGTGGGAGCCTTAGTGACCACCTTGAGAGGCTCAAAGGTCATGTGATCAGGTTGTTAAGGATGATTTGGGATGGGTCATTGTTTACTTTGAAGACATTAGGATTGAGGATGTGATGGTTGAAGTTCTATCAACTCTAAAAGAAAAAAAAAATAGCAAGGAAGCAAAATGGTTGGTCTGCTGGTGAAGTTGAATGGCTCGCAAAGAGCCCACCACAGATCAAGTCTTGTTGAGTGCAAGGCTCAAAGGCATCATAAGGGATGAGGTTGGGATCATGCCTCGGGTGAATTTGGCAGCGTGGATGCTTCTTAGTCCTTGGCTCTTAGCCGAAGAGGTTTCAAGCACATGTGGGCCCATATCTGGTACCTAAATTTTGTTTGTGTATGACCTCCATCAAAAAAAAGAAATAAGATATTTTTAAAAATAAAGTAAAAATCCTAATTAATATCAAACCCTCTTTGGGGGTTTGACTAGTCTTCTAAATTATAAATTGTTAAAAAGAGAGTAAGGCCTTTAGGTTCCACTAGTTCTAGACTTGGCAAGAAAACCATCTCAAAGGCCTTGTCAAAGTACTACAAGAGCTTTGAAGCCCCAATGGATACTTCCACATGATCTTAAAATGTGCCTGCTAGAACGTTAGGGGTTTGGAATCCCTAGACATGACATATATTATGAAAAGGTTCCTCAATATGTATAGATGGATATCCTTCTTTTATAAGAGATCAAAGCAATAGAATTTAATCTTGATATCAAATTGAAGTGTACCTAGAGGGATGTAGTATTCTTTACTACAAGCCACAGTAAAGATAGAGGAGGAGGAGCTACCCCAGTGGGATTCAAGTGGAAGAATCTAGTTGTTAGGTGGGACTCATCTCCTTGCAATAGAGTGGTGTTGGTTGTCTTAAAGGACATAAAGTTGGAATTTGGTGTTTGCTTAGTACATGCCTCTAACTACAAAGATAGAGTAGAGCTCTAGAAATGGTTGACTCAAATGAAAGATATTTCTTTGTTTATTAGCCGATAGGCTATTATAGGTGAGACTTTCATCTAAACCCATCCGACGTGTAAAATTGCTAAGTGTTTTGAAAGGTGGTTTGGACAAATTAGGTTGTGAATCTTTTAATAAATATTTGAATTGTGTAAAATTGAGTATCATATCTGATTGCAACAAGAGACGCAATGCGTCATAGTTCTGCCCAATGCATAATGGTTGTAGAGGTGTAGATGAGTGAGAACGAGGTTAAATAGTTCTAAATTAACATTGTGAATGCATTATTTTTTGCCTAAAAATGCACTTGTGATCTAATAGGATGACTCATTTTTTTTGTTAAGTTCTCGTGTTATTATATATTTGGGCATTTAAGCCCAAGATTATAGAACTTGAAGAAGTGATGAAGCATTTGGAGTATCACATTATATGTTTAAGCATGTTCTGCATGCTACTAGAGAACCATAAGTAGTTGGAAAAACCCTCCCAATGATCAATACATATAAATTTGATGTTGATGAATAAATATGATATAATAAATAAGAAATAGAATATAACTATTTAATTTTAATACATAGTCTATAAAAACTTAATAATAATATATATATCTTTTAGAATTGAATTATTTCTTTTTTGTGGTTATTTCTTTTAGTATTTTTTAATGTAAAATATAATTATTAATTGCCAAGTATTGGAAGAATCTTCCTTTTGTTGATCTCGTTGTTGGGACGTTCTCTATCTCTGTTCAAGGTTCTCTGGTTTTTAAGTCTATCTGGAAGGCTTGGGAACTGGTTAGAGGTTTCATTTATAATTCTAACTCTGACAATAATAATACCATTCATGGTGAACATTCCATCTGGTGGAATTTGAAGCACAAAGACAAGCCTCTCGCCCTGACTCAAGGGTGTTCTGCTAAGCTATGGAATAGCCTTGGTATTAAATGTTTCATTGATATCCTTGAGAATGATAATCTTGCTAGTTGGCAGGATATCAAGCTTAAGTTCAATCTTCCTGATTCCCACAAACGTACTTATAATCTGATTTCTAATGCTTGCAATTCATTCAATCTTCCTTGTAGGTGTGATGTAGACTCTCATGGATTCGTATCCTTTCGTTGGGATGATGGTTCTCTCTTGCATAAACTCAAGGCTAAGGATATTTATAAAGTCCTTAATAAAGATAATTCCATTCTCTCACATCTGAATTCTATTTGGTATATGAATCTTGATTTTTTTGAATGGCAAAAAATTCTTGATAGGTTCTGGAAATCTCATATTCCTCCCAAAATATTGCATTTCAAGTGGCAGCTTCTTCTTGATAGACTTCCTATTAAAGATCAATTTGGCATTACTAACTCTTGCTCTGTTTGCAGGACTCCTGAGAACTTAAGACATATTTTTCTTACTTGTCAGTTTGCTAAGATTATATGGAAATTTTTTGGAATTATTATTACTGATCATGTGCCTGTTATGGATATTATTCTTGGCAATATTACTGGTCTCAAAAAGGATGCTAATTTCTTTTGGAATATTCTATCCTCTCATATTCTTTGGTTTATCTGGAAATTTAGAAATGAGGACAAGTTCCAAGACATTGGTAGATCCCTTACTTTGTTTCAACTGAAACTCATACAATTTAAGATTGTTTCACAGGGGTGTTGTATCATGAAGCTTGAGGAAAATAAATTGAAAAGATTCCTACATGATGGCCATGGGCTGGAACAGGCTAGCATTGTAGATGATCAGGCAACTTTCGAGACTGCCCTTAAGCGTCTGCTGAAGGAAATTAGAGACACCAAAGGCCCTTCTGTTGATAGGCTAGATTTCTTTGCGCATATCTGTGAGAGCAAGAAAATAGCTTGGATGGAAGGAGAGCAAGGTTGGACTGCTTGGATTGAAGACCATGATCACATTCTCGATTAATTCTCATCTTTTTCTTTTGTATTCTCAAAAAAACGGATTCATATTGTACGAGTTAGCTATTTTTTGGATCTCAGTTGAACTAGATGGTTGAGCTTGGTGGTTGAGGCTTGCCTCCCCTGCTCTGATTTTGTACTCATTTCTTTTTGGATGTTCGATTATTTAATTTAAAAAATATCAAAATATATATTTAAGTTTTAAATATATTTAAACTAAATGATAAATTGTTTAAATATAAAATATTAATAATAATAAATGATATAATTTACAAATTATAACACTTATCAATTATACATATTACAAACACTATTATAAAATATAATTAAAAAATAATATTGTCTAATTTATTTGTACAAAAGTAAAATAACACTAATAATTTAACAACTTTTATTAAAAAAATCAAAGTTTTAAAAAAATTAGAAATTCAAATAAAAACATATAAAATATTGAAATTATATTTTTATTGAGAATTAATATTGATTAGACATGTGTGGGGTGGAAGATAAAATGATTGAAAAAAAAAATCTTATCAACTTGTCACAAATGTTGAAAGGATAAAATTGTAATTAATGCATTCATTAATGCAAGATGAAGTTGTTAGAAAATATTTATATTTTTGTTGAAGAAAATTAATTTTCTTCCCTACCAAAAATAGTATGGACCAATAAAATGATTGAAAAATGTGATTTATAAAATAATGAAAAATTAAAAAATATATAAACATTTGAAATTTCATATAATGTTTTAAATTCTTTGATTTGATTGGTCAGTGTTAATGTTATATTAGCACTACATGAATGCATAAGTATTCTTGCCTTTGGTAGGAACTAATAAAGCGAGATATCAATAAATTTGAGTATCATATCTTATTGCAATAAAGCAACTGTCCCCACTATTTCAAGTGTGATTTCATAGGAAGTTGCGATAACTTGCATCCCTGAGCCATGAAGCAATCAGACTTTGCTCCTCGAATAAGCTATGAACTATCCTTGTTGAACTTTCCTTGAATAATCTAATAAGATTGAATGAAATAAGGGGGACAATGGATCAAGCAGCCCATCTGTTGCTTCTTTGGCCTTTGCAACATCGACCATCCGCCCCACTACCAATGCCACTACTAACACCGCGCAAAACAAGTATAACTTCATCGCCTTAGCCATTTTCTTTTTATGTTATAAAGAAAGTTGTTATGAACAAGTTTCAGCCGAGTCTGATTAATAGAGTGGAACCACCCTCTTAATAATCGACCATAACAAACAAAAGACATCTATTAATCCACCAAGGGGATCCAAAGAAACCAACCATATAACAAACGACCAAAAAGATGGTTTCAGACTAGAGATTTAATTATCTTTGTTATGCAACTACTCTCTCAATTACAAATTTATAATGAATTCAATCCTCCTTTAGTTTTACATTTGGCTCTATGTGGTTTCTTCTTCAAGTTGGCCATTCAATTCTTCTTTCATTATTCATTTAGTTGTGCATGATTTCTCTTTCAACTTGATCATTCAATCTTTCTTTCATTTTTTCATCTAGTTGTGTATGATTTCTCTTTCAACTTGGTCCTTCAATCCTTCTTTCATAGTTCATTTAGCTTCCCTTGCTCCAAATTTGCAACTTTGGATCTCACTTTAGTTTTGCCATTAGAATGTTGAAAATGGAGGATTTAACAAGGAAGAAGAGCAAGGGAAACCTGATAACTCAAATTCTTCTGGTAAGAAAGATAATGAGAAGGTTTCAGAGGATCACCGTTGTTAGAAAGGCTTCTCTTTCATTAAGCAGTAGAGGGTATCTGATTTTGGAGGAAATGAAAGGATCTAATGTTCCAAAGGGACACATTCCTGTCTGTGTTGGGAATAATTAGAGCAAATTTATCATCCTTGCAACTCATTTGAATCATCCCCTATTTCGCCAATTGTTGGAAAAGATCGAGGAAGAGTTCGAAATCGATCATGAGATGGGTCTCTTCATTCCCTATGAAGAATCTGCATTTGAATGTCTCATTTCTCTTCTCAATGCACAGAAATCTCAAAAACTTGATGAGCCCAGATCCATGGTGGATTCAAACTCTTCTTTGGTCTGCTAACAGATTTTCTTCATCTGATAGAATTATAGTTTACGTGTGAAAATTAAAGGTGCGTATACGAATAATAGAATGTTTCACATAACAATAACAAAAAGTGTCATATAGATAGTAATAAAATTGTTTGAATTAATATATTTTTAATTAATTAATATTTTAAATATTAAAAAATAGTTTTAAAAAATAGTTATTAGTATCATAGTTATTGATAGTTGTAGTAAATTGGTATTAGATTAATAGATTAAAAGAATATATTATTATTTACTCTAAGTCTGATTAGTTTAAATAAAACTATAGTGTATAAATTTTATGAAATAATTTAAGTTAAAAGTATTTTTATTAACATTTATGAATCTAGTTATTTAATTAATTATTATTGATTAGGTTTCAATCTAAAATTCATTCTGAAATGTTAAATAAAAAGATCAAATGGATCTTATAATCAAACTTAAATTTAAAAGGTAATTAATTTTGTAACAAATAAATTAATAATTTTTAGAAACATGCATGTTTAGGGATAAAATATTCACTGACCAGACACACGCATGGGGAAATCGATTTTGAAAAGTTTTCAAATATGTGTTCATATGTGTGCCAGCATAATAACATTGACTAGTAATGTTTTAAGTTCCTTTGATATTTATTTTGAGGTTCATTAAATATGTGTTGATCCTTTTATTTGGTCTAGTCGGTAAATTGTTATAGTTTTCAGTTTAAAGGGTTTGAGAGTCTAAAATGGAAAATTGACCCATTCTACTCTATGTAGAAATTTTGGCTTGTAGAATGGATCTTTATGAATGCAATGTTTTTTTCTACATGATTTATGTGGGGAATATAATGGATGAATGAGTTGGATACCCTAGGTTAAAGGATTGATTGTGGAACAAAGTGCATACATGGTGTCATGTATTTATTTGAGTAATTTCATTGAATAAGGGGGTATTTTATATGAGATTGTGTTCATTCATGTCGAGTAGATGGTGAATGATCCATTAGAAGGATTTGGAAGTTATTGGAAGGGTGTGTTTGAGAAGGCCTTGATTTATAGGCTTGAAGACAAGGGTTTTGTGTTTGAGTGGGTAAATGAGAATGATACCTTATAAAATCATGAAAATTAGTTCATTTATGATAAACTCAAGATTTTTTGAAGTTTTGGAGTCAAGAGGTTAAGATCTAAGGGTAGTTCCTTTTTAAAGGTGGCTAATGAGGCATAATTGTAAGGTTGAAGGGTATTGATTCTGGTAGATAGTCCAAAGTTCCTATATTTGGATTTTTGATATGTTGTGAAACTTTAAAAAGGGTGCCTGAAACCATAGTTTTGTTGCTAAGTGTTTTGGGATATTTTTGAGTTAAGTCGTAAATGGCAAATTAGGAGGACTAATAGGAACAAGGCCTAGAATGAGAAATTTAGGCCTCATAATTGAAACATAGGGAAGTAGGTGTGTAGAACCTTAAGAAATATTGATGCAAGTGTGTTGGGATAATTGAAGATATTGGGAAGACCTTGGATGTTGGAAATCTTAGTTGAGGTTATTGAGTGTAATATGGTCAAGGTATAAAGTAAGTTAGTATTGAAGGCCTAAAGACAAATTATTTGGATATTTCTTGTTATGTTGATAAGGACCAAATATCTCTATATCATAGTGTTATTAAAGAGAAAAGTAGGTTCTTAACAAAGTAGTAGTTTATAGAGATGTCTCCAAAGTAACAAATTATAAGGGAGATGCAATAATGTAGAGAGACATTAGAAACCAAATATAGAGAGTTGAGAGAAAGGAGAATAAAATATGCTATTAGAGAAAGGGAACAAAGGTAGAAAATGAGAGAGAATGCATCCACTTTGGAAAGTTTAGAAGTACTAAAAAATAATCCAAGGAGGGATGGATGGTTAGATTGATATTAGTTTATAGAGATGTCTCCAAAGTAACAAATTATAAGGAAGATGCAATAATATAGAGAGACATTGGAAACCACATATATAGAGTTGAGAGAAAGGAGGATAAAATATGCTATTAGAGAAAGGGAACAAAGCTATACAATGAGAGAGAATGCATCCACTTTGGAAAGTTTAGAAGTACTAAAAAATAATCCAAGGAGGGATGGATAGTTTGAGAAAGGGAAAGAAGTTAGAGAATATGTTACAAAAAATAAAAATCCTCATGGAGGAGATGGATAAGAAGAAGATTATGAAGATAAAAGGATGGTAAGATTTCTTGAGGTAGTGCAAGGTGGAGGAGGTAGGAAAAATACAAATCTACCTATCTATCATGGAAAGATGGATAATGAAGAAGAGTTAGGGTGGATAGATGCCCTAAAAAAAATCTTTATGTATGAGGAGATGACTAAGGAGAAGAAGGTGAAGTTTTAAAAAACAAAATCAAGAGGCACTTCATTAACATGGTGGACTAGTGAATAGGTAGAAAGAGTGGCTAGAGGAGAAACACAAGCCACTTCATTGAGTAGGATGATGGTCATGATAAAGAATCAGTTCCTTCCTTCAAATTATGCAATTTAAACTAAAAGGTTGAGACAAAATTTAAAACAAAATGGTTTGGATGTGATGACATACAAAGAGAAATTTCACAAGTTGAGTATCTAAGGATGAGTACAAGATGCAGAGGAAAAGGTGGCAAGATACATGAATGGGCTAAGCTATAACTCACAAGATGATATAAGGTTGAATGTCTCTAAGATATTAGTAGAATATTTTTAGTTAACAATCATAGCAGAAGAAAGGGTTGAGTGGCAACAAAGGAAATGAGGTAGAGGTGGTAGACATAATGCCAATAGAGAAATAGGTTCCAGGTAGAACAACAAAAGCCAAGGGCAAGGAGATAACAATAAGGAGGGTGCAAGAAGAGACCTAAAACAACATGAAGAATAAACTCAACTGCAACCTTTTGTCCCTGCTAAGAGTACACACAAATGCTATATAGAAATCAAATAAATCCATAGAGAACACAAGGCCAAATGCAACATCTTTTAGGTGTAATTATTCAACTTTGCATAAAGAATAACCACAACATACCCAGCTATGAGGCCTTCTAGGTTATGACCTTAAATAGAATAGAAAGTATACAAAATCATAGTCTTATCTTGCATCTTCTAACTCTTATTGTCTTCTATCTGACTTGTTCCCTATATCTTCTACATCAAACCAAGCTTCTTTTATAGCCAACTAAGCCACAAGTTGACTAGTCAAGCATTAATTATATTTTAGGACCATACATGGAAGAGTAAACAAAAACCCATGCCAATAATCATATGAAATCTCACATGCTTGACGGTAGGTCCACACATGTGGTAGGAGTCACCTCCTAACTATGCAAGATGCCATATAAGCAATTAGTATTGCACCAATCAAATCAACACCTTGCGTAAGGTGAAAACAATTGGAAAATAGAACTACAACGAACAACATAGAACTTGAGAATAATCCAACATAAGAATTCACACACTTAGGACAAGGATCTAGGATAGGTTCTTGATGTGATGACAATTGTACACAACCTGAAAACAAAAGCAACAATGACTACCTCATGAACAACATACTGGTACATAAAACAAGAAATATTTTTGGTTGATGCAAGATTGCTCCAAGACCCAAGATGCTTTTGCATCAAAGGAAAAAGAAATAAATACATATCAAAGATGGAGTTACAGAGGAGAAAAAAGATTTGGATTAGTAAGAGGATCATGGGTATTCATTAGTAAATGTTATACTTGTAATGAAGTAGGACACACATCATTCAATTTTTCTAAGAAGAATGAAAATTTTGAGAAGAGGGTATAATTGGTCCAAGAGGAAGAATATGATGACATCATACCTAAAAACCTAGAGGTAGGAGAGACATTGATGTTTAAGACACCATTAGAATACTTGGAATATGAAGAAACACTAAAGGTTTCAAATTTCAAAATAAATTGCAAAAGTAAGGGCAAAGTATGTAAAATGGTGAATGATTCCATATCTCACGATAATCTAGTTTCTCAAGAGATGGTAGATAAGTTTTATTCAAATAAATTTCCTCATATGAATCCTTATAAAACCTCTTAGATAAATGATGAATAATTTCTCTTGGTTAAACAATGAGTATTTTTTAATTTTTCAATTGGTGATTACTATGATAGGGTCTTGTGCAACATGGTACCCATGGATTATTAGGACATATTATAATGATGACCATAAAAATATACAAGGAGAACAATGCATGATTTTTTCAAGAAAACATATACTATTAGATAGGGTGGCAAAATATATATGCTGACCCCTTTGCAGGATGGTGAAGCTTTTCAAAGGTTAAGGATTATCTTCATGGGATGAAAGGAGTTGTTGAATGTAGAAGTTCCTTGGGAGGGAGGAACCAAAGATAAGGACAAATTGGTTATGAAAAAATTAGGTGAGAAATATATTAGTAGTTGTAACAAAGAATATATGATGTCAAAGTCAAGTATGAGATAAGGTAACTCTAATGGTATACAAAATAGTGTGATGTTTAGGGACATGAAGTTCCCATTGAATGTAAAATATGATGATAATAAATGCCCTTTGGTGTCTAAAGGAGGAAGGAAATAGTTGGGTTGTAATAAACAAGTTAATGAGTGTGTGTACAAAAAGGTCGCAGTTCTATAGACCATTATTCTTGAGAGAAACCATCATATAGAGCACCCCAAGAGGCGGCCTATAGCTTCCTACCTCTGATGTGTAAGGATTCAAAATAGTATGGTGGCTCTCAAATGAACCTAGGTAAGTAACCCTTGTGAGGTGCACCATAGAAAAAAAGATTCAAAGGAGTAGAGGCAAGAGTGTAAATATCCAAGAATCAAACATATGCAATGCAAGGTGTAAGCTAAGTGAAATGTAAATGTGATATTAAGCTAACAAGAATGAAAGAGTTAAAAAACTCCTATTTAGACTATGTAAGCTAAGCTAATGCATAAAGGAAATCTAAGCTAGAATGAAATTAAGTTACAATGAAAGTAAAGAAAAGTGGGTGTGAATGTTCTCAAGAGTTTGAGTAAGCAAAATGACAACATAACACTAGAGCTCAAGCATGAGATATGAGACAGAAAGGAGAGAGCCTCTTTTTAAAGAGAAATGGATAGTAGGGAATAAGAGGCAAAATCTACATCAGATAATCAATCTCAAGTTGACTTTGTGCACAAGAATGTCCAAGAGGCAAAATCAACAATAATGTTTAAGAGGAAAAATATGTGTGGAGGAGAAAGGAGATTCCACCCACCTTGAAAAGTGTGACTTCACATGTGTAGAAAAAAATGCTTTTATTTTTATTTTTTAAATGGTAATAACCGTTTTCATGTGCACGCTTAGGATAAAAGGGACTTTGGGGACTTTATTTAATTAAAAGGGGACATGATTCTTTTAATCAAATAGGAACTTAGGATAAGGTGGTCAAGTATAAACCATTTTGAATCAAATCAAGATTTGATGAAAGATGATAGATAAAAGAGATTTAGTCTAGCATTTAGGAATTTAAAAATGTAGAAAGGGGCCTCATAGTTTACTAGAATATTTTTTGGGTGGTTACATTTTCCCCTTTTTGACTAATGTGTGAGAGATCTGGTAACATTTTAGGTCAAAGAATGAATATGTTAGGATAGTAGTTGAAGATAGGATGAATCAGAACCCATAACGATAAGATGAGAACTAATATATACAAGATAGATAGTCAAGTCAAGATGAATTAGAAACCGTAATGATAAGATGAGCATTGACCATAAAAGTAGATAGATCAAGTCAAGATGAATCAGGACCCATAATGATAAGATGAGCACTGACGAGTCCAAAGAAGATAGATGCAGTAGATTTAGTTTGCAGAATTGTAGATATAGTATTCTTCCCCCCTTGAGATCAAAATATAAATGAAGTAGAGGTAATGAAGAAATGAGATAGATATAATCAAATAATGATAAGACAAAGTCCATGATGACAGATGAAAGATGAAAAGCAAAGGTTGACCACCAAGCATTGAGAATTTGCCTCAATTTGAGTAAGTTTGACAAGAAAGACTCATAAGAATTAGGTCAAAACAAGAAGAAAGATAAAATGGAATGAATGAGAAGAGAAAGGATATAGTATAAATATGAAGAAGTGGAGAAATTATGATCACATCAGAGAGATTTAAAATATTAAGCCTAAAGAAGTCATTCAATTGCGCAAAAGAAGGAAGAGTTTTAAAACATACTTTTGACCATAAAGATGAATCTAAATTTGGATTTTGATCCCAAAAATGGATCTAGAATCTCAGAATTAGGTAAGGGTGCATGCAAAAATCTAAAGTGATAAACAATTAAGTCATAAATAGGTTAGAAATGTATATAACGGGCCCAAGGGGTCATTTTCAAATCATTTGTCACTTTTGATCTTTAATGTCCAAAACATAAAGAGAGTAGCATGATGAAAGAGATGAGGATTCCCATTCACAAGCATCATTTAGAGTGTAACTAGTTGCAAAATTGGCCCTATCGTATAATGCACTGGTGAGTAATCGATATTTGAGCTTGTTTTGAGTGATTCTGAACATTTTTCTTCATGTTTTTAGTAGTTATAGGCTAAAAATCATACGATACTCATAGAGTATCATACCACTACATTATGGTCTATCGCATGATAGTTCTAGCAGTTGTAAAGTGTCATCTTGCAATTATATAATATGTCATTTCAGAAGTACCCATTACTCATATGAGATAGGGAGAAGTGTCATACTTGCAAGAAGTATCATACATGTAGTATAAGAAGTATTGTATGAGACTTGTTCACCCACAAATGAGTCATACTTAGAAATTTAGTCACTTAGTGTCAATAAGATTTAGTTCATTGTTTCTATAGTTGAGTATTAATATCCTTAGTTTCATTTGAATTCTCATGGACACATGTTGATGCACTTTTTTATGTTTGTGATACAAGTGACATTTCCAAATTTGGTCATCTATGCACCTAAGGTTGTTGGTTTGTGACTTGTCCCTCAATTATTAGCTACATATAGGGTCACTCTTGGAGCCATCAACTTTGGAGAGTTACTATAGTTTCCCAAAATATGAGAAAACCACAACTTGTTGACATCTTTGGCTGACAGATGACACAATGAGCATAATGCCTTTCATCTATCAATAGGTGAGGCAATGATCACCCTAGAGGATGCTTACATGATTCTTTGTATTCCATGTAGTGGAGATCCATTAAGAATCATTGATAAGTTTCATATGTAGCTCTATTCATGTTCTTAGTCTTTTTAATACCAGTTATGATGCATATCTAGGTTGTAGATATACTCTAATCAGTCTCTAGAGGATGGTTGGGCCACATTACATGAAGTGTTTGCAGATGACACCATCCTAAATTGATACATCATGTGAGAGAAGTTGATGGAGTGATATAAGGATGACTTGTTGGAAATATAAGAGGAGTAGCTGAGAGGAGAGGGGTGAATCAGTTACTACTAAAATAAATCCCAGATCCCTTAGATGTTAGTACAAATATGCAAAATAAAAATTGAATACTACTGATGCTCGATAAACATACATAAAATGTTGTAACTTAGTAATAACTGAATATGCTTGGTAAATCCCTAACATACAAAATTTAGATATTATCTATGACTACCATTGCTTTAACTTAGTTGCAAACACATAAAAGAAAATAGCATGAACACATTTGACACTAGGATTTAACATGGAAACCCAATTTGGGAAATACCACTAATTGTAACTAGTTACTATTTTCACTCTTCTGAAGTGAGCCCTATTAGGAGCCAACCCTATTAAAGGTTACAAAACACACTATTAAGTGTGACCCTGTTAGAGGATTTAATCACCCTATTAGGAGTGGCCTTGTTAGAGGTCTTTAGACAATTCAATAGAACTGCCACCTTGTTAGAGGATTTGCAAATAGCTATTAAGCCAACTCTGTTAAGAGATTTAGATCATTGCTACAATGGTTAGAGAGTAACAATGAAATGATCTAATTTGAATACAACTGAATTTTTGATTACAGATCTCTATTCTATCTTGTACTTGATCCTTCTTGATTAAATATAACTTTTCTATTCCATAAGGATATTCTGCTTATCCTTTAAATTTGCTTACTCTCTCCATCATTCAATCTTCAATAACATCTTCATACTTGCACATCCACACACCCTTTGAAACCACAACTTGACCTTATACTTGTACCTTTCACTTTGTCAACTTGGCTCAAATACAACTTAGAATAATTAATATTCATCACCTTAGTCGGGTGGAATCAATAGATAAATCAATTAAGCTTAATATGCCA
Source organism: Cupressus sempervirens (assembly GCA_028749045.1). Classification (NCBI taxonomy): domain Eukaryota; kingdom Viridiplantae; phylum Streptophyta; class Pinopsida; order Cupressales; family Cupressaceae; genus Cupressus; species Cupressus sempervirens. Next base: position 163,659,601 of record CM053787.1, read on the forward strand.
AAATAAGAAAATCCTTTGTTAGCTAACCCATCTTAGTAGAAACTAACTCAAAAATGATTTCTTGTGTTAACCAACAAAAGCTCAGTTAACACTACAAACTTGCAAAAATCCTTTGGCAACCTAGTGAGCTTGATTAACACTCATCTTCTGCATAATTTTCTTTAATGCCTGAGTGAACTCGGTAGACATTGCCTTCTGAACTAGGCAACCATAGGAATGCTTAGTAGACACAGAAAACTATAGCTCAGCATATACTGACTGATAATGATATGACATTTGTGTAACATCAAAGACAACACACAATTAATCAATTATATCCAACAATTTCCCTCTTTGGCATTGATGGAAACACAACATATCATAACACAAATAAAATTTTGGATTCATTCTTGAGAACTCCCTCTTTCAGTATTGAGCTCTTCCTTTCATTGGATTCTTCCTCTGTTTGCAATAACTTTTTCCAAGTTCATTCACAGAACTTTCTCCCTCTTCCATTAAACTTTTCTTCAGTAAACTTCTCCCTCTTTTAGTTCCTTACTTTATTCTTGATCCAAAATTCCTTAGAGGTATGACAGTAAACTTCTCCCTCGTTGACAACACATGCCAAAGAAAACAACTCTATTAATATTAATGTACCTTAAGTAATGAATCATTTGCAATATGCCCTTGTGAATTTTGCACCAACTGATTGATCTTCAACTAGCTCTTGTTGATGCATCACTAAACTTTATTTAGTGAACTTTAGATAGGGTAATGAATCCTATCTTAGCTCTTAGATATATAAATGCATCCTTAGGTAATGGTTTGGTGAACATGTCTACATCTATTCTATTGTATTCACATATTCCAATTTGACTTCTTTATTCTGCACCAACTCTATTAAGAAGTGATATTTTATAGCAATGTGCTTTGTTTTGGTATGCATCACTAGATTCTTTGATAGATTGATTACACTGGTGTTATCACAATATATGACTATTGGATCTTTGATTTCTATCTTCATTCCTTCCAACAATTGTTTGAACCAAACAATGCTAGAACAATTAATTGTTGCTGCCACATATTCTGCCTCTATTGTGGATTGAGATGTACAATTTTTCTTCTTGCTTATCCAAGACACTAGGCTTTTACCAAGAAAGAATGCTCCACCACTAGTGCTTTTTCTGTCATCAATACTTCATGCCCAATCAGCATCAGTATAGTCTAAATTGTCTCCAAGTTTGTACCATAAGCCATAGTCTTCAGTAACTTTTAGATATCTCATGATTCTCTTAATTGCCATCATGTGATTTTCCTTAGGATTTTCTAAGAATCTTGCTACTATTCCAACCGCTAGAGCAATATTAGGTCTTGTATGTACTACATATTGTAATTTTCCAATCATTGATCTATATGTGGTTTGAACTACTTCTTTGGAATCATCATTTTTGGAGAGCTCATGTCTAGTAGACATAGGGGTTCCAACTAGTCTTGAATCTTCCATTCCAAACTTCTTCAGTATTTCCTTGATATACTTAAATTGAGTGATGTAGATACCTTTTTTGTTCTGGTGTATCTACAATCCAGCAAAGAATTTTATCTCACCAAACATGGACATCTCAAATTCTTTACTCAGTTCTTCTTAAAATGCTTTGCACAAGTCATCATTTCCTGTAAATAGAGTATCATCAACAAATATTTCTACCAACACAATCTTCTTGTCTGGTCCTTCTTTGATAGATAGACTACTCTTACCATTTGTCCTTTGAAAGCCAATTTGTACCAAGTAATTATGAAGTCTTTCATATCAAGCTCTAGGAGCTTCCTTGAGACCATATAATGCTTTGTGTAACTTGCAAACCATGTCTCTTTTGCTATGATCTACAAAACCTCTTGGTTGTTCAATGTAGACTTCCTCATCAAGAATTCCATTCAAGAATGTAGATTTAACATCCATTTGATACACACTAAATCCTTTATGTGCTGCATATGCTAGCAAAATTTTAACACCTTCTAGTGTTGCTATAGGAGAAAAAGTCTCACCATAATCAATACCTTCTTTTTAAGAGTAGCCTTTGCACACCAATATTGCTTTCTTTCTTGAAACTTTTTCATCTTCATTTAGCTTATTTATGAATACCCACTTCATACCAATTACATTTTTATCCTTGGGTCTAGGAACAAGAGTCCAAGTTTTGTTCTTTTCTATCTGTTCTATCTCTTCATTCATTGCTTTAGTCCAACTTTCATTATCCAAAGCATCTTTAACATTTCTAGGTTCAAATTCAACAAGTAAACATGTACTTTTTAATTTGCTTCTTGTCATTATTCCATTTGATTGCCTAATGATCTGATCAAGTGCATGATGCCTTCTAACATATCTTGCTAACATAGGCTCTTTAGGCTTTGAATGAGTTCCACTATCTTCATTATGAATTTTAGTTTCAAGCTTGGGTCCTTCTATCTGTGACTTGGGTCCATTAGGCTTAGTATGAACTAGCTCAGTAGCCTCTAATTGTGACTCAGGTCCTTTAGACTATAACTCGGGTTGCAGTTCTACAACTTAGTAACTTTTGGAGATTTTGGGGACTCGGGAGATGAAGCTTCCTTTCTTTTAGATAGATTTGATAGGGTATTAGGTTCATAGTAAACAAATCTTGAGTAATATTCTAGCTCCTTGTTGCTTTCTTCTTCACTCTTTTCTACAAACTCATCAATTCTCACATGTGCACTTTTTATTATTTTATGAGTAGACAAATTCAAACATTTGTATGCTTTACTTCTGTAGAAGTATCCTAGAAATATGCCTTCATCACCTTTTACATCAAATTTTTCTTTTCTAGATTCTTTCAAAATATAACATTTACTACCAAATACTTTCAAGTAACTTATATTAAGTTTGTAGCTATACTATAGTTGATAAGGAGTTTTGTTTGAGTCTTTCTTCAAATATACTCTATTCGAGGTATGAATTGTAGTGTTGATAGCTTCCTTCTATTATTTTAGAGCAACATTCTTTTCAATCATTAGGGTTCTTGCATAATCCATGATAGATCTGTTTCTTCTTTCAGCTATACCATTTTTTTGTGGTGTACCAGGGGCTGATACTTGTCTTTTAATTCCTCTTTCTATGTAGAAATTATTGAATTCATTGGAGATGAATTCACTACCTCTGTTTGATCTTAACCATTTCAACCTTTTTCTAGTTTCTTTTTCTACTCTTGCCAGATACCACTTTAACTTTTGAAAGGCTTCTAATTTTTCTTTTAGATACATTATAGTCATCATTCTAGAATAGTCATCAACAAAAAGAATGAAAAACTTTTCTCTATTGTAACTCTCTATACCAATAGGTCCACATAAGTTTGTATGAACAATTTCTAAGACTTTTTCTCACTGATAGTTTTTTCTTTTGAAACTAGTCTTTCCCATCTTACCAATTTGGCAAATTTTGCGTAAACCCATATCAAGCTTCTTTAAATTAGGAATTCCTCTTACTTTTCTATGTTTGTTTATCTTCACCAAATTATCAAAGTTTACATGACAACCTTTTTTGCCATAACCAACTTTCTTTTACTTGAGCAATAAAACATGAACAATTACTGAGATCAAGATAAAATAGATTACCTTTTGTTTGCTTGCCAGATCCAACCAAATTTCCTTTTCCATCGAGTAGTTTGGCCTGTACATTCATGAATTCTACCTTGAATCCAATGTTATTCAACTATGACACACTTAGTAGATTATGCTTTAGTCCTTCAACCCAATAGGCATTGTCACATATAAGTTCTTTAGTCAATGAAATGCATCCTTTTCCTTTTATGTTACAAGGTTCATTGTTTCCAAATCTCACACTACCTCCATCATAAAATTCCATGTGCTCAAATTTTGTTTTGTCTCTAGTCATATGATGTGAACAACCACTGTCAATAATCTATATATCATTTTTGCTAACCTGAGAGATAAGTGCCATCTTATCTCCTTCATCATTAGATTCATTTTTTACAACAATGTACACCATTTCATCTTCACTATTATTAGAATCTTTAGCTATAAAACAAGATTTCTTACCTTTGTCCTTGTAGTTCTTGTAGTTCTTGGAGTCCTTCTTGCCTCTGTGATTATTGCCTTTCGTTTCATCTTTGATTTCCTTATTTGGACACCTAGCAGCAATGTGACCAACTTCTTCACAAGAAAAATAGATTAGAGGAACTTTACCTTTGTACTTTCCTCTACCTTTGGAATACTTCCTTGCAAGTAGGGCTTCAACTAATTCGAGATCATTATCTAAACTTTCTTTTGATGCTCCTTCTTCTTCACTTCTTAATTGATGGGATTTTGATTTCTTACCCTTTTCTTTGAGTGAAAGTTTAGCTTTAAAAGTAGATTCAATAACCTTTGAAGTAGGAACATAGTTATCAAAGTCATCTAACTCAAAAGCTGTCAATCTTCCAACTAGAGCATCCAAAGATATTTTATTATTTGGATCACATCTCATCTCTTGAATAGGTGATACTCTAATTGCATAAATAGGAAGAAGAGTTCTAAGTACCTTTCTTACAACTATTTTTTCTTTAATGTCTCCTCCAAATGCTTTGATTGTGCTTACGCTTGCTTTGATCATTTCCACATATTTTGTAATGTTCTCATCTTCTCTCATTTTCATCTAATCAAAATGACCTCTAAGACTTTTAACTTTTTCCCTTCTTACGTTGTCATCTCCTCCATATATGTCTTTTAGTTTAATCCACATCTCATGAGCTATCTTGTAGTCTTTGACTTCATCAAATTCATCATAACTAAGAGCAAATGCAATATCGATCATCATGATGTTATAGATCTCTGTTTTGGCTTATACTTGATCCTTCTTGATTGAATATAGCTTTTTTGTTTCATAAGGATATTTTACTTATCCTTTAAATTCACTTCCTCTCTTCATCATTAAATTTTCAATAACATCTTCATACTTGCACATCCACACACCCTTTGAAACCACAACTTGACCTTATACTTATATCTTTCACTTTGTCAAGTCGGCTCAAATACAACTTAGAATAATTAATATTCATCACCTCTGTTAGCTAGAATCAATAAATGAATCAGTTAAGCTTAATATGCCAAAATAAGAAAATCCTTCGTTAGTTGACTACACTTGGTAGAAGCTAACTCAGAAATGATTTGTTGTGTTAACCAACAGAAGCTTGGTTAACACTACAAACTTGTGAAAATCCTTTGGCAACTGAGTGAGCTCAATATGCACTAGTTTAATCCAAATTTCCTTCATTAACCGAGTGAGCTTGGTTAACACATCTTCTACATAATTTCCTTTGACACCTAAGTGAACTCAGTAGACACTACCTTCTAAACTAAGCAACCATAGGAATGCTCGATAGACATAGAAAACTGTCTTCATTTCCCGAGTGAGCTCAGTATATATTGACTAATAATGATATGACATTTTTATAACATCAAAGACAACACACAATTAATTGTATCCAACATGACTATCTAGTGACATGCATTGTGTGCTCTCTAATTGGAAAGTTTATGGCTACTTGTAGGATCCATACGGGGTTTTGGTATGGATGGGGGAGGTTGGTTATGAATATGATAGATATACTTAGATGAATGGTATGGGGACCCTCCCTCCCAATAAACATGTACCATAAACTCCACAATATAGTTTATAGGAAGGAAAAGACTTTGGAGTGTGAAGCTATATTGACACAGGTGTGGATATGAGAGAACATTGTCGTGGTGTATCCTATAGTTCAATCGAGACAAAGGGGCAACCCATATATGTACATGTATTTAGGATTCATTGCACAACCACATAAAGGGCAGACACCCTACTTTCAGTTAGTTTTAGATGACCTTCCTTCATTTGATTGGAGGTCATACATAGGACGTGATGACTAGGTTGAGGCTAGGGTTGATTTGGCGTACATGTTTTATAGTAGGCCATTGCTAGGCAACATCTGGGGGTAGTGGAGAGGTTTGCAATTAGCTGAGTTTGGAGGAATTTTGGGAGGAGGCAATGAGTTAGAATAAAGATGATATCATATGCAAGATACATGGACAAGGAGGGTAATGGATGGTTATCTATGTTGATTTATCTAACTTGCGTACAAGAGATACAACAACTACAATATGTAGTATGGGATCTATTGCTAATGGTGATAGATGTGGGGATGTCTCCTGGCTACATGAGACATATGAAGGAACATCCATTCCCTAGGTTAACTTCCCCGGATGTAGTGGTAGTGGATAGTGTAGAGCTATGGAAGTTAGCATGCAAAGAAAATTTAACAAAGGTTATAACATTCACAAACCAAACAACGAAACTCACATATACATTAGACAAAAGGAAGTACAAAAGTGAATGCAAACTAGAGGGAGAGCACCCAACAAGACTCCTTGATTGTTTATGTGTGTCCAGTGATGGGGATATATGCTCAAACGTTCTTCAAGACTTTAATGGATATGAATCTTCAAATGGGTGAAAACATGGTGTATAGGGTGAGTGATGATTCCTCCAAGGTAAGGGCATGATCAGGTGATTTGTTCTTCAAAGGGACATTATGAATTTGCATAAGAAATGATTATGAATTGTGAAGGGAGAGGGTTTCATTTATAGGCCAAGGATGTGAGGATGGAGGGATAGGATGTAAGGATGGAGGAAGGATAAGGGAGGCTAGGATGCAAGCAAAATGGGAGCACATAGATTATGTTTCTTCAAGTCCATAGCCTTGTGGCAAGTGTCACAAAGAAATGGGATGTGAGAGGATGGTCAAAGTGAAGGGTCAAAGGGAGTTATGAGGGAGAATGAGTGTGGAAGAGGGATGTAGGAGGCCTTTAAAAAAGCTTTCAAGTCATGTAAGAGCCTTAACATATTTTGGATAGGAATATAAGAGGGATAGGATAACCCTTGGTTAAGGTTGTGCACATGTTTGGGTGGGTGGGGGGATTAGGCTTATCTTAGGAGTGAATTAGGATGTAAGTGGCATGTTAGAGGGATGAAAGTGGGCTAACACTTATGAGGTAGGTTAGTTAGTTGGCTAAGCAGGTTTAGCAAGGGTGAAGGGGCTGGATTTAGGAATAGTTAGCGTTTGGGGATTTGATTCAAATGAATAATTAAATCAAAGGGGAATTTGGAATTAAATTAAATGGATTTATGCATTTATTTAATTTAATAGGAAGATAGGGATTTAATTGATAATTAAACTTTTGGTTTGTCATTTGATTTTATCAATTGGGCTATAGTTTATTAGCTAAATTAATTAACTAGGGGATGATATTGAATTAATTAAACATCAAATAATTAATCAATGATTTCTTAGGTGATGGCTAAGTAGGATTACTTAAGTGATGTAATTAGATTTAGGTGTCTACGTTTTTCCCCTCTTTGACATAGTGGCAGAACAATACTATTTCAAAGAAGTTTGAAGATAGATAACATAAAGAAGATTTTTAAAGCAATAGAGTTTCCCTAGTCTCGAATAGAAAGAGGAGAGACTAGACTATGTGATGCCCCCTCGAGAAGGCAGTGGGGAGAAAAGATGAGGCTTGAAAACTTCTTGAAAAGTATGAGAATCTAGGGCAATATGGAGAAGTTAGATTAGCTAAGAGAGAATTATCAAGGACTCAAACTCTTGCTATGGGAGAATGAGATAAAGGACAACCATATGAATAAGAATAGCCATGGGTTAAGAACTCAAGTTGGGGATGGAGGGTGCAAGGTTTGAGATGGAAAGGAGGTGGGGAGTTGTAGATACTATGGGATTGATAGAGTGGTTGGATCATGTTCGTAGGATTTATTGGATTGGATGCTTGGTTAGGAGTTTGAAAATGGCTTTGATTTTGTAGAATGGAGGGGTGAAGGAATCCATTGAAGCTTGAGCATGGGGATGTTCCAAAGGGGAGCACCACCATGTAGTTGAGCACTTATTTTGATATAAGAATATTGGAGACATGACAAGGTTATGAAGAACATAAAGGCCTTTGCACCAATATTACATAGGACTGACTCAAAACAGACACACAAGGATTGCCCCAACATCACACATGAATCCCAAAGGAATCAAAGTGGAAATTGTACTAGGTAACCCACAAGAAAACAATATCTCCCAAGGGCACCATGTAACCACAAGTGATCACATGTTTTCAATATGCAAGGGTCACATCCAACTAACTCAAAAGCAGAAAACAAAAAAATGAAAGACCTGATCAAGACCTGGCTCTCTAATTGCCCCATTCACAGTACACCATGATATGAGAGATCATGGTGAATTTGAGGAGGGAACAACCAAATTACTTGGAAAAGATAATAAAAAACCAAAAGTGAATTCCAATATGGTGATGGGATGTAGGCAAACTGAAATTTTTAGGATAATGCTTGGATGACAAAGGATTTCACATGAGGGCTTTCTATAATGAATAGGTAGGAGGACTATAGATTCTGATTAGATGTGAACTGACACACAAAGATGAGATATATACAATGGGACTAAGAGAGGGACAAACTCTGGGATATACAACAAATAGACTAATATATTTATAAGGACTGTCATACAAAATCTTAGTATGATATGATAGCAAAAGTGATCTGATATAGGACAATGTGAAAAAGCTCAAGAGGAGGAGATAGAGTGAAAAGCTCGGGATGAGGAGATAGCAGAAAATACTCATGATGAGGAGATAGTGGAAAATCTCTAAATAAGGAGATAGCAAATGAAAATATTGGGATAAGGAGATAGTGGATGCAAATCTTAAGATAAGGAGATAGCGGATGAAAAGCTTAAGATAAGGAGATAGAAGAAAAGCTCAGGATGAGAAGATATCAGATGAAAAAGCTTGGGATGAGGAGATAGAGGACAAAAAGCTTAAGATAAGGAGATAGTGGATGAAAATCTTAAGATAAGGAGATAGAAGAAAAGCTCAAGATCAAGAGATAGAGGATGAAAAGCTTGGGATGAGGAGATAGAGGACGAAAAGCTCAAGATGAGGAGATAGATGAAATTGCTTAGGATGAGGAGATAGTGGATGAAAAGATTAGGAGGAGGAGATAAAGGTTGAAAAGCTTAAGATAAGGAGATAGTGGATAAAATAAGGAGATAGTGGATGAAAATCTTAAGATAAGGAGATAGAAGAAAATTTTAGGATGAGGAGATAGAGGATGAAAAGCTTTGGATGATGAGATAGAGGATTAAAATCTTAGGATGAGGAGATAAAGGAAATTGCTCGGGATGAGGAGATAGTGGATGAAAAGTTTAGGAGGAGGAGATAGAGGGAAAAGTCTTAGGAGGAGGAGATAGCAGGAAAAGCTCTAAATGAAGATATAGTAGATGAAAAGATTGGGATGAGGAGGTAAAAAAATGAAAAGATTGGGATGAGGAGATAGTGGATGAAAAGCTCAGGATGAGGAGATAACAGATGAAAAGCTTGGGACAAGGAGATAAAGGATGAAAAGATTAGGATGGAGAGATAGCATGATTCAAAAGATCAAGATGAGGAGGTAGTGGATGAAAATATTAAGATAAGGAGATATAAGAAAAGCTTAGGATGAGGACATAGTGGATGAAAAGCTTGGGATGAGGAGATAGTGGATGAAAAGATTGAGATAAGGAGATAACAGATGGAATATATGATGATGCCCTAGTCAAGTTTGAAAATGACAAGATGGATTGATGGTGGATAGGGAAGGATGAATCCTAATGATGATGATTGGATTGTAACCAAGGATTGCAACAAGGTTGGGTAGAAGAAGTTTAGGAATGTGATTGGATGAGTTGGAAGATGTGCAATGGGATGGTGCAATTGATGGTAGATTTCTAGGAGCATTTAGTATATGAATGGATGACATTGGGGTACATGGGGCTAGCTAGATACTCATAATAAGGGATGTAACAAGTGATGGAAAGATGGAGGTGATGTTGGGAGGTGTAAGGATAAACATAAATGGGAATGTGGATAGAAGGATATGGGTAGAGGAATGTAAAAAGATAAGGATTAGGAGATGAATGGTGTCAGGGATTACTAGATGGAAATGAGACTAGAATGGGGATATGGAAATATGGACATGATATGGTCTCCAAGAAATATAGTGCCCCAAACTATCATATGTCATTCAAGAGGAGGTTTTATGAGGGGTGTGATAGGGGAGAAGATTGGTCAACAAAAGGATGACAGAGGTAGATGGAAGCTAGGATGTGAAAGGTGAATGAGGTAGAGGGTAACTATGATGGGTGGATGAGGCTGATGGAGGGATTATATGGATGAAAGAATGGGTGGATAAAGGATAGGTGGATACAAGTTTTGATGGGTAAATGGATGTCAAAGAGGTGAACAAAAGCATGCATCTGGAGGTGGCCTTTAATTTTTTTATCAAGATCTGAAGGAGGGAGGAGGTGAAATAGATAAGATGTTGGTATGGTGGGTGTTGGAACCTATCCCTAAGTGTGTAGATCTTTTGGATGGAAGGATTATGCATGATGATTATTTGCCAAGTTTTTGTCATGTTACTTTTCAAAGGTGCTTGAATTGCCAAGTTTTCACCAGTGGGTGCCTTATTTTTCTTTACTTTCTTTTTTGCCTTTTTTTCCCCACTATTTTGATGGAGTTTTACTCATACATGTTGGTAGGATGGGTGCATGAAAACATTGGATTAAATGAGTGGAATGGTCGATGGGAGTTGGCAGATAATGGATAGCAAGGCATAAGACTTGTGGGTAAATGTATGAGGAATTTGGAAATATCATTATTGGTACACACCCTAAAAGGGAATGAAGTAGGCGAAAAGATGGTTTTTGATGAGATTAAGGAGAAATATAAGGACAAAAAGTAAACTTGGAAGATGGAGGCATGGAAGTGTAAGATAAGAAGCATAAGGACTAAAAGTGGATTTGGGGGATGGAGGATGTACATTTGGAGATTTGGATAAATTATAAATAGACAAGACTTTTTTAGCAGCAGGAATGGATGCAAATTGAGATTTTTCTTTGAGATGCATTTCTTTTATGAGAATCTTGGGTGTCCACATAATTTTAGACTTGTTTAGCTTGGGCCTTTGTGGCCTTTTGAACTTTTTCTTTTGTTTGGATCAAATATTTTTCTTCTTGAATATGTATTTTAGATGGGACATGTTGATACTTGGGATCTTGTAGATTTTGGGATTTATGCTTTGGAATTTTGGCATCTAATTTGGTTCTATTAGCCATGGTATGGGAAAAAGAGCTTGGAGGATATGGAGGGATTATGGATGGAAATATAGATGTTGAAGGTTGGAAGGGATTCAAGGATGAGTTTCTTTGATGATCTAGCTTTTGAATTTGAGGGGATCGAGTAATGGATTGGAATATAGGATATGGATGCATATAATTTCCCAAAATGGATGGAGGGAATGAAGGATAAGAAACTAGAATAGATGGAAGTGAGGAAGGAGTAGGTGCCAAAATAGATGGAGGAGATAAAGGTTTTGGATTAGGTATATAAGGAACCAAAATGAATAGAAAGGGCAGAGGATTTAGATAAGGGATATAGCGACCCAAAATGGAGGGTTGGAAAGAAGTGGTAGGATAAGGGCCAAAAATAGATGTGGACTAAGATAGATGGAAGGACTTGGGACCATAAAGGGATGGAAGGGATACCAACATCTAGAGATACACTTTTATTTATATTTACAATATGATGTTCATTATTTGGTATAGAAGATGTGAGTCCATTAGTAGGTAAAGGAGTCAAAGCTTCAGATATGATAGTTAGTTCCTCTTCTATAAACCTACTACCATGGATTATAGGAGATGTATGATCATGAAGAAAAGGGGATGGAGGGATAGGATCTTGATTTGGATCAACTGAGGATAATATCTCTTGAGATGGAGTAGATATAATGGTAGGATTATGATTTAGGCTAGTGGATATTTCAAACTGCTTTTGGACAAGATCTTGATAGGATTGGATTAGAGTGGGTGGTGTGATAGGAGATGTATGGATGGTTTCTTTAAATGAGGTAGATGGATGGGTGGGGTGTTCTTCAATGGGATGAGTTGATGGGGGAGGGACTCATTAAGTTCATTACATGGGATTTGGGTAATGCTAGGAGGAGGAGATGTGGATGGTATTTGGAGGGATTTGATGGATGGGAGGTAGGAGATGGAAGGGATTGATAAGTGGGGTTAATGAAATAGGGATGATAGAGATGGGATGATGGTAGAGAAATGATAGGTGTGGTGATGGGTTTTCTTTTAGTTTCCTTGTAAAACTCCTTGGAGACATGAGTATTGGTTTGAGAAAAGCAAGGGGATTAAGGTGATGCATTGTATAACTAGGATTGGTTGGAAGATTTGGAACATGGTTTGGAGGATATTAAGATGGTGGGTTTGGACTAGGGATGTAGATAGTAGCATTATTTTGGAAGGATGGAGATTGGGATGAAGGTGGAGGAAGATGGAGACATGACTGATGTATGAGTGGAATATATGTGGGCGTGATATAGGAAGGAAGTATGGATGATTGCAATAATGGATTTCCCTTGTCAAAGGTATGATAAGGAGTACTAGAGGGTATGCATGGAGGCATGATAGAGTAGTTTGGAGGAATTTTTTGATTTTGGAGGATGTTTGGAGAAAGATCTATAAGGCTTTTAATATACCCATCATGGTCAACAAGACCTTTATCATCATTGGAATAGGATGGTGTGGGAGATTAGGTGGGATGACCAAACTTATCATAGTAGAGTTGTGACATCATGTTTTGATGATGATTTGGATAGAGATGAAGGATGAATACGGATGAATGCTAAAGCTCAGATTGGGATAAAAATGGTGTATGTGTTCGAAGGCTTGCTTGCACTACTACTAAGAGACGTAGCTTGTCTCTTCTAGGAACGTAGTCTCGTCTAGGTCCTAATTGGCTTAGGTGAATAACTAAGTCCAATTCCAACTCTTCTCAAAGAGTTCTCAACCCTTGTGTTTAACCTTGAAAGATTAACACCTTTAAATAGTACAGTCCTTCACCTTCACTTCAAAGTGTTACTTTCTCACCAAATCCACTCTTCATTGTAGGGTTATCCATAATCATGAAAATATTCCATTTTCCTTTTGTTGGATCCATTTTGAAAGATCTTCAAGTATTTTTCCTATCAATTTTAAGATTTAGTCTTTATGAAGCCTAATTAGGCCTAGTTCCAATTAGCCCTTAACAATGACTTTTTCCCTTTTCTTTCCAAAAATTTCCCAAAAACTTAGAAAAATAATCTCAAACTCAAGTACCCTTTTGGATTTCCTAAAAGGTTTTGTAGGTTTTAGGGTCTAACAATCTTCATACACTGGCTTCCTATGAAATAGGATAAATAGGGCTAATAGGCTTGGTTTTTAGGACTGACTATAATCTTGTGGAAAACTTGTGCAAAACTAGATCTAATGAATTGGTATAGGCTCAATCCTCTCAATAGATTAGGATATACTAAAATACCACCTAGAACTATACTTTTTTCGTACAATACCCTATTATAAGCTAGAGTTGTCATTGCACCAAAAGATCGACCTGATAATGCCTCAGACAACCACTAGACTTATAGAACACAAGAGAAAATTAAGCCATGTCACAAATCATAAAGGGAAACATTGGTGGTTAGTCCAAAAATCTCCCCTCAATTTTACCTGAGGAGATTTGAACCTGTGGCTAAGCTTTGATACCACTTGTTAAAAGCTAGAGTTGTCATTACACCAAAAGATTGACCTGTCAATGCTTGATACAACCACTAGACTTATAAAACATAGGAGGCAGTTAAGCCATGTCATGAATCTTGAAGGGGAATATTGGTGGTTAGTCCAACATACCCTTCTACCCTGCAAGATATCTTCTCTTTCTTCTATCCTAAACCTCTAACCTAACTCTGTTTGCTTGCCTAGGGCCTAGTAGTAAAAATAGCTCCCCAAAATACCATGACTCCCAATCCTAAACCTATATACACTAATGAATCCCCTAACATTTCCTTCTCCATGGCTAGATTTCATGGGGGAGCCATAAATGTACAGACTGGTCAACATAAAACCAGTAAGATCTCTAAAACAAAAACAATTTATTTAGCACTCTATAACTACTCAAACCAACTTGTCTATCAAATGAGAAACTTTCTAAACTAATAAAAGAACACTATCCAATTGTTAGATTAAGTCTTTCAATCAATTTCAAGGCACTATCACTACTAAAACTCAAGAAATTGTTGTAACATTATTGTAGAGCTATATTCCACACTCAAAACTATTACAATAATCACTCCTCCTCTTTAGATTCAAGTCTTAGGTAGTATTTGATGCCATCTCCATCATTCTAGGGCATGTTGGTCAATCACCCACTCCCTATCCATAAGGGAATCCAAGGTAACTAAGTTGCATGCAACATTCACAATAATTGCAAATGTTGGCACTACTTCTTGACAATAGTTGGCATCTTCCTTAATTTCCATCATCCTATTTCTTAGGATTACTAAACTCCAACATTTTGAGGATCCAAAACCATTCATGAACCTATGGCATCTTTACAACATCATAATGTGTTTAGAACTGTAAGAATTTTCCTAAGGGCAAAATTCACCCAAGAACTAAGAACTCAAACACAAGCACACAGTAGACCAAAAATGAAGAGAGTATGATCAGAATAACAATGTATTCAATAATTGATTCAAGAGTACACTAGGAGTGCCTGAATATAAAGGCCTCAAGAGAGCTTCTAGAATGCATAGAAGTTAGCACCATGAAGTGTCACACAACCAAGCACATGTCCACTAGATATGTATTATCCTCCATTAAGCACGGAAGTAAGTGTAGTGATGTGAGGAAAAGTCTACAAGGGTGGGACACACAAAACAGTGTTGTAGACACCATGTGCTCAAATAGAGTTGCGTACTCCTGTGTTGTCAACATGACAAATCACAAGGTGTGCAAACTCCTAAGTGTCTGATAAATAAAATAATAAAATAATGCAATATAATTAAATAATGCATTAACCTAAGTAAACTTAAGTAAGTGTAAATAGTAAAGTACGTATTTACACCAACAAGAACACATTTAAGACCCTAACTTCACCTTATGCTTCTAATACTAAGAAAATTAATCATCAACTAACATTGGTTATTTGTGTGACCTCAGTCCTAATGACTAACTCACTTAGCCCACATAGGAAATGACCTTCTAAGGTCTAAAAACAAACTAATCTACTCTTCTTGACTTGGCTAGAGTCAAATACAAGCCAAAATACTAGACATGGAGAGGTTAGCCTAGGTGTGCTCCTGCACCAAAAAAGTAAGCTCAGAATGGGATTTAGATTAAGAAAATAATAGGAGGAAGCACTAACTCTAAGGAAGATGGAAATGGGGTGGGAAATGATGAAGAAAACTCAGCTAGTTAGGATATTGGGAGACAAGAAGGACTTGATGGAAGACTTTAGAAATGATGGTACTAGAGGAAGACAACATAGGATAATAGAATGGATGTGATTAGTATGACAATGTTTTTGGAAGCTTGGATGAATCTTTGATGAGGTAGTGACTATGCCAAGTATGCCCTAGTTTGACTTTGAGACAATATTTTTTGATTAAGTGAACAAGCAATCTCTCAAAGGACAAAGCAATTTTGAGGGAGATACATAATAGATCTCTTTTTGGCAAAAAGGATATTTGATAACCAACTTTGATAGATATGTATGTCCAAAAAATGCTTTCCATGAGGTCACTTCACAAATAAGACACTTGAAGAATGCTTTATCCCTATGGTCAATTTGGATTTGATGTGAGGCTAAAAGGGTAGCTACTAGATTGGTTCATAATTAGATCTGTGTAGTTAGCCAGATGATTGCTACGTACGTGATTCACTAAAGAGTCTATTCCAACCATGCTGAAATCATGGGATAGTTTTCCCACCTCAGGCTACTGTAAAAAATGCACTACCTGAACTTGCCTGATGGAGTAAAAAGTTTACCTTTCTTCTCATTTATATATTGGCCAGAGGATTTAACTAGTTTGAGATTCTATCCAAAGGGGACGTGCTTCCCAAAGGATGACGAACTTGCTAGAAAAACTCCTAGGTTGTTGTGAATGATCTTGCTAACAACTTTTGGTACATGTGTCATGCATTTAAATGGTTCTATTTTGCAAGAAATAAAAAGATAACTCAAAGATGTGTTAAAGACACAATCTTAAGACATGCACAACACTTTTTTTATTCTAATTTTGAAGATTTTAGTTTTTTCCTACCATAAATTTTGAAGACACTCATGATTAGCATGCAAGGTTCTCTCCAACTTAATAATGTGTCATCAACATAAGAAATCAAGTCAACATAAGAAATCATGCATGAAGGCTTTGAAAAGAGGGAATAACGGTGATTTTCCTTTAGAGCATTTGAGATTGGATGAATTGTTTTTAAGCACCAAAGTTCGAAGTGTGTCAATTTGTAATGTTCATTAATTTTTAGGCATTTGAGATTGAGTTAAAGTGTTTTATGCCGAAATTGAAGTGTGGGTTATAAAAATAGTTCATTGATCTTTTAAGAATTCAAGATTTGTTTGATTTCTACTCATTCATTCCAATGAAGTGTTTGTTGATTTCTTTAAAGCATTCAAGATTAAATTTTGGTTGAGTTTTAGCCTTTTGCATTCAAGATTTGATTGATAATTTTGTGAGGCCCAAATTGAAGCGTGATTTTATCAAACCAATGCTTAAACATGAAAGTGAATTCTTTTTAATACAACCTTAAAAACTTAACCAAAACCTACAAGCACAATGTTAGTAAAATATTAGTTTTCTAAGTTGCTCCACCTGCACAAAAATGAAATGAACAGTCAGACCTATAAGATTTTGCAATTTTTGTAAATGCGCTACAAAAACATTATATGCACTATAGAATCTATCAAATGTGCTATAGAAACTATCAAAAGCACTATAGGATTCATCAAATGCACTACAAAAACCATCAAATGTGTTGTAGGATTTATCAGATGTGCTACATAAACTATTAAGTGTGTTACAAGATATATGAAATGTGCTATAGAAATGATCAAATATACTATTTAAGATTGTGAATGCATTATTTTATATTGTAAATGCACTATTCTAAGAAATAAATGCATTATTTAAATTAGCAGATGCATTGTGAAAGTGTTCATCGGGTGCTATAAAAAAGTGTAAATGCACCAAAAAAGTCACATATGTGTAGCAAGAAGTGGTATATTAACTAAAACAGTAAAAAAGGAAATCTGCTTATGCTATTTGACGGGTTTTAAAGTAGTTTTCAAGATTTTTAACATGGGCATCTGTCTTCTAAGCACATTTCCAAGCTTGCACAAACAACAAAAACACTAAAAACACTAAAAACCATCAATTGTTAGATTTTTAGCTTGTAAGAAAAAAGAAGGATAAATTGGATGAATGAATGACCCATTTGCGGGCTCCCATTAGGTGTGCCAAAATGTAGAGCTATGAAAGTTAGCATGCAAAAAACATTTAACAAAGGTTATAAAATTCACAAACCAAACAATGAAACTCACATATAGATTAAATGAAAGGAAGTGCAAAATTGAATGCAAAGCAAAGGGAGAGCACCCAACAAGCCTCCTTGATTATGTATATGTGTCCAATGATGGGGATGCATACTAAAATGTGCTTCAAGCCTTCAATGGATACAAAAATTCAAATGGGTGAAAACATGGTGTATAGGGTGAGTGAGGATTCATGCATGGTAAGGGCATGTTTAGGTGATTTTTTCTTCAAAGGGACATTATGAGTTCGAACAAGAGTTGATTATGAATTGTGAAGGGAGATGGTTTCATTTATAGGCCAAGGATGTGAGGATGGAGGGATAGGATGCAAGGATGGAGGAAGCATGAGGGAGGGGCTGGATGTAAGCAAAAGGGGAGCACATGGATTTGCTTCTTCAAGTCCACAACTTTATGACAAGTTTCACTAGGGGATTAGATGTGAGGGTATGGTCAAAGTGAAAGGTCAAAGAGAGTTATGAGGGAGAAGGAGTGTTGAAGAGGCCTTTAAAGAGAAAGAGCTTTCAAGTCATGTAAGAGCCTTAAAGTCTTTTGGATAGGAATGTAGGAGGGATAAGATAAAAGTTTGACTTTTATTTGGCTTGGGACTTTCTTAACCTTTGGCTAAGGTTGTGTACATGTGTAGGGGGGATTGGGCTTAGCTTAGGAGTGAATGATGATACAAATTGCATGTTAGAGGGATGCAACTGGGCTAGCATCTATGATGTAGGTTAATTAGTTAGCTAAGAGGGGTTAGTAAGGGTGAAGGAGTTGGATCTAGCTAATGAAAGGGATTTAGGGATAGTTAGGGTTTGGGGATTTGATTAAAATTAATTATTAAATCAAAGAGGAATTTGTAATTAAATAAAACATATTTATTCATTTATTTAATTTAATAGAAGGATAGGGTTTAGTTGATAATTAGGATTTTGGTTTTTCATTTGATTTTATCAATTGGGCTATAGTTGATTAACAAAATTAATTAACTAGGGGATGACATTGAATTAATTAAATATTAAATAATTAATCAATGATGTCTTAGGAGATGACTAAATAGGATTACTTAATTGATTTAATTAGATTTAGGTGTCTACAAATATAAATGATGAGAGTGATGATGGGGATGATGACAGAGGAGATGGAGGGAGGGGAGATAGGAGACGAGGGAGTATTAGTGGGTTTAGGGGCTAGGACCCTTTTATTAGTTGACCTACTACTTGGTCTTAGAGTGGGAGGATAGTAAGAGTCGAGGATGAGGATGATGAGCCTGGGGAAGAGGAGAGACTACTTAGGAGACCTCGACTAGAGATAGGACAATGATAGGAGAAACCTATGCCATTTGGAGGAGATGAGGAATTGTCATTGAGGTTTAGGGAACTAGAGAAAGAGCTACAATAGACATAGACTACCATCACTATGTGGGACCAATGACTCATAAATAAGAAAGATTGTAGTGAGGAGTATCGATGAGAGAGAGAGAGTGATGTAACATGACAAGAAACATAGTATCATGGTGTTAGGGTGATATACTACTACATTGTATATAGAGCTATAGTGTCTTAAGAATAGGTACTCCTAGATTAATCACAGCATGTAGGGAGATTAGAGGGAGTCATGCCACCACCAGATAGGACCTAAGAACTTCCTCCACAACCTCATCAGATGATGGAGAGAAGAAGCTAGTAATAGATTGTATCTAGGGCTCCATATCATTTTGATATTTGATGTATTATTGAGACATTTATATCTAGATTTTGATATTCATGTTGTAATTGTACTTGATATTTCACATATATATGAGATACTCAATTTAGATCTAGCATTTTTATGTGATGAATATATGTATCTTTACTTTTCAACACTTGTGTTTATGTATTAATGTAATGTTGATAGATATACTGATTCTTTTTGCTTTTATTACTCATTATGTGTTGTATTCTCACATAGATATTGATGTCTCTAATATATGTCTAGCTTTGTCATTTGATATGGAATTATGATTTGAAAACTTATCACTCGGATAGATTAGATATGATGATGAGATTAACCACTTTTGGTGATATGATAACAAGGAGATGAATGAAAGACTAGAATAAATAGCAAGACATGATCAAGAAGATATTGAAGATAAGGTGATCAAGTTCAATTGACAACACATTCAAGAAATATGAAATAGACTCTCTCAAAACTCATAGTGTGAAATTAAGCTAGAATGAAACTAAGAATGCAAGCTAGTATGCAAGGTGCAAGTAGCAAGGCTTATATAATTAGGTTCTAGTTTTTGTCATTGAGTCTTATGAGGGACATCGAAAGATCATACAATAATCACTAGGGTTAACTATGAAGATATAAATATGATCTATATTAGATAGGAGTGTGGGAACCCAACCTATGCAAGAAAGACATAAAGGTCAAGATTACAATGTATTTAGATTCCCTAGGCTTACTACAACAAGATTATGCTCACATCGAGATACAAAATGTTGAGATGGCCATAAGCACAACCTTACAGGAGTAAACACAATGAAAAAACAAGGATATACCTTTGAAAATCCTATGTTTCAAGGGGGTCATAAGACACCTAAGATCCACAAAGTACACCTACATACATAAATCAAAAGAAACTATGCCCCATGCCCCCAATCCTTTAGCTAAATGACATCCTCAAGAGACTAAAGAGGAAACACTCAACTAAGAAATCAACATATACAACACACAACTTGATAATAAGTCAAAAAAGTCTCAATTATTTTAGTTGAAGTGTTTGTGTGAAAATCAAGCTATTGTCTTCCTAGGACTCATGTCTACAAGTGAGAAAAATCACATCATCCTAGACCATAAGTAAAGTGTCAAAGTATCTGATAAGTGTTGACAAACACTTGATGTCAAGGGGAGTATTGAAAAACACTATTTAGAGAGCTACCACAAAAATGCCAATGCAACCAAGAGACCTAGTAAGCTAAACAATTTGTGCTTCCTAGAATTAGATAAGGATAAATTCCAAACCAAGGGAAGGTGAAGAGATATGAGATGGATTTTAGTTCAGTGTGAAAAGTGATATGTTGATAGATGTAAGTGCAAGGGTCTCAAGTAGTGTTTATTTCTAGTTTTTCACAACTTGGTAGGGTTACTTTTTTGTATTATTTTCAAGACTTTTTATGTTTTTTTGTATTTTTGAGATATTTTATTTTTTTGGTGATACATCAAAGCACATATTGCTATGTTTTTACTAAGAAGATCATTTTTTAAAGAAATTTTAGAGTTTTTCTTATTTTTTCAGAACCATAAACCAATTATTTTGGATTTTTATATGATCATAAAGTATGTACAAAGCTTTGGGTAGAAAGAGTGTCAAGTATAGAGCTTCTTGAGATGTAGGATATTTATAGGCTCAAGGAGTTGTTCTCCCTTAGGTGTAGAAAGATGAAAAACATTGGATCTAAAAGGAATAGTGATAATATGAGGACCTAGCCAGTTGGGTTCAAATTTGGCTTTATGTGCTTTGTTCTATTGATTTTTTTCGATTCTTTCCAAGGACTAAATCACCAACCTGGAACTCTCTAGGATGAACTTGTTAGTCCTTAGATAAGTTTTGACATTTGAGTGTCAACACACTTAATCAATTTTTGTATTGAAGCCAAGTACACTATGTATGCCGAGGCACAGTGTGTGCCAAGCTAGTATTTCAATAGGTGTCGAGCAGTATATAAGTGCTGAGTAATATATAGGTGTCGAGTCACAGTTGATGCTGAGAAAACTAGAATGCTTCATATGTCGAGTGAACCAAAATTATATAAATTCCAAGCAAGATAGAGTGTAATAGATGCTGAGCAATCTAGGATAGTATGTATGTCGAGCACCAGTAGTCCAGTATGTGTCGAGTAACACATAATTAGCATATAAGTTTGTGCCCTTACAAACTTAGATGTAAACCATTTTTGGAGTCGACATAGAGAGATTTCAAAGGAGAAAAAGGATAAGGATAAATCTTTTACATTCCCTATATGATCTACATGTAGCCAATTAGAAAAATGGAGAAGGCATGCAACCAATTAGAAAAATGCAAGGTATGAGCGAGAAATTGAGATTCAATATGGATCGTAGATTCATACTTAACCCCAAGTCTTCACAATCTTTAAAAGGAGGTCAAAAACTCCATTGCATGTGTGAGAGAGAACAGTGTATGGGGAGACTATAGCAAAATTTTAGTGTGAAGAAGGAAAGACTTAGAGGAACAGAGCAACAATTTCATATCTAGTTGATCATAATAGTACAAGGGACAAGGAATACGATTAGATATCAGATCTCAGAGGATCAAGATTAGAGAGAGCAGATCAAGTGCTTGAATTTAGCAATTAGAAATTGTATACTGTAAGGTTTATCATTCTAATACTTTCTTGCCATTGTATTAGATGTTGTAAATCCTATATTGACAGGTTAGCTTAACAGCTAGGTAGGAGAACCTTTGGAGAAGGTGATTGAAAATCCTATGTATTAGGTGAGTTTAACAGCCTATTGTAAATCTTTTAACAGGGTGACACTTCATGTAAAGTGTTTGTAAATCCTCTAACCAGGTCACTATTGACATAGTGTAAAGCCTTTAAAAGGGCAGGCCTTTCACATGGAAGACCATCATAAGTGGTTGAATATTTATTGCTGCAATAATTTTTGTGGGTATCATCCCCACCCCAGTTTTACCTTCTTATTCTTGGAGATTTTTTGGGTTACCAAATCTAGTGTTATGTGTTATTGCATGTGCTCACTTAATGCTCATTTATATGTTTATATGCGTGCAATTTACTTTTCAATTATGTGTTTAAAGGACTGAAAAAAGTTAAAAGTGTGGTACTTCTAACTCACTCCCCCCTCTTAGAAGTACTCTTCCCATTTTGAATATTCCAACAATTGGTATCAAAGCTACTAGTTCTCATAGGGAGAAGCCTAACATCTTAGAGAAAAGATCTAAAGATGGAAGTCTTCAAACTTGGGAAGATTATAGACAATCAGGTGATTGATGTGCATTTATCTCTACACAAAGTGGAAGAAGCCAGAGAGGAATTGAGAAAGTCCTTAAAAGGAAGGAAGGAGATAGCCATATCTGAAAATGACATACACTACAAGGAGATTGATACAACACAAGTGTTTTCCAATGGAGATTCCAAGAAATTTGATGCAGCAATAGCAGAACTAATGGAGAAAAACAAAGCACAAGCTGAAGAAATTAGATTACTCAAGATTGAACAAGAATCACAAGCCATAATGCTTTGTGAAGTGACTGAACAAAAGAAGAGAGCTATTGAAGACAAGACCATGATAGAAGACGACAAGAGAAATCTCACCAATAGACTAGAAGAGAAGACAATTGAGTTTGAAAAGATCTCAAACATGCAGCTAGACACTTCAAGTTAGATGATGAATGCTCATCATGAGCTTAACATGAAGGACATTGAGATCTCTACCTTGAAGATACAAAATGAACAACTGCAAAATGAATTGATAAGAGAGAAAGATATAGCAGAAAGCTACAACAAACCCAATGAGGCTATTAAGTATTTTGAACAATTGCTGAAATCACCATGGGCCAGTAATGACACTTCAGGACTTGGTTACACCAACACTGAATAGGGAGAATCATCCAAGATTGCAAAAGAAAGGAATAACAAAGGTAAGGACACTAAGCCTACTTGTCATTTCTGTGGTAAAAAGGGACATACCTCTAATGTGTATCAGAGCAAGAACATTCATCAACATGATAAGCCTACAAATGCAAGCTTTTGTCACAAGTGCAAAAAACAAGGACATCAAGCACATGAATGCAGAACCAAGGCCATCAGGATAGCAAGATTGGAAGGTCACTGCTACAATTGCAAAAAATATGGACATAGAGCATTTGACTGCAGATCAAAGCCCATGTGGACACCTAATTAGCTTGCAAGAGGAACCAATCATGCACATCACTACAATTGGGATTACAACACCAAGTACAACTATCACTATTGTCAGAAGTATGGACACATCCTTGAGAATTGCATAAGAGCACATTTTAAGGGGAGTTATAGAAGATGGCTAAGTCAAACTACATGTTTTAGTTGCTTGAAGACTAGTCATATCAGCAGGAACTGCCCTACAAAGTCAAGAACACCCAAGACAAAAGCCAACAAAGGAAAAGAGACGGTAGACGTTGAACAAATAAGGGGATAAATGAACAAGACTTGGAAGAAGAAAGGTGAGTGCAGCACATCAAATGGAGAGATCACTTCACCCAAGAGGTCAAGTGATCACACTTCATCCAACTAAGAAAAAATAGATGTATAGGATCGATATGCAAAGTTATATCATACATCAGTCCCAAAGAACAAAGGAGTACTACAAGGAAGAAATTAGCATAAGAAAAGATGTCAAGTAAAATTTTGAAGAAGCTGTCGAGTTACCCTTAGATGCTAATTGAAGCTCCAATGGATCCTGAGTTTCCAATAGCTCCCGAGTTGATAGTTGAAGCCGAGTGAAGTAGAAGTCTAGTGGAGGCTAAGTAAATGAATTACAATAGGAGCCGAGTCATATTGAATCCTTCAAGTTCCAAGTTTATAGATGTATGCATGAAGCATTTAATGCTAGGTCTTTCACAGGTATAAGGTCAATTTTTGTTCATTTTCACACCATTCAAATGTAGAGCAAAGTTGAGAAGAGAAAAGAGGCGATCAAGTAGCAACCTTACAGTCATTTGCATGAATCTCAATAGTAATCCAGCATGAACTCATCGATTTAAAGGTATTTATCAAGTGCCCATCTATGTAGAGTTATAATTTTTAATACATTTGAAACCCTAGTTCGGTCAAATGGCCTCTAGCTCAAGGAATCCTAAGGCAAAAGAGAGTCATGAGATTCAACTAGTTAGCAATGAAGTTAAATAGCTTGAATTTAGGCCAATCCCCAAAGTTGCTTACAAAAACGACCCAGTTGGTGCATTATCTGTCATTCCACCCAAGATTGTCATGATCCAAGATGTAAGAAAGTGATACAACTACAAAATTGGTGCCATAGGTGACCTAGAAATCCTCAATGCCTATGATAAGTTGTGTAACAATGGAATACTAAAGGACAAGTTTCAAATTGTTGAGAAGAAGGGCCTGACCAAAACCCCATTTTTTCCTATAGTGTTTAAGATAGAATGGATTCACATTGTCTTGAGTCAAATTCATGATGGATGTTTATGGCTAGAGAAGAGACCTATCAAGATTACAAAAAGGATTGTGCATAGTGTTATTGGTCTCCCAAGCCTAGATCGACCAAAGACCTTGAGAAGTGACAAAAAGGAGGTAATTGAGAAGAATACAAGTGCAAAATGGAACAATAGGGGAATGACTGTTGACACTATTACTGAACCCCCACTTCACTTTGCTCTAAGGATAATTTCACATAAATTTTATCAATCTAGTAGACTAAACAATGTATCCTGCATAGCTATTGATGTGGCTTATAAGTTGGTAAAGAAAGATCACACCTATGATCTGGCAGAACTCATGTTGCAGCAAATCAATGAGAACCTAGGAGCTATAAGAAGATCAAAAGGTGCTCAATGCAAATTTGGCTAAGTTCTTATGTGTATATTCTTTTATGTGATGGAAGAATTCCCTTCAATTGGGAAGGTGAACTGGAATTCTAACAAGTTTGTAGTCACCCAAATCAATGAGTTCATTGATCAGATGGGAGACAACTTTGAGGCTCAGATGATTAGCTACTTTGAAGACTTCAAGAAGTCTATGAAGCAAAGAATGAGAATATTAGTTTCACTGGTTGAGAAACATGTCAATGACATATGTTTCTTGGTTGATATTGATTTCACCTACATTCAAGCAACAATACCAAGGGTAAGATGGCTAAGGCCATTGGGATATAAGCTTGATATAGATGAAGCCTCAATAGTAATCACAACATTGCTATCAGAAGAAATTGATGAGAATGCTCCTCATTTTGGGACATATGATGTTGTTAAGTCCAAAGTTGAGACTGAATTGAAAACTACTTCTATCATCAAGAAGAAAGACAAAATGGTAATAAAGATAAAGAAGACATTTGGGGAAAACATTAAAGGTGAAGCAAGTGAAGAAGAAGTAGAAGGAGATAGTGAGGAAGAAGAAGAGCAAGGGCAAGGGCTAGATGAGCTATCCCAAGGCCTAGGAGAAGACAAAGAGGAAGGTGTTGAGGGAGAAGAAGCCAAGGAAGCACCAACATTTGTCAAGCAAAAGAAGAGAAAGGTATAAACTCAACCTACAGCTCAGCCCAAGCCTAAGAAAACCACCAAACAAGCTCAAACCAAACCAGCTCCAGCTAAGCCAGCAACAACCAGGGCCACTACAAGGGCAACCACTTAAAAGGTCAAAGAGGCATTAAAGGAAAAGAAGAAAGCTACTGCATAGCTAGTTGAAGAGCCTAAGAAAAATATAGATGATGAAGAGAGGACAGAGTCAGAGGACATAAGCCAATTTAAAGTGGTAAGCCATCCTCCCAAATTTGTAATTGATAAACTATGTAATAAGATTAAAAATGTAGATTTAAAAGATTTAAAGTCTCTTAATTTCAATAAGTGTAGTAGAGAAGAGCATAATAAAATAGAGGAATCTATGTATGCCGTGATGGCAGAATTTAAGAAAACACCTCTAGAGCTTGATAATACTATGCCAAAGGAACTATATGAGATAGTTTAGAACAAGTGGCATTATTGTCTAAAGATGGAGAGGGAGATTAGATAATCTACCCTAGCATAAGTGAAGCCTGATATGACAAAGGCTCAAATAACTAAGACAAACAAGAAACATAGTGGGAAGTTTTCACCCAAGTATAGAGCCTTTTGCATTCTTCAAAACAAAGTTGAAGATGTTGTAAATAAATCTACGTAGATATGGAAAACAATATATAAAATTATTGATGATAAAGGAGAGGTAGAATCAAAAGAAATAGAGAAGACGAAAGAAGAATAGAAAGAGGAGGAAAAGAAAGGTTAGGAAGAGAAAGGAGAAGAAGAGAATAAGGAGAAAGAAGAGGAGGAATCAGCAAAGGGAGAAGAAACTATGGCAACAATTGACCAGCAGCAAGAAGAAGAACAAAGTGTGCAAGATACACAATTTCCACCTTCTAGTCCACCTCACACAACCATCACACTTGAAAAAATAGTAGTCATAAAGGATGTTACTGACAAGATAGCTCAAAACATCAATCCACTTACTATAGAGGATCTCTCCAAGATCCTTCACCAATCTACTTTACAGGCACAGTTGTGCACAAGCCCTATATTGGTGAGTGTAGATGAACTACAAAGAGCAATAGCAACACCATAAAAGGAAAAGGTGAAACCAAGGGAACCACCCTTCATATATAGTGCTACTATAACTAAGGTTTTGATGCTTCCACCACCACCTCCACCAAGTGCAACAAGTGAAACTGTTCAGATGCCAAGTGTAGAGGAGAGGGAATCAGATGAAAAAGAAGATGCAACAAAAGAGAAGGAGTAGGTTGCCATACAAAAATTGGTAGAATTACCAAAGACTGGCACTCCTACAAAGACCATTCAAAAGCTAAACATTGATGCATCCCCTTGCAATTTTCAAATCCAAGCTCAAGTTCAACAAGATTGGCCAATGTACTTCACTATGGAGACCTTGAATTAGATGAAGATATTGTGATTCCTTCCTATGATTCCAAAACTATCACAATGGCACACATGACTGAAATGCAAAATGCATTGGATAGAAGGATGAGACAGTAAATACTGAGAAAAGAGTTTAAATTTAAGCAAGCACTTCATGATATAAAGGACATTTTCATGGATGCCTTCAGCTTGCAGTCACTAGATGAAGCCAAGCCAATAATTGAGCAACTATCAGACATAGTTGACCAGGTGACAAATGAAGACTAGGACACCAATGTTAAACTCATGGAATGGTCAGAAAGAAAATTTCAAGGAAAGGTGAATGCAAATATATCAAGTGGCATTGCACCTGAACAGGTAGAGTTGGCCAAGAAAATTGATACGGCCAAAATTGTTCTTGAAAACATTTTTTCTTTTTTCTTTTTTTAATTAGACTGCAGGAATCGGGTGTAGCACGGTCCCCCCTATAAACTGCAGTGCACTAGGTAAGCTTTTTAACGTGACTGGTAGCGCTGGTGCGACACGCCCACCGGTACCACAGGGACGGGGGAGACTAGAACTCGTGACCAACCCCCTGCAACAGGGAAGATTTAGCCAACCGAGCTAGGGCCCCACCCTTCTTGAAAACATTTTTTCATTCTATAGAAAGTTGTGTGATTTTTCCAATTTCACACAAGAAATGAATCAAAGAATAATGGGCTTGGAAAGAAACTTGAAAATCTCTAGCATGCAATTACCTAGGGATCCAGCTTAGAGTGAGAAGCATTTTACATAATCGCTTCACACACAAAGGGAGTTAGGTGTACTAATAGTAGAGGAGGCCAATATTAAGGAAAAATTGATGCAAATCTAGTCCTCTATAACCCCTCATTCAGAATTCCTCCACAAGGAACAAGTTTATGTTGAAACAGTCTTAAAGAAAGATCCAAATCTTTCTACCCTTGATGGACTTGTACACCTTGCTGCAGAGACTACCATCTAGCACAAGCCACTTGACATAGCTTTGGAGAAATGGGATGCAACTCAGAAAACAATAATGGAGGTAAATAGATTTTTTTTGGCTAAGTATGGTATTACTCCTTAGAACCCTTTGACATAAGTGTCAAAAAGGGGGAGATAATAAGATAGGGGGAGATAACAAGAAAAGGGGGAGATATAAACAAGAAAATGGGGAGATATATTTTTTGATAGCCAAGAGGGGGAGATATAAATTTTTTTTTGGCAATCATATGGAAAGTTGCTCTGATAAAAAAATACAAATATTCCATAAGCTCTGATAAATTAGATATAGAGACATAGGTACAAAATATAGGTATAGGATAGAAGACAAAGAGTATCAAGCACATTCAACACAAAATTTTGGTTACAAGAATGACAAGGCACAATCAGCTCAGGGGGAGTTAAGGTATTTTGAACAAATTTTGAAATTTTGTGAATAAGGTACTCATAAGGACAGATTAGTGATGTTCAGTTAAGTGTTTTTGACACTCATGTCAAAGGGGGAGATTGTTAGTCCTTAGATAAGTTTTGACATTTGAGTGTCAACGCACTTAATCACTTTTTGTATTGAAGCTGAGTACACTATGTATGCTGAGCCACAGTGTGTGCCGAACTAGTATTTCAATAGGTGTCAAGTGATATATAGGTGTCAAGTCACAGTTGATGCCAAGCAAGCTAGAATGCTTCATATGTCGAGTGAACCAGAATTATATAAGTGCCAAACAAGACAGAGTGTAATAGGTGCCAAGCAATCTAAGATAGTATGTGTGCCGAGCACCAGTAGTCCAGTATGTGCTAAGTAACACAGAATCAACATATGAGTTTGTGCCCTCACAAACTCAGATGCAAACTATTTTTTGAGCCAACATAGAGAGATTTTGAAGGAGAAAAAGGATAAGGATGAATCTTTTACATTCCCTATATGATCTACATGTAGCCAATCAAAAAAATGGAGAAGGCATGCAATTAATGAGAAAAATGCAAGGTATGAGCAAGAATTTGAGATTAAATATGGATCATAGATCCATACCTAACCCTAAGTCTTCATAATCTTTAAAAGGAGGTCAAAAACTCCACTGCATGTGTGAGAGAGAATAGTGTATGGGGAGACTATAGAAAAATTTTAGTGTGAAGAAGGAAAGACTTAGAGGAACAGAGCAACAATTTCATATCCAGTTGATCAGAATAGTACAAGGGACAAGGAACACGATCAGATATTAGATCTCAGAGGATCAAGATCAGAGAGAGCAGATCAAGTGCTTGAATTCAGCAATTAGAAATTGTATACTGTCAGTTTTATTGTTCTAATACTTTCTTGCCATTGTATTAGATGCTAGAAATCCTATATTGATAGGTTAGCTTAACAACTAGGTAGGAGAACCTTTGGAGAAGGTGATTGAAAATCGTATGTATTAGGTGGGTTTAATAGCCTATTGAAAATCCTTTAATAGGGTGACACTTCATGTAAAGTGTTTGTAAATCCTCTAACCAGGTCACTATTGACACAATGTAAAGCCTTTAACAGGGTAGGCCTTTCATAGGATAGACCATCAGAAGTGGTTGAATATTTATTACTGCAATAATTTTTGTGGGTATCATCCCCACCCTGGTTTTACCTTCTTATTCCTAGAGTGTTTCTGGGTTATCAAATATGGTGTTATGTGTTATTGCATGTGTCCACTTAGTGTTCATTTATATGTTTATATGCATGTAGTTTACTTTTCAGTTATGTGTTTAAAGGATTGAAAAAGGTTAAAAGTGTGGTACTTCTGATTCACCCCCCCCCCCCCCCCCCCCCCCCTCTTAGAAGTACTCTTCCCATTTTGAACATTCCAACAAAACTTTCTTGTTGTAACTTTGAGACATCCTTTTTCAAATAAGCTCTCATGTGATCAAAAGCATCTTTTTGATGTCCATCTAGAAGCTCTAATTCTTGTATTCTCATAGTTCTATAGTCCTTACCAATAATCAAACCTTTCAAAGAGACCCGTCGAGAAGGAATATTGACCTTGAGTGGTAGAACAACCTCAAATCCATACACTAACACAAAAGGTGTAGCCCCATTAGGTGTGTGAATGCTAGTCATATAAGTCCATAATGCATGATTAATTTGCAAGTGCCAAGTCCTTCCTAATTTTTGAACAATTCTACGCAAAATTTTTAGGAGTGTTTTTTTAGATACTTTAGCTTGGCCATTTCCTTGAGGATAGTAGATTGATGATCAATGTTTTTTAATCTTAAACTTCTTGTTTAGTTTTTTGAGATCTTTATTTGTAAACTATCCTCCATTATTAGCAACTATAGATGAAGGAATTCCATAATGATAGATTATGGGATTTAGTATGAAGAAGAATGCTTGTTCTCCCATAGCAGCAGAAAGAGGGACAACTTCAACCCACTTCATAAAGTACTCAATTGTTGTGATAATGAACATATGACTACTAGAAGAGTAAGGATCAATTTTTCCTACTAATTCAAAATCCCACTGCTAAAAAGGCCAATGAATAATGGAATGTATCAACTCACATCAAAGAGCATGAATCAAGTTACTATGAAGATGACATTTCTTATAGGACTTAGCATATCATACAGCATCAATTCACATAGTAAACCAATACTAACTAGCCCTAAGTAGTTTTTGAGCTAGCACAAGGCCTTTAGAGTGAGACACACATATTTTTTCATGTACTTTAGCTAACACTCTTTAGCCTCATCCTTTTCTAAGAATCTAAGAAGCATTCTATCTAGACCCTTCCTAAATATATCACTAGAGATGAGGGTATAATGAGAGGCATTGTGAATGAGATATCATTTCTCATTGCGGGTTAAGTTGTTAGGTATGATTTTGTCATATAAAAAGGAATAGACAATAACATAGCAGGATGAGTCGTGACCAAAAATGACATAAATAAATCTATCATTAAAGGAGTAATAAACAAGGTGATGCAACTCTTCCACCTAGAATTCATATCTAGATTCATATTCTTACAATTGTAGAATAGATACCAAAGTATCCATAGCATCAAAAGCCTTATTCTTAGCTCTAGGAATATGTTGAAATGTGAAAAAACTGAAGTAATTCCTTAAAGAATCAATCAAATTCTTATAAGGGATCAATTTATCATCTTTGGTTTGATAATCATTATTGATCTGATTGGTGACAAGCTAGGAGTCTCCAAAGGTGTGCAATTTTGTGATTCTATATTCAATAGCTAGCTTGATCCCATTTGTTAAAGCCTCCTATTCAACTATGTTGGTTGGTGCAAGGAGACAACTTGTAAGATTTGGGAATTGTGTATCTATGAGGGGTAACAAACAAGATATCAACACCAAAACCATTCTGAGTGTGAGATCTATCAAAGAACATTTTCCAAGTTCTCTTAGTTACATACATGATAGATGAGTTAGGAAAATTAATCCATATAGGAGCAATATCCTATAGTGGAAGATCAACTAGTTGGTCAACAGTAGCATATCCTTTGATAGTCTTATGATAAACATATGGAATGCCAAATTTTGAAAGAATCATCATCCACTTAGAAAGTCAACAAGTAAGATCAGCTTTACTTAAGAGATACTTTAGAGGATTAATTTTAGTAACCAAGAGTAGTATGTGGAAGCATGTGGTGTTTGAATTTTTGAGATGCAAATACCACAACGAGGCAAGCCTTCTCAATATTATTGTAGTTAACCTCATAAGATACTAGTGTTTTGTTGATGTAGTACATAGCTCTTTCCTTTTCATTTTCATCTTGTTGTGCAAATAATGGCCCCAAGGGAGTAGCCATAACTGAGATGTAAAAAATCAAAAGTTTTCCTAGGATAGGATGCATTAGAATGGAAGGTTTAGCCAAGTAATCCTTGATTTGAGTGAGGTTTTTCTCACATTATTCATTCCATATGCATGTGGACCCTTGTGTAAGTTCTGATTAAAAGGATTTGACTTATCAACTAGTTGATATATGAACATCTTGATTGACTAAAGGTGTCCTTGAAGACTCCTTAGTTGGCTAATGTTGTGAGGACACATTTCCATGATAGCTTGGACCTTCTTGGGTTCAACCTCAATTTCTTTAGCATATATTATGTATTCCAATAGTTTACCCAAGGTGGCACCAAAGACGCATTTCTTAAGATTTAGCCTAATCTAAATTTGTTCCATGGAATCTAAAATCAAGCTTAAGTCTTCTAGATGAGTGTTCCTTATTTTAGATTTTGCTAAGGTGTCATCTACATAGTCCTCTATACTTTTGTTCATCATGTCATGGAAAATAGTGGTCATAGCTCTTTGATAGGTATCACTAGTGTTCTTTAGGCCAAACAACATGATGTTCTGATAGAAAGTCCCCCATGCACATGTGAAAGAAGTTTTCTCTTGGTCTTTAAGAGATATCTTAATTTGGTTGTAACCTGAGAACCCATCCATTAAAGAGTACATATCATACCTTGCTATCATATCCACTATCATGTTAATGTTAGGAAGTGGAAAATCATCCTCTAGGAAAGCTTTGTTCAGGTCTCAAAAATCTATGCATATTTTAATGGATTTATCATGCTTGGATACATGTACAATATTGGAAATCCATTCAACATGGTCTATAGCTCATATGAATCCAACACTTAGGAGTTTTTATAGTTAAACTTTCACCAAGAGGGCTATATGTGGGTTCATTTTCTTCATTTTTTGTTTGACTACCTTGACTCTAGGAGCTATATATATGATGCATAATGAGTTCAGTGTCAAGTCTTGGCATATCTACATAGGTCCAAGAAAAAATAATCTTTTTCTCTTGGAATAATTTACTAAATTGTTCTTTGTCTTCTATTTACAAGGACTAAGCTAGATGTATGGGCTTAGGAGACTCTTTTGTTTTGAGGTTTATAGGTTGTGTAGGCTCAATCAACATTGATAATCTCTTCTGAAAGTAATTGTAATAATGATTTAGAATAACTAAGAGGGGGGGGTGAATCAATTATCTTTAGGTCTAGATGTACCAATTCAACTTTTACTAACTTGAACCAACTTAATCAATCTCAAAAACCCACTTGGTCTATATAGAAAATCATCAGCAAAATAATTTTTCATGCAATTCTTTAACTCACTATTCCTATATGTGTCGACTACCAGTCAATAAAATACTATAAAACATAGCATGCATAAAAATAGCATCCACACATAGAAATAAAACTTTGACACTAGGATTTAATGTGGAAACCCAATTTGGGAAAAACCACCAAGTAACATGGTACCAATTTTTCACTCTTCTAAAGTGAGCTTGGTTAAGAGATAACCCTATTAAAGGTTATACAACAATCTATAAATGTGAGCT
Source organism: Cupressus sempervirens (assembly GCA_028749045.1). NCBI lineage: Eukaryota > Viridiplantae > Streptophyta > Pinopsida > Cupressales > Cupressaceae > Cupressus > Cupressus sempervirens. The sequence goes on from CM053787.1 coordinate 163,693,087, forward strand.
ATTAAAGGATTTAATCACCCTTTTAGGAGTTACCTTGTTAGAGGACTTTGGATCATTCCATTAGAATGTTTCCTTGATTAAAGGATTTACAAACTAACCCTTAGGTCAACCTTGACCAAAGGATTTTGACTGATACAATGGTTAGAATGTAACACTAGGTTTGATATATAAAGTACAACCCACTTTGCAAATTTATATCTCTATTCACTCATTTACTAGTTCACTGATTGACCTCTATTTACATCTCCATCACTGATATGCTTGGCATCTCCTTTAGCAATCACTCTTCACCAAACTCTTTGCACTTCACCTCTTCTCTTCATAGCTTCTCCTTAAGATTTCCAATCAATCATAAACTGACCTTATAAAATATCTCTTATGCTTTCTTAAATAGGTAATTTTTATCTTTTGCCACTTAAACATCATCATTGATCTTAGGGTTAGGTTAGATTCATCAAATCCTTCCATCTTTTTATTCTCCTTCTTCTAGAAGATTCTGATCGAATCCTTGCCTTTGACTTCTTAACAAAATATCCTTGTACATTAAATATTCTAGCTTATCAATCCTTATGTTCCACATACTTTGACTAATTCAAAATTCTAATTGTGTTAGCCTCAAATTCAAATCTTATTCAAACTGTAACTTTTGTTGTAACTCAACAATCACTATGTTCTTCAACTTGGTCATTACTATGTAGCTCAACACACACTATACTATCTCACTCGACATCAATAGGCTCATTTTTCCATTACTATGCTCAATCTCTACAACACTTCTTCATACATTTTCTCAGTAATAACTAACACTCGACTTTGAAGATGCTAAAAAATGGTTCGCGTCTACTGTTTAATCACATTTTCATACCGACACATCTCATTTTCTCATTACACTAATTTTGATCTTTTGGCCAACATGATTAATCATTCAAGCATATTTCAACAATATTCTTCATCATTCACACCCTATTTTTCAAATCAATTGCAGATCATTTCTGAATTGATTGCCGTATGTTCCATAATTGACTGTAAATCATTTCAACATCATTAGAATCTAATCGAATCAACCCTGAACCTTTTCAATATCATCAGGATCATTTCTAATCAACTCAAAACCATCTCTAATCAACCCAAAACCATCCCAAATTGACTCAAAACTATTCAAAGTCAAACCTAATTGGTCTGAAACATGTCAAACATCCCTAATGAATCATCATTTATCTAACCATAGGCATTGTCTTGTCTCTTAGTGCCTTCTCAAACTATCAAATTTGACCTTAGCACTACCATGTCCCTCAACACTAGGTCAAGTTGCCATTTGCATCATTTGATCATCAACATCATTGAGTCCCTTGGTGTCAGATCGTGGCCTTATCCAATCAATTTAATAACATTGACAATGTTTGTTGATGTTATTATGATCAATTGTATTAATCAAACTCAATCCTGTGGCATTTATAATGTACCTTAAATGTCACATGTCCTTAATCCATGTCATATTTCCTTGACATGTTGTCAATCCTAATCATTTGATCAATTTGGTCATGGCTTTGATCTACCCACCATCATCCTAGTTTATCTACATAATCATCACACTTCATCAAAAGGTTAATCACACATTTATTTCATCAAATTGGCCAATCATTTACTAATTTGTCATATAGGATTAATTAACCCATAACCTATTCCTATGCCATTTCAATCATTGTTCATCCCACTTTACTAATTATTCTTACTTAATAATGTTCTTAATTAATTAATATTTATTAATTAATTGGTCCATCTTTCCAAAGTATGGGAACTCTCAATTTCCTAAGTCCTATTTTTCCATTTATAATTTATAATTTATAATTTATAATTTACCAATTCCCATTTGTGTAGAATTATGAATTATGAATTCAAATATTCCACCTAGTCTTGACACATAGCCATAATACTTCATAGATCCTCTTTCTACACTTGGCTAATATATGTCATATTTGACATATATTATTCCTTACACATGACTATAATAAGCCACATTCATCATGTATTCTTGTCTACAATTGGCTTTGATGTATCATAGATTCTCTTCCACTTTTAGCCGTGTTGACTTGAATGTGTCATAGAATCCTATATTTGGTATATTGTGTCATATTTGTCATAAATATTCCAAGGAATATTGTGCCAAGTTGCAAATTTGAATTGACAAATTTCCATTTCCTCATTCATGTCTAATCTCTTGTAGTTTGGTTATAAATTGAGCCATCTTGCATTCATTTTCACCTAAAGAATCCATTATGCCCAAACTACACTTCTAGTATTCTCAATAACATTCATCCCATAAATTTTTCATTAGCATTTTGCTTTCAATTGTATGTGCGCTATAGGAAATTGGAGCTACATCAACAATGGACAAGAAAGAAGGACATGGGAATTGCAATTGAAAATGGGGTTTTGTTGTTTTCAATCTCCTTATTTTAAATGATTTTCATGGTATATTAGAGTAGATTAGTATATCTATTGAGTTTTGGGTTGCTCATAGTATGCTTTTAGACCTATTTTCTAGTCCTACAGGCTTGAACTATTTTTCTCAGCTTCTACATAAGTTCCTTAATTTTGTATTTTAGCTCCTTCACTGAGCATGCACTATAGATACTCAGTCAAGATTATCCTTTTGACTTGACTCAACTCTTAGCTTCATCCAATTATCTTCTTCACTTCATTTATTGATTGAACAACACATTAACATGTCAAGGACTAACTTATCAAGTGGCCATTGTATTTTCATGATACTTAACTTCTGAACTCAAACCTTTCACTAGGTCATCTCATGATCTCTTCTTTTCAAATCCTCTTCATCAATCAAATGATCTGACACTCTACATTATTATTAAAATGTCTCTCCAATAGGTTTGACACTCTGTCTTACCACTATGTTTGACATCAATTAAAACATAATAGTTTCTCTAATTGTAGTTTCCAACAATCTCCTTGGCATTGATGGCAACAACCCTCTAGTTGCCATGTAATCCAAAATATTAAATATTGTATACTGAATCTCTCTATGTTTGTGTTCTCTCTTTCTTAGTTTCATTATGATTCACATCCAGTTTGTCTCAAGATGCTCCCTCTATTAGTTCAATACATATTCTTTCTTAGCAACAGCTCACAAGTTCAACAATATATGTCTCCCACTTGACAATAATCATTCTCTCTCTACATACTTCTCTCCCCCTTTAACTGATAAATTTTGTTTGGTAACTTCTTGATAATCTTCTCCCTCTTGATAATAATGCCAAAAACATTAATGATACACACATCTTCATGTTACTATTTTGACTAATATATAAATATCATCTCAACATCAACTTCTTGTAGCTTTATCTACTCATAGTTTAGTGTCTTTCTTTTCACACCTTTAGGTAGCTCCTAAAATGTGACCTCATGCATCAATGTATATGACCTCATAGTTTAGTCTCTTTCTTTTCACACCTTTAGGCAGCTCTTGAAGTGTGACCTCATGCATCAATGTATATGATTTTATGATTCAAAAATTTGATGCAATGCAAAATCTCTACTTAGTTTTCTTTGGGTAGGGGAATGATCCCTAACTTACCTCTTAGATACTTATAAGAATCCTTAGTTAGTGCCTTGAATATGTTAGCTAACTATTCCTTTGTATTCACATATTCTAATCTCACTTCTTTGTCTTGAACCAACTCTCTCAAGTAATGATACTTGATCTCAATAGTCTTAGTCTTTATATGCATTGCATGATTCTTTGATATGTTTATAACACTTTTTTTGTCATAAGATATCTAAATATATTTAGTAATCTCTTCATTCCTTTCAACAATTGCATGATCCATACAATGTTTGAAGAATTCACTACTACAACAACATATTCAACTTTTGTTGTAGACTGTGAAATAAAGTTCCGCTTCTTGCTTGTACAAGAAATCAATCTTTTTCCCAAAAATAAATATCCTCCACTTGTGCTCTTTATGTCATCAACATTTCCTACCCAATCATATCTATTTAAACTTCCAGCTCATTCTTGTCACTTCTCTTGTGCTACACATCATAGTCTTCTATAATTCCTTTCAGGTATCTCAACATTCTCTTTACTACCATCTTATGGTTTTCTTTAGGATTAGAATAGAATTTAGAAATAATTCCAATAGCTAATGAAATGTTAGGTATGCTATATACAAAATATTGTAGTTTTCCAATCATTGACCTGTATAATGTTTCATTAACCTCAATAGAATCATCATTCTTTGATAATTTATGTCTAGACACCATAGGTATTCCAACTAGTATTGAGTCTTCCATACCAAAAGTTTCCAAAATCTCTTTGATATAGTTGGATTGAGCAATAAAAATACCTTTTTTCCATTTGATACATTTGTAAACTAACAAAGAATTTAATCTCTCCAAACATTTAAATTTCAAATTCCTTTTTTATTTGATAAAAAAATAATTTTCTTGATGAATCCTTTTCTCCAAATATGACATCATCAACAAAAGTTTAGTTAGTAATATCTTATTTTCAACTTCACTTTTTAGATATAGATTGCTATTGCCATTAGTTCTTGCAAAACCAATATTCACCAAATAATTGTGTAGCTTTTCATACCATGCTCTAGGGTCTTTCTTCAAACTATATAAAACATTGTGTAACTTAAATACCATAATATTTTTGTTTGGATCAAAATTACCTTTAGGTTATTCAATGTAGACTTCTTCCTCAAGAATTCTAATTAGAACTATAGATTTACATCCATTTGGTACACTTTGAATCCTTTGTAAGAAACATATGCAAGCAAAGTTATCACTCCATCCAACCTTGCAATTGGGGTAAAAGTTTCACCATTGTCAATTCCTTTCTTTGTGCATATCCCTTACAAACTAGTCTTTCCTTGTTCCTTGTGACTTTATCTTTCTTGTTCGACTTGTTTCTGAACACCCATTTAGTTCCAATCACATTTTTATCTTTTAGTCTAGGCACCAATTCCCATTTTTTCTTCTTCTCATTTGGCTCAATTTCTTCATTCATTTCCTTAATCTAATCTTCATTCTCCAAAGCATCTTTCATAGATTTAAGCTCAAACTCACATAATAAGCATGTATCATTTCTTAGTCTTCTTCTTGTCATGACTCCTACATATTTATCTCCAATAATTAGATCTGGTGCATGATGTCTTCTCACATACTTTTCCAATACATGTTCAGGTACACTTTCTTCTTTCTATTGTCCACTAGATTCTACATGTTTAACTACTTTTGTTGTCTCTGACTAAAACTTGGATTCCTCTATTTGCTGGTCGTCAATCAATGTTTATGACTTGGCTCCTATAGCCTGATGCTCGATAGTTTGTTGATGCTCCACAAAAATATATTGTAGAACCTCAACAATGCGTGACTCTTGATGCTTGGTAGCCACCTTTTCTGGTTCAGGTAAGGTGCTAGGTTTAGATTCATAGATATAGAAAAAAAATTTATAATCTTCTGGTTCTTTCTTTTATTCTTCTTCATTTTGCTCTTCAAATTCATCAACTCTAACATTTGCACTTCCCACAATTTTTTTAGTGTTAGAATTCAAACACTTGTAAGCTTTTCTCTTAGTGGGACAACCTAGAAATATGACTTCATCACTTTTTGAATCAATATTATCTTTCATTTCATTTTTTAATATGTAGAACTTGCTTCCAAAGACTTTCAAATAATTCACATTTAGTGCATATCCATACCAAAGTTCAAAAGTTGTTTTGTTTGTTCCTTTCTTCACTTGAACTCGGTTAAGAGTATAGAGTGCAATGCTTATAACCTCTCTCCAATACTTCTGTAAAACATCCTTCTCAATCACTAGTGTCATTGCAAAATATGTTGAACTCATTTGAAATGAATTGACCACCTCTATACAATCTCAAGCATTTCAAACTCTTTCCTATTTATTTCTCAACTTTAGCTAGTTACCACTTAAATATTTCAAATGCATTAGATATTTCTTTAAGAAACATCATAGTCATCATTCTATAAAAGTAATCAATAAACAAAATGAAGTATTCATCACCATAATAGCTTTGTATTCCAATAGGAACACCTAAGTTAATATGAACCAACTCCAAAATATCATTAGAAGAATAGGTCTTGTTCTTGAAACTAGACTATGTCATTTTACCCATTTGACATTGTTTGCACATCACTTTATCAAGTTTTAGTCTTGGTAACCCTCTAACTCTTTTCATCTTACTTATGCTTACAAAATTATCAAAGTTTACATGACATAGCCTCTTATGCCATAGCCATACACATTCACATTATGCAAATAAACAAGTATCTTCAGATAGGTTTAGATAGAACAACTTACCTCTTGTTTGCTTTCCACTTCCAACTAGTTCACTAGTAGTATCATAGATCTTTGCCTTTTTATTTTGGTAATCAAATCTGTAGCATAAAATTATCGACTATACCACACTCAAAAAATTATATTTCAAACCATCAACCCAACAAGCATTGTCACATTTGATCTTTTCATTCAATTCAGTTAATCCTTTACCTTTTACATAACATGGTGTGTCATTACCAAACTTTAACACTACTTCTACTATAATGTTCTATCTTATCAAACTTACTTGTATCACCGGTCATATGATGGAAGAAACCACTATCAATCATCCATCTATCATTCTGACCCACAAGTAAGATCAATTTAGTTTTTTCATCTTCATCCGAATCATCTTTAAGTGCATTATAAACAAATTATTCACCATGACTATCATAATTAATGTTAGAACCATCCTCTTCAACAATATAGCAAGATTTATTACCTTTTACTTTGGAGTCTCTTTTATCTCTATTTCCTTTGTCATCTCTCCTTTCTTTGTACTTTAAGCCTTTCCTTTTTTATTTCTCATCCTTGTTAGGACATCTTTCAATAATATGACCAACTTTGTTACATGTAAAACAAATAATAGGAAGCTTACCTTTGTATTTTCCTTTTCCTCTAGGAAGTCTTCTTTCCAATAATGCTTCAAGTTCATCAAGGTCATCATTAGATCCACTGCCTCTTTCTACATACTTACTCTTCTTATTTTTCTTAAATCCATGAAGGATTAGTTGTACTTTGAATGAAGATTCAACACTAGCAAGGGAATAATTATCAAATTTTGATAACTCAAATGAAATAAGTTTACTAATAAAACTATCCAAGGTTAGAACATTACCAAGTGTACATGTCAATTTTTGAATTGCAGATACTCTGATTACATAGATCAAAAGTAAAGTCCTCAATACATTACTTATCACAGTCTCATTAGTTATTTTTCCTTTAGCTCATCTAATAGCATTCACCAGTTCTTTGATTCAACCACAATACTGTGCAATAGTTTCATCTTCTTTCATTCTCATGTCATCAAATTTTCCTCTCAATATTTCTACCTTAGATCTCAACACATTCTTGTCTCCTCCATTGATTTTTCCCAACTTGTCCCACATTTTCTTTGTAGTGGTGCATTCATTCACATCATCAAATTTTGCATAACTAAGGGCTTTTGCATGTTCAATCATCATTTGATTGTGCTCCCACTTCTCATTTATTTATTTAATTATCACAAATTCAGGCACCTCAATATATTTATTGTCCAAGTAGCAAGACATGAAATCTCCAATACCATATAAATGCAATCTCATCAGCCTTTTCCAAGCTAGGTGTTACATCCCAAATTTTGACCTAATTTAAATTTATTTAGAACCGTTGGATTGGATGGATTATCTTTCATAATCATGTGAAGAGAGTGGTTAAATATATCCATTGTATTCAAATTATGTTAACTATTTAATGATGATGGTCGTTATTCATTGTTTGTTATGTGATGATTAGTAGTTGCTTGATTTCAAAATTATAATTAATAATTAAATTTATTATCTACATTAAATGTTATTATGGAACTTATTATTATCATTTAAATTTTGCACAAGTGATTATAGGAGAAGATTAAGGGGAGAAGCATTGCTAAACGAGATGAACGAAATGAGATACTAGCTTAGTCCAATTATTGGGTTGACAGGTATGACATTTAATTGTCTTGGTAAGGACCTAGCGACGTGAACATTAGAATCAATGGACCCACATGAGCTATTAAATAAACATTTAAAACATTCATTATTTAGATTAAAAGTAATGCATACCTCAAATTGCTTTTGATTGACTTTTCCACCATATCATTATAATGTATATTTATATACATGCACATAGAGATATGAATAAAGGTGACACCATAATATTATTTTAATAAAATAAATAATATGATGTCACCTCATAAGTACATCCATGTGTAAGTAGATAAATATATTATAATTATCCTTGATTTATATCCTTCAAATCTTTTTCCTTATTTATTCAAATTCTTGCTAGAAATCAAAATGTACATTTGGCATATTGGCGTTCAAGATGCCAAGTCCTTTTCTTTTTAAGTTATAGCTTCTTGGAAGTCAATTTTTTTTTTTGAATACTTTTTTATATTATGAAGTTGTGAGAGACCATGGACAATATTAATCACGACACATCTCTGCATTATTACACTCGATATCCCTCTACATATTTGCTTGCCGTGATTTATACAATATTCCCCTCTAATATGGTGACTTAACACACAATATTTGAGTAATAAATTAAAGAATAAAATTTTTATTAGGTATCTCAGTTATCTATAATAAATAAATTTATAAACAAATATAGATACTTCATAATTACTAAGTATATGTTGACTGAATATCAATATAGATTGATTAGTATTTGGTAGGCTAAGTAAAATAAAAACAAGTATAATATTAAATATATACTATTTATTAACTATCTCCTAAATAAACCAACATTTTAAGAAATATATATATTATCTCAATTAATAAATAAACATTGAATACTAATCCCCAATACGGGACCCATACACTAAAGGTCGTGATTTAATAGGTTAAAAGGGCACAACCCATTAAACATAACACATCTAAGTGTAAGGGTAAAGGTTTCACATAGAACATATTCCCTATGCATGGATCCAAATACTCTAGAAGGACACACAATCAATCAAAGGACAGATCGAAGGAAGAAGGCACAAGACAAAAAAAGATAACATGTCAAACACAGAACAAAGAGCCACATAGGTGAAATTGCCACATCGATACACAAATTGACATAAGGAGGTATGGTTGGCAACCGAGCACATCATGAAACCATTAGGGTGCACATCATTCAAGGAAGGGTTAGAGATGTTGAACAAATTTATGAGTCCACTTTATTAGGTAATGAAGTAACTCCCAATCACGTAGAGAAAGGAACTATCTTACAGTGACTTTAGGTCCCACATCACCATCGTGGGCTAAGAAAAGTAAGTGAATTTTGATTTAATATAAATGAAAGGTAATAATAATTAAGATATCATAATTTATAATGTCATTTAAAGTGTTTAGAAGTATTGTGAACAATATAGGATATATATATATATATATATGTTATTGTTATATGTTATAAAATCATTAATTATATTTTGAATAACATATTATTAGTTTTTGTGAACATTTGGATATGATCTTTAAATATACTATATTATTTTAATATAAGAAAATATGGATATTATAATGATATCAATTAAATGAACATGATTCCTTATGCAAGGAATATTTTTCCTTTGTGTTAGTCCATAGAACTTACATACTGGAAATTAAATAATAATTTATTAATCTATTAGGAGAATTATAAAGCTTGAAGCATGGGGGTAGCAAGGTATTAACACCTTGAACCAACCACCATGGCCAAGAATTCTTCGTGTTGCAAGAAAATTCTAATGTTGTCAAACATATGCATATGTCATTGGCCTTCGATAGAGGATGCCTATCCAAGAAGAATCTTAAGGGGTGCACTTCCAAGATGATTACAAAGTAGCTATGAGTTATGAAGCCTGATCTAGAGATGTCCTTAAGATTGGGTTTAACTTAGAGGGTAGAATAACATAGTTAGTTTTATTATTATGACTAGTGTTTATTTTTCTAGGTATTACTTGTCCCTAACTAACCCTATTAGTGGGGACATTACAATTTACCATTTCATTATATATTTTCCTTGTTGAAGCACATGCTTAGTAATCACACTAAGGATGCAACTAGAGTTCTTCCATGAAGGGGGCTGATTGATAGCATCTAGCCAAGACTCGATTATATTTCTAGATTTTACCAGGTTATGTGGTTGCCCCCATATCCTAGTGATTGTAATATGTTTTATTTTTAGATACTACTACATTTTGAAATTACAACAGCAAGATACAATTCTAGAATATGTTGTAAATCATTTATTGTTAAATATCAATTATTCCTTCTTTAGAACATAACTGCTTATGATGAGTCAAAACCAAGTATCCATGACATGATATCATATCTTTATTATTCTGTTGAATGTCAAAATCAAATGGTATTTATTCTACAAGTCTTAAAGTTACATTTCTTAGATCATAGAAATATGATAAGATGGAAACATATAATATTCTTATACTAGTTGAAGATAAATAGAAATAACTCATTGCTCTGAGATTTAAAAATCCAGGACTCAACTAATTATATAGCCAAGGAAGAGGTGAAGAGGTGAAATAGAAATCTACAATAACTTTGTGGACATTCTAAACACCAGAATACTCAGGTAGCTGGACTAAAAGTATCCCAAGCCTGATCTCAGGGTAGGGAGGGCCTTTCTGTTCAATAGATTGTGTGGGGATGAATATGGTCTAAGGTTGGGAGGTTAGGCCTAAGTCAATACTTCTCCCCTTACCAAAAGTCGAGGCTTGCACAACCAATTGAAGACTCACCAATTACTTCTCGTATGTTCCTCTTTCTATTTCATGTTATGCATTTACTTTACTTGTATGTAAAGAAAGTAAATCAATATTTCAGTTGATCATTATTATAGTTATTTTAGTTAATCATTGTTATAGTTGTTTCAGTTGATATTATTATAGTTATTTCAGTTGATCATTGTTACAATTGTTTCAGTTGATCATTATTATAGTTATTTCAATTTGGTTTTGTTATATCAGTTAATCGTTAGTAGTTAAAATCAGTTAATGTATCATGAAAAGGAATTCAAGATATTTTGTTTCAATAGTTAGTTGAGGAAAATTCTTCCTAGATCACCTTTAATTTGTTATGAAAATCCATTTGTTACACTAAGAAGCTCTCCTTGTTCAACTTAGGTATCTATCCCTTATACATCTTGATCTTTGGCTTGAGTCCCTTCAAACTTTTCTTACAAGCACCAAAGTTCTGATTCCAATTGTTATAATGATTTTGAATAACTAGGGGGGTGGGGTAGGGGGAGGGGGGGAGTGAATCAGTTATCCTCAGGACAAAATGTACCAATTCAACTTTACTATCTCCAAACAACTTAATCAATCTTAGAAACTCACTCGATCAATATAGAAAATCATCAACAAAATAACTTTTCATTCAATTACTAAACTCATTGTTGATATATGTGTCAACTACCAGTAAATAAACTACTATAAAATACAACATGTATAACAATAACATACACACATGAAAATAACACTTTGACACTAGGATTTAACATGGAAATCCAATTGGGGAAAAACTACCAAGTAACATGCTACCAATTTTTCACTCTTCTAATGTGAGCTAGATTAAGAGCTAACGATGTTAAAGGTTATACAAAACACTATTAAATTGAACCTATTAAAGGATTTAATCACCCTATTAGGAGTGGCCTTGTTAGAGGACCTTGGATCATTTCATTAGAATATCACCTTGATTAAAGGATTTACAAAATGACTATTAGGTCAACCTTGATTAAAGGATTTTAACTAATACAATGATTAGAATATAAAAATAGGTTTGATCTATAATGTAAAACTCACTTTTCAAATTCAAATCTCTATTCGCTCATTTGTTGGTGTACTGATCAGCCTGCATTGACATCTCCATCATTGATATGCTTAGCATCTCCTCAAGTAATCAATCTTCACCAAACTCTTCATACTTCACCTCTATTATTTTTCTCTTCACAACTTCTCCTTAAGATATCTAATCAACCACAAACCAACCTTAGAAAATATCTCTTATGTCTCCTTAAATAGGTAATTTCAATCTTTTTCCAATTAAACACCATCGTTGATCTTAGGGTTAGTTCATATTCATTGATTCTATCCATCTTTTTGTTCTCCTTCTTTTTGAAACTTTTGATCAAATCCTTTCCTTTGATCACTAACAAAATCTTCTCATGCATTAAATATGCTAGCTCATCAATCTTTATCTTTCATGCACCTTGACTAATTCAAAATTCCAACCATGTTAGCCTCAAATTCAAATCTTACTCAAACTATTGTTGGAATTCTTTAGAATAACTGGGGGGGGAATCATTTATTCAAGGTCCAAATGTCCAAATAATTTTTTTTCACAATTTAGTGAACCCATATGACATTCTTAATCATGCATGCATTCATTGTGTGTTAACCAAAACTGATATGTTACTATTAAACTAACATGCAAAAATGTAAAGCATAAAACATAACACATCCATCAGTACACATGACACAATGATTTAATATGGAAACCCAATTTGGGAAAAACCACCAGTAACATGCTACTCCTTTCTCACTCTTCTAAAGTGATGCCTTGTTAATGGCTAACCTTGTTAAAGGTTACAACACACATTGTTAAATATGACCCAGTTAAGGGATTTCAATCACCCTGTTAAAAGTGAGCCTTGTTAGAAGACTTTAGGTCATTCACTTGGAATGCCACCCTGTTAAAGGATTTTCCAATGACTGTTAAGTCAACCTTTCTCCAAAGGATTTACCCTAATCTGATACAATTGTTAGAGAGTAATAGTAGAATTTGATCTGATACAACTTACAACCTTACTTGCTGATTATAGATCACTATTTAGTCCTCAACTCTGCTTGGCTTTCTATCTTTGTAGTTTTGACAACTTGTTCACCCTTCAAGCATTCAACCTCATTAAGCCCTCTTGCTTAGTTTTCCATTGCAGACTTCTCCTCTTAGGTCACTTGATGAAGAAAACCCTTCTTCCTTCTCCCTATCAGATTTTCACATCCAAAGACTCTCTGACTTCTCTCACCAACCTTGCTTCATGACCAGACATCCCCACATATAGGGAGTTATAACTCTTTTTCTTGCTCATTATCCATCTCAAAATTTAGGGTTTCCAATAGATTAGGTAGGATACAATGTATCTACCCCATATCTTGTCTTCTCTAGAAACTTCTCCTAGAATCCATTTGAATTTGCCTCCAAAATGGTTTACATAAGATTCTATGCCTCTAGCTCATCAATCTTATCTTCCTCCTGATTTACAAGTTCCAAGAAAATAAACTTGTCAGCTTTTATTTGGAAAATCTTTGATCTTATTCATAATGTAGCAGCTTGGCATTATCAATTTACTGATGCTCGACACATACTATGTTACTTGACATTTATTGTAAAATATATTGGCATCAACTAGATTTTACTGGTGCTTGGCACATACTAAAAATCACTCAACATCTACTAACTTTCTTGATACCTATTAGTTTGCTCAATATCCACTAGAAATTGCTTTCACTCGGCTCCAACTAACTTTTTGCTTGGCTTGCAGTAACTTTGCTTGACATCTTCTACCAACTTGGTCAAGCTTAGGAAATGAACGTTGTCCAACCTTTTTCTTCTAAACTTTCGAAGTGTAGCCAAACATTTTGTAACCTCAAGTAGATCATCAATACACTATGTTGTCACTGTCTTAACTGATTCTTGTACTTCAATACATAATCATAACTCAACCTTTCCTCTAGGTACTTTTGATACATCTTTTTGATCAAATCCTCTTCATCAATCAACTAAGTGATAGTGCTTGAAACATATAAGCAATTGTCTTACCAACATATAACAAGTTTGACATCAGTGACAAAACAATGATTGAAGCCACCTCTTACAACAATAACAATCATATATCAACAATCTCCCTCTTTGGCATTGATGGCAAATCAAACTGATCAACCAATTAAACAAATGATGAACTAACTAGGTTAAAACAATAAGGCAATACCAAAAAGAAAGCTTGTGAATAAAACTTCTCCCTCTATCAGCAACTCCCTCTTTGGTTACAAAATATCTCTTATCTGATTCTCTTTAGTCATGGATCAACAGAATATCAGAACATCTCCCTCTTTTGTTTTTCTACTTTCTCCTTCTTTCTTTCTTGCTTCCAGTCTTCTGATCTTCTAATGATGTATCTTCACTTTATTGAACTTCTTTTGCACTGTACTTTTCATCCAATGCACTTACTCCCTTTTACTTGATTTTCTGCTTTGATCATCTCCCTCTTTGATGAATATACACTTGATTATTTACAATACATTTGGTCAGTTTACTACACATTCTCCCTCTTTGACAACAATGCCAAAGACATAATCAACACTTGGCATCTTGATATATGTAGATATAAGATTTTGCAAGCTCTTCAATTTTCTCCCTTTGTCACCTTGCTTGTGATTGATTTGAAATTCTAGCTCTATAATTACTTTAGACAACTTGCTAAAGTAAGATCCACTGCATCAATTTATATGAAATGAATGTTAGCTTGTTTGATGTACGGTACTCCCTCTATCTTTTATATAGCCTTTGATAGGGGTATCACCCCTAATTTACCTCTTATATAGTCATAAGCATCCTTAGGTAATGCTTTGGTGAAAATATCAGCAATTTGCTCCTTTGTGTTGATATATTCCATTTTCATCTCTTTGACTTGAACCAACTCCTTTACATAATGATACTTTATTGCAATGTGCTTTGTCTTTGTATACATGATAGGATTCTTTGATATATTTATAGCACTTTCATTATCACAATAAATCATCATTGGTTCAATAATTTCTTAATTTATTCCCTTTAGCAACTGTTTGATCCATACAATATTTGTGCAATTGATAGTAGTAGCAACATACTCTGCTCTAGTAGTGGATTGGGAAGTACAACTGTGTTTCTTTCTTGTCCATGTAACAAGTCTTCTACCTAAGAAGAATGCTCCTCCACTAGTGCTCTTTTTGTCATCAATATTTCTAGCCCAATCAACATCAATGAAGGCTTTTAGTTCAAACTTTTCATTCTTCTTATAGTATAAGCCATACTCTTCTGTTCCTTTCAGGTATCTCATTATCCTTTTCACTACCATCAAGTGATTCTCTCTAGATTTAGTAGAAAATCTAGTAACTGTCCCTACAACTAATGTAATATTAGGTCTACTATGTACTACATATTACAATTTTCAAATCATGGATCTATACAATGTTTGATTAACCTCAATTGAATCATCATTCTTTGATAGTTTGAGTGCTTTTATCATAGGTTTACGTAATTGTTTTGAGTCCTCAAGTCCAAAAGTCTTCAATATCTCCTTGATATATTTTGACTAAGTGATATATACACCTTACTTCTTTTGATAGACTTGTAATCCCACAAAGAATTTGATCTTACCAAACATTGACATTTCAAATTCTTGCTTCATCTAATTTGCAAAGTCTTTGCATAGAGCATCTTGTCCTCCAAATATTATGTCATCAACAAAATTTTTAGATAACAATATACCCTTTTCTTTATCTGTCTTCATGTATAAGTTGCTATTATCATCTGTCCTTTCAAATCCAATCTTAACAAGATAAGTATGAAGTTTCTCATACCATGCTTTTGGTGCTTGTTTCAATCCACATAGGGCTTTTTGCAGTTTGCATACCATATTCTTATTTTTTTGTCCACGAATCCTTCTGGCTATTCTATGTAGACCTCCTCTTCTAATATTCCATTCAGAAATGTAGACTTGGTATCCATTTGGTAAACTTTGAAACCTTTGTATGTAGCATAAGCAAGCATAATTCTTACTCCTTCCATTCTAGCAATAGGGGCAAATATTTCACCATAGTCAATTCCTTCTTCTTGTGCATACCCTTTGCAAATTAGTGTTGCTTTATTTCTTATTACTTCACCATTCTCATCTAGCTTGTTCCTGAATACCCATTTTGTGCCAATCACATTCTTGTTTTCGGGTCTAGGAACTGAGCTCCAAGTTTTATTCTTTTCTATGTGCTGAATTTCCTCTTCCATAGCTCTATACCAATCATCATCTTCCAATGCATCTCTTACTATCTTAGGTTCCTTCATGATTAGCAAACATGATTCAATTCTCAACCTATTTCTTTTCATTGGCCTTGCATCTTTGTCTCCAATGATTTGATCTATAGGATGATGTCTTTTGACATATTTGGATAGTCTAGGCTTAGTTCTCAATGCTGCATTTTGTCTCTCAGCTTCAATATCACTATGTGCATCTCTATTAGGTATTTGAGCATCTCTTTCATGTGTGCCAATCTCAGAGTTAGATTGTGCATTATCCTCATCTTGCAACTTAGCATCTGAATGCAACTCAACATTCACAGGATGTGACTCGATAGTTGTTAAAACTTGCTGCTGATTTGCTACATGATTTGTAGCATCTTCTTCAATAGGTATTCCTTCATAGTAGTATGCAAATGTCTTGTAGTCTTCTAGTTCTTTCATAGGTTCAACTTCATGTGCTTCTGTAAACTCATCAAAATTCACATTTGCATTTTCCACAATTTTGTTAGTGTTAGTAATAAAACACTTATAAGCTCTATTTCTTGTGGAGTAAATAAGGAATATACCTTCTTTGCTCTTTGCATCAAAATTTCCACTCCTAACATCTTTAAGAATATAGCATTTGCTTCCAAATACCTTAAATATTTCACATTAGGTGGATGACCATACCATAGTTCAAAAGGTGTTGAGTGAGTACATTTCTTTACTTGTACACAGTTCAAAGTGTATACTGCATCACTTACAACTTCTCTCCAATATTTTAGGGCAATATTTTTCTCCATCATTAGTGTTCTAGCATAGTCCATTACAAATCTATTTCTTCTTTCAATAATTCCATTTTGTGGGGGAGTCCTTGGTGCTAGTGTCTATCTTTTAATTCCTTTGTCATTGCAGAATACTTCAAATTCATGTGAAGTGAATTCACCTCCTCTATCTAATCCCAAACACTTCAAAATCTTCCCTGTTTCCTTCTCAAGTCTTGCCAAGTACCATTTAAACATTTGAAAAGCATCTGTCATCATCCTAGAGTAATCATCAACAAGCAACATTATATAGATATCTCCTTTGTAGCTTTGCACTTCAATAGGTCCACACAAATTAGTATGAACAATTTCAAGTATTTCTTTAGAGGTATACACTTTACTTTTAAAGCTTGACTTTGCCATCTTGCCCAGCTGACATTGTTTGCACATTATGTTTTCTGGTTTCTTCAACTTAGGCTAACCTCTAACTCTTTTCATGTTACTTATACTAATTAGATTATCAAAGTTAACATGACATAGTCTCTTATGCCAAAGCCATACATCATCAAATTTTACAATAAGACAAGTAGCATCTTCTATATCCAAATAGAATAGATTACTCCTAGTTCAATCACCTTTTCCAATCAGATTTCCATTTGTATCATATATCTTGGTTGACTTGTTTTTGTTGAGATAATGGGTGTTGCACACATTGCATAATATTGTTATATTTTATTTTGGTATGTAATGTTGTGCCTAGATGGACGTGCAACATGTAAAGATTCTTATGGAATATTCTTGATGAGTTTTTTTGTAACATTGTGATAATATTTCATGTAATTATTTAATATTGGGGAAAAAGAATTAAATGCCCAATATTAAATGTGGGGTCAGTGGGTTAGGTAGCACATGGTTTATGTAATACCACTTGGTGGTTTTGTGGGACTTGCTACTATATAAGCAGCCACAAGGGTAGTTGTTGCATAGAGAAAGAGAGTGACAAAGAGAAGACAAAAGGCAAGAGTCGAGCGGGACAAGGCTTGATAGGTTAGCCAAGGGAGCATTTGTGAAGGTTGAAAGCATGGCATGAGATGTGTGGATTCATGTTTGTTCACATAGTTTGCTCGGTTGTGGCTATGGCCATGAAGGCTTCCATGGTTGTATGGCAATGGTATTTTTGCTGAATAATACATGATGATGGATGCTTTTGGAGGCTGGGTTTTTTTTCCCTCAATGAGAGTTTCCTAGGGTATATCTTGTATCACAATTTTGTAGGTATGTTTTCTATTCTCTTGCATGTGGATTTTAATTCTATGTTTATTTTAGATCTATTATGGGTTATGTGGAAACGGTTATATTCTTTATTGCCAAGTTTCCTTACAAGTGGTATCAGAGCTATGGTTTTATCATTGTAACCCTAGATTGAATCCATGGGAATGCATGAGAGGATAAAAGAAAAGGGCAAGATATATGAATTATTTATTGTAGATCTAAGGGTTTTGGATTTGTTATTGTGATGAGATGTTAAAATATTTGGGCATGTGAAATTGTTGGACAAAAGAGTTTTTCAGATGTTTCATTTAAATGAGGGTTTTGGGGGGTCCTGGGTAAAAACAGACCTCACCATTGGATCCGGGTCAACATTTCCATAAATTTTGATATCTAATATGCCCTAGTTTGGCCATGTTAAGAGGAAATGAAAGAGTTTTTTGGTTTCAGCCCATGATGGCCGTCAAATTTAATCCCGTCAGAATTTTTGTCACTGAAAAAAGAAAAATCATACTGAAAATGGTAAAAATACTGTCTTAGTAAAATAGCCATAACTTTCTCTTAGTATATCAGATTTCAGAGTTCTTATAGGCGTTGGAAAGCTAATTCAGAGCACTACAAGATGGTGTAAGTTTGGTTCTATGATTTTGAGATTTTGTTAGGTTTTAAGAGCCCTAAAGTCAGATGTTATTTATTTTAAGCACAAATCGGGGCATAACTTGGGCATACGGAGTCGGATTTTGGACTTCAGGTAGTCAACGAAAAGCTCTTGGAGAGCTCTACAAATTGGTTCAGATTTGGTGTAGGTTTGGCATGATTTATTTGTTGATATATTGACCTGAATAGTTTATTAATATATTTTGACTATGGTAACATTGTGAATTTATGGCATTGGAGATTTAAGATTTGATGTCATTGTATACTCAGTTCATATTTTAGATTGGTCTCATGATGATATGGTTATTAGTGTTTGGTTTAGATATGCATGATGACTTGTTGGGTCTACAAGTTGTGTAGTGTTGTAAGCGGTCTATACTTATAGGTTGCATTTATAGCTTGGTTATGGGTTGTCTTTGCCCATTGATCTTTCATTATTGATGCATATTCAGATTGGTGGCTTGGATTTTGGTTGTCTATGCCCTAAGTCCCATGATTTGCCGATTTTATCTTCATGTAGAAGGGATGAGATGTTGTTACCAGGTACAGTCATGGCAGAGGATTGTGGTTGACTATGCTGACAGGTTGGACATATTGAGAGCCAGATGCTCAGTTCATGGATGTGATCATGGTGTCATGGATTTTGGCATGACATGATTGGATATACAGGTACATCCTTGATATTTTTTAGCTTGGATTTTCTGATTTAGTTATGGTGGTATATCTTCTTGGTTGAGGATCATGGTTATTTAATTTTTTTTGAGGAGCTCATGATGTGCACTTTGAGTTCTTTGATGGTTTAATGCTTTGGTTGATTCTCATGGTTAGAGGATGGATTTTTTTTTTATCATTATGTCATGGATAGCTTGGATACACGATTTAGTGGGAACTTGTGACAGTAATGGGGTGACAGTGCAGGATTAGTTCTTGGTTTGGCTTATATCTTCTTGGTTTGGAGAGGATGGATTTTATGATGCCATAGGTGACTTGGTACCATAGTTGAGTGGGAGTTTTGTTGGCATTGATATATTTATTGAGTGTTTGCAGATGTTGGAGGTTTGTCTTAGATCCTGTTGCTGCAGAAGCATCTTTGACATTTGCATGGTGCACTTGTTATCTTCATGGTGTGTGAAGATGGTTAGATCTTGAGGACTCATGGAGTTTTTGGTTATCTTCATGGTATGTGGAGATGGTTTTCTTCATGGTGTATGGAGATGGTTGCATCTTGAGGACTCACAGGGTTCTTGGCAAAGGTGTGGTTTATGCTTTTATTTGGCATGTTATCCTTGGTATGAGGATGGTTTCATTATTATGTCATGGTATACTCTTGATACGTGTTTAAAGTTATGACATGTTATAGTATGTTCATGTGGAGCATGTTATCTCTTTAGTTGAGATGGTAAGATCATGTTGTCATGTTTATGTTCCTGAGGCCATGGTTGGAACTTTGACATTGATCTTGGTTTAGTTTCTTGGTATTGAGTACACTGATCATAAGCTGGATACTTCATGATATTGATATGTTGCATTTGGAGTTGGCATGGATTGATTGGTTACAAGTGCTCATAGATACTTAGAGACGGTGGTGACGCTGATTTCTCTTGGATTAGAGAAGTATTTGTTGGAATGGTTGATGGTTTCAGCAGGAAGTCCAAGGGGTAGTCACCTGATATGAACTTGAGAGGAGATTGTTCTTAGATGAGTGTTGGTTGGAGACTTGGGTATCTTGATGAGCATTCTCATTCCCCACTCTTGGTCTACTCGGCGGTTTGCTACTTGAGAGGTATAGCCCATTGTTTCTCTCAATTGCATTATATTTATGCTTGTCTTTCATGGATATGGATCTTGAGCTATGGCACATGAGTTAGTTCTGGAGGGTTCATTTGAGAGATGGTTAAGCATTGGTTATCTCCATGTGCATATGTTGTTATGCTGGTTGAGTTTGGGAGATGGTTTTATATTGGGCATATTCCTTGGATTAGGAATGTTTATTCCTTGGTTTAGGAATGGTTTATTGAGTTTGATCTTCTTGTGAGAGGCTTACATCCATGATTAGTTATATGGTATGGTTTGGGTGTTGTTGAGGCTTCTTGTTGGGGTTTTATGGAGGAGATCATACTTGCACAGTTTACATCTAGAGGTGTGTGTAGAAGGACATGATACAAGTTATGATTTGCATGGTTTCTCCAGTCTTGGTTATCTTCCTGGATGTTTAGTTTTTGCTTACATTGGATTTGAGATTGGTTAGAGATTGTGATCACTAGTTTGTGTTCATGTATGTCATGTGAGAGATGACATGGTTATTCTTTTATCTCTTTCCTTTGCTGGTTGTGGAGAATTTGGGAGACTATTGGAGACTTGTTATGAGAATTTTTTCCTGCAGGATATTAGTTTATGTGGATGTTCTTGATACTACATGGATTCACTTCTTTGAGATGTTGTGAGTGGATTGGTTATAGTTTTGACATTATCTTTTGCAGTGGGAGCTTCTTGGTATATATGTGGTAGGTATTGCTCTTGAGGCTTGTGATTGCAGGTTATAGATTGGATATGTTGGTGATATGAGATTCACTTGTTATACCTTTGAGGTATGGATAGTTGGATGGGTTTGACACTTTGCTGTGGGTGCTATTTCAGCTATGGATATTTTTTGACAACTACGGATATATGTGATTACCTTTGGATCAGGTTTTTGTGCTTGGAATTTCAGTTGGTACAGGATTTTATGATATTCTAATGCGACAGGTTGGGTGGCTTTCTCTTTGGATGGCTTCTATGTATGTCCAGTGGGAGTGGCATAATAGGAGGTGAGATCATTCATGTTCGAGATGTTGGATACTTTGATTTTGTTGCAGGTACTAGGATGGAGCACTTGGTGTATTTTGATCCATGATGGTGGATGTGCTGGGAGGGATTGTTCCCTTGTTTATTTAAGTGGCTACAGATTGACCCTATGCAATGTATACAGCAAGTGGGAGATTTTTGAGATAATGGGTGTTGCACACATTGCATAATATTGTTATATTTTATTTTGGTATGTAATGTTGTGCCTAGATGGACGTGCACCATGTAAAGATTCTCATGGAATATTCTTGATGAGTTGTTTTGTAACATTGTGATAATATTTCATGTAATTATTTAATATTGGGGAAAAAGAATTAAATGCCTAATATTAAATGTGGGGTCAGTGGGTTAGGTAGCACATGGTTTATGTAATACCACTTGGTGGTTTTGTGGGACTTGCTACTATATAAGCAGCCACAAGGGTAGTTGTTGTATAGAGAAAGAGAGTGACAAGGAGAAGACAAAAGGCAAGAGTCGAGCGGGACAAGGCTTGACAGGTTTTCCAAGGGAGCATTTGTGAAGGTTGAAAGCATGGCATGGGATGTGTGGATTCATGCTTGTTCACATAGTTTGCTCGGTTGTGGCTATGGCCATGAAGGCTTCCATGGTTGTATGACAATGGTATTTTTGCTGAATAATACATGATGATGGATGCTTTTGGAGGCTGGGTTTTTTCCCTCAATGAGGGTTTCCCAGGGTATATCTTGTGTCACAATTTTGTGGGTATGTTTTCTATTCTCTTGCATGTGGATTTTAATTCCGTGTTTATTTTAGATCTATTATGGGTTATGTGGAAATGGTTATATTCTTTATTGCCAAGTTTCCTTACAGTTTTCAAACTCAACTTTGAATCCCAAATTGTTTAATTGTGACACACTTAACAAGTTATAATTCAATCCTTCAACATAATAAGTATTGTCACATGAGATCTTGTCTGTAAGCTTAATAGACCCTTTTACTTTTATAGAACATGGTGCATCATTGCTAAATCTTACACTATTTCCATCATAACAGGTTGAGGTAATGAACTTACTTTTGTCTCCAATCATGTGATGTGAGCATCCATTGTCAATGATCCATTTTTCATTCTTGTTCACACAAGTCATAAGTGTAGTAGCCTCATCCCCATCTGATTCATCCTTCATTGCAACATATACCACTTCATCAATAATTTTCATCAGAGTTGTTTTCATCAGCAATGAAGCATGACTTCTTGCCTTTATCTCTATAGTCTCTTCCATCATCTTCTCTTCTATTTTTGTGTTTGTTCCCTTCTCTAAAGTTCTTCTTCTGTGTACATCTTGCTGCAATATGGCCAACTTCATTGCAATTAAAACAAATGATAGGTAGCTTACCTTTGAATTTACCTTTTCCTTTGTGGAATCTTTTGGCCAACAATGCTTCCAATTGTTCAATGTCTTCCTCATTTGTACTGCTGTCACTAGATGCATACTTTATCTTTCTTTTCTTCTTCTTTGGCTTTACCTCCTAAGAATTCTTTAACAACAATTTGGCTTTGAAAGCTGATTTAATACTTTCTAGTCTATAGTTGTCAAAATTAGATAACTCAAATGCAGTGAGTCTACCTACTATACCTTCAAGGGTTAGATCATTTCCTGGTATACATCTTAACTCTTGAATTGTAGACAATCTAATGGCATATACAAGAAAAAAAGTTCTCAAGACTTTACTTATCATAGTATCATCATCTATTTTACCAGTTGCACCTTTTATAGCAATAACAACCTCTTTTATTTTAGCAACATATTGAGCAATGTTTTCTCCTTCTTCCATTCTCATGTCATCAAACTTACCTCTGAGGCTCTCTAACTTGGCTCTTTGAACATTTTTGTCTCCACCATAGATGGTGTTTAGGGCATCCCACATCTGCTTTGCATTTTTAAGGTCGTTGATATCATCAAATTTAGAATAACTTAGGGCAGAGGTAGTCTCCAACATCGCTCTATTGTGCTCTTTCTTTTTCTTCAAATCTTTAGCAGTTAGGGCTCTTGCTGGATCAACATGTTCTGCTGCAATGCAAGTTTATGCATAGTCTCCAAGTCCTCCAAGGTGTAGCTTCATCAAACTTTTCCATGTAGGAAAGTTATCTCTATTCAGCTTGGGTATTGTCTCTTTGCCATCTTGATCTTTATGCTTTTAGTACCTTGAAACTAATCCTCTTAAGCGACTGTACTCTAATACCAATTGTTAGAATTCTTTAGAATAATTGAGAGGGGGGGTGAATCAGTTATCCAAGGTCCAGATGTCCAAATAATTTTTTTCACAATTTAGTGAACCCATATGACATTCTTAATCATGCATGCATTCATTATGTGTTAACCAAAACTGATATGTTACTATTAAACTAACATGCACAAATGTAAAGCATAAAGCATAACACATCCATCAGTAAACCTGATACAATACTTTAACGTGGAAACCCAATTTGGAAAAAACCACCAATAACATGCTACTCCTTTCTCACTCTTCTGAAGTGATGCCCTGTTAAAGGCCAACCTTGTTAAAGGTTACAACACACCATTAAATGTGACCCAGTTAATGGATTTCAATCACCTTGTTAAAATTGAGCCTTGTTAGAGGACTTCAGGTCATTCACTTGGAATGCCACCCTATTAAAGAATTTTCCAATGACTGTTAAGTCAACCTTTCTCCAAAGGATTTACCCTAATATGATATAATTATTAGAGAGTAACAGTAGAGTTTGATCTGATATAACTTACAACCTTACTTGCTGATTATAGATCACTATTCAGTCTTCAACTCTCCTTGGCTTTCTATCTTTGTAGTTCTGATAGCTTGTTCATCCTTCAAGCATTCATCCTCATTAAGCCTTCTTGCTTAGTTTTCCATTGCAGACTTCTCCTCTTAGGTCACTTGATGAAGCAAAGCCTTCTTCCTTCTCCGTATCAGATTTTCACATCTAAAATCTCTCTGAATTCTCTTGCCAACCTTGCTTCATGACCATAAATCCCTACATATAGGGAATTATAACTCTTTTTCCTACTCATTATCCATCTCAAAATGTAGGGTTTTTGATGGATTAGGTAGGATACAATGTATCTACCCCATATCTTGTCTTCTCTAGAAACTTCTCCTAGAATCTATTTGAATTCACCTCCAAAACAATTTAGATAAGATTTTATGCCTTTAGCTCATCAATCTTATCTTCTCCTATTTTACAATTTCCAAGAAAATAAACTTGTCGGCTTTTATTTGTCAAATCTTTAATCTTATTCATAATGCATCAGCTCGACGTTATCAATTTATTGATGCTCGACACATACTATATTACTTGGCATCTATTGTGAAATCTCTTGACATCAATTGGATTTTACTGGTGCTCGACACATACTAAAAATCACTCAGAATCTACTAACTTACATGACACCTATTAGTTTGATTGACATCCACTAGAAATTTATTTCACTGCTCCAACTGACTTTTTTCTCGGCTTGCACTAACTTTGCTCGACACCTTCTACCAACTTGGTCAAGCTTAGCAAATGAACTTTGTCCAACCTTTTTCTTTCAAAATTTCTAAGTGTAGCCAAACATTTTGTAACCCCAAGTAGATCATCAATACATTATGTTATCACTGTCTTAACTGATTCTTGCACTTCAATACATAATCATAACTCAACCTTTCCTCTAGGTACTTTTGTTACATCTTGTTGATCAAATCCTCTTCATCAATCAACTAAGTGATAGTCCTTGAAACATATAAGCAATTATCTTACCAACATATAACAAGTTTGACATTAGTGACAAAACAATGATTGAAAATAATTCTTACAACAATAACAATCATATATCAACAACTATAACTTTTTGTCACTAGACAATCATTGTGTTCTTTAGCTCGATCGTTACTATGTAGCTTGACACACAATATACTATCTCACTCAACATTAATAGGCCCACTCATCTATTTTTATGCTAGGAAGCTACAATAATTATTCATAAATTTTCTTGGTAATAACTAACACTCAACTTGAGATATTTTTCTTGACTTCTACATAAGTTCCTTAATCTTCTACTTCAGCTCCTTCATTGACCAGGCAATACTGATACTCAGTCAAGCTTATCCTTTTGACTTGACTCAACTCTTAATTTCATCCAACTATCTTCTTCACTTCATATATTGATTGAAAAATGTATTATCTTTTCAAAGAATAAATTATCAAGTGCCTATTATATTTCCATGATACTTAACTTCTCAACTCATCCTTTTACTAGGTCATCTTATGATCTCTTTTTTTACAAATCCTCTTCATCAATCAAATGAAATGACACTCTACATTGTTAGCGAATTGTCTCTCTAGTGGGTTTGACACTCTACCTTACCAATAGGTTTGACATCAATGACCACATAGAAATTTCTCTAATTGTAGTTTCCAATAGTAACTAGAGAGTGTATATGAGAAATGTTAGTATGCTAATAGAAACCAAATCTAAATAAAGCTTCTACAAACTAAACAAAATTCATAAACTTCAAGATAGACTAAGATGAGCTCTCAATTGAGAATATGAGCCATTAATGGGCTCTCTCAATGAGAAACTCTCTTGTTGAGTAGCTTTGTCTAAATAGATAGGATGTATGCTCAAGCTTTATGCTTCAAAAAGGGCTTCAAATGGAGTTGGAATTTGGGTGTGAGTGTATGATTTTGATGTAAAATGGCTTCTCAAAATGGCATTATGACTTTACTTCATGGATTGTGTTATTTTGCAAAGGGGAAGGATCCAATTTATAGGCAAGAGGCTTGAGGGATTGAGGGCTAAGATGCAAGGATGGGAAAAAGCTTATGGAGGGCTCAGATTGCATGAGAGGAGAGCACATGGATTGTGCTTCCTTACAGCCAATCAAAGAGTGACACATGTCACATGGTGAGAGGATGGAGGAAAGGGGAAGGATGAGTCAACAAAAAAGGCTCAAGGGATAAAATCTTCATAAAGACCCTCATAATGACTTGTAAGCGCAATAAAAGGGCTTGTAAGAGTCATTTATGGCCTAGTGGACTTCATAAAGTTTTATGGTTGAGATATTTTGAGAGAGATGAGAGAAATTTCGACTTGGGCTTGATTAGGAGGGTTTTAAGCTTGCTTAGGCTTGTGCAAATGATTAGAGGATGGATTAGGATGGTTTAGGATTAGCTTAGGGATAGGCAAGTGGATGGCATTTAGTGAGGGTGGGTGAAGGAGGAGATATTTGTTAACTTTGGCTTGGGTTAGGAAGTTTTAACTCATGTTTAGGGAATGTGACAAGGTTAGGAGGGGATTAGGATTAGTTTTAAAGACATCTTCTAGAAGAGTCTAGACTTTGGATGAGGATAAAGACTTTCTAGAATAGTCTAGAATTTCCTAGGATGAGGATGAAGACTTTTTAGAAGAGTCTAGAACTTCTTAGGATGAGGATAAATTAGATTTTTAGGAAATAAATAAAGATTTATTTATTTCAAGGGTTTGGGTTGAGGAGATATTTATTAAAACTTTTTTAATAAACATGAGGATTAATATTTAATCTTAATTAAATATTTTGAGTTGGGATTAGGGGTAGGAAATGATGGGATTAGCCTTTAATCGAAATTAAAGAAGGATTAGAAGATTTTGGAAGAGGTTATTGGTCATAAGGAAATTGGCCAAGTTTTGGGCAAAAAATAAATTTTTTATTTATTTTAGGATTTTTGGTCAATTTATTAATTAAATAATTAATAAATAAGGAAATAATGTTTAAATAAGATTTAAACATTTTTGGGAGGGATTCCTTAATTAAATATTTTTAATTAAGATAAAGGGATTTAATGGCATAAAAATTAATTAATTAATTAATTAATAAATGATGATGTCATCAGGGATTTTTTCAAAAAATAAAAATACTTTATTTTTTAAAGGATTTTTAGGTGTCTACATTTTGCCCCTCTTTGATGTGATGCCGCAAGTGGCATGGCATCAAAGATAAGAAAATAAGATGCCCAAGGCTAGAGCAGAAGAGGAGAGAATGGACTGTGAGATGCCCCCTCAAGAAGGCGGCGGGGAGAGAAAGCGAGGCTCGATGGCTTCTTGAAAAGTACAAAAATCTCAGATGAGCAAGGAGACTCAGATTGGAAAAGAGAAGGGGCTGAATTAGCTCAAACTCTCACTATGGGAGAATGATAAAGGAGAATCAGATGCACAAGAGGAAGCAAGCTTAAGACTTTAGGGAAGGTGGAGGATGAAGGAGCGAAGCGCTATAAAAAGAAATCTAGGATAGGGAGATGGATGAGGGGATTATAAAGCTGATGCAACAGGATTTCAAAGAGTTAGATTGGCAGAAGATGGGTTTCGGAGATCCTTAGGACTAGGATTGTGGATCTCGAAAGATGAGGCTTGGTGGATTGATTTGGATTGGTGGATCCCTAAGACTAGGATTGTGGATCCCTAAAGCTAAAGGTGAGGAGTGATTCAAAGAGATACTGATGCATAAGCTGGGGTAGGAGAGATGGATGCTAGATATTGATGGGGGACAATGGAGATGAAGGAAAACCATTGAAGCTTTTTGAGCAGGGGGATACTTTAAAGAGAAGTAACACCATGTAGTTGAGCACTAGATTTGCTATAGGACTGTTGGTTAATTGCCAAGGTTACTAAGAACATCAAGGCCTTTTCACCAACTGTCCAGAGGACTGACGAACTGACTCAAAACAAACACGCAAGGATTTCCCTAGCATCACACATGAATCTTGAAAGAATCAGAGTGGAACCGACACTGGGTAACCCACAAGCAGAAAAGAAAAACAAACAAAAGACATGATCAAGACCTTATGCTTTGATTGCCCCATTCGCAGTATACCATGATATAGAAGATCATGGCAACCTTGAGGAGGGAACAAGGAGATTGCTTGGAAAAGATATTTCAAGATCCAACAAGGAAGAGTCCAAATCAAAAGAAAGTGAAAATCCAAAAGAGAACCGTTTGCCAATGAGATGGGTAGGACGAGGTACTAACGGACCAAGATCAGACATGAGGAAAGCTATATCCTGCAAGGATCTATCGAAGAGCACCTAAGCTGGTGGATTTGGATGAGTGATGCGTCTGGCAAGTTGGACTAAGAAAGATAACACTTTGTGATAGGAAATCTAGCTAAAGGATGCATTGGAATAGCTAACCAAGATGTGCGATGGGTGCAAGATGCTGATCAAGGACGAACTGACACAAACGCTGGATAGATACAATGGTGCTAAGCTAAAGAGGATGTACAAGCTGATGGACCAAGATATGTTACAAATGTACAAGTTTGTTCATGTTTTGGTTTTTGTGAGATGGAAATGTTTGTGAAGGATGGGATGTCTATAATAGTTGATAGGTGGATAGGTAGATGGTTTGCAAAAAGCTTAAGAAAAATGAGATTCTTTGTGTGCATGTGATAGGATACAAGCTAGGATACAAGATTATCTACAAGCTGGAGTATGGTACAAGCTTTGGACAAGATTCAAATATACAAGGTACGGTACAAGATTTACAAGGTATAATACAAGCTTTGGTACAAGATTTTACAAGCTGTACAGGAGGTATTTACAAGCTCCATTAGATTTTGGATATTTGGTTGGAACACCAAGGGAACACGCAGATGTTTTATGGGATGGTGGGTGAATGGATGAGGGATAGGATAGTGATAGATAATGGATTAGTCTTAGTACACAAGGTTCCTGAATTACCAGGTTTTCACCAAGGTACCTATCCAAGGCGCTTGAATTGCCAAGTTTTCATCGTTGGACGCTTATTTCTCTTTACTATTTTTTTTTTACTTTTGTATTTTTCAAAAGCTGGGTATACCAAGGATCTTCAAGCATAGAACTTCTTGAGATGAATGATGTTAGTAGGATCATTCAAGAGTTCTCCTTTTGGTGTAGACAACTGATAGGCTCCAGAGCCAAAGGAAGCAGTGACAACATAAGGACCAAGCCATGTAGGTTCAAACTTGCCTTTCTTTTCTCGATCTACTTGGGCTTTCATGTTTTCTTTGAGGACCATGTCACCTGGCTGAAAGTGTCGTGGAAGCACCTTCTTGTTGAAATTCCTTTTGAGACAAGTTTGATAGGCTGTGAGATGATCATAGGCTTGTTGTCGCTTCTTGTCTAAGAGATCTAGCTGGGTGAGCCGAGCTACTCTATATTCTTCATTTGATATTTGCCCTTGCAAAGATATGCGCAAGGAGGGAAGTTCAACCTCTATAGGTAGTACCGCTTCGACACCATAGACTAGGGAGTATGGAGTTGTGCCTGTGGATGTACGGAAGGAAGTTCAATAGGCCCATAGGGTTGGATTTATTTGTAGGTGCCAATCACGGCCAGAATCATTGACAACTTTCTTTAGGATTTTGAGGAGGGTTTTGTTAGTTGCCTCTGCCTGGCCGTTACCTTGTGGGAAATATTGGCTAGAAAAGTGGTGATGGATGCAGAGGGAAGTGCATAATTCTTCCATGTTGAGATTTTCAAAGTTACCTCTGTGGTCGGTGAAGATGGTGGATGGGATGCCGAAGCGGTAAACAATGTGGTACAAGATGAACTTGGAGACCTGAACTCCTGTAGCTGAGACTAGGGGGACTGCTTCCACCCATTTAGTGAAATAGTCTGTAGCTGTTATTATCCATTTATGTCCATCAGATGAGAGGGGTGTGATAGTTCCAACTAGATCAAGGCCCCAACAAGCGAAAGGCCAAGGTGGTGCAATAGGCTGTAGATCCTGTGCTGGAGCGTGCACAAGATTTGCATGCTGCTGACATGGGAGACACTTTCTGACAAAGTCATAGGAATCTTCTTCAATGGTAGGCCAATAGTAGCCTACTCTAAGGATTTGTAATGCTAGGACAATACCACTCGTGTGAGCACCGTAAAGTCTAGAGTGTACTTCCTTTAACACCATTGCGGCCTCGTTTTGGTCTAAACATCGAGAGAGAGTATTGTGATAACCTCGACGATATAGGGTATTGGCTATGATAACATAGCGGGATGATTTTCGAATGAGGTTCTGGCATTGGGTACATGTGAGGTGAAGGGATATGATACCATCATTAAGGTAAGCATGAATCTCATGGTACCAAGGGGATTGGGGACCAACCAAGATAAAAACATGGTTTGAATCCTCATTCGCATAGGCGGGTGTGAGGAGCTGCTCCACTAAAAACTCATACTGTGTAGCTACTTGGGGAATTTCCAAGAGTGAGCCTATAGTAGCCATAGTATCTGCTGCTTTGTTCTGTATTCGAGGCACTTGTGTAAACTGAAGCTTTGTAAAATGTTGGGTTAGCTGATCAACTAGCTCTTTGTAGGGTAATAGCTTTTCATCTTTGGTTTGATATTCATTTAGGGCTTGCTTGATGATGAGCTGAGAATCGCCAAAGATTTGTAGCTCAGCAATGTTCCATTCTGCAGCTATCTTTAATCCTGCTATGAGGGCCTCATATTCAGCTATATTGTTGGTGATAGGGAATTGTAGCTTGAAGGCTTTTGGAATGTAATCTCCTTGAGGTGTGACCAACAATATTCTTGCCCCTGATCCATGAGATGTGTATGAGCCATCAAAATAAAGTTTCCACGGGGGTTGTTCTTCAATTAGACAGATATGCTCATCTAGAAATTCTGTGATCAACGGATAAGCATCTATTAGAGGTGCATTAGCTAGGTGATCTGCTATAGCTTTCCCTTTGATTTCCTTTCTATCCACATACTGGATGTCAAATTCGCTAAGGAGCATAACCCATTTGGCCAAACAGCCTGTAAGTGCTGTTCTGGAGAGCATATACTTGAGAGGGTCAATCTTGGAGACTAGTTGGATGGTATGACTTAGCATGTAATGGCGAAGCTTTTGAGTTGAGAAAACAACTGCCAAACAAGCTTTTTCCATAGGAGTGTAATTGAGTTCATAACCAACTAGGGTTCTACTAATGTAGTAGATGGCTCTTTCTCTACTATAGTCATCAAGCTGTGCTAGAAGTGCCCCTAGAGCAGTAGGTGTTGCTGATATGTACAAAATCAGGGGACGACCAGGAATTGGTGGAACCAAGATAGGAGGATTGATGAGATACTACTTGAGATGGTCGAAGCTACACTGACATAAAGGATCCCACTTAAAGTTCTCATCCTTCTTTAGTAAATGTGAAAATGGTGTACACTTATCTGCAAGTTGGGAGATGAAGCACCGAACATATTGAAGCTTTCGCTGAAGAGAACGAAGCTGTCGCAGTGTCTGGGGAGGAGGCATGTCTAAGATAGCCTTGACCTTCTTAGGGTCGATCTCTATACCTTGTTTAGAAACTATAAAGCCTAGAAGCTTACCAGATGTGACCCCAAAGACACATTTCTTGGGATTCAGCATGAGATGATATTTGGCTAACCTATCAAAGACTTTCTCCAGGTCAGCAAGATGATCCATGAAGGTATGAGACTTGACCAAGATATCATCCACATAATCCTCCAAAATGCTATGGATGAGATCATGAAAAATGGCTGTCATAGCTCTTTGATAGGTAGCCCCAACATTCTTTAGGCCAAAAGGCATCATGTTGTAGCAAATGGTTCCCCAAGGGGTAGTGAATGCTGTCTTATGCTGATCCTCTTTTGCAATCTTGATCTGATTATACCCAGAAAATCCATCCACGAGGGACAGAATTTCATGTCCAGCTGTAAGATCTACAATCATATCTATGTTGGGTAAGGGAAAATCATCTTTTGGACAAGCTTTGTTAAGATCTCTAAAATCAGTGCAGATTCTGATGTCACCGGAAGGTTTAGTGACGGGGACCATGTTGTAGATCCACTCTGAATAGTCAATAGGTTGGATAACCTTAGCAGCTAACATTCTTTCTAACTCAGCTTTGACCATTAATGCCACCTTGGGGTGCATTTTTCTAAGCTTTTGTCTGACGGGCTTGATCTTTGGATCGACTGCAAGATGGTGAACTACAAGCTTTGGATCCAACCCTGGCATGTCCTGATATGACCATGCAAATCAGCCAATGTTCTCTCTTAAGACCTCAAAGAGGAGATCGGCTTGGTCTTATGATAGGGATGCAGCAATGTGAACAAGCTTAGGGATCTCTGAAGAACCGATGTTGACTTCTCTAGTATCCTCAATTAGAATAGAAGATATCTTTGGTCGATTATCTTGAGGAGGCAATGCTAAATCCTCATGTTCTTCTTGTGGCTCTAGATTTTCTTGCTGAGGGGTTCTCTTTGTTGCCTTAGCTAGTCTCAGATTCACCTTAGTTCTAGTTTTGGGTGTATCGAAACTAGGTTGGGGATTTTCTCCAAAATACCCCTTGGGATCTAGCTTGTTGAAATAGGTAGAATCTAGCTTTGTTTTCTTGTGAGGAGTTTCAGCTCCCATGAATCTTAGAAGTGCCTCCTCTGATGTGAACTCATCGATGTGTATGACACTTGGTTGGTCCCAATCTATGAGTTGTGGATGGGTGAGTGGTAGGTCAATGAGGTGGATGGATAGTTCTTGGAGAACAGAGTCTCCGAGGGAGATTTGGTCTAGGATATTGTCGTAGGCTCTCTTTTCAACTTCCTCAGGAATGTCTTCAATTTTGACAAGGTCACGGTGAATGTTCAAAAAAGCGTGACCGTTCTCATTGGTGCCCCCAGTTGTGGGTATGCCAAAGCCAAGACCTGACTTCGATTCCCACTTGTGTGTGTCGATGGGGCACTGCATGCCTCTTTCTTCTGGTCCTAGACCACCACCTTGATAGTTCCATTTGTCAGTGATGAGCTTATGTTCTTGGGGATACTTTTGGTTGAAGTGATCAAGGCATGCTTGATTTCTTTGAGGTGCATCCTTATGTAACCATTTGTTGATATCTAGAGTGAGCTCCTCATGAAGAGGGATTTTCGAGGATACAAAGGTTGTTGGGCCAAACTGTTTGTATCGAGGAGGTGGAATCTCCTTAGCTTTGTGATATGTCGGTCGTCCATGGGCATGTGGATCAAGTGGGAGTGCCCCGACAGCAAATGCATATGACAGACTATACTCTCCACAACCTTTGTTATTGATCTTCATGGTAGACAAGGTAGAGGCGAGGATGGTTTCTGGGTCATTATAAGTGTGGGATGAGCTGGCAATGGATGTGCCAATATCAATTCCAGGGCAATGGTTTGTATATGAAGCTTCAACCGCATTGCAGTAAGAAAAGGGTTCTGGATCGGCATGGATGGTTACCTCAGTGCCTTGATGCAGAAATTTGATGCACTGATGGTAAGTGGATGGAATGGCTTTCATGGCATGAATCCATGGGTAACCGAGGAGGATGTTAAATGGTAGGTTTAGATCAATAACATGGCAGAGTGTCTCTTGGATGACTGGCCCAACCTTGATTGGCAGAAAAATAGTTCCTTCTGTGGTTCTTTCCAAGTTGTCATAAGCTTTGATGGTGATAACCTCACTGATGATATCTGCCTCAGTATACCTAGCTTGTTTTATGAATTTTAGGGTGCAAATATTCAAGGCTGATCCATTATCTATCATTACTCTTTTCACAACAAAGTTGGATACCATGATGGCTATGCGAAGTGGAAGGGTGTGATCTGGCTCGACCATGGGTATGTCGGTGGGCTTGAAAGATAGGGCACATGAGGAGGATAGGTGTCCAACAAGATTACAAAAATTAGTAGCATTGATATCTGAAGGGACACGAGATTCTATGAGAGCACTGTCAAGGATGTTTTTGTACACAGGACTAGTGCGAAGAAGGTCTAAAATTGAGATTTGGGCTGGCATGTTCCCAAGGTGTTCCAAGATATTGTACTGGCTTTTTGATGGAACTGATGGTGCTGGTGGAACGGGTGGGCCTGCGATGTTAAATCGCGCTCTTCGAGAGGTGACTGCACACTCATTGTTTGGTCCTTGGATATTGATAACATTGACAGAAGGCTCTTTCTCGGATATACAACCTATAAGGCTACCATAGTCTATATAGGATGAAGTGTGGTCATTGTTCTTCCCATGCTATTGGTTTGGCTGACAGTTGTTGGTGTTGTTGTTATTGGTTTGGATAGGTGCTTTTCCAGGATTTTGGTTGTGGTGTGGAGGAAAAGCATTTTGATAGATCTATAAGCCTGCATTGGGAGAGGTTTGGGCACCAATAGTGATTTCCTTCCGATCAATGAGGTCTTGCACATAGTCTTTCAGTTTCATGCATCTGAGGGTAGTGTGACCTTTTACCCTATGAAATTTGCAGTACTCATTATCTTTGTACCATGCAGCTTTGGATTGGCTTGGGTCAATTTGCTGGGTAGGAGGAAATTTGATGAGGTTTTCCTTGACTAATTTCTCAAAAATGACATCTAATGGCTCACCAAGGGGTGTATAGTTTCTAGGTGTAGGTTGGAATCTGGGCTTTTGTCCTGCAGCTACATTGATGGCATTAGCTTGATTGCTAGACCCTTGAAAGTTGGGTCTTGGATTGTGGTTTTGATATCTTTGGTGATTATGCTATTGGTAATTGATAGCTTGTTGATTGTTTGGTTGATATGGTGGGTTGGACAGGTTTTGAGAAGGACCAACAATATTCACATGTTTGGTGTCAATGATGCCATCTATTGCAACATGTCTATTTTTTTTCCAATACCTAGACTTGTCATTGGAATGTGATTGATTTTGGTTGGCCTCTTTGTAAATTTTGACCACACCATCTTTAATGAGTCCTTGCTCAAGGATCATTCCTTTCTCTTTGATATCTTTGTAGGTCTGCAAACAGTTCATGGTCATGTGGTGAGCCAAGCTAGGATGGGCATTATCAATAAACATTTTCACCACATGGCGTTCTGGCAAGGTGCAGGATATGCGGGTGGTAAGGGTTTGCCATCTTTGCAGGTATTCACACCTTTTTGCTTGGTGTGGACAAGATCAACTATTGATAGGTCTTTTTCAACAAGATGGGCATATTGGGCTACAAATGCCTCAGATAATTCAGCATAGTTTTTAATTGTGCCATAGGGGATTCTATAAAACCATTCAAGAGCTGGTCTAGCCAAGCTTTTGGGAAAAAGGCACAAGAGGAAGACATCATTGTATGCCACGTCCTGGCAGTGCATGTAAAATTCTTTGATATGTGTGACAGGGTCTCCTTTTCCTCTGAATTTGTCAAATTTGGGTACCTCAAAGTGTTTGGGAAATGGTGTCATGGTAATGGCTTTGTCAAATGGGTAAGGACACACATTCTCAAACTTGAATGTCTTTGGATCATTCCCTTCTTGGATGGCTTTCAGAGCTATCTTCATTTGCTCCCATTCTGAATTGATAGGTGATGGCTGGGGTGCCCCTAATGTAGGAGTTCCTTGAGGTAGGTATGTGTTGGATGGGGCCACTGAATATGGATGGTTGTGAGGGATTTGCTGATAGGGATTGTACATTGTTTGGGCAGCCACATGGTGGATGACAGTTTGCTGAGGGGGAGGTGGCCCATATTGCTGCATGCGCTGTGAGGCTTGCTGTTGATATGGGATTTGAGGTTGGGATTGAGGAACATAAGCTAGCTGTGGGATAAATGGATTGCTTTGTGGAGGTATAAGATGGTTGTGAGGCTTGGGGAAAGGATCGGGGGGCTTTTGGGGTTTGACCAATATATGTGGGTTGTGCCCCCATTTGGGATGGTATCTGCAAATAATTGGTGGTTGGCTGGGGTGGTGGATTACCTCCTAGAAGTGGCATTGAAAAGTAGTTGGTAATTGGAGGTAATGGATTAGTTGGTGGTGGAGGTGGTGGGAATTGAAAGCTTGGGAATGGAACTGATGGGGTTTGATAGCTTTGTGGTTGGATTTGGAAGCTTGGTAGAGTGGTGGCAGGGGCTGGGGTCACTTGGGAGCTTGGTAGAAAATTGGTAGTAGCTTGTGGAATTTGATAGCTTTGTGGAGTGAGGGTAGTAGCTTGTAGATTTGTGGCTAATGGTATTGAGCTCCCAAGACCTAATGGAAATGATGGGATTGTGCTTTGGGCTGTAGTGAACAAGCTAGGGGTGATGAAAGGTTGATTACTTGGCCCCATGGGTGGCATCCCTATTGTATATTGCTAAGGTTGGCCAAAAATGCTAGCACTGATTTGGGAGATGGGTGGATTTGGAAGGCTGGGTTGGGGAGCAGTAGCAACAATAGTGAAGGGGGTGAACGGTGAGCTGTTTTGGGTAAAGGGGGTTTGGACTAGAGAGGTATGAACCAAGGATGGAGTGGTGGTGGCTGGGTTGGCTTGCGGCATGGAGATTTCAACTTGGGTGGATGATGGTATGTTTGGGTCTGTTGGATCATATGGATTGGCTGGAGGCTCTTCTTTTGGCATATATTGAGGATAATTTGGACCATAAGAGCCTATGGGTGATGGTAGCTGCCCAAACAATGGGTGAGATGGATCTAATAATGGAGGGGGTCTTCCAAAGTCAAAGGTTCCTACATTGTCCCTTCAAAAATTAGCCATGATTGTCTCTTTGTTCTTGTCTATAATGGCATTTACCAATACTGCATTTCCTGGTTGGTTCATGAAAGCTTCAATGTTAGTACATGATGGCATAGCTTTCTCTGGGCTGAAGGATGGTTGAGTGCTCAAGGGGGGTGAGGCTGTTCGATCCAAATGATAGGGCTCCATTGTTTCTTTCTTCTTGGCTAAGCGAGTGACGGGTGGCATGAAAAATGCTCGTAGGGATGAGATGCAATAATGCTGATGGATGCAAAAGGGGGAAGGCTTCTCTATGCAAATGATTTCCTAGGTTAAGGCAAAGCTATATGAAAAAACCTAAGGAGGATTGGGTTGGAGATTCTAACTTCAAAGATATGTTGCCAAAGCACAAAAGGTCTGCTTTCCTATGTGCACGCTTGGTGGTGATTGTGTCAACTTAAGGATAGACTGATGATCCTTTAGGAAGAACACGAGATTGACCACTTGTGGATCCCAACCTTTAGCTCAAGGTGATGAGGGATAACAAGTGACAAAGCTGGATTACCCTAGACAAAGCTCTGTCAAAGGGATAACCTTGGTGAGATTGGTGGATTTTGAAAGATTTTAGGAATGGAAAACTTTTGGCAAAAGTGACAACAATTTTGAAGGCTTGGATGTGAGGTTTTGATTGCTGGCTAGATGGTTTGATTCTAAATGAGATGGATGAGCTAATAATGCTTAAGGGGATAACCTAAGATGGTTGGCTTTTCTACAAAGATGACTCTAAATTGAGGCTTATCCAAGAAGATGTGGAGAAACAAGGGTGTCTAATCATAGAAGTCATGCCTAGTTGGTAAGGCATAAGCAGGATTAACTCCTGGATGTTGGCTAAATTTGATGTTGTGCTCTAACCAGGCCTCTTGAAGTGCTTCATCGGTAGCTTTGTCCTCTGCTTTGTGGAGTTTGGCAATTCGTGGGCTTGGTGTTATTTCTTTTCTCTTGGCTGAAAGTTCTTGGTATGCTAAAGATGGTTTGAGTTTAACTTTGTGGAACTTTTGTTTGGGTTTGGGTTGCTCTGACATCAATTCCTGAATCTGCTTGGCTTTGAGAGATCTTGGTTGTTTTGCTTCAACTCATTCAACTTCTGGAATAGGCAGTGACTACGCTAAGTATGCCCTAAGCTAGGATTGACCAAGTTTGGAAAACATTCATTCAACAAATAAAAGATCAAGCAATAGATAGAAACAACCAGATAGAAGTTTTTGATTCTCAGAAAGTGATACTTGCGCCAAGGAGTGTGTATGTTCTACAAATGTTTCGATCAGTCACCTCAAACACATTAACATCCTAGATGGTTGTCTACAAGGCTGACAGTAGGTTTAGCTAAGGAGTCCTCGATATACCCAAGGTACGTGAGGCCCAAATCCGTAGATGAGACCAAAAAGATGTCACACAGCCGAGAGGAGCGGTAACCTACTTCTCCTCTTTCACTTCTCAAGGGTATAAAGTTCCTTGAGGCTTAGCCCGAGTGACAAAATCTTGATCCCAAGAGAGGTTTCTTTCGATTCACCTCCCAATTCTTATACTTCGCCAGAACGCTGGAGTTGAGGTCGTCCAAGGGGTGATGAAATCCCCAAGCAGGCCTCCTAAAAACAAACAAGGTTTTGGATCCTAATCTTATGCACCCAAGATGGCCTCGAAAGATGACAAGGGGAGAGAAGACTTGGATGACCTTGGGCTAAAAAACACGCTTGTTCTTTTACCAACTGACTCTTATGTGTGCTAATCTAGACTTTGCAAGCACTCATGTTTAAGAGATAATGTTCAATTCCAACTTGAAGCGCCAACAAAAGTAAATCAATCGAAGAATGCAAACAATAAGAAGAGTTAGGGTCAACAAAAGAAAACTCGCGCGCCCAGAGGCCCTCCACGTCAAGTATCGATTAATTTTCTTTAAGGCATTCAAGATTGAGTGCGAGTTTGTTTTAAGCCCAAAAGAAAAGTGTGTGAGATTCGATTTCAAGCGCGCGCCCGGAGGCTCTCCACGTCAGTTGTTGTTCAATTTTAGTGCCCAAACTTGAAGTGTGATCGATTTAATCTAGATTTTTGATCATTTAAGAATTTTGATAAAGTTAAAGCAAACGTTCAATGACCAAGTGAGTGAGTTAGATTGTGGAACATTTAACACCTTTTTCAAGTAGACCCATCCCCATAAATGGTGCTGAGATTGCAACCAATGGTTAATATTTGATGGGTGATTAGAAAAGAGGTGAGTCCAAGGAACTACTCAAATTGATTTTTACAAATTTGTATTTTAACTTAACAAAGTTTCTTAAATGTCCAAAAATCAAACTTTACCTAGATTGCATGTGGAAAAGAGATTTGTTTTGTTCAATTTTTAGAAGCTCCAAATGAAGTGTTTGATATTGCAATGGTTAATTGATCCTTGGCATTCAAGATTGGATTTGTTGTTTTAATCATGCATTCAAGGAAAATTTGATTTTAATCCATGGCATTCAAGAGTGATTTTAGCAACATGCATTCAAAAACAAGTGGTTAAACATTCAAGTTTTTTCCTTTGAGCATTCAAGATTGAGATTTTGTGTATTGTTTTAAGAACTTTGAAGTGCTTTGTTTTAACCTTAGATCATTCAAGATTGTTTTGGACTCAAAAGTGAAAATGACTCTTTGGACTTTGGTTTTCATTCAAGATTTTGTGTTATAGTTTGCATATTTTAAGCCCCAAAAATGATATTCCTAGATTGTTTTGATGCATGAAAAACCTAAGAAACATTCAAGATTTTGCAACAAGACATTTGTTTGGAACAAATAACAAAGCTTTTTAGGACAATTTTGGCAACCATTTAGGACTCTTAGTTTTCATGAGATTTTTAAAAGAACTTTAAAATATTTGCAAATGAGGTTCATTTTATCCTTGATTGATGCTTTGAGTTTGATTTAGATTTTAGTGTGCACTTAGTGTTGATTTTGAACCTTTTGAAATGGATACTTAAAGTTCTTTTTAAATTCCCAAAAATGAAGTGTTCCTAACTTTGCATGAATGCATCTAAAACCTTGATGTTGCAAGGATGCAAATGATTGGATTGGTTTAGTTTCACTTGTTAAAAGATTTTTTTTTTTGGCAAATTTTTAGTTTTTAATGGATTTAAGTATGATTTGGGGGTTCATTTTAAGCACTAAAAAGAAGTGTGTATGATTTTGCTTCCTTAAAAAAATGGCCAAGATCTCCCACAAGAAGAAGAAGAAGAAGTAGATGGAATAAGAAGAATATATACAAGAAGAGGAAGAAGAATTCCAAGTTCTTTGTCCACCTATAAGCTTGAAAAATCTGCAAACACTATGAGATATACTATGAGTTCCTTTGTCTTCTTCATGCTCATGTGGACCTACAAAACCAATTTATACAATCCCATCAATCACAAAAACAAGCAAAATTAGCCAAAATTAGCAAATGACATACAAAACTTGACTAAAATAGCTAATGAAGATGATCCATGCAGGGTCCCACCGGGCGTGCCAAAATGTATATGAGAAATGTTAGTATGCTAATAGAAACCAAATGTAAATAAAGCTTCTACAAACTAAAAAAATTCATAAACTTCAAGATAGACTAAGATGAGCTCTCAATTGAGAATATGAGCCATTAATGGGCTCTCTCAATGAGAAGCTCTCTTGTTGAGTAGCTTTGTCTAAATAGATAGGATGTATGCTCAAGCTTTATGCTTCAAAAAGGGCTTCAAATGGAGTTGGAATTTGGGTGTGAGTGTATGGTTTTGATGTAAAATGGCTCTTCAAAATGGCATTATGACTTTACTTCATGGATTGTGTTATTTTGCAAAGGGGAAGGATCCAATTTATAGGCAAGAGGCTTGAGGGATTGAGGGCTAAGATGCAAGGATGGGAAAAAGCTTATGAAGGGCTCAGATTGCATGAGAGGAGAGCACATGGATTGTGCTTCCTTACAGCCAATCAAAGAGTGACACATGTCACATGGTGAGAGGATGGAGGAAAGGGGAAGGATGAGTCAACAAAGGAGGCTCAAGGGATAAAATCTTCATAAAGACCCTCATAATGACTTGTAAGAGCAATAAAAGGGCTTGTAAGAGTCATTTATGGCCTAATGGACTTCATAAAGTTTTATGGTTGAGATATTTTGAGAGAGATGAGAGCAATTTCGACTTGGGCTTGATTAGGAGGGTTTTAAGCTTGCTTAGGCTTGTACAAATGATTAGAGGATGGATTAGGATGGTTTAGGATTAGCTTAGGGATAGGCAAGTGGATGGCATTTAATGAGGGTGGGTGAAGGAGGAGATATTTGTTAACTTTGGCTTGGGTTAGGAAGTTTTAACTCATGTTTAGGGAATGTGACAAGGTTAGGAGGGCATTAGGATTAGTTTTAAAGACATCTTCTAGAAGAGTCTAAACTTTGGATGACGATAAAGACTTTCTAGAATAGTCTAGAATTTCCTAGGATGAGGATGAAGACTTTCTAGAAGAGTCTAGAACTTCTTAGGATGAGGATAAATTAGATTTTTAGGAAATAAATAAAGATTTATTTATTTCAAGGGTTTGGGTTGAGGAGATATTTATTAAAACTTTTTTAATAAACATGAGGATTAATATTTAATCTTAATTAAATATTTTAAGTTGGTATTAGGGGTAGGAAATGATGGGATTAGCCTTTAATCGAAATTAAAGAAGGATTAGAAGATTTTGGAAGAGGTTATTGGTCATAAGGAAATTGGCCAAGTTTTGGGCAAAAAATAATTTTTTAATTTATTTTAGGATTTTTGGTCAATTTATTAATTAAATAATTAATAAATAAGGAAATAATGTTTAAATAAGATTTAAACTTTTTGGGAGGGATTCCTTAATTAAATATTTTTAATTAAGATAAAGGGATTTAATGGCATAAAAATTAATTAAATAATTAATTAAATAATTAATTAATTAATTAATTAAATAATTAATTAATAAATGATGATGTCATCAGGAATTTTTTCAAAAAATAAAAATACTTTATTTTTTAAAGGATTTTTAGGTGTCTACAGAGAGAATACCAAGTACCTCATCCTTGGGATCCTTAAAGTGGTTTTGACCCTTGGATATGTCTTTATTTTTGTTACTATTTTTAGCTTTGACACTGCCACAAAGTGGTTTTCACCATTAGAGCACCTATTCTTCTTCAATTTTATTTTGATTTTATGACTAAAGTACTTGATATCTAATTCTATCATGTTGGTAGATGGTTCATGTACGGAAGAGGCTATGAGCTCAATAGCATTGAGATAGAAAGCAATTTTTTAGTCATGTTGAAAAGAGGGTAGTTTAGGTCACTGGTTTAATAAGGACCAATTGATGAGGCTAGGATACATGAGTAGAAGGAAAGTAGAAGATTTTAATTTTATGATATAGAGGGATTCATCTCTAGTAATAAGATATTCAAAATGTATAAGGGAGTCTTTGGAAATACTCAAATTAGGCCACTCCCTAGTAAGGTCAACATGGCCCACTAAGTCAACATGTGTGTTCAACTTATCAAGCCCTATGGGTCACTCATCTACCATGTTAGTTTGGTTCATATAAGAGTGTATAACATCTATCCCATTTCATGAGAAAAAATAGAGAGATAATCCCATTCATACTCATTAGAATTAGTAATAAGATCACATTCGACTAAGTGAATAATGTTTCTCCTAATTCTATCTCTATTAAGATCTTCTGTACATATGATTAATCAAACTTCCTAGAGGTAGATGCTTCAATATTATGATCATTTGGTTGTTCATTTTTTCCCAAAAGAATTGAAGTAGAGGGCACAAAGTTCTCATCTTCTTGATGAGTAGTTTTATCAGGTTGGACATCTTCTTCTGAATTACTTGTAGTAGTAGGTTCTTGGTCACAAATAGCTAATCCATCATCAAAATCAAAACCTAATATAGTGGTATCTTTAAATTTTTATCCATTAGTGTTTCTTAAAGATTTGGAAAGGGCATTCTTGAAATTAGTCAAAGGATATCCCATCCTTTTAAGAAACTCATAGTCTTCTTCATAGCGTGTAGGAGAAATAGGGGTAGTAAATATGTGCATAAATTATGACATTCTTCTCTAAGACATTCTATCCAAGGAATCCAATAGATTAGGAACATTGAATAGAAAAATAGAGCTTCCTATCTATGATGTACAAGAGCTATGAAATGATGGCTCTCAAATGAACTTAGGTTAAGAAACCCTTGCAAGATGCATGATATAATGGAATATTCAAAGAGTAGAGGCAAGGATGCCAATATCCAAGAATAAAGTATGCAATGCAATTCAATCTAAGCTAAATGAAATGAAAGACTAAGCTAACAAGTATGGAGAGTTATAGATCCACCTAGTTAAACTATGTGAGTTTAGACATAGATAAAAGGAAACTAAGATAAATGCAAGTAAGAGAATGTAAATACAAAAATAAGTGAAAAGTGAGTGTTCCAAGTGCTCCAAAACCACCAAGAAAATATGCAACATAAAAATAACATGAGAGTGTAAGAGATGACAGAGTGAGGAGAGAGCTTCTTTTTAAAGAGAAATAGATGGTAGAGAATAAGAGACAAAATCAAGGGTGGACAATGAATCTTGAGAGATCCATGTGCATAATTATCTCACCTAAGAAATATCAACAATGATGTTTAAGAGGCAAAAGATGTATGGAGGAGAATAAATACTTCACCCACCTTGGAAAGTGTGCACCTCATGTGAGATAAAATTGCCTTTTCTTTTATTTTTAAAATAAGAATAATGCTTTTCATGTACACACTTAGGATAAGTGGGACTTTGGGGATTTTATTTAATTAAAAGGGGATAAGTTATATCAATTAAATAAAAGATTTGGGATAATATGGTCAAACCATAGTTTAAAAGAAAATAAATAGTAAAGTGATGATTTAATCAAGAAAAAACAATGGATAAATTAAGAAAAAATGCTAGAAAAGGGGCTCATAATCTAGATTAACATTTTTGGATGATTATA
The DNA here is from genome assembly GCA_028749045.1 of Cupressus sempervirens. Classification (NCBI taxonomy): domain Eukaryota; kingdom Viridiplantae; phylum Streptophyta; class Pinopsida; order Cupressales; family Cupressaceae; genus Cupressus; species Cupressus sempervirens. The sequence continues at coordinate 163,737,199 of CM053787.1, forward strand.
TTTGTCCTTCTTTGAATAATTTGTGATTGATATGGGAACACATTAAGTCAAAGAATAAAAAACCAAAGCTGATAGAGAAATATGACTCCGAAGAATGAAGCATAGAGACATAGCTGATCCCAAATGCATAGTTGATAAGAAACATGATTGGACATTAGGAGGGAGATAGATCCATAGAAAATGGAAAGGTGATGCATATTCCATAGAGAGATAGGTATATCAAGAGAAAATTGAAAGGTCACACATATGCTCTGAAGAAATAGATATAGCAAAATTATTTATAGTGATGAAAAAACAACGATAGAGTATTTCTACCCCCTTATAGGAATCAAAATCAAAATAAGGTAGAGGAGATGTAGAAATGAGATAGGTTTAATCAAATAAAGATAATCTAAAGTAATGACTACCAAGCCATGAAGATATGCCCCAATTTGACTAAGTTTGACCAAGAAAGATAAAGCATCATAATTAAGTCAAAACATGAAGAAAGGTGAAATTAAATGAAATGGAATGAATAAGAAGAGTGAAATAGAGTATAAATGATGAAGAAACAAAAAGGATGAAGATCTCCTCAGAAATATTCGAAGATTAAGCCTCAAAAGATCAACCAACTACGTAGAATAAGGAATAATTTTAATATGTAATTTTGATGAGAAAGATGAACTTGAATTTTGATTTTGATCCCAAAAATGGATCCAAGATATCAAATTTAGGTAAGGTTGAAGTTCTCATAGAAATATGAAACTTCAGAAAATAAGGTCAAAATGCTATATAAAGGATCCAAAAGGATAGATAGATGTGACTATAAGATTAACTCCTTTGTGATGTTAGGAAAAGAAGAAGATGAGATGAAAAAATCAAAAGAAGATGAAGACATGATCAAGGAGAACTAAGAGGAAGAACACTGCTGATCGACATGTGTATGAAAGATAAAGAAGACTCTCTCAACACTCAAGTGCAAAACTAAGCTAGAATAAATCCTAGAAGGCAAGCTAGTATAAAAAAATGCAATTGTAAGGGTTATATAAGTAGGTTCTAGTTTTTATCATCAAACCTTATTAGGGACATCACATGATCATACAATCATCACTAGTTTAAACTATAAGGATATGATATGATCTATATCGAATAGGAATATGGAAATCCAACCTATGCATCGAAGGCATAAAGGTCAAGATGACAGTGTAGTTAGAATCCCTAGGTTTAATATATCAAGATTATGCTTGCATCTAGACACAAAATATTAAGATGGCCACAAGTATGATCTTGCAATAAATAGATAAGGATGCATGTTTGAAGATCCTAAGTGTCAAGGGGGTGAAGAAAGATGCTCAAGACACCTAAGATCTGCAAAGTACACCCATTGACATAAAGAAAAGGAAAACATGCCCCATGCCCCTAGTCCTCTAGTTCAATGACATCATCAAGAGACTAAGGAGGGAACATTCAACAAATAAATTAACATAGAAAACACACAAAGAAAATAAGTGAAGAAAGTTTTCATCATTTTAGATTAAGTATTTGTGTAAAACTCAATCTATTGTCACCTTAGAACTCATGTCTGCAAGTGAAAAATATCACAACATCCTGGACTAGACAAAGTTTTGACTCAAGGTAAGGCATCCGATAAGAGTAGAGAAACACTTAATGTTAAGGGGAGTGTTGAAAGACATTATTTAGAGAGATACCTGGTAGACCTTAAAAAATCCTTGTACAAAACCCCAATTTCATGTATTTTTTTCCATTTTAGAATGGACAAATTAAGCTGTCAACAAAATATTGGAAAATTTGGTAAGACGAGACAAAGGGTCTCTGAAATTGCAATTTTAGAAGTACCTAAAATCTTTAATTTTGAAATTATGATTTCATTGGTCACTCAAAAGAATTATTTTGAGATCACAATTTCACTAATGAATGAAAGAAGTGCTACCAAATGTGCGATTTTGGTGATGAAAGATTTGAAAGTTGATTAGAGTGTGATATTCGATAGAGACAAAGTTATTGAGATTTTGAAAATCACAATATTGTAAATGATTTTATAACAAGGATGTGAAAGGGAAAAAATACAAATTGTTAAATTAATGGTGCAAAGTATGAACCGAGTACTTACTTGATGGGATACATGGACAATTTGCAAAGTGGGTACATGGACATAAATTTATGAGCCATACATGTGGAATAGAAGTGAATTAATCATCTTTGTGAAAATGATCTTTTTCATAACTTCATATGAGTGGATCTGGAATAGAAGCTGGTGAGGAGAATTCAGGAGTACACTAGGAGTTTGGAGAAATAGTAACTTTGAGCTCTTTTATTTCTTTGGTTATTACTCATTTAATGAAAATGCTTGTCAAGAAGGAGATTGAAGAGTCTAAAGAAGTTCCTATTGAGAAATATATTCAAAAAATATTGTTATATATCTTTCTCAATTCCTCACTCGATGGTCAAAAGTTAGTCTTCCTAGATGAGTTTCAAGATTGTAGGGATTGCAACATTTCATTGTATGGGCATGATTTATTTTGGTATTTTTATGCAAATAAGGATATATAGGAAGGAGCCTAGAAATAAGTCATGGAGGCTTGATTTAGGAAAGATTATGGTCCCAAATGTTTTTGTGGATACTGAGCTAATAGATGTTGTAGTGAATCACTATGAGCCACCACTAGGTTTGTTAGGAAAATGGATGGAATGCCTTTGTTGGTTATCACAAAGTCCCACATTGAGGAATGTTTTGTTTTGAGGACCCAAGCCCTAAAAAAATTGATAGGAAACATTTCAAATATGAGTATTAGAAGACTATGAAGTTTGGGAAGTTAAGAGAAATTGCATATTTCATGTATAGAAGGCATACCAATAGAATTATGCATGTGGATCACATGGGTCCTCACTCAGTTGATTCCTTTATGATTTTTTTCAAGTACACATTTTAAGCATGGATTCAATTGTTTGGAGAGGAGGAACAATAGATAATCCCTCTAGATTACATGTACATATGCATGAAAATACTGTTACCACATACATATTTGGAGTTTGATTTTGCTAGTGAAATTGAGAGGACTCTTCACAATTGATTTAGTGGAAGGCCACCAAGTCTTTCAAGAAATATTCCCTATTGTGTTATTTAATTCTTCATCAAAATTTCAGCCAGTTTATAAATTCCATGAAGTTGGCCACAATTAATGATGAGGAAGGAAATATACAACCCATTCAATAATGGTGTCAATTGTGGGACACACATGCTAAGGAGGGAGATTTCATAATTTTTAGAGATATATTCATTCAATGGATAATAAGAGAACTTTGGGAAACCCTCACCAAAAAACTACAATCAATCAAGAACATGTTGAGACTTAAGGAATTTTTGGCTAGCAAGGGTTTTGAATACAACCTAGGTGACTGGATTCTTAAGCCAAAGTATTCTTTGATAAGATTATATAGATGTAGAAAACCAACTCACAGACTCCATGTGTTTCTCTTAGAGAGATTAGGTTTCTTAGAGTTCATATGACAATTTTTGTGGGTTGAGAAGGAATACACTCAACCAAGAAAGAAGGCAAACATGATGCCTACCTTTTTAAGGTTTGATGGGTATGTGATTGGAGCTCATAAGATTCAAGAAGTACAAGAACTCCTTATGAATAAATCATTGTTGACTAGTGATAAAAGAAAAGATTATGATCCTAAAGGAAATTTTAGGGCTATAAAGGCTGAATATTCTCATTAATTAAATATAGATGGTGATGTTATAAGGAATTGAAATGATGTGTAGGAGATAACTCAAAGAATCAAAAAATAAAATGTTTTGAGAATTGAAAAATGTATACATGACTTTGAAAATTTGTATAAAGAATATGTTGAGTAGGATGTAGGTAACAAGTCAAAACACACATCTCCTTTACCTCCTCAAGCAAAGAAAAGGAAGGTGAGTCAAGAAAGTTCAAGTGTTACTCAATCATCTATAACTCCTCAAAAGAAGGATGTAGAAAGTAATCCCCTAGTATCTTATGAGGATTCAGAAGATGAGGGGTCAATAAGAGATGTCAATGTTCTTAGGAAAATGAAAGAGACTATTGAGACATCCGAGCCACCTCCTTGATATTCTAAGGAACAATATTGTTATTATGCTTAAATTATGCCAATTGATATTCTAATAGATACTAATGATGCAAAGAAAGACATATCCCTCAGATTTATTGAGAAATATAATTTCACCCAAATAAAAGAGTTTAAATATTTTTGGATCAAATACAAAATGAAGGATTTTGAAGAAAGCCAGTAGAGGCTTAAGGGCATTGAAGAAGATTAACATGCCTCAATTGTGTAGAAAATGCTAGATGAGTTGAATTTAGATAATATTTCATGTGCCAAAGAAAAAGAAAAAGAGATGGTAAATAATATTGATATCTTGATTCTTTGAGGTTTGACATTGAAGGAAATCTTCTTACTTGATCAAGTAAGAAATCAACAGGATTCCACATTTGTATCAAAAATGAAATCTTTAGACAAAGTTGAAGGAACATGGTATGAACACAAGATATAAACCCTTGCCACTTGGGTAACATTCAAAAGAAATAAGCCAAGGATTATTGATATATCAAAGGGGAACAGGGAATGGCTCTGATACAAATAATGGAAAATACTGACCCCATTCTTGTCGTAACCAGGTTGACACATGAATCAATTTTTAATCAGGCCCATATTAAACACATGAAAGAAATGATTGTGGAATTACAAAGAAGAGAAATGGAAATGAATTAAATTATAAACAAGATGCATGTAAAGACAAGAAGGTTGGAGAGTAAATTACAAGGTTCAAAACCTAAAAAATCTCAAGCTATTGTGGTTCATAAGCCTAGAGATGTAGATACTAAAATAAGAGAATTAAGGAAGCTATAAGTGTTGATCATAAGGAATGTAGCTTCAAAACTCTAGAAGAAATTCTTGTTTATAGGGTGAATATCATTATAACTAAGTGTGATCAAGTGTATGAAGGATTCAATAACATTGGGAATATGTTGGAGTTCTTTGAAAAAGGAAAATATAAGCTTTTTTGAGATAGAGAGAAAATGGGGAACCTCCAAGTGTGAATTAAACAAACTATTTGAGTCACAAAGAGAGATCTTGATGCCCCTACATAAATAAAAGCCACTATTGATCTTATTAATGATGTTTTAGAGAATCTAAGCTACATAAGATAGGAACATCCAAAATTGGAAGAAAAGTTGAATCAATTTTCCTTTGTTGATCATTCCTTCTTGCCTTATATTAAGAATGCAAATGGAAAAGTTAAACAATTGGAGTAATGGAGGTCAAAGTTTACAAGGTTGCCTCAAGAAAGAAACTAGATTCAAAGAGGAACAATATTTTTAGATTGATTTATTCCACATGTTATAAAATAAAATAATCACAACAAAAGTGAAGTTTAGAAAATTCATAACAAAAGTAAAGACAAAACAAGGAAAAATGTGGGTGGAACTACATGTATTTTCTCCAAAAATATCAAAGTTTATATGGCCAACTCATGGTCAAATTGTGAAATGGATCGATCACTATCTCAAAGTTCCTAAGGAAAACATTGAAGAATTTTTGGTTGCTAATAAAGTAGGAGATGATTAGAATTATTTTCTTATTTATGCTTTAACTAATAGTTAGTTATATTTATGAAAGGGGTTGATTATTTGCACACCTTTTCATTTTACAAGAAAAGGTACCAAAGCCCTTATTTAGGAGGCTTCATTTTCTAAAAACATATAAGTATTGATTTTTAAAGTACTCTTTTATGAGAGATACATTATGGAGTAATTCTTGTTTCATACAATTACTTGTTGGATATGTAATGAAGATTCTCTATTGTATTACTTTTTGAATAAAGTTAGTGTGATGATGCATTCTCTTTTTCAATGGCATATAGTTTTAATACCTCATACTTTTTATTGTCCCTTTGGATTGTGTTATTATTCTGATGGATGAGAATAATACATGAACTTGATTTATTAGATATTTTATTAGCAAGTTATGGTATCTATGTAATTGGTCTCCTTCAATTGGAGTTAAAAACATTTAGTCTAGGATTGTATTTACATCTTATCTATCTAATGGTTGATGGGGTGCACATTGTCTCTTGAGGTTATTTGATGATAAGGATATGTGGAAGATTGACTCAATTTCCTAATGGATTAAGGGACTAATCTCTATATGTTCATTTCAAGTTGATATGTATGGCTGTAGACTAGTGAAGTTCTATCCACAAGTATTGCATTAATCTATTCTATATATTTTCACTCATTTTCTTTTATTTACTTTGTGATTTCTCCTTGAGTAAAAGGTTGCCTACTCAAAAGTATCAATTTTCAGTCTGCATTGGTGATTTTTTTCCTCTATACAAGTTGAGATATAAGGTACAACTACCTAGGTCTTACAAAGCCTAAAGGGTGAAGGTTGAGTAAGTGTGTTGATTTTCCAACATCAAGTAAGCAAGACTTATAAGTTTTCAACCAATAATTTTGAGAAGCAACACTACCAATGGAATTCCAATGTAGCCAAGAGCCTAACAAGTTATACAACTCATGCCCTTAGACTTAGATGAGAGGCAATTCTAAACTAGGAAAGGCTATGGAGATGTGAGATGGATAGGTTCAAAGTGCAAAGTGACATGATGATAAACATAATTACAAGGGTCTCAAGTAGTACCTATTTCTAGGTTTTCATTTGTTGGCAAGATTGACTATCTCTCAAGCAAGATCACATTGTTTTGTCCTAGTATCTAGCAACGTACAAGGTATCATGGATTAACAATTTAATAGATAAGATAAATAGACAATGATGGATAGAGAAAGAAAAAGTGATCCACAAGGACCATATCCTCAAGAGTTCTGAAGCTAGGGAAAAGGTTAAAATAACCATATGAAGTATGTTTTGGGATAAGAAATGGAAGATAATGAGTGAAAGACAACATATAGGCTAATGACATGATGTCATGAAAGTTTATATCTAAAAAGAGTGGATATGTCAAGAGGCCTCTAAGAACCAAATTTTCATCTTTATTGTGATCAAGACCAAGAGGTTAATTGGATAGGATGGTGGTAGGATAAAGAAATAAGAATGAATCTATATATGAAGGCTATGAGTGAATCATTTGTGATAAGGACCATAACAGGGTAAGCAATAGATAAGATAGCCAATGCTCATGGATAGATCAACATTGTCATTATCAAAGAGGAAAGATGGAATGAATAGATTGTGGAAGAATTAAACATAATGCTTGTTTGCCAGGTTTTCATCATGGTACTTATTGAAGGCATCACAAGAAGTAGTTTTCACCCTAAGAGAAACTTATTTCTCTTTAATTTTTCTACCAAGGTGTCCATTTTTCATGTTTTCACCAAGGCACTTTTTTCTTTTTCTTTTTTGATTTTTTTTCCTTTTGGATTTTTCAAAAGAGTTGAAGCCTTTTAAAATTGAGTAGTGATCATATTATAAGGATAAGTCATGATAAACTAGGACCATAGAAAGGTGTGCTCAAGGATGTGGATAAGGTGATGTAAAGGAGATGGTAGAAAAGGTATATGAAGGATAAGAGTTCACGCCTTTGAAGGCTAGGAGGAGTATGGATAGTAGGCTAGTACATGATTGAAAGGATTGCATAAGGATAGGTGAGAAAGAGGGAGAGATCAACATTGACACACACCTTGAGGGTGATGGAATGACAAATGAATAATTGAGGAAATAGCTTAAGGTTTAGATGTATGAGGTGGTAGAATACTTTTGGAAGAATATGGGGTGGAAGGATTTGGAATCTTTTGAGGTAGATGTTTGGAAGAAGATGAGATGGAAGCCTATGGAAGCTTGATCACCAACTTTGATTTATTTTCTATATTAAAACATGTAAGAGAGACTTGGGAATCCATATCACTTTTGATTTTTCTTTTCCTTTGGATGCTTTAGAATGCATTTCTTCAATGTTGGATTTAGGAAACAATATTTTCTTTGATTTTACTATTTTCTTAGTGGACCTTTTCTATCTCTTGAATATTTTTTCTTTATTTGCATTCACATGTCGATTAGATAGGTCATGGTAATCTTAATTTGACAATGGATTATTATTTTTATTCTTATGTTGTATTCAAATTTCTTACAAAATAATTGCAATTTGTGGATGGAAAAGGCTGATATGGTGGATTTATATGGATGGGTGCATGCACATTTATCTAGGATGCATGTCTTTGTTGATCTTGAGGTATGATAGGAGAGTTAGGAGTGAAAGTATGATACAAAGGAACATAAGGCCCCAATATGAAAGGAAGGTTTGAAGGCTTTTAGCTTGGATGGAAAAGGACCAAGGATAAACTTAGGAGATGCAAATGGATAGTGAGTAGGGAGATCAACATCTTTAGAGTGAGAAATGTGATCAAGGCCATCAATACACTCATGAGTAACTCTGATAGGAGCATTTAAAACTTGAGCATAGTTTTGAAGTGGATATGGAGAAGTAGAAAAAGAAAGTAAGGGGATACTTTGATCTTGACATGTTTCTTTGGATAACATAGGCATACTATTTTTCTCATAATTTTTTGTAAGCTCAAATGAGATAGTGGAAGTGGTATATTCATCATACTTGAGAGATGAAAAAGGCATAGTATATGGAAGGGCAAAATATTGAAGGAGATTAATGGGTGCTAAATCTTGATCTTTCTTGAAATTTATATCTTCATCATTTTGAGAGTCCTCTTGAGATGGAGCCACTTTTAAGGACAAAGGAGAAAGTGGGGTTTGCATGGTAGGATATTGAAGAGGTAATGAAGGACTGTTTGAAGTAGGCATAACATCACATGAAGGTTGAGGATCGTTAATATTAGTAGTATCTTAATGGGTTGCAACCAAATGAAAATCAGCTTGGGTTTCTTTTAGAGGTATCCCTTAAGGGTATGCATAATAAATGCGGAAAACATTAGGTTCTTTGTTTGATGAAGTAATGTTGGAAAGTTTTGAATTTTTGGTAGATGCGTACATGTTGGAAGAAGTATCAGTGTTGGAAGAAGTATGAGTGTCAAGAAAACCACCACTAGACATAGGTTCATTGATATGATCTTTCTCATGAGTAGCATATTCATCACATGAGTCATTAGGGGTTACAACATAAAAATTCCCATCATCAAAAAGATCTTGCATTTATCTTTCAACTCTACATAATATTAATTTTTATGACTATTATTTCTATTGTATTTACAATAGCAATTATCATTCCACCAAGTAGGTTTTACTATAGGTTCATAAAGTCTAGAGTTATTTGGTAACATAATCATCTTGTTCACAATTATGGTCTTGAGCACCACATCATATGAGTATCCCAAAGGGGTAAATTTATGTTTAGATCTAGGTGCCCAAAATGTTTCAAGAGTCATTTGATTTGTTTGAATCATAGATAAAGCATGTAGACCTAGAAGATGAGGATGAATGTGATATTGGAGAAGATTACCCATGTGCATGTAGAGGACCTAATGAAAAATCATGTGATTATGTCATTCTTTATTTTATATGTTTTAGAAGGTTAGACTACATAGCCATGATGTCCTCAGCGATACAAAGATAAGTAGGATCATCCACCTCTTCTAGTTTTTTGCATCGAGCCTATAGATCCTAAAATTCCTTTGTGATATGTAGGAGCTCATGATCATCTATACTTGGTTGAGGTTTGGAATAAAAAGATTAAAATCCCATAGTGGTGGATAGAAATAAAGAATGAAGGAGACTAAAAGAAGATAATAAGGTGGCACAAGATAACTTGATGTCAAAACTAGAGAGGTAGAGTGTTCACTTGACAAGATAGTAGAGATATTTTAAAGTGACCTATCAAGTAAAGTATACAAGTAATTTATGACATTAGTGACTTGTGTCAAGAGATGGTATCCAAGCCATAGATAGATAGGCAAAGATATTGAAAAGCGACCAAAATTTCCAACCAAAGAGTGTAGTCAAGATTTCAAGGTAATGTTTCAACAAAAAAAGGTCCTAGTGTGTTGACAAAAACAAAGAAGATAGAAAAGACCGGGAGTGGTAAGACTAAAGAGACATTTTAAGCAAGTTAAGACACAATAGACATAGCAAATAAAATTCAAATGATGAAATTCCCCTAGTAAGAAACAAAATAAAAATATTTATACTTGATGTTTTGACATGGGAAAAATGTTTTGAACACTTTTTGAGTATTTTTGAAGTTTTATGATTTTTTTGGATACAAACACACAATGAAAGTGTGCAAAAAGGAAAAATTCCTAAGGTTCAATTTGATGGATGTGTCCCCTTTTGATCCAAGTGGAGAAGTTTTTAAATATTCAAGCACATCAAACACACCAACCACCTATTCAACTTCCTACTAGGATGCACAAGCTCAACTAGGGGATAACTTTGATATATGTGAGGTATGTGAGGCCCAAATTCATAGATGAAAGAGAATATTGTCAAATAACTAGGAGTAAATGGTAACCAAATCTCCACCTTCATGTCCCAAAGGTATACAGTCCTTTGGGGCTTAGCCAAGATTAACAATATTGCTACTTTTAAGAGGCTTGTCTTTAGATTCAAGCCCTGCTATTTATACTCCACTAAAACACTAGAATTGAGGTCATTAATTATACTGATCACTTCTCTAGGAAGGCCCCCTAAAAATAAAAAATTAAAAACTCTTATTTATCTTCCCCTCAAATGCCTTAACAAGGATGCAAGAAGAAAATACACACAAGAAAATATTGGGGATTAAAAGACAAAGGGGTTCATTTTAAGCTCAAATCCAAATGTTAATAATTGATTTTAAGCCTTATTTTTCAATGTTGGGAAGACACACCAAATAGGTTGGAAAAAGGAAAGAAATTATTTGATGGTAAAAAAAAAGACAATGATCAATATTTACAATGCAAACAAGAAGATTTGGAATGTCTACACCTTGATTTCACACTTTATAGTTTTTTTGCTTCAAAAACTTCAATAAAGTGCATGAAATCATGAAGAAATATGAAAAGTCAAAGAAAATACATTGAATTAGTTTAGTCCATACAAAATGAAAACTCATACATGCTTTAAACTTTGTGCAAATAAAGCACAAGCTAATCACAAAATGCTTTTTGTTTGTTTTTTGCTTTTGACCTAGTCAACAATATTGAATCTATATGCCATGATTTTGGCCCCAAAAAATGAAAATAAAAAAAAGAATAGACCTATAATAAAAATTAGAGTGCTTTCCAAAAATGCAATTTTTTTAGCAATATCTCTTGATTTGTGCTCTAGGAACCCATTTTACCAAAACAAACTAGTTTTTATAAATCGAGTTTTTGAGTCATGATATTGCATCTTAATTAAAAACTAAAAAAGGAAAAGCCTTGTAGAATACATAGAACTACAAAAAAAAATACACTTTTTTCAAAAAATTTGCTGATTTGCAACCAAAAATTAATTTCCATAAAAAATAAAGAAAAAAAAACACAACTCACAGAAAGCAGATAAGAAAAATCTGAATTTTGAAATGAGTCATCTCTTATGCATCTCTAAGCTGCAAAAATAATTTGAGATTTGAGTACCATCTTGTTTGGAAGATATGGCCAAATCTTTCAAAACCTAGGATTGTTAGCATGAATATTGATGGTATTCCTTTAGGGGCATATCATAAGCATTGGAGAGATAGTTAGCATGATTGACATGTTGAATTCATGTCTTGTGTTTGTCATTGATCTCAACATAGTATTGATTTTGTAAAGACCAACAGAGTAGCAAACATAGAACATGGTCATACAAAATGTGTATTGATGATAAGGTCTGGCATAGTTGAGGACATGTTCTACATTGTTTCTTGATGACATGGTTAAGTATTGAAGAAGGAGATTGTTGAAAATAGATTGATACAAGTATGATAAATGTGTTTCAATCATTGTTTTGTCATTGATGAAAAACTTGCTATTTTTCTAGTAAGACAACTGCTTATATGATTTAAATACTATCACTTGTTGATTGATGAAGATGATTTGATAAAAAAGATGTAATAAAATAATCTAGAGTAAAGGTTGAGTTATGATATATAAAGGAGTAGAAAAATTAGCTAAGACAATGATGTCATAATGCATTGATAATCTACTTAAGGTTGCAAAGGCTAGTTACACTAAACAAGTTCAGAAGAACAAGTTAAACAAAGTTTTTCTACCAAGCTTGACCAAATGGATAGTAGGTGCCAAGAAAAGTCAATACAAGCTAAGTAAAAAAATTAGTTGGAGCCTAGAAAAAGTCTATTTTAGCGTATGCTAAGCAAAATAGTGGATTCTAAGTAAAGGATAGTTGATGCTAAGCACCAATAAACTTTAGTTCATGCCGAGTGATTTTATAGAGGATGTCAAGAAACGCAGTATGTGCCAAGTCTTAGTATTATTAGAAAGATTGTGAATTTGATGGATTTGAGCTGATGAGTTTGTTTTCTTGGATTGTGTGAACTAGGTGGAAGATAAGATTGATGAGCTAGTGGCACATAATTCATGGGAAACCATTTTGAAGGAGAAGTTTCTAGAAGTGATATGGAATGAAGGGTAGATTCATTGAATCCAAACTAATCTATCCTAACCCTAAATTGGACAATGGAGAATGAATGGAAAAAGATCTTAATTCTCTATTTATAGGGATAGCTGGTCAGAAGCAAGGGTTGTCATGTGTGAGAACCTAAGGATGAAAAGGAGTCAAGGATATTGCTTCATCAAGTGACCTAAGTGAAGAGTCTACATTGGCATGTTATATAAGAAGACATTAGGGTATGGATTCTTGAAGGGTGAACAAGCTATTAGAGCTTAAATGTGTGAAAGCCAAGCATAATGGAGGACTAAAATAGAGATTTGTAATTTGCAAATGGAGTTGTAAGTTGTTATCAGATGAATCCTTAATGTTACTCTCTAATAATTGTATCAATCTAGGGTAAATCCTTTGGATTAAGGTTGACCTAATAGTCATTTGTAAATCCTTTAATTGGGTGACATTCCAAGTGAATGGTCTAAAGTCCTCTAACAAGGTTCACTCCTAACAGGGTGATTGAAATCCTTTAATAAGGTCATATTTAATAGTCTGTATTGTAACCTTTAATAGGGTTGGCCTTTCATAGGGCATCACTTTAGAAGAGTGAAAAAGAGTAGCATGTTACTGGTGGTTTTTTCCAAATTGGGTTTCCATGCAAATAATTGTGTCAAATGTGTTGCTGAATTTGTTATGTTTCATGTTACATTTTTGCAAATTTATTTGACAATAATGTACAAGTTTCAAGTGATTGCATAACCTTATGGATGCATTCATGATGATAAATTTTTTATGGGTTCACTAAGCTGTGAAAAGTTTTGTTTATACATCCAGACCTTGGATAATTGGTTTATCCCCCCTTCAATTATTCTAAAGAATTCCAACAATTGGTATCAGAGCTATCTACTTAAGAGGACTAGTTTGAAGGTAGTACAAGCACAAAGATCAAGATGTCAAAAAGAGATGTACCCAAGCTCAATAGAGATAACTTTCCTACATGGAAAATTTTAATGAAGCTAAACATTGGAGGACTTGGAGATCATGCACAATCTACCATCACTATTGAGCATGTTGCTCCTATTGGAGTCCTAACTATTGAGGATATGAAAAAGAAGAAAGAACACAACTAGGCAATGTTGGAGATTGCCTTTGCCCTAAGCTATGCTAACTTTGATGATATCAAAAGTCTTGAGAGTACAAAAAAAGTGTGGGATGCTTTAAACACCATCTATTTAGGAGACAATAATTTTCTAAGAGCCAAAGCTAAAAGTCTTAGAGGTAAGTTTGATGATATGAGAATGCAAGAAGGTGAAAATGTTCCTCAATATTGTTCAAGGAAAAAAGATGTTGTTAATGCAATAAGAGGAGCTACTGGTACAATAGATGATGATACTATATTAAGCACATTTTAGAGAGCACTACTACCTATATATGCTAATAGAGTTTTTGTAATACAAGAACTGAGATGTATTCTAGGGAATACTCTATCTCTTGAAGGTCTGGCAGGTAGGCTCACTACTTTTGAGCTATCTAACTTTGATAATTACAAACTTGAAAGTATTGAATTTGCTTTCAAAGCTAAGCTGTCATTGAAGGAACCAGATGAAAAGAAGAAGAAAAAGATAAAGTATGTGTCTAGTAATTGTGATACAAATGAGAAGGACATAGATCAACTTGAAGCACTACTGGCAAAGAGATTTCATAAAGGTAAAGGCAAGTTTAAACTACCTGTTATTTGTTTCAATTGCAAAGAAGTTGACCATATTGCTGCTAGATGTCCAAAGAAGAAGAACTACAAAGGTGGTAACAAGTGCAAAAGTAGAAGAGATGAAGACAACAAGGATTACAAAGAAAAAGACAAGAAGTCTTGCTACATTGCTGAAGAGGAAAAAAGAGAGATGAATTTGATGAACATAATGATGAAGTGGTGTATGTTGCAATGAAGGACGAATCTGATAGAGATGAGGCAACTGCCCTTGTGTCTTTTGTGAACAAGAATGACCAATGGATCATTGACAATGGGTGTTCACATCACATGAATAGAGATAAAATTAAGTTCATTATCTTGAGTTGTTATGATGGAAATAGTGTAAGATTTGGTGATGATGCACCATGTTTGATAAAAGGAAAAGGCTCTATCAAACTCATAAAGATTTTATGTGACAATGCTTACTATGTTGAAGGACTTAACTATAATCTATTGAGTGTGTCATAGTTGAATAATTTAGGATGTAAGGTTGAGTTTGAAAACAAGATTGCTAAGATATATGATGCTGATGGAAAATTGATTGGAAAGGGTGATCAAACTAGGAGTGTTAGAGTAAATTGAATTTTCCCAATTTCTCTATTTACTTAAGTTTACTTAGGTGAGTTTAGTTTGTTTATTTAGGCATTATTGAGATATATTATGAAACATATATTTAATTCCTCATAGGAATTAAACACATGTCTTCATTTCTCACATGCCATCTACCTTTGGTAGGTGTCTAACTTTGGTAGGTGCCCAACTTTGGTAGGTGCCTAACTTTGACTCTTGCATATATAAATAGGCTAGCTCACATGTAATAAACCAAGGGAACCAAGGTGACCAAGATGGCTTAGTCCAACACACATTGAACATATTGTAATTTTGTTCTTATTCTTGTGTCCATGCTTTAATTCTTCTTGTAGCTTGTATTTTTCTTTTGGATTATAATCCCGACTCCTACAAAATTTGTTATACAAATTCTAACATAGTATCAGAGCTTTGTATTTAAAAGCTACTCACTCGTATTTGAAGATCTTTGGAGCATTTGACTGCTTACAAGGATTTAGAGGTTTTTCAGTTGAATATGTAGAGGAGCTTTTGTTCAGAGCACCTTGGGCCTAAATGGACCTCATAATTGGATTCCTAGCATGTCAAACCCCTTGGCACACAAATCAAGGTGAATATATATTTTTTAAATATATATTTTTTGTATTTCACCATTGTTTTGTTGAAATTTTTTTAATTGCACCATATGCATGTGCAAGTTTTTTATTTATTTAAAAAAATATATTTATATCTTTTTAAATTTATTTTTTAAAAGGTCATTTTGTGGACACTTTTTTTGTGTAAATTTTGCAAGAATATACATATTCATATATATATATATATATATAAAGTAATTTTTTTTTTCACAAAATGTAAAAATTACAGAAGCACCATCACAGGCATTTCTAGATCTGCCCATGCGACCCATCCACTGCTTGCGACCCTCTCCATCTATCTATTGCAACCTCCAATACCACTAGGTGACCTCTATGTGCCATGACTATTGTGCCCATGACAACGTCACAAACAACAACCTCCTCACTGCTTGCGACCATCAACCACTACCTGTGACCAAACAACCATACAGGCTGCCTACAACCTATGGCCATTGGGCTTTGTTTCCTAGCCACTGACCTAATTCCATTTGTTGGATATTTTTTTCTAGCAAGGGGGATCTTTTTAGGAGCTTAGATTTATTTTTGGGGGAGGGAGGATATTTTATGGCAACCAAATATTTTATTCTAGGGGGAGGATCTTTTTCCCATTGACCAAATTTGTCTCTAGGGGGATATTTTGTGACATTTGGAATTTTTTCGGTATGGCATTTTTTTGTGACATGTTGATGTCATCATGACATCATCATAGTGGGGCCCATAGCCACATAGACGTATTGTCAGCATCCAGTCAACATCAAATCAACTGACACATCACTACCACATGAGATGTCACGTGGCAGTACTTTTATGCCATGGTGGTCATATGGCCGTCCAATTTCTCATCATGGCATGATGACCCACTACATCACCCACCTACAAGCCTTCAGGTCTATTGTTGACCTACTGTTATTTTTTCTCCATAATTTGAGCATACAAACTCTATTTTTGGCAAACAAAATATCACCAGAAAGCTAGTTCTAAGAGCTATCCATTGGTGCAGGAATATTGGGATTTTGATGCAGTTTGATTACTATTTTTGGAAATCAAAGACTAGATTTATGTTTTCTACACTAGTAGGCATATCATGATCTTTGATGACATCTTTTGTAAGTTTGTATTGCAAATCGCACTGAGATAAAGTGCCACTCTTGCTTTTTGGGATCTTTCTCATCATTTTGACTTATTGTACTTACACTAATTTATAAAGTACCATGGCAAGATAGTTGTTTTCCTTTTAGTGCCCTCTTCCTTTGTCTAGTCAATGTTTCTTTAGAGACATTAGCCCCATGATGTGTCGATGACATTTGCCTTTATAGGTACATGATGTGTCGATGAATGACACGTGCCTTTATAGGTGTCTATACTCCTTCCTCACTCTCTATGTTCTTGATTCTCTTTTTTTCTATAGGAGATATTTACCCACTTTCTTAGTTTCCTATCACCTCACCCTTGTTAGCATTTAGGGGGGATTTCACCATTGGTTTCTAATGCTTCCTTTGTTTGATGGAGTAAACCATGTATTCAGTACTTGTTCCTATGTACTAAGCGTTTGTAGTGGTTGGGTATCTATGCACTCCGGTGAGATGGAACACTTACCATATGGACACTCTTCTTTTCATTCCTATTTTGGATGCCACCTTCCATTGATAAGCTCTTAAGGCTTTGGTGCTTTATGCCATCTATATCTTTGAGTTTAGTTGTTTGCCTTTTTGTACCTCTTGATTCAAGTAGTGTCATAAAAAAGAACTCATACAGATAAGAGTCTTCTCTGTCTGGCTAGGTTTTATTGCCACAGAGGATCTTCACATCAAAAATTTATTTTTGATAGTTGGTTGCAACTTCATCGTGGTGTTCCTCAAGATCAGCCTTGTTCCTATTTTATGGAACTTTTTTTTTAGCTATCTCTTTTTGGAGTAGAGTTTTTCCCATTTGATTTTCTCTATTTCTCCACTTCATAGAGATTTTATTGTGATTGGGTACCTAATTAGACCTTGTTGTTGGGACTCAAGTTTGTTTGTAGTTACCTTTCTTTTTCATACATTTTTTCAGATGCATTGTATGCTTAAGTACATCTCCCTAAGTTGCACTTAAGGGGGGTGTTAGAGTAAATTGGATTTTCCCAATTTCTCTATTTACTTAAGTTTACTTAGGTGAATTTAGTTTATTTATTTAGGAATTATTGAGATATATTATGAGACATATATTTAATTTTTCATAGGAAAATTAAACACATGTCTTCATTTCTCACATGCCACCTACCTTTGGTAGGTGCCCAACTTTGGTAGGTACCTAACTTTGACTCTTTCCTATATAAACAAGCTAGCTCACATGTAATAAACCAAGGGAACCAAGGTGACCAAGATGGATTAGTCCAACACATATTGAATATATTGTAATTTTGTTCTTATTCTTGTGTTCATGCTTCAATTCTTCTTGTAGCTTATATTTTGCTTTTGGATTATAATCTTGACTCCTGTAGAATTTGTTATACAGATTCTAACAAAGAGTAATCTATTCTATCTTGATATAGAGGATGCTACTTGTCTAATTATAAAATTTGATGATGTGTGGCTATGGCACAAGAGGTTATGTCATGTTAATTTTGATAACTTGGTTAGTATTAGTAACATGAGAAAAGTTAGAGGTTTGTGTAAGTTGAAGAAGCCATATAACATAATGTGCAAAAAATGTCAATTAGGAAAAGTAACAAATTTAATTTTTAAGAGTAAAACTCGTACCACTAAAGGAATACTAAAGATTGTTCATACTAACTTGTGTGGACCAATTGAAGTTCAAAGCTACAAAGGAGATAAGTATATTAAGCTGCTTGTTGATGATTATTGTAGAATGATGACAATTATGTTTCTAAAACAAATATCTTATGCTTTCCAAATGTTTAAGTGGTACTTAGCAAGAGTTGAGAAGGAAATAGATAAAAGTCTAAAATGGTTGAGATCTGACAGAGGATGAGAATTTACATCAAATGAGTTTGAAATGTTCTATAATGACAAAGGTATCAAAAGACATACATCTGCTCTTATAACTCCTCCACAAAATAGAATTGTTGAAATGGGGAATTGATTTGTAATGGACTATGCTAGGACACTCATGATGGAGAAAAATGTTACTTTGAAATACTGGAGAGAGACTATAAGTACAAAGGTCTATACCCTAAACCTAGTACAAGTCAAGGAAGGTACTCACTCAACCCATTTTGAAATATGGTATGGATACTCACCTAATGTAAAATATTTTAAGGTATTTGGAAGCAAATGCTTTATCCTCAAAGATTTTAGGAATGGTAAACAAGATGCAAAAAGTGAAGAAGGTATATTCCTAGGTTATTCCACAAGAAGTAAAGCTTACAAGTGTTTAAATGCAAACACTAACAAAGTTGTGGAAAGTACAAATGTGAAATTTGATGAATATACAAAAGTACATGAAGATGAACCTATGAAAGAAAAAAAAGAATACAAATCATTTGCATACTTTTATGCAGGTGTGCTTGCTGAAGAAGATGCTACAAATCAAGCTATAAGTCAACAGCAAGTTTCAATGACTACCAAGTCACATACTATGAATGCCGAGTTGCATTCAAGAACCGAGCTAGATTTAAATGTTGAGTTACATAATGAATTTGATGCATATTCCAATTAGGAGATTAGTTTACATGAGAGAGATGGTGAAATACCTGACAAAGATGTACACAGTGACTCTAAAGTAGATAGACTAGTTGAAGAAACTAGAGCTGAACCAAGATTGTCCAAATATGTCAAGATATATCATCCTGCTACACAAATTGTTAGAGATAAAGATGCTAGACAAACGACAAGGAATAGGTTGAGAAATGATAATGCTTAATAAGTATAAAAGAGCCCAAATCAGTAAAAGATGCCTTATAAGATGTGTATTGGAGTAAAGCCATGGAAGAAGAGATTGAACAAATTGAGAAAAATAAGACATGGACTCTAATTCCTAGACCAGAAGACAAAAAATGTAATTGGAACCAAGTGAGTATTCATAAATAAGCTAGAAGGAAATGGTAGAGTCACAAGAAACAAGGTAAGATTAGTCTACAAAGGATATGCACAAGAAGAAGGAATTGACTATGGAGAAACATTTTCTCTTGTTGCTATATTTGAAGAAGTGAGAACTCTGCTTGATTATTTTGCATACAAAGCTTTCAAAGTTTATCAAATGGATGTTAAATCTATATTTCTAAATGACATATTAGAGGAAAAAGTTTACATAGAACAACCAAAAGGATTTGTTGATATTAATAATAAAAACATGGTAAGTAGGTCACACAAAGCTCTATCTGGTTTGAAACAAGCACAAAGAGAATCATATGAGAGACTTCATAATGATCTTGTGAAGATTGGATTTGAAAGGACTAGTGATAACAACAATTTGTACATGAAGAAAGAGAAAGGAAAAGGTATTTTGTTATCTAAATTTTTTGTTGATGATATCATATTTGAAGGTCAAGATTCTTTATGTAAGGCTTTGCAAATCAAATAAAGCAAGAATTTGAGATGTCTATGTTTGGAAAGATCAAGTTCTTTGTGGGTTTACAAGTACATTAGATGTAATATGGTATATACATCACTTAGTCAAAATATGTCAAGGAGATACTGATTTTTTTTGGATTGGAGGATTCCAAACTAGTAAGTACACCTATGGTGACAGGACATAACTTGTCAAAGAATGATGATTTAGTTGAGGTGAATCAAACATTGTACAGGTCAATGATTGGAAATTTATAATATGTAGTACATAGCAAACCTGATATTGCATTATTTGTAGGGATAGTTACAAGATTCTTTGCTAATCCCAAGGAGACTCATTTGATGGTTGTAAAGAGAATAATAAGATACTTGAAAGGAACAAAGGAATATGGTCTATACTATAAGAAGAATGAGAAATTTAAATTAATAGCCTATACTAATACTAATTGGGCTAGAAACATTGATGACAAAAAGAGAACCAATGGAGGAGCATTTTTCTTAGGCAAGAGGCTGGTTACATGGACTAGTAAGAAACAAAATTGTACTTCACAATCTACTGCTGAAGCTGAATATGTTGTTGCTGCCATAAATTGTACAAACATTGTATGGACCAAACAACTACTCAAAGGTATGAAGGAAGAGAACACTAAACTAGCAACACTTTATTGTGATAATACAAGTGCTCTAAATATTCTAAGCACATTGCAATCAAGTATCATTACTTGAGATAATTAGTTCAAGATAAAGAGGTGAATAAATAATATGTTAACATAAAAGAAAAAATTGTTGATATCTTCACAAAAAAATTACCTAAGGATGCTCATGAGTATTTAAGAGGTAAACTAGGGGTGATACCCCTATCAAAGGCTATCTAAATAACAAAAGGAGTGCCCCACATCAAACAAGCTAATTTCCATATGTTACAAATTGATGCAGTGGATCTTACTCTAGGAGCTGCCTAAAGTAATCAAAGAGTTGAAAATACAAATTAGTCACAAGCATGGTGACACAAGAGAAAATAAAAAAGTTCACATCTACATATTAAGATGACAAGTCTTTGGAATTATTTTCAAAGAGGGAGAAATACAAGAGATTGGAGATTAAACAAAGAGGGAGACTGATCCCTAATCCTAAAGGAAGAAATACAAGAAATTGGAGATTGAACAAAGAGGGAGAAATCCTAACACATAGTATGAGGGGGAAATCTACTGATGACATATCATCTACCTAGTAAGAGGGAGCTACTGTAGAAGGGAGATATAAGAATTAATTTAGAGGAAGTCATAAGGATGAATTGATTATTGATTGTCTTTTGATCAGAACAAAATAGAATTTTGTAAACTATTTAGAAGATGAAATTTGCTAATAGACGAAGAGATTTCAATAGAAGGAATTATTTTCTTTTTGGTATTTTTTTGGTCTTACTATTTCAACTAAGTTAGTTTGGTTGATCATTTTGGTTTTCCATCAATGTCAAAGAGGGAGATTGTTGAAAATAGATTGATACAAGTATGATAAATGTGTTTCAATCATTGTTTTTCACTGATGTCAAACCTGTTATTTTGATAATAAGACAACTAGTTATATAATTTAAGTACTATCATTTGTTTGATTGATGAAGAGGACTTGATAAAAAAGATGTAACAAAAACACCTATAAGAAAGGTTGACTTATGGTATAGAAAGGAGTACAAGAATCAGCAAAGACAATGATCTCGTAGTGCATTGATAATCTACTTAAGGTTGCAAAGGTTGGTTACACTAAGAAAGTTTAGAAGAACAAGTTAAACAAAGTTATTCTACCAAGCTTGACCGAATGGATAGTAGGTGCTAAGCAAAGTCAATATAAGCCAAGTAGAAAATTAGTTGGAGCTGAGTAAAAGTTTGTTTTAGTGTATCCTGAGCAAAATAGTGGATGCTAAGTAAAGTTTAGTTGATGTTGAGCACTAGTAAAATTTAGTTCATGCCAACCAATTTTATAGAGGATGCCGAGTGTTGGTGTTTTTCAACTATTGAATAACAAAGGTTCAATACTAGGATAATAATACTCATAAATCTAAGGATTAGCTATGTTATATTAACAATTATGCTTGCATATTATCCGAAACCAACTTCAACAAAACTAGGACTGGCTTTCTACTCTTTAGGCTCTGTAGAACCAAGGTGGGCATACCTAAGGGATGATTCAGAATGAATGCTACTGTATAAGAATTTTATTAGTTTCATTCTGATTCTCATCTTATATCTCTGACATTATATATCATTTATTCATTATTTGATATTTTTAGATGATATACATCCCTTATAAGTAGATTTGGTCATAATTCTTCTTAGATTTGTAGGTATTTCCAACAATAGTAGCTAACTAAAGCTAAAATGTTACATGCAAAGAAGTGTTGACCATCTTTGAAGCTCTTCAAATAGTAAAATAAAGGTGATTTTAATTTTAGACTTGATGCTTATTCATGATCTACCTATCTACATACTAGACTAATTAGATCAGTGCCTATTCCATTGGGATTTAGAGTGTCCTCTAATTTATAGATCTAATTTTTTGCATTACAACAAATATTATCAACAAATCTTACTAGAATTCATTCTTACAGACATCCTTTTTATTACCATAGCAATCCCATCAAATTCACTAAAGCCTTTACTTAATTCACTGAATTAATGACAATAATGAATTCACATACAACCTAAGTGAATTACATTCAATTGGAAAAGCTTTACTCATACAATATCATAATAACCAAGTAATAACAAATGAGACAAAATTCAACAAGAACAGATATGGTGACAGCTCAAATTTGTATTAATTTTCCTTGAAAATTGTATACAATTATACTAAAACTTAGAATGACTCTAAAAAAGATACAAGGATCATATGATATCAATGTATTCTCAAAGAAATTTACAGAGAAGATACATCATGAAGTTTGCTACCATAACTGGACCAAACTATACTCAATATAGACTCAAATTGTATTAAAATTTGGACCCTTTCTCTAGCCTCAGAATCTCACTTATAAAGTGTGAGATGCAACAAGATTTAGGTGTAGAGAATTGATAAGTGTCCTTTTACAAAAGGTATTTACACTTTACAAACAGTCACAAAAGGACAAAAACTTTGTGTAAAAGAAAAGTAATTGTTGTCAAAAAAGTTTGCACCCTTGTCCAAAGTTTTTACCTAAGGACAACCTTGTGAAACATGGAAACAACCTCCAAGCTATGGGACTTGAAATGTGAGGTTGTGTCTCTAGAGAAGGCCGACTTCCTTTACTTTTAGGGTGCACCTAACTACTCTTGGAGAGGAAAAGGGAGAAGGAATGCATAGAAGCAAATCTACCTATTCTAACCTAAGGGGGGTGATGCACCACAAATAGAGTGTTCAAACCAATCTCTACCCATATATGCACTATTGAACCATCATGACACCAAAAGATATACACATCCAGACTTGCTTTAATCTAACAATCACATGCATATCAGAAAAACCCAAATGAATGACATAAGGAAAGAGAGGATTCACTTATATACCATTCATAGGCCAAAAGAGATACAGTCATGCAAGATTGTAGATATCTACAATACACCAATGAGAGGAAAATAGTTCTTGCACTTCACATCAATGGCTGAAGGAGATAATAATGTCATACAATTCAGAGGCAAAGGGGATTTACAGTGAAATTGTAGAGCAATATCAGAGAAAATAGAGAAGGGTTGACCTCAACAAAATCTACAAAAAATGCCTTTATAGCTTAGGCATAACTGAGATGTTCTATAACTAAAGTTACTCCACAACTACTGCCATTAAGTCTCTTTAGAGATCTGGAGAAAATCTGATTCGGGCACAGATTCAAATACAATGAAATCTGATATTTTGTTGAAATAGGGCCCTGATAGAAATGGCACCATTAAACCATTCTGACCAAGTAGATAGATAAAATTGGGTGGTGGAGTGTTCTCCTACTATTTACTAGGTTTGGCATTCATTTGAGAGTAGTTGGAATTGATCGTGAGGATCAAATTGTGCAAGAAAACTCAATTTCCTTCGTTTTTGGCTCATCAATCAGTAAAGTCAAAAGTCAACTGAATCCTACAACCAAAATGGGTCACGTGGGCCAATAATTTCATTTCATTTTTCCACCCCATAAAGTCTCCATGTGGTTGACCACATCTTCTCAATTAACTGAGCCACCTTCTCAACTTAACCATGATGTCACATAACCATCAACTGTTAATGCCTTAGCCGGGCCCATAAGGACACGTTTCCTTTAGGTGCTTTCCCGCATTGTTTAATTACCTTGTATCTTCATAATGTGGGAAAGCACTAATCATTGATTTCCATAAGATCAATGATCATGAAAGATCTTCATTATACTATGCCTGCCCTTAATACTTTTGGGCCCATGAACTACTCATCATACACTTCAGCATGACTTGGCCCCACATAGCATCACCCTATGGCTTATGAAATCAACCTGACCCCACAAAGACACATGGTAGTGAGGGCCTTGTCCATATTGTTTAATTACCTTGCATCTTCATAATGCGGGGAAGTGCCCACTATAGATCTATTTGCATCAGACGATGGATCTTGCTGCACAAATAGAGTATCACCTTTTCAAACCCATGTGCTCTGACAAGTGCCATGATAGAGAATTCATTTATTACCTTTGAGAAGAATGGATGAATGATGTCATTATCAGCTACATGTCATGAAGGGGCTTGCCCACATTAGGTAAAGGTAGTGCATTTTGAGAAAGTGAGAAAGCGCCCACCATAGATCATGAAAGATCTGACAGTGAGAGAATTGTGGGCAAGCAGAAACATTAAACTGCATAGTCACTTAAAAACAAGGAAACACATTAAGGTTTTATTTCATTTATTTTCGTGTTTCCATGGCATTTTGAATACTTAAATATAGAAAGTGACTGTTGGGTGGGCTCAAGTATTTGAATTCAAATTTTTGGCGAGGGGCAAATATGGTTAACATTTCTGGTGAATCAGAGGGGATGCAAGCTAGCTATGCAATGACTAGTGACCTTATGCATCCATTGGGCCATAGAGTCATAAAAAAGTGGATCTCATGCATTATGAAACCCTAACCTTACTTCTATGGTAGTAAAACACTGAAAGCTTTGTCTTTGCTCCTCTAAAAACTCAACAAAACACATGTACTCGTGCACTTCTTGGAAAGCTAGAAACCAATAGGAAGAAAACTAAGCTACCTATGTACATGAAACCTCAACCCCTATCAAAAACATGGTTTGAGATAGATCCCATTGACTAGGATAGGAAAAATTTCACCACTGGGCTTGCTTAATTGAAAAGCATTAGCCTACTTGCAACTGACAATCATATAGGGACCACTCCATAGTGCATCAAATTTTGAGTGTCTCCATGGTTTTTCCCTATTTGTGTGATGTCCCCTTTGGTAGGATTAGGGTACTCTATGAATTTGTACAATAGTTTGCTAGTTTCAAGTGCTTCAGGTGATGCTATGGTTCTCTCTATTATATGTTGTTGTGAAACATGCATATTCCTTTCAAGTCAACTCTGTTATTGCTTTATGATATATGTTGTTGTTGATGGGATGGTCACTTGCATTATGTCATCTTTGATATAACTTTATTATGTATGCAATGTGCAATGCTTCGAGCCATCACTGATAAAGAGATAAATATGTGCTCAACAATTGTGTTGTGTCTGATATATGCTATTGCAATTCCTGCACTTGTAACTGGAAGGTTGTGTCAGCAACCATACTTTCTTAGTCCACCCCATAAGTCCACAAAAGGGAGAAATTGAATATATATTCCATCCCTTCCCATCTCCTGGCATGGGATATATATATATATATATATATATATATATATATATATATATATATATATATATATATATATATATATATATATATATATATATATATATATATATATATATATATATATATATATATATATATATATATATATATATATATATATATATATATATATATATATACGAAGAGACACGTTGTAGAGTCACGTATATTAGTTAACAACGTAAATGATATATTAAGCATAATGCAATTAAGTGCTAACCATTGTCAAGGCACGACCATGACATAATCGCAAGTAATAAAACTGAATAATGTATATTGCTCATAATAATCATTATTCATTATTATGAGTAATATTGCTGATAATGATTCACTTATTCCATATATCAGTAGTGACACCCAATAATGGATTTAATAGTCCATCAAAATGTGATACTTGAGCAACATACATCATTGTTGTATGGATATATCCATACAGATTATAATGATCAGAGCATTGATCATTGTAACATGTATTGATACATGCACAACCCAAGGGTGCCATATGGATGCCATCACATGTATCAGACATATATGTTGAGAGGCCATCATATGTATGAGCATGGATATATGTATGTAATTGCTAATGCATGTATGTAGATATATAAGTACTAATACATATATGGATGTTCATGCATGTGTTGGTGCATCAAGGTGAGTAATGTAATGGATGATGTAGAAAAATGAAATGCAAATGAGATCCTAACTAGTATGCACATACTATTTTCATGACAAGGCGTGTTTTAATTTCCCTTGCCTTATTTACAATTGTTTTTGTATTCATAAATTTTTGGGATATCACGTAATTATTTATATTATAATATATAAAAATTCAATAATATATCAAGTATATTATTAGATTATAATACTTTATTAATATAGTACATTGCTATATTATATTAGATTATTATAACATGATATGATATTATAATATAATTAGAATGTAGTATTACTTTATAAAAATATAATTATTTTATTTATTAATAATGATTTAATATTACCTTATTACCTTAATAACATTTTATTATTATATCAATAATTTGTTATTTATTCTTTAATAATATATTATACCATTAATAATATATCAATATTTCTTTTAATATATCATAACATTAAGAAATAATATATTTATTTATTCATAATAATTTAATTATATTACTCAAATTAGGGGACATGACAGTTTGCATCCAATTTCAAAACCAAATCACCTTCTCTGAAGATTCTGACCCTAGCCTTCTTGTCAAACCTCCCTTTCACTTACTGCTAATGTGTGTCTAGGGTCTGCATGGCCTAACTTCTTTTTCTCTTCGAGCTCCATTAGCTCTACCATTCTCACTATCATGGCATCATCTTCAATTAGCTCGAGTTGACAAGCTAGTTCTAGGGATGGGAATTCTAATGAAATTGAAAGCCTTGCTTCTCTTCCATATATCAACATAAATGGTAAATTTCCTATTGACCTCTTAGGTGTTATTCTATCAGCCCATAGTGCAGTCCTCAAATTTTGATGCCAACACCTCTAGTTATCCTCTATAGTTCTTTTCATAATCCTAATCAAATTTTTGTTGGATGAATCAACCAAACCATTGCCTTGAAGACAATAGTTTGAGAATGTGCTCAAGTAGATATTATGGTCAACTGCCCATACACAAATCTGAGCTCCTACAAAAGATTTTGCATTATCTGAAATAATGGTTGAAGGGGCACCAAACCTGGTCACAATTCTGTCAAGGAACTCAAGAACTAAAGATTCTGTGGCATCTTTCAATGCAATTGCCTTTGTCCATTTGGTGAAGTAATATATAGTAGCTAAAATCCATTTGTGACCAGAACTAGAAGAAGGATTGATAGGGCCTATGAAATCCAATCTCCATTGAGCAAAAGGCTGGTCCACCTGAATGGGATGAAGAGGAAAAGCTGCAAGCTTTTTCTTACTAGAGAAGAAGGCACATTTTTCACACTTCCTCACATACCTATGACAATCATAGAACAGGGATGGCCAGTAGTAACCAGCCCTCATGATCTTCATTGCAGTTGTCCTTTCTAAGAAGTGACCACCATCAGGACCATCATGAAGCTCTTTGATCATTCTTTTAGCTTGGTCTATGTCAATGCATCTTAATAGGGCTCCATTAAAAATTTTCATGAAAAGGATACCATCAACTATGACATAAGGAATTGACTGTAATCTATACTCTCTCGTTTTAGTTCTATCTAAGCCTTGAGGATATCTATTGCCTAATAAAAAATTCCTCATATCATCCATCCAATTCCTTAGGTCATCATTTCTTGTCTCTTGTTTTTTAGTTAGTATCATAGTGACTTCCTCATCTGATTCCTGATATGATATCATCTATTTACACAACCCCCTCCCTCTTACTAGCTTGGTGATCTGGATGTCAACATCATATTCCATTACTTTAGTAATCCAACCAGCTCTCTTCTCACTAATATCTTTGCTCAAAAGGAAATCCTTCACACTCGCATGGGGTACTAACAAATGAATTTTATTATGAGACAAGAGGTGTCTAAATTTCTTTAAAGCTCTGATGATTGAAAGGGCTTGCTTCTCTGCATAGCTGTATTTGCTTTCATACTCTTTAAGCCCTTCACTAAAGAAGGGTATGGGATGCTCTTCATCTTTATCATTTGTTTGAGTCAAGACAACAGAAATGCTTGACTCACCACCTAGGGCATAAAGGATGAAATCCTTTTCAAAATTTGGATTAATGAGAGTAGGGGCTGAGGCTATGGCTACCTTGACCTCTTCAAAACTTTCCTTCCCTTCCTTGGTCCATGCAAAGACCATACTTTTCTTGAGCATATCTGTAAGGGGTTTTACCATGGTAGCAAGATTAGGAATAGATCTTCTCAAAAAATTTATCCTACCAAGGAAACTTTGCAACCCTTTCTTATGTTTAGGAAGAGGGAGAGCAAGTATTGCTTTTGTTCTTTCTAAATCAATGGTTAAACCATCCTTAGATACAATGTGTCCTAATAATTTTCTTTGATTGGTAGCAAAGACACACTTTCTTGGGTTAAGGGATACCCCAAACTCTCTACACCTTAAGAACACTTGTCTCAAATGATCAAAACGATCTTCTACATTCTTTGAATACACTATGATATCATCAAGGTAAACTAATAAAAAACTTTTCAATCACGTCTTTGAAGACCATCTCCATTGCCTTCTAAAATGCAACACCTACATTGGTTAGTCCAAATGGCATCTTACAATAAGCACAGGTACCCCATTTGGTGGTAAATGCAATCTTGTACCTATCAAACTCTTTGACCAGCACTTGATTGTATCCAAAAAATCCATCAAGAAATGAAAACCTCTTTGAACCACTGACCTTGGAAAAAATTTGCTCCATGGAAGGGAGAGGATGGTGATCTTTAAGGAAAGCTTGGTTAAGGTCCCTAAAGTCCACACACAATCTAATTTCTCCATTCTTCTTCCTAATAGGGACAAGGTTTGCTACCCATGATGAGTGCTTAATAGGGAAGATTATATTGGCCTCAATCAATTTGGATAGCTCTTTTCTCATTAAGGGTTCAATTTTGGGATTCATTGGCCTCTATTTTTGTCTTACTGGTTTGATATTATCAATTAAATCTATGATATGCTGAAACAACCTTGGGTCAAAACCCTTCAAATCATCATACATCCAGGCAAATACATCATTAAATTCTTGACATAGATGAATAAAACTTTCTTGCTCAATCTCAGAACATACCTTCCCCATATTTAAGGATTTTCCATTAGCAACCGTGACTGGGGTGTAATCGTCTTCATCAGCAGCTAGGTCCATGACTCTACCTCTTTCTTGGTCATCAAGATTGAAAACACTCTCTAAGGTAAGGAGACCCTTAGGCAATTTTTTGGAACTGAGATTAATGATTTGATCACCATATTGATCGTGTAGTCTCAACTGGTTTCTATCTGAAAATTCTGCTTCATTCTGCAAGAAGCTTACAATTTTTTCACCAGATTCAAACACTTGCCAATGGATGTTGTTGTTAGGGATGGTAGGCCTTACTACCATTTTTATTTGTTGCTTCTTCTTCTCCTCAAGATTCCCTGACACATCATGAGATGCACCTATTGCTGCAAGTCTATCAACATATCTATTTTCTTTTCTAGGGATGCTTTGAATATTAAATGCATCGAAACCCTCAAGAAAATCCCATACCCTATGTTTATAAGACTTAAGCAAACCATTCTTGGTGATATTGTAATTTCTCACTTGATTAACCACTAGCTCACTATCTCCATATACACTCACGGCTTGAATTCCTCTTTTCTGAGCAAGTAGGAGACCTTGAATCAAGGATTCATACTCAGCCACATTATTAGTGCAACTAAATATGAGCCTAAAGGAGAAGTAGTACCTTACTTGTGTAGGAGAAATCAACATCACACCAGCCCCTTATCCATTCTTATTCCTTGATCCATCAAAGTACATACTCCATATCTCACTCACATCTTCTTTAGTCTCCACAAGATTGGGAACTACAACATTCTTCTCTAATATGCAATATGTACTGAGGCCTATCTCAAGGGTTTTTGATAGGATCAAATTGATATGCATTAGCCAATTCATCTAAGAGAAAATTAGGTATCTCTGCTAGGGAAGTGGTAGGCTCATTCATTATGTCATTCTCATCCATTTCTAGGATAGTGCAATTCATGTTGATGAGATTAGGGGTGTAGGGTTCAGTATGATGGAGGGCTAGAGGCTCTACTCTGATTGAAGCTTTGGTCCCATATATTGGTCTAAAAGACATATATGACCAATTAGAAGATATGTAACCACCTACTTGGGCAGTGAAGTCTCTTGATAGACATATGGAAAAATGTGGCTTGACTTCAACAATGGATATATCTTGAGTTACAGTACAACCAGGGCATGCATGTAGGGCCATTTCCACATTCCTAAGGATCCCTATAGTCTTGATAGTACTACCATCCAACTATAATACATCTCTAATAATGGGTTCATATTTCATTTCCAAAATATCAGCAACACACCTAGGCATCACTAAACTACTAGCCCCTGAATCAATCATGCAATTGTGGACTAGTTTACCCTTTATAATTAGAGAAACACAAAATGGAGTGGGTCTAACATTTTTACCTTTTTATACCTCCTTTGATGGCTGTACTAGGCTTGTGGAACTTTCCATGCTGGGTGGCTGACCCTTTGGTTCAATACTTCCCAATTCTTGTTGCAGCAACCTCTTTTGCATGGGTATAGTAGCAACAACATCCCACATGGAAATATTCACATTTGTCTTCTTTATTTGTTCTACCACACTGATTGGTGTATTAGGTACTTTGGTAGAAGCCTTGGGAGCTGCATTTGTAAGAGGGTGAGATGGAACAAATTGAGGATCACTTACATCCTTTCTGCCATTATTTCACCTTTGCTGCTGAGACGTATTTGATTGATCATTTACTACTTGTTCATGAGGTATTGAATTTGAAGTTGAGGCATGATTGGGAGGAGGAGGGGTAGCATCTTCAATAGCTCTTCTTTTGCTCCTAGTGTTGTGAGCAATGGAATCCTAGTTTAAATTACATTGTTCTTCCACTTGATGATTCATTAAGGAGCAATCACGTTATCCTTGCATATACGAGGCATCTTTAAATTGGTCCTCCTTGTATGATTGTCTTGTTGTAGGCTCTTGGATGGTCATAGCCAAATAAGATTCAACCTTTTGACACATGAAAAGGGCATAGGAGAAATTACAGGAGGGACAAAAATCCTGATCTTGGGCCATGTTGTTTTGAGTAACTATGGCCCTACTTTGGTTTACATTTGAGGTTGAAGCATGGCTATTCTACCTATTTTGATCAAAATAATTGTTCCCATGATTATGATTTGGAGGCATACCATTATTTAAGTTTGATATTGCAATTAATGAGCCTTACTACCTTGAGCTTGTTGTCTCTCTAAAGTCACCACCTTGTTGCTCACTTTCTGCATCATAGAGAAGCTATCCTCCAACTTCTTCTCTTGGCCCTCCAATCTTTTATCTGTGTTCTCTATGCTCAACATCATAGATTACATCATCTCCTTGATTTCATCTATTCTATTTGAAGATGTGGAAGCTTGAGTGACTAGAGCAAGGGATTGTGATCTGGAAGTTGTGGGAAGAGAAGGCAGTTCTAGTTGGTGATTTGGAATGTCAGGGAAGAAAAGCATAGGAGGCCTTGGAGCTAGCTTACCTCCTTGTATTAGGATGTTTTCCGACTTTATTTCTATGTCATAAGAATTAGGAAAGGTATCTCTTCCCATAGTTTGGATTGTAGTGGCAATGCCACTATTAAAAGCTCCAAGGTAATGCAAGAAGGCATTACCAAGGGTAGGCTTTATTGAAGTAGGTATTCTATCCCATGTCTTTTAAAATCTATAGTTGAAATCAGTCATACATTCATGGGGGGCTCTTTTTATAGTTGTCAAATGTTCTAAAAGTGACAAATGGTCACTTTGTCCTCAAAGTGTTTGCACAGTCCTACTCCTAATCCATCCCAATTTGCTATAGAACCATGAGCCAAACCTCTATACCATTGTAGTGCTTTTCCTTTCAAGGATGAGGCTAGAAGCCAAACTACAACATCATCTTCTGTAATACCATGGATATTGCAAATATTTGCAACTTCTTGAATGTGTTCTAAGGGAGAGATAGAAGTTTCACCAGTAAATTTTGGTATACTTTTGAGCGCAGCTATTGGTATGTCATGTCTTTGGGCCAATAAAAGAGGACTTCCACCATTAAGCTGGCAAAAGCATGAGCTCTAGGCTATGCCATATAGACAAGTGATCTATTGATATGTGTTGATGGCAATCTAGGCTGAGATCTAATAGTAGGAGGAGTAGAGATGGATCTTGCAGGTGTATTTGTTACTATTGCAATCCTAACTGGTGATAAAGATACTCTAGTCTTCCTTCTTCTAGGATTTGAAAATAAAAGCTCTTGGTTTTGAAATTTACCTCTAAAAGATGCCCTTGTTTTAGCTTTGGGCATGAATTACTACAACTTTGGTCTAGAACTAGATGTATTTGAAGCTTAGAGTCACCAAGTACTTAAAGAATGAATCCCTTAAAGGTTTGAACACCAAAGTCAGTACTATCTCCTTGGTATTAATCTTTAAATCTTCCTTTAGACACTAATAGACTTGAAATTTTTTGAATACTGTCCCATCGGGCATGCCAAAAACTATTGTCACAAAAGTTTGCACCCTTGTCCAAAGCTTTTACCTAAGGAAAACCTTGTGAAACATGGAAACAACCTCCAAGCTGTGGGACTTGAACTATGAGGTTGAGCCTCCGAAGAAGGCCAGCTTCCTTTACTATTAGGGTGCACCTAACTACTCTTGGAGAGGAAAAGGGAGAAGGAATGCATAGAAGCAAATCTACCTATTCTAACCTAACGAAGGTGATGCACCAAAAATAGAGTGTTCAAACTAATCTCTACCCATATATGCACTATTGAACCATCATGACACCAAAAGATATACACATCCAGACTTTTTTTAATCTAACAATCACATGTAGATTAGAAAAACCCAAATGAACGACACAAGGAAGAGAGGATTCACTTATATACCATTCATAGGCCAAAAGAGATACAGTCATGCAAGATTGCAGATATCTACAATACACCAATGAGAGGCAAATAGTTCTTGCACTTCACATCAATGGCTAAAGGAGATAAGAATGTCATACAATTAAGAGGAAAATGGGATTTACAGTGAAATTGTAGAGCAATATCAAAGAAAACAGAGAAGGGTCGACCTCAATAAAATCTACAAAAATTGCCTTTATAGCTTAGGCATAACCGAGATGTTCTTTAACTGAAGTTACTCCACAACCACTACCATTAAGTCTCTTTAAAGATCTGGAGAAAATCTGATTTGGGCACAGATTCAGATACAATGAAATCTAATATTTTGTTGAAATAGGGCCTTGACAGAAATGATGCCATTAAACCATTCTGACCAAGTAGATAGATAAACTGGGGTGGTGGAGTGTTCTCCTACTATTTACTTGGTTCAACATTCATTTGAGAGTAGTTGGAATTGATCACGAGGATCAAATCATGCAAGAAAACTCAATTTCCTTTGTTTTTGGCTCATCAGTTAGCAAAGTCAAAAGTTAATTGAATCATGCAACCAAAATGGGCCACACAGGCCAATAATTTCATTACATTTTGCCACCCTATAAAGTCTCCATGCAGTTGACCACATCTTCTCAATTGATTGAGCCACCTTCTCAACTTAACCAGGATGTCACATAATCGTCAGCCTTAACTATTAATGCCTTAGTTAGGCCCATAAAGACACGTGTCCTTTATGCGCTTTCCTACATTTTTTAATTACCTTGCATCTTCATAATGCAGGAAAGAACTGATGATTGATCTCCATAAGATCAATGATCATGAAAGATCTTCATTATACTGTGCCTAGCCTTAATACTTCTGGTTCCACAAACTACTCAACATACACTTCAACATGACCTGGCCCCACCTGGCATCACCCTGTGGCTTATGAAATCAACCTGACCCCACAAAGACATGCGACAGTGAGGTGCTTGCCCACATTGTTTAATTACCTTGCATCTTCATAATGCAGGGAAGTGCCCACCATAGATCTATTTGCATCGGATGGTGGATCTTGCTGCACAAATAGAGTATCACCTTTTCAAACCCATGTGCTTTGACAAGTGCCATGATAGAGAATTCATTTATTACCTTTGAGAAGAATGGATGGATGATGTCATTATTAGCTATTTGTCACAAAGGGGCTTGCCCACATTAGGTAAAGGTAGTGCATTTTGAGAAAGGGGGAAAGTGCCCACCGTAGATCACAAAAGATCTAATGGTGAGGGAATTACAGACAAGCAGAAACATTAAAGTGCATAGTCACTTAGAAACAAGGAAATACATTAAGGTTTTATTTCATTTATTTTTGTATTTCCATGGCATTTTGAATACTTAAATATGGAAAGTGACCGTTGGGTGGGCTCAAGTATTTGAATTCAAATTTTTGGCGGGAGGCAAATATGGTTAACAGTAATGTATCAAGTAACTCTTGGGTAGGCCCCTCTTTTGTTACATCTTCAAATGCTACAAACCCCATGGTTGGCCTTTATTCACTCTAAAACCTTAGCATATTTAGCTATCAAACTTGCTAGTGACATGTCAGGCTCTAATAGTTACATTTGGTTTCATTTCTGCCACATCATCCAACTGATCCACTACATTTTTTTCACATTAGATTATTGCCCTTCTTTGTCTTCTTCTTCCCAAGGTACTAGTGGAAGTGAGTCGATGATGTGTATTTCATCTTCATGTGTTTTATCATCATCACTTTCACCTTCTTCCAACTATTCATCAAAAGCAATATCTACCATCCACTTGTCATAAAGTGTGTCATTTGGCCAATCAAATTGTAGAATATCTTGTTTCTTCTTAATAACATATTCACCCTCTTTGTCGATATCAATAAAATCTTGTTTCAAAGAATCGTAGAATATTTGGGCTTTCACCATTTATTCTATTGTGGTAGCCCACCATGCATGTCTTGTTTCATTGATGATTTTTTTCATTCTCAGACAAAATAAATCATCTAATTCCTTAGCCCATTCGTCTTTATTCTTTAATTTATTCTTTCTATCTAGAGCACGAGGGAATAAATCAAATTTCTAGCTCTTATATTTATTCAAGTAGCCAACTATTCTTCTTTGTAGGTGAATTATTTTATTATCAAATTCTAGAACATCATTAACAATATCATAGGTTTTTTCAATTTTATCTTGTGAAGACCTTATGATAGAGTAGCACAAGAATGTCATTTCCTTCCTCCTCTTTACCCACTTATTCACAATAGGCTTTAAGGCCTCATCATTGGCTTTCATTTTATCACATATGTTTATTGTTCTTGCTAGCTGATCATAAAATAGTGGCCATTCAATTTTATCTCCTAGATACATGAGAGCTTTTCTCAATTTTCCTTCATATTGCACATTTAACTCTACATGAAAAGCCCACAATATGCTCTTTTTTTCTTAAAATCTTCAGCTATGTAATATTGTGGCCTTTGTGGGGTATCTGACATCTCTACGAGAGGAGTGGATTTAAAAGGTTCCACTGGATGGTGGGGATATGCAATTCTTGGCCTGTTTAAGACCTCCCCATTACCTTATTTTCAAGTTCAAAATTTTTTTTGAACTTCTTTATTATAGGCCTTCAAAACACTCTTATATTACTCTACAGTTCAAAAATTGTCTTTTCTTCCTTTTCTGTAGTAGCCAAAACAAACTAAGATGTCCCAACACCCATGTGAGCTACTTGCACATGGGGGGTATCTACTACTCTTCTTACAATGATATTTCCCATCAATCTAGAGTCATCTGGTTGTGATGAAAGAGTGCTAGATCCTTTCCTTAGTGACCATATGACCAAAGCAGCCTAGTCCTCACTAAAAGCAGTACCTGTAATTCTTTCTTATTCTGGTCTTGTAAATCCAATTTATTTGAAATAGAATTAAAAATCAAAGCATCAGCTATATCCCAATTGGGTAGTAATAAAATATTTGATGCTTTTACCATTTGTCTCCCCTCTTTAGGAGTTATACTTTGGAATTCTTGCATCATCTTTTATTTTATTTGATTCTGTAAGGCTACCTCCTCTAGCTCTGGATGCTCTATTCTCAACTTATTACATCTTTCTTTGAACTTCCCTATGTTAGTTCTCCATGGGAACTAGTGAAAAGCTCTAGATTGAACAAAACTATCATTTGACAATTTTTTTTGACTAGATTGTTCTATTACAGGGTCTAATTCCCTTCCTTTAAAATTGCTAATGTCAACTCTAGGCTCCTGGGGGTTTTCTTCATCTATTTCTACCTGGGTAATGAAAACTCCTCCTTGGGACCCCAGTTTTTCAATTTGCTCCCCAGTAAGCTTTTCCTCTTCAATCCTTAGAGGGGTCTGTGAAGGTGAATATTTCTCAATGTGAGGATCTTGTTCCCTTATTATTTTTTGCCTTTTAGGGGAGGGCTTAGGAGGTCTTTCTTCCTAGACAACACTAGTGGATCCAATTACTTGTTTTCCTTTGTCCACAATGATTTTCTTATTCTGAATGATAGTATACCTTGGCTTTTTCTGGACAGTCAATTGTCCTACCCCTATATTGGGAGTGAATCCCAGTCTCCTCATCACCTCCTTTGCCTTATCTAGAAAAGAATAAATAAAAATTTGCTTCTTCTTATTCATAGTTTCCATTATTTCAGGGAAAGTAAGCATGATCTTATTTATTCTATCTGCCTCTGTTATGGCATTACCTAGAGGATTATAATCTACATCAAAAAAATGAATGAAATCCAAAACTCTTGAGAATACTCTCCATTTTTATTTCTTAGTTTCTTGCTCTTGCAAGGAGAACTCATTTCTTATTATATCTTCAAGAAAATATGATTCATGGTCAATCTTGCCAAGCTTAACCCTGTGCCTAAAGGCCTAGTTATAGAATCCCTTAGTATCACAAAAAT
Organism: Cupressus sempervirens; assembly: GCA_028749045.1. Classification (NCBI taxonomy): domain Eukaryota; kingdom Viridiplantae; phylum Streptophyta; class Pinopsida; order Cupressales; family Cupressaceae; genus Cupressus; species Cupressus sempervirens. The sequence goes on from CM053787.1 coordinate 163,774,624, forward strand.
AGGGATGAGAAACAACCATCTTTTATTGATCTAATATTTTATGCAAAGAAAGCCAACCCCCTTTTGTGATCACAAATTGATGGGCTACATTAAAAGTAGGGAATATTGAGCCCCTACCCCTCTTCAACGAATAGGTTTCCTCTAATCCTCCTAGTTGCCAAAAAAATTTAGCTACTCATACCTTTAAAGGTACTTGGTAAGGTAACACATGGGGAGTACCTCTGAAATGATAAATCTTAATGATAGTTGAGACTGAATATGGGATGATGTCTCCCCAGTTATGTGAAACTTTCAAACCAATAGGATTTTCTAGGGGCCTAATAAGACTTGCCAATGCCTTGGGTACTCTGGGATTGTCACTTAATAATAGGCACCTCAACTTTGAAGCAAAATACCTATGAAACCTGAAAAACTAACTTTTTCTACTTGCTAGGTCATATCTACATCCCATAATTGTACTAGCAGTGCTTCCCCATCTCGTTCCCTATTCAATTTCATCTCTTTACCAAAATATGTTGGTCCTTTGAACAAAAACATATGCATTAACAAAGAATAGTGACCCTGGTATTGAAATACACCCTTTTGAAGGGTTTCTTGGAGGATGCTGTTATTTTTGGAAAAGTTCCAATTTTTCCTGTATGTGCCCTTAGTGCACCCTACCTGACTACATCCTTCTTTGACATATATTCCTTTTCTAATTCTTTCAGGTCAATGGGCACATGATAGTCGATGAGAGGCCCTAAACCAAATACCTATTGAATTTCCTCTGGTCTTATTGTCATCAAAATTTAACCATCAATTCTTCTCACCACTCTAATTGCTTGATCATAATTTTTTGCCACAGCTTCAAGGAGGTTGTAATCCATAAAAACACTTGGAACCACTAATTTTCCTAAATCAAAATTCCAAATATTGGCATGTGGGGCAAATAGATTTCATTCTAAAAACCATTTCTTGAATAAAGAAAGCCTAGTTTGAGAAGTTCTAGCATCCCAGACTCAATTCCCCTTATCATATAATCCATCTACAATTTTAAGCCTAGGGTTTAAAGAAGTTAATTTTTTAACTTGCATAGTTTCAATGGTGGATTCAAGGAGCAATTCAAGTAGGTCATCATGAATATTCCTACCCAAATAATCCTCTTGCCCAGAGAACACCTTCTTTGGAAGCATATCAACTATAGTTTATAGAAAACTAAAATGCTATAAAAGTTACAAAATACAGGTACTTACTTGACTTTCTTGCTTGCTCTATAATCCTGCAACATCTCGCGAACAAATGGGAAACTGCTTCACATTCTAATCAAGCTCAACACAAATTCTCACTAATTTCTTCTGCTCAAAAAGCTTTAAATCTTGTTAGTGTGAGATGAAAACGGTGAGATCTTCTACAATATACTCTGTTTTCTGCTCACACATGAAGCTTTCATTCGTCATTAATGAACTACAAGTGAAATAGAGTGGCGTTACCTTCCCTTTTCAAATTTTCATTGTTGATCTTAGAAAATTCTACAATCCAGGAGTGAGAATAGGGATGACTCATCTTCCACTTGACATGCTAGTAGTCAAACCAATGAAAATTCTCCATATGTACTTTTCTTTCACTGCTAGCATTTCAAATTGGACCCACTAATTCTTGATGACACATGTTGCCTAGTTGCTATCTCACTATACATAAAGAGTGAGCATGTTACTTATGCAATATAGCAACTACCATTGATTTCATCTTGATCTAACGGTAGACATTTTAATGCATTTTTTAATATTAGAGTGGTGGGTCCCCCCTTCATTTTCCTTGTTCACTATGTAGCTATACATAAAACTTGAGCATCTTCCCATGTGACAAAGCAACAATCATTGATTCCATCTTGATTGAGTGGAGGATGTTTGATGCATCACTTGGTACAAATGTGGTCGACCCCCTATCCATTTTCTTTACTCGCTATGTTGCTATCCTTAATAATCGAGCAAATCTCCATATTGACGCATTGAAAACCATAGATTTGGACTTGATCTGAAGGCAAGGAAAAGGCATTAGAGTTATATAAACTGTGGTAGATCCCTTGGTCACCATGTCGCATTGGGTAAATAGTGCACAAATTCTCATAGCAACTTGGTGATGATCGTTGATCTGATCTTGATCCAACAATTACAATCTTTCATCTAACTTCTAACTTGGGCATGGGTCCATGTTATTGCTAACATGGGAGCATCCTGTCAGACTGGCATGTAACTTAATATTAGAATCATAGCTGTAACACCACATGATTTAGGTCCCACCATATGCACATTTTTAGGCTAGGTGCTATTAAAATTTTAGATGCATACATGTTTCTAGCATGATGCCACCATGTCATGAGATTACATTCTGACGAAGCATTCGTTGGGACCCACCTTTTGGAACTGTTGCTGCATTATTATTTTCCATCAAGGTGCTATGTCGCTAACGGTGGAAATCTTTCATTTTTTGACCGTGACATAGCAACCTATTTAAAAATTTTGAGATTTTGGGGTTGAGAAAATTTTTCAATTCCACCATCATTAGCGCAATCAATGCTTTTGACAAAGAAATAAAGTCACATGACCAATATTAATGATAGGATTTTTGGCACCCATCCATTTCATAATCTGTCATCTTCCTCACCTTCTCACAAGGTGCTATGTCACTACCTATGGGATCCATTATTTTTTCAGTCGCGACATAGCAACCTCAGGGATACAGATGAAATTAGGTGTTAGGAAAAGCTTACTAATCAATCATGATTACCATAATTAATACTACTGACATAGTAATAAAAACACACATCCTCAATGTCACTTGGAAGCTTTTATGGTCACCAAATTTTTCAAAAGCTACCATCTTCTATATTTTCCGTTAAGGCACTATGTCGCTAACGGTGGGATGTAAAATTTTTTCGATCGCAACATAGCGATTCATCAAAAAAATTGGATTCTGGTGATGCCACTTGCACTTCATTATATTTGGTTCCTTTTCTAGTTCTAACAACTCTGACATGAAACACGTGACTGAAACCTTATGAAACAATGCATTTTGCGGTCATTGCACCTCCATTTCACAACACCGCTAGTCAATTTCACAATAGTCGCTATGGTGATATGGTTAAAACACTTGCATCTTCACATACTAATGATGTGGCTACTGTAGATCTTATAAGGATCAGATGGTGGGAAACAAAAAAGAGAAAAGGCACTTTGGGGCACGAAATATATAAATGGCTCAAGGAATATTCAAATATTCAAATATTCAAAGTATTTTGAAAAGAATAATTTTGGAACCAGAGTGCATTCTTCAAATATGCACGAAGAAGCTAAGGAATAGAACCCTGACTCAAAATCTCATCCGATGGAAGAATTTACTAGTTGAAGAGACCACATGAGAGGATGAGGAGTTCATTCAAAAGAATCCACACTTGGTTGGCATTGAGGACAATGTTTTTTTTAAGAGAGGGGGCATGCTATGTCCTTAATATTGGTGTATATAGGGTTATGAACAGTCAAATTATGGCTATCTTAATCCTTAATTAAGTCATATTATCATTATTATATTATTTTTAGGTAGGTAGGTCAGCCTAGGTGTTATGTAGGGTTGTGTCTATTCAACCTAAGCATAATTAGTATATATAGGAGGGTGTGAGTCTTATTTCATCATCATATTGTGAAATGTGTTCTCATTGGAGATATTTGGAGGTTGCCCCCTCGATGTGGCCTATTACTCTTAGTTATTATCAAGTATTTATATACTATTTCATATTATTTCTTCTACTATGTAAGTTATTTCATTACACACAAAAAGATACCAATAGTTGGGTCACTTTGCCATTGAATTGTGCAAGAACCCTTTGAATTTTATGCTGTATATCTCCCCAATTGGATATACAATGAATAAGATTTAAGAAATGCTTTTAACCTGAAAGTGGAGGCTACTTGCACTATTCTTGGGTATGGGAAAATTATTATAATAGAAAACAAAAGGAAAAGAGTCCATATACAACAATAAAAATACACAATATTCCCACCTGTACATGCACTTAGAAAGAAAGAGGGAGATCAAACTAATAAGGAAAACCCCTACAAAAAATGAATTCTATAATAGAATGGTAATTCCATCATTCAACCTTAATCCACACATGAATGAGAATAAGATCAATTCAAAGAATACAGTCTTTGAAGCAATGAAATCTTCATTCAATTAGAAATTATACAATTTTAAAATATTACCAACAATTCAAACCTCTTGCAAAAAACTAGAAAAAGAATCAAAGCTAAAACAAACAGTTCTGATTACAATAAAAAATTTCCCCCTTTACACAATCTGAATTTCCCCAAATATACAATACATAGCCTGCAAAAATAGTGGAACCTCTACGACTCTCCACCCCTAGAAAGAAGAAGCACCCCGATGATAGTTTATTCCAATTCCCTCAAATCCCAATCTTTTAATCTTAAATAACTTCTTTCTTTTAATGATTGATTCCAACATTAGTATTTAATACTAAGGGCTCTACAAAGATTGCAAACATCTTTCATGTCTCACCATGTACAAGATACAATAATATTGTTAGTGAGGTAGTGGGCTTAAGGCCAAGTGTCTACGTAAGGCTAAGATAATCTTAACACATGTCATCAATTATTATTGCCATTTTGGAGATGACTTGGAGGTGTGGACCCGATCTTCTTCATTTTCCTCAAGAAATGCTTTTTATCACCACTTAGTGATGGTCTATGACCTACACCCTTCATTCATGGTTGTGGGCATATGGTGTCAATCGGTTTGAGTACCATGTTTTTTTTTCAAGGAAGCCCGAGCTCATACAATTCTCCTCGAGCACTGTGTTCTCTCTTCATTATGCCCAATGTATTCCATCACATGATCATCATTCTTGGGCATTTTTTCAAATGAATCACATTCTCTCTCTATCCATGTTCTATTTTATTTGTGATAATCTATCATTTCATGTTCAAAATGGGTGTCAAATTTTAGTGTGTATCATACTACAACTATACCTATTCAAGCTTGAGCATGAAATAGAGCATGGATTCAATATTTGTGCAACACAAAATGTGTGATCCACCTTTTGTATGTTTATAGTTGTGACATCTCTCATGAGTCCCAAGCTCATGCTTACCATAGATATACCATCTTAGAGAAGCATGGCTTGGGCCTTGAAACTATGGGCTCAATGTTATATTAACATGGCCTTGGCTATAATCATCTACATTCATCTTGTTAGGCAATGAGATACAAATAATTGTTGACCCTTTATGGAAACTGTCAATAGTGTACACTTATTCCATGGAAATCATTACTACATGGAATCATGGTAGAAATCTGACATTTAGTCAAACATTTCATAGGCATCGTGTGTGGGTATCTCACAAGCATGATTTTCTACAACAGAGGTACTCAAGCCCAATTTTGGTGAAGAGGTTAAGTTAAAATGCCATTGTGATGATGTGAAGTAGGTGGATATAATCTACACTTTCTTTTGGATCCCATGAATAGGCTTGCCCAAGTGCATCAGTGTTGGGTAGGGGCACTATCACTCCTCTATTTAGCTATACTTCTATCCCATTGAGCTGAAAAAATGAAACATCTCACATGCACCCACTCAAATTGTATTCCATGAAATGTTCAAATGATGATGACATCCTTCATATGATTTCTAAAGCATCAAATTTGTGATTGAAGAAAGGTGGGAGGCTTCAGTGATGGGGATATGCTTATCAATATTCTATCAAGCAGTTTGGACATTCAAACAAGAGTAGTTTGGGATTCTCAATCCATCATTCTAATCAAAAAATGTCGCTTGCCAATAGCTCAAATCTCAAATGAAGATCATCCCTATTCCTCTTGTTCCATAAGTAGAGAATCATGGGTCTTCAAATTCCCTCAGAGTACCACCTTCTATCTGAGTGCTTTGGGCTTCCTTGATGTCTAGCTTCATGGTAGTTAGAAGGGTTAGGGTTAGAGGCTTTGGTACACATATCTAAGCTATTTCTATTCCTTTTTTATGCATTCTTGAGTTACACACTACATATTCACTTGAAGATTTGAAAGGAATTCAATGTTTCAACTTTGGGTCAATCCTTGATTGGGTCATGGAGTCACTATTCATGACTTGCTGAGCTCTTAATAATCTTCACTTTATAGCTATTGATATTTAGTCAAATGCTTTATGACAGGTCTTGTGACTTATAGAAAAAAATTGGTGAATTTGAGATTCCCAAATCTCAACACCTTTTGATTTGATGATCAATTGAGAGCCTCTAAAAGCTTCATTATAGCCTCACATCCCATAGCTTCAAAATCCCTTTTTTATTTAGCTTGATAATGTTTTGGGCTTGCACTATTGATGTCCATAAAGGTACCATAGTCTTCTAATGTTGGTGGACCTAAATCTTTGATAGAGTGAGTGTGTCATCTAGTTGTACTCCTTTGAAGTAGATGGATGAGGCATTTTAGAAGGTGAGTTTTCAAGAGCTATTCTTTGGGTCCACCACATACTCATTTTGAAATTACAAGATGTGATGATTCAAAAATATGCATAAGATTTCATTGTTTTATCATTGGCTCCACTCTTGAATGGTCAAGCTAGAAATATTTTGACTGGAACTTGTATGAAGAGAGTTGGGGAGAAGAAAGCCCTTCAACATTTTCGTGGTCTAGAAGAGGCTCCAAGTCTTTTATCCTTCAACTCATAGTCCCAAATGATGGAAATGGTAACATGCATTTTGAATGCGCATTACTAGTTTTGAACTATTGACATCAAATTATAAACTTGGACCTTGAAACCAAGTTTGAATCTTGACTCATTTAACTCTGAAGCATGTGAACCTATGAAATGAAATCTAAATTTGAAGTTGAACTTCAAATTAGGGTACTTGAATTTGCATATCAAAATCTAACTTGAATCTGCATTAGGGCTTCCAACTATTGTGCCAAATTGAACTAATGAACCTATCAAACCACTTGAACCTTTGACTCTTGCTCAATTTGTTCAAAATTTACAAGGGAAAGCCCTAAACTTGTGTGCTTGAGAATTTTGGTTCATTGTCATGAAACTTCATCTAAAACCTGTCTTACACAACATATCTTCACACAACATTTTCAATATTAATTATAGGAGGAAACTCAGATTCCAAGTGAGGGTCATTTGGAAGGCTGATTTTTTAAGCTTATAAAATTTGGCAACTAACACAAGCATACGAGAAGTTATGTGTGGATAGAAGTGTAAAACATGAGCATAAACATTTGGAGTCAAAGGGTTTAACTCACATTTTACCAATGCCAAGGGATTTGCAAATCAAATGGATTAGATTTATCCTATGTCATGTCAACAACATGAATTTTTTTCTTGATCAACCTATTTAGGTAACAAAGAAAATGATGCATAGGGTTACTTGGTTGCCAATGCTCAAAAAAGAAAAGAAAACAAAAACCCTAGGTTGGGCTGAACTAGCAAATAAGACTCTTGTTGAATGGGATGGAAAAGGTATGAAGTTGAATCGAGTCACATATATGGAGATCAAATTCAAAATCCATGTGATTGCCCACACAATTTATAGTTTAAGAAGATTGAACAATGTACCTTGTGAAGTTATTATCATAGCATTCAAGGTGGTAGAAAATCCCTCATCATTTGACCTTGTCGAGTTACAACTAAATCAACTAAACAAAAATATGGAGAGCATCTGAACATCAAAGATAGATCCTTTTAAGTTTGGATCACTCTTAATCTGTCTATTCTTTTATGTTTAGAAGTTTTTCCCTTCCAAAGGCAATATGACATAGAAGAAGGATACACCTATTGTATACCAAATAAATGATTTTATAGTTGAAAAGGGTGACAATTTTGAGGGTGTTACAGTGCATACTTTGAGAAATTTAAGGAGAGAATGTAGAGAAGATTTAGAATTCCAAAACAACTAGTTGATGACTATGAGAAAGATACATGTTTCCTTGTGGACTTTGACAAGGTGTATATAGAAGCAGTTAGGCCAAGGGTGGCATGGGTGAAACCTCTTGGATATGAGATGAATATTGATGATACAAGAGACATCATTGAGGCTCTTCTAAATGAGCCATTGGACCCTAAGGCACCATACATTGGTACCAATTAAGAGGCTAGGACTAGAATCTCTTTGGAAATTAAGCTACCTCAAGCTTTGAAGAGAGGAAGAAAATAGGTGGAGAAAATTCAAAAGGAGAAAAAAAAATCTAGCTCCCCTCTTCTGCTCATACAAGGTAATGAAGATGAATTAGAAGAAGAGGAAGGAGAAGAGGAACACACAAAAGAAGAAGAAGTAGTAGAAAAAGAGCCTCCTTAGAAAAAGGGGAAGGTTACAGTCACAAGGTCCTCTCCTACAGGTATTCACAAGAAGACCTAGAAAAACTAGAAAGAAGCTAAAATTACAAGATGAAGAAGAAGAAGATGAAGAGAAACAATTTTCATTTGAAAGGTTTGCCCCCACTTTTGAACAAAGACTGAAAAGACTAGAAGATGGTGGAGGTATGTCTAATTTCAAGTTTTAAAAGTATGAATCAAGAACTAAGGAAGAACATAAGAAAATTGAAGAAGCCTTAGTGGCTAAAATGGCTAAGAGGAATTGACAAAGCCAGTTCCTAATATCTTACTGAAGATTGTTAGACACCAATGAGAAAATGCAATAAATATTTCCAAAGATATCAGAGAATAGACCTTAAGAAAGGTTATACTAGATCTTTTTGACTAGGAAGTGAAAGAATCATTGAAGAAGAAAGAACAAAAGTTGATTTCTAGATTCAATGCATTCCTTATTCTATCAAAAGGCATTGAATTAGTTGTGAAATCAAACAAAATTGCATGGAAAAATACATATGGATTGCATAATCCTATTAAGGAGGTTGTACTAATTGATGATGAAAAGGATGATTTGAAAGAGGATGTGGAGAAAGATGACGAGGATAAAGATGATGAGGAGATAGATAATTTCAAAGGAAATGATGAAGAAGATGAGGAGGATCAAGAAACAAGTGGAGATCTTCTTGAAATACAAAACATTCAAGGCCCATACCCTGAGAAGATAGCTGTAGAGGTAATGGCCTTCATCCTACTCTCTTAGAGAAAAGCTTTAGTGCCATCTATCTTAGAGAAGGCTTCTACTGAGTTAATTGAGGTAAAAATTGTTCCACCAAGAATCTAATTTACTATTAGAGAAATTCTACTGAGTACAATGATGAGTTTTGTTTCCACCACTTCATTTACTGAGCATCAGGCTCCACTCTTCTCAACAATAGGTTAGACCAAATCTCAACATGGAATAGTAAGTTCTCCTGCTACTACTACTATTTCTCCATTGAGAAATGTTGTTTATACTATTGTGGTTTCAATTTTTGCAAGTGCAATGATAGTTGAGGTTAAGCCTCAATCGAGCACTAAATACTTGAGAAAAGCAAACAAGATTATTCATTCTATTGCTTAAAAAGAAAAGGGTAAAGAGGTAGAAACCTCTAATGATAAAATTGATTTAGAGGAAGACATTGTTATACTAGATTTGGATCTCTCCAAGCTAACTCCTAATCAAATGGATAGCCTTGGTGAGCTATGGCAGAAAAGAGCCAAATAATAGAAGCTCGAAGAAGAAAGGAAAAAGAAAAATCAAGTTCTTGAAGACATTAAAGGCATATTTTTTGATGCACTTAGTATAGAGGTTAATGAGAAGCAACCTATTCTGGATCAACTTATTGATATTGTTCAAAAGTTTATTGAAGAATTAACTGGATAGGACAAACTTTTGTAGAGGGCAGAGAGGAAGTTTGAAGACAAAGTTTTGGAGAAAGTGGCCCAAAAGAGTGCCATTGATCAAGTGAAATTGATGACCATTCTTTCTACTTTTGAAAATCCTATAAATAATATTGTTCTTTATTTGTTAAGTTGAGTGATATATAATAATTTTCCAAGAAAATAAAAAATAAGTTGTCACAGATAGATATTGATTTGAAAGCAAGTGCACATCAGTTGTTACTTGATCCTAGCACTAGTTCTACACATTTTGTAAAAATTAGGTATTTGATAGACTTACAGGAAGAATTGTTAAAGGAAGAAGTGAGGATAAGGACTACACTAGTAGATATATAGAATATGATAATTCCCAACATCCAATGTAATGCAAAAACATATTGTACATGCCAAAACATTAATCCATGACAAAAAATTTTCAATAACTAATTACATGATGGAACTATCAGCTGAAGTGCAAATAAAATTACACACTTCAAAATTTTTGCAAGAGAACTGGGACAAAACCATGTCCATAATTTTGAAGGTACATAGCGATTTCCTTTCACATTTTGGTGTTACCTTCTAATTATGCATTTTTTTTAGCATTTGTGTCAAAAAAGGGAGAAATAGTATTATCATACACAAGGAAGGAACATCAAAGGGGAAATATTTTTATAGAAAGGGAGATGTATATAAAAAGAAGAAATTGATATCTATAAAAATAATTTTGAAATTTCAAAAATAGAGTCAGTGTTTACTGAGTCGTCAGCACAACAATTAAAACTTAGTTGCAAACCCAAACATATTGATAGGGGGAGTTTTGACATTTGTTTTGAGTATTCATAATTTTGGTATGATAATTTTTTTGTCACTAATGCCAATGAGGGAGATTCTTGACCTAATGGTCAAATCATTTGTTGGTTAGTGACTGAATACTTAATCAGATTAATTTATTACATTGCTACTGATCTTCATAGTTGCCATTGAGACTCACATTCAGATAGTAGTACATGCTGAGCTTGACAGAGTCTGCCAAGCTTCGTAAAGTCTTTTGAGTTCATTAGTACAAACTATGTAGGAAATAGTGTTAACCAAGATCATTAGTGTCTACCAAATTGGCAATATTAATGAAGCAGAATGAAGGTAGTGTTGATCAAGTTTCAGTGTTAATCAAGCCCTTCAGTGTCTACCAAGTTCTTCAGTATTCACCGAGTCATCAATGCTAACTGAGTTCATGCTTACTTGCAAGTGATCAATGTGGATTGAGCACCAGTGTCAACCAAATGCTAGAGCTTTTCGAGTTGACAGTGTTGTCGAGTATCAGAATATCACCTGAGTGGTCTTTATAACCTGAGTTACAATAGTAAGCCAACTTAGTGAAGATTGTTTGAATTTGGTGTTGTAGGTGACTCTAGGAGGTAATTAATTGGATTTGCATATATGTAATACATCTTATCATATCCAAGAATGAGTGAGTAACAAGTAAGAAGTAGAATGAATGTGAATTAGAAGAAAAAGGCTACTAGTATAAGGGAAAGAAAAGTCTCATCTATCACATCAAGGTGATTATTTTGCATCAAAGGAATATCATAAAAGAAGTCAAGTTATAGATAAGAGATCAACTACTAGCTCATCATAACAGGTGCATCAGTCAAATTCTCTAACAAGGTGGGCTTAACAGTCTTATGCTAAATCTCCTAACCAAGTGAATACTTCATTGTATTATATAAATCCTTTCATAAGGTGGACCTAATAGTCCTTATTGCTCCTAATAGGGAAGATCATCAAAAGTGACAAATTGTAAGCCTTAATATGCCAACTTTATACTATAGACATAAAGGTTGTGGGCATCATCCTCACCCTAGTTTTACTTTCTATTTGGAAGGTTTCTGGGTTACCAAATATTGTGTCGAGTGTTATGAATATTTTATTTCTTTAAATATTTCATGCATGCTATTAGATCATAATAGCTTATGAAGGATTAATTGGTGAATAGAAATTAAAGTTTTATTGGTTCTCTATTCAACCCCCCTCTTATTTACTTGGGCCCACATACATTTCCAAAATATTCTTCCATATTAACTTACTTTTTTGGACAATATCTTCAATTTTATTCTTCAAAACTAAGAATGACCTTGATTTAGGTACAAATCCATTTCTATACTTGTCCATAAATTTTGCAATTTCTTGGAAATGATTGAAAAGATCATGAATGAAGAGAAAAGGAACTGGTAAAGAATGTTTCAATCATTGTTTTGTCATTGATGTCAAACTTTCTACTTGAAGGAATGACAATTTCTTTAGTGATCCAAATACTATCAATTGGTTGATTGACAAGGAGGTGGCAATCAATAAGATGTAACTAGAGTACCTAGAGAAAGGTTGAAGTTATGATGTTGTAATGAAGTATAAGGATCAGCTAAGCCATTGATGAAATTGTGTATTGATGACATACTCTAAGATACAAAGGATGGACACACTGAGACACATCAAAGATGAACTAGCTAGTTAGATCCAAGTAGATTCTTAGTTGAAGCCGAGCAAGTTCAACTTTAGTATGTGCTGCGTGATCTTCAGGTGCCAAGTGAAGATCAAGTGCCGAGCAAGATACAAGAGCCGAGTGATATTTAAGTGCCAAGTAACATTCAAGTGCCCAGTTTCATAGAATTTATTTAGGTGTTGAGTGCCAGTAAATAACAATAGAAGCTGAGTAGCACAGAAGGAGTCGAGCATTAGTAAATCAATGATGTCAAGTTGCTGCATTATTTGTTAAAGTCAAAGATTTGCTAGATCAGCTACGATAAGTTTTTTACATCAAATTTTGTGAATTAGTTGGATGATAAGGATGATGAGTAGATGTCACAAAATTTTATGTAAACCGTGCAAACCAATTCAAGTTGAATGCTAATAGATTTATCATGAAGTTTCTAGAAGAAGCAAATTGGAGCGAAAACAATGCTATTTTCTCAAAAGATTTGAGCAGGAAATCGAGAACATAACTACTTTATAGGGAGTTACAGGTCAGAGATCAAATGCGCATGCATGAGAGGGAGTTGGTCATAAGTGTGATCATGCGAAGAAGCCAAGAGGAGTAAGGACAAAGTATCAAAACTCTGAGTTGATCAAGTGACCATAGAATGCATTGGCATAATGAGTGAAAGAACTCAAGGAGATAGATCTTGAAGGGTGAACAAGCTGTCAGCACTGCAAGGGAGGAAAAGCCAAGCAAAGAAGAGAACTAAAGAGTGATATGAAATCTGCACAGTTAGGGTTGCAATCTATATTAGGTCAAAACCCTTCTAATACTTTGTTACCATTGTATTAGATATTGAAACCCTACATTGCTAGGTTAGCTTAACAATTAGGTGTATAAGCCTCAGGAAAAGGATAAAGAGATCCCTAGGAGAAGGACAAAGAGATCCTCAGGAGAAGGACAAAAAGATCCTCAAGAGAAGGATAAGAGATCCTTAGAGGAGGATAGGAGATCCTTAGAGAGGGATGAAAAATTCTTTTGAGAAGGTGACTGTAAATCCCATGGACTTGGGTGAGCCTAACAGCTCTATGTAAATCCTTTAATAGGGTGACATTCCAAGTTGAATGTTCTTAAATCCTTTAACAAGGTCATATTTAACAATGTGTTGTAGCCTTTAACAGGGAAGACCATCAGAAGTGGTTGAAATTGATTGTGCAGTTATTCAGTGGGCATCATCCCCACCCTAGTTTTACCTTCTTATTCCTAGAGGGTTTTTGGGTCATCAAAATCCTTAGTGTTATGGTGTGATGCATGTTTAATTTTCATGATTGTTTAATGTTCAATTGCATGCATGATAATTTTAGTTATGTGCCATTAAGGATTAGAAGAAAAAGTTGTATTGGACATCATTGGACCTTGGAAAACTGATTCACCGCCCCCTCTCAGTTATTCTAAAGAATTCTAACACAATTTTCTTTGTTGTTAATTCAGGCATGATTTGAGCTAATTTAGCTTCCCTAATCCACCTCTCTATCATTATGATATATTTCCACATTGTATCAATTTTTATATATAATTCATTAGTTACATTATTCCCTATCTCCAACAGTGTGGTCTTGAATTTTTTCCATCATATCAACTAGGTCTTCTTCTATCTTGGCTTTATTAGTTTGATTTAACTTCTCACACTTGATAAATTGAAAACCTGATAATCCCACACTATTTCTTATGTTGTCACATGCCTCATCAATAATTTTTGGAGGATTATGTACAACAACTCTAATATGGCTGATGTCATCATAATCAATCTTTTCATCATCTTCTTCTTCATTTTAAACTATGAGCCTTCTCCTTGGTTTCTTCACTTTTTTCCTTGGCTATGGCTTTGGTTGCATTAGGATTTCTCTTTATTGAGCTATAAAATTCATTTGGTTTAATAATTCAATCCATGCCCTTCTTTTGTGGCTTAGTCTTAGCTATAGTGGTAATTGTCCTTCTTCCTGTTCTTAACTGACTAGGAGGAGTAGGGGTAGGTTTAATCACTTACTTCTTCAAGCTCTCGTTGACTTTGGCCTCAAAAATTATAATATGTTTTACTTTCTTTGCCTTTGGCTCCATTACTATCTCTTTACCCTTCTTTTCTTCATTGTCATCCTACTCCTCTTTACTTCATCATCATCATCTTCATTGCTAGACCTATCTTCACCTTTTCCTTCTGTGATCTATATATAGAGGCATTTATTGTTTACTCCTTCATCTAGTGTATTATACAAGTCCTTAATCATCCTCTTTCTCTTTCTATTCATTGTGGTATTTTTGAACTCAATTATAATTTTAGTCTTTGCGGCCTCATATTTGCTAAAAGGTTCAACATCCTTATCAACCTTCTCTACAAGTAGTGTAGTAATTGTTGTAGATACTTCATCTAAGTTGACTTCATAAGGTAAGGGTATTAACCATGCTACCCTGAGAATCAAAGCTTGAATATATTTGAAATAAATGTCTACCAAAAAAAAAAACATCATCATAATACTTCTCAACTAATAATTTGGAAATTCTAGTACTCTTCTTCATCTTTTGTTTAAATTCCCCAAATTATCCATCCATCACATTGTCAAATTTCTCTTAACTAACGAGTAAAATCATTGATTTGTCGTGTAACAAGTGTACCTTGTTCCTAAACAACACTTCCAATTATAGGAAAATAATTTTAAATATAGAAATATATAGACAATCAATGATCCAAACTTACACATTGTGTTTTTGGCCTTCCTCATGGTTGACAAATTCTCTACTAACTAGGTGCATTGAAGCTCAACAATATAATAAGTATGATCTTATTCACAATCTTTCATGCCTAGTCAACTACAACACATGGGACACTACCAAGTCAACTTTACTAATAAAATTTGTGTTCTATGACTCTTACTCTAAATTCAATTTTTGGATCATTGATTATAAAAATTATCAATCCCCTCTTGTTCCAAATTGCTAGAGTAATCACTTCAATCACTTCTCAACTTTGGCATCTCATGGTATTCTTCCTATTAGTCATAGGGTAACCAGTTACATTATGAATGATTTCCTTGGTAATATTTACTAGTCCATTCTCCAACCATAATTACATGTGATGAATCCTACTCAACACTATCTTAATCCAATCAACCTTGAAGAGAAGAGGATTAGGTCATCAAACATCAATCCTATTCATTGGCCAAATTTTGTTGAATTGCCCAGCATTGAAAGGATCATAGGTTTTTCAACCAAAAATTTGAGGAACGAATAGATTGGTGACTTTGTTGGAGAGGGTCACTCAAACTTGACATTGTGAAGTTACCTAGAATTTTTACTTTCATTGACCAGAAGAAGTGGAAGTTTTATTTTAGAAGTGTACTCTACTGGAAGAAGCCCAAAAAAATACACTAAAATATCCTCAAGAAGAAGGTGGTGACTCTATGTAGAATCTTATGAATGATTAGACCTTTCATTTTGAAAGGAAGGGAAATTATAGGCACTATATCATGTCCCCTTTTCGAATAATTAAAAATAATAATCTTTGCTAAGGCAGGCAGGCTCAAAAAGGTGAAGTTTCGAAAAAAGGGGCTAATATTTAGAAACAAATGGACTACTAAATGAAATTATTATTAAAATATGTTTTATTAACCCCTCTTGGTCATGAGTTAGGGTTATGCCCTCTTTTAAAGGGATTTGGAGGCATTTTGGGCTCATTCCAGAACTTGATTTTTGCTCATTGCTTTGTTGTTCTTCAGAAGCTGCCAAACCTATGGAGGAGACCCAAGGATGGGATTTTGTAGGTTTTTAGGAATTCTAAGGATGGGAGTTTAAAGCTATTCCATGTGCAAGCTCATGCAGAGTTTTCCCTTGTGCTTAACAGTGCAAATTTGTGAGTTTTCGAGTGTGTTTTTGTAAGAGTTTGGTGTTTTCGGTTGAGTATTTCATATTAGTTTGGGTTGCTGATATAATTTCAAATATTTAGATATTAAAATAGAGCTGAATATATGTATTGGGTTGTGGTTATACTTTTGTGATAGATTATTAGTATATTTGTGGTGTTTCTAGGCTATTTTGTGTTATTTTCGGGAGCCCAATGAGCATTGTTTTTGTCCTCCATTTGGGAGATGTTGTGTAAAATATATATAGATCTAGAAATTTAATTTTGTAGGCTATTATGCTGGTGAAATTTTTGTAAAAAATTCCACTTTTAGATTTATTAATAATATGTGAAGTTGTGAAGTTTTGACACTATTTCGGGCATACCCAATTTGGGTTTTATTGAGAAATTGGTGGATCTTTGAAATATTGGTTGTTTGATTTTAAAAATTTGATTAGAGGCTTTAAATATCATATAAAATTAGAAAGGGTATAGTTTAGTGGTATCAGAGCTATGATCTTGCCAGCCTGAGGGTTTGTAAGAGTTTGTATGCAACTAAATGAAAGAGAAAAGAGATATTCGCAGTGAGAAAAGAATAAAGAAATTTTGATCAAACCTCCAGTTAAAAGTAAAAGTAAAAAATACAAGGAAATAAAAAGTATGGCTGACCCAGATGAGATGGCAAAGAAATTATTCCAAGACATCCAGAATACTCAGAAGCAAATAGTGGATAGTTTGGCAGAAACCAGAAAGGCTTTGCGAATATTGATAGAAAAACTATAAGGAGTTGCAACCACTAATGAGAAAGGGAGCACTTCAGAGGAGCCAAAAAATTTGAAACCCACACCCTCTAAATCAACAAAAAATATTTTCCTGCCTGTAGATGAGCCACCAGTACCAAATCCAACCCTTAATCCCATGGAAGAGGTTATAGGTAACTTGATTGCATTAAGAGCTACTTACAATGGCTTAGATGATGACTTTTGCAATTCAGTTCCTTTTAGAGAATATGTGGATATGATGAACACTTTGATGCCCAAGAAAGAGTACAGGAGGGAGCATGAAGAAAGAGTACAGGAGGGAGCATGACATAAGTGGAAGAGAGCTCAAAAATAAAATAAGCAAGTTTACAACACCTACTTTTGATGGAACAAATAAAATTTCAGCTAGAGCATGGCTAAAAAAATTATAGACCTTCTTCACACTTAACCCCATGAAGGAGAGTGATGCTATTCAATTTGCAAGTCTACACTTGGAGGATGCAACCTATGATTTGTGGTATCATGGAATGACTACTCAAGATCATGATCAGGTAACTACATTTGATGATTTCAGTCAGAGAGTGATAGATAGATTTGACCTCAAGGATGATGAAGAGTATTTTAAAGAATTGTCAAAGTTGAAGCAAACCAAATCAGTTAATGAGTATATAGAAGAGTTTCAAAAAGTGGCTATTATGGTACCTGATATGAGTGGAAAGAGGATTGTTTATCTTTTTTCTTGATGGTTTGGAAGATTCTGTTAAGGGTTTGGTTAAGGCTTTCTCACCCTCAACCTTACAAGAAGCTGTCAAAAGAAGCTTGCAGCTTGAAACTTGCGTGCCTATGAAACCAGTCACTAATCAAAAACCCCCAAAACTTTGGCAACATAAGGGAAATTTTTAGAAAAAGAATTTTCCAACACTACCACCAAAAGATGTGATAAATGTGACAAAAAAGAAGGTAGATGAAGAGACTAGGAGTGAATCACGAAGGAAAAAGCTTTGTTTCACTTGTAGAGAACCATGGGTTCCAGGACACAAATGTTTGGAGAAAGGTCAAGTGCACTATATTGAAGTTACTTTAGAATCTGATTCAGATAAGCATGAGGAATTTCATGATACTAAGGACGAGGAAGAAGAAGAGAGAGAAAAAGAAATCAGCAAGGATGGCACTTTAGCAGCATTATTAGGAGTCCCAAGATACCATCCCTTTCAAATTTGAGAGGTACTAGTTGGGCAAAGGTTAAAAGTTCTTCTTGATAGTGGGGCAACTCACAATTTTATTGATGGGGGATTTGTCATGAAAAGAGGGCTTAAAGAAGAAGATTTTGAGGGATTCAATGTTATTGTAGCTTATGGATTCACTATGACTTGCACGCGGGTGGTGAAACAACTCAAGATGGCCTTAGGAGATTATGAGTTATGTGATGACTTCTATGTTGTTGGCATTGGGGAGACAGATCTTGTATTGGGTGTTCAATGGTTGCATTCTATTGGAGGCTATTACATGAACCATCAAACTATGGAGTTTAAATTTCATTCCAATGGGAAAGAAGTCTTATTAAGAGGCTTATCGAATGGAGCACCTAAGGCGGTCTCTGCAAAGAGGATGGAGAGGACTTTTCGAAGAGGTCAAGTAGCATGGGCAGTAGGAGTCATAATCCATTCCACAAGCTCTCCAAAGAATCAAGGTAATTTCCATTTTGAAATTCAAAATATTCTTGATAAGCATAGTATAGTTTTCAATGACTTGCCTCCAGGATTACCACTAGATAGAGGTTTTGAGCATGTTATAGAGTTAGAACAGAGTGCCAAACCAGTTATAACAACCCCATACCGCCATCCAAGTGGTTATAAGGAAGAAATTGAAAATACTATTAAAGAACTCCTAGACATGGGATTCATAAGGCCTAGCTCTAGTCCATTTGCATTATCTGTGGTACTTGTCAAGAAAAAGGATGGTACAATGAGAATGTGTATAGACTACAGGGCTCTAAACAAGAAGACCATAAAAAATAGGTATCCCATACCACACATAGATGAACTCATTGATGAGTTACATGGTGTTGTATACTTCTCAAAAATTGACTTAAGATCAGGGTACCATCAAATCTGAATGAGGAGTGAAGATGTGGAAAATACCGCTTTTAGATGTCACTATGGGCACTTTGAATTTCTTGTTATGCCATTTGGCCTCACTAATGCAAATGCAACATTCCAATCTTGTATGAATAAGGTATTCAGCCAGCATCTTCAAAATTTTTTTTTGGTATTGTTTGATGATATCTTGATTTACAGTAAAACATGGGAAGAGCATCTAAAGCACATAGAAACTATTTTGGGAATCTTGGAGCAGCAATCCTTCTATGCTAAACTATATAAATGTGAGTTTGGTTTGACATAGATCCTATATTTGGGACATATTATAAGTTCTAAAGGAGTACAGGTTGATCAACAAAAAATCCAGGCAATTTTGGATTGGCCTCCACCCACTAATCTTACCTAGTTGAGAGGTTTCTTCGGGTTGTGTAGCTACTATAGGAGATTTGAAAAGGGATTTTCTCAGCTTGCTACCACCTTGATTGATTTGACAAAGAAAGGAGCCTTTTTTTGGATAGAAGAGGCACAAAAAATATTTGATAAACTTAAGGAGGTAATGAGTTCATGCCCTATGCTTGCAATTTCAGATTTTTCTTTACCTTTTGTTGTTGAATGTGATGCTTTTTGAGAAGGTATAGGGGCTGTCCTAACTCAAAGGGGACATCCAATAGCATTTGAGAGTATAAAATTAAATCAATCAGAGAAAGGTTGCTCCATCTATGATAAGGAAATGTTGGAAATC
The DNA here is from genome assembly GCA_028749045.1 of Cupressus sempervirens. Classification (NCBI taxonomy): domain Eukaryota; kingdom Viridiplantae; phylum Streptophyta; class Pinopsida; order Cupressales; family Cupressaceae; genus Cupressus; species Cupressus sempervirens. Next base: position 163,794,372 of record CM053787.1, read on the forward strand.
ATGCATACACTTCATAAGTTCAGACAATATTTGGTATGTGGGAGATTCATTGTAAAGATAGACCATAATAGCCTCAGGTTCTTCTTGAACCAAAGGGATTTGAATGGTCATCAACAAAAATGGGTAAGCAAATTGCAAGCTTATGATTTTGATATTGAATACATGAAAGGAAAGAATAATGTGGTTGCTGATGCTTTCTCAAGAAAGCCCACTTTGTGTTCCTTAACATCTATCTTTATTGATTGGAAAGTCTCCATAATTTTAGAGTATGCTAAAGATTCCTTGGCCACCAAGATTTTGGATAAGTTAGTGGATGATAACTGGTACAAGGTGGTTGATGAATTGATTTATTACAAGAACATGATCTTCTTAGTGCCAGGATAAAAAACTAAGGAGAGGATATTGAGGGCCTTTCATGAAACACCTTTGGCTGGTCATCAAGGATACTTCAAGACATATAGGAAAATTCAAGGGCAGTTTTCATGGAAGGGTATGAAGGAGGATGTCCTTAAACACATTAAGGAATGTATGGTATGCCAACAAAGCAAGAGTGACCAAATTTTTTTTGTAGGGTTCTTGCAGCCACTTCCTATTCCTGAACAAAAATGGGAAAGTATTTCCATGGACTTCATCACTAAGTTGTCCAAGGTTCAAGGTAAGGATTACATATATGTGGTGGTAGATAGACTAACTAAGTATGCACATTTCTTTCCTATCAAATTTGATTTTAAGGCATCACAAGTGGCTAAATTGTTCTTCAAGAAAATTTTTAAATTACATGGCTTGCCTAGAAACATTGTCAGTGACTAGGACAGTAGATTCCTCAGCTCTTTTTGGAAGGATCTCTTTCATTTGGTAGGAACTGAACTCACTCCCAGTACTAGATATCACCCTAAAATAGATGGACAAATAGAGATAGTTAATAAATGGATAGAGGGATATTTGAGGAACTATGTTTCAAATCAACAACATGCTTGGGTGAAATGGTTGCACCTAGGGGAGTATTGTTACAATACATCTCATCACATGTCTATTGGTATGCCTCCTTTTTGTGCTCTTTATGGTTATGATTCCCTTTCCTTTGTTGATCTAGTACTTTCAGATAGTAGAGCACCTGCAGCAAGTGATTTCATCAAGCAAAGCTAAGACATAATAAGTTCCCTCAAGGATAATCTACAATATGCACAGAACCAACATAAGTTGTATGCTGATAGGAAAAGGATTGAAAGATATTTTGAGGTGAGAGATTTGGTATTTGTTAGGTTGTAGCCATATAAGCAAAGCACCTTGAAGAGGAGTAGGGCAGAGAAGCTCAAGCGAAGGTTCTATGGGCCTTATAAGATCATCAAGAAGGTAGGAGAGGTAGCTTATGAATTGGAGCTCCCACCAAATAGAAAAATACATAATGTTTTCCATGTATCTTTCCTGAAGAAGGTTTTAGGCCAGAAAACTATAGTATCTACAGAATTACCACCTCTTGATGATGAAGGGAAATTAGTTTTAATACTAGAAGAGATTTTGAATACAAGAGAGAAAAGCATCATAGAGCATTTGGTCAAATGGAAACGATTACCATTAGAGGATGCAACTTGGGAAGGAGAACATATTCTTGAGCATTCCAACCTTCATTGCTTGAGGACAAGCAATATTTTGGAGGGGAGGACTTGTCATGTCCCCTTTTCAAATAATTAAAAATAATAATCTTTGCTAAGGCAGGCAGGCTCAAAAAGGTGAAGTTTTGGAAAAAGGTGCTAATCTTTGGAAACCAATGGACTAATAAATAAAAATTATTATTAAAATATATTTTATTAACCCCTCTTCGTCATGAGTTAGGGTTATGCCCTCTTTTAAATGGATTTGGAGGCATTTTGGGCTCATTCTAGAACTTGATTTTTGCTCATTACTTTGTTGTTCTTCAAAGGCTGCCAAACCTGTGGAGAAGGAGACCCAAGAATGGGAGTTTTAAGGTTTATAGGAAGGGTAAGTATTGGAGTTTGAAGCCATTTCATGTGCAAGCTCATGCAGAGTTTGCCCTTGTGCTGAACAATGCAAATTTGTGAGTTTTTGGGTGTGTTTTTGTAAGAGTTTGGTGTTTCCGGTTGAGTATTTCATATCAGTTTGGGTTGCTACTGTATTTAAAATATTTAGATGTTAAAATAGAGCTGAATATATGTATTGGGTTGCGGTTATACTTCTATGATAGATTATTAGTGTTTTTGTGGTGTTTCTGAGTTATTTTGTGTTATTTTCAGGAGTCCGATGAGCATTGTTTTTGTCCTCCATTTGGGAGCTGTTGTGTAAAATCTATATAGATATGGAAATGAAATTTTGTAGGCCATTATTCTGGTAAAATTTCTGTAAAAATTTCCACTTTCAGATTTATTAATAATATGTGAAGCTGTGAAGTTTTTGGCACTATTTCGGGCATACCCGATTTGGGTTTTATTGAGAAATTGGTGGATCTTTGAAATATTTGTTTTTTGATTTTAAAAATCTGATTAGAGGCTTTAAATATCATATAAAATAAGAAAGGGGAAATTTCACACTATTCTATAAAGTGTATGTGGGGTAGGAGATCTGTCCATAAAGAGAACATAATTTTAAAGTGTGCTCAAAAGAAAAGAACTAGATGAAACAATAATGAATCATTAGACATGTTGTATATTAGGTACACGAGATTTTATGATAGGGGAAATGGACCTTTCATTGAAGATGGTGATAACTATAGTGATATGACTTCACAAAGGGAGAAAAATCCTTTTTATAACATACGAACCTTTTATGACGAGAATCAACCAAAAGCCTACAAAGTTGAAAATGAAGGGGGAAAAGATGATGAAGAAGAAAATGAAGGAGATGCTCATAAACTAGATGGATCTTTTAGAAACTATGTACCATTTCACTCATGAAGGAAGCTAAGGTTTTGAGGCATGTTCCTAGTGAGATTCTTGAAAGAATTGGCATAAAATGGGATGAAATTGTTACTCCTAAGAAAATTGATGACAATAGGAATCAAGAATCTGATAAGTCTTCTAAGTACAACCCACCTCAGAAGAATAAAGATTTCATTGAAAATAATTTACATAAACACCCCATGTATGAAAGAAATAAAAGAGAGGAAACTTTTGGACAATGGAGACAATTTCAATATAAAGAAAATTAATTTCACAATGATAGAAACTACAATGGGGTGACTAGGAATGTAGACAATACTAGAAATAATTTCCAAAATAATCAACAAAATATAACAAACAATCAAAGGGGGAAAAATCAACATCAATTGAATACAACACAAGGGGCAATATCTCCTATGATGATTGAAAGATATAGGTAGCTTGGCTTCATAGGAATTGTGGGATATCCAAATTCTATAATAAATGAGCTAAGAACTACAATCCCCAAGTTTTCTAGATAAGATACTCAGTCTTTTGAAGCACGTGTTATCAATTTGAAAATACCATTGAAGAATTAGAAGAAAATCATGAGGATCTATTTACAAAACTACTTGTGTAGTCCCTCATTGATGATATAATTGAATGATATAGAGGACATCCTGGTGGTTTTATTTTTTGTTGCCATGAATTTGTGGACTTATTTATTGAACAATTTAGGGATCATTATGATATATCTTTTGCATCTCATGAATTAACTATCATAACAAATAATTCCAATGAATCAATGACATAGTTCAACAAAAGGTTTAATATAGTTTTAAATAGGATGCCAAGAGATATTTGATCAGTAAACTCTTTCCTGATAAATTTTTACTTAAGTGGCTTTAAGAGAAAAATTCACTATGAGATAAGTTCTCATAGGCCCAATACATTGCAAGATGCATTCAAAGTTGCAACAACCATTTAAAATGATAGGAAAGTTACTAGTAAGATTGGAAAAATAGAGGATCCCAAGTTACTCAAACCCAAATCCCTAAAATAGAACAAGGATGAAGATAAGATTGATAAGTTACTAAAGATCAAATATTTAAAAATTAAACAAAATAAAAGTGAAGTTTTCAAATCTAATAGAAATGACACACCTTAAAAATTTAGATTGCAATATTTTCCATACAATACCAATTGGAAGGATGAAAAACCTATAAAGAACAATGAAAACCCTAATCCTCTAAAAAGGAATAACAATTATGTGGAAAATGACCCTTGGTGTGAAATTTTTAAGTTTCCACACGCTTTTGATTAGTGTCTAATTGCTCATAGTGTTATGGAAGAGGAGATGAAATGGTGAGAACAACCAACTATAAAATATTTTTCATCTAAACCACTTTGGAGAGATGATGAATCTTTGGAAGATGAATATATTCCTGATATTGACTTGATGAGGACAAGGCAACAAGGCTCATAATAGGTTTTCTTTGATGAGGAGGAAAATGCAAGGGTAAGATGATCTATTTAGGAATACATAAGAACTCACACCATTTCAGTAGCGGAAAATGCCAAAAGTATTTAAATATTAACAAACATGACTATAAATACTAAAAATGTGAAGTCACTAGGAATAAGTGTAAACATGCCACGTATTTATTTGCATAAGTAGGATAATGAGAAGGTAATACCATATCAACAACCAAAAAAGGAGACTTGTCCTCTTAATAAAAAAATAGTAGGAAATAAGATGGTAAATGATTGCTCATTTATTTCAAATGTTCTATCACAAATAAAAATTCTAGTTCCATTATTTGAAATTATCAAGATCCTTGAGTATAGAAAGGAAATCTTAAATATTTTATCTAAGGTAAACAAGCAAGACAATTCAAGAGAGAAAAATGTTAATGATGCACCAGTCATTTATCTAGGACAAATATAACTGAAAATTCACCAGATGTAGACCCCTTTTATCTAACTTTGTTGATTACACTATTGAGTAACTGCATGATAGATATAGGTGCTATAGTGAATATTATGCCTATCGATGTAATGAAAGAATTAGGTTTGAGAATGGAGATACCTTATGGGAAGTGATATGTAATTGATAATAAATGAGTACCAGTGGTAGGAATCATGAAAGGCATTGAATTCAAGTTCCCCTCATGTCCTGACATGTCATATAGGATGGATGTCACTATAGCGGAGATACCAATTTATTATGGTTTGTTACTTTCAAGACGATGGTCCAACCTAGTTGGAGGACATAATTAGTTAGACAAGTATCTTATGAAACCATACCTATAAATGGAAGATGTATTAGAATTGATAGAGAATAAAGGTTCACATAGTTGGTAGAAAGTTTTAGTCTTGATTATGGAATCGACTTCTGTCAAGTTGATATAGATAATTGCAAGGTAGATTTGAGAAAACTAGTCCAATGCACTAATAAATTTGATGAAGTTTTTTTGCAAGAAGACAAAAATAGAATATGGAAAATCAATTTTGATGGAGCTTGTAGTAGGGAAGGTAATGACATAGGAGTAATCCTTGTATCTCCTTCTAAATGAGTTTTTAGATATTCTTTCTTGTTGAATTTTGAATTCAATAAAAAAATTGTTGAATACGAAGTGTTGATATTGGGATTAAATATGGCCAAAATGCATAAGATTGAAATCTTATCAGTCTTAGGGAATCTTGAACTAATAGTATCTTAAATTAGAAGTTAGTTTATGACTAAGAATTAAAGATTGAAGTAGTGCATAAACTATGTTTTGGATTTAATTCAATTCCTTGATGTATTTTCAATAAAGAAGATTGATAGGAGTGAAAAATTTCTATTTGATATGATGCCTAACTTGGCAATCAAGCATATTGATATCCTATTGAAAAATATTATGCAAGTTGAAATAAAAAAAATGCCATCTATACTAAACAATGTGCACAGCTGGCAAGCTTTAATGATGATAGTGACTTATTTAACTTTGTGACATGTGAAAGACATTAATAGGATCCAAGAATTTATTGGAATGGTTTTTTAGAGAATCGAGATGATAGAGAGAAATTGTTTGGAGAAGAAATTGTTCATCTCAAACTTAAACTTAAAGAAAAAATAAAATTTATCTTAAAAAACTAAATCCATTGAACTATTAATGTTGAAGTTGATGAAAGATCAACCCCACAACTCCCAACAATCACCTGCATGCAAAGACTTGTCACAGAAAGAGAGAAGCAAAAGCTATGGAAGCTGGAATTCCCAAATCCATAGATGAGACATTCTTGATGAGCAAAAAGATAAATTGCTATTATCAAAAGTGAATTGTCTAATAATTACAAAGAGAGATCATCCTTATAAAGGAGATCAAAACCCTAAAAAGGTCTAATCTAGGTTGCATAATAATAATTAATAAAAGAATTAATTATTATATGGCTAAAGTTTAGCTTAAGCAAACAAGAGTTAATTATAAAATATCTAATTACTCTAACACCCCCCTTAAGATAAACTTAGGGAGTAGCTATAAACCTAGAAATTATTATTGAAAGTAGATTTGGGTCTCGACAAACAAGGCCTGATGAGGTACCCAAGCACAACCAAATCTCTAAAAATAGCAGAAATAGAGAAAGCCACATAGGAAAAAGCCTACTCCAAAAAGAGATGGAAAAAATGTTGTAAAGAAACTAGTGAAGGACTAAAGAAGCCTCCAAACTAGGGAATATCTCACAAGATAGGAATAAAAGATGATCATGAAGAACACCACTAAAGCATGTAGAAGCTGAAAAGTTCTATAAAAAGTAACTATTGATCTAAAAAACCTCCACTAGAATAGAACTTGACTAGGTAGAGAAGACTATAATCTGCGTCAAATCAGGAGGCACACAAAGGTGAACAATTGAAATCAAAGATATAGATGACATGAAACACCAAATATTGAAGAGTTGATCATTCAAAACAAGGAAGCATGAGAAACAATAGAAGATCCCCCCTAGTGTAGACAAGGGTGAGGTGACATGCAACTAGAAAAAATGGGCCAAAAGAACTGCATGTCAAGGAACCATGATCAAGATGCACAAAAGAATACATATGTGTGTACTAAGGTGATCAATCTTAGACAAGTCATGAGGTTAATGTCATCAAAGGGACACTCACTAGACAAAGGAAGATGGAAAACAATGGCAAAAAATCAACCCCCCATGGAACTTTAATCAGGAGTAGTGCATGTACAATAAGACACAAGATATGGTGAATCCCAAGAATATAATAATCTACATGAGTGTTGTCAACTGACACTATTCAAATTAGAAGGAAAAATAAGACAAAATAATTGAAATGAAAATATAGATGTAATATGGCACTTTATCTTAGTGTGTTTGCAAGTATGCCTATAGATTATGTCTAAATAGACTAGAAGAGACAAAAGACTAATACAATAGATAATACAAGTCATGACAAATCATCTAAAGTAAAAAAATTGATCCTCGGACATGAAACAACCAAGATATCTACTACAATGCAAAAATGCAAAAGACTATATAGAATGTGCTTAGAGAAGAATCTAGAAAAACAACTAGCATCACTAGAAAGGGCTTTAAAAGACCTTTCTAGTGATATAAAGAATTCCCAAATCAGAGATCGGATGCTCAAGATATGTCTCCCAAACTGCAAAATTGTATTGTTGACTTTGAGAGTAGAAATAATCATCAAAACTAAAAACTAACTATACCACTATAATGGCCTCAGAACCAAATTTTTGGTGATATCTTGTTTATAGAAAATGGAGTCCATATGCTCAAGATATGAGAAAAAATGTGAAGGTAGGTCCAAAAAAAGCCTGAAGAGGTGAACAAGTATGCTGATGTAGTGCTAACATGGCACTGATGTTAGCAAGTGACAAGCCCAAATTTGATAGTCAAATGGCTATTGAGGCAAAATAATTCCCAAAAAGTGACCCTTATTAGAAAAAAAAAAATTTGATCACTATTAAAAAAAAGGATGTCGAAAAAAACACTATCACCAGATCAAAGGGCCAGTGCTGAAAGAAAATTCTAGAGGCACACAAAGGAAAACAACTAAACTCAAAGATACAGAGGGCACAAAAATCTAGAGCTCTAATACCATATTGAAGTTGATGAAAGATCAACCCTACAACTCCCAAGAATCATCTGCATGCAAACATCTATCACAAAAAGAGAGAAGCAAAATCTATGAAGGTTGGGATTCCAAGATCCATAGACGAGACATTCTTGATGAGCAAAAAGATAAATTGCTATCATCAAAAGTGCATTGTCAATATAGAATTTATAACCACATAACACATATTAGTATTGTGAAACAAAAAGACGTACTTTTAGATTTAACTTTATATTATATTCTACCAACACCTTCTATTATATAATACTAATTAATAAGAATATATGATATAATAGAGTTGCACAACTCAATTTGGTGCAAACTTGGACAATCTATTTCTCTCACATTTAACTTTTCACTAAAAAAAGATTTGATTTTCTTAATAATTAAACTCAACAATTTTACTGTGTAATTATATAACTATATAAAAAATTATAGTTAGATAATAATAAATCTATATAATATGATTTAAAATAAATAAATAAATAAACAAATAAATAAATACATATAATTGTAATACGCGAGTTGATGTAGGAGCATCCTAGGCATAAGAGAAATCTTGCATCACCCAAAAATATTTCCTTTTTGTTTTTTGAATAAGGGTTGTCTCAGTGTAGGGCTTTTTTCTATGAAGGCTTGCTACTTGGTAAGTCAATCATACGAGCTCAAAATGACCCAATTTTAGAGGTGGATGTAGGGCTTGGATATATCATCCTACTAGTTGAGTTTCAATGCCATATCATGAGTATTTGTGGATTTATTATGGATTTTTGGTGTGTAATTATGGTATAAATACTTTAGGCTTACTATTGAGAACCTTAGAGACTCCAGATGGGCTCTAAAATGGGGTCAATTTGAACTTGCACCAGTTGAACCCTGTAGATCAAAAGCTGAGAATTCCAAAAAGTGGTTATAATAGCGAATCAAAGTAATAGTTTGAAAGTTATGGCCTTCCAAATTTTGGCCGACCAAAATTTCCAAAATAAGTGTCAAAGGTGTGTTGGGCGACCTCTATATGCAATTATAGAGTTAGTCGATCTTAAGGGTTAGGGTTTGATGTCTAGAAAATTCTTCGATAGTGTAAAAATGCCTATTTAAGGAATGCATGTACATTGTCTAGGATAGCTTTAGGTGATAGTTCATAGCTCTATGTTGTAAATTATTATAAGGAAGGAACCCATATGGGTTTGCATATTGTATTTCAAAATTTTGCATTTATGATGATAATAAGAAGCCCATATTTTATTCTCGCAAATTGTTATTATTATTTCTATTACGTATATGTGGTATTAAAGAGAGCACCCTTCATCAAGTGGTGTTAGAGTAGGAGTTCCTCAATGTGTAAAAAAATTGCCGACTATGAGGCAATTGCACTAGGATTGTGGTTTGGGCTAAGCTTGTAGACAGATAGCCGATTGTGAGGAAGTTTGCACTAGGGTTTCAACAAAAGTACAAAAATGCCTCCACGAAGGGAGTGTGGTGGAAGAGTTATAGGTGTTATATTTGAGGGTTTTAGAGCCCTCCAAATACATATACAAGCATTGGAAGAACAAATGCATAGAGGAATAAGTTTTATCGTAAGAGATAAAAGAGAGGATGAGAATGAAGAAGTGGAAGTGATTTTGAACCTAGAGGAAGACAGAATTTTTAAGGCCATCTCCAAGATTAGAAAAAGAACTAAGTTTGAGGTTCCCACATTTTCAAGAAATCTTAACCCAAAGGAGTTGATCAATTGGATTAATAAATTGAAGGAATACTTTGAGTATAAAGATATTGAGGGTCTTGATACGGTCAAGTTTGCAAAGGATAAATTGAAGGGACATGCAAAGATTTGGTGACAGGAGATTCAATTGGAGTGAAATAGAAGACGGAAGGAAAAAATCACTGGATGAGATAAAATTATAGCTAAATTGAAGCAAAAATTCATTCTTGTGGATTATGAGCTTGATTTTCTAAAGGAAATACAAGGGTTGAAGCAAGCAAGAAGATTTGTTTAGGAGTATAGGAAGGCATTCTTCTGAGTTCTCATTAGAACTAGCCATATGGAAGTTGATATGGAGAAACTCACTCATTATCTTAATGGGTTGAGGCCAAGTATTTAGGAGGGGATAATTCTTGTTTGAATAAACAACATTGAAGAGGCATACTAGTTTTCACTAAGAGTTGAGGAAAAGTTGAACAAGAAATTTGATAACATGAATAGTGGAAGAGGTTGTGATGGAAGATCTGGTAGACAATCTTATGGAGGCTGAAATGATGATCAAAAGAACAAGGATGAGGTTAAAAGTAGTAGTTAGAACTAGAGGGGAAACAATCCTAGATATTTCCATGATTAAAATAATAGAGATCAGAGAGGAAGAGGAAGAGGGAAAGGATTTGGAAGAGGAGGTTTTTGTGGAAAATGTTTTCAATATGGAGAAGAAGGGCATAGAGAATTTGAGAGTTTCTACCACCACGCAAGGAAAAATTAGAGAAGTAAAGGCCAAGCTAGAGTTGTGCATGTTAATGAACATGCCAAATCATCCAATTTTGAAGATGTTGAAAGAGGAGAAGTCCTAGTTAATTGAAGAGTCTTGCTAAGTGGTGAGAATGAACCTGATGAAAGGAAGATTTTGTTTTGCACAAGGTGTAAATGAGAAGATAAGTTTCATGATGTGATCATTTATGATGGAAGCGCTAACAATTTGGTGTTAGAAAAGATGGTCACAAAGTTAAATATCAAGAGGTAGAAACACCGATGTCCATATTGTATTTCCTGGGTGTAGGATGACCACAAGGTCATGGTTAATGAGTAGTGCCTAGTGAAGTTCAAGATTGAAAGCTACCAGGATGAGGTTCTTTATGATATCACACCTATGAACATATGTCATTTTTTTTGGGTAGGTCATGGAATTTTGACATGCATTTTGTACATAATGGGTGAGAAAATACCTATACTCTGATAAAGGATGGAGTGAAACTTAAGTTGAAGCCATTGAACGAGAAAGAAGAAAAGGTATGTACTGCTACTAGAATATGTTTTGTTGATGCAAAGGAGCTTCTCAAAGGTTTAAAACATGGGAATATTTGTTTTTTTGTAATCCCAATAGATGGTAAAGAAGAAGTAGAAGAGGTAGCTGTAAAATTTGTAGATTTGTTGGGAGAGTATCCTAATATTATAACAAATAATTTACCTAATGGATTACCCCTAGTGAGGAATATTAGTAAGTAGATGGACTTGATTCCAGAAGCAAGTTTTCCAAACAAGGTAGTACACAGAATGAAACTAGAAAAAAGTGATGAGTTGAACATACAAGTGCATGAGTTATTGCAGAAGAGGTTGATTCAGGACAGCCTAAGTCCATGTGTTGTACCAAAAATATTAACACCAAAGAAGAATAGAGGATGTGCATAGATTGTGGGATATCAACAAGATCACAATCAAGTAAAAATTTTCATTTCCAAGGATAGAAAATATTATGGATTGTTTGAGTGGAGTTATGTATTTCACAAAGATAGATATAAATAGTGGGCACCATTAGATTCACATCAGCAAAGGAGATGAGTAGAAGATTGCCATCAAGAAAAGGGAAGGATTCTATGAGTGGTTAGTCATACCTTTTGGGCTAACCAATTCACCCAACACTTTCATGAGGCTCATGAATGAGGTACATAAGGAGTTTCTAGGTAACTTTTTTATTGTTTAACTAGATGATATTGTTGAAGTTGATGAAAGATCAACCCCACGACTCCCAAGAATCACTTGCATGCAAACACCTATTACAGAAAGAAAGAAGTAAAAAGATATGGATGCTAGAATTCTCAAATCCACAGATGAGACATTCTTGATGAGTAAAAAGAGAAATTGCTATAATCAAAAGTGAATGAATAAAAGTACAAAGAGATCAATCCTTATAAAACAACCAAATCTCTATAAAGAGGAGAAATAGAGAAAACCACATGGGAAAAACTCTACTCCAAAAAGTGATGGAAAAAGAATGTTCCAGAAGATAGGAACAAAAGGATGATCATGAAGAACACCACTTAAGCATGAAGTTGCAAACACTACCAAATTGTTGATCTGAAGAACCTCCACTGTATAGAATATGACCAGGTAGAGAAGACTAAATTTGAAGAGCTAATAAATCAAATATGAAAGGTATCTTCATGGCCTACAAAAATAGGAATGAAAGAATGTTTCTATGGTAAATGATCCATCTCACTAAAATGCATAGGTATCCAACCACTCCAATCGCCTAGTACATAGGAATAAATACTGAATACATAGCTCACTCCACTAAACCAAGAAAGAAATAGAACCAACATAACCCACCTTTAATGATGAGAGGTAAGCCATAAACATTTAAACTCAATGCAATATCTCCTATAGAAAGAAGAACAAGGAACATTTAGAGTGCAAAAGAAGTACAAACACCTATAATAGCATGTGTCATCGACACATCATGAGGATCATGTCATGGAAGGAACTCTCACTTGACAAAGGAAGATGGTGAATAAGGCCAAAATGAAACCCCCCAAGGCACTTTATAGTGTAGTGCAAGTACAACAAAATAGAAAGATGAGCAATATCCCAAAATGCAATAGAGTGACACTTTATCTCAGTGCATTTGTAAAAATACTACAAAAGGATGTCAACAAAGATCAAAAGAGACATAAGGTTGATAAAATAGATAGTATGACCCATGAAAAATTATTTAAAACAACAAAATTGATCTTTAGACTTGAAATAACTAAGATATTCATCAGAATGCAAAAAACAAAAAATTGAATAGGATGTGCCTGGAGTAGAATCTGGAAAATAGAATGTCTCAAGATATGTCTCCTAAAGTGAAAAATAGAACCTCTAATTTTGACTATATAAAATGGAAACCAAACAACATCAAAAGTTCAAATAAACTACACCATCATGAGAGACTCAAAATTATCTTTGCGGTGCTTCTTTTAGATTAAAAAATGAAGTCCGGATGAGCAAGTTATGGCTAGAAAACTACATGTAGGTCAAAAAAGTGCTAGAAGGGAAAAATATTTTTTTACCGCCTTGGGATCCATGCCAAAATGCCTAAAAAAGAATGCCCACCAGCACCAAAAATTACATCAAGAAGAGTGCTAGTTCCATACCAAAATTATCTTGATTTGCATGACCAAACATCTTGATTTACATGCAAAAAAATCTAGATTTTCGTACCTAAAATGACAAAATCATTGCCTCTGCAATCATCGGCAATGACTATCTAGGTAGTTGTTTAGACATGTGTCAGATGCCCATTCCCATATGCCCCCATGTCTCTAACTTTTTGATAACCGTACCTCCATTGTGTCGTAACTCCATTGTTCTGTGTAAATAGAACGTAGCTGTTAGATTAGTACAATTTTTTTTAAAGGTGAAAAGTGTCTCTTCAAAATATAATATTGAATTCATTAATATATGTTTAAAATAAAAATTATTTATATATTTCATCAGTATTGTTCTGTATGCAAAGTAAAATTGGAAGAATCTCTGTATGAAGTACATTTTTTTTAAAAACTTAAAAAGAATTGTTTCATCTATTCAAAAGTAATCACATGAACAATCAACACTTTAGATAGAGGTAGTTTGTAAATTAAAGATCTAAAATTAATTGATTTTACATAAAAGCTTATAATTTCATTAATATCACTTTTATTTATATAAAACTTAAACTAAATCTTTAATATAAAATTTTCTAAATAAAATCAATATATTTATTAATGAATTTTCTTAAATGTTTATATCTATATGTGAATTTATTATTATTATAAGTTTTTAATAAGGTAAATTAAAAATATGTTTTTAATTAAGTTGTATAAGAATCTATTATTATTATGTTTTCCTAAAAAATTAATATATAATTTTTAAAATTAAGCTTATATATATATATATATATATATATATATATATATATATATATATATAACAATAATAATTATTTAGGAGATTTAATTTAAAAATAAAGATTTTGGTATAGCTTTTCAATATTATTTTTTATTGATTAACTAAACTAAAATGAAAAGAAAAAATAAAAATATGTAAGTAAGAACTATTAAAATGCATCACATAGTTTGAATTAGTAGATTAATTTATTTGATCTAGTATGAATGTAAGAATTTAGTATTCTATTAAATATTCTATTTAAAAGAAAGGATTGGAAACTTGCAAAAGACCAATTACAAGATTTTACTTACACAAGTCATAACTTCATTGAAAAGTATTATAATTTTGAATAATTATTTAAAAAAATAATTTTAAATTTAATATCATTCAATGAAAATACTTATAAAATATTAAATCTTAGTTTAATATAATATTGATGAAATAATTTTATAGTACATTTCACAAAACTATTGTATATCTTTTAATAATTGAAATTATGAAATTTCTAAAATTATTAATATATTTAATTATATATTTTTCTACTCATGTCAATTTTATTGAGAAAATATTTAAATTTTAAGAAAATTAAACTCAAATATATACATATACATATACATATACATATACATATACATATACATATACATATACATATACATATACATATACATATACATATACATATACATATACATATACATATACTTAATTAAATTTCAAATAATAATTTAACTTTTAAATTTAATTATATTATATTATAATAAAATATAAGTATACAAAATGGGATATCTTTAAAACTTCTGTAATTTTTAGTACACAATATTTCTATTCCCCACTACAAATAAAAGAATAAATATATAAATTATTTGTATTTCAAAAATATATTAATGAATTCAATAATATGTTTTGAAGAGAATTTTCACTTAAAAAAAAATCGTACTAGTCTGACAACTATATTTGTAAATTACGACACAATGGAGGTATAGTTACTAAGGCTTGAGGGATATGGGGGGATATGAGAATGGTCATTTGACCCATGTCAAAATAACTAGATAGTGCCAAAATCTCAATTTTCAAAAAAATCTTGATTTGAGTGCCAAAAGTCAGAAAATTGCTGCCTCGGGAAACATGCAAAATCTCGATTTGTGAACCCAAAAATCTTGATTTGCATGCAAAAATCAAAAAATCACCAAGCTCAGGAAACATTCCAAAAATAGAGAAAATCATTGCCTCAGGAAATGTGCCCAATCTGGGAGCAAAAATTTTTAGCCTCAAATTCCAACTGTGTCAAAATTTGACAAATTTTATATAAAAATTGTGGTTTTTGGGTGCTCTAAGCCCAACGGTGAGGTCTATTTGGACTCAAAGTGCACCAAAAAATTGTGATCCCCCAGATTCAATACCAAAAAAAAAAAAAAAAGCTTTGAAAAATGAATCCCTCTAAACAAAAAGCATAGATTTGAAAGCCAAGCCAAACTTCTCATAAACAAAATAGGGGCATGAAGATCTGGACCTTTGATACCATGTTGAAGTTGATGAAAGATCAACCTCACAGCTCCCAAGAATCACCTACATGTAAACACCTGTCACAAAAAGAGAGAAGCAAAAAGCTATGGATGTTGGAGTTCCTAGATCCATATATGAGACATTCTTGATGACAAAAAAGAGAAATTTCTATAATCAAAAGTGAATAAATTAAATTACAAAGAGGTCAATCCTTATTAAAGGAGAAAAAAAACCTAACAAGTGAAACCTATGTTGTATGTGTTGGAAATATAAGATAGGCTAGGTTACTGAGAGGGGAGGGTTGAATTAGTAACCTATAAAACTTAATCTTAATTCACCAATTAATCCTTCACATCTATTCTCATCTAATTGCATACATTAAAAATTAAAAGTATTAAAACATTCATAACACTTTGACACACAATATGGTAACCCAGAAACCTTCCAAATAGAAAGTAAATCTGGGGTGGGGATGATACCCACAAGCTTTAGTATTGCAGTATAAAGTTGACTTGTTAAGGCTTACAATGATCACTTCTAATGATCTACCATGTTAGGAGCAATAAGGAATGCTAGGTCCACCTTGTAAAAAGATTCACAAACATAAAATGAAGTATGCACTTGATAAAGAGATTTTCAAAAGGCTATTAAGTCTACCTTGTGAAAGGATTTAACTATTCCATCTGTTAGGATGAACTAGTGGTTGATCTCTAATCTGCAACTTTGATTTTCTGAATGAGATTCCTTTGAAGTGTAATGATCACCTTGTTGTGATGGATAAATCTTTGTTGCTCCTTATAATACTTGTAGCCTTCTTACTTTGCACTTTTTTCTCATAGTGTGTCTTATTAATATTCCATTCTTATATTTTGGTGTGATACGATAAATTACATATATACCAATCCAATTTACAATTCATCAAAGTTGGCTACAATACAAGTTTCACCAAAATACAAAAAGTCGGCCCAACTGTAGGTACATAGACAAACTCAATGAGGTTCTGACACTTGGCAACCATTGTCAATGCTCAGCATCGTCATGCACTTGGTGGACATAGAAGTTTGGCTCATACTAATCACTTTCTAGTCTGAACTTGATATGCATGGGTGACTCAGTGAACACTATGAAACTCAACATATAAACTAAATCACTTGATTGACATTGTATATCTCAATCAACACCATCACTGCAGGCCTGATGTAAACTAAAGCACTTAGTTGACACTACATAGCTTAGTCAATGCTAGACTTACATTGCTAAAGCTATGAACTCGGTAAGCACTAGAAAACTTGGTTTGCATTGAGAGACTTGGTAAACACTATGAAACTTAGTCTACACTGATAATCACCAACTTGGTAGATATTGCTCGGTGAAAACTAAATACTATTCCTGGAACTTGGTAGCAACTGTAGATCTTAGTATAACTTGAATTACTTGGTTAACACTATAAACTATACTATAAGCTTGGTAGCTACTAACCATCTGATTAAGTGTGTGTGTCACTAATAAACAAACTTGGTTGTAATGTCAACAATCTCCCCATTTTACATTAGTGAAAAAAACACTTATCAATCCAAACTGAATTCAAAAGTTCAAAACAATCTTTAGTATCCATCCCATGTCTTTAGCTCGGTAACATACTTTGTTTTTGAGATTTTTCAAAATTGCTTTCGTAAGAGATGTTTATCTAAATATCTATACATGTATATGTATAATACTATGATGCTCCCCAATACATGTATACTCAATATACTTTACACATTATATACATCTTCTTATCTTCCTTCCTTTTATTGAATCATCATATATTCTCCCTTTTTACATGTTCTCCCCCTTTTTGACATAAATGCCAAAGGTGTATACTATATGGTTATTTTGAAATGTGACAAGCAGTTAGAATGTACTTTTAAAATTAGTGACATTGTCTTGTCCCAATTTTCTTGCAACAGCTTTCTTGCATGCAATACAATTTGAACTTTCACTTATAATTTAATCATGTGATAAGCTATGGAGAAGTTGTTATCATGGATGAGAATTTTGGTATGTGCAATGTGTTTTTGTAATGCATCCATGTTTGGAAGAATCATGCCTTGTATATCTATAAGTGTATCTCTTATCCTAACTTCTTCCCTTAGTAATTTTGTTTGCATATCAGTTAGAAATCTAATCTTTGTGTAATAAGTAGAGTTGTAGCTTGGGTCAAGTGACAGATGGTGTGCACTTGCCTTTAGATCTTCTTCTATCTTGAAGAGTTTATCTTTGATTTCCTACATAAAAATAGATGTATCACATAGTTTACTGAATAGAGAAGTGACATTATTGGTAGAGGTTTCCAATGAACTTAGAATAGTAGACAAGTCTACTTGTTATATTGCAATCTTATGTGTGTTAGTTTGTGGTGACTGATCAGGACAGTACTATACATACTTCATAAATTCTTTGGGCCCTATTTTATCAGGATTTTGGGCCAACATGTAATTATTAATTATAACCCTAAAGTGGTAAAAATACTTATATAAAAGGGCTTAGGGTTAGGGATTATTTCATTATGGTGATGCAAAAATTGGTTCTTGCGGTGGTATTGAGATATAAGGGATTATAGATTGTAATTAGGTTGCAATCACTGGATCATAATAATATCAAACTTGTTTTTTGGTGGACATAGACTAGGGATTGGGTGAACCATGTTAAATCTTGGTGTCTTGTGTTCTTTTCTAATTGATCTATTATTTTTTGAGATTGTTTAGATTTACATGTAATTGTTATTTATGTCCATGGTTTAATCCTAACACTATGAAACTAGCTTCAATACTTTGTTTTCAAATTTATTCTCTACTCTTTGCAATAATTTTTCTTACCCATTCAAATATTCATTGAATTTTTGGACCACTTTTGCTAATTAAGCCAAAATAGGTTGGGAGGTATCAACCTCAGTGCTGAGTGCATCTACAAGAATATTCTTTACATCTTTTAGCACTTAATTTTCTCTGTTTCTTTCCTCTCTAAGCCTTTGTTTCTTAGCTTTCTTCTGCAAAAGCCCACCTACTATATGCATTTGATCAGGATTTAGAGTAGAGATATCCCAATTTGGGATAACTATATCCTCATTAAGATCAATGTCTTCATCCTTATCTTTTCCTTTGCTAGAAAACTTAGTACTCAATTGAGGCTTTCTCTCAATTGTCTGTGTACTAATTATTTGTATACTTGGAATAATAACAATGGTGGAAATGGAAGGATTAGCAACAAAAGTAGATATTGCATTGATTGAAGAAATTCCTTGTTGCTGAGTAGCCAAAATTGATGAAGGAGGAAGCACTGACTTCTTGATAGATGAAATGTCGATCACTTTAGTCATCACTAAGTTGAATAGTTGTAGAGATTGGTTGAGTACTTGGATTTGTAGTGTTTTTCAAAACCAACTTGGCAGTATCTTTCTTTGAGCTTGATGGCTTTAAAGCTTTTCTTGAAGAGTGAGGAAGTAAGGCCATAACCACCATTGTAATCTTTTCAGGGTTTGTTTCCTCAATTCTTTAAATCTTAGGGAGATTCTCCTCAAAGGCTTCCTATTCTGGTTCCTCATCATCTTTATTATCATTATTCATTTCTTCTTCATCATCATTTTCTTCTTCTTCCTTTTTATCTTCACCATTATCTTTGACATAAAAAAAAAAATCACTCTATTGATGAAGATTGAAGATATTCTTCCATGTATTAGTGGCATTCCTCACCACATGTTCAATGTCATTGATTGGTATTAAGCAAGTGTTAAATTTCAAAGTGAGTCTTTATTCATTCTACTTAATGCATTCTTTTATTTCTTTTTCATTAAGACTCAACATGAGTTTCCTCAGAGTCTACTCATATATGTCCTTTGTAGTTTTCTTGGCATGTTCCCATCTTGGCTTGATTCTTTCCATCAATTCATTGGGAATCTGTTGTGCAAGTTGATCAGGTGAATATTTCCATTTTCCTAGCTTAGACATAATCATGTCTTCAACTTGCTTTTTCTCTTTTGCATTTATGTTTTCATATCTCAATGATTTAAAATTTTCCATGCCAACTCCATAGTCAATCTCTTTCAATTTCTCTCGAAATGTAGGTGGAGTTTGTTTGAAAATTACATCCTCTACTTCTTCACCTAATTTCAATTTCTTTCTAAATGTTCTTCTTGTAAATACTGTAGTAGATGACTTGGTAGGTTTGGTTATGATAACCTTACCTTTCTTCTTGACTAACTCTTCTTCTTCTAATTTTATTTCATCTACCTCATCTTCTGCATCATCTTCTATTACATCATCTCCTTTACCTTCTATCAATAGGAGAGTAGAACTAGTTTGTCTTAGTTTTGCTATCCTTTTCTTTCCTTTGCTGATGGCCTGAGGAAGTTTTATCTCTAGTTAAATTTTAGCTTTGGCTTCATCATATGTACCAAAATATGTGGCCATGGGATCCATAGGTTCATTCAACAATTCCTCAATGATATCCTTGGTGTCATCAATATTAACCTCATAGCCTAGAGGCTTAACCCATACCACTCTAGGTTTGATTTCTTGTATGTATACTGTGTCACAGTCTACCATAAAACAAACATCATCCTTCTAATATTCTATAGTTTTCTTTGGAATTTTGAATTTGATATTCATCTTTTCTTTGAATGAATCAAAATAATTGTCCATGATACTGACATGATTTTGACCCATTTCTACGATATACTCATTGATTTGATATAGTATAGGCATATCTTTTCTCCATACAATTGTACCTTTTGAAGGGAAAAAATTTGTACAAAGAAGAATAAATAGGTTAAAAGTGAACCAAACTTACACAAGTTATTCTTTGATGTTTTGATGCTTTCCATGTTTTTCTTGAATTGGTTCAACACCAGCTCTGCAAGGTTGAAGGACATGTTGTTCTTCACCACCTTGAAAAAAGGATTCACCGCTTCACATGATATGTTGTTGAGATGAATGAAGCTATATACTTTGTCTGCAATTACATAAGTTCCAAATTTAAGCTCCATGTTATCTAAACAGTTGATCTTCATACCTCTTCCATCCCATTTGGCAAGAGTTTTCTTTTCTAATTCTACTTGACTTAGGGTTTTAGTAGTTTTTGCCTTGGCCAACATTTGGAGCTTGTGATTCAATGAATCATTTTCTTTGTTATGAGAATAGGCTACTCCAACCATAGTTTCCCATTGTGTACATGTCTAAGGATAAACCTTATCCATTTTGTCTAAAATTCTTAGGGCATGTATGGAATGTGGGTTAAACCCTTGGTTTCCAAGTGTTGATGCTCAGGTTTTAATGAATAATTCAAACACAACTTTTCCAAAGTTTTATCCATTTCTAAGGTTCCTATATCTTGAATTGAATAATGAAAATGTGAGAAAATATCGTTAACTAGTAATACCTTAGGTAGAATTTGTGACTAAGCTCTACTAGGATCAAGTGTTTCTGCAATTGTCGAACTCAACTTGAAGTTAGGTGCTTTCCACTCAACTCTTCATACTAAGATCTTAGATCCTTTCTTGGTTTTATTGCTGGAGGATGCCATGCTTAGCAAGATTTATGGAAAACTTCAACTTCAACAACAAATCAAACAAATCGCTTGGATGCACAAAAATCTCTCTTTGCATAATTTCTTGAAAATTCATGGTGACAAATGAATTTGATTTCACCCTTTTTAACAAATTCCACTTTCTAATCACCATAAATACTCAATACATTTTCTTACTTGATTAAAGCCTATATTCCACTTGGTTTGAATTAATTTCTCAACAGATCCATTCATGACTAGGTGTCCACATAATGACTTAGTTACTCCCAACCTTGCTTGGAAGGGTCTTGCAACCCAACCTAGCTCGGTAAGGTCTAGAGGTTCTTTTAATGCTCAATGATCCCTTTGCATCTTTAATGGTGGTATGGATCTTTCCCTTTTTGCTAACTATAACTAATGTAAGATGTCTACTTTAGAATCTTAGTTCTAGTTATCCTTGTGGGAGATCAAGTAGAAATGCTTGAGTCACCCAATTCTTGAGTGACTTGTGCTTCATTTCTCAGACTTTCATTCTCAAAAGATTTTAGAATCTAGTATTGTCTCATTTTTTTTCCTGATGTTATCAGCCTCGGCTTTCTTTTCATCTTCAATTCTTCTAGTGTTCATACAATTCTTGGAGAGGTGTCCAAGTTTTGTACATAGTTTATTCCAATGTGTCCAAATTCTCCACAATAGTGACATCTACACCAAGTGTTGTAGTCCCAACCAAATATAACTTTTAAAATCTATTCTGCTAGGTTCAATATCTTAGTTTTGCATTTAGAAGATTTGTGCCCATGCTTCTTGCATTTGTGGCATTTGCCTTCAAATTTAGGTTTCTCTATACATTCATTAGCTCTATGACCATGCTTATTGCAATTGTTGCATTTTCCATTAAATTTAGCTTTACCATTATTCCAAAATTTGTTTGATTTATGACCTAACTTACCATAGTTATTGCAAGTAGATATTTGATTCTTTTTAGCTCCTTACTTGGATGATTCACTTTCTCTTGTATATCCAATTCCTACTTTGCCTTTCTGTCTATATTAGATTTTCTCATTTAATTGATTCATGTCTACTTGAGATTTCATCATCCTCTCAATGGTTTGCATTTTAGTGTTTAGATCATTCTGTAATCTTTCATTTTTTGATCTTAGATTCATGATTTATTTATTTGCATTAGTAAGTTGATCAATGAAGTCTTCTTGTTGAAGGGATAGATGTTGAATTTCATTACTCTTTCCTTCTAATTCTTCTTTTATCTTGATTTTTCTCTTCCATGACTTTGCATAATCTTACTGACTGAATGTCTTCTTCTCTTTTTAGCTTCTTTACTTCTTCTTAAAGTATACCATTCTTTTCTAATAGTTCTTTGATTGCTTCATTAGCTTCATCTAAATTACTTTATGAATGGATATCTTTAATTCTTTCTTTAGTGTAGAATTTTTTATTCATTTGTACTGCAAGATATTTTCTCCTTTTTAGAGATTGAGAGAGTTGTTCCTTTGATTTCTTAAGTTGCCTATTAGCCAATTCTAAATCTAGCTTTTCATTATCAATAGCCTTATCAAGTTTGAATACTTCCACTTCCTCTAATATTTACTCTAGTTGTTAAAACTTTTCTTTTAGAACCACAAAGCTCTGATACCAATTGTTGGAAATATAAGATAGGCTAGGTTAGTGAGAGGGGAGGGGTGAATCAGTAACCTATAAAACTTAATCTTAATTCACCAGTTAATCCTTCACATCTATTCTCATCTAATTGCATACATGAAAAACTAAAAGCATTAAAACATTCACAACACTTTGATACATAATATGGTAACCCATAAACCTTCCAAATAGAAAGTAAATCTAGGGTGGGGATGATAACCACAAGATTTAGTACTTCAGTGTAAATTTGACCTATTAAGGCTTACAATGATCACTTTTGATGATCTGCCCTATTAGGAGCAATAAGGACTGCTAGGTTCACCTTGCAAAAGGATTTACAAATATACAATTAAGTATGCACTCGATAAAGAGATTTACAAAAGATTGTTAAGTCTACTATGTGAAAGGATTTAATTGTTCTGCCTATTAGGATGAACTAGTGGCTGATCTCTAATCTACAACTTTGATTTGCTAAATGAGATTCTTTTGGAGTGTACTGATTACCTTGCTATGATGGATAAATCTTTGCTGCTCCTTATACTACTTGTAGCCTTCTTACTTCACACTTTCTACTCTTAGTGTGTCTTATTAATATTCCATTTGTATATTTTGATGTGATACAGTATATTACATATATACCAATCCAATTTACAATTCGTCAAAGTTGGCTACAATACAAGTGTCACCAAAATACACAAAGTCAGCCCAACTATAGGTACATGGGTTATGAAGACAAACTTGATAAGGTTATGAAACCATTATCAACACTTGGCATCATCATGCACTCAGTCGATGTAGAAGATTAGCTCATACTAATCACTTCCAAGTAGTCTAAACTCGGTCTGCACTGTTGACTCAGTGAACATTATGAAACTTGACATATAAATTGATTCACTTGGTTGATAATACTATCATTGTCAGCTCGGTGTAAATTGAATCACTTGGTTGACACTATATAGCTCAGTCAACACTAGATTCACATTGTTGAAGGTGTAAACTCAGTAAGAACTAGAAAATTTGATTTTAACTAAGAGACTCACTATGAAATTTGGTTTACACTGATAATCACCAACATGATAGATACTGCTTAGTGTGAACTAAATATTGTTCTTGGAACTCAGTAGCAGTTGTAGAACTTGGTATAACCTAAATTACTAGGTTAACACTATAAACTCTACTATAAGCTCAGTAGCTACTAACCATATGATTAAGTGTGTGTGTGTTACTACTAAACAAACTTGACTGTAATGTCAACAAGATGATAATAATTAATAAAATAATTAATTATTATATGTCTAAAGTTTAGCTTAAGTAAACTAGAGGTAATAAGTGACTTTATAATTAAATCAAAATGATTTAATTAATAAGGAAATATCTTATTACTCTAATAGATATTTTGATCTTTAGAAATACATTAGAGGAGCATTTGATGCATATTCCTAAGGTGTTTGATATGTTGAGGGAAGAAAAATTGCTGATAAATCTAAAAAGTATAGTTTTGTGAAGGAGTTGGTGTATGGGGTTTGGAATATCAACATAAGGTCTAAAAGAGGACCCTAAGAAAGTGAAGGCTATCCTTGAATGGTCTACTTCAAGGATTCTAACTAAGGTAAGATCTTTCCATGGATTGATTAGTTTTTTCAAAAAGTTTATAAGAGGTTTTAGCATTATTCATGGGCCTTTGAATGAAACAATGAGAGGGGACAAGAAAGAATTTAAGTGGACTGTAGGAGAAGATAGGAGTTATAATTTTCTCAAACTTCAAGTTATAGAGTAATTTATTTTATCACTTCCAAATTTTAACAAGATGTTTCAAGTAGATTGTGATGCTAGTGGTACTATAATAGGAGTTTTTTTGAGCTAAGAAGGTAGAATTGTTGCTTATTTTAGGGAGAAATTGAATGATGTCAAAAGAAAATATTATGTTTATGATTAGAAATTTTATGCTATAGTTTAGGCATTAAAGAAGTGGAGATACTATCTTCGTCCTAAGGAGTTTCTTTTGTATATTAATCATCAAGCTTTATAATAGTTGAGTAGTTAAGGAAAATTGAACCAAAACATTTAAAGTGGGTTGAGTTTTTGTAAAGTTATATATTTATTTTTGAAACAAAGGAATGGGAAGTCTAATAGAGTTGCAGATGCTCTTAGTAGAAGACAACTTTTGTTGACAAAGATGCAGATTGAGGTGGTTGGGTTCAAGGAACTCAAGAATTTGTATCTAGCGGAACCTGATTTTGGCAAAGCTTGGAAGGCTTGTACAAAACTTATTACACATGATAGGAAAAAGTGGTTGCATTTCCTAATACAAGATGGTATGTTGTTCAAAGGAAGTTAGTTTTATATTCCTAGAAGTTCTATGAGAGAGAAATGTTGTAATGTGTAGCATAATCAAACTCAAACAATTATTTGACATGATTTCCCCCTAGATTATTTTTACATTTGTTTGGGGTAGCGTCCCCAAGACAAGGTCAAGGGGTAGAACCCCTTGTGGGGTCCTAGGGAAACACCCTAGGTGCACTCCCTATCATAGTATAGGGTGGGGTCAAGGGGAAATGCCCCTATGTGGGGTTTTTGGGGGTAGCACCCCCAAATCCAAAAATGACCTTACATTATAAAAGACACCAATTGCTATTTTTCTATTTGATGATTTATTCTAGCCCTAATCTTGTAAGCAACAAAATCTTGTATAAAATGGATTAGGGTTAGAGATTTCATAATGTATGATGAGATTGTAACTTCTTGTGACAATATTGAGTTACAAGGGATTGCAAATTGTAATAACTGGATGATAATAATATTGGAGTTGTTGTTGGTGGATGTAGCCTAAGGATTGGGTGAACCAT
This sequence comes from Cupressus sempervirens, assembly GCA_028749045.1. NCBI lineage: Eukaryota > Viridiplantae > Streptophyta > Pinopsida > Cupressales > Cupressaceae > Cupressus > Cupressus sempervirens. Next base: position 163,819,818 of record CM053787.1, read on the forward strand.
GTTAAATCCTTGTGTCTTTTGTTCTCTTTTGTACAATCTTTTTTTTATATTGGTTATATTTGCATGTGATTGTTATTTCTATCTGTGGTAAATCCTAACGAGTCATTTTAGAGCTAGATTGTCATCATTTTTTTAGCCAAGACTATCATCAATATTTTTTAGCTATCCTCTACAAGAAGGTCTCACAATTGAGTGGGAGTGATGGTAGATGAGAGTAAGCTGAAGGTTGAGAAGTTTAATGGGAAAAACTTTTAGTTATGCAAAATGCAAATGGATGACTATCTTTATCAAAAGGATTTATGGAAACCATTGGAAGGAAAAGCCAAGAAATAGGCAACTTTGATAGATGAGGAGTGATAAATTTTGGATAGAAAGGCACTTGGAAGTATTAGATTATGCCTAGCACCATTAGTGACATTTAACATTACAAAAGAAAAAATAATGGAAGAGTTGATGCAAAACTTAACAAAGCTATATGTAAAGCCCTCTGCTTCAAATAAGGTATTTCTCATGAAGTATTTATTTTAATTTGAAGATGGCAGAAGGTAGATCTATTGCCAATCATTTAAATGAGTTTAATATAGTTACTAGTCAGTTATCTTCTATAAATATCAATTTTGATGAAGAAATTAGGGCTCTCTTGACTTTGTTTTCTTTGCCTAAAAGCTAGAATGGATTAGTAGTAGCTATAAGTAATTCTATTTCTGGAGCTAATAACCTTGAATTGATGATATGACTGGTATTATTCTGAGTGAGAAAAATCATAGGAAAATCCCAAGGTGGATCTACATCAAGAAGTTCTTTGAACACACAAAGAAGAGGTAGAACAACTGTAAGAGGAAGTAATTTTTGAAATCATGGAAAATCAAGAGAAAAATCAAAGGGGAAGATGTCTCAATCTAGATGACCGAGAGATTATTGGTACTCTGGGAAACCAGGGCATAAGAAAAGATTGTTGGACTTGAAAGAACAATGAAGGAGACAAACAAGATGGAAATAAGGAGGCAAATGTGGTAAGTAAAAAGTTTGAAGAGGATGCTTTTCTCCTTTCTTTAGGAAGTGTTGATGATTCTTGGGTTTTAGATTCTTGGGATTCATTTCATACTACACCCCATAGAGGTTATTTTATTGATTATGTCCAAGGGGATTTTGGGCTTGTTTATTTGGGGGATAATGAACCCTGTCAGATTGTTGGAAAGGGAAAAGTTAAGATTAAATTGTAGAGTGGGAATCATTGGCTCAGCGATGAGGTTTGAGTAGTTAGTTTCAATGATAAAATTTCAAAAAGTTCCCTTGTAGTAGAAAAAGGTGTGAAAGTAGGTACCTTATATCTTTGTATAGGTCATAGTGTTCCTTCTACTTTAATTGTTTAAGAGAAAAATGAATGTTGAGGAACACTTGCTGTAGTTGAGCAAGAAGAACAAACAATTGTTGTAAATTTTGGTACAATGCTATGACACAACAAACTTGGGCACATGAGTGAGAAAGGTATGAAATTACTTCATTTAGAGAAAGTTTTACCAGGTCTGAAATGTGTCAATGTAGATTTCTATGAAAGTTGCATGTATGGAAAACAAAAGAGAGTGAGTTTTGTGAAGAGTGTGTAGGAAAAGAAAAATGAAAAATTAGAGCTTGTGCATATAGATGCACGAGGACCAATTCAGGTATCTTCTCTTGGTGGATCTCATTATAATGTAACATTCATTGATGATGCAACTAGAAAAGTATGAGTTTATTTTATTAAAAAAAAAAATTGATGTATTTCAAACTTTAAAAAAATGAAATGCTTGGTTGAAAATGAGACTGGTAAGAGATTAAAATATTTTAGATCTGATAATGGTGGTGAGTATTGCAATCATGAATTTGAAGATTATTGCTCCTCTAATGGTATTCATAGAGAAAAAACTATTCTAAGGATTCCACAAAAAAATGGAGTGGCTACACATGAACATGACAATAATATAGCATGGAAGGAGCATGAGGTTGCATGTTGGGTTTCCCTTAAACATGTGAGAAGCTAAGTCAAAGAAATGTGTATTTCTTGGATATGGCATTGATTAATTTGGTTATAGGCTTTGGGATTTTAAAATTGTAAAATTATAAGAAGCAAGGATGTCATATTCAATGTGAAAGTGTTGTACAAAGATCTATTGTAATGACATGAGAAGAAAGAAAATGATTAAGTAGTGCTCAATGATACTCCAAAAGATGATGTTCCAGCAATTCCTCATGTTCCACAAAAACTACAACAAAAAATACCACCCACGCTAGTGAATGCTAAACAATCCACAAGGCTAAGTAGACCTTCAAAAATATTTTCTCCCTCTTTGTATTCTATTTTATTAACATATACTGGTAAACCTAAATATTATGATGAAGCTATATATGTGGATACAAAGATTCAATGGGAGTCTACAATGAAAGAAGAAATTGACTCTTTGCTAAAAAATCAAACATGTGACTTATGCAAGTTGCATGAAGGTAAACAAGCTTTATAGAATAAAAGGGTTTATAGGTTGAAAGAAGAGGATGCAAGTAAGAAAATATTAAAGCTAGGTTAGTTTTAAAAGGATTTGCACAGAAAAAGGGCATTGTTTTTGATAAAATATTTTAAAATGACTTCTATTCGTACTATTTTAAGTATTATGGCTATTGCGAATTTGCATCTAGAGAAAATTGATGTTAAAACAACCTTTCTTCGTGGTGATTTGGATGAAGAGATATATAGCATAACCATAGGGATTTGAGGTCAAAGGTAAGGAGATATTAGTGTGCAAATTGCATAAAAGTTTATATGGATTGAAGCAAGAACCTCGGTAATGGTGTCTGAAATTTGACAGTTTTATACATGAGCATGGATACAGTAGGTGTCATTCAGATCACTGTGTTTAATTTAAGAGGTTAGATAATGATAACTAAATTATTTTATGTTTATATATTGATGATATGCTTGTAGTTGGGTCTAACATGGATCACATTAAGGGGTTAAAACAACAATTATCACATTTATTTTCTATAAAGGATTTGAGGGAAGAAAAAAATCTTTGGTATGACAATTTGTAGAGATAGGAAGAATAGAAAATTGACATTATCTCAAGATAATTATATTGAGAAGGTGTTGCAATGTTTCTGTATGGAGAATTTTAAAGCTCTCAACACAACTTTACCCGATCATTTGAAATTGACTAAGGAGATGTTTCCCAAGATACAGGAAGAGGAGGACAAAATGTCCAAGGTACCCTATGCTTCCATTATAGGAAGTTTGATGTATGCCATGGTATGTACTAGGTCAGCTATTACACATGTAATGGGAGTTGTTAGTAGGTATATGAGTCATCTTGAAATTGAGCATTGAAATGGAGTCAAATGGATTCTCAGATATTTGATAGGAACATCTACTATGTGTTTACATTTTGGGGGCTCTATTCCTAATTTATAGGGATATGTTGACCCAAATTCGGCATGGGGTATTGATACCAAATGAAGTACTATAGGTTATGTATTTATTGTTGGTGTGGTAGTAGTGAGCTAAGTTTCTCGATTATAGAAGGTTAATGATTTATCCACTACAGAGGTAGAGTATGTACAGAGGCAGCCAAGGAGATGATATGGCTTCAATTCTTCATGGAAGAATTGGGACACCCACAAAGGGATAATTATTTGTTCATAGATAGCTGGAGTGTTATTCATCTTTCCAATAATTCTACTCTACATTCAAAGACAAATCACATACAGTTGCAAGACCATTTCATTTGGTTATTTTTGGATATTGGACAGTTAAAGCTAGAGAAGATACATACATATGATAATCCAACAGATATGTTTACGAAGGCAGTAAAAAGGGAGAATTTGAACTCCTCTTCAGCTTCAATTGGTCTTTTAGGCTGAATAGACTAAAAGAACAATAGAGTCTAGGGTGATTTGATATTCTAATGGGAGCTACAATTTTAGTAGTGCTATGATTAGTCTCTAAGTGGGAGATTGTTGTGATGTGGAGCCTACTAAGACTTTGAGGTTTATTTGGCATGGTTTCATCCTAGATTATTTCTATGAGGGTTTGGGGGCAATGCCCCCAAGATGAGATCAAGGGGCAACACCCCTTGTGGGGTTCTAGGGCAATGCCCCAGATGTGATCCCTATCACATTATAGGGCGGGGTTGAAGGGCAATGCCCCCATGGGGGTTTTTGAGAGCAATGCCCTTGGAACCAAAAATGACCTTATATTGTAAAAGGTGTCAACTCCTATTTTCTATTGGAGGACTTATTCTAGCCCTAACCTTGTAAGCAACAAAAGCTTGTATAAAATGGCTTAGGGTTAGGGATTTCAATAGGAGTACTTGTAAATAATAAATCTATAATATATATGGGAGTAGTCCTAGAAATACTTTTGAATTGAGATAATTAGATAAAGGCAAATTAGTAGTGTTGAAGTAGAAGATTTCGCTAAACATTTGAAAAATATCCATGAGGAGGTGAAGAAGAACATTACAAGGATGAATATTTAGTACAAGGTTAAGATAGGTGCAAAAAGGAGTTATAAGGAATTTTAGGTTTGAGATGATTTCATGGTTCATTTAAGAAAGACTCATTTTCTAGTGGGTACATATAATAAGCTGAAAATGAAGAAGTTTGGACTATGCAAAATAGTGAAAAGGCATGATTCTAGAAATGCCTATGAAGTGGAGTTGTTGAACAAAATATTTCACTAGTATTTAATATTTCAGATTTGACAAAGTATTATGAAGCAGGTGATGGAGATGATGTTTTAGAAGTGAAATGGAGTATTCCAATAGCTAGTTCATTTGCAAAGGAGATTGAGGAGATACTGGATAGTTGTGTTGGAAAAAGTACAAGGAATATAACTAATGAAGAGTACTTGGTCAAATGGAAAAGTGAGGCCAGTAGAAGATTCATCATGGCTAGCAAGGGAGGAGGTTAAACATCTTGGTTCTACTCTAAACACCTAAGATGTGACAAGGTTACTTCTCAAATTACCTTGGGTGTTTGATGCAAGAGCATCTTGGGTATAAGACCAATCTTGCATCACCCAAAAATATTTCTATTTTTCTTTTTGAATAAGGGTTATCTTAGTGCAGAGTTGTTGTCTCTAAAGGCTTGCTACATAGTAAGTTAGTCATACAAGCTTAGAATGTCCTAATTTGAGAGGTCGATTTTCATCTTGGATATATTAACCTACCAGTTGAGGCTTAGTGCCATATCATGAGTATTTGTGAACTTATTATGGATTTTTGGTGTGTTATTTTGGTATAAAAACTTCAGGCACATCATTAAAGACCTTAGAGACCCCAAATGGGTTCCAAAATGGAGTCAACTAGAGCTTGTGTCATTTAGGCCTTGTAGATCAGAAGCTGAGGATTTCAAAAAGTGGTTATAATAGCCAATCAAAGCAACGGTTTGAAATTGATGGCCTTCCAAATTTGGGCCAACCAAAATTCCATAATAAGTGTCAAAGGTGTATCAAGATGACTCTATATATAATTTTAGATTTGGTTGGTCTCCAAGGTTAGTGTTTGATGTCTACGAACTTCCCAGATAGTGTAAAAATGCCTATGTAAGGAATGCCCATTCATTGTCTAGGATAGCTCTAGGTGATAGTTTGCAACTTTGTGGTGCAAATTATTGTAAGGAAGGTGCCCATGTGGGTTTGCATATTGTATTTCAAAATTCTATAATTTTGCATTTGCGGTGATACTAAGAAGCCCATATTTTGTTCTCACAAATTGATGTTATTGTTTTTGTTATGTGTTTGTGGTATTAAGGGGAACACTCTTCATCAGCTCATTTAATTGGTTATTGACTTTTAAACATGAGACACTAAGAGTCAAAGTTCCTGCTTTTAGATAGAGAGGGAGGAAGAAAAGTAGAGGTATACATATAGAAATATAAAGAAAGAATGAGAGGAGATATGAAGAGAGAGTTAGAAGAAATGGAAAAATATGTAATATGAAAATAACACCAATTTTTGTAAATCAATCATAATATGAAATTATGATAATTATTATTAATATTTTTACACAGATATGTCTGTCTGTATGTATGTATGTATATGTGTATATATGTAGATAGATAAATAGATACATACAAACATTACATATACATATCACATTTTGAAATTTAATCACAATGTTAAAATAATTCTCAAATCAATTTTTTTAGCATCAAGAGCATATTGGTTGTCAAATAACCATAAACAACATATTAATTCTCATAAAACCAATGACCGTCAAAAAATACTTTTAAGGTATGGACATACAAGCCTATGCACTCAATTTGAGAACATAATTGGGTAAACATGATCATGATGATAAAATCTCGCATCTAGTATGGAAACAAAAATATGTATGGAACATCAAATAATCCAAGCTTGCAATATGTCTAGCGCTAAGTGAATAGGCTACCCATACATACAAAACACATATACCAAACATCTCACATTAAAATCATTTTATTATTATTAATAATTCCATATTGAAACATAACTAATAATACAAATTAATTTCATTTATTTAAATACAAATCCTAGATCCATATCAAGAATATATATACCAATACACACTAACATAAAATATCATTTATATAGAATAAGTTTAAAAAATTAAGAATAAATACAAAGATCATCTATATCAAGTAAATTAAAAAAATATTTATATAAAATAAGATTAAATATCATTCCATGAAAAATAATTTAAAAATTCACATGTAAAATAATTTTAAAGATCCATTTATATAAAATGTATAAAAAAAAAATTCATAAAAATTAACTTGAAAAAACATTTATATAAAAATAATAAAAACATTAATACATATTAAATTCAATAAAAATAATTAATAATAATTGAAAAAGATAATTATTTATATTGAATATAAAATTGTAATAAGTTCCTCAAGAGAGCGAAGTTTGAATTAATAAAAAGAATTATATTAAATAAAACAATGTCAATCATAAATTTGATGGTTGTACTATGTACTACCATTTTTTATTTTTTTATTTTTTATTTTTTATTTTTTAAAATTTATCTTTCTCATTAATTTAATATTATTGCTTTATAAATATAAGACTAGACATTTGTAAAATTTTAGGATAAAAGTCTACCAACTTTGTACCTTTCATAATGTATTTATGAGGCAAATTAGAAATTTATTAATTAAAGCATTGAAAAATCAATTTTCTCCCTACCAATATAGTGGGAACCAACTAAAAGATGAATAAATATTATTATTTTAAAATTTAAAATATATAAAAATTAAAGAACAATAGTACATATTAATAAATTTTAAAAATATTTGAATTTGATTGGTCCATTGATAAAAATAATTGCATCTAATGAACGCAATAGTATCATGCATAATGAACTAATGGAGCAATTTTGATTATAGAATTTGCTATTTTGTACTAATGTATAGAAGCTGTTAGATAGTTTATATTTTTTAAGAAATATTTTTAAGTAATAACTTTTTGTTTCTATATTTTGTTCTTAAATTGCATCTAGAAGATAGTAAAAAAATATATTTAAAAAAATTTAAAATTTAAATAAAAATCTAAAATTAAAATATTGACAAAAAGTATTCCTATGTTGGTGAAGTGATTTCTAGCCCTACTCTTTACACTTAATTGTTTGTTCAAAATAGAGCTTAAGTGCCCCTCATGAGACCTTGTTGAGGAACCTTATTATTCATCCAATAAGTCTTATGTATTTTTTTTGGACATATAGTAGCTACTTAATAAGTATTAGCATTCAAATTCAAAAAACATAATATAAATATAATTTTTTTATATAGAAACTTGTTAATTCTAGTTGTGAGAGTTTAAGTTAGAATGTTTTATCTCATCATTCAATATATAGAATATTTGAAGTAAATAACAATTTAATGATAACACAAACATTATATTGTAACTACTTTTTAAAAGTATTATGAATGTTTCTATAAAAAATATTTCTATATGCATTATGGATTTCTTATTTGGAACAACAAGTCTCATCTTGCATTTCACAAAATTAGTAGCCAAATGATTGTTTCTCACAACTAAATTTAGGAAGTTTATATTTTTGACTATTGATATTGATGGAGGAAAGATAACAAAAAAAATCTATATATCTGTGCATACTTAGTGAATAAATAGTGGTAAATTTTATTTTTGTTTCACAGAGAAAATTGAAATTTGAAGCTAGTGGTACATGTGAAGATGGAAATTATGAGGGATGAGTTGGAGAGATGGAAGAGAAAGTGTGTTGAGATGGAGGAAATGTTCAGGTTGGAAAGGAACAAATGGAAAAAATATTTGATTAGAATGAAGGAAATGTTACAAAAGACATTAGAGGATGCTCAATTGAAATTGGATAAGACAATTCAAGAGTTAGATAGTGTGCCACTATTTGATGTTGGTCTCATGAGTTCTAGGATGAAAGACACCAAGGAGAAGTTAAAACCTCTCAAGAAGAGAACAAGATCAGTGTTCAAGAATACTGAGCTGGATGATAGCCATACCTCAAAAAAGTTGAAGCAAATTAAAAAGCATGAGAGTATGCTAATAGACAAAGGCAAGTGGGAAAGGATAATTGTTGAAAGTAAAGATGGACAGATGAAGCTATTTGCCCAAGTCCATTATGCTTCAATTGATCAATCAAGTGAAGAAGTTGGAGGGTCACATGCTTGTTCTGTATTGGCAGTATTTATTGCTAGCTGGTTACATGAGAACAAAAATTTCCTACCAAATAAAGACATATTCGATATGTTGATAAGAGAAGGATCGTTAGAGTGGAGGAAACTTTGTCAAATTCCAGAGATCAATAAGGATTTTCCAAAAGGAGATTTTTATTTGGAGACTGCGTTTAAATCAAATGTATGTCCTGATTTGGTTCAAGAGTGTATCTTGGGGGCTTTTACAACTGACAACTCTAGCGGAGATGAGGACATGCACTTTGACAAAATATGGAAAGAAATTACGAGTGATGTTTGTAGACCAAAAATTTTTATTGTGCGATGGGATTATCATTTTTTTGTTCTCAAAGTTGAAAATGAAGCATGCTATATAATTGATACACTAGGTAGAAGATTGAATGATATGTGTGATAAAGCATATATTCTAAAGTTTGATAAGAAAACATCTGTAAATAAAGTTGGAGAAGGCAAAATTGCTAGTGAGGGACACGAATCTTGCAGAGTATATATCAAGGAATTTTGTGCAGCCTTAAAAATAAGGGAGGTGATGAATGACATAAAAGATGGGCACTCAGATTTGGACATCTTAAATAGAATATTGCCAATTGATTTCCATTTAACTCATGTGAAATCAAAAGAAAAATAGTGTACAACTATGGTGGTTGCCATTCCTTAGTCTACTTTTCAAAGGGATGACTCATTTCATGTTGGTACTACACATATTGTGCTACCATCTAATACTAAGATGCCTTTTTTTCTCATGTATATGTTTCCTTAATGCTTTCTAAATTATTATCATGAAATCTTTTTATAATTTAAAAAAAAAAATTAATGCTCAAACTTTCTTTTTCTATGTTAGATTCACTTTCTAAGTTTTGTATAATAATAATTTTTTACCATAAACCAACACTACATAAAAACATGTGTATCTCTCTTAGGATTTTAGGTTGTAATAGGATTTTTATTTTTTCATTTATATATTTATTTTATTATTTGATACATATTAAAAAAAAAATTGTTTGGAAATAAAAAAATTAAGTATGGAAGAATACTTCAAAAATTTATATTATATGAAATGTGTTCCATCATTATATATTATCTTGTATAAATGGAAGCCTCTCAAGCATTTTAAAAGTTTGTCAAGTGTGCCAAGTTAAAAGGTAGTCTTTACATAAGCTTGCCCTTGTCAAGGCTTGTGTGCTCACTTGTGCACAACCACACAATTCACCAATTTTCTCACTTGTCTGCAACTACACAAGTCACACATTTGCTCACTTTGAGCACAATCACACAGCTTACACATTCCTTTGCAAGTGCTCATGTGCTCTCACCAACACAAATTGACAAATCCTTGCATATAAAACGAAGCAAAACTCATAACTGTCTGTAAAATAACATGCAGCTTGTATGAAATTTAGTTACGAAATATGGAAGCAAAGGCAAGACATATGAGCTGTTTATCTCAAATCTCTCAAAGCAACCTAATCTCATGGAACTGGTGAAAGCAATATGCACAAAATTGTATTTGTTGAAGACTTCAGAATCTCTCAAGCAAATGCACCGACTGCTGTAAAATACAAATTCCATCCGTTTCATACATGCAGCCTCTCTGAGCAGTCTCTGCAATTATGCAAATGTTTGCACAAAATATATTTGTTAAAAAATCTTTGGAATCTTGTAAGAAACTTTAATTGCAGCTTAAAGAAAAATTCCATTTTAATTCCTCCCTATGTAGTCCATGGAGAGGTGTCAACACATGTAAACTGTGTGCCAGAATGTCACAAACACCTGTGCAAAAGTGGGAAACTGGAAACAATAAAATATAAAAAAGAGGCCTTAGTTAATATGTTGACAAAAGATGGAAGCATAAATGTTGTTTAGAAATAAAATGTGGCAGATTTTATAAAACACATCTGTCATTTGGTAGAATGTCTCAAAGAGGTGTACCTCTTGGACTGCAGTGACTGCAGTATATATACAAATTGGATTGGTTGAAAAGGATTTTGAAACTTACAAGCAAATTTAATTTGCAGTTATAAAGCCAGACTATACAATCTTTGCCAGCATCCTTCCGCCTGTGGCCAGGTAGAAAAATTGAAACAGAGTATAAACATTAAACAAAGGCTCTGGTAGAATGTAAAGCAAAGCGTGGAATTGTAGACAAGGCAAGGGAACTGGCTCCTTGGGATGCATCGAATTGATTTCATCTCATGGAATGCAATTAATGCAAGCCATGCACAAAATATATATTTCAAAAAGATGATATCAAAATCTTTGAGGTTCAAGCGGGTCTTCCTCATGAATTGACTTCTCAATTGTTTCCTCTTTCTCTGGGAGGCACATCATCTCCAATTTCATGCATTTCTCCATCCACAACCCACCATTTTTTCTTGGGGGTTGGAAGTTTAACAAAAGACTTCTTAGCATAGGACCTGCTGCTGCCCGCTGCATATAAAAGCTTTTGGCCAACACGTTGTTAATGAAAAAGAGTTTGAGAAGCATTTTTTTCAATGGCTGGAAGGCAAAGAGGTTGCGGAAAGTGGAATATGGAATGAGGATACCGTACCTTTGCAGAAGAAAGGAGAGCATCCCGACTGTTGTGGTGTATTTGTCTTAGCAGGCCGGGCACGATCATTTCTGCAAGTTCTTCTATCATTCAAATAACGTCACAGGTCCATGGTACTCGTTACATAATTTCCATTATGTGGTCTTTTTCCTGCACGAAGAATACACATTATTTCGTTAGGATGAGGTATGAAACTCTCTCGCGCGGAGTTGCATTTGATAGGGAGATATAAAAAGTTTGTTTCTCCCTTATAGGGAGAGGAACCAAAGTGGTGAACCAAAAGTGGCGAGGGCTAATTTCGTCAACATGTAGCTGCTATAAGGGATGTGGTAAGACTTTCGTTTAAAAAAAATGTAAAATGGATATTGAACTACCTACAACTAAGGTTTGAAGGTGTGACTCATCATGCAACTCGTTAAAATAGTGCACCTAGTGAAATGTGTCTAAAAAATGACTTTTTGAACATTCGACCAAAGGTTAATATAAAGATCTCTACTAATTGAATTTAAAATTATCATTTGTTGTTAATAAAATATTGTATAACTATATGAAATGTAACATATATGCAACTTAAATGGACCAAATAGTTATTATTAATCATAAACATTTGTTATATATAACTTTTATATATAATACAAAAGGACAAATACTTTAACATAAAAAGATTATTTGTTGTTATAAAAAATAGCACATTATTATATAAAATACAACCTATATCCAACACATAGGGACCATTAGTTGGACACTAATTTTTTTTAACAATCTCACACATTTCATAAGAAAATACAAGGCATTTATTGGTATTCACCTTTTATATTTGTGATGATACATATTATTGATATGGTTTACTTTGTGTATGTACATTGCTACCGCAATAGTTGTACACGTAAAAATAGTATGTGTACACTAAGATATCAATGTTTATTTAAGTGAGCATATTATGTTTTGAGTGACATACATATATTAGAGAGCTATGATATTTTGTTTAAGACAAAAAGTTATTTATTTCACTCATTAATGAATTCATTTATTTATTTTTTCTATAACATTTATAAGTTTTCATGTGTTCAAGTATTGGTGTATTTTTTATTAACATTTAGATTTTTTATATATATTTACAAATAGATCAATTAATTACAATATATAGTAAAAATGTGTTGGAAGATTGGAATCTATGTTCACTATAGGGTGATCCACTATTGGACCTTGCTCCACTATTGGGTCCTCTCCCCTATCCATCATATCAGATTTTAAACATTTTGATCAACTTTTTTTTTTAAAAATAAAAAATAAAAACTAATTCAAAATCTCCTGAAAACTACTTCAAAATCTCCTACAAACTACTCTAAAATCTCTCTCATTGTGATTCCAACTACTAAGACTATCACTTTTTAACTTTCCCAAACTTCGCCATTAGTTGTAGTCAAGATGACACTAATAACTTACCTCACACTAATAAGGGCCCGTTTGGTTGTGGGAATAGGAATGGAGAATAGAATTGCAATATTGGGAATAGGAATGGGTATTCCAATAAAAACTATTTTTTAGAATGGGTATAAGCTCATTTTAGAGGCAAAATGGGAATATGTATTCTTATTCCCTATTCCAACTGACGAACCAAACAGAGAATTTAAAATGTATTCCTACTCTTCTATTCCTATTCCAACAACCAAATGGGCCCTAAAGGTGGGAGCCTTAGTGACCATCTTGAGAGGCTCAAAGGTTGTGTGATCAGGTTGTTGAGGATGATTTGGGATGGGTCATTGTTTACTTTGAAGACATTAGGGTTGAGGATGTGATGGTTGAAGTTCTATCAACTCGAAAAGAAAAAAAATAGCAAGGAGGCAAAATGGTTGGTCTACTGGTGAAGTTGAATGGCTTGCAAAGAGCCCACCACAGATCAAGTCTTGTTGAGTGCAAGGCTCAAAGGCATCATAAGGGATGAGGTTGGGATCGTGCCTCGGGTGAATTTGGCAGCGTGGATGCTTCTTAGTCCTTGGCTCTTAGCCGAAGAGGTTTTAGGCACATGTGGGCCCATATCTGGTACCTAAATTTTGTTTGTGTATGACCTCCATCAAAAAAAAGAAATAAGATATTTTTAAAAATAAACTAAAAATCCTAATTAATATCAAACCCTCTTTGGGGGTTTGACTAGTCTTCTAAATTATAAATTGTTAAAAAAAGAGTAAGGCCTTTAGGTTCCACTAGTTCTAGACTTGGCAAGAAAACCATCTCAAAGGCCTTGTCAAAGTACTACAAGATCTTTGAAGCCCCAATGGATACTTCCACATGATCTTAAAATGTGCCTGCTAGAACGTTAGGGGTTTGGAATCCCTAGACATGTCATATATTATGAAAAGGTTCCCCAATATGTATAGATGGATATCCTTCTTTTGTAAGAGATCAAAGCAATAGAATTTAATCTTGATATCAAATTGAAGTGTACCTAGAGGGATGTAGTACTCTTTACTACAAGCCACAGTAAAGATAGAGGAGGAGGAGCTACCCCAGTGGGATTCAAGTGGAAGAATCTAGTTGTTAGGTGGGACTCATCTCCTTGCAATAGAGTGGTGTTGGTTGTCTTAAAGGACATAGAGTTGGAATTTGGTGTTTCTTAGTACATGCCCCTAACTAAAAAGATAAAGTAGAGCTCTAGAAATGGTTGACTCAAATGAAAGATATTTCTTTGTTTATTAGCCGATAGGCTATTATAGGTAAGACTTTCATCTAAACCTATCCGACGTGTAAAACTGCTAAGTGTTTTGAAAGGTGGTTTGGACAAATTAGGTTGCGAATCTTTTAATAAATATTTGAATTGTGTAAAATTGAGTATCATATCTGATTGCAACAAGAGACGCAATGCGTCATAGTTCTGCCCAATGCATAATGGTTGTAGAGGTGTAGATGAGTGAGAACAAGGTTAAATAGTTCTAAATTAACATTGTGAATGCATTATTTTTTGCCTAAAAATGCACTTGTGATCTAATAGGATAACTCATATTTTGTTGTTAAGTTCTCATGTTATTATATATTTGGGCATTTAAGCCCAAGAATTATAGAACTTGAAGAAGTGACGAAGCATTTCAAGTATCACATTATATGTTTAAGCATGCTATGCATGCTACTAGAGAACCATAAGTAGTTTGAAAAACCCTCCCAACGACCAATAAATATAAATTTGATGTTGATGAATAAATATGATATAATAAATAAGAAATAGAATATAACTATTTAATTTTAATACATAGTCTATAAAAACTTAATAATAATTTATATATCTTTTAGAATTGAATTATTTATTTTTTGTGGTTATTTCCTTTAGTATTTTTTTAATGTAAAATATAATTATTAATTTAATATTAAAATATATATTTAAGTTTTAAATATATTTAAACTAAATGATAAATTGTTTAAATATAAAATATTAATAATAATAAATGATATAATTTACAAATTATAACACTTATCAATTATACATATTACAAACACTATTATAAAATATAATTAAAAAATAATATTGTCTAATTTATTTGTAAAAAAGTAAAATAACACTAATAATTTAACAACTTTTATTAAAAAAATCAAAGTTTTAAAAAAATTAGAAATTCAAATAAAAAGATATAAAATATTGAAAGTATATTTTTATTGAGAATTAATATTGATTAGACATGTGTGGGGTGGAAGATAAAATGATTGAGAAAAAAAATCTTATCAACTTGTCACAAATGTTGAAAGGATAAAATTGTAATTAATGCATTCATTAATGCAAGATGAAGTTGTTAGAAAATATTTATATTTTTGTTGAAGAAAATTATTTTTTGTCCCTACCAAAAATAGTATGGACCAATAGAATGATTGAAAAATGTGATTTATAAAATAATGAAAAATTAAAAAATATATAAACATTTGAAATTTCATATAATGTTTTAAATTCTTTGATTTGATTGGTCAGTGTTAATGTTATATTAGCACTACCTGAATGCATAAGTATTCTTGCCTTTGGCAGGAACTAAAAAAGCGAGATATCAATAAATTTGAGTATCATATCTTATTGCAATAAAGAAATTGTCCCCACTATTTCAAGTGCGATTTCATAGGAAGTTGCGATAACTTGCATCCCTGAGCCATGAAGCAATTAGACTTCGCTCCTCGAATAAGCTATGAACTATCCTTGTTGAACTTTCCTTCAATAATCTAATAAGATTGAATGAAATAAGGGGGACAGTGGATCAAGCAGCCCATCTGTTGCTTCTTTGGCCTTTGCAACATCGACCATCTGCCCCACTACCAATGCCACTACTAACACCACGCAAAACAAGTATAACTTCATCGCCTTAGCCATTTTCTTTTTATGTTATAAAGAAAGTTGTTATGAACAAGTTCCAAACGAGTCTGATTAATAGAGTGGAACCACCCTCTTAATAATCGACCATAACAAACACAAGACATCTATTAATCCACCAAGGGGATCCATAGAAACCAACCATAGAACAAACGACCAAAAAGATGGATTCAGACTAGAGATTTAATTATCTCTGTTATGCAACTACTCTCTCAATTACAAATTTATAATGAATTCAATCCTCCTTTAGTTTTACATTTGGCTCTGTATGGTTTCTTCTTCAAGTTGGCCATTCAATTCTTCCTTTCATTATTCATTTAGTTGTGCATGATTTCTCTTTCAACTTGATCATTCAATCTTTCTTTCATTTTTTCATCTAGTTGTGTATGATTTCTCTTTCAACTTGGTCCTTCAATCCTTCTTTCATAGTTCATTTACCTTCCCTTGCTCCAAATTTGCAGCTTTGGATCTCACTTCAGTTTTGCCATTACAATGTTGAAAATGGAAGATTTAACAAGGAAGAAGAGCAAGGGAAACCTGATAACTCAAATTCTTCTGGTAAGAAAGATAATGAGAAGGTTTCAGAGGATCACCGTTGTTAGAAAGAAATTCTTTCATTAAATAGTAGAGGGTATCTGATTTTGGAGGAAATGAAAGGATCTAATGTTCCAAAGGGACACATTCCTGTCTGTGTTGGGAATAATCAAAGTAGATTTATCATCCTTGCAACTCATTTGAATCATCCCCTGTTCCGTCAATTGTTGGAAAATATTGAGGAAGAGTTTGAAATCGATCATGAGATGAGTCTCTTCATTCCCTATGAAGAATCTGCATTTGAATGTCTCATTTCTCTTCTCAATGCACAGAAATCTCAAAAACTTGATGTGCCCAGATCCATGGTGGATTCAAACTCTTCTTTGGTCTGCTAACAGATTTTCTTCATCTGATAGAGTTATAGTTTACATGAGAAAATTAAAGGTGCATATACAAATAATAGAATGTTCCACATAAAAATAACAAAAAGTGTCATATAGATAGTAATAAAATTGTTTGAATTAATATATTTTTAATTAATTAATATTTTAAATATAAAAAAATAGTTTTAAAAAATAGTTATTAGAATCATAGTTATTGATAGTTGTAGTAAATTGGTATTAGATTAATAGATTAAAAGAATATATTATTATTTAATCTAAGTTTGATTAGTTTAAATAAAACTATAGTGTATAAATTTTATGAAATAATTTAAGTTAAAAGTATTTTTATTAACATTTATGAATCTAGTTATTTAATTAATTATTATTGATTAGGTTTCAATCTAAAATTCATTCCGAAATGTTAAATAAAAAGATCAAATGGATCTTATAATCAAACTTAAATTTAAAAGGTAATTAATTTTGTAACAAATAAATTAATAATTTTTAGAAACATGCATGATTAGGGATAAAATATTCACTGACCAGACACACGCATGGGGAAATCAATTTTGAAAAGTTTTCAAATGTGTGTTCATATGTGTGCCAGCATAATAACATTGACTAGTAATGTTTTAAGTTCCTTTGATATTTATTTTGAGGTTCATTAAATATGTGTTGATCCTTTTATTCGGTCTAGTCAGTAAATTGTTATAGTTTTCAGTTTAAAGGGTTTGAGAGTCTAAAATGGAAAATTGACCCATTCTACTCTATGTAGAAATTTTGGCTTGTAGAATGGATCTTTATGAATGCAATGTTTTTTTCTACATGATTAATGTGGGGAATATATTGGATGAATGAGTTGGATACCCTAGGCTAAAGGATTGATTGTGGAACAAAGTGCATACATGGTGTCATGTATTTATTTGAGTAATTTCATTGAATAAGGGGGTATTTTATATGAGATTGTGTTCATTCATGTCGAGTAGATGGTGAATGATCCATTAGAAGGATTTGAAAGTTATTGAAAGGGTGTGTTTGAGAAGGCCTTGATTTATAGGCTTGAAGACAAGGGTTTTGTGTTTGAGTGGGTAAATGAGAATGATACCTTATAAAATCATGAAAATTAGTTCATTTATGATAAACTCAAGATTTTTTGAAGTTTTGGAGTCAAGAGGTTAAGATCTAAGGGTAGTTCCTTTGTAAAGGTGGCTAATGAGGCATAATTGTAAGGTTGAAGGGTATTGATTCTGGTAGATAGTCCAAAGTTCCTATATTTGGATTTTTTATATGTTGTGAAACTTTAAAAAGGGTACCTGAAACCATGGTTTTGTTGCTAAGTGTTTTGGGATATTTTTGAGTTAAGTCGTAAATGGAAAATTAGGAGGACTAATAGGAACAAGGCCTAGAATGAGAAATTTAGGCCTCATAATTGAAACATAGGGAAGTAGGTGTGTAGAACCTTAAGAAATATTGATGCAAGTGTGTTGGGATAATTGAAGATATTGGGAAGACCTTGGATGTTGGAAATGTTAGTTGAGGTTATTGAGTGTAATCTGGTCAAGGTATAAAGTAAGTTAGTATTGAAGGCCTAAAGACAAATTATTTGGATATTTCTTGTTATGTTGATAAGGACCAAATATCTCTATATCATAGTGTTATTAAAGAGAAAAGTAGGTTCTTAACAAAGTAGTAGTTTATAGAGATGTCTCCAAAGTAACAAATTATAAGGGAGATGCAATAATGTAGAGAGACATTAGAAACCAAATATAGAGAGTTGAGAGAAAGGAGAATAAAATATGCTATTAGAGAAAGGGAACAAAGGTAGAAAATGAGAGAGAATGCATCCACTTTGGAAAGTTTAGAAGTACTAAAAAATAATCCAAGGAGGGATGGATGGTTAGATTGATATTAGTTTATAGAGATGTCTCCAAAGTAACAAATTATAAGGAAGATGCAATAATATAGAGAGACATTGGAAACCACATATATAGAGTTGAGAGAAAGGAGAATAAAATATGCTATTAGAGAAAGGGAACAAAGCTATACAATGAGAGAGAATGCATCCACTTTGGAAAGTTTAGAAGTACTAAAAAATAATCCAAGGAGGGATGGATAGTTTGAGAAAGGGAAAGAAGTTAGAGAATATGTTACAAAATATACAAATCCTCATGGAGGAGATGCATAAGAAGAAGATTATGAAGATAAAAGGATGGTAAGATTTCTTGAGGTAGTGCAAGGTGGAGGAGGTAGGAAAAATACAAATCTACCTATCTATCATGGAAAGATGGATAATGAAGAAGAGTTAGGGTGGATAGATTCCCTAAAAAAAATCTTTATGTATGAGGAGATGACTAAGGAGAAGAAGGTGAAGTTTTAAAAAACAAAATCAAGAGGCACTTCATTAACATGGTGGACTAGTGAATAGGTAGAAAGAGTGGCTAGAGGAGAAACACAAGCCACTTCATTGAGTAGGATGATGGTCATGATAAAGAATCAGTTCCTTCCTTCAAATTATGCAATTTAAACTAAAAGGCCGAGAAAAAATTTAAAACAAAATGGTTTGGATGTGATGACATACAGAGAGAAATTTCACAAGTTGATTATCTAAGGATGAGTACAAGATGCAAAGGAAAAGGTGGCAAGATACATGAATGGGCTAAGCTATAACTCACAAGATGATATAAGGTTAAATGTCTCTAAGATATTAGTAGAATATTTTTAGTTAACAATCATATCAAAAGAAAGGGTTCAGTGGCAATAAAGGAAATGAGGTGGAGGTGGTAGACATAATGCCAATAGAGAAATAGGTTCCAGGTAGAACAACAAAAGCCAAGGGCAAGGAGATAACAATAAGGAGGCTGCAAGAAGAGACCTAAAACAACATGAAGAATAAAATCAACTGCAACCTTTTGTCCCTGCTAAGAGTACACACAAATGCTATATAGAAATCAAATAAATCCATAGAGAACACAAGGCCAAATGCAACATCTTTTAGGTGTAATTATTCAACTTTGCATAAAGAATAACCACAACATACCCAGCTATGAGGCCTTCTAGGTTATGACCTTAAATAGAATAGAAAGTATAAAAAATCATAGGCTTATCTTGCATCTTCTAACTCTTATTGTCTTCTATCTGACTTGTTCCCTATATCTTCTACATCAAACCAAGCTTCTTTTATAGCTAGCTAAGCCACAAGTTGACTAGTCAAGCATTAATTATATTTTAGGACCATACATGGAAGAGTAAACAAAAACCCATGCCAATGATCATATGAAATCTCACATGCTTGACGGTAGGTCCACACATGTGTTAGGAGTCACCTCCTAACTATGCAAGATGCCATATAAGCAATTAGTATTACACCAATCAAATCAACACCTTGCGTAAGGTGAAAACAATTGGAAAATAGAACTACAATGAACAACATAGAACTTGAGAGTAATCCAACATAATAATTCACACACTTAGGACCAGGATCTAGGATAGGTTCTTGATGTGATGAAAATTGCACACAACCTGAAAACAAAAGCAGCAATGACTACCTCACGAACAACATACTGGTACATAAAACAAGAAATATTTTTGGTTGATGCAAGATTGCTCCAAGACCCAAGATGCTTTTGCATCAAAGGACAAAGAAACAAATACATATCAAAGATGGAGTTACAAAGGAGACAAAAGATTTGGATCAATAAGAGGATCATGGGTATTCATTAGTAAATGTTATACTTGTAATGAAGTAGGACACACATCATTCAAATTTTCTAAGAAGAATGAAAATTTTGAGAAGATGGTATAATTGGTCCAAGAGGAAGAATATGATGACATCATACCTACAAACCTAGAGGTAGGAGAGACATTGATGTTTAAGACACCATTAGAATACTTGGAATATGAAGAAACACTAAAGGTTTCAAATTTCAAAATTAATTGCAAAAGTAAGTGCAAAGTATGTAAAATGGTGAATGATTCCATATCTCACGATAATCTAGTTTCTCAAGAGATGGTAGATAAGTTTTATTCAAATAAATTTCCTCATATGAATCCTTATAAAACCTCTTAGATCAATGATGAACAATTTCTCTTGGTTAAGCAATGAGTATTTTTTAATTTTTCAATTGGTGATTACTATGATAGGGTCTTGTGCAACATGGTACCCATGGATTATTAGGACATATTACAATGATGACCATAAAAATATACATGGAGAACAATGCATGATGTTTTCAAGAAAACATATACTATTAGATAGGGTGACAAAATATATATGCTGACCCCTTTGCAGGATGGTGAAGTTTTTCAAAGGTTAAGGATTATCTTCATGGGATGAAAGGAGTTTTTGAATGTAGAAGTTCCTTGGGAGGGAGGAACCAAAGATAAGGACAAATTGGTTATGACAAAATTAGGTGAGAAATATATTAGTAGTTGTAACAAAGAATATATGATGTCAAAGTCAAGTATGAGATAAGGTAACTCTAATGGTATACAAAATAGTGTGATGTTTAGGGACATGAAGTTCCCATTGAATGTCAAATATGATGATAATAAATGCCCTTTGGTGTCTAAAGGAGGAAGGAAATAGTTGGGTTGTAAAAAACAAGTTAATGAGTGTGTGTACAAAAAGGTCGCACTTCTATAGACCATTATTCTTGAGAGAAACCATCATATAGAGCACCCCAAGAGGTGGCCTATAGCTTCCTACCTCTGATGTGTAAGGATTCAAGATAGTATGGTGGCTCTCAAATGAACCTAGGTAAGTAACCCTTGTGAGGTGCACCATAGAAAAAAAGATTCAAAGGAGTAGAGGCAAGAGTGTAAATATCCAAGAATCACAAATATGCAATGCAAGGTGTAAGCTAAGTGAAATGTAAATGTGATATTAAGCTAACAAGAATGAAAGAGTTAAAAAACTCCTATTTAGACTATGTCAGCTAAGCTAATGCATAAAGGAAATCTAAGCTAGAATGAAATTAAGTTACAATGAAAGTAAAGAAAAGTGGGTGTGAATGTTCTCAAGAGTTTGAGTAAGCAAAATGACAACATAACATTAGAGCTCAAGCATGAGATATGAGAGAGAAAGGAGAGAGCTTCTTTTTAAAGAGAAATGGATAGTAGGGAATAAGAGGCAAAATCTACATCAGATAACCCATCTCAAGTTGACTTTGTGCAC
The DNA here is from genome assembly GCA_028749045.1 of Cupressus sempervirens. Lineage (NCBI taxonomy): Eukaryota > Viridiplantae > Streptophyta > Pinopsida > Cupressales > Cupressaceae > Cupressus > Cupressus sempervirens. The sequence goes on from CM053787.1 coordinate 163,841,498, forward strand.
AAGAATGTCCAAGAGGCAAAATCAACAATAATGTATAAGAGGAAAAATATGTGTGGAGGAGAAAGGAGATTCCACCTACCTTGAAAAGTGTGCCTTCACATGTGTAGAAAAAAATGCTTTTCTTTTTATTTTTTAAATGGTAATAACCATTTTCATGTGCACACTTAGGATAAAAGGGACTTTGGGGACTTTATTTAATTAAAAGGGGACATGATTCTTTTAATCAAATAGGAACTTAGGATAAGGTGGTCAAGTATAAACCATTTTGAATCAAATCAAGATTTGATGAAAGATGATAGATAAAAGAGATTTAGTCTAGCATTTAGGAATTTAAAAATGTAGAAAGGGGCCTCATAGTTTACTAGAATATTTTTTGGGTGATTACATTTTCCCCTTTTTGACTAATGTGTGAGAGATCTGGTAACATTTTAGGTCAAAGAATGAATATGTTAGGATAGTAGTTGAAGATAGGATGAATTAGAACCCATAATGATAAGATGAGAACTAATATATACAAGATAGATAGTCAAGTCAAGATGAATTGGAAACCATAATGATAAGATGAGCATTGACCATAAAAGTAGATAGATCAAGTCAATATGAATTAGGACCCATAATGATAAGATGAGCACTGACGAGTCCAAAGAAGATAGATGCAGTAGATTTAGTTTGCAGAATTGTAGATATAGTATTCTTTCCACCTTGCGATCAAAATATAAATGAAGTAGAGGTAATGAAGAAATGAGATAGATATAATCAAATAATGATAAGACAAATTCCATGATGACAGATGAAAGATGAAAAGAAAAGGTTGACCACCAAGCATTGAGAATTTTCCTCAATTTGACTAAGTTTGACAAGAAAGACTCATAAGAATTAGGTCAAAATAAGAAGAAAGATAAAATGGAATGAATGAGAAGAGGAATTATATAGTATAATTATGAAGAAGTGGAGAAATTATGATCACATTAGAGAGATTTAAAAGATTAAGCCTAAAGAAGTCATTCAATTGCGCAAAAGAAGGAAGAGTCTTAAAACATACTTTTGACAATAAAGATGAATCTAAATTTGGATTTGATCCCAAAAATGGATCTAGAATCTCAGAATTAGGTAGGGGTGCATGCAAAAATCTAAAGTGATAAACAATTAAGTCATAAATAGGTTAGAAATGTATATAATGGGCCCAATGGGTCATTTTCAAATCATTTGTCACTTTTGATCTTTAATGTCCAAAAAATAAAGAGAGTAGCATGATGAAAGAGATGAGGATTCCCACTCACAAGCATCATCTAGAGTGCAACTAGTTGCAAAATTGGCCCTATCGTATAATGCACTGGTGAGTAATCGATTTTTGAGCTTGTTTTGAGTGATTCTGAACATTTTTCTTCATGTTTTTAGTAGTTATAGGCTAAAAATCATATGATACTCCTAGAGTATCATACCACTACATTATGGTCTATCGCATGATAGTTCTAGCAGTTGTAAAGTGTCATCTTGCAATTATATAATATGTCATTTCAGAAGTACCCGTTACTCATACGAGATAGGGAGAAGTGTCATACTTGCAAGAAGTATCATAAATGTAGTATAAGAAGTATTGTATGAGACTTGTTCACCCACAAATGAGTCATACTTAGAAATTTAGTCACTTAGTGTCAATAAGATTTAGTTCATTGTTTCTATAGTTGAGTATTAATATCCTTAGTTTCATTTGAATTGTCATGGACACATATTGATGCACTTTTTTATGTTTGTGATACAAGTGACATTTCCAAATTTGGTCATCTATGCACCTAAGGTTGTTGGTTTGTGACTTGTCCCTCAATTATTAGCTACATATAGGGTCACTCTTGGAGCCATCAACTTTGGAGAATAACTATAGTTTCCCAAAATATGAGAAAACCACAACTTGTTGACATCTTTGGCTGACAGATGACACAATGAGCATAATACCTTTCATTTATCAATAGGTGAGGCAATGATCACCCTAGAGGATGCTTACATGATTCTTTGTATTCCATGTAGTGGAGATCCATTTAGAATCATTGATAAGTTTCATATGTAGCTCTATTCATGTTCTTAGTCTTTTTAATAACAGTTATGATGCATATCTAGGCTGTAGATATACTCTAATCAGTCTCTAGAGGATGGTTGGGCCACATTACATGAAGTGTTTGCAGATGACACCATCCTAAATTGATACATCATGTGAGAGAAGTTTATGGAGTGATATAAGGATGACTTGTTGGAAATATAAGAGGAGTAGCTGAGAGGGGAGGGGTGAATCAGTTACTACTAAAATAAATCCTAGATCCCTTAGATGTTAGTACAAATATTCAAAATAAAAATTGAATACTACTGATGCTCGATAAACATACATAAAATGTTGTAACTTAGTAATAACTGAATATGCTCGATAAATCCTTAACATAGAAAATTTAGATATTATCTATGACTACCATTGCTTTAACTTAGTTGCAAACACATAAAAAAAAATAGCATGAACACATTTGACACTAGGATTTAACGTGGAAACCTAATTTGGAAATACCACCAATTGTAACTAGTTACTATTTTCACTCTTTTGAAGTGAGCCCTGTTAGGAGCCAACCCTATTAAAGGTTACAAAACACACTATTAAGTGTGACCCTGTTAGAGGATTTAATCACCCTATTAGGAGTGGCCTTGTTAGAGGTCTTTAGACAATTCAATAGAACTGCCACCTTGTTAGAGGATTTGCAAATAGCTATTAAGCCAACTCTGTTAAGAGATTTAGATCACTACTACAATGGTTAGAGAGTAACAATGAAATGATCTAATTTGAATGCAACTGAATTTTTTATTACAGATCTCTATTCTATCTTGTACTTGATCCCTCCTGATTAAATATAACTTTTTTGTTCCATAAGGATATTCTACTTATCCTTTAAATTTTCTTACTCTCTCCATCATTCAATCTTCAATAACATCTTCATACTTGCACATCCACACACCCTTTGAAACCACAACTTGACTTTATACTTGTATCTTTCACTTTGTCAACTTGGCTCAAATACAACTTACAATAATTAATATTCATCACCTTAGTCGGGTGGAATCAATAGATAAATCAATTAAGATTAATATGCCAAAATAAGAAAATCCTTTGTTAGCTGACCCATCTTAGTAGAAACTAACTAAAAAATGATTGCTTGTGTTAACCAACAAAAGCTCAGTTAACACTACAAACTTGGAAAAATCCTTTGGCAACCTAGTGAGCTTGATTAACACTCATCTTCTGCATAATTTTCTTTAATGCCTGAGTGAACTCAATAGACATTACCGTCTGAACTAGGAAACCATAGGAATGCTTAGTAGACATAGTAAACTATAGCTTAGGATATACTAACTGATAATGATATGAAATTTGTGTAACATCAAAGACAACACACAATTAATCAATTATATCCAACAATCTCCCTCTTTGGCATTGATGGAAACACAACATATCATAACACAATAAAATTTTTGATTCATTCTTGAGAACTCCCTCTTTCAGTATTGAGCTCTTCCTTTCATTGGATTCTTCCTCTATCTGCAATAACTTTTTCCAAGTTCATTCACAGAACTTTCTCCCTCTTACATTAAACTTCTCTTCAGTAAACTTCTCCCTCTTTTAGTTCCTTACTTTATTCTTGATCCAAAATTTCTTAGAAGTATGACAGTAAACTTCTCTCTCTTTGACAACACATGCCAAAGAAAATAACTCTATTAATATTAATGTACCTTAATTACTGATTCATTTGCAATATGCCCTTGTGAATTTTGCACCAACTGATTGATCTTCAACTAGCTCTTGTTGATGCATCACTAAACTTTATTTAGTGAACTTTAATAGGGTAATGACTCCTATCTTAGCTCTTAGATATAGAAATGCATCTTTAGGTAATGGCTTGGTGAACATGTCTGCAATCTGTTTTGTTGTATTCACATATTCCAATTTGATTTCTTTATTCTGCACCAACTCTATTAAGAAGTGATATTTTATAGCAATGTGCTTTGTTTTGGTATGCATCACTAGATTCTTTGATATATTGATTACACTGGTGTTATCACAATATATGACTATTGGATCTTTGATTTCTATCTTCATTCCTTCCAACAATTGTTTGAACCAAACAATGCTAGAACATTGTTTTTGCCACATATTTTGCCTCTATTGTGGATTGAGATGTACAATTTTTCTTCTTGCTTATCCAAGACACTAGTCTTTTACCAAGAAAGAATGCTCCACCACTAGTGCTTTTTCTGTCATGAATACTTCATGCCCAGTCAACATCAGTATAGTCTAAATTGTCTCCAAGTTTGTACCATAAGCCATAGTCTTCAGTAGCTTTTAGATATCTCATGATTCTCTTAATTGCCATCATGTGATTTTCCTTAGGATTTTCTGAGAATCTTCCCACTATTCCAACTACTAGAGCAATATCAGGCCTTGTATGTACTACATATTGTAATTTTCTAATCATTGATCTGTATGTGGTTTGAACTACTTTGGAATCATCATTTTTTGAGAGCTCATGTCTAGTAGACATAGGGGTTCCAACTAGTCTTGAATCTTCCATTCCAAACTTCTTCAGTATTTCCTTGATATACTTAAATTGAGTGATGTACATACCTTTTTTGTTTTGGTGTATCTACAATCCAGCAAAGAATTTTATCTCACCAAACATGGACATCTCAAATTCTTTACTCAGTTCTTCTTAAAATGCTTTGCACAAGTCATCATTTCCTGTAAATAGAGTATCATCAACAAATATTTCTACCAACACAATCTTCTTGTCTGGTCCTTCTTTGATAGATAGACTACTCTTAACATTTGTCCTTTGAAAGCCAATTTGTACCAAGTAATTATGAAATCTTTCATATCAAGCTCTAGGAGCTTCCTTGAGACCATATAATGCTTTGTGTAACTTTCAAACCATGTCTCTTTTGCTAGGATCTACAAAACCTCCTGGTTGTTCAATGTAGACTTCCTCATCAAGAATTCCATTCAAGAATGCAGATTTAACATCCATTTGATACATTTTAAATCCTTTATGTGCTGCATATGCTAGCAAAGTTTTAACACCTTCTAGTCTTGCTACAGGAGCAAAAGTCTCACCATAATCAATACCTTCTTTTTGAGAGTAGCCTTTGCACACCAATATTGCTTTCTTTCTTGAAACTTTTTCATCTCCATTTAGCTTATTTATGAATACCCACTTCATACCAATTACATTTTTATCCTTGGGTCTAGGAACAAGAGTCCAAGTTTTGTTCTTTTCTATCTGTTCTATCTCTTCATTCATTGCTTCAGTCCAACTTTCATTATCTAGAGCATCTTTAACATTTCTAGGTTCAAATTCAACAAGTAAACATGTTCTTTTTAATTTGCTTCTTGTCATTATTCCATTTGATTGTCCAATGATCTGATCAAGTGCATGATGCCTTATAACATATCTTGCTAACATAGGCTCTTTAGGCTTTGAATGAGTTCCACTATCTTCATTATGAATTTTAGTTTCAAGCTTGGGTCCTTCTATCTATGACTTGGGTCCATTAGGCTTAGTTTGAACTAGCTCAGTAGCCTCTAATTGTGACTCAGGTCCTTTAGACTATAACTCGGGTTGCAGTTCTACAACTTAGTAACTGTTGGAGATTTTGGGGACTCGGGAGATGAAGCTTCCTTTCTTTTAGATAGATTTGATAGGGTATTAGGTTCATAGTAAACAAATCTTTTCTAATCTTCTAGTTCCTTGTTGCTTTCTTCTTTACTCTTTTCTACAAACTCATCAATTCTCACATGTGCACTTTTTATTATTTTATGAGTAGACAAATTCAAACATTTGTATGCTTTACTTCTGTAGGAGTATCCTAGAAATATGCCTTCATCACCTTTTACATCAAATTTTCCTTTTCTAGATTCTTTCAAAATATAACATTTACTACCAAATACTTTCAAGTAACTTGTATTAAGTTTGTAGCCATACCATAGTTGATAAGGAGTTTTGTTTGAGTCTTTCTTCAAATATACTCTATTCAAGGTATGAATTGTAGTGTTGATAGCTTCCTTCTAGTATTTTAGAGCAACATTCTTTTCAATCATTAGGGTTCTTGCACAATCCATGATAGATCTGTTTCTTCTTTCAGCTATACCATTTTTTTGTGGTGTACCAAGGGCTAATACTTGTCTTTTGATTCCTCTTTCTATGTAGAAATTATTGAATTCATTGGAGATGAATTCACTACCTCTATTTGATCTTAACCATTTCAACCTTTTTCTAGTTTCTTTTTCTACTCTTGCCAGATACCACTTGAACTTTTGAAAGGCTTCTAATTTTTCTTTTAGATACATTATAGTCATCATTCTAGAATAGTCATCAACAAAAAGAATGAAAAACTTTTCTCTATTGTAACTCTCTATACCAATAGGTCCACATAAGTTTGTATGAATAATTTCTAAGACTTTTTCTCACTGATAGTTTTTCTTTTGAAACTAGTCTTTCCCATCTTACCAATTTGGCAAATTTTGCATAAACCCATATCAAGCTTCTTTAAATTAGGAATTCCTCTTACTTTTCTATGTTTTCTTATCTTCACTAGATTATCAAAGTTTACATGACATAGCCTTTTTTTCCATAACCAACTTTCTTTTACTTGAGCAATAAAACATGAACAATTACTGAGATCAAGATAAAATAGATTACCTTTTGTTTGCTTGCTAGATCCAACCAAATTTCCTTTTCCATCCAGTAGTTTGGCCTATACATTCATGAATTCTACCTTGAATTCAATGTTATTCAACTATGCCACACTCAGTAGATTATGCTTTAGTCCTTCAATCCAATAGGCATTGTCACATATAAGTTCTTTAGTCAATGAAATACATCCTTTTCCTTTTATGTTACAAGGTTCATTGTTTCCAAATCTCACACTACCTCCATCATAAAATTCCATGTGCTCAAATTTTGTTTTGTCTCCAGTCATATGATGTGAATAACCATTGTCAATAATCTATATATCATTTTTGCTAACATGAGAGATAAGTGCCATCTTATCTCCTTCATCATTAGATTCATCTTTTTACAACAATGTACACTATTTCATCTTCACTATTATTAGAATCTTTAGCTATAAAACAAGATTTCGTACCTTTGTCCTTGTAGTTCTTGCAGTTCTTGGAGTCCTTCTTGCCTCTATGCTTATTGCCTTTCGTTTCATCTTTGATTTCCTTATTTGGACACCTAGCAACAATGTGACCAACTTCTTCACAAGAAAAATAGATTAGAGGAACTTTACCTTTGTACTTTCCTCTACCTTTGGAATACTTCCTTGCAAGTAGGGCTTCAACTAATTCAAGATCATTATCTAAACTTTCTTTTGATGCTCCTTCTTCTTCACTTCTTAATTGATTGGATTTTGATTTCTTACCCTTTTCTTTGAGTGAAAGTTTACCTTTAAAATTAGATTCAATAACCTTTGAAGTAGGAACATAGTTATCAAAGTCATCTAACTCAAAAGCTGTCAATCTTCCAACTAGAGGATCCAAAGATATTTTATTATTTGGATCACATCTCATCTCTTGAATAGGAGGTACTCTAACTGCATAAATAGGAAGAAGAGTTCTAAGTACCTTGCTTAGAACCATTTTTTCTTTAATGTCTCCTCCAAATGCTTTGATTGCACTTACACTTGCTTTGATCATTTCCACATATTTTGTAATGTTCTCATCTTCTCTCATTTTCATCTAATCAAAATGACCTCTAAGAATTTTAGCTTTTTCCCTTCTTACGTTGTCATCTCCTCCATATATGTCTTTTAGTTTAATCCACATCTCATGAGCTATCTTGTAGTCTTTGACTTCATCAAATTCATCATAACTAAGAGCAAATGTAATATCGATCATCATGATGTTATAGATCTCTGTTTTGGCTTGTAGTTGATCCTTCTTGATTGAATATAGCTTTCTTGTTTCATAAGGATATTTTTCTTATCCTTTAAATTCACTTCCTCTCTTCATCATTAAATTTTCAATAACATCTTCATACTTGCACATCCACACACCCTCTGAAACCACAAATTGACCTTATACTTATATCTTTCACTTTATTAAGTCGGCTCAAATACAACTTAGAATAATTAATATTCATCACCTCTATTAGCTAGAATTAATAAATGAATCAATTAAGCTTAATATGCCAAAATAAGGAAATCCTTTGTTAGTTGACTTAGCTTGGTAGAAACTAACTTAGAAATGATTTTTTGTGTTAACCAACAGAAGCTTGGTTAACATTGCAAACTTGTGAAAATCCTTTGGCAACTAAGTGAGCTCAGTATGCACTAGTTTAATCCAACTTTCCTTCATTAACCAAGTGAGTTTGGTTAACACATCTTCTACATAATTTCCTTTGACACCTGGGTGAACTCAGTAGACATTGCCTTCTAAACTAAGCAACCATAGGAACACTCGATAGACATAGAAAACTGTCTTCATTTCCCAAGTGAGATCAGTATATATTGACTAATAATGATATGACATTTTTATAACATCAAAGACAACACACAATCAATTGTATCCAACATGACTATCTAGTGGCATGCATTGTGTGCTCTCTAATTGGAAAGTTTATGACTACCTGTAGGATTCATAAGGGGTTTTAGTATGGATGGGGGAGGTTGGTTATGAATATGATAGATATACTTAGATGAATGGTATGGGGACCCTCCCTCCCAATAAATATGTACCATAAACTCCAAAATATAGTTTATAGGAAGGAAAAGACATTGGAGTGTGAAGCTATATTGACATAGGTGTGGATATGAGAGAACATTGTCGTGGTGTATCCTATAGTTCAATTGAGACAAAGGGGAAACCCATATATGTACATGTATTTAGGATTCATTGCACAACCACATAAAGGGCAGACACCCTACTTTCAATTAGTTTCAGATGACTTTCCTTCATTTGATTGGAGGTCATACATAGGATGTGATGACTAGGTTGAGGCTAGGGTTGAGTTGGCATACATGTTTTATAGTAGGCCATTGCTAGGCAACATCTGGGGGTAGTGGAGAGGTTTGCAATTAGCCAAGTTTTGAGGAATTTTGGGAGGAGGCAATGAGTTAGCATAAAGATGATATCATATGCAAGATACATGGATAAGGAGGGTAATGGATGGTTATCTATGCTGCTTTATCTGACTTGCATTTAAGAGATACAACAACTACAATATGCAGTATGGGATCTATTGCTAATGGTGAGAGATGTGGGGATGTCTCCTGGCTACATGAGACATATGAAGGAACATCCATTCCCTAGGTTATTTTCCCCAGATGTAGTGGTAGTGGATAGTGTAGAGCTATGGAAGTTAGCATGCAAAGAAAATTTAACAAAGGTTATAACATTCACAAACCAAACAACGAAACTCACATATACATTAGACGAAAGGAAGTACAAAAGTGAATGCAAACCAGAGGGAGAGCACCCAAAGGGACTCCTTGATTGTGTATGTGTATCCAATGATGGGGATATATGCTCAAACATTATTCAAGCCTTTAATGGATATGAATCTTCAAATGGGTGAAAACATGGTGTATAGGGTGAGTGATGATTCCTCTAGGGTAAGGGTATGATCAGGTGATTTGTTCTTCAAAGGGACATTATGAATTTGCATAAGAAATGATTATGAATTATGAAGGGAGAGGGTTTCATTTATAGCCCAAGGATGTGGGGATGGAGGGATAGGATGTAAGGATGGAGGAAGGATAAGGGAGGCTAGGATGCAAGCAAAATGGGAGCACATAGATTATGTTTCTTCAAGTCCATAGCCTTGTGGTAAGTGTCACAAAGAAATAGGATGTGAGAGGATGGTCAAAGTGAAGGGTCAAAGGGAGTTATGAGGGAGAATGAGTGTGGAAGAGGGATGTAGGAGGCCTCTAAAAAAGCTTTCAAGTCATGTAAGAGCCTTAACATATTTTGGATAGGAATATAAGAGGGATAGGATAACCCTTGGTTAAGGTTGTGCACATGTTTGGGTGGGTGGGGGGATTAGGCTTATCTTAGGAGTGAATTAGGATGTAAGTGGCATGTTAGAGGGATGAAAGTGGGCTAACACTTATGAGGTAGGTTAGTTAGTTGGCTAAGCAGGTTTAGCAAGAGTGAAGGGGTTGCATTTAGGAATAGTTAGGGTTTGGGGATTTGATTCAAATGAATAATTAAATCGAAGGGGAATTTGGAATTAAATTAAATGGATTTATGCATTTATTTAATTTAATAGGAATATAGGGATTTAATTGATAATTAAACTTTTGGTTTGTCATTTGATTTTATCAATTGGGCTATAGTTTATTAGCTAAATTAATTAACTAGCGGATGATATTGAATTAATTAAACATCAAATAATTAATCAATTATTTTTTGGGTGATGACTAAGTAGGATTACTTAAGTGATGTAATTAGATTTAGGTGTCGACATTTTTCCCCTCTTTGACATAGTGGCAGAACAATACTATTTCAAAGAAGTTTGAAGATAAATAACATAAAGAAGATTTTTAAAGCAATAGAGTTTCCCTAGTCTCGAATAGAAAGAGAAGAGACTAGACTGTGTGATGCCCCCTTGAGAAGGCAGTGGGGAGAAAAGATGAGGCTTGAAAACTTGTTGAAAAGTATGAGAATCTAGGGCAAGAGGGAGAAGTCAAATTAGCTAAGAGAGAATTATCAAGGACTCAAACTCTTGCTATGGGAGAATGAGATAAAGGACAACCATATGCATAAGAATAACCATGGGTTAAGAACTCAAGTTGGGGATGGAGGATGCAAGGTTGGAGATGGAAAGGAGGTGGGGAGTTGTAGATATTATGGGATCGATAGAGTGGTTGGATCATGTTTATAGGATTTATTGGATTGGATGCTTGGTTAGGAGTTTGAAAATGGCTTTGATTTTGTAGAATGGAGGGGTGAAGGAATCCATTGAAGCTTGAGCATGGGCATGTTCCAAAGGGGAGCACCACCATGTAGTTGAGCACTTATTTTGATATAAGAATATTGGAGACATGCCAAGGTTATGAAGAACATAAGGATTGCCCCAACATCACACATGAATCCCAATGGAATCAAAGTGGAAATTGTACTAGGTAACCCACAAGAAAACAATATCTCCCAAGGGCACCATGTAACCACAAGTGATCACATGTTTTCAATATGCAAGGGTCACATCCTACTAACTCAAAAGTAGAAAAAATAAAAATGAAAGACCTGGTCAAGACCTGGCTCTCTAATTGCCCCATTCACAGTACACCATGATATGAGAGATCATGGTGAATTTGAGGAGGGAACAACCAAATCACTTGGAAAAGATAATCAAGAACCAAAATTGAAATCCAATATGGTGATGGGATGTAGGAAAACTGAAATTTTTAGGATAATGCTTGGATGACAAAGGATTTCACATGAGGGCTTTCTATAATGCATAGGTAGGAGAACTACAGATTCTAATTAGATGTGAATTGACACACAAAGATGAGATATATACAATGGGACTAAGAGAGGGACAAACTTTGGGATATACAACAAATAGACTAATATATTTACAAGGACTGTCATACAAAATATTAGTATGATATGATAGCAAAAGTGATCTGATATAGGACAATGTGAAAAAGCTCAAGAGGAGGAGATAGAGTGAAAAGCTCGGGATGAGGAGATAGCAGAAAATACTCATGATGAGGAGATAGTGGAAAATATTTGGATAAGGAGATAGCAAATGAAAGTATTGGGATAAGGAGATAGTGGATGCAAATCTTAAGATAAGGAGATAGTGGATGAAAAGCTTAAGATAAGGAGATAGAAGAAAAGCTCAGGATGAGAAGATATCAGATGAAAAAGCTTGGGATGAGGAGATAGAGGAAAAAAAGCTTAAGATAAGGAGATAGTGGATGAAAATCTTAAGATAAGGAGATAGAAGAAAAGCTCAAGATCAGGAGATAAAGGATGAAAAGCTTGGGATGAGGAGATAGAGGATGAAAAGCTCAAGATTAGGAGATAGTGGAAATTGCTTAGGATGAGGAGATAGTGGATGAAAAGATTAGGAGGAGGAGATAAAGGTTGAAAAGCTTAAGATAAGGAGATAGTGGATAAAATAAGGAGATAGTGGATGAAAAGCTTAAGATTAGGAGATAGAAGAAAATTTTAGGATGATGAGATAGAGGATGAAAAGCTTTGGATGATGAGATAGAGGATTAAAATCTTAGGATGAGGAGATAAAGGAAATTGCTCAGGATGAGGAGATAGTGGATGAAAAGCTTAGGAGGAGGAGATAGAGGGAAAAGTCTTAAGAGGAGGAGATAGTGGGAAAATCTCTAAATGAAGATATAGTAGATGAAAAGATTGGGATGAGGAGGTAATAAAATGAAAATATTGGGATGAGGAGATAGTGGATGAAAAGCTTAGGATGAGGAGATAACAGATGAAAAGCTTGGGACAAGGAGATAAAGGATGAAAAGATTAGGATGGAGAGATAGCATGATTTAAAAGCTCAAGATGAGGAGGTAGTGGATGAAAATATTAAGATAAGGAGATATAAGAAAAGCTAAGGATGAGGACATAGTGGATGAAAAGCTTGGGATAAGGAGATAGTGGATGAAAAGATTGAGATAAGGAGATAGTAGATGGAATATATGATGATGCCCTAGTCAAGTTTTAAAATGACAAGATGTATTGATGGTGGATAGGGAAGGATGAGTCCTAATGATGATGATTGGATTGTGACCAAGGATTTCAACAAGGTTGGGCAGAAGTTTAGGAATGTGATTGGATGAGTTGGAAGACGTGCAATAGGATGGTGCAATTGAGTGTAGATTTCTAGGAGCATTTAGTATATGAATGGATGACATTGGGGTACATGAGGCTAGCTAGATACTCATGATAAGGGATGTAACAAGTGATGGAAAGATGGAGGTGATGTTGGGAGGTGTAAGGATAAACATAAATGGGAATGTGGATAGAAGGATATGGGTAGAGGAATTTAAAAAGATAAGGATTAGGAGATGAATGGTGTTAGGGATTACTAGATGGAAATGAGACTAGAATGCGGATATGGAAATATGGACATGATATGGTCTCCAAGAAATGTAGTGCCCCAAACTATCATATGTCATTCAAGAGGAGGTTTTATGAGGGGTGTGATAGGGGAGAAGATTGGTCAACAAAAGGATGACAGAGGTAGATGGAAGCTAGGATGTGAAAGGTGAATGAGGTAGAGGGTAACTATGATGGGTGGATGAGGCTGATGGAGGGATTATATGGATGAATGAATGGGTGGATAAAGGATAGGTTGATATAAGTTTTGATGGGTAAATGGATGTCAAAGAGGTGACCAAAAGCATGCATCTGGAGGTGGCCTTTAATATTTTTAGCAAGATCTGAAGGAGGGAGGAGGTGAAATAGATAAGATGTTGGTATGGTGGGTGTTGGAACCTATCCCCAAGTGTGTAGATATTTTGGATGGAAGGATTATGCATGATGATTATTTTCCAAGTTTTTGTCCTAATTGGCTTAGGAGAATAACTAAGTCCAATTCCAACTCTTCTCAAAGAGTTCTCAACCCTTGTGTTTAACCTTGAAAGATTAACACCTTTAAATAGTACAGTCCTTCACCTTCACTTCTAAGTGTTACTTTCTCACCAAATCCACTCTTAATTGTAGGGTTATACATAATCATGAAAATATTCCATTTTCCTTCTATTGGATCCATTTTGAAAGATCTTCAAGTCTTTTTCCTATCAATTTCAAGATTTAGTCTTTATCAAGCCTAATTAGGCCTAGTTCCAATTAGCCCTTAACAGTGAATTTTTCCCTTTTCTTTCCAAAACTTTCCCAAAAACTTGGAAAAATAATCTCAAAATCAAGTACCCTTTTAGATTTCCTAAAAGGTTTTGTAAGTTTTAGGGTATGACAATCTTCGTACACTGGCTTCCTATGAAATAGGGTAAATAGGGCTAATAGGCCTAGTTTTTAGGACTAACTATAAACTTTTGGAAAATTTGTTCAAAACTAGATCTAATGAATTGGTATAGGCTCAATCCTCTCAATAGATTAGGATATACTAAAATACCACCTAGAACTATACTTTTTTCGTACAATACCCTATTATAAGCTAGAGTTGTCGTTGCACCAAAAGACCGACCTGATAATGCCTCATACAACCACTAGACTTATAGAACACAAGATGCAATTAAGCCATGTCACAAATAATAAAGGGAAACATTGGTGGTTAGTCCAACAATCTCCCTTTAGTTTTACCTGAGGAGATTTGAACCTGTAGCTAAGCTTTGATACCACTTGTTAAAAGCTAGAGTTGTCATTACACCAAAAGATTGACCTGTCAATGCTTGATAAAACCACTAGACTTATAAAACATAGGAGGAAATTAAGCCATGTCATGAATCTTGAAGGGTAATATTGGTGGTTAGTCCAACATACCCTTCTACCCTGCAAGATATCTTCTCTTTCTTCTATCCTAAACCTCTAACCTAATTTTGTTTGCTTGCCTAGGGCTTAGTAGTAAAAATAGCTCCCCAAAATTCCATGACTCCAAATCCTAAACCTGTATACACTAATGTCTCCCCTAACATTTCCTTCTCCATGGGTAGATTTCATGGGGGAGCCATAAATGTACAGACTGGTCAACACAAAACCAGTAAGATCTATAAAACAAAAACAATTTATTTAGCACTCTATAACTACTCAAATCAACTTGCCTATCAAATGAGAAACTTTCTAAACTAATAAAAGAACACTATCCAATTGTTAGATTAATTATTTCAATCAATTTCAAGGCACTATCACTACTAAAATTCAAGAAATTGTTGTAACATTGTTGTAGAGCTATATTCCACACTCAAAACTATTACAATAATCACTCCTCCTCTTTACATTCAAGTCTTAGGTAGTATTTGATGCCATCTCCATCATTCTAGGGCCTTTTGGTCAATCAACCACTCCCTATCCATAAGGGAATCCAAGGTAACTAAGTTGCATGCAACATTCACAATAATTGCAAATATTGGCACTACTTCTTGACAACATTTGGCATCTTCCTTAATTTCCATCATCCTATTTCTTAGGATTACTAACCTCCAACATTTTGAGGATCCAAAACCATTCATGACCCTATGGCATCTTTACAACATCATAATGTGTTTAGAACTGTAAGAATTTTCTTAAGGGCAAAATTCACCCAAGAAATAAGAACTCAAACACAAGCACACAGTAGACCAAAAATGAAGAGAGTATGATCAAAATAACAATGTATTCAATAATTGATTCAAGAGTACACTAGGAGTGCCTAAATATAAAGGCCTTAAGAGAGCTTCTAGAATGCATAGAAGTTAGCACCATGAAGTGTCACACAACCAAGCACATGTCCACCAGATATGGATTATCTTCCATTAAGCATGAAAGTAAGTGCAGTGATGTGAGGATAAGTCTACAAGGGTGGGACACACAAAACAGTGTTGTAGACACCATGTGCTCAAATAAAGTTGCGTACTCCTATGTTGTCAACATGAAAAATCACAAGGTGTGCAAACTCCTAAGTGTCTGATAAATAAAATAATAAAATAATGCAATACAATTAAATAATGCATTAACCTAAGTAAACTTAAGTAAGTGTAAATAGTAAAGTACGTATTTACACCAACACCCCCCCTTAAGTGCAACTTAGGGGATGCCCTTAAGCTTTCAAAGTAGGATGAAGATGCATAATGGTCTTGACTACTAGGCCATATTAGGTACCCAAGTACATAATGAAAATGCAATCTCCCATAAAGAAGGGAAAGAGGGGAAACCTAATGGGAAAAACCCTCCCCTAAAAGAGAGATAAAGGGTGATGCATCAATGGATGGAGTAATCAAGACTCCCCCATTACAACATACATCCAATATATACAAAAGAGAATAAGAGAAGGAAGAGAGACAGAATAGGCTCTCCCCCCAAAAGAATAACGCCAACAAGTGAAAGCTGCTCCGATGAAGAAGTTGGACCAAGAATGTAGAATGGTGTTCCTGCCCTTAGGAAGAAACAATGGCAAAGGTACACTCCTGAAGATGTGTGATGGCCCTAAAACCTACTCAAGTATTCCTGTACTGATGTTGAAGTTCACCCCTTCCAACTGTGCTGAAAAGAATGAATGCAGATCTGTCAAAGATATCTGTTGAACCTATTCCACTGAACCATCTGTCTCCTCTACTGACAAAGAGACCTCCACTAATTGTTTTTCATAAGGATCCACAATCATGCCAACCTGTGCAGATTTATCATGTAGAGAATGGACCTGAGGGTCAGAGTGAGCCCTCGCAACAACTGTAGAAGAATCATCATCAATGAGAAGATGTAAGTCCTCAAGTTTTTCTCCCAAGTCAAGTGAAGCTAGAGTTGGAAGACTAGATGTATCATGTTGTGATGGACCTTTCATTGTGGCAATATAAGCACGTGGACTAGACTGATGTGACCTCTCACTGCAACTATCGACAAAACCCCATGTATATGAACCTATTGAAGCACTATCGCTGGTGTCACTATTAGTGTCCACTGTGTATGATGTGTGGAGAGGAGTAGAGGACAAGCTCAGTGAACTTTCCTCAAAGTGAACATCCTTCTCCACAAAAATCTCATGTGTCTCAGCATCCATAAGTTTGTAAGCCTTCACATTGTCTTCATAACCAATAAAGGTACAAGGCCTAGATGTCGGTGCCTTGAAATTCTTGGAAGAAAGGTTTTCCCTTGGAAGAAAGGTTAGCCCATGCTGGACAACCAAAGACTCTAAGGTGACTCACAACTAGTTTTCTGGTGCACCATGCCTCAAAAGGAGTCTTTCCATCTAAGGCTGGATGAGGAGATCTGTTAAGTGTGTGAGTCGCATTGCTAATGGCTTCAACTTCAAGTGTAGGATCGAGACACTTGGCCTTTATCATGCAACTTGACATGGTCTTAAGAGTCCTAATCCTCATAGCTGCAACATTTGTCTTGTGCGGACTAAATGTTGGTGAGTTTTGAAGATCAATCCCCTCAATTCTACAAAAGTTCTTAAGTCTTCTGTCAATGTATCTATTCTTATTGTCCACCCTTAATACATTGATGGCTTTCCTTGACTTGTGTTCAACATGAGTCTTGAAGGCTTGAGGCTTGTGAACCAATTCATTCTTATGATGAAGGAAGAAGACCCAAGTGAATCTCAAAAAGTCATCAACAAATATGAGTATGTAGCGGCCTTAGCTGACTGAAGTCACTACAAACGGTCCTGCTAATACCATGTGAACAAGCTAAAGAACAACTAGAGGTTGAGAAGAATTCCCTTTATCATACTTCTCCTTGAGATGCATATCCACTAAACAAGATGAACACTCCCCCTTAGAAAAGTTGATATTGGGTAAACCTTTGACCATGTGTTTTGAGCAAAGTTGCTAAAGAGAGCGGAAGTCAAGGTGACCAAACCGCTCATGCCATAATTTTTTTGAAGTAGAGTGAATTAACAAGGCTTGAGAAGAACTCTTAGGCAAAAAATGGGAGAAGGAATATAACCTCTTGTCATCATTGACTTTCCCAATTGCTACCAATGAATCATCTTTTAGACTGCGCACCATTACTGAATCGGGAAGGAACTCAACCTTATGACCATCTCCAATGTGAGTGATTTGGTAAACTGATAGTAGATTGGAACCTAGATTTGGAACATAGAGAACATCTTTAAATTCCCCATCTTCCATTTTTACATGTCCTTTCCCTTCAACTTCCATCTTACCATCATCTCCCATGAAGATGTGTGGTACCTTTGACTGCTTCAATGAAGAAAAGTCTTCCCTTGAAGAACCCATGTGGTAAGAGGCACCTGAGTCAAGTATCCATTTCAAAGAAGAATTTGTGTTGGACATAACTGCTAGCCATTAAAATAAACCCTACAAAAATATAATAAACTATTCGCTGTGCAGGCCAGGAGCTTTTGAAAAAATATATTCAAAATAATGACGGAAAAAAATATTTCAAAAATTAGCAGAGAAATTCAGATTCAAAAATAAATTCATAAATCTGCGAAAATGACCATACCCATACCACAAATCAGGCCTTCGGGTTCTGATTTGCAAAATAATTTTGCCTCACGGTCGACTATAGGCCAAGGTAGGTGTGCTTATAGTCGATTTTCACCGGTTCAGTGTTCTGGATGCAATGGAGAGGTTAGATCTAATGCTGGACACTCCCAATTTCTGCAGCACTCTAGATTCAGGTTGAGGTGATGAAGCAAGCAAGAGGTCTTGAACGGTTATGTGATGAGAAAGTCTCCAAGCTCTAATACCATGTAAGAATTTTCATAAGGGAAAAATTCACCCAAGAACTAAGAACTCAAACACAAGCACACAATAGACCAAAAATGAAGAGAGTATGATCAGAATAACAATGTATTCAATAATTGATTCAAGAGTACACTAGGAGTGCCTGAATATAAAGGCCTCAAGAGAGCTTCTAGAATGCATAAAAGTTAGCAACATGAAGTGTCACACAACCAAGAACATGTCCACCAGATATGGATTATCCTCCATTAAGCACAGAAGTAAGTGTGGTGATGTGAGGATAAGTCTACAAGGGTGGAACACGCAAAACAGTGTTATAGACCCCATGTGCACAAATAGAGTTGCGTACTCCTATGTTGTCAACATGACAAATCACAAGGTGTGCAAACTCCTAAGTATCTGATAAATAAAATAATAAAATAATGCAATATAATTAAATAATGCATTAACCTAAGTAAACTTAAGTAAGTGTAAATAGTAAAGTACGTATTTACACCAACAAGAACACATTTAAGACCCTAACTTCACCTTATGCTTCTAATACTAAGAAAATTAATCATCAACTAACATTGGTTATTTGTGTGACCTCAGTCCTAATGACTAACTCACTTAGCCCACATAGGAAATGACCTTCTAAGGTCTAGAAACAAACTAATCTACTCTTCTTGACTTGGCTAGAGTCAAATACAAGCCAAAATACTAGACATGGAGAGGTTAGCCTAGGTGTGCTCCTACACCAAAAAAGTAAGCTCAAAATGGGATTTAGATTAAGAAAATAATAGGAGGAAGCACTGACTCTAAGGAAGATGGAAATGGGGTGGGAAATGATGAAGAAAACTCAGCTAGCTAGGATATTGGGAGAAAAGAAGGACTTGATGGAAGACTTTAGAAATGATGATACTAGAGGAAGACAACATAGGATAATAGAATGGATGTGATTAGTATGACAATATTTTTGGAAGCTTGGATGAATCTTTGATGAGGTAGTGACTATGCCAAGTATGCCCTAGTTTGACTTTGAGACAATATTTTTTGATCAAGTGAACAAGCAATCTCTCAAAGGACAAAGCAATTTTGAGGGAGATACATAATAGATCTCTTTTTGGCAAAAAGGATATTTGATAACCAACTTTGATAGATATGTATGTCAAAAAAATGCTTTCCATGAGGTCACTTCACAAATAAGACACTTCAAGCATGCTTTATCCCTATGGTCAATTTAGATTTGATGTGAGGCTAAAAGGGTAGCTACTAGATTGGTTCATAATTAGATCTGTGTAGTCAGCCAGATGATTGCTACGTATGTGATTCACTAAAGAGTCTATTCCAACCATGCTGAAATAACGGGATAGTTTTCCCACCTCAGGCTACTATAAAAAATGCACTACCTAAACTTGCTTGATGGAGTAAGAAGTTTATCTTTCTTCTCATTTATATACCGACCAGAGGATTTTACTAGTTATAGATTCTATCCAAAGGGGACATGCTTCCCAAAGGATGACGAACTTGCTAGAAACACTCCTAGGTTGTTGTGAATGATCTTGCTAACAACTTTTGGTACATGTGTCATGCATTTAAATGGTTCTATTTTGCAAGAAATAAAAAGATAACTCAAAGATGTGTTAAAGATACAATCTTGAGACATGCATGACACTGTTTTATTCTAATTTTGAAGATTTTAGTTTTTTCCTACCATAAATTTTGAAGACACTCATGATTAGCATGCATGGTTCTCTCCAACTTAACAATGTGTCATCAACATAAGAAATCAAGTCAACATAAGAAATCATGCATGAAGGCTTTGAAAAGAGGGAATAACGATGATTTTCCTTTAGAGCATTTGAGATTGGATGAATTATTTTTAAGCCCCAAAGTTTGAAGTGTGTCAATTTGTAATGTTCATTAATTTTTAGGCATTTGAGATTGAGTTAAAGTGTTTTATGCCCAAATTGAAGTGTGAGTTATAAAAATGGTTCATTGATCTTTTAAGAATTCAAGATTTGTTTGATTTCTACTCATTCATTCCAATGAAGTGTTTGTTGATTTCTTTAAAGCATTCAAGATTAAATTTTGGTTGAGTTTTAGCCTTTTGCATTCAAGATTTGATTGATAATTTTGTGAGGCCCAAATTGAAGCGTGATTTTATCAAACCAATGCTTAAACATGAAAGTGAGTTCTTTTTAATACAACCTTAAAAACTTAACCAAAACCTACAAGCACAATGTTAGTAAAATATTACTTTCCTAAGTTGCTCCACCTACACAAAGATGAAATGAACAGTCAGACCTATAAGATTTTGCAGTTTTTTTAAATGCACTACAAAAACATTATATGCACTATAGAATCTATCAAATGTGCTATAGAAACTATCAAAAGCACTACAGGATTCATCAAATGCACTACAAAAACCATCAAATGTGTTGCAAGATTTATCAAATGTGCTACATAAACTGTTAAATGTGTTACAAGATATATGAAATGTGCTATAGAAATGATCAAATGTACTATTTAAGATTGTAAATGCATTATTTTATGTTGTAAATCCACTATTCTAAGAAATAAATGCATTATTTAAATTAGTAGATGCATTGTGAAAGTGTTCAACTAGTGCTATAAAAAAGTGTAAATGCACCAAAAAAGTCACATATGTGTAGCAAGAAGTGGTATATGCACTAAAACAGTAAAAAAGGAAAACTGCTTATGCTATTTAAATGGTTTTAAAGTAGTTTTCAAGGTTTTTAAAATGGGCATCTGTCTTCTCAGGACATTTCCAAGCTTGCACAAACAACAAAAACACTAAAAAAACTAAAAACCATCAAATGTTAGATTTTACGCTTGTAAGAAAAAAGAAGGATAAATTAGATGAATGAATGACCCATTTGTGGGCTCCCATCAGTGTGCCAAAATGTAGAGCTATGAAAGTTAGCATGCAAAAAACATTTAACAAAGGTTATAAAATTCACAAACCAAACAATGAAACTCACATATAGATTAAATGAAAGGAAGTGCAAAATTGAATGCAAAGCAAAGGGAGAGCACCCAACAAGCCTCCTTGATTGTGTATATGTGTCCAATGATGAGGATGCATACTAAAATTTTCTTCAAGCCTTCAATAGATACAAAAATTCAAATGGGTGAAAACATGGTGTATAGGGTGAGTGAGGATTCATGCATGGTAAGGGCATGTTTAGGTGATTTTTTCTTCAAAGGGACATTATGAGTTCGAACAAGAGTTGATTATGAATTGTGAAGGGAGATGGTTTCATTTATAGGCCAAGGATGTGAGGATGGAGGGATAGGATGCAAGGATGGAGGAATCATAAGGGAGGGCTAGGATGTAAGCAAAAGGGGAGCACATGGATTTTCTTGTTCAAGTCCACAACCTTATGACAAGTTTCACTAGGGGATTGGATGTGAGGGTATTGTCAAAGTGAAAGGTCAATGAGAGTTATGAGGGAGAAGGAGTGTGGAAGAGGCCTTTAAAGAGAAAGATCTTTCAAGTCATGTAAGATCCTTAAAGTCTTTTGGATAGGAATGTAAGAGGGATAAGATAAAAGTTTGACTTTTATTTGGCTTGGGACTTTCTTAACCCTTGGCTAAGGTTGTGTACATGTGTAGGGGGGATTGGGCTTAGCTTAGGAGTGAATGATGATGCAAATTTAATGTTAGAGGGATGCAACTGGGCTAGCATCTTTGATGTAGGTTAATTAGTTAGCTAAGAGGGGTTAGCAAGGGTGAAGGAGTTGGATCTAGCTAATGAAAGGGATTTAGGGATAGTTAGGGTTTGGGAATTTGATTAAAATTAATTATTAAATCAAAGAGGAATTTATAATTAAATAAAATAGATTTATTCATTTATTTAATTTAATAGGAGGATAGGGTTTAATTGATAATTAGGATTTTGGTTTTTCATTTGATTTTATCAATTGGGCTATAGTTGATTAACTAAATTAATTAACTAGGGGATGACATTGAATTAATTAAATATTAAATACTTAATCAATGATGTCTTAGAGATGACTAAATAGGATTACTTAAGTGATTTAATTAGATTTAGGTGTCTACAAATATAAATGATGAGAGTGATGATGGGGATGATGACAGAGGAGATGGAGGGAGGGGACATAGGAGATGAGGCAATATTAGTGGGTTTAGGGGCCAGGACCCTTTTATTAGTTGACCTACTACTTGGTCTTAGAGTAGGAGGATAGTAAGAGTCGAGGATGAGGATGATGAGCCTAGGGAAGAGGAGAGACTACTTAGGAGACCTTGACTAGAGAGAAGACAATGATAGGAGAAACCTATGCCATTTGGAGGAGATGAGGAATTGTCATTGAGGTTTAGGGAACTAGAGAAAGAGCTACAATAGACATAGACTACCGTCACTATGTGGGACCAATGACTCATAAATAAGAAAGATTGTAGTGAGGAGTATCGATGAGAGAGAGAGAGTGATGTAACATGACAAGAAACATAGTATCATGGTATTAGGGTGATATACTACTACATTGTATATAGAGCTATAGTGCCTTAAGAATAGGGACTCCTAGATTAATCATAGCATGTAAGGAGATTAGAGGGAGTCATGCCACCACCAGATAGGACCCAAGAACTTCCTCCACAACCTCATCAGATGATGAAGAGAAGAAGCTAGTAATATATTGTATCTAGGGCTCCATATCATTTTGATATTTGATGTATTATTGAGACATTTATATCTATATTTTGATACTCATGTTGTAATTGTACTTGATATTTCACATATATATGAGATACTTGATTTAGATCTAGCATTTTTATGTGATGAATATATGTATCTTTACTTTTCAACACTTATGTTTATGTATTAATGTAATGTTGATAGATATACTCATTCTTTTTTATTTTATTACTCATTATGTGTTGTATTCTCACATAGATATTGATGTCTCTAATACATGTCTAGCTTTGTCATTTGATATGGGATTATGATTTGAAAACTTATCACTTGGATAGATTAGATATGATGATGAGATTAAACACTTTTGGTGATATGATAACAAGGAGATGAATGAAAGACTAGAATAAATAGCAAGACATGATCAAGAAGATATTGAAGATAATGTGATCAAGTTCAATTGACAACACGTTCAAGAAATATGAAACAGACTCTCTCAAAAATCATAGTGTGAAATTAAGCTAAAATGAAACTAAGAATGCAAGCTAGTATGCAAGGTGAAAGTAGCAAGGCTTATATAATTAGGTTCTAGTTTTTGTGATTGAGTCTTATGAGGGACATTGAAAGATCATACAATAATCACTAGGGTTAACTATGAAGATATAAATATGATCTATATTGGATAGGAGTGTGGTAACCCAACCTATGCAAGAAAGACATAAAGGTAAAGATTACAATGTATTTAGATTCCCTAGGTTTAGTACAACAAGATTATGCTCACATCAAGATACAAAATGTTGAGATGGCCATAAGCACAACCTTACAGGAGTAAATACAATGAACAAACAAGGATATACCTTTGAAAATCCTATGTTTCAAGGGGGTCAAAGCAAGATGCCTAAGACACCTAAGATCCAAAAAGTACACCTACATGCATAAATCAAAAGAAACTATGCCCCATGCCCCCAATCCTTTAGCTAAATGACATCCTCAAGAGACTAAAGAGGAAACACTCAACAAAGAAATCAACATATACAACACAACTTGATAATAAGTCAAACAAGTCTCAATTATTTTAGTTGAAGTGTTTGTGTGAAAATCAAGCTATTGTCTTCCTAGGACTCATGTATACAAGTGAGAAAAATTACATCATCCTAGACCATAAGTAAAGTGTCAAAGTATCTAATAAGTGTTGACAAACACTTGATGTCAAGGGGAGTATTGAAAAACACTATTTAGAGAGCTACCACAGAAATGCCAGTGCAACCAAGAGACCTAGTAAGCTATATAATTTGTGCTTCCTAGAATTCAATAAGGATAAATTCCAAATGAAGGGAAGGTAAAGAGATATGAGATGGATTTTAGTTCAGCATGAAAAGTGATATGTTGATAGATGTAAGTGCAAGGGTCTGAAGTAGTGTTTATTTGTAGTTTTTCACAACTTGGTAGGGTTACTTTTTTGTATTATTTTCAAGACTTTTTATGTTTTTTGTATTTTTGAGATATTTTATTTTTTTGGTGATACATCAAAGCACATATTGCTATGTTTTTACTAAGAAGATAATTTTTTAAAGAAATTTTACAGTTTTAAAAATTTTTTTAGAACCATAAACCAAGTATTTTGGATTTTTATATGATCATAAAGTATGTACAAAGCTTTGGGTAGAAAGAGTGTCAAGTATAGAGATTCTTGAGATGTAGGATATTGATAGGCTCAAGGAGTTTTTCTCCCTTAGGTGTAGAAAGATGAAAAGCATTGGATCTAAAAGGAATAGTGATAATATGAGGACCTAGCCAGTTGGGTTCAAATTTGGCTTTATGTGCTTTGTTTTGTTGATTTTTTTTCGATTCTTTCCAAGGACTAAATCACCAACCTAGAACTCTCTAGGATGAACTTGTTAGTCCTTTCCTTAGATAAGTTTTGACATTTTATTGTCAACACACTTAATCACTTTTTGTATTCAAGCCAAGTACACTATGTATGCTGAGCCACAGTGTGTGCCAAGCTAGTATTTCAATAGGTGTCGAGCAATATATAAGTGTCGAGTAATATATAGGTGTCGAGTCACAGTTGATGCTAAGAAAACTAGAATGCTTCATATGTTGAGTGAACCAAAATTATATAAGTTCCAAGAAAGATAGAGTGTAATAGGTGTTGAGAAATCTAGGATAGTATGTATGCCGAGCACCAATAGTCCAATATGTGTCGAGTAACACATAATTAGCATATAAGTTTGTGCCCTTACAAACTTAGATGTAAACCATTTTTGGAGCTGACATAGAGAGATTTCAAAGGAGAAAAAGAATAAGGATAAATCTTTTACATTCCCTATATGATCTACATGTAGCCAATTAGAAAAATGGAGAAGGCATGCAACCAATTAGAAAAATGCAAGGTATGAGCGAGAAATTGAGATTCAATATGGATCGTAGATCCATTCTTAACCCTAAGTCTTCACAATCTTTAAAAGGAGGTAAAAAACTCCATTGTATGTGTGAGAGAGAATAGTGTATGGGGAGACTATAGAAAAATTTCAGTTTGAAGAAGGAAAGATTTAGAGGAACAGAGCAACAATTTCATATCTAGTTGATCATAATATTACAAGGGACAAGGAACACGATTAGATATCAGATCTCAAAGGATCAAGATTAGAGAGAGAAGATAAAGTGCTTGAATTTAGCAATTAGAAATTGTATACTGTCAGGTTTATTGTTCTAATACTTTCTTGCCATTGTATTAGATGCTGGAAATCCTATATTGACAGGTTAGCTTAATAGCTAGGTAGGAGAACCTTTGGAGAAGGTGATTGAAAATCCTATGTATTAGGTGAGTTTAACAACCTATTGTAAATCTTTTAACAGGGTGGCACTTCATGTAAAGTGTTTGTAAATCCTCTAACCAGGTCACTATTGACATAGTGTAAAGCCTTTAAAAGGGCAGGCCTTTCACAGGGCAAACCATCAGAAGTGGTTAAATATTTACTGCTGCAGTAATTTTTGTGGGTATCATCCCCACCCCAATTTTACCTTCTTATTCTTGGAGATTTTTTGGGTTACCAAATCAAGTGTTATGTGTTATTGCATGTGTTCACTTAATGCTCATTTATATGTTTATATGCATGCAGTTTACTTTTCAGTTATGTGTTTAAAGGATTGAAAAAAGTTAAAAGTGTGGTACTTCTGAATTATTCCCCCCTCTCAAAAGTACTCTTCCCATTTTGAATATTCCAAAAATTGGTATTAGAGCTACTAGTTCTCATAGGGAGAAGCCTAAAATCTTAGAGAAAAGATCTAAAGATGGAAGTCTTCAAACTTGGGAAGATTATAGACAATCAGGTGATTGATGTGCATTTATCTCTACACAAAGTGGAAGAAGCCATAAAGGAATTGAGAAAGTCCTTAAAAGGAAGGAAGGAGATAGCCATAGCTGAAAATGACATACACTACAAGGAGATTGATACAACACAAGTGTTTTCCAATGGAGATTCCAAGAAATTTGATGCAACAATAGTAGAACTAATGGAGAAAAAAAAAGCACAAGCTGAAGAAATTAGATTACTCAAGATTGAACAAGAATCACAAGCTATAATGCTTTGTGAAGTGACTGAACAAAAGAAGAGAGCTATTGAAGACAAGGCCATGATAGAAGACGACAAGAGAAATCTCACCAATAGATTAGAAGATAAGACAATTGAGTTTGAAAAGAACTCAAACATGCAGCTAGACACTTTAAGTCAAATGATGAATGCTCATCATGAGCTAAACATGAAGGACAATGAGATCTCTACCTTGAAGATGCAAAATGAAAAACTAAAAAATAAATTGAAAAGAGAGAAAGATATAGCAGAAAGCTACAACAAACCCAATGAGGCTATCAAGTATTTTGAACAATTGCTGAAATCACCATGGGCCAGTAATGACACTTCAGGACTTGGTTACACCAGCACTGAATAGGGAGAATCATCCAAGATTGCAAAAGAAAGGAATAAAAAAGGTAAGGACACTAAGCCTACTTGTCATTTTTGTGGTAAAAAGGGACATACCTCTAATGTGTATCAGAGCAAGAACAATCATCAACATGATAAGCCTACAAATGCAAGCTTTTGTCACAAGTGCCAAAAATAAGGACATCAATCACATGAATGTAGAACCAAGGCCATCAGGATAGCAAGATTGGAAGGTCACTGCTACAATTGCAAAAAATATGGACATAGAGCATTTGACTGTAGATCAAAGCCTATGTGGACACCTAGTTAGCTTGCAAGAGGAACCAATCATGCACATCACTACACTTGGGATTACAACACCAAGTACAACTATCACTATTGTTAGAAGTATGGACACATCCTTGAGAATTGCATAAGAGCACATTTTAAGGGGAGTTACAGAAGATGGCTAAGTCAAACTACATGTTTTAGTTGCTTGAAGACTAGTCATATCAGCAAGAAATGCCCTACAAAGTCAAGAACACCCAAGACAAAAGCCAACAAAGGAAAAGAGAAGGTAGACATTGAACAAATAAGGGGATAAATGAACAAGACTTGGAAGAAGAAAGGTGAGTGTAGCACATCAAATGGAGAGATCACTTCACCCAAGAGGTCAAGTGATCACACTTCATCCAACTAAGAAAAAATAGATGTATAGGACTAATATGCAAAGTTATATCATACATCAGTCCCAAAGAACAAAGGAGTACACAAGGAAGAAATTAGCATAAGAAAAGGTGTCAAGTAAAATTTTGAAGAAGCTGTCGAGTTATCCTTAGATGCCGATTGAAGCTCTAATGGATCCTGAGTTTCCAATAGCTCCCGAGTTGATAGTGTAAGCCGAGTGAAGTAGAAGTCTAGTGGAGGCTAAGTAAATGAATTAATATAGGAGCCGAGTCATATTGAATCCTTCAAGTGCCAAGTTTACAGCCGTATGCATGAAGAATTTAATGCTAGGTCTTTCACAAGTATAAGGTCATTTTTTGTTCATTTTCACACCATTCAAATGGAGAGCAAAGTTGAGAAGAGAAAAGAGGCAATCAAGTAGCAACCTTACAATCATTTGCATGAATCTCAATAGTAATCGAACATGAACTCATTGATTTAAAGGTATTTATCAATTGCCTAGCTACGTAGAGTTACAATTTTTAATACATTTGAAACCCTAGTTCAGTCAAATGGCTTCTAGCTCAAGGAATCCTAAGGCAAAAGAGAGTCACGAGATTCAACTAGTTAGCAATGAAGTTAAATAGCTCGAATTTAGGCCAATCCCCAAAGTTGCTTACAGAAATGACCTAGCTGGTGCATTATCTATCATTCCACCCAAAGTTGTCATGGTCCAAGATGTAAGAAAGTGATACAATTGCAAAATTGGTGCCATAGGTTGTTGGAGTTGAGAAAAGCCAACTCTGAAGACGCCCAAGATCACCTACATGCGAGAACCTGTCAAAGAGAAGCCAAGAAGAGGAAGAGCATGGAGCAAGGGAAAAACCCTAAATAGACATGAGAGACCACATATGCAAACACAAGAAGAATATGTATTTACAATATACAATATGTGATGTCATGAAAATACAAAGAGAGAGAGGTCACTTATAAAGACCTCATGGAAGCTTGTAGAACAAGCTGGAAGGTTGTAGAAGATAAGCTTGACAACTCAACACATATCCACAAAAGGTGGAATATGCTAGAAGGGAACAAACTCCCGTGTTGTCAACAACTAACCACTACATGCATTAAATACTAAGTATTAAATAAATGCATTTACCTAAGTAAGCTTAAGTAAATAGAATAAATAATTAATAATTAATTATTTACTCTAACACCCCCCCCTTAAGTGCAACTTAGGGAAATGCCTTAAGCTCACAAAACTAAGATGAATGCAGAATGGGTCCCGACAACAAGGCCATTTTAGGTACCTAAGTACAATGCAAGAAAATGCAACCTCTAAAAGTGGGGAAAGAGAGAAAACCTCATGGGAAAAACCCTCCCCCAAAAAGAGGTAACCTAGTGAAGAACTGAAGAAGTCTCCAACTAGGGAAAATGTCCCCTAAAACAGGAACAAAGAGTGATCATGAAGAAGCATCACTGAAGGATGAAGAAGTTGTAAATCTGCCAAACTACTAATCTGAAGAACCTCCATGGAAGAAGAAGGCACGAACTGAGCATGTCTATATGGTAGATGATCCATCTCACCGAAATGCATAGGTAGCCAGCCACTGCAATCACCTTGTATATAGGATCAACCATTGAATACATAGTTCACACTATAGAAGTTGCAAATCTACCAAACTGCTGATCTGAAGAACCTCCATGGAAGAAGAAGGCACGAACCGAGCATGTCTATATGGTAGATGATCCATCTCACCGAAATGCATAGGTAGCCAGCCACTGCAATCCATTTGTATATAGGATCAACCACTGAATACATAGTTCACACTATCGAACCATCGAACCATGGATGCATTAGAACAACAGCATAACCCCCCCTTAATGTAGATGGAGTGTGATGACAGGCAACTGAGAAGATGGGCCAAAGTCTCCTGCAAACAAACCAAGAACAACGAGAGAGGAAAAGAGGTACAGACACCAATAAAGACACGATCAAACTAACTCTGCATGGGGCTAATGTCATGGAAGGGACACTCACTTGACAAAGGGAGAATTCCTAAAACAGAAAGCAAATATCCCGCCCATGGTGCTTTATAAAAATAGTGCATGTACAACTGACTCAAAACAACGTTCATGACTCCCAGAATGCAAAAGTGGCACTTTATCTCAGTGCAATACAAAAAAGTGCTTCAAAAATGATAGCTACAATGATCAAAAGGAAAAAAAGCTGCAACAAAACAAAGTATATCCAAAAAAAAGAGAAACCATGCCAGGAAAATGATCCTCGGGCCTAAAACACTCAAAATATCCAACATATAGCAAAAATGCCAAAACTATGATAGAAAGAGCAGAGGCCAAAAACTCAGAAAAAGGACTACATTTTTGAAAAATACACAAAACCAACTTTCCAAAAATATAAAGTTTTCCAAAAATAGGCATGGGACACAAAAGATATGCTTGTCAGAGTCAAACACAGGACTTCAGACTTCAACTGAAAAAATAGGCAATACCAACTTTTTGGCACTTCTTTCGGATCGAAAAAATACCTCCGTATGCAAAAGTTATGGCCAAAAAACCATAAGTAGGTCCAAAAAATATTAGGAGAGGTGCATGCAAGGTCTAGGATGCTGATGACATCATGTTTTTGTCAGCAGTCCACGTGCTTAAATTTGACAATTTTTTAGGCTATCATAGCAAAAAAAGAGTGCCACATGGCAGATCCAAATGGCATGTATGGATGATGTGGCAGGGGCCATGTGGAAAAGTGCCATGTGGCACCCGTGCTATGTGTCAAGCGCAGAGATGCTAACTGTGCACCAAAATGCTGATGCAGCAGTTGCGCAGGTGCTGATAGAGCAGGCACTGATGTGGCAGAAAATCTTTGCTGACGCTGACACCTGTCACTGACTGTGCAATGGAGACTAGGTGGCGAGATCAGAGATGGACCGACGGAGGTGGCGAATCTGTCGGTAGAGCAGCGCAAGAGGGTGGCGCTTGAGTGGCCCATGGGCGGCACCAAGCCGCAGCAGCGCTGCCAAGGGCAGCGGCCGACGAGCTGTGTGGCGGTGGCCGCTGGGTGGTGCCACAGTGGCCGCCCGGCGGTGCAGCGTTTTATATATATTTTTTTGAATTTTTTTCGCACTGCATTTGTACGATCCGTATGGTAAAGCCCTGGAATAAAAAATTTTTGCTTCCCAAAGCTCTGTCTCCAAAAATGAAAAGTTTTATATGAATCCTGACTGCAAACGGCCTTCTAGATCCAATGGTGATGTCTGTTTGGTCCCAAAGTGCTCTAAAAAAATGCTGATCCCCTAATTTGAAGAAAAAATGCACAAACAAACTAGGGTTTGTGACTCCAAATCACGGCTTCAAAATTTCTTCAACGAAGCTACAGCAGGAAGGCTCTGATACCATGTTGGAGTTGAGAAAAGCCAACTCTGAAGATGCCCAAGATCACCTACATGCAAGAACCTGTCAAAGAGAAGCCAAGAAGAGGAAGAGCATGGAGCAAGGAAAAAACCCTAAACAAACATGAGAGACCACATATGCAAACACAAGAAGAATATGTATTTACAATATACAATATGTGATGTCATGAAAATACAAAGAGAGAGAGGTTTCTTATAAAGACCTCATGGAAGCTTGTAGAATAAGTTGGAAGGTTGTAGAAGATAAGCTTGACAACTCAACACATATCCATGAAAGGTGGAATATGCTAGAAGGGAACAAACTCCCGTGTTGTCAACAACTAACCACTACATGCATTAAATACTAAGTATTAAATAAATGCATTTACCTAAGTAAGCTTAAGTAAATAGAATAAATAATTAATTATTAATTATTTACCCTAACATAGGTGACCTAGAAATCTTCAATGCCTATGATAAGTTGTGTGACAATGGAATACTAAAGGACAAGTTTCAAATTGTTGAGAAGAAGGGCCTAAACCAAAACCCTAGTTTTTCCTATAGTGTTTAAGACAGAATGGATTCGCATTGTCTTGAGTCAAATTCATGATGGATGTTTATGGCTAGAGACAAGACCTATCAAGATTACAAAAAGGATTGTGCATAGTGTTATTGGTCTCCCAACCCTAGATCAACCAAAGACCTTGAGAAGTGACAAAAAGGAGGTAATTGAGAAGAATACAAGTGCAAAATGGAACAATAGGTGAATGACTATTGAAACTATTACTAAACCCCCACTTGACTTTGCTTTAAGGATAATTTCACATAAATTTTATCAATCCAATAGACTAAACAATGTATCCTGCATAGCTATTGATGTGGCTTATAAGTTGGTAAAGAAAGATCATACCTATGATCTGGCAAAACTCATGTTGTAGCAAATCAATGAGAACCTAGGAGCTATAAGAAGATCAAAAGGTGCTCAATGCAAATTTGGCTAAATTCTTATGTGTATATTCTTTTATGTGATGGAAGAATTCCCTTCAATTGGGAAGGTGAACTAGAATTCTAACAAGTTTGTAGTCACCCAAATCAATGAGTTCATTGATCAGATGGGAGACAACTTTAAGGCTCAGATGATTAGCTACTTTGAAGACTTCAAGAAGTCTATGAAGCAAAGAATGAGAAAATCAGTTTCACTGGTTGAGAAACATGTCAATGACATATGTTTCTTGGTTGATATTGATTTCACCTACATTCAAGCAACAATACCAAGGGTAAGATGGCTAAGGCCATTGGGATATAAGCTTGATATAGATGAAGCCTCAATAGTAATCACAACATTGCTATCAAAATAAATTGATGAGAATGCTCCTCATTTTGGGACATATGACGTTGTCAAGTCCAAAGTTGAGACTAAATTGAAAATTACTTCTATCATCAAGAAGAAAGACAAAATGGTAACAAAGATAAAGAAGACATTTGGGGAAAACATTAAAGGTGAAGCAAGTTAAGAAGAAGAGCAAGGGCAAGGGCCAGATGAGCTATCCCAAGGCCTAGGAGAAGACAAAGAGGAAGGTGTTGAGGGAGAAGAAGCCAAGGAAGCACCAAAATCTGTCAAGAAAAAGAAGAGAAAGGTAGAAACTCAACCTACAGCTCAGCCCAAGCCTAAGAAAACCACCAAACAAGCTCAAACCAAACTAGCTCCAGCTAAGCCAGCAGCAACAAGGGCCACTACAAGGGCAACCACTCAAAAGGCCAAAGAGGAATTAAAGGAAAAGAAGAAAGCTACTACATAGCCAGTTGAAGAGCCTAAGAAAAGAAGAAGGCATGTGGCTCAGCAAAATATAGATGATGAAGAGAGGACAGAGTCAGAGGACATAAGCCAATTTAAAGTGGTAAGCCATCCTCCCAAATTTGCAATTGATAAACTGTGTAATAAGATTAAAAATGTAGATTTAAAAGATTTAAAGTCTCTTAATTTCAATAAGTTTAGTAGAGAAGAGTAGAATAAAATAGAGGAATCTATGTATGCTGTGATGGCAGAATTCAAGAAAACACCTCTAGAGCTTGATAATACTATGCCAAAGGAACTATATGAGATAGTTGAGAAAAAGTGGCACTATTGTCTAAAGATGGAGAGGGAGATTAGAGAATCTACCCTAGCATAAGTGAAACTTGATATGACAAAGGCTCAAATAACTAAGACAAACAAGAAACATAGTAGGAAGTTTTCACCCAAGTATAGAGCCTTTTTCATTCTTCAAAACAAAGTTGAAGATGTTGTAAATAAATCTACATAGATATGGAAAATAATATATAAAATTATTGATGATAAAGGAGAGGTAGAAGCAAAAGAAATAGAGAAGAAGGAAGAAGAACATAAAGAGGAGGAAAAGAAAGGTGAGGAAGAGAAAGGAGAAGAAGAGAATAAGGAGAAAGAAGAGGAGGAATTAGCAAAGGGAGAAGAAACTATGGCAACAACTGACCAGCAGCAAGAAGAAGAACAAAGTGTGCAAGACACACAATTTCCATCTTCCAGTCCACCTCATACAACCATCACACTTGAAAAAATAGTAGTCATAAAGGATGTTACTGACAAGATAGCTTAGAAAATCAATCCACTTACTATAGAGGATCTCTCCAAGATCCTTCACCAATCTACTTTACAGGCATAGTTGTGGACAAGCCCTATATTGGTGAGTGTAGATGAACTACAAAGAGCAATAGCAACACCACAAAAGGAAAAGGTGAAACCAAGGGAACCACCCTTCATATATAGTGCTACTATAACTAAGGTTTTGATGCTTCCACCACCACTTCCACAGAGTGCAACAAGTGAAATTGTTCAGATGCAGAGTGCAGAGGAGAGGAAATTAGATGAAAAAGAAGATGCAACAAAAGAAAAGGAGTAGACTACCATACAAACATTGGTAGAATTACCAAAGACTGGCACTCCTACAAAGACCATTCAAAAGTTGAACATTGATGCCATCCCCTTGCAATTTTCAACTCCAAGCTCAAGTTCAACAAGAGTAGACAAGGTATTTCACTATGGAGGCCTTGAATTAGATGAAGATATTGTGATTCCTCCTATGATTCCAAAACTAGCACAATGGCACACATGACTGAAATGCAAAACGCATTGGATAGAAGGATGAGGTAGGAAATACTGAGAAAAGAGTTTAAACATAAACAAGCACTTCATTATATAAAGGAAATTTTCATGGATGCCTTCAGCTTGCAGTCACCAGATGAAGCCGAGCCAATAATTGAGCAACTATTAGACATAGTTGACTAGGTGACAAATGAAGACTAGGAAACCAATGTTAAACTCATGGAATGGTCAGAAAGAAAATTTCAAGGAAAGGTGAATGAAAATATATCAAGTGGCATTGCACTTGAATAGGTAGAGTTGGCCAAGAAAATTGATAAGGCCAAAATTGTTCTTGAAAACATTTTTTCATTCTATAGAAAGTTGTATGATTTTTCCAATTTCACACAAGAAATGAATCAAAGAATGATGAGCTTGGAAATAAACTTGAAAATCTCTAGCATGCAATTACCTAGGGATCCAGCTTGGAGTGAGAAGCATTTTACACAATCGCTTCATACACAAACAGAGTTAGGTGTACTGATAGTAGAAGAGGCCAATATTATGGAAAAATTGATGCAAATCTAGTGCTCTATAACCCCTCATTCAAAATTCCTCCACAAGGAACAAGTTTATGCTGAAATAGTCTTAAAGAAAGATCCAAATCTTTCTACCCTTGATGGACTTGTACACCTTGTTGTAGAGACTACCATCTAGCACAAGCCACTTGACATAGCTTTGGAGAATTGGGATGCAACTCAAAAAACAATAATGGAGGTAAATAGATTTTTTTTGGCTAAGTATGGTATTACTCCTTAGAACCCTTTGACATAAGTGTCAAAAAGGGGGAGATAATAAGATAGGGGGAGATAACAAGGAAAGGGGGACATACAAACAAGAAAATGGGGAGATATATGTTTTGATAGCCAAGAGGGGGAGATATAAATTTTTTTTGGCAATCATATGGAAAGTTTCTCTAATAAAAAAATACAAATATTCCATAAGCTCTGATAAATTAGATACAGAGACACAGGTACAAAATATAGGTGTAGGACAGAAGACAAAGAGTATGAAGCACATTCAACACAAAATTTTGGTTACAAGAATGACAAGGCACAATCAACTCAGGTGGAGTTAAGGTATTTTGAATTTTTTTTGAAATTTTGTGAATAAGGTACTCATAAGGAAAGATTAGTGATGTTCAGTTAAGTGTTTTTGACACTCATGTCAAAGGGGGAGATTGTTAGTCCTTAGATAAGTTTTGACATTTGAGTGTCAACACATTTAATCACTTTTTGTATTGAAGCTGAGTACACTATGTATGTTGAGCCACAGTGTGTACCGAACTAGTATTTCAATAGGTGTCAAGTGATATATAGGTGTCAAGTCACAGTTGATGCCAAGCAAGCCAGAATGCTTCATATCTCGAGTGAGCTAGAATTATATAAGTGCCAAACAAGATAGAGTGTAATAGGTGCCAAGCAATCTAGGATAGTATGTGTGCCGAGCACCAGTAGTCCAGTATGTGCTAAGTAACACAGAATCAACATATGAGTTTGTGCCCTCACAAACTCAGATGTAAACTATTTTTGGAGCCAACATAGAGAGATTTTGAAGGAGAAAAAGGATAAGGATGAATCTTTTACATTCCCTATATGATCTACATGTAGCCAATCAAAAAAATGGAGAAGGCATGCAACCAATAAGAAAAGTGCAAGGTATGAGTGGGAATTTGAGATTAAATATGGGTCGTAGATCCATACCTAACCCTAAGTCTTCACAATCTTTAAAAGGAGGTCAAAAACTCCACTACATGTGTGAGAGAGAAAAGTGTATGGGAAGATAGTAGAAAAATTTCAGTGTGAAGAAGGAAAGACTTAGAGGAACAGAGCAACAATTTGATATCCAGTTGATCAGAATAGTACAAGGGACAAGGAACACAATTAGATATTAGATCTCAGAGGATCAAGATCAGAGAGAGTAGATCAAGTGCTTGAATTCAGCAATTAGAAATTGCATACTGTCAGTTTTATTGTTCTAATACTTTCTTGCCATTGTATTAGATGCTAGAAATCCTCTATTGATAGGTTAGCTTAACAACTAGGTAGGAGAACCTTAGGAGAAGGTGATTGAAAATCCTATGTATTAGGTGGGTTTAATAGCCTATTGAAAATCCTTTAATAGGGTGATACTTCATGTAAAGTGTTTGTAAATCCTCTAACCAAGTCACTATTGACACAATGTAAAGCCTTTAATAGGGTAGGCCTTTCATAGGATAGACCATCAGAAGTGGTTGAATATTTATTGCTGCAATAAATTTTGTGGGTATCATCCCCACCCCGGTTTTACCTTCTTATTCCTAGAGTGTTTTTGGGTTATCAAATATGGTGTTATGTGTTATTGCATGTGTCCCCTTAATGTTCATTTATATGTTTATATGCATGCAATTTACTTTTCAGTTATGTGTTTAAAGGATTGAAAAAGGTTAAAAGTGTGGTACTTCTGATTCATCCCCCCCTCTTAGAAGTACTCTTCCCATTTTGAACATTCCAACAAAACTTTCTTGTTGTAACTTTGAGACATCCTTTTTCAAATAAGGTCTCATGTGATCAAAAGCATCTTTTTGATGTCCATCTAGAAGCTCTAATTCTTGGATTCTTATAGTTCTATAGTCCTTACAAATAATCAAACCTTTCAAAGAGACCTGTAGAGAAGGAATATTGACCTTGAGTGATAGAACAACCTCAGATCCATACACTAACACAAAAGGTGTAGCCCCATTAGGTGTGTGAATGCTAGTCATATAAGTCCATAATGCATGATTAATTTGCAAGTGCCAAGTCCTTCCTAATTTGTGAACAATTCTACGCAAAATTTTTAGAAGTGTTTTGTTAGATGCTTTAGCTTGGCCATTTCCTTGAGGATAGTAGACTGATGATCAATGTTGTTTAATCTTAAACTTCTTGTTTAGTTTTTTGAGATCTTTATTTGTAAACTATCCTCCATTATTAGTAACTATAGATGAAGGAATACCATAATGATAGATTATGGGATTTAGTATGAAGAAGAATGCTTGTTCTCCCATAGTAGCAGAAAGAGGGACAACTTCAACCCACTTCATAAAGTACTCAATTGTTGTGATAATGAACATATGCTTGCTAGAAGAGTAAGGATCGATTTTTCCTACTAATTCAAAATCCCACTGTTAAAAAGGCCAATGAATAATGGAATGTATCAACTCACATCAAAGAGCATGAATCAAGTTACCATGAAGATGACATTTCTTATAGGACTTAGCATATGATACAACATCAATTCACATAGTAGACCAATACTAACTAGCCCTAAGTATTTTTTGAGCTAGCACAAGGCCATTAGAGTGAGACACACATATTTTTTCATGTACTTTAGCTAACAATCTTTAGCCTCATCCTTTTATAAGAATCTAAGAAGCATTCTATCTAGACCCTTCCTAAATATATCATTAGAGATGAGGGTATAATGAGAGGCATTGTGAATGAGATATCATTTCTCATTCTTCTGAAGTAAGCTTGGTTAAGAGATAACCCTATTAAAGGTTATACAACATTCTATAAATGTGAGCTATTAAAGGATTTAATCACCCTTTTAGGAGTGACCTTGTTAGAGGACTTTGGATCATTCCATTAGAATGTTTCCTTGATTAAAGGATTTACAAACTAACTCTTAGGTCAACCTTGACAAAAGGATTTTGACTGATACAATGGTTAAAATGTAACACTAGGTTTGATATATAAAGTACAACCCACTTTGCAAATTTATATCTCTATTCACTCATTTACTAGTTCACTGATTAACCTCTATTTACATCTCCATCACTGATATGCTTGGCATCTCCTTTAATAATCACTCTTCACCAAACTCTTTGCACTTCACCTCTTCTCTTCATAGCTTCTCCTTAAGATTTCCAATCAATCATAAACTAACCTTATAAAATATCTCTTATGCTTTCTTAAATACGTAATTTTTATCTTTTTCCACTTAAAATTCATCATTGATCTTAGGGTTAGGTTAGATTCATCAAATCCTTCCATCTTTTTATTCTCCTTCTTCTAGAAGATTCTGATCAAATCCTTGCCTTTGACTTCTTAACAAAATCTCCTTGTACATTAAATATTCTAGCTTATCAATCCTTATGTTCCACATACTTTGACTAATTCAAAATTCCAATTGTGTCAGCCTCAAATTCAAATCTTACTCAAACTATAACTTTTGTTGTCACTCAACAATCACTATGTTCTTCAACTTGGTCATTACTATGTATCCCAACACACACTATACTATCTCACTCGACATCAATAGGCTCATTTTTCCATTACTATGCTCAATCTCTACAACACTTCTTCATACATTTTCTCAGTAATAACTAACACTTGACTTTGAAGATGCTAAAAAATGGTTTGCATCTACTGTTTAATCACATTTTCATACCGACACATCTCATTTTCTCATTACATTAATTTTGATCTTTTGGCCAACATGATTAATCACTCAAGCATATTTCAACAATATTCTTCATCATTCACACCCTATTTTTCAAATCAATTTCAGATCATTTCAGAATTGATTCCCATATGTTCCATAATTGACTATAAATCATTTCAACATCATCAGAATCTAATTGAATCAACCATGAACCTTTTCAATATCATCAAGATCATTTCTAATCAACTCAAAACCATCTCTAATAAACCCAAAACCATCCCAAATTGACCCAAAACTATTCAGAGTCAACCCTAATTGGTCTGAAACATGTCAAACATCCCTAATGAATCATCATTTATCTAACCATAGGCATTGTCTTGTCTCTTAGTGCCTTCTCAAACTATCAAATTTGACCTTAGCACTACCATGTCCCTCAACACTAGGTCAACCTACCATTTTCATCATTTGATCATCAACATCATTGAGTCCCTTGGTGTTAGATCGTGGCCTTATCCAATCAATTTAATAACATTGACAATGTTTGTTGATGTTATTATGATCAATCGTATTAATCAAACTCAATCCCGTGGCATTTATAATGTACCTTAAATGTCACATGTCCTTAATCCATGTCATATTTCCTTGACCTGTTGTCAATCCTAATCATTTGATCAATTTGGTCATGGCTTTGATCTACCCACCATCATCCTAGTTTATCTACATAATCATCACACTTCATCAAAAGGTTAATCACACATTTATTTCATCAAATTGGCCAATCATTTACTAATTTGTCATATAGGATTAATTAACCCATAACCTATTCCTATTCCATTTCAATCATTGTTCATCCCACTTTACTAATTATTCTTACTTACTAATGTTCTTAATTAATTAATATTTATTAATTAATTGGTCCATCTTTGCAAAGTATGGGAACTCTCAATTTCCTAAGTCCTATTTTTCCATTTATAATTTATAATTTACCAATTCCCATTTGTGTAGAATTATGAATTATGAATTCAAATATTCCACCTAGTCTTGACACATAGCCATAATACTTCATAGATCCTCTTTATATACTAGGCTAATATATGTCATATTTGACATATATTATTCCTTACACATGACTATAATAAGCCACATTCATCATATATTCTTGTCTACAAGTGGCTTTGATGTGCCATATATTCTCTTCCACTTTTAGCCGTGTTGACTTGTATGTGTCATAGAATCCTATATTTTGCATATTGTGTCATATTTGTCATAAATATTCCAAGGAATATTGTGCCAAGTTGCAAATTTTAATTGACAAATTTCCATTTCCTCATTCATGTCTAATCTCTTGTAGTTTGGTTATAAATTGAGCCATCTTGCATTCATTTTCACCTGAAGAATCCATTATGCCCAAACTGCACTTCTAGTATTCTCAATAGCATTCATCCCATAAATTTTTCATTAGCATTTTTCTTTCAATTGTATGTGCACTATAGGAAATTGGAGCTACATCAACAATGGACAAGAAAGAAGGACATGGGAATTACAATTGAAAAGGGAGTTTTATTGTTTTCAATCTCCTTATTTTAAATGATTTTCATGGTATATTAGAGTAGATTAGTATATCTATTGAGTTTTTGGTTGCTCATAGTATGCTTTTAGACCTATTTACTGGTCCTACAGGCTTGAACTATTTTTCTCAACTTCTACATAAGTTCCTTAATTTTGTACTTTGGCTCCTTCATTGAGCATGCAATATAGATACTCGATCAAGATTATCCTTTTGACTTGACTCAACTCTTAGCTTCATCCAATTATCTTCTTCACTTCATTTATTGATTTAACAACACATTAACTTGTCAAGGACTAACTTATCAAGTGGCCATTGTATTTTCATGATACTTAACTTCTGAACTCAAACCTTTCACTAGGTCATCTCATGATCTCTTCTTTTCAAATCCTCTTCATCAATCAAATGATCTGACACTCTACATTATTATTAAAATGTCTCTCCAATAGGTTTGACACTCTGTCTTACCACTATGTTTGACATCAATTAAAACATAATAGTTGCTCTAATTGTAGTTTCGAACAATCTCCTTGGCATTGATGGCAACAACCCTCTAGTTGCCATGTAATCCAAAATATTAAATATTGTATACTGAATCCCTCTATGTTTGTGTTCTCTCTTTCTTTGTTTCATTATGATTCACATCCATTTTGTCTCAAGATGCTCCCTTTATTAGTTCAATACATATCCTTTCTTAGCAACACCTCACAAGTTCAACAATATATGTCTCCCACTTGACAATAATCATTCTCTCTCTACATACTTCTCTCCCCCTTTAATTGATAAATTTTGTTTGGTAACTTCTTGATAATCTTCTCCCTCTTGATAATAATTCCAAAAAAATTAATGATACACACATCTTCATGTTACTATTTTGAATAATATATAAATGTCATCTCAACATCAACTTCTTGTAGCTTTATCTACTCATAGTTTAGTGTCTTTCTTTTCACACCTTTAGGTAGCTCCTAAAATGTGACCTCATGCATCAATGTGTATGACCTCATAGTTTAGTCTCTTTCTTTTCACACCTTTAGGCAGCTCTTGAAGTGTGACCTCATGCATCAATGTATATGATTTTATGATTCAAAAATTTGATGCAATGCAAAATCTCTACTTAGTTTTCTTTGGGTAGGGGAATGACCTCTAACTTACCTCTTAGATACTTATAAGAATCCTTAGGTAGTGCCTTGAATATGTTAGCTAACTATTCCTTTGTATTCACATATTCCAATCTCACTTCTTTGTCTTGAACCAACTCTCTCAAGTAATGATACTTGATCTCAACAGTCTTAGTCTTTATATGCATCGCATGATTCTTTGATATGTTTATAACACTTGATTTGTCATAAGATATCTAAATATATTTAGTAATCTCTTCCTTCATTCCTTTCAACAATTTCATGATCCATACAATGTTTGAAGAATTCACTACTACAACAAAATATTCAACTTTTGTTGTAGATTGTGAAATAAGGTTCCGCTTCTTGCTTGTCCAAGAAATCAATCTTTTTCCCAAAAAGAAATATCCTCCACTTGTGATCTTTATGTCATCAATATTTCCTACCCAATCAACATCTATTTAAACTTCCAGCTCATTCTTGTCACTTCTCTTGTGCTATAGATCATAGTCTTTTATAATTCCTTTCAGGTATCTCAACATTCTCTTTACTACCATCCTATGGTTTTCTTTAGGATTAGAATAGAATTTAGAAATAATTCCAATAGCTAATGAAATGTTAGGTATGCTATATAGAAAATATTGTAGTTTTCCAATCATTGACCTATATAATGTTTCATTAACCTCAATAGAATCATCATTCTTTGATAATTTATGTCTGGACACCATAGGTATTCCAACTAGTATTGAGTCTTCCATACCAAAAGTTTCCAAAATCTCTTTGATATAGTTGGATTGAGCAATAAAAATACCTTTTTTCCATTTGATACACTTGTAAACTAACAAATAATTTAATCTCTCCAAACATTTAAATTTCAAATTCCTTTTTAATTTGATCAGAAAATAATTTTCTTGATGAATCCTTTTCTCCAAATATGACATCATCAACAAAAGTTCAGTTAGTAATATCTTATTTTCAACTTCATTTTTCAGATATAGATTGCTATTGCCATTAGTTCTTGCAAAACCAATATTCACCAAATAATTGTGTAGCTTTTCGTACCATGCTCTAGGGTCTTTCTTCAAACTATATAAAGCTTTTTGTAACTTAAATACCATAATATTTTTGTTTGGATAAAAATAACCTTTAGGTTATTCAATGTAGACTTCTTCCTCAAGAATTCTAATTAGAACTATAGATTTACATCCATTTGGTACACTTTGAATCCTTTGTAAGAAACATATGCAAGCAAAGTTATCACTCCTTCCAACCTTGCAATTGGGGTAAAAGTTTCACCATCGTCAATTCTTTTCTTTTGTGCATATCCCTTACAAACTAGTCTTTCCTTGTTCCTTGTGACTTTATCTTTCTTGTTTGACTTGTTTTTGAACACCCATTTAGTTCCAATCACATTTTTATCTTTTAGTCTAGGCACCAATTCCCATTTCTTCTTCTTCTCATTTGGCTCAATTTCTTCATTCATTTCCTTAATCTAATCTTCATTCTCCAAAGCATCTTTCATAGATTTAAGCTCAACTCACATAATAAGCATGTATCATTTCTTAGTCTTCTTCTTGTCATGACTCCTACATATTTATCTCCAATAATTTGATCTGGTGCATGATGTCTTCTCACATACTTTTCCAATACATGTTCAGGTACACTTTCTTCTTTCTATTGTCCACTAGATTCTACATGTTTAACTACTTTTGTTGTCTCTAACTAAAACTTGGATTCCTCTATTTGTTGGTCGTTAATCAATGTTTATGACTTGGCTCCTATAGCCTGATGCTCGATAGTTTGTTGATGCTCCACAAAAATCTATTGTAGAACCTCAACAATGCATGACTCTTGATGCTTGGTAGCCACCTTTTTTGGTTCAGGTAAGGTGCTAGGTTTAGATTCATAGATATAGAAAAAAAATTTATAATCTTCTGGTTCTTTCTTTTATTCTTCTTCATTTTTCTCTTCAAATTCATCAACTCTAACTTTTTCACTTCCCACAATTTTTTTAGTGTTAGAATTCAAAAACTTATAAGCTTTTCTCTTAGTGGGACAACCTAGAAATATGACTTCATCACTTTTTGAATCAAGATTATCTTTCATTTCATTTTTTAATATGTAGAACTTTCTTCCAAAGACTTTCAAATAATTCACATTTAGTACATATCCATACCAAAGTTCAAAAGTTGTTTTGTTTGTTCCTTTCTTCACTTGAAATCGGTTAAGAGTATAGAGTGCAATGCTTATAAACTCTCTCCAATACTTCTGTAAAACATCCTTCTCAATCATTAGTGTCCTTGCACAAATCCATAATTGATCTATTTATTCTTTTAGCTATACCATTATGTGGTGGAGTCCTTGGTGAACTCATTTTCCTCTTGATCCCTTTGTCATTGCAAAATATGTTGAACTCATTTGAAATGAATTGACCACCTCTATACAATCTCAAGCAATTCAAACTCTTTCCTATTTCTTTCTCAAATTTAGCTAGTTACCACTTAAATATTTCAAATGCATTAGATATTTCTTTAAGAAACATCATAGCCATCATTCTGTAAAAGTAATCAATAAACAAAATGAAGTATTCATCACCATAATAGCTTTGTATTCCAATAGGAACACCTAAGTTAATATGAACCAACTCCAAAATATCATTAGAAGAATAGGTCTTGTTCTTGAAACTAGACTTTGTTATTTTACCCATTTGACATTGTTTGCACATCACTTTATCAAGTTTTAGTCTTGGTAACCCTCTAACTCTTTTCATCTTACTTATGCTTACCAAATTATCAAAGTTTACATGACTAGCCTCTTATGCCATAGCCATACACATTCACATTATGCAAGTAAAAAAATATCTTCAGATAGGTTTAGATAGAACAAGTTACCTCTTGCTTGCTTTCCACTTCCAACTAGTTCACCGGTAGTATCATAGATCTTTGCCTTTTTATTTTGGTAATCAAATCTGTAGCATAAACTTATCGACTATACCACACTCAAAAAATTATATTTCAAACCATCAACCCAATAAGCATATTCACATTTGATCTTTTCATTCAATTCAATTAATCCTTTACCTTTTACATAACATGGTGTGTCATTACCAAACTTAACACTACTTCTACTATAATGTTCTATCTTATCAAACTTACTTGTATCACCAGCCACATGATGGGAGAAACCACTATCAATCATCCATCTATCATTCTTACCCACAAGTAAGATCAATTTAGTTTTTTCATCTTCATCTGAATCATCTTTAAGTGCATTATAAACAAATTATTCACCATGATTGTCATAATTAATGTTAGAACCATCCTCTTCAACAATATAGCAAGATTTATTACCTTTTACTTTGGAGTCTCTTTTATCTCTATTGCCTTTGTCATCTCTCCTTTCTTTGTACTTTAAGCCTTTCCTTTTTTATTTCTCATCCTTGTTAGGACATCTTTCAATAATATGACCAACTTTGTTACATGTAAAACAAATAATAGGAAGCTTACCTTTGAATTTTCCTTTTCCT
Source organism: Cupressus sempervirens (assembly GCA_028749045.1). Classification (NCBI taxonomy): domain Eukaryota; kingdom Viridiplantae; phylum Streptophyta; class Pinopsida; order Cupressales; family Cupressaceae; genus Cupressus; species Cupressus sempervirens. The sequence continues at coordinate 163,886,295 of CM053787.1, forward strand.
CTAGGAAGTCTTCTTTCCAATAATGCTTCAAGTTCATCAAGGTCATCATTAGATCCACTGCCTCTTTCTACATACTTACTCTTCTTATTTTTCTTAAATCCATGAAGGATTAGTTGTACTTTGAATGAAGATTCAACACTAGCAAGGGAATAATTATCAAATTTTGATAACTCAAATGCAATAAGTCTACTAATAAAACTATCCAAGGTTAGATCATTACCAAGTGTACATCTCCATTTTTGAATTGCAGATACTCTGATTACATAGATCAAAAGTAAAGTCCTCAATACATTACTTATCATAGTCTCATTAGTTATATGTCCTTTAGCTCATCTAATAGCATTCACCACTTCTTTTATTCAACCACAATACTGTGCAATAGTTTCATCTTCTTTCATTCTCATGTCATCAAATTTTCCTCTCAATATTTCTAGCTTAGATCTCAACACATTCTTGTCTCCTCCATGGATTTTTCCCAACTTGTCCCACATTTTCTTTGTAGTGGTGCATTCATTCACATCATCAAATTTTGCATAACTCAGGGCTTTTGCAAGTTCAATCATCATTTGATTGTGCTCCCACTTCTCATTTATTTATTTAATTATCACAAATTCAGGCACCTCAATATATTTATTGTCCAAGTAGTAAGACATGAAATCTCCAATACCATATAAATGCAATCTCATCAGCCTTTTCCAAGCTAGGTGTTAGATCCCAAATTTTGACCTAATTTAAATTTATTTAGAACGATTGGATTGGATAGATTATCTTTCATAATCATGTGAAGAGAGTGGTTAAATATATCCATTGTATTCAAATTATGTTAACTATTTAATGATGATGGTCGTTATTCATTGTTTGTTATGTGATGATTAGTAGTTGCTTGATTTCAAAATTATAATTAATAATTAAATTAATTATCTACATTAAATGTTATTATGGAACTTATTATTATCATGTAAATGTTGCACAAGTGATTATAGGAGAAGATTAAGGGGAGAAGCATTGCTAAACGGGATCAACGAAATGAGATACTAGCTTAGTCCAATTATTGGGTTGATAGGTATGACATTTAATTGTCTTGGTAAGGACCTATTGACGTGAAAATTAGAATCAATGGACCCACATGAGCTATTAAATAAATATTTAAAACATTCATTATTTAGATTAAAAGTAATGCATACCTCAAATTATTTTTGATTGACTTTTCCACTACATCATTATAACGTATATTTATATACATGCACATAGAAATATGAATAAATAAACATTGAATACTAATCCCCAATACGGGACCCATACATCAAAGGTCATGATTTAATAAGTTAAAAGGGTACAACCCATTAAACATAACACATCTAAGTGTAAAGGTAAAGGTTTCACACAGAACATATTCTCTATGCATGGATCCAAATACTCTAGAAGGACACACAATCAATCAAAGGACAGATCAAAGGAAGAAGGCACAAGACAAAAAAGATAACATGTCAAACACAGAACAAAGAGCCACATAGGTGAAATTGCCACCTAGACACACAAACTGACATAAGGAGGTATGGTTGGCAACTGAGCACATCATGAAACCATTAGGGTGCACATCATTCAAGGAATGGTTAGAGATGTTGAACAAATTTATAAGTCCACTTTATTAGGTAATGAAGTAACTCCCAATTACGTAGAGAAAGGAACCATCTTACAGTGACTTTAGGTCCCACATCACCATCGTGGGCTAAGAAAAGTAAGTGAATTTTGATTTAATATAAATGAAAGGTAATAATAATTAAGATATCATAATTTATAATGTCATTTAAAGTGTTTGAAAGTATTGTGAACAATATAGGATATTATAATATATATATATATATATATATATATGTATGTATGTATGTATGTATGTATGGATGTATGTATGTATGTATGTATGTATGTATGTATGTATGTTATTGTTATATGTTATAAAATCATTAATTATATTTTGAATAACATATTATTAGATTTTGTGAACATTTGGATATGATCTTTAAATATACTGTATTATTTTAATATAAGAAAATATGGATATTATAATGATATCAATTAAATGAACATGATTCCTTATGCAAGGAATATTTTTTCCTTTGTGTTAGTCCATAGAACTTACATAGTGGAAATTAAATAATAATTTATTAATCTCTTAGGAGAATTATAAAGCTTGAAGCACGGGGGTAGCAAGGTATTAACACCTTGAACCAACCACCATGGCCAAGAATTCTTCATGTTGCAAGAATATTCTAATGTTGTCAAACATATGCATATGTCACTGGCCTTGGATAGAGGATTACTATCCAAGAAGAATCTTGAGGGGTGCCCTCCCAAGATGATTACAAAGTAGCTATGAGTTATGAAGCCTGATCTAGAGATGTCCTTAAGATTGGGTTTAACTTAGAGGGTAGAATAACATAGTTAGTTTTATTATTATGACTAGTGTTTATTTTTCTAGGTATTACTTGTCCCTAACTAACCCTATTAGTGGGGACATTACAATTTACCATTTCATTATATATTTTCCTTGTTGAAGCACATGCTTAGTAATCACACTAAGGATGCAACTAGAGTTCTTCCATGAAGGGGGCTGATTGATAGCATCTAGCCAAGACTCGATTATATTTCTAGATTTTACCAGGTTATGTGGTTGCCCCCATATCCTAGTGATTGTAATATGTTTTATTTTGAGATACTACTACATTTTGAAATTACAGTAGCAAGATACAATTCTAGAATATGTTGTAAATCATCTATTGTTAAATATCAATTATTCCTTCTTTAGAACATAACTACTTATGATGAGTCAAAACCAAGTATCCATGACATGATATCATATCTTTATTATTCTGTTGAATGTCAAAATCAAATGGTATTTATTCTACAAGTCTTAAAGTTACATTTCGTAGATCATAGAAATATGATAAGATGGAAACATATAATATTCTTATATTAGTTGAAGATAAATAGAAATAACTCATTGCTCTGAGATTCAAAAACCTAGGACTCAACCAATTGTATAGCCAAGGAAGAGGTGAAGAGGTGAAATAGAAATCTACAATAACTTTTTGGACATTCTAAACACCAGAATACTCAGGTAGCTGGACTAAAAGTCTCCCAAGCATGATCTCAAGGTAGGGAGGGCCTTTCTATTCAATAGATTGTGTGGGGATGAATATGGTCTAAGGTTGGGAGGTTAGGCCTAAGTCAATAATTCTCCCCTTACCAAAAGTTGAGGCTTGCACAACCAATTAAAGACTCACCAATTACTTCTCATATGTTCCTCTTTCTATTTCATGTTATGCATTTACTTTACTTGTATGTAAAGAAAGATAGTAAATCAATATTTCAGTTGATCGTTATTATAGTTATTTTAGTTAATCATTGTTATAGTTGTTTCAGTTGATCATTATTATAGTTATTTTAGTTGATCATTGTTATAATTGTTTCAATTGATCATTATTATAGTTATTTCAATTTGGTTTTGTTATATCAGCTAATCGTTAGTAGTTAAAATTAGTTAATGTATCATGAAAAGGAATTCAAGATATTTTGTTTCAATAGTTAGTTGAAGAAAATTCTTTCTAGATCACCTTTAATTTGTTATGAAAATCCATTTGTTACACTAAGAAGCTCTCCTTGTTCAACTTAGGTATCTATCCCTCATACATCTTGATCTTTGGCTTGAGTCCCTTCAAACTTTCCTTACAAGCACCAAAGTTTTGATTCCAATTGTTATAATGATTTTGAATAACTAGGGGGGTGGGGTAGGGGGAGGGGGGGAGTGAATCAGTTATCCTTAGGACCAAATGTACCAATTCAACTTTTACTAACTCCAAACAACTTAATCAATCTCAGAAACCCACTCGATCAATATAGAAAATCATCAACAAAATAACTGTTCATTCAATTACTAAACTCATTGTTGATATATGTGTCAACTAATAGTAAATAAACTACTATAAAATACAACATGTATAACAATAACATACACACATGAAAATAACACTTTGACACTAGGATTTAACATGGAAACCCAATTGGGGAAAAACTACCAAGTAACATGCTACCATTTTTTCACTCTTCTAATGTGAGCTAGATTAAGAGCCAACCATGTTAAAGGTTATACAAAACACAATTAAATTGAACCTATTAAAGGACGTAATCACCCTATTAGGAGTGACCTTGTTAGAGGACCTTGGATCATTTCATTAGAATATCTCCTTGATTAAAGGATTTACAAATTGACTATTAGGTCAACCTTGATTAAAGGATTTTGACTAATACAATGATTAGAATATAACAATAGGTTTGATCTATATTGTAAAACTCACTTTTCAAATTCAATTCTCTATTCACTCATTTGTTGGTGTATTGACCAGCCTGCATTGACATCTCCATCATTGATATGCTTGGCATCTCCTCAAGTAATCAATCTTCACCAAACTCTTCATACTTCACCTCTATATTTTTCTCTTCACAAATTCTCCTTAAGATATCTAATCAACCACAAAACAACCTTAGAAAATACCTCTTATGTCTCCTTAAATAGGTAATTTCAATCATTTTCCAATTAAACACCATCGTTGATCTTAGGGTTAGTTCATATTCATTGATTCTATCCATCTTTTTGTTCTCCTTCTTTTTGAAACTTTTGATCAAATCCTTTCCTTTGATCACTAAAAAAATCTTCTCATGCATTAAATATGCTAGCTCATCAATCTTTATCTTTCATGCACCTTGACTAATCCAAAATTCCAACCATGTTAGCCTCAAATTCAAATCTTACTCAAACTATTATTGGAATTCTTAACCAAAACTGATATGTTACTATTAAACTAACATGCAAAAATGTAAAGCATAAAACATAACACATCCATCAATACACATGACACAATGATTTAACATGGAAACCCAATTTGGGAAAAACCACCAGTAACATGCTACTCCTTTCTCACTCTTCTAAAGTGATGCCTTGTTAATGGCTAACCCTGTTAAAGGTTACAACACACACTGTTGAATATGACCTAATTAAGGGATTTCAATCACCCTATTAAAAGTGAGCCTTGTTAGAGGACTTTAGGTCATTCACTTGGAATGCCACCCTGTTAAAGGATTTTCCAATGACTGTTAAGTCAACCTTTCTCCAAAGGATTTACTCTAATCTGATACAATCGTTAGAGATTAATAATGGAATTTGATCTGATACAACTTACAACCTTACTTGCTGATTATAGATCACTATTTAGTCCTCAACTCTGCTTGGCTTTCTATCTTTGTAGTTTTGACAACTTGTTCACCCTTCAAGCATTCATCCTCATTAAGACCTCTTGCTTAGTTTTTCATTGCAGACTTCTCCTCTTAGGTCACTTGATGAAGAAAACCCTTCTTCCTTCTCCCTATCAGATTTTCACATCCAAAGACTCTCTGACTTCTCTCACCAACCTTGCTTTATGACCAGACATCCCCACATATAGGGAATTAGAACTCTTTTTCTTGCTCATTATCCATCTCAAAATTTAGGGTTTCCAATAGATTAGGTAGGATACAATGTATCTACCCCATATCTTGTCTTCTCTAGAAAATTCTCCTGGAATCCATTTGAATTTCCCTCCAAAATGGTTTACATAAGATTCTATGCCTCCAGCTCATCAATCTTATCTTCCTCCTGATTTATAAGTTCCAAGAAAATAAACTTGTTAGCTTTTATTTGGCAAATCTTTGATCTTATTCATAATGTAGCAGCTTGGCATTATCAATTTACTGATGCTCGACACATACTATGTTACTCGACAATTATTGTAAAATATATTGGCATCAACTAGATTTTACTAGTGCTTGGCACATACTAAAAATCACTCAACATCTACTAACTTTCTTGACACCTATTAGTTTGCTCGATATCCACTAGAAATTGCTTTCACTCGACTCCAACTAACTTTTTTCTTGGCTTGTAGTAACTTTGCTTGACATCTTCTACCAACTTGGTCAAGCTTAGGAAATGAACTTTGTCCAACCTTTTTCTTCTAAACTTTCTAAGTGTAGCCAAACATTTTGTAACCTCAAGTAGATCATCAATACACTATGTTGTCACTGTCTTAAGTGATTCTTGTACTTGAATACATAATCATAACTCAACCTTTCCTCTAGGTACTTTTGTTACATCTTTTTGATCAAATCCTCTTCATCAATCAACTAAGTGATAGTGCTTGAAACATATAAGCAATTTTCTTACCAAAATATAATAGGTTTGACATCAGTGACAAACAATGAATGAAAACACCTCTTACAAAAATAACAATCTCCCTCTTTGGCATTGATGGCAAATCAAACTGATCAACCAATTAAACAAATGATGAACTAACTAGGTTAAAACAATAAGGCAATACCAAAAAGAAAGCTTGTGAATAAAACTTCTCCCTCTATCAGAAACTCCCTCTTTGGTTACAAAATATCTCTTATCTAATTCTTTTTAGTCATGGATTAGCAGAATATTAGAACATCTCCCTCTTTTGTTTTTCTACTTTCTCCCACTTTCTTTCTTGCTTCCAGTCTTCTGATCTTCTAATGATGTATCTTCACTTTATTGAACTTCTTTTGCACAGTACTTTTCATCCAATGTACTTACTCCCTTTTACTTGATTTTCTACTTTGATCATCTCCCTCTTTGATCAATATGCACTTGATTAGTTTACTATACATTTGATCAGTTTACTACACATTCTCCCTCTTTGACAACAATGCCAAAGACATAATCAACACTTGGAATCTTGATATATATAGATATAAGCTTTTGCAAGCTCTTCAATTTTCTCCCTTTGTCACTTTTCTTGTGACTGATTTGAAATTCTAGCTCTATAATTACATTAGACAACTTGCTAAAGTAAGATCCACTGCATCAATTTATATGAAATGAATGTTAGCTTGTTTGATGTAGGGTACTCCCTCTATCTTTTATATAGCCTTTGATAGGGGTATCACCCCTAATTTACCTCTTAGATAGTCATAAGCATCCTTAGGTAATTCTTTGGTGAAGATATCAGCAATTTGCTCCTTTGTGTTGATATATTCCATTTTCATCTCTTTGACTTGAACCAACTCCTTTACATAATGATACTTTATTGCAATGTGCTTTGTCTTTGTATACAGGATAGGATTCTTTGATATATTTATAGCACTTGTATTATAATTAATCATCACTAGTTCAATAATTTCTTAATTTATTCCCTTTATCAACTGTTTGATCCATACAATGTTTGTGCAATTGATAGTAGTAGCAACATACTCTGCTCTAGTAGTGGATTGGGAAGTACAACTGTGTTTCTTGCTTGTCCATGTAACAAGTCTTCTGCCTAAGAAGAATGCTCCTCCACTGGTGCTCCTTTTGTCATCAATATTTCTAGCCCAATTAGCATCAATGAAGGCTTTCAGTTCAAACTTTTCATTCTTCTTATAGTATAAACCATACTCTTTTGTTCCTTTCAGGTATCTCATTATCCTTTTCACTACCATCAAGTGATTCTCTCTAGATTTAGTAGAGAATCTAGTAACTGTCCCTACAACTAATGTAATATTAGGTCTACTATGTACTGCATATTACAATTTTCAAATCATGGATCTGTACAATGTTTGATTAACCTCAACTGAATCATCATTCTTTGATAGTTTGAGTGCTTTTACCATAGGTGTACTTGTTTTGAGTCCTCAAGTCCAAAAGTCTTCAATATCTCCTTGATATATTTTGACTAAGTGATATATACACCTTACTTCTTTTGATAGACTTGTAATCCCACAAAGAATTTGATCTTACCAAACATTGACATTTCAAATTCTTGCTTCATCTAATTTGCAAAGTCTTTGCATAAAGCATCTTGTCCTCCAAATATTATGTCATCAACAAATTTTTTAAATAATAGTATACCATTTTCTTTATCTGTCTTCATATATAAGTTGCTATTATCACCTGTCCTTTCAAATCCAATCTTAACAAGATAAGTATGAAGTTTCTCATACCATGCTCTTGGTGCTTGTTTCAATCCATATAGGGCTTTTTGCAGTTTGCATACCATGTTCTTATTTTTTTTTCCATGAATCCTTCTGGCTATTCTATGTAGACCTCCTCTTCTAATATTCCATTCAAAAATGTAGACTTGGCATCCATTTGGTAAACTTTAAAACCTTTGTATGTAGCATAAGCAAGCATAATTCTTACTCCTTCCATTCTAGCAATAGGGGAAAATGTTTCACCATAGTCAATTCCTTCTTCTTGTGCATACCCTTTACAAATTAGTCTTTCTTTATTTCTTGTTACTTCACCATTCTCATCTAGCTTGTTCCTGAATACCCATTTTGTGCCAATCACATTCTTGTTTTCTGGTCTAGGAACTAGGCTCCAAGTTTTATTCTTTTCTATGTGCTGAATTTCCTCTTCCATAGCTCTATACCAATCATCATCTTCCAATGCATCTCTTACTATCTTAGGTTCCTTCATGATTAGAAAACATGATTCAATTCTCAACCTATTTCTTCTCATTGGCCTTGCATCTTTGTCTCCAATGATTTGATCTATAGGATGATATCTTTTGACATATTTGGATAGTCTAGGCTTAGTTCTCAATGCTGCATTCTATCTCTCAGCTTCAATATCACTATGTGCATCTCTATTTGGTATTTGAGCATCTCTTTTATGTGTGCCAATCTCAGAGTTAGATTGTGCATTCTCCTCATCTTGCAACTCAGCATCTGAATGCAACTCAACGTTCATAGGATGTGACTCGATAGTTGTTAAAACTTGCTGCTGAATTGCTGCATGATTTTTAGCATCTTCTTCAATTGGCATTCCTTCATAGTAGTATGCAAATGTCTTGTAGTCTTCTAGTTCTTTCACAGGTTCAACTTCATGTGCTTCTGTAAACTTATCAAAATTCACATTTTCACTTTCCACAATTTTGTTAGTGTTAGTAATAAAACACTTATAAGCTTTATTTCTTGTGGAGTAACCAAGGAATATACCTTCTTTGCTCTTTGCATCAAAATTTCCACTCCTAACATCTTAAATAATATAGCATTTTCTTCCAAATACCTTAAAATATTTCACAATAGGTGGATGACCATACCATAGTTCAAAAGGTGTTGAGTGAGTACATTTCTTTACTTGTACATAGTTCAAAGTATATATTGCATCACTTACAGCTGCTCTCCAATATTTTAGGGCAACATTTTTCTCCATCATTAGTGTTATAGCATAGTCCATTACAAATCTATTTTTTTCTTTCAACAATTCCATTTTGTGGGGGAGTCCTTGGTGTTGGTGTCTATCTTTTAATTCCTTTGTCATTGCAGAATACTTCAAATTCATGTGAACTGAATTCACCTCCTCTATCTAATCTCAAACACTTTGAGATCTTCCTTGTTTCCTTCTCAAGTCTTGCCAAGTACCATTTAAACATTTGAAAAGCATCTGTTATCATCCTAGAGTAATCATCAACAAGCAACATTATATACCTATCTCCTTTGTAGCTTTTCACTTCAATAGGTCCACACAAATTAGTATGAACAATTTCAAGTATTTCCTTAGAGGTATATGCTTTACTTTTAAAGCTTGACTTTGCCATCTTTCCTAGCTGACATTGTTTGCACATTATGTTTTCTAGTTTCTTCAACTTAGGCCAACCTCTAACTCTTTTCATGTTACTTATACTAATTAGATTATCAAAGTTAACATGACATAGTCTCTTATGCCAAAGCCATACATCATCAAATTTTACAATAAGACAAGTAACATCTTCTATATCTAAATAGAACAGATTACTCCTAGTTCAATCACCTTTTCCAATCAGATTTCCATTTGTATCATATATCTTGGTTGACGTATTTTCAAACTCAACTTTGAATCCCAAATTGTTTAATTGTGACACACTTAACAAGTTATAATTCAATCCTTCAACATAATAAGTATTGTCACATGAGATCTTGTCTGTAAGCTTACTAGACCCTTTTCCTTTTATAGAACATGGTGCATCATTGCTAAATCTTACACTATTTCCATCATAACAGGTTGAGGTAATGAACTTACTTTTGTCTCCAATCATGTGATGTGAGCATCCATTGTCAATGATCCATTTTTCATTCTTGTTCACACAAGTCATAAGTGTAGTAGCCTCATCCCCATCTGATTCATCCTTCATTGCAACATATACTACTTCATCATCATTTTCATCAGAGTTGTTTTCATCAGCAATGAAGCATGACTTCTTGCCTTTATCTCTATAGTCTCTTCCATCATCTTCTCTTCTATTTTTGTGTTTGTTCCCTTCTCTGAAGTTCTTCTTCTATGTACATCTTGCTTCAATATGGCCAACTTCATTGCAATTAAAACAAATGATAGGTAGCTTACCTTTGAATTTACCTTTTCCTTTGTGGAATCTCTTGGCCAACGATGCTTCCAATTGTTCAATGTCTTCCTCATCTATACTGTTGTCACTAGATGCATACTTTATCTTTCTTTTCTTCTTCTTTGGCTTTACCTCCTAAGAATTCTTTAGCAACAATTTGGTTTTGAAAGCTGATCTAATACTTTCTAGTCTATAGTTGTCAAAATTAGATAACTCAAATGCAGTGAGTCTACCTACTATACCTTCAAGGGTTAGATCATTTCCTGGTATACATCTTAACTCTTGAATTGTAGAAACTCTAATGGCATATATAGGAAAAAAAGTTCTCAAGACTTTACTTATCACAGTATCATCATCTATTTTACCAGTTGCACCTTTTATAGCACTAACAACCTCTTTTATTCTAGCAACATATTGAGCAATGTTTTCTCCTTCTTCCATTCTCATGTCATCAAACTTACCTCTGAAGCTCTCTAACTTGGCTCTTTGAACATTTTTGTCTCCACCATAGATGGTGTTTAGGGCATCCCACATCTGCTTTGCATTTTTAAGGTCTTTGATATCATCAAACTTAGAATAACTTAGGGCAGAGGCAATCTCCAACATCACCCGATTGTGCTCTTTCTTTTTCTTCAAATCTTTAGCAGTTAGGGCTCTTGCTGGATCAACATGTTCTACTACAATGCAAGTTTATGCATAGTCTCCAAGTCCTCCAAGGTGTAGCTTCATCAAACTTTTCCATGTAGGAAAGTTATCTCTATTTAGCTTGGGTATTATCTCTTTGACATCTTGATCTTTATGCTTTTAGTACCTTGAAACTAATCCTCTTAAGAAAATATGCTCTAATACCAATTGTTAGAATTATTTAGAATAACTGACAGGGGGGGTGAATCAGTTATTCAAGGTCTAGATGTCCAAATAAATTTTTTCACAATTTAGTGAACCCATAGGACATTCTTAATCATGCATGCATTCATTATGTGTTAACCAAAACTAATATGTTACTATTAAACTAACATGCACAAATGTAAAGCATAAAGCATAACACATCCATCAGTACACATGATACAATACTTTAACGTGGAAACCCAATTTGGGAAAAACCACCAGTAACATGCTACTCCTTTCTCACTCTTCTGAAGTGATGCCCTGTTAAAGGCCAACCTTGTTAAAGGTTACAACACACCATTAACTGTGACCCAGTTAATGGTTTTCAATCACCTTGTTAAAAGTGAGCCTTGTTAGAGGACTTTAGGTCATTTACTTGGAATGCCACCCTGTTAAAGGATTTTCCAATGACTGTTAAGTCAACTTTTCTCCAAAGGATTTACCCTAATCTGATATAATTGTTAGAGAGTAACAATAGAGTTTGATCTAATACAACTTACAACCTTACTTGCTGATTACAGATCACTATTCAATCTTCAACTCTCCTTGGCTTTCTATCTTTGTAGTTCTGATAGCTTGTTCACCCTTCAAGCATTCATCCTCATTAAGCCTTCTTGCTTAGTTTTCCATTGCAAACTTCTCCTCTTAGTTCACTTGATGAAGCAAAGCCTTCTTCCTTCTCCGTATCAGATTTTTGCATCTAAAATCTCTCTGACTTCTCTTGCCAACCTTGCTTCATGATTAGACATCCCTACATATAGGGAATTATAACTCTTTTTCCTGCTCATTATCCATCTCAAAATGTAGGGTTTTTGATGGATTAGATAGGATACAATGTATCTACCCCATATCTTGTCTTCTCTAGAAACTTCTCCTAGAATCCATTTGAATTCGCCTCCAAAACAATTTAGATAAGATTTTATGCCTCTAGCTCATCAATTTTATCTTCTACTATTTCAAAAATTCCAAGAAAATAAACTTGTCAGCTTTTATTTGTCAAATCTTCAATCTTATTCATAATGCATCAGCTCGACGTTATCAATTTACTGATGCTCGACACATACTGTATTACTTGGAATCTATTGTAAAATCTCTTGACATTAAATGGATTTTACTACTGCTCGACACATACTAAAAATCAATCAGCATCTACTAACTTACAAGACACCTATTAGTTTGCTTGACATCCACTAGAAATTGCTTTCACTAAGCTCCAACTGACTTTTTGTTCGGCTTGCACTAACTTTGCTTGACACCTTCTACCAACTTGGTCAAGCTTAGCAAATGAACTTTGTCCAACCTTTTTCTTTCAAAATTTCTAAGTGTAGCCAAAAATTTTGTAACCCCAAGTAGATCATCAATACATTATGTTATCACTATCTTAACTGATTCTTGCACTTCAATACATAATCATAACTCAACCTTTCCTCTAGGTACTTTTGTTACATCTTTTTGATCAAATCCTCTTCATCAATCAACTAAGTGATAGTCCTTGAAACATATAAGAAATTATCTTACCAACATATAACAAGTTTGACATTAGTGACAAAATAATGATTGAAAACAATTCTTACAACAATAAAATCATATATCAACAACTATAACTTTTTTTCACTAGACAATCATTGTGTTCTTTAGCTCGATCGTTACTATGTAGCTACACACACAATATACTATCTCACTCAACATTAATAGGCCCACTCATCTATTTTTATGCTAGGAAGCTACAATAATTCTTCATAACTGTTCTTGGCAATAACTAACACTCAACTTGAGCTATTTTTCTTGACTTCTACATAAGTTCCTTAATCTTCTACTTCAGATCCTTCATTGACCATGCAATACTGATACTCAATCAAGCTTATCCTTTTGACTTGACTCAACTCTTAACTTCATCCAACTATCTTCTTCACTTCATATATTGATTGAAAAATGTATTATCTTTTCAAAGAATAACTTATCAAGTGCCTATTGTATTTCCATGATACTTAACTTCTCAACTCATCCTTTTACTAGGTCATCTTATGATCTCTTTTTTTACAAATCCTCTTCATTAATCAAATGAAATGACACTCTACATTGTTAGTGAATTGTCTCTCTAGTGGGTTTGACACTCTACCTTACCAATAGGTTTGACATTAATGACCACATAGAATTTTCTCTAATTGTAGTTTCCAATAGTAACTAGAGAGAATACCAAGTACCTCATCCTTGGGATCCTTAAAGTGGTTTTGACCCTTGGATATGTCTTTATTTTTGTTACTATTTTTAGCTTTGACATTGCCACAAAGTGGTTTTCACCATTAGAGCACCTATTCTTCTTCAATTTTATTTTGATTTTATGACTAAAGTACTTGATATCTAATTCTATCATGTTGGTAGATGGTTCATGTATGGAAGAGGCTATGAGCTCAATAGCATTGAGATAGAAAGCAATTTTTTAGTCATGTTGAAAAGAGGGTAGTTTAGGTCATTGGTTTTATAAGGACCAATCGATGAGACTAGGATGTATGAGTAGAAGGAAAGTAGAAGATTTTAATTTTATGATATAGAGGGAGTCATCTCTAGTAATAAGATATTCAAAATGTATAAGGGAGTCTTTGGAAATACTCAAATTAGGCCACTCCCTAGTAAGGTCAACATGGCCCACTAAGTCAACATGTGTTTTCAACTTATCAAGCCCTATAGGTCACTCATCTACCATGTTAGTTTGGTTCATATAAGAGTGTATAACATCTATCCCATTTCATGAGAAAAAATAGAGAGATAATCCCATTCATACTCATTAGAATCAGTAATAAGATCACATTCCACTAAGTGAATAATGTTTCTCCTAATTCTATCTCTATTAAGATCTTCTGTACATATGATTCATCAAACTTCCTAGAGGTAGATGCTTCAATATTATGATCATTTGGTTGTTCATTTTATCTCAAAAGAATTGAAGTAGAGGGCACAAAGTCCTCATCTTCTTGATGAGTAGTTTTATCAGGTTGGACATCTTCTTCTGAAATACTTGTAGTAGTAGGTTCTTGGTCACAAATAGCTGATCCATCATCAACATCAAAACCTAATATAGTGGTATCTTTAAATTTTTATCCATTAGTGTTTCTTAAATATTTGGAAAGGGCATTCTTGAAATTAGTCAAAGGATATCCCATCCTTTTAAGAAACTCATAGTCTTTTTCATAGCATGTAGGAGAAATAGGGGTAGTGGTAGTAAGTATGTGCATAAATTATGACACTCTTCTCTAAGACATTCTATCCAAGGAATCCAATAGATTAGGAACATTGAATAGAAAAATAGAGCTTCCTATCTATGATGTACAAGAGCTATGAAATGATGGCTCTCAAATGAACTTAGGTTAAGAAACCCTTGCAAGATGCATGATATAATGGAATATTCAAAGAGTAGAGGCAAGGATGCCAATATCCAAGAATAAAGTATGCAATGAAATTCAATCTAAGCTAAATGAAATGAAATACTAAGGTAACAAGTATGGAGAGTTATAGATCCACCTAGTTAAACTATGTGATTTCAGACATAGATAAAAGGAAACTAAGATAAATGCAAGTAAGAGAATGTAAATACAAAAATAAGTGAAAAGTGAGTGTTCCAAGTGCTCCAAAATCACCAAGAAAATATGCAACATAAAAATAACATTAGAGTGTAAGAGATGACAGAGTGAGGAGAGAGCTTCTTTTTAAAGATAAATAGATGGTAGAGAATAAGAGACAAAATCAAGGGTGGACAATGAATCTTGAGAGATCCATGTGCATAATTATATCACCTAATAAAGATCAACAATGATGTTTAAGAGGCAAAATATGTATGGAGGAGAATAAATACTTCACCCACCTTGGAAAGTGTGCACCTCATGTGAGATAAAAATGCCTTTTCTTTTATTTTTAAAATAAGAATAATGCTTTTCATGTACACATTTAGGATAAGTGGGACTTTGGGGATTTTATTTAATTAAAAGGGGATAAGTTCTATCAATTAAATAAAAGATTTGGGATAATATGGTCAAACTATAGTTTAAAATCAAATAAATAGTAAAGTGATGATTTAATCAAGAAAAAACAATGGATAAATTAAGAAAAAATGCTAGAAAAGGGTCTCATAGTCTAGATTAACATTTTTGGATGATTATATTTGTCCTTCTTTGAATAATTTGTGATTGATATGGGAACACATTAAGTCAAAGAGTAAAAAACCAAAGCTGATAGAGAAATATGACTCCAAAGAATAAAACATAGAGACATAGCTGATCCCAAATGCATAGTTGATAAGAAACATGATTTGTTGTGCCTACCCTCGTTCACATCTTTTCTAGACTTATTGTTGCTATTATTATCAGACTATGTAGACTAGTTTTATGTTGATGGTTTAGTGGTGTTGTTTTGACACTATCAGATATTATGATAGGGATTCAGTTGATATATGATGAGATCATTTAAGACTTTACATTTCATGTGTGTATGATGATTATTACATTATTTTCAGTTATTACTGATGATTAGTTAGATGGTTTATTATCTCATGTGTTTTATTATGGTTACTTACCCCATACTTGCATGTGTATGGTCTGCATGTTTTCTTATTGTATGGCGTTTCTGATGTGGTTAAGGAAGGGAGTCATAGTCACCTACTTAGTCAGGATCTACACGATGCACCACTTCCTGCCATTGTCTGTTTAGCTTAGCATTATATATTGTATGTACATGCATGGTTTTTTTGCAGGTTGCAGGTACCGGGTATCAACTTCCCTGAATTGCCAGGATGAGCGTACCCTATTATACTATCTGAATGATAAGAGAAGGGAGATAAATTCTCAAGTCCAAATCCCAAACCTAAAAACCATTTGTCCTAGTGAGTTAGGACAAGTATCAAAGTTGAATACCCACCAAATGTGTCAGATGACATATTTCGTGATTTTTAACCCTTTAGATTTATTTTGTATGATTTGTTCTATGATGGGTTTTCATATTTTATCTTGGAGGTCTATGGTGAATTTTCCATTAATTAAGTCTTAACAAATAGATTTGATTAATAAATTATTTATTTGAGAAAATTAATAAAATATCATGATCTTTGATATTTTGATTGTAATTAATTAAATGTGAATTATTGGGGAAAAGAAATTAAATAAAAGAAAACTAGAAATTAAAATTAATACTAATTATAAAATATTAATAATAAAATTTATAAAAATTAAAATGAAAGTTATAAAATTTGAATAGAAATTATTTAAAAAGTAAATTGGAGTTATAAGCTTGCATGGGAATTAACATGTGTCAACAACACAAGGGTTAGTGCATCAATTAAGCACAAGGTGTCTACAACTCTATGACTCATCAAAAAGGTTCGAAAAGACCCATGCTTAGTTGGTGACACCTTTCAGCTATTTCAAGAAGCAATCCAAAGGTTTCTTGAGAGCTCTTTATATTCAGGCATTCATAGAAGCTTAGAAAAAAAAAAAGGTGGAGAGAAATTGGAGCATTCGAGGACTCAAGAACTCTGAAGAAGGGAGGAGCTTGCTCTGCGGGTTTTCAGAGGAAGAGCGATTTAGCATCAGAATCCGGGTAGATTCTTGTGATTTTACTTATGCTATTTTTGCATCATGCATTCCCTGTCTTCTTCATGTCTTCCATATGTCTTTTGAGGAATTTCGTATTTCATTTTATGCATATGGGTAGTTTAGTTTATTTGAAAATTTTATATGCATGGATTTTAAAAAAAAAGAGAAAACGGGGCTAGGGTTAATTCATAGCCAAACCCATTAGATTATTTATTGGATAAATTTAAGATCAAAGTTTATAGGAAATTTCTGAAAATTAGAATTTCTAAATAAACCATGTATATACATGTTTATATTTTTTAATCTGCATACATGTGTATATATATATATATATATATATATATATGCAATTATATATATAAATATGTATACATGATTATATGCTGTGATGTTTTTTTTTAATTCTGCAAGTATACATATGTATATATAATATATATATTTAATTAAAAAAAGAAAAAATGAATATCATTAATCGAAAACATTTTTTGAAAAACGTTTGAACTTTATTTAAAAATCGAATCGCATACTTGCGAATGGGCGGGCAGGGAGGGCCGAGCCCGTACCCCCACCCCACTACGTATATGTGGCAGAGGCCGGTGGCACTACTGCCGCAGGCTCTGCGACATTGTCACAGGCCTGCGACAGCAGGCCTGCATGGTACCTCCTCTATGCAGTGATATAGATATGTATTGACTTCCAAGGTTGTGACGCAATTTGCGATTTGAGATTTGCGAATTGCAGTTTGATTATTATATTTTATTTTATAAAATGTTTTTTTTAAAAATGTATAGATGTATATTTATGTATATATATATATATATATATATATATATATATATATATATATATATATATACAAGTATATATATATATATATTATTAACTATAAATGATTATTATAAAGTTCTCAATTAATGGATCACTTTTTTTAATGAGTAAAATATTGCTATTAAGCTTGTCAATTATGAAGAGATATTAACAATTAATTTAATTAAACTTAGTTTTTAATTAAGATTAATTATTAGTATATATAATCGAAGTTTTTGATTCATTGAGAATGTCAATTTTCAAACAATGTCATATAAATCAATTAGAAAATTGAGTCTGATGGAGAAACTTTTATCTATCAAACGAATACTTGGGTTAGATAAAACGTGAAAATTCTCCACTTGATGTTAATTTGGAAATATGTAAACTGAGACTTTTGAATTCAAATTTGAAAACTTAGCAAAACCAAAACATGTGTTTACATTGTGTATTCTTTATACTATTGTTTTGGGTTTTGGGTTGACTAGTGTTGACCAGTATAGGACGTCTACTAGAGGCTTGGGGGTTATGTGATTGTGATGCCATGATAATGATTTAATCTTGATCTTTATAACCCAACCATGGTTATGTGATGGAATGCTCTGTGTATTAGTTGTGAATACTAATTGTTATAGTTGAGATTCTTATTTATGAGACACTTGACTTAACCATTATTTTTGGTCATCGATCAGTTATCCTTGGTTATTTTCTAGTCACCATCATGGGACTAAAATGTGGATTTATTCTTGATGATGTCATGTTGTGACATGTTTGACTCAACCATTTTTGGAGTCTTCGATCAGTGTGTTTGAGATATATTTTGGTTATTGAGAACCATTGGATACTTTTGATTATCAGTGATGCTTCAGTTGCCAATAGAGAGTTGTTGTGGTCATGATTTTCTATGGATGTTTGCTCATGGAGATTTGATGCTTTTATGCATATTTGATGATTTTATTATGGATTATTTTTGTGATTTTGAGATTTATGATTCCATGAGCATTAGGGTAGGATATCTGCATGTAGTGACGGGAAGTGGCTTGCAATGGGGGCTGGGGCCCTAAGAGGCTGCCAAGATAACTCATTGTAAGTTGGATTAATAAGTGATAACATTCACACCTAATACTAACTAAATGAACCTAAAAAGATAAGAGTTTTGTTCTCGCCCATGCCTTGAGTGCTTGTACAGGCTAGGATGGGAGTAGTGAGATGCATGGTTGCGACCTTGCATTCCGTAGTATGCCTCATCAGTATGAGAGGATACTAGTGGCCGCATGAAATTAGTATGGACCCGTGGAGTTTAGCTAACTGCCAGGGTAACTTATACGTGATAAATGCGATGACACTTTCCCGCTTGCATAGTAGGTTCCTACATGTCATTGTTTTCCTCTGGGAAGTAGATGTCAGTTTCGTGATTGGAACCTTTGAGTTAGTATACTTTTAGGATTCCTGGACTATAGAGATTTGTGCTATGTGTTATGGATAGCCTATTTGGGACTTGAGATTATCTCCTCAGCACAGAGGGAGTGGACCACTTAGGTACCACGCGGTCGGGTGGTAGTGTATTTTTCACTCTTATCATTTGAGATTCATTGAGACATCGTGGTTGATGCATCCTTCGTGATGGTGGATATGTATCCTTTCATTGATGATTAGCATATGTTAGATGATGTTATTTTATGCTTATATTTGCATGTTAGATTTCTTTCTACATATGATGTTGTATATGTTAGGAGTGACATTCCTACTATGTTAATACCGATGATCTCTTCGATGATTTGGGATGTTACGCATGGAGGGATGGCTAGGGCCCACGATGGTCTAATGATGCTATTAACGGTTGGGAGGAACCATGCACTTAGTTAGTTATGTTTGATCTTATGATGAATGTATATGTATTCTATGATGATGTATCATGTGTATCATGTGATTGTCTTTGATGTATCATGGATTAGAATAGGATGATATACCTTATTTCACATATGTATATTCTTTTAAGCCTTCATACCCTGTGACATGTACAGTGGATGATTGAGCATTTGGAAATGTAATGTATGAACATTGGACTTATCATTATTATTTCATGTGGATGTTGTACTAGATGGATTCATGTATGTAATTCAACATTAAGGGATCTTAAAGAATGTAACCTGTTATGTATGTTATGTTTACTTTTCAGATGGACATTGCTATTGCTTCTGTTATTGTGAATAAGTTATGTATGGTATTTACTTTCATGTTAAAAAAAATAAAAAAAATGTTACCAAACTCAGTGAAACTCTAGGTTAATTCTTTGGATCCCTTGGCGGGGCGTTACATGATTGGACATTAGGAGGGAGATAGATCCATAGAAAATGGAAAGGTCATGCATATTCCATAGAGAGATAGGTATATCAAGAGAAAATTGAAAGGCCAAGCATATGCTCCTAAAAAATAGATATAGCAAAATTATTTATAGTGATGAAAAAACAATGATAGAGTATTTCTGCCCCCTTATAGGAATCGAAATCAAAATAAGGTAGAGGAGATGCAGAAATGAGATAGGTTTAATCAAATAAAGATAATCTAAAGTCCATGCTGATAGATAAGATATCAAGACTAAGTAATGGCTACCAAGCCATGAAGATATGCCCCAATTTGACTAAGTTTGACCAAGAAAGATAAATCATCATAATTAAGTCAAAACATGAAGAAAGGTGAAATTAAATGAAATGGAATGAATAAGAAGAGTGAAATAGAGTATAAATGATGAAGAAACAAAAAGGATGAAGATCTCCTAAAAAATATTCGAAGATTAAGCCTCAAAAGATCAACCAACTATGCAGAAGAAGGAATAATTTTAATATGTAATTTTGATGAGAAAGATGAACTTGAATTTTGATTTTGATTCCAAAAATAGATCCAAGATATCAAATTTAGGTAAGGTTGAAGTTCTCATAGAAATATGAAACTTCAGAAAATAAGGTCAAAATGCTATATAAAGGATCCAAAAGGATAGATAGATGTGATTATAAGATTGACTCCTTTGTGATGTTAGGAAAAGAAGAAGATGAGATGAAAAAATCAAAAGAAGATGAAGACATGATCAAGGAGAACTAAGAGGAAGAACACTGCTGATCAACATGTGTATGAAAGATAAAGAAGACTCTCTCAACACTCAAGTGCAAAACTAAGCTAGAATAAATCCTAGTAGGAAAGCTAGTATAAAAAATGCAATTGTAAGGGTTATATAAGTAGGTTCTAGTTTTTATCATCAAACCTTATTAGGGACATCACATGATCATACAATCATCACTAGTTTAAACTATGAGGATATGAATATGATCTATATCGAATAGGAATATGGAAATCCAACCTATGCATCGAAGGCATAAAAGTCAAGATGACAGTGTAGTTAGAATCCCTAGGTTTAATATATCAAGATTATGCTTGCATCTAGACACAAAATATTGAGATGGCCACAAGTATGATCTTGCAATAAATAGATAAGGATGCATGTTTGAAGATCCTAAGTGTAAAGGGGGTTAAGAAAGATGCTCAAGACACCTAAGATCTGCAAAGTACACCCATTGACATAAAGAAAAGGAAAACATGCCCCATGCCCTTAGTCCTCTAGTTCAATGACATCATCAAGAGACTAAGGAGGGAACATTCAACAAATAAATTAACATAGAAAACACACAAAGAAAATAATTCAAGAAAGTTTTAGTCATTTTAGTTTAAGTATTTGTGTAAAACTCAAGCTACTGTCACCTTAGAACTCATGTCTGCAAGTGAGAAATATCACAACATCCTAGACTAGACAAAGTTTTGACTCAAGGTAAGGCATCCGATAAGAGTAGAGAAACACTTAATGTTAAGGGGAGTGTTGAAAGACATTATTTAGAGAGATACTTGGTAGACCTTAAAAAATCCTTGTACAAAACCCCAATTTCATGTATTTTATTCCATTTTAGAATGGACAAATTAAGCTATCAAGAAAATATTGGAAAATTTGGTAAGACGAGAAAAAGGGTCTCTGAAATCACAATTTTAGAAGTATCTAAAATCTTGAATTTTGAAATTATGATTTCATTGGTGACTTAGAAGAATTATTTTGATATCACAATTTCACTAATGAATGAAAGAAGTGCTACCAAATGTGCGATTTTGGTGATGAAAGATTTTAAAGTTGATGAGAATGTGGTATTCGATAGAGACGAAGTTATTGAGATTTTGAAAATCACAATATTGTAAATGATTTTATAACAAGGATGCAAAAGGGAAAAAATACAAATTGTTAAATTAATGGTGCAAAGTAGGAACCAAGTACTTACTTGATGGGATACATGGACAATTTGCAAAGTGGGTACATGGACATAAATTTATGAGCCATACATGTGGAATAGAAGTGAATTAATAATCTTTGTGAAAATGATCCTTTTCATAACTTCATATGAGTAGATCTGGAATAGAAGCTGGTGAGGAGAATTCAGGAGTACACTAGGAGTTTGGAGAAATAGTAACTTTGAGCTCTTTTATTTCTCTGGTTATTACTCATTTAATGAAAATGCTTGTCAAGAAGGAGACTGAAGAGTCTAAAGAAGTTCCCATTGAGAAATATATTTAGAAAATATTGTTATATATCTTTCCCAATTCCTAACTCGATGGTCAAAAGTTAGTCTTCCTAGATGAGTTTCAAGATTGTAGGGATTGCAACATTTCATTGTATGGGCATGATTTATTTTGGTATTTTTATGCAAATAAGGATATATAGGAAGGAGCCTATAAATAAGTCATGGAGGCTTGATTTAGGAAAGATTATGGTCCCTAATGTTTTTGTTGATACTAAGCTGATAGATGTTGTAGTGAATCACTATGAGCCAACCACTAGGTTTGTTAGGAAAATGGATGGAATGCCTTTGTTGGTTATCACAAAGTCCTACATTGAGGAATGTTTTGTTTTGAGGACCCAAGCCCTAACAAAACTGATAGGAAACATTTCAAATATGAGTATTAGAAGACTATTAAGTTTGGTAAGTTAAGAGAAATTGCATATTTCATGTATACAAGGCATACCGATAGAATTATGTATGTGGATCACATGGGTCCTCACTCAATTGATTCCTTCATGATTTTTTTCAAGTACACATTTTATGCATGGCTTCAATTGTATGGAGAGGAGGAACAATAGATAATCCCTCTATATTACATGTACATATGCATGAAAATAATATTACCACATACATATTTGGAGTTTGATTTTGCTAGTGAAATTGAGAGGACTCTTCACAATTGATTTAGTAGAAGGCCACCAAGTCTTTCAAGAAATATTCCCTATTGTGTTATTGAATTCTTCATCAAAATTTCAGCTAGTTTATAAATTCCATGAATTTGGCCACAATTAATGATGAGGAAGGAAATATACAACCCATTCAATAATGGTGTCAATTGTGGGACAAACATGCTAAGGAGGGAGATTTCATAATTTTTAGAGATGTATTCATTCAAATGATAATAAGAGAACTTGGGGAAACCCTCACCAAAAAATCACAATAAATCAAGAACATGTTGAGACTTAAGGAATTTTTGGCTAGCAAGGGTTTTGAATACAACCCAGGTGACTGGATTCTTAAGCCAAAGTATTCTTTGATAAGATTATATAGATGTAGAAAACCAGCTCACATACTCCATGTGTTTCTCTTAGAGAGATTAGGTTTCTTAGAGTTAATATGACAATTTTTGTGGGTTGAGAAGGAATACACTCAACTAAGAAAGAAGGCAAACATGATGCCTACCTTTTTAAGGTTTGATGGGTATGTGATTGGAGCTCATAAGATTCAAGAAGTACAAGAACTCCTTATGAATAAATTATTGTTGACTAGTGATAAAAGAAAAGATTATGATCCTAAAAGAAATTTTAGGGCTATAAAGGCTGAATATTCTCATTAGTTAAATATAGATGGTGATGTTATAAGGAATTGAAATGATGTGTAGGAGATAACTCAAAGAATAAAAAAATAAAATGTTTTGAGCAAGATAGAAAATTAAAGATTAAGAAAAGGCTTGCCTCACTTTCATACTAAAGAAGAAATTGAAGTTTTGAGAATTGGAAAATGTATACATGACTTTGAAAATTTGTATAAAGAATATGTTGAGTAGGATGTAGGTAACAAGTTAGAACACACATCTCCTTTACCTCCTCTAGCAAAGAAAAGGAAGGTGAGTCAAGAAAGTTCAAGTGTTACTCAATCATCTATAACTACTCAAAAGAAGGATGTAGAAAGTAATCCCCTAGTATCTTATGAGGATTCAAAAGATGAGGGGTCAATGAGAGATGTCAATGTTCTTAGGAAAATGAAAGAGACTATTGAGACATTCGAGCCACCTCCTTGATATTCTAAGGAACAATATTGTTATTATGCTTAAATTATGCCAATTGATATTCTAATAGATACTAATGATGCAAAGAAAGCCATATCCCTCAGATTTATTGAGAAATATAATTTCACCCAAATAAAAGAGTTCAAATATTTTTGGATCAAATACAAAATGAAGGATTTTGAAGAAATCCATTAGAGGCTTAAGGGCATTGAAGAAGATTAACATGCCTCAATTGTGTAGAAAATGCTAGATGAGTTGAATTTAGATAATATTTCATGTGCCAAAGAAAAAGAAAAAGAGATGGTAAATGATATTGATATCTTGATTCTTTGAGGTTTGACATTGAAGGAAATCTTCTTACTTGATCAAGTAAGAAATCAAGAGGATTCTACATTTGTATCAAAAATGAAATCTTTAGACAAAGTTGAAGGAACATGGTATGAACACAAGATATAAACCCTTGCCACTTGGGTAACATTCAAAAGAAATAAGCCAAGGATTATTGATATATCAAAGGGGAAGAGGGAATGGCTCTAATACAAATAATGGAAAATATTGACCCCATTCTTGTCGTAACCAGGTTGACACATGAATCAATGTTTAATCAGGCCCATATTAAACACATGAAAGAAATGATTGTGGAATTACAAAGAAGAGAAATGGAAATGAATTCAATTATAAACAAGATGCATGTAAAGACAAGAAGGTTGGAGAGTAAATTACAAGGTTCAAAACCTAAAAAATCTCAAGCTATTGTGGTTCATAAGCCTACAGATGTAGATACTAAAAATAAGAGAATTAAGGAAGCTATAAGTGTTGATCATAAGGAATGTAGCTTCAAAATTCTAGAAGAAAATCTTGTTTATAGGGTGAATATCATTATAACTAAGTGTGATCAAGTGTATGAAGGATTCAATAACATTGGGAATATGTTGGAGTTCTTTGAAAAAGGAAAATATAAGCTTTTTTGAGATAGAGAGAAAATGGGTAACCTCCAAGTGTGAATTAAACAAACTATTTGAGTCACAAAGAGAGATCTTGATGCCCCTATATAAATAAAAGCCACTATTGATCTTATTAATGATGTTTTAGAGAATCTAAGCTACATAAGATAGGAACATCCAAAATTGGAAGAAAAGTTGAATCAATTTTCCTTTTTTGATCATTCCTTCTTGCCTTATATTAAGAATGCAGATGGAAAAGTTAAACAATTGGAGTAATGGAGGTCAAATTTTACAAGGTTACCTCAAGAAAGAAACTAGATTCAAAGAGGAACAATATTTTTAGATTGATTTATTCCACATGTTATAAAATAAAATAATCACAACAAAAGTGAAGTTTAGAAAATTCATAACAAAAGTAAAGACAACGCAAGGAAAAATGTGGGTCGAACTACATGTATTTTCTCCAACAATATCAAATTTTATATGGCCAACTCATGGTCAAATTGTGAAATGGATCGATCACTATCTCAAAGTTCCTAAGGAAAACATTGAAGAATTTTTGGTTGCTAATAAAGTAGGAGATGATTAGAATTATTTTCTTATTTATGCTTTAACTAATAGTTAGTTATATTTATGAAAGGGGTTGATTATTTGCACACCTTTTCATTTTACAAGAAAAGGTACCAAAACCCTTATTTAGGAGGTTTCATTTTCTAAAAACATATAAGTAATGATTTTTGAAGTACTCTTTTATGAGAGATACATTATGGAGTAATTCTTGTTTCATACAATTACTTATTGGATATGTAATGAAGATTCTCTATTGTGTTACTTTTTGAATGAAGTTAATGTGATGATGCATTCTCTTTTTCAGTGGCATATAGTTTTAATACCTCATACTTTTTATTGTCCCTTTGGATTGTGTTATTATTCTGATGGATGAGAATAATACATAAACTTGATTTATTAGATATTTTATTAGTAAGTTATGGTATCTATCTAATTGGTCTCCTTCAATGGGAGTTAAAAACATTTAGTCTAGGATTGTATTTACATTTTATCTATCTAATGGTTGATGGGGTGCACATTGTCTCTTGAGTTTATTTGATGATAAGGATATGTGGAAGATTGACTCAATTTCCTAATGGATTAAGGGACTAATCTCTATATGTTCATGTCAAGTTGATATGTATGGCTATAGACTAGTGAAGTTCTATCCACAAGTATTGCATTAATCTATTCTATATATTTTCACTCATTTTCTTTTATTTACTTTGTGATTTCTTCTTGAGTAAAAGGTTTCCTACTCAAAAGTATCAATTTTAAGTATGCATTGGTGATTTTTTTCCTCTGTACAAGTTGAGATATAAGGTACAACCACCTAGGTCTTACAAAGCCTAAAGGGTGAAGGTTGAGTAAGTGTGTTTATTTTCCAACATCAAGTAAGCAAGACTTATAATTTTTATCCAATAATTTTGAGAAGCAACACTACCAATGGAATTTCAATGTAGCCAAGAGCCTAACAAGTTATACAACTCATGCCCTAAGACTTAGATGAGAGGCAATTCTAAAATAGGAAATGCTATGGAGATGTGAGATGGATAGGTTCAAAGTGCAAAGTGACATGATGATAAACATAATTACAAGGGTCTCAAGTAGTACCTATTTCTAGGTTTTCATTTGTTGGCAAGATTGACTGTCTCTCAAGAAAGATCACATTGTTTTGTCCTAGTAGCTAGCAATGTACAAGGTATCATGGATTAAAAATTTAATAGATAAGATAAATAGACAATGATGGATAGAGAAAGAAAAAGTGATCCACAAGGGCCATCTCCTCAAGAGTTCTTAAGCTAGGGAAAAGGTTAAAATAACCATATGAAGTATGTTTTGGGATAAGAAATGGAAGATAATGAGTGAAAGACAACATATAGGCTAATGACATGATGTCATGAAAGTTTATATCAAAAAAGAGTGGATATGTAAAGAGGCCTCTAAGAACCAAATTTTCATCTTTATTGTGATCAAGACCAAGACGTTAATCGAATAGGATGGTGGTAGGATAAAGAAATAAGAATGAATCTATATATGAAGGCTATGAGTGAATCATTTGTGATAAGGACCATAACAGGGTAAGCAATAGATAAGATAGCCAATTCTCATGGATAGATCAACATTGTCATTATCAAAGAGGAAAGATGGAATGAATAGATTGTGGAAGAATTAAACATAATGCTTATTTGCCAGGTTTTCATCATGGTACTTATCCAAGGCATCACAAGAAGTAGTTTTCACCCTAAGAGAAACTTATTTGTCTTTAATTTTTCTACCAAGGTGCCCACTTTTCATGTTTTCACCAAGGCACTTTTTTCTTTGTCTTTTTTGATTTTTTTTTCCTTTTGGATTTTTCAAAAGAGTTGAAGCCTTTTAAAATTGAGTAGTGATCATATTATAAGGATAAGTCATGATAAACTAGGACAATAGAAAGGTGCGCTCAAGAATGCGGATAAGGTGATGTAAAGGAGATGGTAGAAAAGGTATATGAAGGATAAGAGTTCATGCCTTTGAAGGCTAGGAGGAGTATGGATAGTAGGCTAGTACAGGATTGAAAGGATTGCATAAGGATAGGTGAGCAAGAGGGAGAGATCAACATTGACACACAACTTGAGGGTGTTGGATAATGTTGTCCTTGATGTCACACAAATGTCATATCAGTCATTAGTCTCAAGATCACAAATCTCAGATAGTCTACAATACAATCTACAGTGCCAACCGAGCTCACTCGATCATCAAAGGAAATGATGAAGATAGTGTTAATCGAGCTAACTCGGTCAACAAAGGAAAGGTGAAAGATAGTGATCACCGAGCTCACTCGATCAACGAAGGAAATGTGGAAGTCAGTGTTAACCGAGCTTCACTCGATCTCCAAAGGGTAGTTTCCACCGAGCTCACTTGGTCATCAAAAAAATCATAAAGAAGTTAGTATTAACTAAGCTTCACTCAGTCTCCAAATGATAGTTTCCACCGGGCTCACTCGGTTATCTCAGGAAACTTAGTACTTATCGAGTTCTCCCGACGACTAAAGGATTGTCACAAAGTTCACTGTATACATCGAGCTCAATTGGTTAACATAGGAATTATTTTCTAAAAAAAGTTTACCATGCAGGGTCGGCCAGTATTGGGATGTGCAAATTAATTACTTCTAGTCGACTGTTGTAATTGTTTGAATAGTCAGTGATTCAAGCTAACTTAGATAATCTGAAAGGTATATATGGTCATTTCAATTATGAATTAAGAGTGTGTGATTGAGAAGAAGAAGTTATGAATGTGAATTATAGTATGAAATAATAAGGTGAATGTTAAGCAAAGTTTGATGAAGGATCAGATGTGTTGAAGGAGCTGTAAAGTTGCATTTGATCAGTGAGGATCCAGCCAAGCATAACAAAAATATATAATCAGCAAAGATAAGTTGTACCTTATGTTAGGTCATTTCATTTTTCTTTCTAACCATTGTAACAGTGAATTCAAAATCTCTTAACAGAGTTGGTTTAACAGCCATTCAATAAATCCTCTAACAAGGTGACAGTTCAGTTGAATTGTTCTAAAGACCTCTAGCAAGGCCACTCCTAACAGGGTGATTAAATCCTTTAATAGGGTCACACCTAACAGTGTGTTTTTGTAACCTTTAACAGGGTTGGCTCCTAACAGGGCTCACTTTAGAAGAGTGAAAAATAGTATCTAGTTACATTGGTGGTTTTTCCCATATTGGGTTTCCACGTTAAATCTGGTGTCTCTTATGTTCTTAATTGCTAAATTTCTTTGTGCATAATAACATATCAGTTCTTAATATTTGTCATTTGCTGCATTATCAAGTTTCAGCATTTTATATTAATCAGATCAAGGGGATATTTAGACATCTTAGGGACTGTGAAAGTTTTTGTAGTAACTGATTCACCCCCTCCCCCTCTCAGTTACTCTATTCTCATTTCCAACAATTGGTATCAGAGCTTTTGGTGCTTTCAAGAAGAGATTTCAAGGATCTAAGCCAAAGATCAAGATGTCTTACAAAAGAGAAATTCCAAAACTCAACAGAGATAACTTCTCCGCATGGCAAGGATTGATGAGACTTCATCTAGCTACTGTTGGTGATACTGGACTAAAATACCTTGAAGAAAAATATGAAGAACCTCCTGGCACATTGTCTATCAATGACATTGCTGAAAAGAAGACTCACAACAATATGATGATAGACATAGCATCCACTCTCAGTTATGAAGAATTTGATGACATTAAGGACTGCAAAACTGCCTTTGAGAGTGGAACAAGCTAAAAGAGATCTATGGAGGAGATGATAATGTGAGAAGAGCAAAAGCAGAAAGTCTAAGAGGACAATTTGATCAAATGAGGATGAGAGAGGATGAAAACATTGCAAAGTATGTTGAAAGAGTTAAAGCATGTGTGTGTGCAATTAGAGCATCTGGAGGTGATATCAAAGGAGAAACAGTTATAAGCAAAGTTCTCAAAACCTTGCTTCCTGTGTATGCAATCAGAGTTTCTACAATTCAGGAAAGAAGGTGTGAAGCAAATCATCAGATAAATCTTGAGGCCATAGTCGGAAGACTAACTGCATTTGAACTAGATAACTTTGACAACTATGTTCCAGCCTCCAAGAACATTGAATCAGAATTTCAAGCCAAGCTCTCACTCAAGGAGAAAAAAGAGAGGAGAAGGAATCTCAGTTAGAAAGTGAAAATGAATCAAGCCAAAGTTCAGATAGTGACCTCGAAGTGATTGAAGCTCTGCTAGTAAAGAAATATTCTAGAGGCAGAGGAAAATACAAAGGTAAAGTTCCTCTAATCTATTTTTCTTGTGAAGAAATTGGTCATATTGTAGCAAGGTGTCCAAACAAGCAAAACCATGATGAAAAGAAATGGAATGGCAAGAAAGACTTCAAATCATCCAAGAACAAAGGTAAGAAATCATGCTTCATGGCTGAAAATTCTAAAGATTCTGATAATAGTGAGGATGAAATCGTTTATATTGCCATTAAAGATGATTTTGATAGTGATGAGGAAGATAAAATGGCACTTGTTTCTCATATAAGTAAGAATGATACATGGATTATAGATAGTGGTTGCT
The DNA here is from genome assembly GCA_028749045.1 of Cupressus sempervirens. Lineage (NCBI taxonomy): Eukaryota > Viridiplantae > Streptophyta > Pinopsida > Cupressales > Cupressaceae > Cupressus > Cupressus sempervirens. Next base: position 163,916,430 of record CM053787.1, read on the forward strand.
CACATCATATGACTGGTGATAAAACTAAGTTTGATCAGTTTGAAGACTATGATGGTGGCAGTGTAAGGTTTGGTAATAATGAACCTTGTTTCATAAAAGGAAGAGGAAGAATCTATCTAACCAAGAACTTGTATGTAATAATTCCTATTGGGTTGAAGGTCTTAAACATAATTTTCTAAGTGTGGCACAGTTACTCAATACTAGATTCAAGGTGGAATTCATGCATGGAAAGGCAAGACTGTTGAATGAGCAAGGAAAGCTGATAGGATCTGGCACCCAAACTAAAGGTAACTGTTTTATCTAGAACTTGGTGAATGCTCATGTTTTATTACTCAAATTGAAGAAAGTTGGTTATGGCATAAAAGATTGTGTCATGTCAATTTTGATAATCTGGTAAAAATAACCAAATTCAAGAAAGTGAGAGGCATTCCTAACATTAAGAAACCTAAGGTTGGACTATGCAAGAATGGTTAGATTGGTAAAATGGGAAAGACTAGTTTTAAAAGTAAGAACTATTAGTCTGAGGATATATTAGAAATTGTGCATACTGATTTATGTGGACCCATTGGAATAGAAAGCTATACTGGAGAAAAGTTTTTCATTCTTTTTGTTGATGACTACTCAAGAATGATGACTGTCATGTATCTAAGGAATAAATTAGAAGCATTTGAGAAATTTAAATGGTATTTAGCAAGAGTAGAAAAAGAAACAGAAAAAAGACTAAAATTCTTAAGGTCAGATAGAGGTGGTGAATTCATCTCACATGAATTCAACAACTTCTGCATTGAAAAAGGTATTAAAAGACAGGTCTCAGCACCAGGAACTCCTGAAAAAAATGGAATAGCTGAAAGAAGAAACAAATCCATCATGGATTGTGCAAGAACCTTGATGATAGAAAAGAAGGTTGCTATCAAATATTGGAAGGAAGCCATCAACACTATAGTTCATACCTTAAACTGAGTACAGTTGAAGAAGGACTCCTTCAAAACTCCCTATGAATTATGGTATGGCTACAAACCCAATGTAAGTTATCTAAAAGTATTTGGAAGCAAATGTTATATTTTGAAAGAATCTAGAAAAGGAAAATTTGATGTAAAAGGTGATGAAGGAATATTTTTAGGATATTTTTGCAAAAGCAAAGCATATAGATGTTTAAATCTATCCACTAACAAAGTTATAGAAAGTGCACATGTGAAAGTTGATGAGTTTGCAAACAAATCTGCAAAAGAAAGCAAAAAGGTACCTGAAGATTACAAAAGATTTGTTTACATTGAACCAGATACTATACCAAGCATACCGTTCACTCAAGAATCCTCAACTCTCGAGTCATCAGTAACCGAGTTACAAAAAGTTCAAACCAAGCCACAGCAACATTTAGACATTACTGAGCAAGTATCTACCGAGTCTGAAGCACTTGAGCCAATTCTTACTGAACCAGAATAGCCTAAACATGAAATTGAAGCACAAGGAGATAGCAATGAAACTCATTCAAGAGGAAAAGAACCTGTATTAGCTAAATATCTCAGAAGACATCATGCACCAGATCAGATCATCAGAGACAAGTCTGAAGGAACTTTGACAAGAAGCAAGCTGAAAAATACTTGTTTACTTGCTGATTTTAAACCTAGAAGCATTAAAGATGCACTGACAAATGATAGTTGGATTGAGGCAATGAACAAGGAAATAGAAAAGATAGAGAAGAACAAGACATGGACTCTAGTACCCAGGCCTAAAAATAAGAATGTAATTGGAACCAAGTGGGTATTCAGAAACAAGTTGACTGAAGATGGTAAAGTATCCAGAAACAAAGCCAGATTGGTATGCAAAGGATACTCTCAAGAAGAAGGCATAGATTATGGAGAAACCTTTGCTCCTGTTGCAAGATTGGAAGGAGTCAGAACCTTACTTTCATATGCTGCTCACAAAGGATTCAGAGTTTATCAGATGGATGTCAAGTCAGCATTCCTCAATGGAATATTGGATGAAGAGGTTTACATTGAACAACCTGAAGGTTTTGTTGATCCAGATAAAAAGGACATGGTTTGCAAATTACACAAGGCACTGTATGGTCTGAAACAAGCCCCTAGAGCATGGTATGAAAGATTGTATAACTATCTTATTTAGATTGGTTTTCAAAGAACTAATGATAACAGTAGCTTGTATATAAAGGAAGGACCAGATAATAAGATTGTCTTGGCAGAAATATTTGTAGATGATACTGTTTTCACCGAGCATGATGATCTTTGCAAAGAATTTTCAGAACAAATGAACAAGGAATTTGAAATTTCTATGTTTGGTGAAATAAAATTATATGTTGGTCTTCAAATTCAACAAAATAAGAATGGCATCTACATCACTCAATCAACATACATCAAGGAGATATTGAAAAAGTTTGGTATGGAGGACTATTAACCTGTTGGATCTCCTATGTGCACTAGATTGAAACTTACCAAAGATGATGACTCCAAAGAGGTAGATCAAACATTGTATAGATCTATGATTGGAAAATTGCAATATGTAGTTCATACCAGGCCAGATATTGCCCTTGCAGTTGGTATTGTTGCAAGATTTTCAGAAAAGCCAAGAGAAACTCATCTGATGGCAATCAAAAGAATAATAAGATATTTGAAAGGAACTGAAGATTATGGCTTATGGTACAAATTTGGAGGTAATTTGGATTTGAAAGTATTTAGTGATGCTGATTGGGTAGGAAACCTTGATGAAAGAAAAAGCACAAGTGGAGGAGCATTCTTTCTTGGAAAAAGATTGGTTTCTTGGACAAGCAAAAAGCAAAATTGTACATCCCAATCTACAGTAGAGGCAAAGTATGTTGCTATAGTAGTAAACTGTTCAAATATTGTTTCGTTTAAGCAATTATTGCAAGGAATGAAGATGGAGATCAAAGAACCAGTTGTCATGTTTTGTGACAATACTAGTGCAATCAACATATCTAAGAATCCATCGATGCATTCCAAGACCAAGCATATTGCAATAAAATATCATTTTGTTAGAGAATTGGTGTAAGACAAGGAGATTAGATTGGAATATGTCCATACAAAGGAAAAAATTGTTGACATATTCACAAAGCCTTTACCTAAAGATGCATTTTTGTATCTCAGAGGTAAGTTAGGGGTCATTCCCCTATCTGAAGTCCACTAAAAATGAGTTCTAGTGATGCATCAACACATACAAGATTGAAGATCTATTTTTTGATGTAGTTCAATCAGAAATCATTACATATGAATTAGTACTAAAGGTACATTACAATTCACTTAACTTCTATCGTCTTTGGCATGTGTTTTCAAAGAGGGAGAGATTTATTATCATATCCTTATGAAATTTGTAAGATTTGAAAAGTTTTCCATGAAGTCCCTTAATAGAGGGAGATTATTGAAAGAGGGAGAAGTCTGTTATCTTATTGGACTTGTTTTCAAAATTTCATTCTATTATGACATGTTGTGTTGCCATCAATTCCAAAGAGGGAGATTATTGGATAATGTTGTCCTTGATGTCACACAAATGTCATATCAGTCATTACTCTCAAGATCATCGAGCTTAGACAATCTGAAATGTAATCTACAGTGCCAACCAAGCTCACTCGATCATCAAAGGAAATGAGGAAGACAGTGTTAACTGAGCTAACTCGGTCAACAAAGGAAAGGTGAAAGACAGTGATCATTGAGCTCACTCAGTCAACGAAGGAAATGTGGAAGTCAGTGTTAACCAAGCTTCACTTAGTTTCCAAAGGGTAGTTTCCACCGAGCTCACTTGGTCATCAAAGAAATCATAAAGAAGTTAGTATTAACCAAGCTTCACTCGGTCTCCAAAGGATAGTTTCCACCGGGCTCACTCGGTTATCTCAGGAAACTTAGTACTTATTGAGTTCTCCTGACGACTGAAGGATTGTCACGAAGTTCGCTGTATACACCAAGCTCAATCGATTAACACAGGAATTATTTTTTGAACAAAGTTTACCATGTAGGGTCGACCAATATAGGGATGTGCAAATTAATTACTTCTAGCCGACTGTTGTAATTGTTTGAATAGTCAGTGATTCGAGCCGAATTAGATAATCTGAAAGGTATATATGGTCATTTCAATTATGAATTAAGAGTGTGTGATTGAGAAGAAGAAGTTATGAATGTGAATTATAGTATAAAATAATAAGGTGAATGTTAAGCAAAGTCTGATGAAGGATCAGATGTGTTGAAGGAGCTGTAAAGTTGCATTTGATCAGTGAGGATCTAGCCAAGCATAACAGAAATCCGTAATCAGCAAAGATAAGTTGTACCTTATGTCAGGTCATTTCATTGTTGCTTTCTAACCATTGTAATAGTGAATTCAAAATCTCTTAACAGAGTTGGTTTAATAGCCATTCAATAAATCCTCTAACAAGCTGACAGTTCAGTTGAATTTTTCTAAAGAACTCTAGCAAGGCCACTCCTAATAGGGTGATTAAATCCTTTAACAGGGTCACACCTAACAATGTGTTTTTGTAACCTTTAACAGGGTTGGCTCCTAACAAGGCTCACTTCAGAAGAGTGAAAAATAGTATCTAGTTACATTGGTGGTTTTTCCCATATTGGGTTTCCACATTAAATCTGGTTTCTCTTGTGTTCTTAATTGCTAAATTGCTTTGTGCATAATAACATATCAGTTCTTAATATTTATCATTTGCTACATTATCAAGTTTCAACATTTTATATTAATCAGATCAAGGGGATATTCAGACATCTTAGGGACTGTGAAAGTTTTTGTAGTAACTGATTCACCCCCTCCCCCTCTCAGTTACTCTATTCTCATTTCCAATAGAGGGTGATGGAATGACAAATGAATAATTGAGGAAATAGCATAAGGTTTAGATGTATGAGGTGGTAGAATAATTTTGGAAGAATATGGGGTGGAAGGATTTGGAATCTTTTGAGGTAGATGTTTAGAAGAAGATGAGATGGAAGCCTATGGAAGCTTGATCACCAACTTTGATTTATTTTCTATATTCAAACATGTAAGAGAGACTTGGGAATCCATATCGCTTTTGATTTTTCTTTTCCTCTGGATGCTTTAGAATCCATTTCTTCAATGTTGGGTTTAGGAAACAATATTTTCTTTGATTTTACTATTTTTCTTAGTGGACCTTTTCTATCTCTTGAATATTTTTTCTTAATTTGACAATGGCTTATTGTGTTTATTATTATGTTGTATTCAAATTTCTTACAAAATAATTGCAATTTGTGGATGGAAAAGGCTGATATGGTGGATTTATATGGATGGGTGCATGCAAATTTATCTAGGATGCATGTCTTTGTTGATCTTGAGGTATGATAGGAGAGTTAGGAGTGAAAGTATGATATAGAGGAACATAAGGCCCCAATATGAAAGGAAGGTTTGAAGGCTTTTAGCTTGGATGGAAAAGGACCAAGGATAAACTTAGGAGATACAAATGGATAATGAGTAGGGAGATCAACATCTTTAGAGTGAGCAATGTGATCAAGGCCATCAATACAGTCATGAGTAACTCTGATAGGAGCATTTAAAACTTGAACATAGTTTTGAAGTGGATATGGAGAAGTAGAAAAAGAAAGTAAGGGGATACTTTGATCTTGACATGTTTCTTTGGATAACATAGGCATACTAGTTTTCTCATAATTTTTTGTAAGCTCAAATGAGATAATGGAAGTGGTATATTCATCATACTTGAGAGATGAAAAAGGCATAGTATATGGAAGGGTGACATATTGAAGGAGATTAATGGGCGGTAAATCTTGATCTTTCTTGAAATTTATATCTTCATCATTTTGAGAGTCCTCTTGAGATGGAGCCACTTTTAAGGACAAAGGAGAAAGTGGGGTTTGTGTGGTAGGATATTGAAGAGGTAATGAAGGACTATTTGAAGTAGGCATAACATCACATGAAGGTTGAGGATCTTTAATATTAGTAGTATCTTAATGGGTTGCAACCAAATGAAAATCAGCTTGGGTTTCTTTTAGAGGCATCCCTTAAGGGTACGCATAATCAATGCGGAAAAAATTAGGTTCTTTGTTTGATGAAGTAATCTTGGAAATTTTTGAATTTTTGGTAGATGCATACATGTTGGAAGAAGTATCAGTGTTGGAAGAAGTATGAGTGTCAAGAAAACCACCACTAGACATAGGTTCATCGATATGATCTTTCTCATGAGTAGCATATTCATCACATGAGTCATTAGGGGTTACAACATAAAAATTACCATCATTAAAAAGATCTTGCATTTATCTTTCAACTCTACATAATCTTCATTTTTATGACTATTATTTCTATTTTAGTTACAATAGAAATTATCATTCCACCAAGTAGGTTTTACTGTAGGTTCATAAGGTCTAGAGTTATTTGGTAACATAATCATCTTGTTCACAATTATGGTCTTGAGCACCACATCATATGAGTATCCCAAAGGGGTAAATTTATGTTTAGATCTGGGTGCCCAAAATGTTTCAAGAGTCATTTGATTTGTTTGAATCATAGATAAAGCATGTAGACCTAGAAGATGAGGATGAATGTGATATTGGAGAAGATTACCCATGTGCATGTAGAGGACCTAATGAAAAATCATGTGATGATGTCATTCTTTATTTTATATGTTTTACAAGGTTAGACTACATAGCCATGATGTCCTCAACGATACTAAGATAAGTAGGATCATCTACCTCTTTTAGTTTTTTGTATCGAGCCTATAGATCCTAAAATTCTTTTGTGATACATAGGATCTCATGATCATCTATACTTGGTTGAGGTTTGGAAGAAAAAGATTAAAACCCCATAGTGGTGGATAGAAATAAAGAATCAAGGAGACTAAAACAAGATAATAAGGTGGCACAAGATAACTTGATGTCAAAACTAGAGAGGTAGAGTGTTCACTTGCCAAGATAGTAGAGATATTTTAAAGTGACCTATCAAGTAAAGTATACAAGTAATTTATGACATTAGTGACTTGTGTCAAGAGATGGTATCCAAGCCATAGATAGATAGGCAAAGATATTGAAAAGCGACCAAAATTTCCAACCAAAGAGTGCAGTCAAGATTTCAAGGTAATGTTTAAAAAAAAAAAAGGTCCTAGTGTGTTGATAAAAACAAAGAAGATAGAAAAGATCAGGAGTGGTAAGACTAAAGAGACATTTTAAGAAAGTTAAGACACAATAGACATAGCAAAGAAAAGTCAAATGATGAAATTCCCTCGGTAAGAAACAAAATAAAAATATTTATACTTGATGTTTTGACATGGGAAAAATGTTTTGAACACTTTTTGAGTATTTTTGAAGTTTTATGATTTTTTTGGATACAAACACACAATGAAAGTGTGCAAAAAGGAAAAATTCCTAAGGTTCAATTTGATGGATGTGTCTGCTTTTGATCCAAGTGGAGAAGTTTTTAAATATTCAAGCACATCAAACACACCAACCACCTATTCAACTTCCTACTAGGATGTACAAGCTCAGCTAGGGGATAACTTTGATATATGTGAGGTATGTGAGGCCCAAATTCATAGATGAAAGAGAATATTGCTAAATAACTAGGAGTAAATGGTAACCAAATCTCCACCTTAATGTCCCAAAGGTATACAGTCCTTTGGGGCTTAGCCAAGATTAACAATATTGCTACTTTTAAGAGGCTTGTCTTTAGATTCAAGCCCTGCTATTTATACTCCACTAAAACACTAGAATTGAGGTCATTACTTATAGTGATCACTTATCTAGGAAGGCCTCCTAAAAATTAAAAATTAAAAACTCTTATTTATCTTCCCCTCAAATGCCTTAACAAGGATGCAAGAAGAAAATACACACAAGAAAATATTGGGGATTAAAAGACAAAGGGGTTCATTTTAAGCTCAAATCCAAATGTTAATAATTGATTTTAAGCCTTTTTTTTCAATGTTGGGAAGACACACCAAATAGGTTGGAAAAAGGAAAGAAATTATTTGATGGTAAAAAAAAGACAATGATCAATATTTACAATGCAAACAAGAAGATTTGGAATGTCTACACCTTGTTTTTGCACTTTATATTTTTTTTGCTTCACAAACTTCAATAAAGTTCATGAAATCATGAAGAAACATGAAAAGTCAAAGAAAATACATTGAATTATTTTATTCCATACAAAATGAAAACTCATATCATGCTTTAAACTTTGTGCAAATAAAGCACAAGCTAATCACAAAATTCTTTTTTTTTGTGTTTTTCTTTTGACCTAGTCAACAATATTGAATCTATATGCCATGATTTTGGCCCCAAAAAATGAAAATAAAAAAGTAATAGACCTATAATAAAAATTAGAGTGCTTTCCAAAAATGCAATTTTTTAGCAATATCTCTTGATTTGTGCTCTAGGAACCCATTTTACCAAAACAAACTAGTTTTTATAAATCGAGTTTTTGAGTCATGATATTGCATCTTAATTAAAAACTAAAAAAGGAAAAGCCTTGTAGAATACATAGAACTACAAAAAAAATAAACTTTTTTCAAAAAATTTGCTGATTTGCAACCAAAAATGAATTTTCATAAAAAATAAAGAAAAAAAACACAACTCATAGAAAGCAGATAAGAAAAATCTGAATTTTGAACTGAGTCATCTCTTATGCATCTCTAAGCTGCAAAAATAATTTGAGATTTGAGTACCATCTTGTTTGGAAGATATGGCCAAATCTTTCAAAACCTAGGATTGTTAGCATGAATATTGATGGTATTCCTTTAGGGGCATATCATAAGCATTGGAGAGATAGTTAGCATGATTGACATGTTGAATTCATGTCTTGTGTTTGTCCTTGATCTCAACATAGTATTGATTTTTTAAAGACCAGTAGAGAAGCAGACAGAGAACACGGTCATACAAAATGTGTATTGATGATAAGGTTTGGCATAGTTGAGGACATGTTCTACATTGTGTCTTGATGACATGGTTAAGTATTGAAGAAGGAGATTGTTGAAAATAGATTGATACAAGTATGATAAATGTGTTTCAATCATTGTTTTGTCACTGATGACAAACTTGCTATTTTTCTAGTAAGACAACTACTTATATGATTTAAGTACTATCACTTGTTTGATTGATGAAGATGATTTGATCAAAAAGATGTAACAAAATAATCTAGAGTAAAGGTTGAGTTATGATATATAAAGGAGTACAAAAATTAGCTAAGACAATGATGTCATAGTGCATTGATAATCTACTTAAGGTTGCAAAGGCTAGTTACACTAAACAAGTTCAGAAGAACAAGTTAAACAAAGTTTTCTGCCAAGCTTGACCAAATGGATAGTAGGTGCCAAGAAAAGTCAATACAAGCCAAGAAAAAAAATTAGTTGGAGCCTAGTAAAAGTCTATTTTAGCATATGTTAAGCAAAATAGTGGATGCTGAGTAAAGGTTAGTTGATGCTGAGCACCAATAAACTTTAGTTCATGCTGAGTGATTTTATAGAGGATGTCAAGAAACATAGTATGTGCCAAGAATTAGAAGAAAGTTAATGCCAAGTCTTAATATTATTAGAAATATTGTGAATTTTATGGATTTGAGCTGATGAGTTTGTTTTCTTGGATTGTGTGAACTAGGTGGAAGATAAGATTGATGAGCTAGTGGCATAGAATTCATGGGAAACAATTTTGAAGGAGAAGTTTCTAGAAGTGATATGGAATGAAGGGTAGATTCATTGAATCCAAACTAATCTATCCTAACCCTAAATTGGACAATGGAGAATGAATGGAAAAAGATCTTAATTCTCTATTTATAGGGATAGCTAGTCAGAAGCAAGGGTTGTCATGTGCGAGAACCTAAGGACGAAAAGGATTCAAGGATATTGCTTCATCAAGTGACCTAAGTGAAGAGTCTACATTGGCATGTTATGAAAGAAGACATAAGGTTATGTATGCTTGAAGGGTGAACAAGCTATTAGAGCTTAAATGTGTGAAAGCCAAGCATAATGGAGGACTAAAATAGAGATTTGTAATCTGCAAATGGAGTTGTAAGTTGTTATCAGATGAATCCTTAATGTTACTCTCTAATAATTGTATCAATCTAGGGTAAATCCTTTGGATTAAGGTTGTCCTAATAGTCATTTGTAAATCTTTTAATTGGGTGACATTCCAAGTGAATGGTCTAATGTCCTCTAACAAGGTTCACTCCTAACAGGGTGATTGAAATCCTTTAATAAGGTCATATTCAATAGTGTGTATTGTAACCTTTAATAGGGTTGGCCTTTCATAGGGCATCACTTTAGAAGAGTGAAAAAGAGAAGCATGTTACTGGTGGTTTTTTCCAAATTGGGTTTCCATGCAAATAATTATGTCAAATGTGTTGCAGAATTTGTTATGTTTCATGTTTACATTTCTGCAAATTGATTTGACAATAACATACAAGTTTCAAGTGATTGCATAACCTTATGGATGCATTCATGATGATAAATGTTTTATGGGTTCACTAAGCTGTGAAAAGTTTTGTTTATACATCTAGACCTTGGATAATTGATTTATCCCCCCTTCAATTATTCTAAAGAATTCCAACAATTGGTATCAGAGCTATCTACTTAAGAGGACTAGTTTGAAGGTAGTACAAGCACAAAGATCAAGATGTCAAAAAGAGATGTACCCAAGCTCAATAGAGATAACTTTCCTACATGGAAAAGTTTGATGAAGCTAAACGTTGGAGGACTTGGAGATCATGCACAATCTACCATCACTACTGAGCATGTTGCTCCTGTTGGAGTCCTAACTACTGAGGATATGAAAAAGAAGAAAGAACACAACCATGCAATGTTGGAGATTGCCTTTGCCCTAAGCTATGCTAACTTTGATGATATCAAAAGTCTTGAGAGTACAAAGAAAATGTGGGATTCTTTAAACACCATCTATGTAGGAGACAATAATGTTCTAAGAGCCAAAGCTAAAAGTCTTAGAGGTAAGTTTGATGATATGAGAATGCAAGAAGGTGAAAATGTACCTCAATATTGCTTAAGGACAAAAGATGTTGTTAATGCAATAAGAGGAGCTACTAGTACAATAAATGATGATACTATATTAAGCACATTTTAGAGAGCACTACCACCTATATATGTTATTAGAGTTTTTGTAATACAAGAACTGAGATGTATACTAGGGAATACTCTATCTCTTGAAGGTCTGGTAGGTAGGTTCACTACTTTTGAGCTATCTAACTTTGATAATTACAAACTTGAAAATATTGAATTTTCTTTGAAAGCTAAGCTATCATTGAAGGAACCAGATGAAAAGAAGAAGAAGAAAAAGATAAAGTATGTGCCTAGTAATTGTAATACAAATGAGGAGGACATAGATCAACTTGAAGCACTACTGGCAAGGAGATTTCATAAAGGTAAAGGCAAGTTTAAACTACCTATTATTTGTTTCAATTGCAAAGGAGTTGACCATATTGCTGCTAGATGCCCAAAGAAGAAGATCTACAAAGGTGGTAACAAGTGCAAAAGTAGAAGAGATGAAGAGAACAAGGATTACAAAGAAAAAGACAAGAAGTCTTGATACATTTCTGAAGAGGAAAAAAAGAGATGAATTTGATGAACATAATGATGAAGTGGTATATGTTGCAATGAAGGATGAATTTGACAAAGATGAGGCAACTGCCCTTTTGTCTTTTGTGAACAAGAATGACCAATGGATCATTGACAATGGGTGTTCACATCACATTAATAGAGATAAAATTAAGTTCACTACCTTGAGTTGTTATGATGGAAATAGTGTAAGATTTGGTAATGATGCACCATGTTTGATAAAAGGAAAAGGCTCTATCAAACTCATAAAGATTTTATGTGACAATGCTTACTATGTTGAAGGACTTAACTATAATCTATTGAGTGTGTCACAATTGAATAATTTAGGATGTAAGGTTGAGTTTGAAAACAAGATTTCTAAGATATATGATGCTGATGGAAAACTGATTGGAAAGGGTGATCAAACTAGGAGTGTTAGAGTAAATTGAATTTTCCCAATTTCTCTATTTACTTAAGTTTACTTAGGTGAGTTTAGTTTATTTATTTAGGCATTATTGAGATATATTATGAAACATATATTTAATTTCTCATAGGAATTAAACACGTGTCTTCATTTCTCACATGCCACCTACCTTTGGTAGGTGCCCAACTTTGGTAGGTACCTAGCTTTGACTCTTGCCTATATAAATAGGCTAGCTCACATGTAATAAACCAAGGGAACCAAGGTGACCAAGATGGCTTAGTCCAACACACATTGAACATATTGTAATTTTGTTCTTATTCTGGTGTCCATGCTTTAATTCTTCTTGTAGCTTGTATTTTTCTTTTGGATTATAATCCTGGCTCCTACAAAATTTGTTATACAAATTCTAGCATAGTATCAGAGCTTTGTATTTAAAAGCTACTCACTCGTATTTGAAGATCTTTGAAGCATATGACTACTTACAAGGATTTAGAGGTTTTTCAGTTGAATATGTAGAGGAGCTTTTGTTCAGAGCACCTTGGGCCTAAATGGACCTCATAATTGGATTCCTAGCATGTCAAACCCCTTGGCACACAAATCAAGGTGATTTTTTTTTTTTTTTAATATATATTTTTTGTATTTCACCATTGTTTTGTTGAAATTTTTTAAATTGCACCATATACATGTGAAAGTTTTTTATTTATTTAAAAATATATATTTATATCTTTTTAAATTTATTTTTTAAAAGGTCATTTTGTGGACACTTTTTTTGTGTAGATTTTGCAAGAATACACACACACACACACACACACACACACACACACACACACACACACACACACACACACACACACACACACACACACACACACACACACACACACACACACACACACACATATAAGTAAAAAAAAATTCACAAAATGTAAAAATTACAGCAGCACCAAACAATCACACAGGCTGCCTACGACCTTTGGCCATCGGGCTTTGTTTCCTAGCCACTAACCTAATTCCATTTGTTGGATATTGTTTTCCAGCAAGGGGAATCTTTTTAGGAGCTTAGATTTATTTTTGGGGGAGGGAGGATATTTTATGGCAACCAAATATTTTATTCTAGGGGGAGGATCTTTTTCCCATTGACCAAATTTGTCTCTAGGGGGATATTTTGTGACATTTGGAATTTTTTTGGTATGGCATTTTTTTGTGACATGTTGATGTCATCATGACATCATCACAGTGGGACCCATAGCCACATAGATGTATTGTCAACATCCAGTCAACATCAAATTAACTGACACATCACTACCACATGAGATATCATGTGGCAGTACTTTTATGCCATGGTGGCCATATGGCCGTCCAATTTCACATCGTGGCATGATGACCCACTACATCACCCACCTACGAGCCTTCAGGTCTATTGTTGACCTACTGTTATTTTTTATCCATAATTTGAGCATACAAACTCTATTTTTGCCAAACAAAATATCACTAGAAAGCTACTTCTGAGAGCTATCCATTGGTGTAGGAATATTGGGATTTTGATGTAGTTTGATTAGTATTTTTGGAAATCAAAGACTAGATTTATGTTTTCTACACTAGTAGGCATATCATGATCTTTGATGACATCTTTTGTAAGTTTGTATTGTAAATCACACTGAGATAAAGTGCCACTCTTGCTTTTTGGGATCTTTCTCATCATTTTGACTTATTGTACTTACACTAATTTATAAAGTGCCATGGCGAGATAGTTGTTTTCCTTTTAGTGCCCTCTTCCTTTGTCTAGTCAGTGTTTCTTTAGAGACATTAGCCCCATGATGTGTTGATGACATTTTCCTTTATAGGTACATGATGTGTCGATGAATGGCACGTGCCTTTATAAGTTTCTATACTCCTTCCTCACTCTCGATGTTCTTGATTCTCTTTTTTTCTATAGGAGATATTTGCCCACTTTCTTAGTTGCCTGTCACCTCACCCTTGTCACCATTTAGGGGGGATTTCACCATTGGTTTCTAATGCTTCCTTTTTTTGATGGAGTAAACCATGTATTTAGTACTTGTTCCTATGTACTATGTGATTATAGTGGTTGGGTACCTATGCACTCTGGTGAGACGAAACACTTACCATATGGACACTCTTCTTTTCATTCCTATTTTGGATTCCACCTTCCATTGATAAGCTCTTAAGGCTTTGGTGTTTTATGCCATCTATATCTTTGAGTTTAATTGTTTGCCTTTTTGTACCTCTTGATTCGAGTAGTGTCATCAAAAAGCACTCATACAGATAAGAGTCTTCTCTATCTGGCCAGGTTTTATTGCCACAGAGGATCCTCACATCAGTAATTTATTTTTGATAGTTGGTTGCAACTTCATCATGGTGTTCCTCAAGATCAACCTTGTTCCTATTTTATGGAACTTTTTTTTTAGCTATCTCTTTTTGGAGTAGAGTTTTTCCCATTTGATTTTCTCTATTTCTCCACTTCATAGAGATTTGATTGTGATTGGGTACCTAATTAGTCCTTGTTGTTGGGACTCAAGTTTGTTTGTAGTTACCTTTCTTTTTCATACATTGTTTGTAACATCATTGTATGCTTAAGTACGTCTCCCTAAGTTTTACTTAAGGGGGGTGTTAGAGTAAATTGGATTTTCCCAATTTCTCTATTTACTTAAGTTTACTCAGGTGAGTTTGGTTTATTTATTTAGGCATTATTGAGATATATTATGAGACAAATATTTAATTTGTCATAGGAAAAATAAACACGTCTTCATTTCTCACATGCCACCTACCTTTGGTAGGTGCCCAACTTTGGTAGGTACCTAACTTTGACTCTTTCCTATATAAAAAAGCTAGCTCACATGTAATAAACCAAGGGAACCAAGGTGACCAAGATGGATTAGTCCAACACATATTGAATATATTGTAATTTTTTTCTTATTCTTGTGTTCATGCTTCAATTCTTCTTGTAGCTTATATTTTTCTTTTGGATTATAATCTTGACTCCTATAGAATTTGTTATACAGATTCTAACAAAGAGTAATCTATTCTATCTTGATATAGAGGATGCTACTTTTCTAATTATAAAATTTGAAGATGTGTGGCTATGGCATAAGAGGTTATCTCATGTTAATTTTGATAACTTGGTTAGTATTAGTAACATGAGAAAAGTTAGAGGTTTGTGTAAGTTGAAGAAGCCATATAACATAATGTGCAAAAAATGTCAATTAGGAAAAGTAACAAATTTAATTTTTAAGAGTAAAACTCATACCACTAAAGGAATACTAAAGATTGTTCATACTAACTTGTGTGGACCAATTGAAGCTCAAAGCTACAAAGGAGGTAAGTATATTAAGCTGCTTGTTAATGATTATTCTAGAATGATGACAATTATGTTTCTAAAACAAAAATCTTATGCTTTCCAAATTTTTAAGTGGTACTCAGCAAGAGTTGAGAAGGAAATAGAAAAAAGTCTAAAATGGTTGAGATCTAACAAAGGATGAGAATTTACATCAAATGAGTTTGAAATGTTCTATAATGATAGAGGTATCAAATGACATACATCTACTCTTACAACTCCTCCACAAAATAGAATTGTTGAAAGGAGGAATTGATTTGTAATGGACTATGCTAGGACAGTCATGATGGAGAAAAATGTTACTTTGAAATACTGGAGAGAGACTATAAGTACAAAGGTCTATACCCTAAACCGAGTACAAGTCAAGGAAGGTACTCACTCAACTCATTTTGAAATATGGTATGGATACTCACCTAATGTAAAATATTTTAAGGTATTTGGAAGCAAATGCTTTATTCTCAAAGATTTTAGGAATGGTAAACAAGATGCAAAAAGTGAAGAAGGTATATTCCTAGGTTATTCCACAAGAAGTAAAGCTTACAAGTGTTTAAATACAAACACTAACAAAGTTGTGGAAAGTACAAATGTGAAATTTGATGAATATACAAAAGTACATGAAGATGAGCCTATGAAAGAAAAAAAAGAATAAAAATAATTTGCATACTTTTATGCAGGTGTGCTTGCTGAAGAAGATGCTACAAATCAAGCTATAAGTCAACAGCAAGTTTCAATGACTACCAAGTCACATACTATGAATTCCGAGTTGCATTCAAGAATTGAGCTAGATTCAAATGTTGAGTTACATAATGAATTTGATGCATATTCCAATTAGGAGATTAGTGTACATGAGAGAGATGGTGAAATACTTGACAAATATGTACACGGTGACTCTAAAGTAGATAGACCAGATGAAGAAACTAGAGCTGAACCAAGATTGTCCAAATATGTTAAGATACATCATCCTACTACACAAATTGTTAGAGATAAAGATGCTAGACCAATGACAAGGAATAGGTTGAGAAATTATAATTCTTACTAAGTATAAGAGAGCCCAAATAAGTAAAAGATGCCTTATAAGATGTGGATTGGAGTAAAGCCATGGAAGAAGAGATTGAACAAATTGAGAAAAATAAGACATGGACTCTAATTCCTAGACCAGAAGACAAAAAATGTAATTGGTACCAAGTGAGTATTCATAAATAAGCTAGAAGAAAATGGTAGAGTCACAAGAAACAAGGTAAGATTAGTCTACAAAGGATATGCGCAAGAAGAAGGAATTGACTATGGAGAAACATTTTCTCCTGTTGCTATATTTGAAGAAGTGAGAACTCTACTTGATTATTTTGCATACAAAGCTTTCAAAGTTTATCAAATGGATGTTAAATCTATATTTCTAAATGGCATATTAGAGGAAAAATTTTACATAGAACAACCAAAAGGATTTTTTTATATTAATAATAAAAACATGGTAAGTAGGTCACACAAAGCTCTATATAGTTTGAAACAAGCACCAAGAGAATCATATGAGAGACTTCATAATGATCTTGTGAAGATTGGATTTGAAAGGACTAGTTATAACAACAATTTGTACATGAAGATAGAGAAAGGAAAAGGTATTTTGTTATCTAAATTTTGTGTTGATGATATCATATTTGGAGGTCAAGATTCTTTATGTAAGGCTTTGCAAATCAAATGAAGCAAGAATTTGAGATGTCTATGTTTGGAAAGATCAAGTTCTTTGTGGGTTTATAAGTACATCAGATGTAATATAGTATATACATCACTTATTCAAAATATGCCAAGTAGATACTGATTTTTTTGGACTGGAGGATTCCAAACTAGTAAGTACACCTATGGTGATAGGACATAACTTGTCAAAGAATGATGATTTAGTTGAGGTGAATCAAACATTGTACAGGTCTATGATTGGAAAATTATAATATGTAGTACATAGCAAACCTGATATTACATTATTTGT
The DNA here is from genome assembly GCA_028749045.1 of Cupressus sempervirens. Lineage (NCBI taxonomy): Eukaryota > Viridiplantae > Streptophyta > Pinopsida > Cupressales > Cupressaceae > Cupressus > Cupressus sempervirens. Next base: position 163,933,705 of record CM053787.1, read on the forward strand.
AGGGATAGTTACAAGATTCTTTGCTAATCCTAGGGAGAATCATTTGATGGTTGTAAAGAGAATAATAAGATACTTGAAAGGAACAAAGGAATATGGTCTATACTATAAGAAGAATGAGAAATTTAAATTAATAGCCTATACTAATACTAATTGGGCTAGAAACATTGATGACAAAAAGAGAACCAGTGGAGGAGCATTTTTCTTAGGCAAGAGGCTAGTTACATGGACTAGCAAGAAACAAAATTGCACTTCACAATCTACTGGTGAAGCTGAATATGTTGTTGCTATCATAAATTGTACAAACATTGTATGGACCAAACAACTACTCAAAGGTATGAAGGAAGATAACACTAAACTAGCAACACTTTATTGTGATAATACAAGTACTCTAAATATTCTAAGCACATTGCAATCAAGTATCATTACTTGAGATAATTAGTTCAAGATAAAGAGGTGAATAAATAATATGTTAACATAAAAGAACAAATTGTTGATATCTTCACAAAAAAATTACCTAAGGATGCTCATGAGCATTTAAGAGGTAAACTAGGGGTGATACCCCTATCAAAGGCTATCTAACTAAAAAAAGGAGTGCCCCACATCAAACAAGCTGATTTCCATATGTTACAAATCGATGCAGTGGATCTTACTCTAGGAGCTGCCTAAAGTAATCAAAGAGTTGAAAATACAAATTAGTCACAAGCATGGTGACACAAGAGAAAATAAAAAAGTTCACATCTACATATTAAGATGACAAGTCTTTGGAATTATTTTCAAAGAGGGAGAAATACAAGAGATTGGAGATTAAACAAAGAGGGAGACTGATCCCTAATCCTAAAGGAAGAAATACAAGAAATTGGAGATTGAACAAAGAGGGAGAAATCCTAACACATAGTATGAGGGGGAAATATACTAATGACATATCATCTACCTAGTAAGAGGGAGCTACTGTAGAAGGGAGATATAAGAACTAATTTAGAGGAAGTCATAAGGATGAATTGATTATTGATTGTCTCTTGATCAGAACAAAATAGAATTTTGTAAACTATTCAAAAGATGAAAGTTGCTGATAGAGGGAGAGATTTCAATACAAGGAATTATTTTCTTTTGGTATTTTTTTGGTCTTACTATTTCAACTAAGTTAGTTTGGTTGATTATTTTTGTTTTCCATCAATGTCAAAGAGGGAGATTGTTGAAAATAGATTGATACAAGTATGATAAATGTGTTTCAATCATTGTTTTTCACTGATGTCAAACCTGATATTTTGATAGTAAGACAACTACTTATATAATTTAAGTACTATCATTTGTTTGATTGATGAAGAGGACTTGATAAAAAAGATGTAACAAAAACACCTAGAAGAAAGGTTGACTTATGGTATAGAAAGGAGTACAAGAATTAGCAAAGACAATGATCTTGTAGTGCATTGATAATCTACTTAAGGTTGCAAAGGCTGGTTACACTAATAAATTTTAGAAGAACAAGTTAAACAAAGTTATTCTGCCAAGCTTGACCAAATGGATAGTAGGTGCTAAGAAAAGTCAATATAAGCCAAGTAGAAAATTAGTTGGAGCTGAGTAAAAGTATATTTTAGTGTATCTTGAGCAAAATATGGATGCTAACTAAAGTTTAGTTGATGTTGAGTACTAGTAAAATTTAGTTCATGCCAAGCAATTTTATAGAGGATGCCGAGTGTTGGTGTTTTTCAACTATTGAATAACAAAGGTTCAATATTAGGATAGTAATACTCATAAATCTAAGGATTAGCTATGTTCTATTAAAAATTATGCTTGCATATTATTCGGAACCAACTTCAACAAAACTAGAACTGGCTTTCTACTCTTTAGGCTCTGTAGAACCAAGGTGGGCATACCTAAGGGATGACTCAGAACGAATGCTACTATATAAGAATTTTATCAGTTTCATTCTAATTCTCATCTTATATCCTAACATTATATATCATTTATTCATTCTTTGATATTTTTAGATGATATACATCCCTTATAAGTAGATTTGGTCACAATACTTCTTAGATTTGTAGGTATTTCCAACAATAGTAGCTAACTAAAGCTAAAATGTTACATGCAAACAAGTGTTTACCATCTTTGGAGCTCTTCAAATAGTAAAATAAAGGTGATTTTAATTTTATACTTGATTCTTATTCATGATCTACCTATCTACAGACTGGACTAATTAGATCAATGCCTATTCCATTGGGATTCAGAGTGTAATCTAATTTATAGATCTAATTTTTTGCATTAGAACAAATATTATCAACAAATCTTACTGGAATTCATTCTTACAGACATCCTTTTTATTACCATAGAAATCTCATCAAATTCACTAAAGCCTTTACTTAATTAATTGAATTAATGGCAATAATGAATTGACATACAACCTAAGTGAATTGCATTCAATTGGACAAGCTTTACTCATACAATATCAGAATAACTAGGTAATAACAAAGGAGACAAAATTCAACAAGAATAGATATGGTGACAGCTCAAATTTGTATTAATTTTCCTTGAAAATTGTGTACAATTATACTAAAACTTAGAATGACTCTAAAAAAGATACAAGGATCATATGATATCAATTTATTCTCAAAGAAATTTATAGAGAAGATACATCATGAAGTTTGCTACCATAACTGGACCAAACTATACTCAATATAGACTCAAATTGTATTAAAAATTAGACCCTTTCTCTAGCCTCAGAATCTCACTTATAAAGTGTGAGATGCAACAAGATTTAGGTGTAGAGAATTGATAGGTGTCCTTTTACAAAAGGTATTTACACTTTACAAACAGTCACAAAAGGACAAAAACTTTGTGTAAAAGAAAAGTAATTGTTGTCAAAAAAGTTTGCACCCTTGTCCAAAGTTTTTACCTAAGGACAACGTTGTGAAACATGGAAACAACCTCCAAGCTATGGGACTTGAAATGTGAGGTTGAGTCTCTAGAGAAGGCTGACTTCCTTTACTTTTAGGGTGAACCTAACTACTCTTGGAGAAGAAAAGGGAGAAGGAATGCATAGAAGCAAATCTACCTATTCTAACCTAAGGGGGGTGATGCACCAAAAATAGAGTGTTCAAACCAATCTCTTCCCATATATGCACTATTGAACCATCATGACACCAAAAGATATACACATCCAGACTTGCTTTAATCTAACAATCACATGCATATCAGAAAAATCCAAATGAATGACATAAGGAAAGAGAGGATTCACTTATATATCAAAAAAACCCAAATGAATGACATAAGGAAAGAAAGGATTCACTTATATACCATTCATAGGCCAAAAGAGATACAGTCATGCAAGATTGCAGATATCTACAATACACCAATGAGAGGCAAATAGTTCTTGCACTTCACATCAATGGCTGAAGGAGATAAGAATGTCATACAATTCAGAGGCAAAGGGGATTTACAGTGAAATTGCAGAGCAATATCAGAGAAAACAAAGAAGGGTTGACCTCAATAAAACCTACAAAAATTACCTTTATAGCTTAGGCATAACTGAGATGTTCTCTAACTAAAGTTACTCCAGAACAACTACCATTAAGTCTCTTTAAAGATCTGGAGAAAATATGATCTGGGCACAGATTCAGATACAATGAAATCTAATATTTTGTTGAAATAGGGCCTTGATAGAAATGATGCCATTAAACCATTTTGACCAAGTAGATAGATAAACTGGGGTGGTGGAGTGTTCTCCTACTATTTACTTGGTTCAACATTCATTTGAGAGTAGTTGGAATTGATCATGAGGATCAAATCATGCAAGAAAACTCAATTTCCTATGTTTCTGGCTCATCAGTGAGCAAAGTCAAAAGTTAACTGAATCATGCAACCAAAATGGGCCACATAGGCCAATAATTTCATTTCATTTTGCCACCCTGTAAAGTCTCCACACGGTTGACCACATCTTCTCAATTGATTAAGCCACCTTCTCAACTTAACCACGATGTCACATAACCGTCAGCCTTAACTATTAATGCCTTAGCCAGGCCCATAAGGACACATGTCCTTCAGGCACTTTCCTACATTGTTTAATTACCTTACATCTTCATAATGTAGGAAAGAACTGATCGTTGATCTCCATAAGATCAATGATCGTGAAACTGATCCACTACATTTTTTTCACATTAGATGATTGCCCTTATTTGTCTTCTTCTTCCCCAGGTACTGGTGGAAGTGAGTCGATGATGTGTATTTCATCTTCATGTGTTTTATCATCATCACTTTCACCTTCTTCCAACTATTCATCAAAAGCAATATCTACCATCCACTTGTCATAAAGTGTGTCATCTGGCCAATCAAATTGTAGAATATCTTATTTATTATTAATAACATATTCACCCTCTTTGTCGATATCAATAAAATCTTGTTTCAAAGAATCGTAGAATATTTGGGCTTTCACCATTTCTTCTATTGTGGTGGCCCACCATGCATGTCCTATTTCATTGATGATTTTGTTCATTCTCAGACAAAATAAATCATCTAATTCCTTAGCCCATTCATCTTTATTCTTTAATTTATTCTTTCTATCTAGAGCACGAGGGAATAAATCAAATTTCTAGCTCTTATATTTATTCAAGTAGCCAACTATTCTTCTTTGTAGGTGAATTCTTTTATTATCAAATTTTGGAAGATCATTAACAATATCATAGGTTTTTTCAGTTTGATCCTGTGAAGACCTTATGATAGAGTAGCACAAGAATGTCATTTCCTTCCTCCTCTTTACCCACTTATTCACAATAGGCTTTAAGGCCTCATCATTGGCTTTCATTTCATTGCATATGTTTATTGTTCTTGCTAGCTAATCATAAAATAGTGGCCATTCAATTTTATCTCCTAGATACATGAGAGCTTTTTCTCAATTTTCCTTCATATTGCACATTTAACTCTACATGCAAAGCCCACAATATGCTCTTTTCTTCTTCAAAATCTTCAGCTATGTAATATTGTGGCCTTTGTGGGGTATCTGGCATTTCTACGAGAGGAGTGGATTTAAAAGGTTCCACTGGATGGTGGGGATATGCAATTCTTAGAATATTTAAGACCTCCCCATTACCTTATTTTCAAGTTCAATTTTTTTTTTTGAACTTCTTTATTATAGGCCTCCAAAACACTCTTATATTACTCTGCAATTCAAACATTGTCTTTTCTTCCTTTTCTGTAGTAGCCAAAACAAACTGAGATGTCCCAACACCCATGTGAGCTACTTGCACATGGGAGGTATCTGCTACTCTTCTTAAAATGATATTTCCCATCAATCTAGAGTCATCTAGTTGTGATGAAATAGTGCTAGATCCTTTCCTTAGTGACCATATGACCAAAGCAACCTAGTCCTCACTGAAAGTAGTACCTGTAATTCTTTCTTATTCTAGTCTTGTAAATCCAATTTATTTGAAACAGAATTAAAAATCAAAGCATCAACTATATCCCAATTGGGTAGTAATAAAATATTTGATGCTTTTACCATTTGTCTCCCCTCTTTAGGAGTTATACTTTAGAATTCTTGCATCATCTTTTATTTGATTTGATTCTGTAAGGCTATCTTGTCTAGCTCTGGATGCTCTATTCTCAACTTATTACATCTTTCTTTGAACTTCCCTATGTTAGTTATCCATGGGAACTAGTGAAAAGCTCTAGATTGAACAAAACTATCATTTGACAAATTTTTTTGACTAGCTTGTTCTATTACAGGGTCTAATTCCCTTCCTTTAAAATTGCTAATGTCAACTCTAGGCTCCTGGGGGTTTTCTTCATCTATTTCTACCTAGGTAATGAAAACTCCTCCTTGGGACCCCAATTTTTCAATTTGCTCCCCAGTAAGCTTTTCCTCTTCAATCCTCAAAGGGGTCTATGAAGGTGAATATTTCTCAATGTGAGGATCTTGGTCCCTTATTATTTTTTTCCTTTTAGGGGAGGGCTCAGGAGGTCTTTCTTCCCAGACAACACTAGTGGATCCAATTACTTGTTTTTCTTTGTCCACAATGGTTTTCTTATTCTGAATGATAGTATACCCTAGCTTTTTTTTGGACATTCAATTGTCCTACCCCTATATTGGGAGTGAATCCCAGTCTCCTCATCACCTCCTTTGCCTTATCTAGAAAAGAATAAATAAAAATTTTCTTCTTCTTATTCATAGTTTCCATTGCTTCAGGGAAAGTAAGCATGATCTTATTTATTCTATCTGCCTCTATTATGGCATTACCTAGAGGACTATAATCTACATCAAAACAATGAATGAAATCCAAAACTCTTGAGAATACTCTCCATTTTTATTTCTTAGTTTCTTGCTCTTGCAAGGAGAACTCATTTCTTATTATATCGTCAGGAAAATATGATTCATGGTCAATCTTGCCAAGCTTGACACTGTGCCTAAAGGCCCAGTTATAGAATCCCTTAGTATCAAAAAAATAGGGATGAGAAACAACCATCTTTTATTGATCTAATATTTTATGAAAAGAAAGCCAACCCCCTTTTTTGGTCACAAATTGATGGGCTACATTACAAGTAGGGAATATTGAGCCCCTACCTCTCTTCAACGAATAGGTTTCCTCTAATCCTCCTAGTTGCCACAAAAATTCAACTACTCATACCTTTAAAGGTACTTGGTAAGGTAACACATGGGGAGTACCTTTGAAATGATAAATCCTAATGATAGTTGAGACTGAATATGGGATGGTGTCTCCCCAATTATGTGAAACTTTCAAACCAATAGGATTTTCTAGGGGCCTAATAATACTTTCCAATGCCTTGGGTACTCTGGGATTGTCACTTAATAATAGGCACCTCAACTTTGGAGAAAAATACCTATGAAACTTGACAAAACTAGCTTTTTCTACTTGCTAGGTCATATCTGCATTCTATAATTGAACTAGCAGTTCTTCCCCATCCCGTTCCCTATTCAATTTCATCTCTTTACCAAAATATGTTTGTCCTTTGAACAAAAACATATGCATTAACAAAGAATAGTGACCAAAAAAATTCTCCACCTTGCCTTTCCCAATCCCAACCAAGCCATTATGAATTTCTTCTCCTAAATAAGAGGCAAAATAAAAAATAATTTCCACACCAAAAGAAGAAATCTGAGTGATCATGTACATAAAACCTAAGGGCATAAACTCCTCTTCATCTTCTCCAAAAACTCTACATAGAGTCCTATATGCCTCCATAACCCTGGTATTGAAATACACCCTTTTGAAGGGTTCCTTGGAGGATGTTGTTATTGCTAGAAAAGTTCCAATTTTGCCTGTATGTGCCCTTAGTGCACCATACCTGACTACATCCTTCTTTGACATATATTCCTTTTCTAATTCTTTCAGGTCAATGGGCACATGATAGTCAGTGAGAGGCCCTAAACCAAATACCTATCAAATTTCCTCTGGTCTTATTGTCATCAAAATTTCACCATAAATTCTTCTCACCACTCTAATTGCTTGATCATAATTTTTTGCCACAGCTTTGAGGAGGTTGTAATCCATAAAAATGCTTGGAACCACTAATTTTCCTAAATCAAAATTCCAAATATTGGCATGTGGGGAAAATAGATTTCATTCTGAAAACCATTGCTTGAATAAAGAAAGACTAGTTTGAGAAGTTCTAGCATCCCAGACTCAATTCCCCTTATCATATAATCCATCTACAATTTTAAGCCTAGGGTTTAATGAAGTTAATTTTTTAACTTGCATAGTTTCAATGGTGGATTCAGGGAGCAATTCAAGTAGGTCATCATGAATATTCCTACCCAAATAATCCTCTTTCCCAGAGAACACCTTCTTTGGAAGCATATTAACTATAGTTTGTAGAAAACTAAAATGCTATAAAAGTTACAGAATATAGGTACTTACTTGACTTTCTTGCTTGCTCTGTAATCCTGCAACATCTTGTGAACAAATGGGAAACTACTTCACATTCTAATCAAGCTCAACGCAAATTCTCACTAATTTCTTCTGCTCAAAAAGCTTGAAATCTTTTTCGTGTGAGATGAAAATGGTGAGATCTTCTGCAATATACTCTATTTTCTGCTCACACATGAAGCTTTCATTCCTCATTAATGAACTACAAGTGAAATAGAGTGGCGTTACCTTCCCTTTTCAATTTTTTATCATTGATCTTAGAAAATCCTACAATCCAAGAGTGAGAATAGGGATGACTCATCTTCCACGTGACATGCTAGCAGTCAAACCAATGAAAATTCTTCGTATGTACTTTTCTTTCATTGTTGGCATTTCAAACTGGATCGACTAATTCTTGATGACACGTGTTGCCTAGTTGCTATCTCACTATACATAAAGAGTGAGCATGTTACTTATGCAATATAGTGACTACCATTGATTTCATCTTGATTTGATGGTAGACATTTTAATGCATTTTTTAATATTAGAGCGGTGGGTCCCTCCTTCATTTTCCTTGTTCACTATGTAGCTATACATAAAACCTGAGCATCTTCCCATGTGACAAAGAAGCAATCATTGATTCCATCTTGATCGAGTGGAGGATTTTTGATGCATCACTTGGTACAAATGTGGTGGGCCCCCTATCCATTTTCTTTACTCGCTATGTTGCTATCCTTAATAATCAAGAAAATCTCCATATTGATGCAGTGGCAACCATAGATTTGGACTTGATCTGAAGGTGAGGAAAAGTCATTAGAGTTATATAAACTATGGTAGATCCCTTGGTCACCATGTTGCATTGGGTAAATAGTGCACAAATTCTCATAGTGACTTGGTGATGATAATTGATTTGATCTTGATCCAACGATTACAATATTTCATCTAACTTCTAACTTGGGCATGGGTCCATGTTACTGTTGACATGGGAGCATCTTGTCAAACTGGCATGTAACTTAATATTAGAATCATAGTTGTAACACCATATGATTTAGGTCCCACCATATGCACATTTTTAGGCTAGGTTCTATTAAAATTTTAGATGCATACATGTTTCTAGCATGATGCCACCATGTCATGATATTACATTCTAAAGAAGCATTCGTTGGGACCCACCTTTTGGAACTATTGTTGCATTATTGTTTTCCATCAAGGTGCTATGTCACTAACAGTGGAAATATTTCGTTTGTTGACTGTGACATAGCAACCTATTTAAAACTTTAGAGATTTTGGGGTTGAGAAAAATTTTCAATTCCACCATCATTAGCGCAATCAATGCTGATAGGATTTTTGGCACCCATCCATTTCATAATCTCTCATCTTCCTCACTTTCTAACAAGGTGCTATGTCACTACCAATGGGATCCATTAGTTTTTTAGTCACGACATAGCAACCTTAGGGGTACAAATGAAATTTTTTGTCAGGAAAAGCTTACTAATCAATCATCATTACCATAATTAATACTTCTGACATAGTAATAAAAACACACATCCTCAATGCCACTTGGAAGCTTTTATGGTCACCAAATTTTTCAAAACCTACCATCTTCTATATTTTCTGTTAAGGCACTATGTCACTAACAATGGGATGTAAACTTTTTCTGATCGCAACATGGCGATTCATCAGAAAAAATGGATTCTAGTGATGCCACTTGCACTTCATTATATTTGGTTCCTTTTCTGGTTTTGACAACTCTAACATGAAACACATGATTGAAACCTTCTGAAATAATGCATTTTGCGATCATTGCACCTCCATTTCACAACACCGCTAGTCAATTTCACAATAGTCGCTATGTTGATATGGTTAAAACACTTGCATCTTCACATACTGATGATGTGGCTACTATAGATCTTATAATGATCAGATGGTGGGAAACAAAAAAGAGAAAAGGCACTTTGGGGCACAAAATATATAAATGGCTCAAGGAATATTCAAATTTTGAAAAGCTTCGTGCCTGAATAAATTCAAAAAGAATGCAAGACTTAGGGTTTAACAAGTTTTTTCATAGGTTATTAAAATGTAAGGCAAAAGAATCAAAAACCCTAGTAGGCAAACAATGAACTCAATATAGATTTTTAACCTAGGATTTCGAAAATTTTACTTTTTAAAAATCAGACCAATGACGAGCAATGCAATATGTGCTGAACATCAAAAGAAAGTTAGTGCCGAGTGTCAACATTATTAGAAAGATCATGAATTCAATGGATTTGAGCTAACAAGTTTGTTTTCTTGGACTGTGTGAACCAGGTGGAAGATAAGATTGATGAGCCAGTGGTACAAAATTCATGGTAAACTATTTTGAGGTGAATTCAAAAAGGATTGAAGGAGAAGATTCTAGAAGTGATATGGAATGAAGGACAGATTCATTGAATCCTACCTAATCTATCTTAACCCTAAATTGGACGATGAAGAATGAATAGCAAAAGATCTTAATTCTCTATTTATAAGGATGGCTAGTCAGAAGCAAGGGTTGTCATGTGTGAGAACCTAAAGAAGACAAGGAGTCAAGGATATTGCTTCATCAAGTGTCCCAAGTGAAGAGTTTGCATTGCAATTTTCATCAAGAAGGCTTCAAGGTATGGATGCTTGAAGGGTAAACAAGCTATCATAGCTTAAATATGTGAAAGCCAAGTAGAATGGAGGACTGAAATAGAGATTTGTAATCTACAAATGGAGTTGTAAGTTGTTATTAGATCAATCCTTACTGTTACTCACTAATAATTGTATCAGTCTAGGGTAAATTGTTTGGATTAAGGTTGACCTAACAGTCATTTATAAATCCTTTAACTAGGTGATAGTCCAAGTGAATGGTCTAAAGTCCTCTAAAAAGGATCACTCCTAATAGGGTGATTAAAATTCTTTAACAAGGTCACATTTAACAATGTGTATTGTAACCTTTAATAGGGTTGGCCTTTCACGGAGCTTCACTTTAGAAGAGTGAAAAAGAGTAGCATGTTACTTTTTTCCACATAAATCACTGTGTCAAATGTGTTGCTAAATCTTTTATTTTTCATGCTTACATTTCTACAGATTGATTTGATAGTAACCTACAAGTTTTAAGTGATTTCATAACCTTATAGATGCATGCATGATGATAAATGTTTTATGGGTTCACTAAGCTATGAAATTTTTTATTCATACATATGGACCTTGGATAAGTAATTCACCCTCCCCCTCAATTATTCTAAAGAATTCCAACATTAAGTTCATGTAAAAATAAATGAAGACATTCAAGAGTTATTCAAGAATTATAAAAGGGTAGTATGCAAACAGAGTATCTAAGAAGTAATTTCTAATGTTTGGGTTGTATCTCTTAACAGGGATAGAATTATGATGAGTAAAGTTAGACAATAATAGTAGATAGGTTGATGATGATGTCAACAAGGGTGCAAGGTCAAAAGTCACACATGTGAGAAATTTTATTCACTAAGACAATGTTTTGTAATTACAAAAATATGTAATAGATTGTAATATCTTAATGAGGTCCTATTATAATTATTTGGGAAAGCCTCAAGGCTGACTCAAAGAACTATTATGAGCGTATAGTATAAAGGATAGTTATTTTCCTTTTGATGAGAAAAATTATATTGTTGTATGTGAGAAAGTAATGTGCAAAGTTGGTTAATGTGTGTAAATGATCCAAGGGATTATTAGAAGCAAAGTTGGCGATCTGGTATTGAGATCTGAAAGAGGTTTGCTCTGGTCAAAAGGAAAAAGGAGTTCAAGTTATTAATTTCTATTATTCTTCAAGGAATACTACAAATATTTGTTGGATGGTGTGTTCGGTGCTCTTTCTCCTGAAGCTATTTGGACAATGGGTCCTCTTGCCTTCTACAACTCCTAACAGGGTTGGAATCTCCTAGAAGGGATTCAAACTCTCCTAATAGGGATTAATATGTACTTAATGTATTTCATTGGCTCCTAACAAAATCAATCCTTTGACAAGGAGCTTTTATATTAGTACATCATTTTGTGGGTACCATCCTCACCATGGTTTTCCCTCCTGTCAAGGGTTTCTCTAGTTAACATATCTGGTGTTATTGTGTATTTGTATCTTTTTATGGTTTGGGGTTATATTGCTCACAAGGGTAAGTATTAATAAGGTTGATAAATTTTTTAATAGTTTGATAACTAATTCACCCTTCCCTCCCCCCTCTTAGTTATCTTGGTGGACTTTACTTTCTAGAAGGGATTTATATTCAAGTCAAATCTACAAAAGGGTTAGCCTTAAAAACTAAAATGAAAACCCTATGAAATCACTAGATTAGATTGAATAAATGGATATGGAAAACCATAAATGGGAAATAAAACTTAAATGCAAGCTAATTAAACTACTAAACTAAAAAATATGGAAGAAAATGGAGCTTAAAACTTGGTTCCAACCCCATGATGAGAACTCAAAATGTGTGCATAAAATGTGTCACAATTATTTAAGACATTCTATCCAAGGGATCCAATAGATTATAAATCTTGAATGGTGACTTAGAGCTTCTTATCTATGAGATGCAAGATCTATGAGATGGTGGCTCCCAAATGAACCTAGCTAAAGAAAGCCTTACAAGGTGTACCATAGATCAAAAGATTCAAAGAGTGGAGGCAAGAATGCTAAATCCAAGAATCAAGTATGAAATTTAGTCCAATCTAAGCTAAATTAAATGCAAGACTAAGTTAACAAGTATGAAGAGTTACAAGGCCACCTAGTTAAACTATGTGAGCTAAGATATGCATAAAAGAGAACCAAGCTATATAAAAGTAAGAGAATGTAAATATAAAATGAGTGCAAGGTGAGTGCTCCAATTTCTTTAAAATCACCAAGGAAACCTACAACATAACAATACCATGAGAGTGTAAGAGATGAGTGAGTGAGAAGAAAGCCTCCTTTTAAAGAGAAATTGATAGTGGTGAACAATAGACAAAATCAAGGGTGGAGAATAAGTCTTGAATGATCCATGTACATAAGAATCTTACTTAAGCAAGATCTACAATGGTGTTTAAGAGGAAGAATATGTGTGGAGGAGAATGAAGATTCCATTCACCTTGGAAAGTGTGCACCTCACATGAGACAAAAATGCCTTTTCTTTTATTTTTAAAATAAGAATAATGCTTTTCATGTGCACACTTAGGATAATTGGGACTTTGGGGATTTTATTTAATTAAAAGGGGAGAAGTTCTTTCAATTCAATAAATTAATTAGGATAAGATGATCAAAACATAGGTTAAATTTTTTTAAATAGCAAACTGATTATTTGATCAAGAATAAGAAATTGATAAATTAAGAAAAATACTAGAAAGCGCGCTCATAGTCTAGATTACCAGTTTTGGGTGATTACAATATGTGTGATTTCATTAGGTGTATCTTCTCTATAGATCAAATCTCTAGCATCTTGATGCTCTTTCTCATCTTCAAACATGATTGAGGACTGGATAAAGGTGCCAAAGACTATCAAAGTAGAAGAGGAAGGTTTCATAATGTAGGGTAGGAAAATTGAAGCAACCCAACCATACATTAATAAAGGCAGAATACTAAGATCCACCCCTTGGATTAGATTTTATTGATACAAAAGGAAGTATAAATGCATAACCTAATGTAAAAGGAATAAATAACTTGTATTTGTCTCCTCTTTCCTCCACCTTAAGAGGGTTTAAGCAATAAGATATGCAATATTGAGTTGAGATATAATGATATGACAAAATGATAAAGTATATAGAAATGAAATAGATGAATATTATATACCTTGTGAAATAAAAACCTAAAAATGAGCTGTCAAATAACCTTTGAAAGGTTCAATTCTCACAATTTGGACTAAAAACTCATAATTTTTTTGGCACTCTATAAGGGGTGACATTGATAGTTAGGGAAACAATTGAGCATCAAATGTGAAATGCACCCTTGATTAATAGTGTGCGAAGCTGATTCTTATTTCATATGTTAAAAAATGATTTATTTTTGTTGGGGGGGGTTGTGTGTGGAGGGTTTTCCTCAATTAAACCCTAGTTTAGGAATTAGCCTTGAATAGAAATAGAGATAAAATTCTAGTAAGTAGTGGTGATAGATATAACATAAAAGTAATTTAAATCTATGAATGTGCTCTTGAATTTGGAATGTAATCAAGTATGCAGATGTAATAGCTTTGACTCAACTTCAAAATGTTAGAAGTGTGATAAAAACTTTTATCAATGAATGTGCTTGAAATATTCCATAGGAATGCATGTAGATCTTGAGAGGATGAATGTAGAAGATGAAACAAAGGATCTTGAATGTAAGAAGGGAGATCTTGAATTTTGAAATGATAAATCTTGCATAAAACCATTCAATAGATTAAATGCATGAATGTATGAATCCTTTATCTTTAATGGAGAGATTGATTGAATGCCTTGAATTATTGAAGAATGTTTGAGAATTTGAGATCTTAAGAGTGTGAGTATTTGAACACTTGATGTTGAGATATGAGAAATGGAGAAAATGAAAGGATTTATATAGAGCTCATAATTACTACCTCCCATAGGCCAACCTACCTAGGAATTAACACCCCAAAGGCATTCATACATGAGATTCAAAGAGGGGACCCAAAATAGGTCCCAATGAGGGGTGCACTACACCACTAATTGGTCAGGAGTGTACTACCCCCTTGAGAACTAGGTCCAAATACCTTTGGGATCCCTTGAGGATCCCAAAATTGGTCCTAGATACCTAAAATTAGGTATATAGTCCAATATATAGTAATTATTGTTGTGATGTTGAGCCTAATCAAACTCAAAAGTTTATTTAGTGTAGTTCCCCTCCTGGTTATTTCTACAGGGACTTGGGGGCAGTGCCCCCAAGATGGGGTCAAGGGGCAATGACCTAAGTGTGCTCCCTATTGTAGTACAGGGTGGGGTCGAGGGGCAATGCCTCCATGGAGGTTGTGAGAGACAGAGCCCCTGAAGCCAAAAATGACCTTATATTGTAAAAGGCATTGGCTACCATTTTTAAAATTATTCTAGCCCTAATTTTGTAAGTAGGAAAAAGTTTGTATAAAAAGGCTTAGGGTTAGGGATTTTCATAAGGTGTGCTATGAAAATTGGTTCTTGTGGCAGTATTGAGCTGTAAGGGATTATGAGCTATTATTAGGTTGTAATCAGTGGATCATAATAATAGTGGACCTGTTGTTGGTGGACATAGCCCAAGGATTGGGTGAACCACATTAAATCTTGGTGTCTTGTGTTCTCTTATGTGTGATCTATTATTTTTTGATATTGGTTATATTTGCATGTAACTATTATTTCTATCGGAGGTTAATCCTAACGAATGGTATTAGAGCTAGATGGTCATAATTTTTTTTAGCTAGATGGTCGTCATTTTTTTAGTGATCCTTTGTAGGAAGGTCTCATGGTCAAGTGTGAGCTATGGAAGAAGAGGGTAAGCTAAAGGTGGAGAAGTTTAATGGGCATAACTTTTAGTTATGGAAGATGCAAATGGAATACTATCTTTATCAGAAGGATTTATGGAAGCTTTTGGAAGGAAAATCCAAGAAATAAGGAACTGTGTTAGATGAGGACTAGGAGATTTTAGATAGAAAGGCAATTGGAAGCATTCAATTATTCTTTGCACCATTAGTGACATTTAACATTAAAAAAGTGAAGATGATGAAAGAGTTGGTGGAAACCCTAACAAAATTGTATGAGAAGACCTCCACTTCAAATAAGGTATTTCTCATGAAGCCTTTATTTAATATAAAAATGGTAGAAGGTGTATCTATTGAAAATCATTTAAATGAGTTTAATACTATTACTAGTTAGTTATACTCTGTGGGTATTAATTTTGATGAAGAAATTAGGGCTCTCTTAATTTTATGTTCTTTTCTTGAAAGCTAGAATAGCTTGGTAATGGCTGTGAGAAATTCTATTTCTAGATCTAATACCCTAAAATTTGATAATGTGATTGGTGTTATTTTGAGTGAGGAAACTCATAGGAAATCCTCAGGTGGATCTACATCAAGAAGTGCTTTGAATGCACATAGCAGAGGTAGAATGACTGAGAGAGTAAATAATTCTAGAAATCATGGGAAATCAAGAGAAAAGTCAAAGGGGAAGAGGTCTCAATCTAGAGGATCGAGATATTACTAGTACTATGGTAAAACAAGGCATAAGAAGAAATATTTTTGTACTCAAAAGAACAATAAAGGAGATAAAACAGAAGGGAACAATGAGGCAAATGTGGTAAGCAACAAATCTAAAGAGGATTCTTTTCTTTTGTCTTTAGAAAGTGTTGATGATTCATGGGACTTAGATTCTGGCATTTCATTTCATGCTACACCTCATAGAGGTTATTTTATTAATTATGTCCAAGGGGATTTTGGGCTCATTTATTTGGGGGATAATGAAACCTATCAGATTGTTGGAAAAGGAAAAGTTAAGATTAAGTTGTAGAATGGGAATCATTGACTACTACATGAGGTAAGACATGTTCCATACTCTATTTTACTTACTGATGCTGGTGAACCTTAATGTTATGATGAAGCTATGTAGGTGGATACAAAGATTCGGGGGGAGTCTACAATGAAAGATGAAATGGACTCTTTACTAAAAAAACAAGACATGGGATTTATGCAAGTTTCTTGAGGGTAAAAAGGCTTTGTAGAATAAATGAGTTTATAGGTTAAAAGAAGAGGATGGAGGTAATAAATGATTTAAAGCTAAGTTAGTTGTTAAAGGATTTACATAGAAAAAAAGGAATTGATTTTAATGAGATATTCTCTCCTATTGTTAAAATGACTTATATTCAAAGAAAAAACAAATATAGTTGTGGTACCATTTCATTCAGTTAGTTTTGGATGATGGACAGTTAAAGCTAGAGAAGATACATACAAATGAAAATCCACCATATATGTTTATAAAGGTAGTGAAAGGAGAGAAGCTAAACTCCTCTTCAACTTTAGTTAGTCTTCTAGACTAAACTGACTAAAAGAACAATAGAGTCTAGGGTGGTTTAATAGTCTAGTTGGAGCTCCAAGTTTAGTAGTGCTATGATCAGTCTCCAAGTGGGAGGTTATTATTGTAGAGTCTGATTAGTCTCCAAGTGGGAGATTATTGTGATGTGGAGCCTAATTAGACTCAGAAGTTTATTTGACATGGTTTCCCTCTATATTATTTCTATGGTGGTTTGGGGGAAGTGCCTCCAAGATGGGGTCAAGGGGCATCATCTCAAATGCACTACCTATTTTAGCATAGGGTGGGGTCGAGGAGAAATGCCCCTAGAAGGGTTTTTAGGGACAACACCCCCAAAGCCAAAAATGACCTTAAATTGTAAAAGGCATTGACTACTATTTTTTTTTTATTCTTTCCCTAATTTTGTAAGAGGCAAAAATCTTGTATAAAAAGGCTTAGGGTTAGGGATTTTTGTAAGGTGGGATGCAAAAATTGGTTCTTGCAGTGGTATTGAGCTGTAAGGGATTACAGACTGTAATCAGGTTGTAATCACTAGATCATAATAATATTGGACTTGTTGTTGGAAGATATAGCCCAAGGATTGGGTGAACCACGTTAAATCCTGGTGTCTTGTGTTCTCTTATGTGTTGCTTATATTTGCATGTAACTATTATTTCTATCTGAGGTTAATCCTAACAATTCTAGTGCAAAGATTAGATCCAAGAGGATAGATGAAGGGAAGGGATGATCTAGGAGGATAGATCCTACCTCAAGCTTAAAGCCATGAAAATAGGAGCTTTAAAGAGGATCTATCAGGTTTTATCCCAATTCCACCAGGAGAAAGGATAGAAAAGGGAAGAAAGAAGGAAAGATGCAAGGAGATTAATGATCTCACATTAAATGGGTTCTAAATCATCACTAAATTGAAGTGTATCCAATTTAGATGATACACATACTATCCAAAGGTTTTTCATAGGAGCAAGGGGACACTTGAAGTACACCAATAGAATCAAGTGTGTACACTCCTATTCTAATGTTCATCATTTTGAGTTTCCTCTCACAATTACAAAGTGTAGTTTTAGCCTCATCAACATCTATAGTGTTAGGTATCAAAGACTCAATGACAATAAGTGTATTGATAGACATAGAGTTAAATAAGTTCTTTTTTTGTATTCAATTGCGTGTATTTTTAATCATCAACATTTCAAATCACATTGCGTGATCCATTGTTAGGATGAGAAATTCTAGGGTTAGAAAAAATAAACATAGCTCTTGAGTTTGGCCTAGTTTGCATCTTTTTATTTTTTCTAAGCCTACACTTTCTTGTCTTAATGATGGATCGCAAAGTGTGATCCAAAATGTTGATGCTAAAAAACACAATCAAATCTAGAAAAGAACTTGTTTTACAAATGGATTGTGGAAATATGATAATGTTAATAAGACATATAGTATTCTCCAGGAATAGATATCTCTGTACCACTAAAAGGGAACTTAATATACTAATGGTATGTAGAAGGAACTACCTACATATCATGGATCCATGGTCTCCCTAACAAAATATTGTATGCAAGAGGTATGTCAAGAACCTAGAAAACTAGACCCTTCTCAACTAGACTAAATTGAATAGGAAATACCACTAAACCTTTAGAATATTTTTTAACCACATCATAAGCCTTTATTATGATCTTTCTCCTAGGGTCAATAGAAAATTTAGATAGACCTAGCTATTTAACAATAT
The DNA here is from genome assembly GCA_028749045.1 of Cupressus sempervirens. Lineage (NCBI taxonomy): Eukaryota > Viridiplantae > Streptophyta > Pinopsida > Cupressales > Cupressaceae > Cupressus > Cupressus sempervirens. Next base: position 163,952,263 of record CM053787.1, read on the forward strand.
TGAAAGAATAAATGTTTAACCCATCACCATTGTCTATTAGCACATTCTTGACTTAGATTTGATTGATGTTAACCTCAATGTGAAGGAAAAGATAATACAAATGGATAAGAGATTTATCACGTTCTTTGAAAAATGAGAGGTAGTGAAAAGCGGAAATGTGGTTAACCATATCTTGGAGTTAATCAACATCAATATCAGTGGGGATACTAGTTGTGCATAATGATTTTTCTTGGATCTCCTTATGAAAAGGTGACAACTCTAGTAGCTCAAAGTTAGATATTTGTGTGAGATTATGTTAAAGTTGATCACCAAGATTGTAGGTAGACTTGGTAGAAGTATAAATTTTTTAGAAGAGGAAGATGCCACTTGCTTAGGATTATCTTATTTGGAAGAATTTTTATCCCTAAGGATGACTTTAGAGTGGCTTCTAGTAACAGTGTTAAGTCTTTTACCATGTGAAGAAGAATTTCCACCTCTAAGTATGACCATGGGTTTATGCTCACTACAAGTTTGTCTTTGTGTGGAACTAACACCTCTCAAGATAACTTTATGCCTCTCATCAAAATCTAAATCATAGTTATACTCACCATATTTTTGTTTCAACATACGAATTCTTTTAATAACAGGCTCAAGCATGTGAATGGCATTATCATTGTTTGTGTAAGTATGGTTGATTTTAGCATCTCCATTTTTCTTATTAGATGTTGGAATTTCTTCTTGTTAATATTTGGGAAGAGGTTCTTTAACAACCTTGTGCTAATAATTTTTGACAACTCCATCTATTCAAACCTTCTCACTCTCAACAAGGACTTGAATGATGCATTTCAGTTTGATGCAACTGGCACTATCATTTAGTGGTAAAATGGAAGAACTTTAAATAAGATGTATAATTCCACTTTATGTAGTCACTAAGCCAGTGAATTGCAATATGAAAAGGAAATAGGGGAATTTCCAAATATGATTCCACTTCTAACCCAAATTAGATTAGCTAGGACCCAAAAGAGGAAGGGTTCTAATACTAAATTCATATTATAGGAGGATTACAATGTTGGAAATCTAATGGGAAATCAAGATACTTGAAGGGGGTGCATGTGAATCAGTATCTATTAAAACTTTAACACTTCAAGCATGAATCATATCTGATAACTTCACTAGTAACCCTATCTCAACATCATTGTAAATTGAATAAAAGATTCACCACAATATATTATCAGATCTATTATCTAATTGCATGAATAAAACTCACAACACATAACACATGGCACAAAGATTTGGTTATGTAGAAACTTTATAAGGTGAGAGTAAAATCATAGTGGGGATGACATCTACAAAGTCTTTACTACTGCATCAACAAAGTTTTCCTATTAGTGCTACAATTTTTATCACTTATGATAATCTACCCTATGAGGGGCCTTCCTAGTTAAGATCTTACAAGACTTATTTAGTCTACCTTGATTAAAGGATTTTACCTCACAATCAAGTGAGTAATTTGTTAGGAGATTTGCAAAGGTGTGTTAAAAACACATTGTTAAGAGATTTACACCCTAAAAAACTTGTTACAATATATCAACACCCGATCTTTTAGTTTATACTCCAATGCTAATAACATATCTCCTCTGTACAATTACCAATCACTTCTTTGATATGACTTGTCACTATTTTTATACTTCATTGCTTCTCTACAATTCTCAGTTGCTCTTCCTAATTCACCTTCACACTTCTCATATGACCAAACACTTAATCACATATGCTCTACACACATGAACTGGGTTATAAACCATTCTTAAATAATTGTTAGGTGAAACTTCTAGATCATGATCAATGATATAGATTTATTCCTTTTGTCACTTATTCCTTGTAAATTTTTGATTGGCCAATCTCCTTACATATGGATTAATGATCCTCATTGGAATTCATAGTCACCTCCATAACTAACTCCTTGATCATATAAAAACATCTCCATCTCAAAAAAAATGGTTTACCTCAATGTTCATATAATTACAAACAATCATGTCAAAATTGGTTTTCTTAGCACTTGAACTTGCTGATGCTCATCCATGTCTCAATCTACATGATATCGCTCAGCTTCAACTCTACTTGACATACTCTATTTTACTTGGTCTTTATCAAATTTGACATAAGAATGAACTCGGCCTATAGACTACTCTTTGACAACTCATCTAATATTGGAGTACTTGAAAATCGTAGACTTACTCAATAGTAACTATTGCTCAACACAAACTAAAATTTATACAAGTCCTTCATTACATTTCTCAACCTATATAGGATGCGTTAGTCATAGTGGTGACTAACAAACCCTTCCTAATGAATGAGCAAGTGTTTTGCACTAACTGATAATACCATGATTACCGTGAGGATCAATAATCCCCCCGTTTGACATTAGTGACAAAAGCACTTTGTCATGATCAAACTTTACATATCAAAACTAAAACATAAGTACTCCCCCTTATGATATACTCCATAAAGATAACTTGGTCAACACATGGACTTTTGTACTTAATTTTTTTTTTTTTTTAAATTAAAACTTTTTAGTATACATACATCTGAGTATCAGACTGACAGACTCTTTATGAGTCTAGAATTAGTATACACAACTAAATTTCAAAATTTTCATATCTTCTATGCTTGGTAATACCTTTGATCATACCTTATTCATTCATTCCCCCTTTGTTTTCCATGATTATTCTTGTTTTCAATTAGGGGCTAGGAAGCATACCATACTTCTCCAAAAATAATTTATGGGATGTTAAAATCATTTCCATGGTGTTGTCCCAATTGGTCTTTAGTCCATCAAGAACTTGTCTTTGAATCTCCAATGTAGTTGCAAGATGTATAATATTATCATGTATGGATAGTTGTTGATTGCCTTGAATACAATCTTTAGCAATCTTGAGATGTTTTTGCATGTCTACCAAATGTGGAGTCAAAAAGCTTGAATGGTCAACAAATTGACTTTTATTTTTCATGTAGGAGCATCCTAGGGTAGTTGGCTATCCTACATGATTAAGGGATTTTTTTGGAGTTGAGTGGACCTATTTGGGTCTTGGTTTTTTTTTTTTGATGTATTTAATAAGTGTTGTAAGCCTTTCAAGACATTTGATATTTAATTTCTATTGGAGGCCAACTTGTGGCTCTTCATGAAGTTAATGTAAGGGATATTTAATTTTTAGCTGATTGGGTCAACTTGTGGCTTGGTTGGGTATAAATAGGGGGTATTGTGAAATCTCTAGTCATTATTCATCCATATTGGAGAAGAGGAGGTGGTAGAGGAGAATTTTTTTAGAAGGGCTAGTAGCTGAGGCTTGGGAAACAAGAAGATTGCTTGCTTGGCTTGCAAGCAGAAGTTTAGGTCTTCCTTGGAGGTTTCTACTAGAGTGTGGATCTAGACTAGCTAGGGATTGGATTGGATCTTGAGGGATCTTGCAGAACTATTACTTTCTTTGTATTTGGCCATAACCAAGAAGCCCTTACAGTCTGAAACATTGCATGTAATCAATTAATTTATGAATAAAGAGTTGTGATTTGATATTAGATCTTGCATTATTGTTTAATTTTTGTTGTGTGGTTGTTTGCTAAGGACTAGGAAATATCCTTTAGGGATTATCCTACCTTGTGCTACATCAAGTGGTATCAAACTGAAGGTTTTTCCTGAGCGTGTAGACCGAGTGCCAAAGTTGAGGCAGTTTGCATTAAGATCTTGATCTCAAAGGGTTTTGCAAAAATCTTAGAAGATGCCTCCAAGAATATTGTACCCTAGGGAAATCGATGATCTTAGTGATGATGTGGAAGAAAGGATCTTAGAGAAGATAAGAGCAAAATTTAGATATGAGATTGTATTGATTAAGAGTGACATGATTGCTAAAATTGTGAGTGCTTTAGGTGGTGTACCTCGAAAAATGGGTATTGAAGATGGTTATGTGGAAGTTGTTGAAGAATAGAAGTTGTTGGATCAAATGGTGAGGACATAATTGATCATGTGAAGATACCTATGGGAAATAGGGTTGGTCAATTTTCTAGACTTAGATCTTAGTTAAATTCGAAGCAAAGATGGAGGTTTCCAATTTTTTAGGTACTTTGAATCCTAAAGACCTGATTGATTGGATTGGTGAATTGGAAGAATACTTTGAACTTGAGGATATTGAGGATCCACTCAAAGTGAGGCTGGAACAAACTAAGCTAAAGGGACATGCTACTCTTTGGTGGAAGGAATTGCAAAGAGATAGAGAAGAAGAAGGGAAAATGAAGATCACTAGATGGAGGTTGATGGTAACTAAATTAAAGGCTAAGTTCATTCCTACTAATTATGAACTTGATTTGTTTAAGAGGTTGCAAAATATGAAACAAAAGGATATGACAACAAAATATTATACCAAGGAGTTCTACAAGTTGACTATTTAGTCTGGGCATAGAGAATTGTCAAAGGAGAATGTATATCGGTACATTAATGGTTTGAGATTCAATATTCTAAATGAGGTTGGCATGCTAAAAATTTCTTTGGTTGAGGATGCTTATCAATATGCTTTGAGAGCAAAAGAGAAGTTGAAGAGGAAGAATCAAGGTAGTTCCCAAGGGAAGGAGAAGTAGTACTACTTGGAAAAGGATAAACCAAGTGTAGAAGATGAACCAAAACCTATTGAATAGAAGAGAAGGACATGTAGAGGTGAGTTTAAGGGTACCTTTTTTTAGATGTCATGAAGAAGGACATAGATCTTATGAGTGTTTGCAAAAGGCTGGTGATAAAAGAGCTACTACTATGAATGAAGTTCAAGACCATGAACCTGAGTGAGGAGAGATTTTATTAGCTTAGTGAGTATTGGTTTATTAGAGGATGTTGGAATCTTGTCAGAGGAGTAATCTATTCAAGACTCATTGTAAGTCTGGTGGTAAAGTTTGCAATGTGATTGTGGATGTTCGTAGTACTCATAACCTTTTTGCTGAGGAGATGGTTCAGAAAATTGGTTTGAAGAGAGTGAGACATCTTTATCCTTATAGGATTGGTTAGTTGAGAGGTGAGCATGCTTTGGAACTAAGGGAGTAGTGTCTTATTGATTTCTAGATTGGGGAGTATAAGGATCAAGTGTTGTGCAATATTGGCAACATGAATAGTTGTCATGATTTCTTAGTAGACCTTGGCAAGTATGATTGTAGGGTTGTGAAAGATTGTGTCAAGTATGTGTTTACAATTGTGAAAGGTGGCAGGAAGCATTCCCTAATTCCTTTATAGAATGAAGAGGTCAATAGAAGGAACTTAAGTATTGGTAGCCAAGTTGAGTTGGCAGATTCTAAAAGGATTAGCAATCGGTATGGACAAAAAACCTATGGAACACTGAGGATAGATGTGAAGAAGTAGAAGAAGAGAAAGGGAAAGAGTGTACAAGTTGAAGACTTGGAGGACATGTATGTGAAGGACCAGCTTGGAATTTGTGTGTTGAATCTTGGAAGATGTTCTTCCAACTATTGAGAACATCATTTTGCACTTAGGAAGTCTGATGTAGGAGAATCCTGGGGTAGTTGGTTATCCTGCATGATCAAGGGGATTTTGTGGAGTTGAGTGGACCTATTGGGGTCTTTGTTAATTATTTTTGATGTATTTAATAAGTTTTTTAAGTCTTTAAAAGTATTTGGTTTTTAATTTTTATTGGAAGCTAACTTGTGGCTCTTCATGTAGTTAATGTAAGGGATATTTAATTTTTATCTTACTGGGCCAACTTGTTGCTTAGTTGGGTATAAGTAGGGGGTATCGTGAAGTCTTTATAAATTATTCTTCCATCTTAGAGAAGAGGAGGTGGTAGAGGAGTGAATTTTGAGAAGGGTTAGTAGCTGAGGCTTTAGGAAACAAGGAGATTTCTTGGTGGGCTTGTAAGCATAGGTTTAGATCTTCCTTGGAGATTTCTACTAAAGTGTGGATCTAGAATAGCTAGGGTTTGGATTATATCTTGAGGGATCTTGCAAAACTATTACTTGCTTTGTATTTGGCCATAACTAGGAAGGCCTTTCAACCCAACATATTGCATATAATTAGTTATTTTATGAATAAAGAGTTGTGATTTGATATCAAATCTTGCATTCTTGTTATGTTTCTATTGTGTGGCTATTTTCTAGGGGCTAGGACATCTCCTTTGGGGATTCTCCTACCTTGTGCTGCATTAATTCTACTCTCTTCCTATATGATTTTAGATTGCTTCCCCTACAAAATTCTCAACTTGGAAAAATGAATTGAACTTGAACTTGCATCCAAGGTCAATGTGCTTGTACTCCTCTATAGATCAATATCGATTTTGTCCAATTGATCTCTTTATCTCTTTTGTAAATACTAGAACATAACACAACTTCCCAAATAATGAATTAATATTAGAGATCAAATTTTCATCATCATTATCTTGAGAGTTCGACCATCTTTACAGCTATCTTGGCTAACACTTTCTCCATGATATTATTGTCATATTTTCTTTCAACTCTTTCCATCATCTTCTATTGAATGTTAATGTCAAGCTCATTGATCTTATCAAAAAATTTCACCCATTGTTCAAGAATGGGGGCTTTCTCATCTAAATAATTAACAAATATAGTGTCAAGGAAAATATCCTTGATATCATACAAAACTTTCTTTTGTTTGTGCTCTCTTCTTAGCTTGTCTTTCTTAACCTTTCTAGCATATAATTCACTCAATATTCTTATTTTCTCTTCACTTAAATTAGATTTATCCTAGTAACATATGCTAATGTCTTCTTCTAAGGTACTTGGCTTATCGTTCATGAACTGAGGTGAATTTCTATGCTTCTTCTTCAAATTCTTCCCCTTATAATCCGATGTGCTTGACCTTGGCACAATCAATTGAAAATCATGGGTTTGAACTACCATATTCATTTTCTATGACTCTTGAATCACATCACCTTTCTTTTCTTCTTCTCTCATGTTCTTGTCCTCTATTGTTCTCTCTTGGCTTGGCTATGGTGCTAACACACTTGATTGATCTTTCATAGTAAATTGAAGTTCACTTGTTGAACTTTGTTTACAAACCTCTTTTTCTCCCTTTGGCTGAGGTCCTAAGGGAATTATTTGATTGATTGTAGTAGACTAATCTACTTGGTCATTAGAAATATTCTCTCCTTTATCTTATTCTACATTATATGTACCCTTTATGGCCTTATCTATCTTTTCTTTCTCAGGTGGCTCATTATCTACAATACTGGCCAATTTCCCCTATTTCTTGACATTTTCACCTTGTAAATCATCATGACTATCTTTCTGTTCTAATGAAAATGTAGGAAAGGTAAAGGTATCTAGTGTCATGTCTAGAATTTGTGCACATACCTTCGTGTCTATCTTTGGACATTCTTTTATTTGAATCAACATAGGATTTGGATTGAGCAATCCCTCTATAGTAGGCATTTGCATATAGGTCTCATCCTGTAGTTCTTCCTCAGCCAACAAATCCCTATTCTTTAGATTTTCTACAGATTCAACTTCAATAGTGATATTTTCTGAGTTGTCCATTTTCTTGAACCTTTCTTTGTATGACCTCCTTTAGATCCTCAATCTCATCATAGTAATCACTTGATTATCTAACTCAATTTTCTCGGGTTCATTATCCTTAGATTTATCTTTCTTGTCCTCTTGAAGTATCAATCAAAATATCTTTTGTTGACCTAATGGTCAAATCATTTGTTAATTATTGAATAAACACTTAATCAGATCAATTGATTACATTGATGCTGAGCTTTATAGTTACTACCGATCCTCACATTTAGATAGTAGTGCATGTTAATCTTCATAGAGTCTGTCGAGCTTTGCAGAGTCTACTGAGCTCATCAATGAAAAACAGGGAGGAAGAAGTGTTAACTAAGCTTATAAGTGTCTACCAACTTGGCAATGTTAACAAAGTAGAATGAAGGTAGTGTTGACCAAGCTTCAGTATCAATTGAACCCTTTAGTGTCTATCGAGTTCTTTAGTATTCACCGAGTCATTAGTGCTAACCAAGTTCATACCTAATCCCAAGTGATCAATGTGGGCCAAGCACCGATGTCAACCAAATGATTGAGCTTTCTAAGTTGATAGTGTTGTTGAGTGTCAGAATATCACTCAAGTGGTCTTCAAAACCTAAGTTACAATAGTAAGCTAAATTAGTAAAGATTGTTTGAATTTGATGTTATAGCCAATCTAATTATTTGGATTGGTAAATATGTAATACATCTTATCATATCCAAGAATGAGTGAGTAATAAGTAAGAAGTAGAATGAATGTGAATTAGAAGAAAAGGCTACAAGTAGTATTAGGGAAAGTAGAGTCCCATCTATCATAGAAAGATCATCATTTTCTATTAAAAGAATATCATACAACAAATCAAGTTGTAGATCAAAGATCAACTACTAGTTCATCCTAATATGTGCATCAATCAAATCTTCTAACAAGGTGGATGTAACATTCCTTATTGCTCCTAATAGGGAAGATCACTAGAAGTGATCAATTATAAACCTTAACAAGCCAAATTTATACTACAGTCATAAATCTTGTGGGTATCATCCCCATCCTAGTTTTACTTTCTATTTGGAAGGATTCTGGGTTACCAAATATTGTGTCAAGTGTTATGAATGTTTTATTGTTTTCAATATTTCATGCATGCAATTAGATTAGAATAGCATATGAAGGATTAATTGGTGAATAGTAGTTAAAGTTTTATTGGTTCCTGATTTACCCCCGCAGTCACCTAGGCCCACATATATTTCCAAAAATTTGTATTAGAGCTTTTGGTTCTCACATCAAAAGTTTAGCAGCTTGAGAAAAGATCAGAGGCAATGGAAGTGTATAGACTAGAGAAAGCTATTGATAATGAAAAGTTGGATCTATAATTGGCTATGGAATGATTCGAGAAAATGAAGGAACAAGTCTCTCGATCCTTGAAAAGAAGAAAAGACCTAGAAACACAGATAAATGACAATCTTTACATTGAAGACATTTGCCAAGACAAAAGTTTAGATGAAGCTAATGCAGTAATCAAAGATCTACTTGAAAAGAATCTTACTCTTCATGAAGAAGTCAAAAAGTTGAAAAGATAATAAGAAATTCAATCAATTAGACTGTGTGAAGACATGGAACAAAAGGACAAAGCCAAAGAAGAGAAAATATTGCTAACTAAAAAGGTAGAAGAAAAGAGCAATGAAATCCATCACCTATCTCTTTAGTGAGTAGATTTGATAGATAGAATCAATGTTGCAAATCAAGAGCTTATCAATTTGAGGACAGAGAATGATCTCAGCATAGAAAAGAAAACCAATGAGAGGATAATGAAGTCTCAAGAAAACATGAATCAATTGGACAAGAGAACTCAATTTAGACACAAAGGTAAATAATGATTAAGCTATAAAGATGAAGATGAATCAGCTCATCAAGGAGCTCTAAAGAACAAAAGACCTACTTGTAATCATTGTGGAGAGATATGGCATACATCAAACAAGTGTTTGAGTAATGGGAAATTAAAATTCAATGGAAAATGTTACAATTGTAACAAGTTAGGACATAGAGCAAGTGAATGCACATAGATGTTTGAAGGAAAATGTTTTAATTGCAACAATGAAGGGCACAAATCTTTAGAATTCAAGACCAAGAAATGGAATCCAATAGAACAAATTGCAAAATCCATTTTGGTTGGGATTATAACACATAGTGTAGATGTCACTTGTATGGTGAGCATGGACATACTATAGAAAATTGTATAAGAACTCACATGAGGAAGAGAGAACCTACAAAGGGATGTTATATATGTACATAACTTAGACATCTAGCTAGAAACTATATCAACCAAGGTAGAATTGAAGATGAGAAGAAAGAAAAGGATGAAAATATCAAAATTCAAATGAGGCTGAAATAGATAAAGAAATCCCTAGAGAATACAAATCAAAGTCCTGAAAATGTTGATACCCAAGTCAATGAGTTGTCCAACTCAATTATTTCAAACTAGTTTGCCATGGAGATCACTGGAACTATGACTCAAAGGAAACATCTTATATTAGTTTTGGTCAGGAAGGAAAAAGATCCAAATCAATATTTCAAGTAATTTGGGATCACTGAGTTAGATAACAATTTGAGTAATGTCTCAAGACCATACCAAGCAAGGTTGAGTTGCAAGACCTTACCGAGCAAGGTCAAGTTACCAAACCTAATTGAGCTTGAATGCAAATGGTCAGTTGAGAGTACCAACCAAGAATTGATGACACATACCAAGTTGATGGACTTAATTAAAAATCTTATGACTACCAAGTTGAATAGGATATCACTGAGCTATTTATTGATGATGAATTAATGGTGACCCTAAGAAAAATTTTGGTTAAAAGATGAAATTGAAAGGTTTATTCTTCACCACAAATTTTAGAGCGTACAAAGAAGAGCATTCCTGAGCCCCTAAGTGATTTGATGTCAATTTTTTGAGGATTTCATCAATTAGTTACCATGTGTAATGATGTCATCATCCAATAGCAAAGTGAAGAAAGGTTCCAAGATGTTGATCATAGGTGTTGAACCTAGAACCCTTAAATTCAAACTGTGTCTAGTAATCACGAAGGAACTTTATCCAGTTGAAGATCATTCAAAAATCCCTTCGAACGTACTTTTGATTCATGAAATTAGGTCATTCTATCATTGTTCAATTATGGAATTGGGCACTTTTGAGATGAAGGAAGCTATAAGTAAACCAATTTCTCTTCACACAATAAACCATCAATGACCCTTATTTGCCCAAAAATGAAGACACAAAAAGATACCAAAAGTTGGGTCACTTTGGCATTGAATTGTGCAAGTTCCTTCTCAATTTTATAGGGTACAGCTCCCCAATTGGATATATAATGAATAAGATTTAAGAAATGCTTTTAACTTGAAAGTGAAGTCTACCTACACTATTCTTGGATAGGGGGTAAATTATTATAATAGAAAATGAAAGGAAAAGAATCCATATACAACAATGGAAATGCATAATCTTCCCACCTATACATGCACTTAGAAAGAAAGAGAGAGATTAAACTAACAATGACAACCCCTACAATAAATGAATTCTACAATAGAGTGGTAACTCCATCATTCAACCTTAATCCACACATGAATGCAAATAAGATCAATTAAAAGCATACAATCTTCAAAGAAATGAAATCTTCATTCAATTAGAAATCATAAAATTTCTAAATATTACTGACAATTCAAACTTCTTTCAATTAACTTTAAACAAAATCAAAGCTAAAAAGAATAGTTCTAATTATAATAAAAAACTACCCCCTTTGCACAATATGAATTTCCCCAAATATGTAGAACATAGTTTGCAAAAATAGTAGAACCTCCAAGACTCTCCACCCATGGAAAGAAGAAGCACACTATTTTCATCCATTGGAAAAAGAAGAACCTTTGACTCTTCTTCCTTTCAATTATTTAACACTTGGCTACTCCCATAACCTTACGATTATTAATCTGACCAATTCTTGGAAGCACCTTCTTTAATCACTCCCTAATGATATTTTATTCCAATTCCCTTTAATCTCAATATTTTAATCTTAAATAACTTCTTTCTTTTAATGATTGCTTCCATCATCGGTATTTAACACTAAGGGCTCTACAAAGATTGCAAACATCTTTCATGTCTCACCATGTAAGAGAGATAGATAATATTGTTAGTGAGGTAGCAGGCTTAAGGAAAAGTGTCTATGCATGGTTAAGATAATCTTAACACATGCCATCACTTATTATTGCCATTTTGGAGATGGCTTGGAGGCATGGATCCAATCTTCATTTTCCTCAAGAAATGATTTTTATCACTAATTAGTGATGGTCTATGACCTACAACCTTCATTCATGACTGTGGGAATATGGTATCTATGACCATTTTGTGTTCAACATGGGTATCAAATTTTAGTGTCTATCATACTACAATTGTACCCATTCAAGCTGGAGCATGAAATAGAGCATGGATTCCATACGTGCACAAGAAAAAATGTGTGCTCCACCTTCTGTATATTCATAGTCGTGATATCTCTCATGAGCCCCAAACTCACCCTTGCCATGGATATACCATCTCATTGAAGCTTGGCCCATGCCTTCAAACTATGGGCTTGATGTTATATTAAGATGGCCTTGGCTATAATCATCTCCATTCATCTTGTTAGGGAGTGAGATGCAAATAATCATTGACCCTTCATGGAAACTACCAATAGTGTACACTTATGCCATGAAAATCATCACTACATAGAATCATGGCAAACATCTGACATTTAGTCAAACATTTCACATGCATTGTGTGTGGGTATCTCACATTCATGTTTTTCCACAATAGAGGTACTCGAGCCTAATTCTGGTGAAGGGGTTGAGTTGAAATTCCATCGTGATGATGTTAAGTAGGTAGATAGAATTTGCACTTTCTTTTGGATCCCATGAATATGCTTACCCAAGTGATCGATGTCGGGTAGAGGTCCTATCACTCATTTGTTTAGCTATACTTTTGTCCCATTGAGCCAACCAATGAAACATCTCACATGCACCCACTCGAATTGTATTCCATGCAATGTTCAAATGATGGTGATGTCTTTCATATAATTTCTAAAGCATCAAATTTGTGATTGAAGAAATGTGGGAGGCTTCAGTGATGGGGATATGTTTATCGACATTCTATCATGTAGTTTGGACATTCAAACAAGAGTATGTTGGGATTCTCAATTCATTATTCTTATCAAGAAATGTCACTTGCCAATAGCTCAAACCTCAAATGGTGACGATCCCTATTCCTCTTGTTCTATAAGTAGAGAATCATGGGTTTTCAAATTCCCTCAGAGTACCACCTTCTATCTAAGTGCTATGGGCTTCCTTGATGTCTAGCTTCATGAAACTTAGATGGGTTAGGCTTAGAGGCTTTGGTTCACATATTTGATCTATTTTAATTCCTTTTTGATGCATTCCTGAGTTACACACTACATATTTGCTTGAAGATTTGAAAGGGATTCAATGTTTCAACTTTGGGTCGATCTTTGATCAGGTCATGGAGTCATTATTCATGACTTACTAAGCTTTTAATACTCTTCACTTTATAGCTATTGACATTTAGTCAAATGCTTTATGGCTAGTCTTGTGACTTATAGAAAACAACTTTGGTGAATTTGAGATTCCCAAATCTTGGCCCCTTTTGATTTGATGATCAATCAAGAACCTCTAAAAGCTTCATTATAGCCTCACATCCCATAGCTTCAAAATCCTTTTTTTTTAAATTATTTAGCTTGATAATATTTTGGGTCTACACTGCCAATATCCATAAAGGTACCATAGTCTTCTAATGTTGGTAGAATTGAATTTTAGATAGGGTGAGTGTGTCATATAGCTGTACTCCTTTGAAGTAGATGGAGGAGGTATTTTGGAAGGTGAGTTACTGAGAGCTATTCTTTGGGTCTACCACATGCTCATTTTGAAATGACAAGATTGATAGGCCAACACTGGGAGTAAATAATAACAAAAAATAAACGATTTATGATAGAATTCGACTGGTCTATATGTGTCAATCTGAGAGCGTAAGCTTGCAAAAGGTGTTTGAGTAGTATGCCATCAAGGGATGATAGTTGTGATTTGAGTGATTATGAATGCAGCTAAAACACACAAAAATGAACTTATAGAAAACTAAAATAAAAATGCGACAAATAAATATATGGAAAACTGAAATAAAACTACGTCGGAAACTGTCACTTCTTGCTACAAGAGCTTGGCTAAAACTTACCAAATTAATTTGGACAATAAAAACATTAGAAATGAAAATGTCTTTCTACCAGTAATAACCATATAATTATTTATATTCAAAAAAAATTATGATAAAATATTAGTCATTATAAGAAAACAATAATCATATTATATCAATGCAAATCTTATTATAAACTACTACAGAACAAGCATATCATATCAATATAAATAAGATTACGAACTGATATAGAAACAACAATCAAATCAATTACAAATTCAAACTAAGCTTTATATTAATGAAATACAAACATACCACACTGAAATAAAAACCAAAAAATACAGAGACATTCCAAAAAGTGGGCCCCCTCCTCAGTCTGTCAAGTGGTGAGATAGAAAACTTTGAGCACAGGTCTGATCAACACAATAGATAATGTTTATTTCTCCGAGGAATAGTACAGAATTGTATATGTTGAGTCTGCATTGTGTTGTTTATATATACACAATGTTTAACCATGAAGTTGGAAGATATCCATAAATACAAAACAATAATTATGCCGATTACATGAGAAAGACTAAAATAGTTTTGCAATCTTTGTAGCAGATGATATCTCCAATGGAAAATACCTGGGAAACGTCTTAGCATTGGGTGACAGAAGCAGCCAGCGGAAATAGTTGTTATAGTCTCTACAAAATATGTGGTGGAGAATCAGAAGTTGGAGAATGAAGTTGCACGTCCATCAAACCTCCTTATAATAGGAGTCATTTCATTGACATCTACCTTGGGCTCCATAACAGACATAAATACCGATTGTTGGAAAGCGAACTTAATTGATGGATGAGAGAATGGTTTAAATCAACGGGCCTCTCTTCTGCTAACTATGGCGTCAGTTTGATTTACATAGATCATGTAATACAATTTTACAAAGTGCATGCATAATGCAATGGTTAAAAAATTACAATTGCAAGTTGGTGGTCAATGGTTCAAATCCATTAGTCTCTTATTTTAGCTAAAATGGGAAGTGTTCTTTGAGTAAATGGAATAGATTTTTAGTGTTCTTGAGTAAATGGAACAGATTTTTGGAGATTGCATGTTGGAATCTTACTCCATATTTTAAGCCAACAATATTTCTTTTCATTATAACCATAATCTGCTCCTTGATTTTAGTCACAATATTCTCTGTGATTTTAATCACAATATTCTCCTTGATTTTAGCCACAATCTTCTCCTTGATGTGAGTCATAAATAATTTTGAATTTGTTTATATGTTGTCACATATTTGGGATTTATCTTCCACATGAAATAATAATTTTCTTGGCCCAATATATTCTAGTAGAATACAATCAAATATTAATCATTCAAATATTTTATCTAATAACTAAAATAAATATTACTTATATATTGAAATATATGCAACTTAAAATGGGAAAGTGGTATAAAAAGGGAATATAGAAATGGAAATGAAAGCAAATAGGAGGGATAAATAAGGGTATAATTAGGACACAGATGTCTCTCATCAAAGACATGATGATTTAAAAATATGCATCATATTTCATTGTTTTATCATTGGCTCCACTTTTGAATGGTTAAGCTAGAAACAATTTGACTAGAACCTATGTAAAGGAAGTTCGGGAGAAGAAAGCCATTCAACATTTCCATGGTCCACAAGAGGCTCCAAGTCTTTTATCCTTTAGCTTGTACTCCTAGATGATGGAAATGGTAACATGCATTTTGAATCTGCATTACTAATTTTGAACCATTGACATTGAATTCTGAACTTGGACCTTGAATCGAAGTTTGAATCTTGACTCATTTAACTTGAAAGCATGTGAACCTACGAACTAAACTCTAAATTTGAAGTTGAACTTCAAAATAGGGTACTTGAATCTACATATCAAAATCTAACTTGAATATGCATTGAGGCTTCAAACTATTGTGCCATATTGAACTAATGAACTTGTTGAACCACTTGAACCTTTGACCCTTATTCAATTAGTTCAAAATTTACAAGGGAAAGCCTTGAACTTGTGTGCTTGAGCATTTTGGTTCATTTTCATGAAACTTCATCTAAAACCTACGTTAGACAACATATCTTTACACAATTGTAGGCACCAAAAATTTGGTAAAGACATAAACTATGTAATTTTGATCAATCAATGCAAATTAAAGAGGAAATTAGAAGAACACAATAGAATTTCAAATCAAAAATCACATCAGGTAATTAATCATCTATCAAATCAACAAGACCTAAATCAACTTTAAAAAGAGGAGAAAAACAATTCAAAAAGGGAAGAAGAAAAAGAAAAACTTTTGAAAATAAATAGAACATTTATTAAATCAATAAAGCCATTTATGCTCACAAAAGTGAACATACTTTTTTTACATTTAAAAGAATTGGAAAAATCCTCATTTATCTCAAAAACTAAGTCTGTTGGACTCTTCCCCTTGGTCTCTTAAGAGATATTTTCAATTTTACCTTCATCCACTAGTCAAAGGTAAAATCCTAATTCTTACCTCAACCCCTTCCAAAATCCTATAAATAGGAGGGCAATTCAAGAGCTAAGGGACCCACATTTTAGGCATCTGCACTATAGGCACATTCTGAGTTATCATCTTTTTAGCATTGTCATTATAGCAAGATCATAGCATTTTAACTTTGTTTTCATGTTACTTAGTATCATTTTACCACATGTTTAACTCATTTCATATTCATTTAATAGCATTCTAGAGTTGTTACCTGCATCTAATTTGCATTATAGTCATAGATCTTGCATGCATTCTTGTAGATCTACATTTTAAGCATACTCTTATTCTAGAACTATCACTAAGATGTTGGTCTAAGAGTTTTCTTAGCGATTGTAGTAAGGGAAATATGGGACATTCGTAGAGTTTATATTTTGACAATTATTTCTTGGATTTAGTTTAGTTTGTTATCATTTTTTTTGCACTCTGCATTAAAGTCTCATGAATATGTGAATATATCATGTACAAATTGGCACCCACCATGGGGCTTGAAGTCAAAACCTCTCTATTTTTTTAAATCTTTCTATTAAATCTTTTATTTTTAGTATAGATCTACATTTCTTGTTGGTTTCTTGTGTAGATCTGATTGGTCCCACGTTCTACAACATTCTGGAGGCTTTATAACAGTGACAACAAAATCTCAAAGGCTTCTTTGAATACAAAAAGGCTAGATTTGCAATTTTCTAAAGCTACAACACTTCTGAACTTTGTTTTAATGCTTCTAAGCAATCTTTTAACACATTTAAAGCTTTTTGTAGCACTTTAAAATATTTCTATAGTGCTTTTAAACATTTTTGTAGCGCATTTAAAGTATTCTACAGTGCATTTGCCATTTCCTGTAGTGCATTTACTAGTTTAAATAGCACATATGATACATTCTATAACATAAATGCTTATTCCTATAGGGCATCTAATAAAAGTTATAGTTGCTAAATCTAACTTCCAAATCTGATTATCAGTTGCTTACAAGTCTCTTCGAAGCTAATGGGAACTCCCAGATTATATACAACATGCGACAAGAATGAAGACCCTCATAAATGCGCCTAGCCTTTGCTAGCGCCAAAAATATGTGGACCTTGCCCCTTTTTAATTCAATGTGCGATACAAAATCTATCTTAATAGAAGCATTTGATCTCTTTGACCTAAACGAGAGTAGGCCTATGCTCTCAACTCTTTTGAGTTGATCAAAATGCCCAACCTTCTGTAAAGATCAATTACAATTGAATGAGGAAAGAACCCAAACATAGTTTAACTAGGAGCCCCTTTGTCTTCAGTAGTATAAGAGCTGGATTGAACATTTGTGTCTGTTGTGTTTGGGAAGTTAGGATAGCAGGGATATGCTCTCACTCTTCTAGAGTGATCAAATTTCCAAACCTATTTGTGATTTTCATTTTTCTGCTTTCCACTAGGTAGGATTATTTAGCCATAGAAAGGCTACCTCCCAAGTTGCCTTAGCAGTGCCGATGAGAGGGAACACCTCCCAATCTTGTATTCCAAATTGAATGCAAGCCACCTATGATTGAAATATACCCTTCCTCTAGTAGTCCCATAAGGGATTGTACCAAACCTCCTCAGCATTGGTAGGAAGCTCTCTATCACAAGAGAGGTAAATCCAAACATTGATGGTTAAAAACTAAAACCCCCTAGTCACCAGCTCTGGACAACCTTGTTAGGAAGCCCTTTTCTTCAATTTTCTAGGTGCATGCAGTTTTATATTTTATTTTAGTTTTTACTATTATTGTGCTTGGATTTGTATTAAAACTTAATAACAAACACCAGTGTAGATCACAGTCCTTCCAAAAGACATAACTATAAACTGATATGAGAAACTAAGTCCAAAATGAGAACATTGCTGAAAGGCCTTGAAATAGCACATTTACTGCTCAAAATAATGCATTTGGCCCATTTTGTAATGCATTTGAACTTTTTTATAGTGCATCTAATTGCAAAAAAAATCATTTGAAGCTTTAAATAGCACATTTTCCCTGCATAACAATGCATCTAAAGCCTGAAACAATGCATATGATAGATAAAATAATGCATTTGAACATTTAAATAGTGCATATAGTCAATGGAATAATTCATTTGACCAATCCTATGATGCATCTAAGAAAAAACCTAAAACAAAGGCTATCTATGTACATGACACTTGCAAACAAACAACAGATTTGGATACCCTTTTTCTCATTGATATTTTCCAAGATTGAGAGATCTTGAAAATGACTGAAACCATATTTGAAAAATGCAAAGCTACAAATTTCATTATTAATCCAACAATCATTATTGCTTCACTTCACATATCAAGCCATAAATGTCCAGAGACACAAATCCGTTCCCTACTTAACTTTGTGAAAGTGAACTCAACCTATCAACATCGCCAAATACCTTGTCCAACCTAACTTATTACTCTAGATGAATCATAATCAACAAAAATCATCATATTGCAAAAATGTATAAGAACTAAGGAATTCTATTCATAGTTCATTCCAACATGTAAAATCGGCATAGCCACAAAGCTGAAATGATCACCTATACGGGTGAGTGTGAGAATAGCTAGCAAAACCATCAAATGCGTGAAACCTTTGAATCTTATCAAACCCATCACATCCACAAATTGTTCACCAAACATAGTTACCCATGAATCAGGTCTATTCAATCGAAATTGAAAACCCTTTGCCAAAATGGGTTCATCTAACATGTGGGATGACAAGAGCATTGAAACTAAAATTGAAGATTTTTTAAAAAAATCTTGAAGTTGTCGATATCATGGACAAGATACTTGAGAAACACAAAGAACGTTACATACTAGCATTAGCACAACAAGGTGTGAAATTGCCTTCTGATTTTGATGTGACCAATCTAAAATGAGATGAAGAAGAGTCACCCCTAGATATTGTGACACAAAAATCACAAGACCTACAATTGGAAATGAAATGAATGAAGTGAGGAAAAATAAAACCTATAGAATTTAGCCTCAAAAAGGTGTGTCCACTTCCATTTGATAAAAGCATTACCTTCACACCTTTCCCTCAGAATATGTAGATACCAAAATATGATAAATATTTTGGTACATCAAATCCATAAGATCACCTTAGACAATTCTATACCTTGAGTATGGATTTTTTCCATGACACAACTTACCTAATGCATCTATTTCTTAGGAGCCTCAAAGGGCAAGCCATGGAGTGGTTTTCCAAGCTACCCTCCGACATCAAAACCTTTGACCAATTGGCTTCTGTGTTCATTGCCCAATATTCCTATAATATCAAAAGAGAAGTTACGATGACCAATTTGTGCAACACAAAACAACTTCCCAGCGAGGCATTCAAGATCTTCCTACAACAATGAAGACACATGTTTGCCAAGTATCATAGAGACATACTAGACAAAGAGAAGACAAACATCTTCATCAATAGTCTCTCAAAACCCATGAATTACTGGCTCCAACTCCAAGGGCCTAAAGACTTTAAGACTACCTTAGAGAATGTTGCTAAGGTAGAAGAGACCTTGATAAATAATGATTTTATTAAATTATCAAAAAATGGTATGGGTTTTTCAAACAACTCCACACAAACCTACAATTCTTTTGATTGGACCACTGATAAATAAAAGCCATGGTGGAGAAACAACAACAAAAAAATTGTCAATGATGGGATGGTCGAAGCTAAACATGTTAAACTACAAACCCAACCCCATCCAAATCAGTTGTATCCTATCGTCAATGTCACCAATCAAACACACCTCAAATGGACAATACTCATCCATTTTACCAATGTAGCATGGCAATCCCTTCGATATCTAATCAACAAGTCATTTATAATAAGGCTCCTCCTCCATTAAGATACCAGTCTTTTGACATACCCAAGGAGTATGCACCTATTGGGGTGTCTTATGAGAGTGCTTTACAAACTCTCTTGGTTGATGAACTCATTGTACTCCTTGAGGCCAAACCCCATGAACTTCAAGTCAAGCCAAAATGGTTGAATGACAAGCATATTTGTGCCTACCATCAAAATAGGGGGGCACTTAACAAACAATTGTTTCCCCCTAAAGGGAGCCATACAAAAATTGATCAATGATGGAACTATCGAAGCAAATAACCTTAGCAATAATGAAGACTATACAACCTTCAAGAACCCTTTCATGAGTTATGAAAAGGGTGAATCCTCTAGAGCTAATCAGAGTGCACCTCCTCACACTAAGGTTAATTATTCTTATCATTACAAAAACACCATCAACGTGATCTCCAGATTTGATGACACCATAAATGTCATCATAATTAAGGATAAAAACAAGAAACAATCATCAAATGTTGTTATTCAAGGCTAGGCCTCTAAAGTCATTTTACTAAGACCCGCGACAAATTTTGATAATACAACTATGAGTTCCTCCTTGCCCAAATACACCATGATCAATCAGTTACTTAGGACTCCTGCCCATATTTCTATTTTTGAATTGTTACAAATTCCCCCAGAGCATAAATAAATCCTCACCAAAGCCCTAGTACCAAATGACCTGGATGTGAATAGGTTTCAAAACATGGTTAGCAATCTATTTACCCCTCACTGTGTATCCTTTTCAGCCCAAGATGGCATGTCTATCATCCAACCACAAAATTCTCCTTTGCATATTGAAGTCTTTATCCATAGAAACAAAGTTAAAAGAGCATTGGTTGATATGGGGCAGGTCTCAACATTTCCACACTAAAATTAGTGAAAGCCCTAGGATATACAGAAGATGGTGTTGATCCAAGGAAGAAAATCACCATCAAAGCTTACAATGATGAGGAGAGATCCTCCAAAGGCATGGTTATTCTTTTGATTAGGGTAGGACTAGTTGTGAAAGAAACCATTTTTAAAGTCTTAGATTTGCAATTAACTTATAACATCTTGTTAGGAAGATCATGGATTCATGACATGCAAGTCATTCCTTCCACTTACCATCAATGTCTCAAATTTTCTAACATGGGTCAAGAGGTGACCATACTTGGGGATCAACACTTTACCCAATATTGTAACTTCCTTATTCCTCATAACAGGGAAGAAATCAACCCTCTGACAGATGACATCAGTCGGTCCACATCAATAGACACTTCATGCTCTACTGATTGAAATGACAACCACTTATCTAAATTGACTAAGGGTAAAGAGAAAGTTGGTTGTTCAAGTTCTTCCCTTCACCATCATCATCCAAAGACCCTAAACAGTCACACTATGAAGAAATGGATAGATTAATGAAAGAATTTGATAGGAAGTGTAAAATGCAATGCAAAGGGGTAGGTGAGTACTCGATCTCCTTATTTAATCCCCCACTTTCTCTAAGATCTCATGGCAAACCATCATCCACCACTAGACCTTATCATGCACATTTTGTCAAAACAAATGGAGTACCTCTAGGATTGGTAGAAGAAATTAGTCAAAAAAATATTGACATCTCCCCTCACCTACATGGAAAAGGTTTTGATTTAATGAAAAAGATGGGATATATGGGATATAGTCCCTTAGGGAGAGGGAAAGGCATCATCAAAGCTCTAGCAGCACAGTTTAGGTCCAACATATCCAAAACAAGGGTGGGGTACAACAAACAAGAAAAGGCACAAATCACTCTCAAGTCTCATCCCAAGAATAATGATTCCTCCTCTTCCACTTTGGTGTGGATGCCTAAAGAAATGGATGGTAGTAACAAGAAAATAGTTAAAATTATAATTGTAAATTTATCCCTCCCAGGTTCACATCCCAAAGAGAACCACCCATAGACACCTATAATAATGAAGATGATGATGATTCCACTAAGTGGGAATTCAAATCATTATGCAAAGAGTCTCTTCATGAAAAATAATGTGATGTTGTTCATATTCCCACATCCAATGGTTTCACTGCACAAGGATCAACCTCTTGTCTAGATTTTATTTCAGCAAGAGTAAGAGTACAAAAGAATAACTTGGAGGCTACTATAGAAAAAACATGTCACATCACATCACATGAGGATGATGAACATGTCGAAGGGTTTCAATTTCAAACCCTATTTCTAAACTTCTTTCCAATAGAAGTTGAAGATGACTACTATGAGCCACTCGTAAGCTCTACTTTTCCTAACACTTTAGAGGAGGCATATGTCATAGACCTAACTAATATAATGTATGAACCATCTAACAAGGTCATGTATTTAAACCCCATGGAACCCTTCCCATACTATAAATCACTCTCCCTCATTCATCCTAAACTCATTAGCTGGGATACAACTAAGCCTCACCATGTTCCCCACTTTGACATTGACCATGATGTCTTTATCTACCTTAACATTTTTGAATCATCTCATCTGTTGGCACTCAAAATTGAAGGCCTGATTTTGAGTACTATTGAGAAATCAAGCCCCTTAAACACTTTTTGAAGAGATTGTATTCGACTGTACCTGTGAGGCCCCTAAGGTGTTTAATGTTTCTAACACCTTGCATTCAGCCTATCTAACTATTCCATGAAGTTAAATTGAGATTTTGAGCCATTCTATGAAGTCCCATTTTGAGCTAGTTCCAAATTTGCATTTTACACTGTGTCAAACAACGATAGGAGGTTGTGTTTGCAAGTGAATATCTTGCACACAAAAACATTTTGTGATTTTCCACTTTGAGAATATCTAGTGTCTATACCTGAGAACCTCTGTTTCAGATTTCAAGTCATTTTGAATTCGTTTGACTAGGTTTTGAATCCCTCAAAGTTGGTCAGTTATCAATGTCATGTTGATATGAAATGTTCATAATTCTGGGAAGCCCTGTTTGACATGTTGTAACTTTTGACCAGTTGACCATAATATTGAATTTCCTTTTTTGTTGCATTGTAGACATTAGAGACTTGTTATGTTTCAAGTTTTAACTCATTATGAATCTGTTTGATCAATTTTCAAATGCTATTCCAAATGGAATTTCTATCTTTTTACTAGTGTCAGCATTTGCAGATTTGTCAGGACCCCTGATCGTGATGTTATATTTTGAAATTCGTGATTACTAAGATTGAATGGATTGTACCACTGTGTTGTCCTCTAAAAATACTTTAAGTGTGCTAATTTTCAAGTAATGATGAATCCATTTGCACACTTTTCTAGGTGAGTTCCATTTGCAAAAAATGATTTTCTGCCATTGTTTCTAGTCAGCAATTCTGAGTAGCTCAATTTGACTGTCTGCCATTTGCGTTCTATTATTTTTCATGAACCTAGATTGCAGATTCCTAATGTCCTCATGACAGTGAACCAATGCCCTAAGTTTCATCTCCCCAAGTGTCAGTTTACCTAGTTTTTGAAGCCAAATCTGAACCTAATTTATTGTTTTCTGACATGTTTTCTTGCAAGTAGTTCTGAGAGGTCAACTTTAAAGGTCAATATCTTTTGACCTCAAATTTTTCATTAGATAAGATTTGACAAGATGCAAGAATGCATAACAAAGATTCAGTGTGCCAATTTTTAGAGCCTGGTTAGGTGTTTGGATCAGTTTTTAAGGCCAGTCAAAAGACCCTCTGACATTAAATTGATAGCTTGCAGATAAAGTGGTAAAATGAGTTTTAACGTTCAGCGATTGAATTTTGATCAAACCAATTTCAAAAGACTAATAGGTCAGTTTGAGAATTCAGTTGTTTGGAAAAGAATTTTTTTTAAGTCGAACCCACTTTGGGGCCCGACTAATTATATCAGAATGATAAGAATTGCCATCTGGATACTGCCAGTCAGAGTGTCATAATTGTATCATTAATAAGTCAGAGATTGTCACGACTAGATACTTAGATTATTGTTGGTTCTTCTAATGGTCCTTTGTGTTAATCCAGATCCAAGAGACATACATAAGACTATTGGTTCCCTAGAATATAGTGTTGAGGCCAAGTGCATTGTTTTCTATTCTAGCTCCCTTTTGAAAGAAAACATCTTCTCTCAAGGCATTGATTCTACAGTTTTGCAAGCATGCATTGTGGAAATGAATGGATATATTTTAAATTTTCAAGTCGATAATAAAGTTATGCTCTTGCACTAGTGTCACTGTTACAAGAAGTTCAAATGCTATTAATGTAACCACTCTATGGGAGAATCTAGGAACCCAACACCATAGAAGTGAGATATGCCTTCTATCTCAAGAAGTGAGTATTCTCTTCATTACAAGAGGCAAAAGCATCTCCTGAGGCTTTGTGTTGAAATGACATATGATGATGTTCATTTTCCACGAATAAGTTGAAATAACAATATGAAGTAGCCCAATTTATGGCCTTTTTTTCTTTCTAGATTGACTTAACAAATATTTGTTCTTGAGAATTCACATCTTTAAGTGTGCCCCACGTTGAAATTAGAGAGGAAGCCTACACCATGAAATACCCAGCCACCAATATGAAACCAACTCATGCAATGTACAAGAAGAAGATGCCAGTCATAAGAAAGAAGTCACCATAATCAAGAGAAGCCACACACAGAAGAAAAGGAACAGTTCAGGTTTGACTGCCATAGACCACAGCGTTGAAAGAACAACCTATAGATATAGACAAGCCACAGCAGAAAACAATGAAGCAAGCCATTATAGTAGCAGGCCACATCCGTGGTCAAAGGAGGAACCTCATGCTATGAAAGGAGATCCACATAAGAGCAAGCAAATCCAAAGCCACTAGAGTAGCACAAAGGAACCGGCTTGGAAGGAAGAGAGGAATCCACATCAGGCTACCCAATGAAAAATAGAAAACTGACGCAGTTACAAGGAAGCCTTTTCAAAGGCAGAGACGCCAAGAGCCTTGAGAGCCCATGTGGGATTAGCAGTCAATGCAAACAGGGGTAGAGCCCACATCAAAACAAAGAAGCCCGAGCAGCATTGAAGAGAATATTCCATGCAAGCAAAGGAATGACTAGTGCTTGAAGAGTAGAAGATGCCTATGTAAGGGGAATCCCATTTAGATTATCATGCAGGAAGAAATTCCAATGCCGCCAACAGTGAGCAGCTGGTTAGGATGAAGTCAAAGCTACAACAAATTAAGATAAAGACCTGCATAGAAGAATGAAATAAATAAGGATCGTGCCTTAAAGAAAGAAGTTGCCAATCTATAGAACTCCATTAGTTCGATGGATAGAGCATTTCTAAAGGAAAAGGCATGAGGGATTAATCCCACATTGCTCGTGGTCATGCTTTTGTATGTCTTTAAATGCTCTCATACTCAAAAAGTAAAATGTCTCAAAGATATGCACTTTTTTAAGTGCTAGATGTTTGTGGTGGACTCGTGGGAGAAGACAACTAGATCTGACCAAGATTAATTTTGAACCAAATTGTGCATGTGATGATGTTGAAAAGATGCACCTGGCATGATCAGAGGGTTGGTGGAAGCCTACAATTTCAAGATACAAGCTGGTTAAGAAATGAAAGATTGCAAAAATTGGACACGTGGCAAGACGGTCCCAATGGCAGTGACAAGTGGCATGGATTCCAAATAGATACCATGTGGCATGGGGACATGAGTCATGATGGCACTTCCTTGCTTGCACAATCAACAACTGCTAACTGTACATGTCGAAAAGTAGGCAAGTGCCATATGGCAGTGGGTCCTGCTTAGGTGATGACATGGTAGTGCAAGTTTTAGGACCAATCAGGAGCTACCACATGGCGTTGATCAAACTAGGTTTGACCTGAATTCAGAGGGGTAGGGAGAAATTGGAAAATGATAAAGATATTATCTTATTATTTTTCCTTTCAAATGGATGTACGTGGAAGTTTTTAAAATCAAGAAGAGAATTTATTCTAATGTTCAAACCTTAGATATTTAAATTTTTTAAAATTTAAAATTTAAAAGAAGTGCAGACAAGGTTTTATAATAAAGGGACTATTTTCAAACTAATATTCTGGGGGTTTCTTAGAGGCGAACATAGTAGTATTATATATCGTCAGAATTGGGAGAAGACAAACTTTCCAATTCTGGAGTTCATTTTCACACAGGAAGTAGTCTCTTTGAGCTATAAGAGGTTTTCTATTAGATTCCTAACTTGCAACCAATTTCAGGTATCAAAGTTCAATTTTGATTTTTAGCAAGGTAATGACCTGAATAGGCATAAAAGATGGTAAAAATGCAGTTTGGGTCAAATTCTGATCAAATTCACTCAATGAAAACTCAAAATTATACCAACAATTTCAGAAGGTAGATCAGATATTTTGGTAAACAAAGGGATTTCATCATTCAGCAAGAGATATTTTAGAAGTTTGATACAAGTAATGATGAAATAAAAATAGATCAAATGGGTAGAGAGATGAAAGAGGTTTTGCAACTGCAGGAGATGGAATTCTAAGTGGACACATGTCACTCTAAGATCAAATCCAAGAATTCTCTCTTTCCTATGTCATTCTTTCTTTCTTTCATTGGAGTTTTTTGGCAGTTGGCTCTGGGTAATACCAACAGGGTTCTAGTGTTCTATTGTTGAAACCAAGCTTGTAGATGGTTTTGTTTCCTAACTATTGAGCTGAGCTTTAGCAGTGAAGGCCACACACCCACCTTGTGTAGATTTTCTTTTTATTGTCATGTATTGTTATTTTGATGTGCTAGAATTTGATGCTAGATCATGTGAATTGTTTAGAGTTTCATTTTGTGTTACCAATTTTTGTATTTAGTCTTTCCAAGGACAAATACAAAAGGGAATTTACATGAGTTATCTGAGTTCTCTCATTCTGTCTCCTGATTCTTCATGTGTTATTAACTTTGGGATTAAATGGATAATGTTCATTTGATTTAAGGTAGCTTGGATGAGTTGTATGTCAAATCTTTGTTGCTTTTGACTCAAGCAGTCAAGTAAATGCTTCATCGTTCTACTTGGGTTTCTGGGTGCATGAAGGGGATACTGCATAAGTATGGGATTTGGAGATTTTAGTTGACAAACTTAATTGCAATGCAATCTAGTTAGGTCATCCTACTGGTAATGACTATGTTTCAATGGATAAGGCATTGATCACTAAATCAGATGCAAGCTGATGTGAAGGTTATTTGCACAAATTGTTATTAATCAAAATCATTTTAGTATTTCATGTTTTATAGTGGGCTGAAAGGAATTAACCCTCACTCAACTTTTGAATTTCATAGATTTGCATTCAGTTACTGCAAATTTGTGTCATTTCATGAGTTATTAGGAGATATAAGGGGTTTTCATCTGCAATAATTAGGTTTAGATTTATGTTTTAAATGCATTGGTACCATATCTTAGAACCTCAAGGTTAACTTGCCTTTGTCTTGTAGAGCCTAAAGTGAAGGAGTTATGCCTTAAAGTTTGGCCAAGACTGCAGTCAGGTGTATCTATCATAGGAATTTGCTAACCTTAGATGCATTGGTCTGGTTTCTTGGTCATTTTCAAAACCGTTAAATCAAGAGCCAACATCATCCATGAAGAATAGAAGAAATGCACATAGCTAGGTCTAATATCAATCATCTCATTCACACTAGAATAGGTTGAGCATTTCATAGCCTTGATGATCACTACTAGGTTGTAACTTATCTTGAGAAAAAAATAGAAAAAACTAGAAGTGACACATCCCAAGGTGAAAACCCAACTATGGCACCACCTAATTAGGTGATTGATACCTTACCTGAGCACTCTAAGGAAAGATCATCTATCTTAATTGAACCAATAAAACAAGTCAACATTGGTATAGAGTAGGAATTGAGGATCATCTGTTTGGTACAGTCCTTAAGCCTAGAAGAAAAAAGCACATTCATTCACTTCTTTGAAAATAGGCAAACAAACTTTGCACAGTCTTACATAGACATGCCAGGATTAGATGTAACTTTAATCCTCCATCACTTGAACATTTCTCTAGAGGTCAAGTTGGTTAAGCAAAAGCTAAGAAAAATGCATCCCCACATAGCTCTACGAGTCAAATCAAAATTAAAGAAATTGATTAGCACCAACTTCATCTAGCCTTAGTGTATGCATCATGGATATCAAATATTGTTCCTATATCAAAGAAAGATGGTAGCATACACATCTGCATTGATTTTTAGGATGTGAACAAAGAATGTCCTAAAGATGATTTCCCCCTTCTTAACATTGACACCATTGTAGATCTGACAGTGGGTTATTCCATGTTTTCATTCATGGATGCATTTTTAGGGTATAATCAGATTAGGATATCATCGGAGGACCAAGATAAAATAACCTTTACTTTTCATGGGGCATGTTTTGTTGGAATGTGATGCCCCTTGGGCTAAGGAACATAGGGGCCACCTATTAGTAGGCCATAACCACTATCTTTCATGACATTATGCACATCTTTATGGAAGATTATGTAGATGATATCCTTTCCAAATCCCATACTCAAGAAGAACATCTCCCCATCTTGGAAAAGATATTTACTTGCCTAGAATCATTCAAAGTTAGGCTAAATCTAAAGAAATGTGGTTTTGGTGTCAAATTTAGCAAGTTTCTAGGATACATTGTCTCAGCCAAGGATAGAAGTTGATCCTAAGAAGTTACATGCCATGATTAGTATGAAACCTCCAAAGAACCTAAGTTAGGTATGCTCTCTTCAAGGAAGATTTCAATTAGTCTGTCATTTCATTTCCTAGTAAGTAGAAAAGTGTGTGCCTTTCACCCACTTACTACACAAGGACATAATTTTTAAATGGGATGATCAGTGTTAGAAGGATTTTGATTTACTCAAAACCTACTTGATGAATCCACCCATGTTGGTGCCTCTAGTATCACACAAATCATTGTTGCTATATATATATATCCCTAACTGATAAATCAATTAGAGCCCTCTTAGTACAATAAAATGACCAAGGAAAAGAAAGGGCCATTTATTACATCAGTCACACCCTGGTCAACTATGAGCTCAATTACTCCTTTACTGAAAAGACTTATCTAGTCGTAGTTTTTCCTTCCCAAAAGCTATGCCACTATCTTTTGACACATAAGGTCAAGCTCATCTCCAAGATTGAAACCCTCAAATATCTTCTGAAAAAAATATCATTAACAAGTAGATTGGCTACATGGATGATGATCCTAAGTGAGTTTGATATTGAGTATGTCAATAGGAAAGCAATAAAAAGATAGGCCATTTCTGATCAATTGGTAGATGCACCTATAGAGAGAGCTCAAATCCTATCTTATTTAATTTTCTAGATATGAACATTCTTCAAATAGAGTTGGTAACTTGGAAGTTCTACTTTGATGGTTCTTACACACACCATGGATCAGGTTTCGATATTTTTTTTATCACGCCATGGGGTGTCACCATCCCCAACTCTTATAAACTACTTTTCCCCTAAACCAACAAGATGGTATAATATGAAGCCTTAGTCTTAGTCCTTAAACTAGCTTTAAAATGGAAACTAACATCACTAGAAGTTTATGGAGATTCGTAGTTGATCATTAATAAAGTCACTGACACATATCAAATGAAGGATGAAAATTTATTGCCTTACAAACATATGGTTGACACATTTAAGGCATGTTTTGTTCATATTAATTTTGAAAAAATTCCTAAAGATAAGAATAGAATAGCAGATGCCATAGCCACCTTGGCCTCCTTGCTTTAGTTACCATAGCAATATGAGTGGTATGTGTTCTTAGTAGAAGAGGTGGTTCAACCCGCATTCACTTGACCTGATTCCCTTATCATTTGTCATTTAGATGCTCCCAATTCCCTCTAGTATTACACTTACCTCTGTGATAACACCATCCTCTCTAAACTTTCGCACAACCAAAGATGTAATTTCATTAGATAGAGCTCATGCTACACTTTGGTGCCTGATACACTGTAAAGTAAGGGTCTTGATGGTACTTTGTTTAGATGTCTTTAAAAGGAAAAGTCAAGAGTCACTTTGCAAGAAGTCCATACAGGGATTTGTGGGTCACACTCTTGTACATCAAATCCCATGTGGATAAAAGGTTATGATGACTTCCTTGTATCTAGAACTAGATCAATTCATGTGGTATTATTGGCTTTGTACTCATAGGAGGAAAATTGGTCTCACTGTATCATGGTCAATTTTTATAGAAGAACTTCAAGCACAATATAGCAATAGTGTGATAGAAAAATTCTTTAGCCAACTTGCTAAGCTTCAACAAATAAGATTAGTTAAGGATTATATTCAAAAATTTCAAAAATCTATCCTTAAGAGTGGATACAATTATAGAGGAAAACTTGAATGATTTATTCTTGGGTGGTCTCAAGGATCATATTCAACATGAGGTATGCATGTTTTGTCCCAGCTCAGTAAATGAGTCTTTTATATTGGCATGTAGGTTTGAGGAGAAGTTCTTGATTCCTAGAAAGAAAGTGGTTAATATGACAAGATAAAAAGTATATTCAACACGTTCTATTCCTCAACCTACTGGGTTTACTCCACAAAAAATTGAGGAGAAAAGAGAAAAAGGATTGTGTTTCAATTGTGATAGCAAATATAGTCAAGGACATAAATGTAGTGAAAAGAAATTGTTCTATATTGAAGGTCCAAGTGAGGAAAAAGAGGATGAGCCCATATCAGAGGAGGATAGGGAGTCAGGTGAGGAACCACATTATTCTCAACCAATCATTTCTTGTCATGCACTTTTAGGTTTTAGTGCACCACAAACCATCAAGGTAGTGGGTTTCTTAAAGAAGCATAAAGTAATAGTATTGATCAACTCAGGTGGTACTCATAATCTCATCAACAAAAAGCTGGAAACTCTTCTAAATTGTTTTATATATCCAACCCCAGAGTTTTAGGTTTTGATTGTAGATGGGGTCAAAGTTAGTTGTTTAGGGAAGTATCATAGCATCAAATTATCCATGGAAGATTATCAAATTGAGACCACAATGTATGAAATATCTATGGGTGCAATAGATATTGTTTTGGGAGTACAATAGTGTACTACATTGGGAATAATTGAAATGAACTTCCAAGAATTATTCATGTGATTTCAATCAAAAGAAAAGGTAGTGGAGCTAATAGGATTCAAGGAAAAATCCCCATAGATGGTAAGCTCTCATCAAATGCAAAAGCTTCTTAAGAAAGGTGCAATTGGATTTGTGGCCTAGCTATGTTCATTAGAAGTCTCTCAATCTAATGCTCTTACTCATCTAGATTTACAAGCAATAATTGATCATCACTCAATGATTCTTGGAGATATGCCTAAAGGAATTCCTCCTAAGAGGGATCATGACCATGCCATAAAACTACTTTCTGGGAGCCAACCACCAAATAAGGCCTTATAGATACCCACACATACAAAAAAGTGAGATAGAAAAATTGTTGAGAAAATGCTAGAGGTAGGAATTATCAGGTATAGCCAAAGTGCTTACTCCTCACCTGTTGTGCTGGTGTGTAAGAAGGATGAAACTTTGTGCATGTGTCCAAATTATAAAGTGCTCAACAAGTACACCATTAAAGATAAGTTTCCTATTCCAGTCATCGATGATCTTCTAGATGAATCAAATGGAGCTATGTATTTTATCAAGTTAGATCTTAGATTGCGTTATCACCAAATTTGGATTAAGGAGGAAGAGATTTGTAAGACAAAATTTCAAACTCATGAGGGTCATTATGAATTTTTGGTGATGCCATTTGGTCTTACTAATGCACCATCTACATTCCAAATTTTAATGAATTCCATTTTTAAAATTTCTTGAGAAAGTTTGTGTTAGTTTTTTTTGATGATATATTAATTTGTAGCAAGAATTAGGAAGAACATTTGCAGCATGTAGATCAAGCATTACAATTACTCAAAGATCATCAACTCTATGCTAAGCCATTCAAGTGTGCTTTTGGTCTTAAGGAGGTGGAGTATTTGGGACACATAGTTTCACATGAAGGAGTAAAGGTGGACTCTAACAAAATAAATTCTATCATGGAATGGCCTATTCCAAAAGCTATTAAGAAGTTGAAAGGTTTCTTGAGATTGATAGGATACTATAGAAGATTTGTGAATAATTATGGTTGTATAGTAGTACCCCTTACAACTCTATTGAAGAAGGATTCTTTTCATTGGAATAAATCTAGTAATGTATCATTTGAGCAATTGAAGAAGGCTATGTGTGCAACTCTAGTGCTTGCCACTCCAAACTTCACCAAGGAATTCATTGTGGAATGTGATGCTTCTAGAAATGGGATAGGAGTAGTTTGCATGCAAGAAGTTCAACCAATTTCTTTTGAGAGCCACCAATTAAAAGGTAAAAATCAACTCAATCCTATTTTGAGAAGGAAATGTTAGCAATCCTTGATGCAGTTAAAAATGGAGGCCTTATTTAATGGGTTGACAATTCAAGGTTAAGACAAATCATGATAGCCTAAAATATTTTTTTGGAAAAAAGACTATTGTCAGAAGAGCAACAAAAATGGGTCACTAAGATGTTGAGATATGACTTTGAAATTGTATACAATAAAGGGAAGGAAAATATTGTGGCCGATGCACTTTCTAAGAAGGATGAAAAAGATGAAGCCTTATTGTGTGCCCTTTCAATATTACAAGAAAATTAGGTGGTAGAAGCCAAAAAAGAGTGGCAAAATGATGTTGCAACAAGTAATCTCATCTAGCAAATAAAAAGTGACCCTAGTAGTTCAAATAAGTTTTGTTTAAAAGGGGACATTCTTTAGTATAAAGAGCACTTGTATCTCTATAAGAATTCCACTGTTAAACACAAGATTCACAAAGAACTACATGAGTCCCCAATTGGTGGTCATTCAAGATTTCTGAAGACATATCATCAGGTCAAGCAATATTTTTTTGGGAAGGGCTAAAAGGTGATGTTCAAAAATTTCTGGCTAAATGTTTGGTTTGTCAAAGAAATAAGGGGGAAACAATTAAGACACCAGGTCTCTTGCAACCTTTATCTATTCCTAGCTAATGTTGGGAAGAGGTATCCATGGATTTCATCACAAGGCTTCCCAAATCTAAAAGTCATAATGGTAGTAATTTATCGACTCACTAAATATGCACATTTCGTTGCATTATCACATCCTTTTAATCAAGTATAGTGGCAAAAGTCTTTTTGGAGAATATCCAAAAGCTACATGGTATACCTAAGGTTATTGTTAGTGATCATGATCCTATCTTTACTAGTCACTTTTAGAAAGATTTATTCTCGTGTTTGGGTACTCAATTAGCTCATAGTTCTTCATATCATCCTCAATCAGATGGGTGACTTGAGGTGGTTAATACATGTTTGGAAGGAAATCTACACTGTTTCACTTTAGAAAAATAATCTCAATGAATAGATTGGCTATCTCTTGCATAATGGTGGCACAATACTTCTTTACATAGCCCATAAAAAATG
Source organism: Cupressus sempervirens (assembly GCA_028749045.1). NCBI lineage: Eukaryota > Viridiplantae > Streptophyta > Pinopsida > Cupressales > Cupressaceae > Cupressus > Cupressus sempervirens. The sequence goes on from CM053787.1 coordinate 163,985,752, forward strand.
TCTCCATTTTTGGCACTTTATGGATATCATCCTCCTTCCATCACATCATCATTAAAGGTGTCACCAAGAGTTCAGGTAGTAGAGGACCACTTGCTTCATTAACAATAGGTATTTTTAGGACTCAAGGAGATTTTAGCTAGGACACAAAATTGAATGAAACAACAACCATACCAACATTGTAGTGAAAGAAAATTTTGAAGTTGGGGACTGGGTCTTCTTGAGATTGTAGCCTTATAAACAAATCTAAATAAAGAAACAAAAAAAGAATAATAAGTTGTCTCTGAGATATTATGGACCATACCAAATCATGCAAAATATTGGTAGTGTTGCCTACAAGCTTAAGTTGCCACCAACAACAAAGATACATCCAGTTTTTCATGTTTCTTTTTTGAACAAGGTAATTGGGAAGAATATTCCTACTCAAATAGTACTACCAGAACCTGATGAACAATGAAAAATAATTTTGTAACCAGAGTGCATTCTTCAAATATGCACGAAGAAGCTGAGGAATAGAACCCTGACTCAAAATCTCATCCGATGGAAGAATTTACTAGTTGAAGAGACCACATGAGAGGATGAGGAGTTCGTTCAAAAGAATCCACACTTGGTTGGCATTGAGGACAATGTTTTTTTCAAGAGAGGGGGCATGCTATGTCCTTAATATTGGTGTATATAGGGTTATGAATAGCCAAATTATGGCTATCTTAATCCTTAATTAAGTCATATTATCATTATTATATTATTTTTAGGTAGGTAGGTCAGCCTAGGTGTTATGTAGGGTTGTGTCTATTCAACCTAAGCATAATTAGTATATATAGGAGGTTGTGAGTCTTATTTCATCATCATATTGTGAAATGTATTCTCATTGGAGATATTTGGAGGTTTCCCCCTCGATGTGGCCTATTACTCTTAGCTATTATCAAGTATTTATATACTATTTCATATTATTTCTTCTACTATGCAAGTTATTTCATTACACACAAAAAGATACCAATAGTTGGGTCACTTTGCCATTGAATTGTGCAAGAACCCTCTGAATTTTATGGCGTATATCTCCCCAATTGGATATACAATGAATAAGATTTAAGAAATTCTTTTAACCTGAAAGTGGAGGCTACCTGCACTATTCTTGGGTATGGGAAAATTATTATAATAGAAAACAAAAGGAAAAGAGTCCATATACAACAATAAAAATAGACAATATTCCCACCTGTACATGCACTTAGAAAGAAAGAGGGAGATCAAACTAATAAGGAAAACCCCTACAATAAATGAATTCTATAATAGAATGGTAATTCTATCATTCAACCTTAATCCACACATGAATGAGAATAAGATCAATTCAAAGAATATAGTCTTTGAAGCAATGAATTCTTCATTCAATTAGAAATTATACAATTTTAAAATATTACCAACAATTCAAATCTCTTGTAGAAAACTAGAAAAAGAATCAAAGCTAAAACAAACAGTTCTAATTATAATAAAAAAATTTCGCCCTTTACACAATCTGAATTTCCCCAAATATATAGTACATAGCTTACAAAAATAGTGGAACCTCTAGGACTCTCCACCCCTAGAAAGAAGAAGCACCCCAATGATAGTTTATTCCAATTCCCTCAAATCCCAATCTTTTAATCTTAAATAACTTCTTTCTTTTAATGATTGATTCCAACATTAGCATTTAATACTAAGGGCTCTAAAAGATTGCAAACATCTTTCATGTCTCACCATGTACAACATACAATAATATTGTTAGTGAGGTAGTGGGCTTAAGGCCAAGTGTCTACGTATGGCTAAGATAATCTTAACACATGTCATCAATTATTATTGCCATTTTGGAGATGACTTGGAGGTGTGAACCCGATCTTCTTCATTTTCCTTAAGAAATGCTTTTTATCACCAATTAGTGATGTTCTATGACCTACACCCTTCATTCATGGTTTTGGGCATATGGTGTCAATTGGTTTGAGTACCATGTCTTTTTTTCAAGGAAGCCCGAGCTCATACAATTCTCCTCAAGCACTGTGTTCTCTCTTCATTATGCCCAATGTCTTCCATCACATGATCATCATTCTTGGGCATTTTATCAAATGAATCACATTCTCTCTCTATCCATGTTCTATTTAATTTGTGATAGTCTATCATTTCATGTTCAAAATGGGTGTCAAATTTTAGTGTGTATCATACTACAACTATACCTATTCAAGCTTGAGCATGAAATAGAGCATGGATTCCATATTTGTGCAATACAAAATGTGTGATCCACCTTTTTTATGTTTATAGTTGTGACATCTCTCATGAGTCCCAAGCTCATGCTTACCATAGATATACCATCTTAGAGAAGCATGGCTTGGGCCTTGAAACTATGGGCTCAATGTTATATTAACATGGCCTTGGCTATAATCATCTGCATTCATCTTGTTAGGCAATGAGATACAAATCATTGTTGACCCTTTATGGAAACTATCAATAGTGTACACTTATTCCATGGACATCATTACTACATGGAATCATGGTAGAAATCTAACATTTAGTCAAACATTTCATAGGCATCGTGTGTGGGTATCTCACAAGCATGATTTTCTACAACAGAGGTACTCAAGCCCAATTTTGGTGAAGAGGTTAAGTTAAAATGCCATTGTGATGATGTGAAGTAGGTGGATATAATCTACACTTTATTTTAGATCCCATGAATATTCTTACCCAAGTGCATCAGTGTTGGGTAGGGGCACTATCACTCCTCTATTTAGCTATACTTCTATCCCATTGAGCTGAAAAAATGAAACATCTCACATGCACCCACTCAAACTATATATTCCATGAAATGTTCAAATGATGGTGACATCCTTCATATGATTTCTAAAGCATCAAATTTGTGATTGAAGAAAGGTGGGAGGCTTCAATGATGGGGATATGCTTATCAACATTCTATCAAGCAGTTTGGATATTCAAACAAGAGTAGTTTGGGATTCTTAATCCATCATTCTAATCAAGAAATGTCACTTTCCAATAGCTCAAATATCAAATGAAGATCATCCCTATTCCTCTTGTTCCATAAGTAGAGAATCATGGGTCTTCAAATTCCCTCAGAGTACCACCTTCTATCTGAGTGCTTCGGGCTTCCTTGATGTCTAGCTTCATGGCAGTTAGAAGGGTTAGGGTTAGAGGCTTTGGTACACATATCTAAGCTATTTCCATTCCTTTTTGATGCATTCCTGAGTTAAACACTACATATTCACTTGAAGATTTGAAAGGAATTCAATGTTTCAACTTTGTGTCAATCCTTGATTGCGTCATGGAGTCACTATTCATGAATTGTTGAGCTCTTAATAGTCTTCACTTTATAGCTATTGATATTTAGTCAAGTGCTTTATGATAGGTCTTATGACTTATAGAAAAAAATTGGTGAATTTCAGATTCCCAAATCTCAACACCTTTTGATTTGATGATCAATTGAGAGCCTATAAAAGCTTCATTATAGCCTCACATCCCATAGCTTCAAAATCCCTTTTTTATTTAACTTGATAATGTTTTAGGCTTGCACTACTGATGTCCATAAAGGTACCATAGTCTTCTAATGTTGGTGGAGCTAAATCTTTGATAGAGTGAGTGTTTCATCTAGTTGTACTCCTTTGAAGTAGATGGATAAGGTATTTTAGAAGGTGAGTTGTCAAGATCTATTCTTTGGGTCCACCACATACTCATTTTGAAATAACAATATGTGCTGATTCAAAAATATGCATAAGATTTAATTATTTTATCATTGGCTCCACTCTTGAATGGTCAAGCTAGAAATATTTTGACTAGAACTTGTATGAAGAGAGTTGGGGAGAAGAAAGCCCTTCAACATTTTCATGGTCTAAAAGAGGCTCCAAGTCTTTTATCCTTCAACTCATAGTCCCAAATGATGGAAATGGTAACATGCATTCTGAATGCGCATTACTAGTTTTGAACTATTGACATCGAATTCTAAACTTGGACCTTGAAACCAAGTTTGAATCTTGACTCATTTAACTCTGAAGCATGTGAACCTATGAAATGAAATCTAAATTTGAAGTTGAACTTCAAACTAGGGTACTTGAATTTGCATATCAAAATCTAACTTGAATCTGCATTAGGGCTTCCAACTATTGTGCCAAATTGAACTAATGACCCTGTCAAACCACTTGAACCTTTTACCCTTGTTCAATTTGTTCAAAATTTACAAGGGAAAGCCCTAAATTTGTGTGCTTGAGAATTTTGGTTCATTTTCATGAAACTTCATCTGAAACCTGTCTTACACAACATATCTTCACACAACATTTTCAATATAAATTATAGGTGGAAACTAAGATTCCAAGTGAGGGTCATTTGGAAAGCTGATTTTTTAAGCTTAAAAATTTGGCAACTAACACAAGCATACAAGAATTTATGTGTGGATAGAAGTGTAAAACATGAGCATAAGCATTTGGAGTCAAAGGGTTTAACTCACATTTTACCAATGCCAAGGGATTTGAAAATCAAATGGATTAGATTTATCCTATGTCATGTCCACAACATGAATTTTTTTCTTGATCAACCTATTTAGGTAACAAAGAAAATGACGCATAGAGTTACTTGGTTGCCAATGCTCAGCAAAGCAAAGACAACAAAAACCCTAGGTTGGGCTGAACTAGCAAATAAGACTCTTGTTGAATGGGATGGAAAAGGTATGAAGTTGAATGGAGTCACATATATGGAGATCAAATTCAAAATCCATGTGATTACCCACACAATTTATAGTTTAAGAAGATCGAACAATGTTCCTTGTGAAGTTATTATCATAGCATTCAAGGTCGTAAAAAATACCCTATCATTTGACCTTGTCGAGTTACAACTAAATCAACTAAACAAAAATATGGAGAGCATCTAAACATCAAAGATAGATCCTTTTAAGTTTGTATCACTCTTAATCTTTCTATTCTTTTATGTTTAGAAGTTTTTCCCTTCTAAAGGCACTATGACATAGAAGAAGGATACACCTATTGTATACCAAATAAATGATTTTATAGTTGAAATGGGTGACAATTTTGAGGGCGTTACAGTGCATACTTTGAGAAATTTAAGGAGAGAATGTAGAGAAGATTTAGAATTCCAAAAAAACTAGTTGATGACTATGAGAAAGATACATGTTTCCTTGTGGACTCTAACAAGGTGCATATAGAAGCAGTTAGGCCAAGGGTGGCATGGGTGAAACCTCTTGGATATGAGGTGAATATTGATGATACAAGAGACATCATTGAGGCTCTTCTAAATGATCCATTAGACCCTAAGGCACCATACATTGGTACCAATGAAGAGGCTAAGACTAGAATCTCTTTGGAAATTAAGCCGCCTCAAGCTTTGAAGAGAGGAAGAAAATAGGTGGAGAAAATTCAAAAGGAGAACAAGAAATCTAGCTCCCCTCTTCTGCTCATACAAGGTAATGAAGATGAATTAGAAGAAGAGGAAGGAGAAGAGGAACACACAAAAGAAGAAGAAGTAGTGGAAGAAGAGCCTCCTTAGAAAAAGGGGAAGGTTACAATCACAAGGTCCTCTCCTACAGGTATTCACAAGAAGACCTAGAAAAACTAGAAAGAAGCTAAAATTATAGGATAAAGAAGAAGAAGAAGAAGAGAAACAATTTGCATTTGAAAGGTTTGCCCCCACTTTTGAACAAAGACTGAAAATACTAGAAGATGGTGGAGGTATGTCTAATTTCAAGTTTTAAAAGTATGAATCAAGAACTAAGGAAGAACATAAGAAAATTGAAGAAGCCTTGGTGGCTAAAATGGCTAAGTGGAAGTACTCTCCAGAGGAATTGACAAAGCCAGTTCCTAATATATTATTGAATATTTTTAGACACCAATGAGAAAATGCACTAAATATTTCCAAAGATATCAAAGAATAGACCTTAAGAAAGGTTATACTAGATCTTTCTAACTAGGAAGTGAAAGAATCATTGAAGAAGAAAGAACAAAAGTTGATTTCTAGATTCAATGCATTCCTTATTCTATCAAAAGGTATTGAATTAGTTGTGAAATCAAATAAAATTGCATGGAAAAATATATATGGATTGCATAATCCTATTAAGGAGGTTGTACAAATTGATGATGAAAAGGATGATTTGAAAGAGGCTGTGGAGAAAGATGACAAGGATAAAGATGATGAGGAGATAGATAATTTCAAAGGAAATGATGAAGAAGATGAGGAGGATCAAGAAAAAAGTGGAGATCTTCTTGAAATACAAAACATTCAAGGCCCATACCTTGAGAAGATAGCTATAGAGGTAATAGCCTTCATCCTACTCTCTTAGAGAAAAGTTGTAGTGTCGTCTAGCTTAGAGAAGGCTTCTACTGAGTTAATTGAGCTAAAAATTGTTCCACCAAGCATCTAATTTACTATTAGAGAAATTCTACTAAGTACAATGATGATTTTTGTTTCCACCACTTCATTTACTGAGCATCAGGCTCCACTCTTCTCAACAATAGGCCAGACCAAATCTCAACATGGAATAGTAAGTTCTCCTGCTACTACTACTATTTCTCCATTGAGAAATGTTGTTTCTACTATTGTTGTTTCAACTTTTGCAAGTGCAATGATATTTGAGGTTAAGCCTCAATCGAGCACTAAATATTTGAGAAAACCAAACAAGATTATTCATTCTATTGCTTAAAAAGAAAAGGGTAAAGAGGTAGAAACCTCTAATGATAAAATTGATTTAGAGGAAGACATTGTTATACTAGATTGGGATCTCTCCAAGCTAACTCCTAATCAAATGGATAGCCTTGGTGAGCTATGGTAGAAAAGAACCAAATAATAGAAGCTCAAAGAAGAAAGGAAGAAGAAAAATCAAGTGCTTGAAGACATTAAAGGCATATTTGTTGATGCACTTAGTATAGAGGTTAATGAGAAGCAACCTATTCTGGATCAACTTATTGATATTGTTCACAAGTTTATTGAAGAATTGACTAGATAGGAAAAACTTTTGTAGAGGGTAAAGAGGAAGTTTGAAGACAAATTTTTGGAGAAAGTGGCCCAAAAGAGTGTCATTGATCAAGTGGAATTGATGACCATTCTTTCTACTTTTGAAAATCGTATAAATAATATTGTTCTTTATTTGTTAAGTTGAGTGATATATAATAATTTTCCAAGAAAATAAAAGATACGTTGTCACAGATAGATATTGATTTGAAAGCAAGTGCACATCAGTTGTCACTTGATCCTAGCACTAGTTCTACACATTTTGTAAAAATTAGGTATTTGATAGACTTATAGGAAGAATTGTTAAAGGAAGAAGTGAGGATAAGGACTACACTAGTAGATATATAGAATATGATAATTCCCAACATCAAAATTGTAATGCAAAAACATATTGTACATGCCAAAACATTAATCCATGACAACAATTTTTCAATAACTAATTACATGATGGAACTATCAGCTGAAGTGCAAATAAAATTAACACACTTCAAAATTTTTGCAAGAGAATTGGGACAAAACCATGTCCATAATTTTGAAGGTACATAGTGATTTCCTTTCACATTTTGGTGTTACCTTCTAATTATACATTTTTTTTAGCATTTGTGTCAAAAAAGGGAGAAATAGTATTATCATACACAAGGAAGGAACATCAAAGGGGAAATATTTTTATAGAAAGGGAGATGTATATACAAAGAAGAAATTGATATCTATAAAAATAATTTTGAAATTTCAAAAATAGAGTCAGTGTTTACTGAGTCGTCAGCACAACAATTAAAACTGAGTTGCAGACCCAAACATATTGATAGGGGGAGTTTTGACATATGTTTTGAGTATTCATAATTTTGGTATGATAATTTTTTTGTCACTAATGCCAATGAGGGAGATTATTGACCTAATGTTCAAATCATTTGTTGGTTAGTGACTGAATAGTTAATCAGATTAATTTATTACATTGCTACTAATCTTCATTATTGCTATCGAGACTCACATTCAAATAGTAGTACATGCTGAGCTTGACAGAGTCTGCCAAGCTTCGTAAAGTCTTTTGAGTTCATTAGTACAAACTATGTAGGAAGTAGTGTTAACCAAGATCATTAGTGTCTACCAAATTGGCAATATTAATGAAGCAAAATGAAGGTAGTGTTGATTGAGTTTCAGTGTTAATCAAGCCCTTCAGTGTCTACCATGTTCTTTAGTATTCATCGAGTCATCAATGCTAACTGAGTTCATGCTTACTTGCAAGTAATCAATGTGGATTGAGCACCAATGTCAACCAAATGCTAGAGCTTTTCGAGTTGACAGTGTTGTCGAGTATTAGAATATCACCTGAGTGGTCTTTATAACTTGAGTTACAATAGTAAGCCAACTGAGTGAATATTTTTTGAATTTGGTGTTGTAGGTGACTCTAGGAGGTAATTAATTGGATTTTCATTTATGTAATACATCTTATCATATCCAAGAATGAGTGAGTAACAAGTAAGAAGTAGAATGAATGTGAATTAGAAGAAAAAGGTTACTAGTATAAGGGAAAGCAAAGTCTCATCTATCACATCAAGGTGATTATTTTTCATCAAAGGAATATCATACAACAAGTCAAGTTATAGATAAGAGATCAACTACTAGCTCATCATAACAGGTGCATCAGTCAAATTCTCTAACAAGGTGGGCTTAACAGTCTTATGCTAAATCTCCTAACAAGTGCATACTTCATTGTATTATATAAATCCTTTCATAAGGTGGACCTAATAGTCCTTATTGCTCCTAATAGGGAAGATCACAAAAAGTGACAAATTGTAAGCCTTAATATGCCAACTTTATACTATAGACATAAAGGTTGTGGGTATCATCCTCACACTAGTTTTACTTTCTATTTCGAAGGTTTCTGGGTTACCAAATATTGTGTCGAGTATTATGAATATTTTATTTCTTTCAATATTTCATGCATGCTATTAGATCATAATAGCTTATGAAGGATTAATTTGAGAATAGAAGTTAAAGTTTAATTGGTTCTCTATTCAACCCCCCTCTTATTTACTTGGTCCCAGATACATTTCCAAAATCTTCTTCCATATTAACTTAATTTTTTGGACAATATCTTCAATTTTATTCTTCAAAACTAAGAATGACCTTGATTTAGGTACAAATCCATTTCTATACCTGTCCATAAATTTTTCAATTTGTTGGAAATTATTGAAAAGATCATGAATGAAGAGAAAAGGAACTGGTAAAGAATGTTTCAATCATTGTTTTGTCATTGATGTCAAACTTGCTACTTGCAAGAATGACAATTGCTTTAGTGATCCAAATACTATCAATTGGTTGATTGACAAGGAGGTGGCAATAAATAAGATGTAACTTGAGTACCTAGAGAAAGGTTGAAGTTATGATGTTGTAATAAAGTATAAGGATCAGCTAAGCCATTGATGAAATTGTGTATTGATGACATACTCTAAGATATAGAGGATGGACACTCTGAGACACATCAAAGATGAACTAGCTAGTTAGAGCCAAGAAGATTCTTAGTTGAAGCCAAGCAAGTTTAACTTTAGTGTGTGCTAAGTAATCTTCAGGTGCCAAGTGAAGATCAAGTGCCGAGTGACTTCAAGTGCTGAGCAAGATACAAGAGCTGAGTGATATTTAAGTGCCAAGTAATATTCAAGTTTCAAGTTTCATAGAATTTTTTTAGGTGCCGAGTGCTAGTAAATAACAATAGAAGCTGAGTAACACAGAAGGAGTCGAGCATCAGTAAATCAATGATGTCGAGTTGTTGCATTATTTGTTAAAGTCAAAGATTCGCTAGATTAGCTACAATAAGTTTGTTACATCAAATTTTTTGAATTAGTTGGATGATAAAGATGATGAGTAGATGTCACAAAATTTTATGTAAACCATGCAAACCAATTCAAGGTGAATGCTAATAGATATATCATGAAGTTTCTAGAAGAAGAAAATTGGAGCAAAAACAATGTTGTTTTCTCAAAAGATTTGAGCGGGAAATCAAGAACATAACTTCTTTATAAGGAGTTATAGGTTAGAGATCAAATGTGCATGCATGAGAGGGAGTTGGTCATAAGTGTGATCATGTGAAGAAGCCAAGAGGAGTAAGGACAAAGTATCAAGACTTTGAGTTGATCAAGTGACCATAGAATGCATTGGCATAATGAGTGAAAGAACTCAAGGAGATAGATCTTGAAGGGTGAACAAGCTGTCAGCACTGCAAGTGAGGAAAATCCAAGAAAATAAGAGAACTCAAGAGTGATATGAAATCTGCACAGTTAGGGTTGCAATTTGTATCAGGTCAAAACCCTTCTAATACTTTCTTACCATTGTATTAGATATTGAAACCCTACATTGCTAGGTTAGCTTAACAACTAGGTGGATAAGCCTTAGGAAAAGGATAAAGAGATCCCTAGGAGAAGGACAAAGAGATCCTTAGGGGAAGGACAAAGAGATCCTCAAGAGAAGGATAAGAGATCCTTAGAGGAGGATAGGAGATCCTTAGAGAGGGATGAAAGATTCTTTGGAGAAGGTGACTGTAAATCCCATGGACTTGGGTGAGCCTAATAGCTCTATGTAAATCCTTTAACAGGGTGACATTCCAAGTTGAATGGTCTTAAATCCTTTAACAAGGTCACATTTAACAATGTGTTGTAGCCTGTAAGAGGGAAGACCATCAGAAGTGGTTGAAATTGATTGTGCAGTTATTCAGTGGGCATCATCCCCACCCTAGTTTTACCTTCTTATTCCTAGAGGGTTTTTGGGTCATCAAAATCCTTAGTGTTATGGTGTGATGCATGTTTACTTTTCATGATTGTTTAATGTCCAATTGCATGCATGATAATTTCAGTTATGTACCATTAAAGATCAGAAGAAAAAGTTGTATTGGACATCATTGGACCTTGGAAAACTGATTCACCCCCCCTCTTAGTTATTCTAAAGAATTCTAACACAATTTTCTTTGTTGTTAATCCAGGCATGATTTGAGCTAATTTAGCTTCCCTAATCCACCTCTCTATCATTATGATATATTTCCACTTTCTATCAATTTTTTTATATAATTCATTAGTTACATTATTCCCTATCTCCAATAGTGTCGTCTTGAATTTTTCCATCATATCAACTAGGGCTTCTTCTATTTGGCTTTATTAGTTTGATTTAACTTCTCACACTTGATAAATTGAAAACCTGATAATCCCACACTATTTCTTATGTTTTCACATGCCTCATCAATAATTTTTGGAGACTTATGTACAACTCTAAAATGGCTGACATCATCATAATCAATCTTTTCATCATCTTCTTGTTCATTTTAAACTATGAGCCTTCTCCTTGGTTTCTTCAGTTTTTTCCTTGACTATGGCTTTGGTTGCAGTAGGATTTTTCTTTATTGAGCTATAAAATTCAATTGGTTTAATAATTCTTTCCATGCCCTTCTTTTGTGGCACAGTCTTAGCTATACTGGTAACTATCCTTCTTCCTATTCTTAACTGACTAGGAGGAGTAGGGGTAGGTTTAATCACTTCTTCAAGCTCTCCTTGACTTTGGGCTCAAAAATTATAATATGTTTTACTTTCTTTGCCTTTGGCTCCATTATTATCTCTTTACCCTTCTTTTCTTCATTGTCATCCTACTCCTCTTTACTTCATCATCATCATCTTCATTGCTAGACCTATCTTCCCCTTTTCCTTCTGTGATCTATATATAGATGCATTTCTTGTTTAACTCCTTCGTCTAGTGTATTATACAAGTCCTTAATCATCCTCTTTCTCTTTCTATTCATTGTGGTATTTTTGAGCTCAATTATAATTTTGGTCTTTGTAGCCTCATATTTGCTAAAAGGTTCAACATCCTTATCAACCTTCTCTACAAGTAGTGTAGTAATTGTTGTAGATACTTCATCTAAGTTGAGTTCATAAGGTAAGGGTAGTAACCATGCTACCCTGAGAATCATAGCTTGAATATATTTGAAATCAATGTCTACCAAAAAAAAAACATCATCATAATACTTCTCAACTAATAATTTGGGAATTCTAGTACTCTTCTTCATCTTTTGTTTAAATTTCCCAAATTATCCATCCATCACATTGTCAAATTTCTCTTAACTAATGAGTAAAATCATTGATTTGTCGTGTAAAAAGTGTACCTTGTTCCTAAACAACACTTCCAATTGTAGGAAAATAATTTTAAATATAGAAATATACAGACAATCAATGATCCAAACTTATACATTGTGTTTTTGGCCTTCCTCATGGTTGACAAATTCTCTACTAACTAGGTGCATTGAAGCTCAACAAGATAATAAGTATGATCTTATTCACAATCTTTCATGCCTAGTCAACTACAACACATGGGACACTATCAAATCAACTTTACTAATAAAATTTGTGCTCTATGACTCTTACTCTAAATTCAATTTTTGGATCATCGATTATAGAAATTATCAATCCCCTCTTGTTCCAGATTGCTAGAGTAATCACTTCAATCACTTCTCAACTTTGGCATCTCATGGTATTCTTCCTATCAGTCATAGGGTAACCAGTTACATTATGAATGATTTCCTTGGTAATCTTTACTAGTCCATTCTCCAGCCATAATTACATGTGATGAATCCTACTCAACACTATCTTAATCCAATCAACCTTGAAGAGAAGAGGATTAGGTCATCAAACATCAATCCTATTCATTGGCCAAATTCTATTGAATTCCCCAACATTGAAAGGATCATAGGTTTTTCAACCAAAAATTTGAGGAACCAATAGATTGGTGACTTTGTTGGAGAGAGTCACTCAAAATTGACATTGTGAAGTTACCTTGAATTTTTACTTTCATTGACCAGAAGAAGTGGAAGTTTTATTTTAGAAGCGTACTCTACTGGAAGAAGCCCAAAAAAATACACTAAAATATCCTCAAGAAGAAGGTGGTGACTCTATGTAGAATCTTATGAATGATTAGACCTTTCATTTTGAAATGAAGGGAAATTATAGGCACTATATCATGTCCCCTTTTCAAATGATTAAAAATAATAATCTTTGCTAAGGCAAGCAAGCTCAAAAAGGTGAAGTTTCAGAAAAAAGGAGCTAATATTTGGAAACCAATGGACTAATAAATGAAATTATTATTAAAATATGTTTTATTAACCCCTCTTGGTCATGAGTTAGGGTTATTCCCTCTTTTAAAGGGATTTGGAGGCATTTTGGGCTCATTCCAGAACTTGATTTTTGCTCATTGCTTTGTTGTTCTTCAGAGGCTTACAAACCTATGGAGAAGGAGACCCAAGGATGGGAGTTTGTAGGTTTCTAAGAAGGCTAAGGATGGGATTTTAAAGCCATTCCATGTGCAAGCTCATGCAGAGTTTACCCTTGTGCTTAACAGTGCAAATTTGTGAGTTTTCGAGTGTGTTTTTGTAAGAGTTTGGTGTTTCCAGTTGAGTATTTCATATCAGTTTGGGTTGCTTCTATATTTCAGATATTTAGATGTTAAAATATATTTGAATATATGTATTGAGTCATGGTTATACTTTTGTGATAGATTATTAGTGTTTTTGTGGTGTTTCTAGGCTATTTTGTGTTATTTTTGGGAGCTCAATGAACATTATTTTTGTCCTCCATTTGGGAGATGTTGTGTAAAATCTATATAGATGTGGAAATATAATTTTATAGGCTGTTATGCTGGTGAAATTTTTGTAAAAATTTTCACTTTCAGATTTATTAATAATATGTGAAGTTGTGAAGTTTTGACACTATTTCAAGCATACCCGATTTGGGTTTTATTGAGAAATTGGTGGATCTTTGAAATATTGGTTGTTTGATTTTAAAAATCTTATTAGAGGATTTAAATATAATATAAAATTAGAAATGGTACATTTTAGTGGTATTAGAGCTATGATCTTGCCAGCCTGAGGGTTTGTAGAAGTTTGCATGCAACTAAGTGAAAGAGAAAAGAGATATTCGCAGCGAGAAAAGAATAAAGAAATTTTGATCAAACCTCCAGTTAAAAGTAAAAGTACAAAATCCAAGGAAATAAAAAATATGGCTGACCCAGATGAGATGGCAAAGAAATTCTTCCAAGACATCCAGAATACTCAGAAGCAAATAGTGGATAGTTTGGCAGAAACTAGAAAGGCTTTGCGAATATTGACAAAAAAATTGCAAGGAGTTGCATCCACTAATGAGAAAGGGAGCACTTCAGAGGAGCCAAAAATTTTGAAACACACACCCTCTAAATCAACAAAAATTATTTTCCTGCTTGCAGATAAGCCACCAGTACCAAATCCAGCCCTTAATCCCGTGGAAGAGGTTACAGGTAACTTGATTGCATTAAGAGCTACTTACAATGGCTTAGATGATGACTTTGCAGTCCAGTTCCTTTTAGAGAATATGTGGATATGATGAACACTTTGATGCCCAAGAAAGAGTACAGGAGGGAGCATGACATAAGTGGAAGAGAGTTCAAAAATAAAATAAGCAAGTTTACAACACCTACTTTTGATGGAATAAATAAAATTTCAGCTAGAGCATGGCTACAAAAATTATAGACCTTCTTCACACTTAACCCCATGAAGGAGAGTGATGCTATTCAATTTGCAAGTCTACACTTCGAGGATACAACCTATGATTTGTGGTATCATGGAATGACTACTCAAGATCATGATCAAGTAACTACATTTGATGATTTCAGTCAGAGAGTGATAGATAGATTTGACATCAAGGATGATGAAGAGTATTTTAAAGAATTGTCAAAGTTGAAGCAAACCAAATCAATTAATGAGTATATAGAAGAGTTTCAAAAAGTGGTTGTTATGGTACCTGATATGAGTGAAAAGAGGATTGTTTATCTTTTTCTTGATGGTTTGAAAGATTCTGTTAAGGGTTTGGTTAAGGCTTTCTCACCCTCAACCTTACAAGAAGCTATCAAAAGAAGCTTGTAACTTGAAACTTGCATGCCTATGAAACAGGTCACTAATCAAAAACCCCCAAAACTTTGACAACATAAGGGGAATTTTCAAAAGAAGACTTTTCCAAAACTACCACCAAAAGATGTGATAAATTTGGCAAAAAAGAAGGTAGATGAAGAGACTAGGAGTGAATTACGAAGGAAAAAGCTTTGTTTCACTTGTAGAGAACCATGGGTTCTAGGACACAGATGTTTGGGGAAAGGTCAAGTGCACTATATTGAAGTTACTTGAGAATCTGATTCAGATGAGCATGAGGAATTTCATGATACTAAGGATGAGGAAAAAGAAGAGAAAGAAAAAGAAATCAGCAAGGATGGCACTTTAGCAGCATTATCAGGAGTCCCAAGATACCATCCCTTTTAAATTCGAGAGGTACTAGTAGAGCACAGGTTGATAGTTCTTCTTGATAGTGGGGCAACTCACAATTTTATTGATGAGGGATTTGTCATGAAAAGAGAGCTTAAAGCAGAAGATTTTGAGGGATTCAATGTTATTGTAGCTAATGGATTCACTATGCCTTGCACACAGGTGGTGAAACAACTCAAGATGGCCTTAGGAGATTATGAGTCATGTGATGACTTCTATTTTGTTGGCATTGGGGAGATAGATCTTGTATTGGGTGTTCAATGGTTGCATTCTATTGGAGGCGATTACATGAACCATCAAACTATGGAGTTTAAATTTCATTCCAATGGGAAATAAGTCTTATTAAGAGGCTTATCGAATGGAGCACCTAAGGTGGTCTCTATAAAGAGGATGGAGAGGACTTTTCGAAGAGAAAAAGTAGCATGGGCAGCAAGATTCATAATCCATCCAACAAGCTCTCCAAAGAATCAAGGGAATTTCCATTTTGAAATTCAAAATATTCTTGATAAGCATAGTATAGTTTTCAATGACTTGCCTCCAGGATTACCACCAGATAGAGGTTTTGAGCATGTTATAGAGTTAGAATAGGGTGCCAAACTAGTTATAACAACCTCATACCACCATCCAAGAAGTTATAAGGAAGAAATTGAAAAAACTATTAAGGAAATCCTGGACATGGGATTCATAAGGCCTAGCTCTAGTCCATTTGCATCATCTATGGTACTTGTCAAGAAAAAGGATAGTACAATGAGAATGTGTATAGACTATAGGGCTCTAAACAAGAAGACCATAAAAAATAGTTATCACATACCACACATAGATGAACTCATTGATGAGTTACATGGTGTTGTATACTTCTCAAAAATTGACTTAAGATCAGCGTACCATCAAATCCGAATGAGGAGTGAAGATGTGGAAAAGACCACTTTCAAATGTCACTATGGGCACTTTGAATTTCTTGTTATGCCATTTGGCCTTA
The DNA here is from genome assembly GCA_028749045.1 of Cupressus sempervirens. Taxonomy (NCBI): domain Eukaryota; kingdom Viridiplantae; phylum Streptophyta; class Pinopsida; order Cupressales; family Cupressaceae; genus Cupressus; species Cupressus sempervirens. Next base: position 164,002,032 of record CM053787.1, read on the forward strand.
CTAATGCAACCGCAACATTCCAATCTTGTATGAATAAGGTATTTAGCCAGCATCTTCAAAAAAATTTGTTGGTATTGTTTTATGATATCTTGATTTATAGTTAAACATGGGAAGATCATCTAAAGCACATAGACACTATTTTGGGAATCTTGGAGCAGAAATCCTTCTATGCTAAGCTGTCTAAATGTGAGTTTGGTTTGATAGAGATCATATATTTGGGACATATTATAAGTTCTAAAGGAGTACAGATTGATCAACAAAAAATCCAAGCAATTTTGGATTGGCCTCCACCCACTAATCTTACCTAGTTGAGAGGTTTCTTCGAGTTATGTAGCTACTATAGGAGATTTTCCAAGGGATTTTCTCAGCTTGCTGCCCCCTTGACTGATTTGACAAAGAAAGGAGCTTTTTTTTGGATAGAAAAGGCACAAAAAATATTTGATAAGCTTAAGGAGGTAATGAGTTCATGCCCTATGCTTGCAATTTCAGATTTCTCTTTACCTTTTGTTGTTGAATGTCATGCTTTTTGAGAAGGTATAGGGGCTGTCCTAACTCAAAGGGGACATCCAATAGCATTTGAGAGTAGAAAATTAAATTAATCAGAGAAAGGTTACTCCATCTATGATAAGGAAATGTTGGCAATCATGCATGCACTTCATAAGTTTAGACAATATTTAGTATGTGGGAGATTCATTGTAAAGATAGACCATAATAGCCTCAGGTTCTTCTTGAACCAAAGGGATTTGAATGATCATCAACAAAAATGGGTATGCAAATTGCAAGCTTATGATTTTGATATTGAATACATGAAAGGAAAGAATAATGTGGTTGTTGATGCTTTCTCAAGAAAGCCCACTTTGTGTTCCTTAACATCTATCTCTATTGATTGGAAAGTTTCCATAATTTTAGAGTATGCTAAAGATTCCTTTGCCACCAAGATTTTGGATAAGTTAGTGGATGATAATAGGTACAAGGTTGTTTATGAAATAATTTATTACAAGAATAGGATCTTCTTAGTGCCAAGATAAAAAACTAAGGAGAGGATATTGAGGGCCTTTCATGACACACCTTTGGCTGGTCATCAAGGATACTTCAAGACATATAGGAAAATTCAAGAGTAGTTTTCATGGAAGGGTATGAAGGAGGATGTCCTTAAACACATTAAGAAATGTATGGTATGCCAACAAAGCAAGAGTGAGCAAAATTTTTCTGTAGGGTTCTTGTAGCCACTTCCTATTCCTAAACAAAAATGGGAAAGTATTTCCATGGACTTCATCACTGGGTTGCCCAAGGTTCAAGGAAAGGATTGCATATATGTGGTGGTAGATAGACTAACTAAGTATGCACATTTCTTTCCTATCACATTTGATTTCAAGGCATCACAAGTGGCTGAATTGTTCTTCAAGGAAATTTTTTAATTACATGGCTTGCCTAGAAACATTGTCAGTAACTAGGACAATAGATTCCTCAGCTCTTTTTGGAAGGAGCTCTTTCATTTGGTAGGAACTAAACTCACTCCCAGTACTAGCTATCACCCTCAAACAGATGGACAAATAGAGATAGTTAATAAATGGATAGAGGGATATTTGAGGAACTACGTTTCAAATCAACAACATGCTTGGGTGAAATGGTTGCACCTAGGGGAGTATTGTTACAATACATCTCATCACATGTCTATTGGTATGCCTCCTTTTCATACTCTTTATGGTTATGATTTCTTTTCTTTTGTTGATCTAGTACTTTCAGATAGCAGAGCACCTGCAGCAAGTGATTTCATCAAGCAAAGCTAAGACATAATAAGGTCCCTCAAGGATAATCTACAACATGCACAGAACCAATAGAAGTTGTATGCTGATAAGAAAAGGATTGAAAGATCTTTTGAGGTGGGAGATTTGGTATTTGTTAGGTTGCAGCCATATAAGCAAAGCACCTTGAAGAGGAGTGGGGCAGAGAAGCTCAAGCCAAGGTTCTATGGGCCTTATAAGATCATTAAGAAGGTAGGAGAGGTAGCTTATGAATTAGAGCTCCCACCAAATAGAAAAATATATAATTTTTTCCATGTATCTTTCCTGAAGAAGGTTTTAGGCAAAAAAACTATAGTATCTACAGAATTACCACCTCTTGATGATGAAGGGAAATTAGTTTTAATACTAGAAGAGATTTTGAATACACGAGAGAAAAGATTGAGAAATAGGAGCATCATAGAGCATTTGGTCAAATGGAAAGGATTACCATTAGAGGATGCAACTTGGGAAGGAGCACATATTCTTGAGAATTCCAACCTTCATTGCTTGAGGACAAGCAATATTTGGGAGGGGAGGACTTGTCATGTCCCCTTTTCAAATAATTAAAAATAATAATCTTTGCTAAGGTAGGCAAGCTCAAAAAGGTGAAGTTTCAGAAAAAGGGGCTAATATTTGGAAACCAATGGACTAATAAATGGAAATTATTATTAAAATATGTTTAATTAACCCCTCTTGGTCATGAGTTAGGGTTATGCCCTCTTTTAAATGGATTTGGAGGCATTTTGGGCTCATTCTAGAACTTGATTTTTGCTCATTGCTTTGTTGTTCTTCAAAGGCTGCCAAACCTATGGAGAAGGAGACCCAAGAATGGGAGTTTGAAGGTTTCAAGGAAGGGTAAGTATTGGAATTTAAAGCCATTTCATGTGCAAGCTCATGCAGAGTTTGCCCTTGTGCTAAACAATGCAAATTTGTGAGTTTTTGGGTGTGTTTTTGTAAGAGTTTGGTGTTTCTGGTTGAGTATTTCATATCAGTTTGGGTTGCTGCTGTATTTAAAACATTTAGATGTTAAAATAGAGCTGAATATATTTATTGGTTCATGGTTATACTTCTATGATAGATTATTAGTGTTTTTGTGGTGTCTGCGGGTTATTTTGTGTTATTTTCAGGAGCCTGATGAGCATTGTTTTTGTCCTCCATTTGGGAGCTGTTGTGTAAAATCTATATAGATATGGAAATTAAATTTTGTAGGAAATTATACTGGTGAAATTTTTGTAAAAATTTCCACTTTCAAATTTATCAATAATATGTGAAGCATTGAAGTTTTTGGCACTATTTCGGGCATACCCGATTTGGGTTTTATTGAGAAATTGGTGGATCTTTGAAATATTGGTTGTTTGATTTTAAAAATCTGATTAGAGCTTTAAATATCGTATAAAATAAGAAAGGGGACATTTCACACTATTAAATAAAGTGTATGTGGGGTAGGAGATCTTTCCATAAAGGGAACATAATTTTAAAGTATGCTCAAAAGAAAAGAACTAGATGAAATAATAATGAATCATTAGACATGTTGTATATTAGGTACACAAGATTTTATGATAGGGGAAATGGACCTTTCATTGAAGATGGTGATAACTCTAGTGATACGACTTCACAAAGGGAGAAAAATCCTTTTTATAACATACGAACCTTTAATGACGAGAATCAACCAAAAGCCTACCAAGTTGAAAATGAAGGGGGAAAAGATGATGAAGAAGAAAATGAAAGAGATGCTCACAAACTAGATGGATCTTTCAGACACTATGTACCATTTCACTCATGAAGGAAGCTAAGGTTTTGAGGCATGTTCCTAGTGAGATGCTTGAAATAATTGGCATAAAATGGGATGAAATTGTTACTCCTAAGAAAATTGATGACAATGGGAATCAAAAATTTGATAAGTCTTCTAAGTATAACCCACCTCAGAAGAATAAAGATTTCATTGACAATAATTTACATAAACACCCCATGTATGAAAGAAATAAAAGAGAGGAAACTTTTGGACGACGGAGACAATTTCAATATAAAGAAAATTAATGTCACAATGATAGAAACTACAATGGGGTGAATAGGAATGTAGACAATACTAGAAATAATTTCCAAAATAATCAACAAAATATAACAAACAATCAAAGGGGGAAAAATCAACATCAACTGAATACAACACAAGGGGCAAGATCTCCTATGATGATTGAAAGATATAGGTAGCTTGACTTCATAGGAATTGTGGGATATCCAAATTCTATAATAAATGAGCTAAGAACTACAATCCCCAAGTTTTCTAGATAAGATACTAAGTCTTTTGAAGCATGTGTTATCAATTTGAAAATACCATTGAAGAATTAGAAGAGAATCATGACGATCTATTTACAAAACTACTTCTGTAGTCCCTCATTTGTGGACATCCTAGTGGTTCTATTTTTTGTTGCCATGAATTTGTGGACTTATTTATTGAACAATTCAGGGATCATTATGATATATCTTTTGCATCTAATGAATTAACTATCATAACAAATAATTCCAATGAATCAATGACATAGTTCAACAAAAGGTTTAATAAAGTTTTAAATAGTATGCCAAGAGATATTTGATCAGTAGACTCTTTCCTGATAAATTTTTACTTAAATGGCTTTAAGAGAAAAATTCACTATGAGATAAGTTCTCATAGGCCCAATACATTGCAAGATGCATTCAAAGTTGCAACAAACATTTAAAATGATAGGAAAGTTACTAGTAAGATTGGAAAAATAGAGGATCCCAAGTTACTCAATCCCAAATCCCTAAAATAGAACAAGGATGAAGATAAGATTGATAAGTTACTAAAGATCAAATATTTACAAATTAAACAAAATAAAAGTGAAGTTTTCAAATCTAATAGAAATGACACACCTTAAAAATTTAGATTGCAATATTTTCCATACAATACCAATTGGAAGGATGACAAACCTATAAAGAACAATGAAAACCCTAATCTTCTAAAAAGGAATAACAATTATGTGGAAAATGACCCTTGGTGTGAAATTTTTAAGTTTCCACATGCTTTTGATTAGTGTCTAATTGCTCATAGTGCTATGGAAGAGGAGAGAAAATGGTGAGAACAACCAACTATAAAATATTTTTCATCTAAACCACTTTGGAGAGATGATGATTCTTTGGAAGATGAATATATTCCTGATATTGACTTGATGAGGACAAGGCAACAAGGCTCATAATAGGTTTTCTTTGATGAGGAGGAAAATGCAAGGGTAAGATGATCTATTGAGGAATACAGAAGAACTCACACCATTTCAATAGTGGAAAATGCCAAAAGTATTTAAATATTAAAAAACATGACTATAAATACTAAAAATGTGAAGTCACCAGGAATAAGTGCAAACATTCCACATATTGATTTGCATAAATAGGATAATGAGAAGGTAATACCATATCAACAACCAAAAAAGGAGATTTGTCCTCTTAATAAAAAAATAGTAGGAAATAAGATGGTAAATGATTACTCATTTATTTCAAATGTTATATCACAAATAAAAATTCTAGTTCCATTATTTGAAATTATCAAGATCCTTGAGTATAGAAAGGAAATCTTAAATATTTTATCTAAGGTAAACAAGTAAGACAATTCAAGAGAGAAAAATGTTAATGATGCACCAGTCATTTATCTAGGACAAATATAACTGAAAATTCACTAGATGTAGACCCCTTTTATCTAACTTTGTTGATTAAACTATTGAGTAACTACATGATAGATATAGGTGCTATAGTGAATATTATGCATGTCGATGTAATGAAAGAATTAGGTTTGAGAATGGATACACCTTATGGGAAGTGATATGTAATTGATAATAGATGAGTACCAATGAAAGGCATTGAATTCAAGTTCCCCTCATGTCCTGACATGTCATATAGGATGGATGTCACTATAGCGAAGATACCAATTTATTATGGTTTGTTACTTTCAAGACGAGGGTCCAACCTAGTTGGAGGACATAATTAGTTAGACAAGTATCTTATGAAACCATACCTATAAATGGAAGATGTGTTAGAATTGATAGAGAATAAAGGTTCACATATTTGGTAGAAAGTTTTAGTCTTGATTATGGAATCAACTTCTGTCAAGTTGATATAGATAATTGCAAGGTAGATTTGAGAAAACTAGTCCAATGCACTAATAAATTAAATGAAGTTTGTTTGCAAGAAGAAAAAACTAGAATATGGAAAATCAATTTTGATGGAGCTTGTAGTAGGGAAGGTAATGACATAGGGGTAATCCTTGTATCTCCTTCTAAATGAGTTTTTAGATATTCTTTCTTGTTGAATTTTGAATACAATAAAAATATTGTTGAATACGAAGTGTTGATATTGGGATTAAATATGGCCAAAATGCATAAGATTGAAATCTTATCAGTCTTAGGGAATCTTGAACTAATAGTATCTTAAATTAGAAGTTAGTTTATGACTAAGAATTCAAGATTGAAGTAGTGCATAAACTATGTTTTGGATTTAATTCAATTCCTTGATGTATTTTCAATAAATCGGATTGATAGGAGTGAAAAATTTCTATCTGATATGATGCCTAACTTGGAAATCAAGCAAATTGATATCCCATTGAAAAATATTATGCAAGTTGAAATAAAAAAATATGCCATCTATACTGAACAATGTGCACAGCTGGCAAGCTTTAATGATGATAGTGACTTATTTGACTTAGTGACATGTGAAAGACATTAATAGGATCCAAGAATTGATTAGAATGGTTTTTCAAAGAATCAGGATGATAGAGAGAAATTTTTTGGAGAAGAAATTGTTCATCTCAAACTTAAACTTAAAGAAAAAATAAAATTTATCTTAAAAAACTAAATCCACTGAACTATTAATGTTGAAGTTGATGAAAGATCAACCCCACAGCTCCCAACAATCACCTGCATGCAAAGACTTGTCACAGAAAGAGAGAAGCAAAAAATATGGAAGCTGGAATTCCCAAATCCATAGATGAGACATTCTTGATGAGCAAAAACATAAATTGTTATTATCAAAAGTGAATTGTCTAATAATTACAAAGAGAGATTATCCTTATAAAGGAGATCAAAATCCTAAAAAAGTCTAACCTAGGTTGCATAATAATAATTAATAAAAAAATTAATTATTATATGGCTAAAGTTTAGCTTAAGCAAACAAGAGTTAATTAGAAAATATCTAATTACTCTAACAACCCCCTTAAGATAAACTTAGGGTGATGGGGACACAACCCAAGAATAGAATGGACACAACAGTAAAGGGGAATTATATTAACTGAGAAAATAAGCTAGTACAAATATTACAGAGGAAATAAACTTCAAAACATGCCCTAAGGGCTTACAATAGCATAAATCTGGAGAATATTTCTCCTTTTAGCACCTCCTCTCAAACTCCACTCCGAACTGCCTTTTACAATGCCAAAAATCTCCTTAAATAGACCCCAGAGGGTTAAGGACTAGGAGTACATTCTAGAAAGTGCTAGTAGGCATCCACAGACAAAATAGAAGGTTCTGGAAGCTGCATTAGAAGTCGGTGCAAATCTAGAAGAATCCAGAAACGGTAACCGAACTTCCGGGAGGCATAACTTTTGAACTGTAGCTCCGATTGACGAACTATTTACATTTTCGGAAAGCTCTTGAAGTGCTCTATAGCCCTATGGACAAGATTAGCTTGTCCCCCATTTTTTGACCCTTTTTGAGGTCATTTAATGCCCCAAACCTGACTTTGAAGCATTCTTAGGAGGTCTCCAAAACCCAAAAAACTGCAATAACTTTCAAACCGTGGGGCCTATTGACCTAATTCTTTTTCTGGAATGCTCTAAATCATGATTACATTCATCTGGCCAATTCACACCTTCTAGTTTACTGAAATGATGGCCCAAATACATGCTCCTATTTTTTCAAGATTTTCAAACACACTGATAGTTGAACTATGAGAGTTGGAACCTTTATTTGAGCCAAATGGGTATCCAAAAATGTAAAGACATGAAACAAAAACTAAGTCTAAGTAATTTTTTTTTTGGGTGACACAGGATCGCCCTTATACCTCTGGATGCTCCTACATCAGACACCCAGGGTAGATTGAAAAGTGACCCTGTCACTTTATGGATGGTAGAGGAAATCCCAAATGGGAAACCTCAGCTGCTGAAATCCAAGTTGAGTCCTCGATCGGCCGTCCTTTCCATTTGACCAAATACTCTTCATACTGCCTGTTTCTAGTACTCCTACCCACACGATGATCTAGAATGTCTTCTATCTCCTCCTTCTTAGAAGCAGGAATTGGAAATGGCTCTAAAACCAACTCCTCATCTGCACCATCATCATGATACTCTGTTAAATCTACAATGTTGAAAATGGGAGAAATGTGAATACCATCTGGCAGCTCCACCTCATATGCATTTCCTGAGTCATGTTTCTTCAAAACTTTGCAGGGGCCAAATTTCTTCATTTTCAGCTTGTTGTAAGTACCAACTGGAAATCTTTCTTTTCGTAAGTGCACCATGACTAGATCCCCTACTTGGAATTCCTTATGTCTTCTCCTTTGATCAGCCCTAGCTTTATACTCTTGATTCATCTTGATAATGTGTGCTTGAACCTCCTCATGTAGACGCTTGATGTGTTCAACAAATTCCTCATCTTCAGCACTTGTCCTCTCCCCTTGTTCTATCTTCCTCAATTTTGGTGCAGTCCTTGGGCTATTCCCATATACAATTTGAAATGGTGATTTTCTAGTACTCCTATTTACAAAGTTATTATAAGAAAACTCTGCCTGTGGTAGAATCAAATCCCATCCCTTGGGCTTATCTCCAACTAAACATCTCAACAAATTGCCCAAACTTCTATTTACCACTTCTGTTTGGCCATCAGTCTATGGGTGATGCGTGGAACTAAATTTCAATTCTGTTCTCAACTTCTTCCACAATGTCCTCCAAAAATACCCCACAAATTTAGTATCTCTGTCAGAAACTATACTCCTTGGAAGACCATGTAGTCTTACCACTTCTTTGAAAAACAAGTCTGCAATATGGACAGCATCATGAGTTTTGTGGCATGGAATGAAATGTGTCATTTTGGAGAACCTATCAACCACCACGAATACTGAGTCATTACCCCTTTGTGTCCTTGGCAATCCAAGAACAAAATCCATACTTATGTCCTCCCATGGCCTTGATGGAACAGGCAATGGCTGATATAGACCAGTATTTTGACTAAACCCCTTGGCAACTTGACAAACCTGGCAACTCTGTACAAACTTCTTCACATCCTGTGTAATTTGAGGCCAAAAATAATGTTCTCTAAGAATGGCAATGGTCTTATCCCGACCAAAATGTCCTGTCATCCCTCCACTATGTTTTTCCTTAATCAAATTTTCCCTCATGGAACTCCTTGGAATGCACAATTGACTACCTTTGAACAACATGCCATCCTGAATCAAATAGTCTAACCACTTGGTTCTATCTATAGCAACAGGTTTTTTACAAGCTTTCCATGCTTCAGCAAAATCAGGATCCTCGGGGTACAAATTCTTGAGTTCATCAAACCCAACTACTTCAACCTGCATTGTTGTAAGCAACAATTGTCTCCTACTTAGTGCATCTGCAACCCTGTTAGATTTTCCACTCCTATGCTTCAACACAAATGTATAACTCTGCAAGAATTCTACCCACTTCATATGCCTCTGATTCAATTTACCTTGGCTATTTAGGTACTATAATGCCTGATGCTCAGTATACAAAACAAATTCCTTTGGCAATAAATAATGCCTCCATTTCTTTAAGGCTTGAACTATTGCATAGAACTCTTGATCATAAACAGAATACTTCTTCTTTGCATCATTCAATTTTTCACTAAAATATGCAATAGGCTTACCTTCTTGGCTTAATACAGCCCCAATAGTGCTACCACTAGCATCACAGTCCACCTAGAATACTTTTCTAAAATCTAGAAGTGCCAACACAGGCTGTTCAGTCACCTTCTTCTATAGCAATTCAAAACTTCTCGCAGCTGCTGCAGTCCATTTGAACTCTTTTCTATCCCCTCTTATTGTATCAGTTAGGGGTGCACATATGCCACTGAAATTCTTAATAAACTTCCTATAAAAACTAACCAAACCATGAAATGATCTTACCTCAGTAGCAGACCTTGGAGTAGGCCATTCCAAGATGGCTTTTACCTTCTCTGGATCCATTTTGAGACCTTCAGGTGATATAACAAATCCCAAATAGACTAACTCCCTTTTTGCAAAGACACACTTCTTTAGATTAATTAACAGTTTCTCTTCCCTTAGCCTTTCAAGGACACTACAAATATGTAGTAAATGTTCTTCCAAAGTCTTGTTGAAAATTAAAATATCATCCAAATAGACAATAACAAATTTTCTCAAGAACTTCTTAAGTACCTCATTCATGAGCCGCATGAAGGTGCTTGGGGCATTCGTCAATCCAAAGGGCATGACTAACCACTCATAAAGACCCTCCTTGGTCTTGAAGGCTGTTTTCCACTCATCTCCTTCTCAAATCTGTATCTGATGATAGCCACTCTTCAGATCTATCTTTGTGAAGTACTGAGCTCCACTCAAGCAATCCATAAGATCATCCATCCTTGGTAAAGGAAACTAGTACTTGATGGTTATCCTATTTATAGCTCGAGAATCTATACACATCCTCCACTCTCCATCCTTCTTTGGTGCAAGTACTGTAGGTACTACACATGGACTCAGGCTCTCTCGAATCAAGCCCTTCCTCAATAGCTCCTGAACCTATCTATTTAGCTCCTCTGTTTCAGTAGGAGTCATCCTATGAGTAGCCTTGTTAGGCAAACTAGCTCCTCGAATCAGATCTATCTGATGACTGATTTGCCTTTCTGGTGGCAATCCATCTGAAACATTATCAGAGATAATATCTCCAAATTCCCTTAGTAAATTTGAAACTTCAAATGGTATTTCACTACTACCTTCTTTATCTTTCCTAGGAATCAAAGCATAGCACATATGCTGATGTTTCATGCCATCTAAAAACTTCCTTCCATCAACAAGACAAATCCTAGCACTGCTACATACCTTTTCAACTTCCTTTTTCATGGGCTTCAATTTATGGCGAACTCCATCCTTTGTCAGAGAGTATGTGTTTGCATGTCCATCATGTATTGCATGGCTATCAAACTGCCATGGTCTACCCAACAATAGATGGCAAACATCCATTGAAATAACATCACAGAGAACTTCATCATAGTAACTCCCAATTTTGAATTTTACTAAACATTGTTCACTTACCAGGACCTTATGATCATCTTTTACCCAAGAAATCTGATAGGGCTGGGGATGTTTCTCCCTCTTGAGCTTCATCTTAGAGACCATCTCTTCTGATACCAAGTCATCAGTGCTACCACCATCAATGATCACATCACAACATTTATCCTCACACTTGCATCTGGTACGAAACAAACTCCTCCGTTGTCCTGGTTCATTCTCACCACTTAGTAGGACTCTTTCATTTACCAAGGTCTCTTCTGTTTCTACATCCTCTGAATGTGATGATTGTTCATCCTCATCCACATGAGCAACCCTAGCTTGGCCCTCAGCTCTCCTATCTGTCCTTCCTTGTCGTTGAGGGCATTCAAAGGCACGATGACCTTCTTCATTGCAATGGAAATAGGTACCACGGAAGCCTCCTCTTCCTTGTCCACATCCTCTACCTCTTCCTCTTTGATTTCTAAAGTCTTGACCATGGGAGCGGTTGAAACTCTCATTCCTCTAGTTTCTGCTAGTACCCACATCTTCATTTTTCTTTTGGGTTTCATTGCGGCCTCCAGATGATCTACCGCTTCCCCTTCCTCCTTGACCACGCCCGCTTTGTCTTCCTTCAAACCTTTTATTCAGCTTCTCTTCAACTCGTAGGGAAAACTGGTATGCCTCTTCAATGCTGGTCATTCTTACCAGACTTAATTCCTCCTAAATGCTAGGTCGCAACCCACTGATATAATGAGCAACCTTCTCCTTATTTGCTTCTGCATGCCCTGCTCTAATCAAGAGTTGGTAAAACTCCTTTGTATATTCTTGGACTGATCTTCCTGCTTGCTTTAACCCATGCATCTTCTTAAACAGATCAAGCTCGTAGTCCACAGGAATGAACTGCTTCTTCAATTTGTCCACCATGCGATCCCATCTTGTGATCTTCTCCTTTCCTCTTCTAAGTCTTTCCAGTTGAACCTCTTGCCACCAGATTTTGGCATGGCCTTTTAGTTTGGCCTTTGCAAACTTAACCCTATATGGGTCCCTTATATTGTCATACTCAAAGTATTCTTCCAGTTCATTGATCCAATCGATCAACTCATCTGGTTTCAGATTTCCTAAAAATATACCCACTTCAATTGTAGGTCTTTTCCCAAACTTAGCAATGGCCCTAAAAATCCTTTCCTCTATAGGATTCAGAACTTCCCCGTCAACTTCCTCTTCTGGTCCCATTACTTCCTCTTCATTATCATCCTCACTATTGTCACCTACGACAACATTTGCTCCTCTACGAAGCTCCTCTTGCAATGCTTGTACCTGCCTCTGGAGGGCTCTAACCTCCTCAAGATCAATAGCTCTGGCCCTTCCACCACGCTCTCTTCATGGAGGCATCTTCTAACTCGAACCCACAACCACACAGTCCTGGTGCAAACTGCCTCACAATCGGCGCTCTATCTACACACTCAGGAAAAACTGTTCTGATACCACTTGATGGGGACACAACCCAAGAACAGAATGGACCCAATAGTAAAGGGAAATTATATTAACTGAGAAAATAAGCTAGTACAAATAGTACAGAGAAAATAAACTTCAAAACATGCCCTAAGGGCTTACAATAGCATAAATTTGGAGAATATTTCTCCTTTTAGCACCTCCTCTCAAACTCCACTCCGAACTGCCTTTTACAATACCAAAAATCTCCTTAAATAGACCTCGGAGGGTTAAGGACTAGGAGTACATTCTAGAAAGTTCTAGTAGGCATCCACCAATGAAATAGAAGGTTTCAAAAGCTGCGTTAGAAGTCGGTGCAAATCTAGAAGAATCCAGAAACGGTAACTGAACTTTCAGGAGGCATAACTTTTGAACCGTTGCTCCGATTGACGAACTGTTTACATTTTTGGAAAGCTCTCAAAGCTCTCTATAGCCCTATGGACAAGCTTTTCTCATCCCCCATTTTTTGACCCTTTTCAAGGTCATTTAATGCCCCAAACTTGACTTTGAAGCATTCTTAAGAGGTCTCGAAAACTCGAAAAAATGCAATAACTTTCAAACCGTGGGGCCTATTGACCTGATTTTTTTTTTGGAATGCTCTAAATCATGATTACATTCATCTGGCCAATTCACACCTTCTAGTTTACCGAAATGATGGCCCAAATACATGCTCCTATTTTTTTAGAATTTTCAAATGCACTAATAGTTGAACTATGAGAGTTGGAACCTTTATTTGAGCCAAATGGGTATCCAAAAATGTAAAGACATGAAACAGAAACTAAGTCTAAGTACATTTTTTTTTTGGGTGACACGAGATTGCCCTTATACCTCTGGATGCTCCTACATCATAGGGAGTAGCTATAAACCTAGAAATTATTATTGAAAGTAGATTTGGGTCTTGAAAAACAAGGCTTGATGAGGAACCCAAGCACAATGAAATCTCTAAAAATAGTAGAAATAGAGAAAGCCACATAGGAAAAAGCCTACTCCAAAAAGAGATGGAAAAAATGTTGAAAAAAAACTAGTGAAGGACTAAAGAAGCCTCCAAACTAGGGAATATCTCACAAGATGGGAATAAAAGATGATCATGAAGAACACCACTAAAGCATGTAGAAGCTGCAAAGTTCTATAAAAAGTAACTATTGATCTGAAAAACCTCCACTAGAATTGAACTTGACTAGGTAGAGAAGACTATAATCTACATCAAATTAGGAGGCACACAAAGGTGAACAATTGAAATCAAAGATATAGATGACATGAAACACCAAATCTTGAAGAGTTGATCATTCAAACCAAGGAAGCATGAGAAACAATAGAAGATCCCCCCTAGTGTAGACAAGGGTGAGGTGACATGCAACTGGAAAAAATGGGCCAAAAGAACTGCATGTCAAGGAACCATGATCAAGATGCACAAAAGAATACATATGTGTGTACTAAGGTGATCAATCTTAGACAAGTCATGAGGTTAATGTCATCAAAGGAACACTAACTAGATAAAGGAAGATGGAAAACAATGGCAAAAAATCAACCCCCCATGGAACTTTAATTAGGAGTAGTGCATGTACAATAAGACACAAGATATGGTGAATCCCAAGAATATAATAATCTACATGAGTGTCATCAACTAACACTGTTCAAATTAGAAGGAAAAATAAGACAAAACAATTGAAATGAAAATATAGATGTAATATGACACTTTATCTTAGTGTGCTTGCAAGTATGCCTATAGATTATGTTTAAATAGACTAGAAGAGACAAAAGACTAATACAATAGATAATACAAGTCATGAAAAATCATCTAAAGAAACAAAATTGATCCTTGGACATGAAACAACCAAGATATCTACTACAATGCAAAAATGCAAAAGACTATATAGAATGTGTCTAGAGCAGAATCTAGAAAAACAAATAGCATCACTAGAAAGGGCTTTAAAAGACCTTTCTAGTGATATAAAGAATTCCCAAATCAGAGATCAGATGCTCAAGATATGTCTCCCAAACTGCAAAATTGTATTGTTGACTTTGAGAGTAGAAATAACCATAAAAATTGAAAACTAACTATACCACTGTGATGGCCTCAAAACCAAATTTTTGGTGATATCTTGTTTATAGAAAATGGAGTCCATATGCTCAAAATATGAGAAAAAATGTGAAGGTAGGTCCAAACAAAGCCTAAAGAGGTGAACAAGTATGCTGATGTAGTGCTAACATGGCACTGATGTCAGCAAGTGACAAGCCCAGATTTGATAGTCAAATGGCTGTTGAGGCAAAATAATT